>CM076240.1:22633571-23935571 GCA_038380155.1 Pseudococcus jackbeardsleyi | reverse complement strand
CGATACAAGGTTTCACACTGAATCCAATGGCAGAATCCATAGTCGATCATTGGGATTCCTTTGCACAAGTCAGTACCCACATTCCAAAACTCCATACCTGAAAAAAAACAAACATAAATTCGATAAATTAACAACTTGGCTTCATTTATAAATTTACAGAAAATGTTGATGCCACATGACATAGCCATAACCGAAGATGGTCGAGAACTCTACATAGTATCAGTTACCCCAAGTCGTATCCTCAAATTCACCATGGACTGGCCACAACGTAAAATATTCTAACACCTTGTCGACCACACACATTAGTTCTCCGTTGGCTAATTCCATCGCCAGAATCGTTGTAACCAATTTATCCGTACTTAGCTACCAAAATACAGTTTTTTATCACAATTTGATATATTTTTTATTCAAAAAAAAAATCAAAACTCGATCGATTACATTTTTGTTCAAAATGGAATTTCGAGAATTTCTAAATCCAAATTTATTCTATGGTCAAATTTTTTCAATTTCTTTAGAGTCAATTTTTTTTTCAAAATTTTACATATTCAATATTGAAATGTTCACAACTATAATTTTTTCAGCTTGAATTTTCTCAATATTTTTTCAATTTTCATCTTTTGAAATTTTTTTCAAATCAAAATTTTTTTCAACTATACGAATTAAAAAAATTTGACTTCGTGTTTTTCAAAATTTCTGTAGGTAAACTCAATAAGTAGAAGAAATTTTCAAAAATCAGAATTGGAATTTTTTTTCTAACAGGAATTTGAATTTTTTTAAAATTTAAATTGTTTAGAAAAATGGGGAAAGATTTTCTATTTAGAAAATTTTTAAAAATCAAAGTTAAAAAAATTTCAAAAAATTTAAATTAAAAAAATTTTAGCGGAAAAAATTTTATACATTAAAAAAAAAATGAAACAAAATTGCTCGAAATTGAGAAAAAAATTTTATACATTTGTTTTGAAAAAATGAAACGAAATTTCCCGAATTTGAAAAAAAATTACAGCTGGAAAAATTTTATACATTTGTTTTAAAAAAATGAGACGAAATTTCCGGAAATTGAGAAAAAAATAACAATCTTTCTTCGCCACCAAAAATAATCGTTGGCTACTCAAAATAAACTAAAAAATACCGATCAATTCGTAAACAAACTTTTTCAGTATCAGTTTGATATGATTCGACGAGTTTTGTTTTGTGAATTTTAAATTATCTTGAAATAAATTCTTAGTACAAAATTCTCCACGAAAATTGTAAGTATAATTTGAAAATTTAATAATGTCAAATCTAGTTCGGTAATTCAATACATGTAGGTAGCAAATTGGACAAAAACTCGAATTACTTCGTCGATGATTGATAAAAAGGTGGTAAGTTGGGCGTAAATTCGATACCTTTTTCTCTAATAGAAAATGAACTCGTAACCGAATCCATCTTCGTTTTAATTTACTTTTTTCGCTTCTGGCTTGCTTTTCGATTAATTTCACCAGCTTTGGAAATTTTTACGTTGCTCCAAGATACACCTACATTCCTTTTTTAAAAATCTATTTCCTCGAAACGATTTTTAAAACGTAGAAAAGTGAGATTTTTTTCACAATATTGCGTATTATTTTTAAAAAAATCACTCTACCGTTCAATTTTCTTCTCATACTTTCACTCCAATAGCTTTTTCCCACCAATTACGCATTCACCTCATGAAAATCTAAATCTGTCAAACTCAGAATACTCGAAACAACCCACAGGTAAAATAAAACTCACCCAAGGGAAAAATAATCCTGCTTGTCAAAAAAATACTTCAATTGACGTCACCTTCGGAAAATTTCAACGCAACTTGAGCCATCACTAATTCATTATTCAATTCACAGATGAACGTCTAAATTCGACCGAAAACAATGGAAAACACAATCTTACCATTGACGGGGGTAGCGAGAGCCAAATACATGAGAGATTTTACTCGGATGATAAACAACAGTGACAACTTCGCCGATATTTTCGCCACCAAAAGTAAATCGAAAAAATCACTCGGAGTGAAAAAGAAACGTAAAACCGAGCCCAAGATCAGCGTCCGGCTGCAGAAAAAAGATATCAATCAGGAATACGTCGTTCAGCGAATGAAATTCCTCAAACAGACAATCGAAATGGTCAACCAAACAGTCAACAAGACACAGCCTAGACCCAGAACCAAACCTATCATCGGATTTTCGCAGGAGAAATCGAAATTCGATCAATTTAAAAATAAATCTTTCGAGATCGAGAGGCAAAAACTTGCTGAAATTTATAAATCCCAAATACCAAATTTAAGTACTTCCGTGGACCCTGCGAGCCAGCTTAAGACTCAAGATAAATCCAAATCTCCGATCCCTGATCCAAATTTGGATAGGTCCGAGCCCGAACCTATCAAAAACACTCCGAGCCCTTGTATAGTCCATTCTTTGATCAATAATTCGATAATTTTACCAGATTTACAACAAGGTGACGACTGTGAACCGGAAAATCTCAAAAAAGAATTCCAAAAGACGACAAAGTCTCCAGAAAAAATCCAAACTGATGGAGAAGTGATTTCAATCGAGCCATCGAATCAGCCAATCCAATCACCTTTACCAGATAAAAGCCAAGATAAAGCTATCCAACTATGCCAAAATCAATTACAAAATATTAATTTAAATTCTAATCATTGTAATGCTCTCGTACCATCAAACACAAGTAGGCGGATATGTCATCGAACCAAACGATTCAAACGACATTCGGTAAGTGTTTCGGAAACCGCAACCACAAGCCGGAGAATCGATAAATTATTAATTAACGAGATATTTTCGAATGCTGGGGGGTCGCAGGGTGGGGGAGGATCTTATCATCGTGTCAAACTACACTTTAAATGAGCTACATACAACACGTGTCTCGTGTTTAAATTTTATCATTTTCGAGTACACGTAGAATAGCTAGACGAGTTTATGTCATTTTATCATATCAGAATGGAAATTTTCACAGCGATAATTTCACTTTCAGATGAAACCGTTCTGCGCCCATTGTCACGATCTCATTACCGAAGTGGCTTATTTCAGCGGTACTCAACAACTTTGCTTCGAGTGTGCGGATAGACATTATGAAAGGGTATCAAGAGCTAGGTAACAGTATCGATAGCGTTGTTGGTATAAGTACAATTAAGGATTAATTAATTTTTCTGATTTTTTTAGGTATCGAGATAGACCGATGGGATACAAGGAGTTTAAAAATATCGGCGGAGATACGATTTATAATAAAAATTAGAAATTTGGATTATTGGTAATTTTTTTTTTAAAATTTACTTTGTAATTTTCGGATAATAGTAAAAATTGTAAAAATTTTATTGTAATATTATTCTTTCGATTTTTTTTGAGCAAAGATTATTTTGCTTTGAATTTTTGAAAAAAAAAGATCAAAGTATGAGTAGACAAGAATACGATTTGTGGGAAGATTTGAAGGAATAGGCAGAGATGGAACTGAGCCCCAGTTAAAAATGAAAGAAACAAAACAAAAATGATTATTTTCGACCCCCTCCCCCCCTCTTCAGTGATGGAAAACTGGAATCGGAACTAGAACTGAAATCTGAAAAAAGCTGGAACTAAAACTGGAACTGGAATTGGACTTGGAACTGAAATGAGGAAAACTGAATACTGAAAACTGGAACTGGAACTAAAATGAATTTCAGTTTTATACCAGTTTCAGCCTTTTTTTATTTTTTAATTTTCACTCAATTGAAATCACTTTCTTTTCATTCTTCTCTTTCATTACATTTTTTTTCCTCAAAAGTTCAAGGCTTCGTCAACAAATTTTCCGAAGGAGTAAAGAACAGAAAAAATTAAAAATTTTGAAAATTTAACTAGGAAAAGTAGAAAATTTAGGTGTTGAAATTTACTCAACCACAATATTCAATTGAAAATTTTTACTGAAATACAAGGACAACTCCAAACGAACCTTGAAAATTTACTTCGAAAAATGAACAAAGAAAAAATATGCTGTAAATATGAAAATTTAATTCAAATATTAAAAACATCCTCTGGTATAAATTATCCGAATTAAAAATTTTTTTATTGAAAAATGAAGAACTCAGGAAATAAGGAATCAAAAAATTGAAAATTTTTAAAAAGGATTGTTTCTCTATTTTTTTTTAGAAATGTTTCAAGTTGAGCCTGAAAATTACAAAAAATTACACTTCATTCTACTCTTTCATTACATTTTTTTTTTTCAAAAATTCAAGGCGTCGTTCACAAATTTTCCGAAGGAGTAAAGAACAGAAAAAATTCAAAATTTTGAAAATTTAACTAGGAAAAGTAGAAAATTTAGGTGTTGAAATTCACTCAAACGCAACATTCAATTGAAAATTTTTACTGAAAAACAAGAACAACCTCAAACGAACCTTGAAAATTTACTTCGAAATACATATGAACAAAGAAAAATTATGCTGTAAATTTGAAAGTTGAATACAATTAAAAACATCCTATGGTTAAAATTATCCAAATTAAAAATTTTTTATTGAAAAATGATGAACTCAGGAAATTAGGAATGAAAAAATTGAAAATTTTTAAAAGGGATTGTTTCTCTATTTTTTCCAGAAATGTTTCAAGTTGAGCCTAAAAATACGAAAAATGAAAAAATTTCACTTAAAAAAACATCGTCCAATTTTTGTAGAAAATTTTGGATTTTTTACACCTCAAAATTAAAAAAAAAAATGAAATTTTGGAACTAGTATTTGGAACTTAAACTGAAAACTGGAACTAGAAAATATTGAGAACTGGAATTAGAACTGGAACAGGAACTAATATCATTTCAGTTTTCCATCACTGCCCCCCCCCAAAATAGTTCATTATTATTATGTCATTTTTTAAAAATCCGTTTTTGGAAACAAAACTTGGACAAAAATCTGTAGGCATGAAAGTGAAAAATTTGACAACCAAGATTATTAAAAAAGAAGAGAAGATCTGCCTGTTAAAATTCGTTCAAAAAACTATTCCTTAATGACCACCTCTCTTTCCAAAAACTTGAAAATTTTTTAGAAATTCTACAAGTCCTCTAATAAAATGAAAAGTACAAATTTTTCTCGCTACAAAATATTTCATTATCTGAATGAGAACGAAAGAGAGTTCATACCATAATTTTGAAAAATAATCATACATTTAAAGTAATCAAGCCCGAGAGAAGCGAGAGCGAAAATTTTTGAAAAAAAAAACACATCCAAAAACTGAAATTAATCCATTTTCTAAATACATACATATTTTAATACCTACTGAAAATGAGATGAAATTTTCAACCCTTATTTCTTATCATTTATACGTAAGATTTAACATACCCGAGCGAAGCGAGAGCCAAGATTTGAAAACTTGCAGATTTTCAGATAGAAAATAATTCTATTTTTAATGTTTTTTTAAATGAAAAATTCTATTATTTTGGTGTAAAAATTTTGCTTTTTTCGAAATTATTCCACTTAATTTCGTGTTTTTTTTTCGCATTTTTGAGAAAAAAATTTAAAAATTCATGTTTTTTTCTCATTTTGTATGTTTTTGTGCTAATTTACAATTCAATTTTTTAAAAATTTGGAAAATTTTCACAAAAAGCTGTGAACAGACACCTACTTACTTTCGTTATTCAGGAGACCATTTTGGTCGCTTGAAAAAAAATAGGAAATTCGGCACATATCGATAATAATTATCCCTTGAAAATTACATATTTACAATTTTTTTTTTGAGTGAAACATACACATGAAAATGATTTTGAGGGGCTAATTCAACAGGGGGGTTTAGCACCCCATGCTCTCCTCTATTTCCGCCTACGTTTAAAGGCACAATGGAAAAAGATTAGTTGAAAAGAAACCAACAAAATTTTAAATACAGAGGCGATTTTCTGAGGGAAGTCAGGGAAGTCAGACTTCCCTTGATTTTTCCAGAAATCGAGATTTTTCAAGGGTACCTACCATTTTTTGGTAAAATCCGTCCAGAAAAATAGGTACATAGGTATGTAAAATAATTGAATTCCATACTAAAACAAGGTAGCCTTTTTTGCAAATCAAATTTCTTCAATCACTTCGATTGTAATTTTTTTTTTTTGAAATTTTATCCAGTTTCCAATTTTAAAAAATCTAAGTACTTATTGAAATTATTTCGAACCTAAATTTTTTCAAAATTTCTCCACTTTTGATTTCCCCTTTTTTCCTTTAATTCCAGGTTCTGAAAAATTCCGTCCAATTATTTAGTCAAAAGACAATTTGAAAAAATTTAAGTTGTAATTTTTTTTAAAAAAAAATGATGAATATTTTAAAATATTATAGAATAAGTTTTTGAATTGGAAGAAATTCCCATGAATATGAATTTGAATATTTTTAAATCAAAGCTGAAATTTTTTTAAGGAAAATTTGAATTAAAAAAAAATATGGTTGAAAAAATTTCAGTATCTACATTGAAAATTTTTTCAATTTAGATTTATTCAAATTTTTCAGATCTGCAGATTTTTTTTTCGTCCAACTCAAAAACGACAGATTTTTTTAAAAAGTTCTCAACTTCTATCATAATAAAAATATAAGAGACGCAAACTTATTCGAATTTTGTTTGGTTTTTTGATCAATTCGTATTAAAAAGATGTTGGAAAAAAATTATCAGTTTATTCTTTAAACTTTCTGACTTCCTTAGGTTCTCTGTTCCAAAATCGCCACTGATTTCAATCATGTTTGATCGATTTATGTCTGGTATAATACAATACTAATATTGATATCAAAAGGCGAAATTTTTGTACATTTTTTTCATCAAATCATCAACTTTTATTCTACCTAATTGAATCGCATTAAAATTCAGCATTTCAATACGTAAGTCGTAAAAGTACTGAAAAGTACGTAAAAATTACTTCAAAAATTCGTGCAAGTCGAACGAACTCCTTTGGAGAATAGTCGAGTGCTCTCCATCCCATTTTGTCGACTCGGAGTTTAGAAATTAGTATAGCTGTGAGTGAGCCCCCACTCGCCATCTTATTCACTCAACAACACCATCAAGTCTGAATATTAACCTCCAGTTCATTGGTAACCTATGCCATATCTTTGATCTTCCGAATCGATTGGAGGTTTTTGAACAATTAGGACGTTTTGTGTGAAAAAAAAAACTGATTTGAAATTTGTCCTCCATTCCTCTATTTTTTCTCGAATTTTCAGCCCTTCATAATCAATTTCAAAGTTTGATTATGTACTTCACTTTTAACGTTGCCTAAATCATGCAATTTTGTTTAAATTAAATTTTAAAAATTTTAAATTGAGATATCAACAGATGAGCAGGTATCTTTTGTTTGATGACAATTGTATGTATTTAAAAATCAAAATGATAAATAATATTGTAATTACATGAACCGAATTAAATAAATAATAGGTATAATTATTCTAATAATTAGTATAGGTGCCCAACTGCCCATGGTAGATTTTCAGTGTAGATATATTTATGTATTATAACATGATAAGAATTAATTTAAAAAATACATTATTGCTGAGAAAATTAAAATAATCAACAAAGTTGAAAATAACAGGTGCATTTACAAATGCATACAAACTTCAATAGGATATCTGATCTTTTTTACTCTTCATTTGATATCCATGCAATATGGGTCAAGAAAACCAGGAATAAGAGTTCCATAACAATATTGATTAGGGGGGCAATCAAAGGGTGATGCACAAGCACTAACAGTCTCTAAAGTCATTAAAATCACGACAAAGACATAAACGAGTCGAATAATTTGGTTCGAATTCATGATGAAGTCGATGCGACGCGAAGTTGAAACAAACTAACAAAAATTGATGTTTGAAAGAAAAATGCAATACTTTTTTAAAATGATTGGTCTGATTGAGAGTCAAATTATGAGATTTTATGCTGCGATATGATTATATATATAACGAATATTCTGTGATTTGAAAAATGAACTGAAATTTTTAAAGTAAATAACAAATTCATGCCTTCAGTTGAATGTTTTATGATCGTGAAAAATGAACACACATCTGTTGATTCTATAGCCATTGAATATGCTATATTTGATCAATTTCTGTAATAAACGTAATATTGCATCGATTATGTGTTGATTTATCGTAAAATTGCGTTGTCTCAGTTGGTAAAATTTTGGGGTGCTACTAAAAAAGTATATGGGAATACGCATTTCCATACTACCACAATTGCACCTATCTGTCTTTTTTGAAAATTTATTGAAATTGAAGTTATAGGTAACACACGTTGATATTTTATTTCTTTGATTTTTCCACTGTGAGTGTGCAGTTTTAAATTTTTTTAGGGCCACTTCATTACGCATGAATTCAACTTTTCATTGAACGTGAATTCTCAAAATTTATTCAAATTAATTTAGGAACTAGCCTTTTGTTTCCCATGATCCTGAATTCAAAAATCGAGGAATAGGGATGACTATTTTTCACTTTTTTTTCTCAAAAGTTCTAGTGTATTGTGATAATTGATATCAATCATTGAATTTACTCTTAATTACCCTGTTCTGTACTTGAGATTTCTGAATTTGGAAAAAAGTTATTTGAGGTTTGTATTCAATATTTAGGAAAGCGGGAAACGAATTTGTGAAATTTTTATTTGAGAAATATCCTATTCGCCATTTGGAGAATTTTTTTTTTGAGATTTAGTCTTGAATAAAAATTACCGTGAGCCGAAAAAAATGGAAAAAATTTATAATGCAAGCACATTTTCTTATTTTAAAATTTTTTCCAACTGTAATTAAATTTTTTGATATAAATTTTGAAAAAATATCTTCATCGTTGATTTTTCAAATTTTGTTACCTTATACTTTTAGAAATTTCTTTCAACATGAAAATTATCAATATGTGACCTTGCCTTGAAGAAGGGACCTAGTGAAAAAAAAATTGGTTTGAAAGTTATACCGCCACACAAACAAAAGTTATAAAAGTTGAAAGTTTTAGAGATGCGTTTTCATTGCAAATATCTCAAAAATCGGATTCCACACTGCTTGAAAATGATCGTTTTTAGTCATTTTCTGAAAATAAAAAAGATTGGAATCGAAGCCGTCAACTCAGTGGGTTGAAAATTTTTCAAAACGTCGTTTTTCGAAGAAACAACAGAAAACGACGGATCCAACATAGGTATCTAAAAATGATCGTTTTCAGTAATTTCTTGGAAATGGAAAAGATTTCAGTCGAAGTCGTAATTTCGGTGTGTTGAAAACATTTTCAAAACGTCATTTTCAGAGAAACAAGACCCGACGAATCCTAAATACCTGAAAATGATCGTTTTCAGTCATTTTCTGAAAATAAGAAAGATTGGAGTCGAAGTCGTAATTTCGGGGAGGAGAAAAATTTTCAAACGTCGCGTCGTTTTTCAAAGAAACGATAGGAAACGACGAATCCCACAAACAGAAATGATTGTTTCTTCTCCTTTTTCAAAAATAAAAGTAATTCTAGTCGAACTCGAAATTTCTAGTGTGTTGAAAAATTTCATAGAAACAACCAGGGCATAGGAGTCAGCAAAAAAGTTGACTCCTGACTCCAGCTTGACTCCGGAGTAAATTTCAGACCTAAACTCTTGACTCCGGAGTCAAAATAGAAAGTTGACTCCTGACTCCGAGTTGACTCCGGAGTAAATTTCAGATCTTGTCTCTTGACTCCGGAGTCAAAATAGAAAGTTGACTCCTGACTCCGAGTTGACTCTGGAGGCATTTTCAGACCTCGACTCTTGGCTCCGTTTGACTCCGGACCCGGAGTCAATATTTCACCTTGACTTCCTGACTCCGGTTTGACTTCGGAGTCAAGCCGGGGTCGGAGTCAAATTGAATCCATATTGACTCCGACTCCGGCTCAACTCCGGAGTCAAAATAGAAAGTTGACTCTTGACTCCGTTTGACTCCGGAGTCAATATTTGACCTTGACTCCCTGACTCCGGACTCTTGGACTCCGTTTGACTCCGGAGTCAAGCCAGAGTCGGAGTCAATAAGTATGGAGTTAGTATGACTCCGACTCCCGAGTCGATTCCTACGCCCTGGTTCTGGGACGTTTTGTTAGAAAAAAAGGCCGATTTGAAATTTTTCCGGAATTCTTATCCCTTCATAATTAATTTCTAGGTTTGATTATGGGTTTGTACTAGTAGAAACTGTTGAAAGCCTGTGATGATTTCACCGATTAGTGTACGTATGTACTTACTTCACTTGATGCTTTATTTAACATTGCCTAAATCATAAAATTTTGTTCAAATGAAATTTTAAAAAATCTCAAATTGAGATGAATAGATAAGCAGGTATATTTTGTTTGATGACAATCGTATGTATTTAAAAATCAAATTGATAAATATTGTAGTTACATGACCCCCAAAAAATAACTAATATATGTACTTTAATAATTACTTAGTTTAGGTACCCATGGTAGATTTTCAGTGTAGGTATAAGGTAAGGTGCCAGTGGTTGAATAGTGCCCAGTGGTTGAATAACTCGAAATGAAGTGCTAATATTAAGGCTCAGGAAGGTAGTTGGCAGTACTTCTCTGTCTCATATGTTACTGTACACTTCTGACTATAGTATAAAACTGTGATATTCCATTTTGGTTGAAATGAATCGCTGTCAGAAAATTTTTACGAAATAATGGGGAAGAAATTTTGAAAAATCGCAATTTTCTTAAGAAAAAAATTATAAGAGTAAGAGCATAAAAGTTGCCGTAGTTTTTTTTCTAATGCATGTGAGAGTACCAATGCGGTATCATTTTGAAGCTTAAGGATCAGTGAACATATTCTATGCTTCAAATCCGGATTTGATTCAATATTGGATGTTTACTGTCCTATTCAACCACTGGAACACAAAATCTGTTGTTTTCCAGTGGTTGAATAGTATTCAACCACTGGGCAATTGATGATAATTCCGCGATGCCAGTGGTTGAATATCAATTTTTTTCATGCATGGCGTTGACCTTGGGCCCCCAAATTACCAAAAACATGAAATACTAATATTTTTTATTGTTGTTTAGGCAGGATATTAATCGAGAAGGTCCAAATCCATAAAATAGGCAAACATTCTAACTCAATGCCCTAAAAAATCCCACAAACGACGTGTCGCACGCTATTTTTTCTCTTTTTTTGAATTTCAACTTCGTCAAGGAGGCTGATAAGAGGGTTCAGAGGAGACAGATGCCTTCTATTTGGGTGTTACGATCTCATCTAAAAAAGTAATTAGTAGAAAAGAACCTAAAAAGTCCTTCTCTTGATAAAAATTCCAAAGGTTAGTCCCCACTCCTATTGTATTAGGATCGCAGTGAGGGTGATTCCGTCACTAGACCATCAAGAGAACCCATAAAAATGTTTTGAGTGAAATTGGAAGACCAAATGTACTTGATTAAAATAAAAATATTCATTCAACCACTGGGCAAAAATTCTATTCAACCACTGGAAAAATGAAAATTTTAGTATTCAACCACTGGGCAAAACAAAATCAAAATTCAAAAATCCATATCTTTGGTTCTATTCATTTATATGGCTTCAAATTTTTATTACATGTATGTTGAAGCCTCTAGATTAACTTTACGAAGTTTCAGCGCTTTAAATTAATTTTTAGTTGTTCTAGAAGGAAAAGAATGAGCATACCTCCTTAACCATTCAACCACTGGCACGTTACCTTATATCTAAACACATTATCGCGCATAAAATTGAAATAATCAACAAAGTTGAAAGTAACAGGTGCATTTACAAACACATACAAACTTCAATAGGATACATATCTGATCTTTTTCACTCTTTAGTTCGTACAAAATGGTGGGGGACAACCGGGAAAAACTTTTTCATCGTAGTGTGAGTAAAAGTGCACTTTTACTCACACTCGCGAATCGCTCGAGTGCTCAAACTCGCCTTTTACTCACACTACAACAAAAAATATCGTATGCAACTCGGGAGATAAATGATTTTCGACGATTTTGAATTATTTCCCTCGCTTCGCTCGGGCAATAAACCTCAAATTTCGTCGAAAATCACTTTATCTCCCTCATTGCATAATATACTATTCCATAACAATGTTGACCAGGGGGGCAATCAGAGGGTGATAGACAAGCACTAACAGTCTCCAAAGTCATTAAAACCACGACAACGACCCAAACGAGTTGAATAATTTGGTTCAAATTCATGATGAAGTCGATGCGACGTTGAAACAAACTAACAAAAATCGATGTTTGAAAGAAAAATGCAATACTTTTTCAAAATGATCGGCTGTGATTTGAAAAATGAACCGAAATTTTTCAAGTAAGTAACGAATTTACGCCTTCAGTTGAATGTTTTATGATCGTAAAAAATGAATCACATCTGTTGATTCTATAGCCATTGAATATGCTCTATTTGATCAATTTCTGTAATAAATGTAATATTGCGTCGATTTTGAGTTGATTTATCATAAAATTGCGTTATCTCAGTTGGTAAAATTTTACGGTGCTACTAAAAAAAAGTATGGGAATACGCATTTCCATACTACCACAATTGCACATATCTGTCTTTTTTGAAAATTTATTGAAATTGAAGTTATAGGCAACACATGTTGTTATTTTATTGTTTTGATTTTTCCACTATTGAGTGTGTAGGTACAAATTTCTTTAGGACCACGTCATGTGTATGAATTTAACTTTTCATTGAACTTGAATCCTCAAAAGTTGCTCAAATTAACCAAGTGTAAAAAAAATTGGTTTGAAAGTTATACCGCCACTCTCTTAATTTGAATCAGTCAAAAATGCCTAATTTGACCAGAGGCGGTTCGAGCATAAACTTTTAGGGGGGTAATGATGTTCAAAAATGCCGACTAGAAAATTCAAAATTGCCGAGTAAGAATTCTGAAATTTTACAATACGAGAATTTTTTGTTTCAACAGATTAGTTTCGAAGATTATATGTAGTTTTAAGGAGAAGAGAAGGTAAATAAATTTGTCCTGAGCGAAGCGAGGGAGAAAATTTTAAGCGGAATACTTTCTTTAATTTCAAGACCAATAAAACAATGTTATAATATAAATTGATTATCTAACGCGAGTAAACAAAACAGACCACTTGTACTTAAAAAATGTTCAAAAAGAAAAACAATAAGGTCGAGCGTAGCAAGGCCAAAGCTTTTGAAAAAATTAATTTCTTGACTTCAAAAATGAGTTTTGATGAGAAAAAATTTGATAAAAAAAGTTGAAATAATGTAGGGGGAAAATATCATTTTTGTTGAATTTGGATTGTTTTAAAAGTATGAAAGAACAAAACCAATGAGGTCGAGCTTAGCGAGGCCGAAATTTTTCGAAAATATCGGTTTGGAAAGTAAATAATTTTGAAGTTGGATTGTGTTTTATGAAAGAGGACTACAAGCTTGAAATTTAGAAAGGCTCAATTTTTTATTGATTATGCTGCAAAATTTCTAAAACTTTTTCAATTTGCTGACATTTCTGAGATTTTGCCGACTCACCTTAGGTATATTTCCAAAATTTTGCCGATTTTGCCGACTGAAAATTTGTCTGGGGGGTGGGGTTACCCCCCCCCCTTACGCCGCCCCTGGCGAAATGTTTGACGGGTTATTACTTACATAGCTACATTCACCAGAGAAGGCTACCTACTCTTATCATATCATAATTACCTAATATCTTTAGATTACAAAACGATTAGGTACTATAGATAAATCCAATTCTCGTACTGTATTTCAAAGAAAGATTCTTTCTACACTGCCCTTAGCTTACAGACCTGATACAGACTCGGTATATTATCAGTTATGCTTTAAACGCAAATAAGTCAGTTTATGGATGCATACTCGTGAATGACCAACAATGTTATCTCTGCTTTTTTGTTTATTTTTTTTAAATGGTGTTATATGTCCGTCCCTTTTCCTTGACCTCGACATTTCTAAGGTAAGTATGAAAACCAACTGAATTTCTACATCACTTAACCTTCATTTATTCTTCATTTACTCATTAGAGATGTTGTTTGATTAATATTTAGGACATGGGCGCACCCAAGGGGAGGGCTCAGGGGGCCCGAGCCCTCCCTTAAGCCCGGAAAAAATAATTTTTTGCTTCAAAAATGAGAAAAAAGTCAATTTTTTTGCTCTTCAAAGTATATTTTTTCAAAAAAATATCGCCCTCGCTTCGCTCGGGCAGTATTTTAATACTTTTACTTCAAAACTTGACAATTTTTGATTGATTTTCCAGTCAAAAATCGCCAAATTCTCAATAAATTCTCTGTTTGTCAGAAAAAATTGATGATTTTTGATTGAAATATCAGTGAAGAATGACTCAATTTGAAATTTGACCCCCTCCCCATTTTTTCTCAAATTCTGAGCCCCTCCCTTAATTAATTTCTGGGTGCGCCTATGATTTAGGAACTCCAAACATTCTTCAAGCTCGAGAAAATTAACAATCCAACCTCAAACGAAAAACGTGTAGTACGCCGATTAATTATCAAATTAAATGATGAACGTCAACAACGTCATGCTGAACGTCAACGAGGAGATGGTTTAGCTGAAAGAGTTGTTTCAATTCAGAAGGATAAAGTAAGTCATTATTGTCATGTATTTTGACACTTAATGCAATTTGAAAAAGAATGAAAAAGTAAAAATCTCGATGAGTATCTACAGGAGGGTAGGGCACTATGAACCAGTGACACAACTTTTTTTGTAATGCATAAAAAATTTTTATTTTCGTGTCAAATGATTGGTAAGGCCCAAACCACAGTAAATCCATTACGCGATCCGGTTATACTGACCAACTGGACTACCTGGAATTTTTGAATTTTTTATCACAATTTTAACAGAATTTATCATTTTTTACAATTTTTTATCATTTTGGAGTGCTCCGAATCACTCCGAGTGCAAAATTTTAGGTAGTCAAGTTCGTTCGATTTTATGTACTGGTTCCCATACTGGTTTCAAAACGTACTTGACTACCTAAAATTTTGCACTCAAACAGCTCAAAAATGTAACTTGAAATTATTAAATAAACGGAAATTGAGGTGAAAGAATACTATTATAGCCATTAAATAGGTAATGATAAAACTATAAAAAGATGTTACCTAGTTATATTTTGTATCAAGTTATTAGTTAGGTTAGGTAGGTAGTGATTTTTTTTTTTTAAATACCAACTATAACTGCCTTTGCATCGTTGATCCTTTTATTCTAAAAAAAATCACTACTTACCTAACCTAACTTGAACAATATCAGAACAACTTTTGAGATCAATAATAAATTCGATTTTATTCGATAAAAAATTGAAAATAAAACACCACCATGGTTGGGTATAATTTTTCTTTACTTCATTTGTGCAGGAATTGTCGAAAACGCCCAGGATTTGTATCAAGTTCTTAGTTAGGTTAGGAAACTTATCACTATTTTCGCGATCATCTACAAATTTTGATTGCGTTTTTTTTCAGATATAATCAATTATTCCTGAAATAATTACTAAATTCCATGAAATTAAGGGAAAAGGAATGCAATTCAAGCTTATATTTATCATCTCTGAGCTGTTTGAGTGCAAAATTTTAGGTAGTCAAGTACGTTTTGAAACCAGTATGGAAATCAGTACATAAAATCGAACGAACTTGACTCAGAGGCGGTTTGAACATAAATTCCTGAGGAGGGGGGGGGGGGGTAATGATGTCCAAAAATGCCGACTAAAAAATTCAAAATTGCCGATTAAGAATTCCGAAATTTGACAATGCGAGAATTTTTGTTCTTAGCAGCTTACTTGATTTCAAAGTTATTTCAATGTACATAGGAAGGAGGTAAATAAATAAGACCCGAGCGAAGCGAGGGATAAAATTTTAAATAAAATACTTTCTTTAATTTCAATTTCAATAAAACAGTTATAAATTGATCATCTAACTTGATAAAAAAAAACTAGCCACTTGTACTAAAAAAATATTTAAAAAGAAGCGCAATACGGCCGAGCGCAGCGAGGCCAAAGCTTTTGAAAAATTTGATTTTTAGACATCAAATATGAATTTTGATGAAAAAAAAATTTACAAAATAAGTTGAAATTATTTTGAGGAAAAATATCAATTTTGTAAGATTTGATGTTTTAAAATTACAGAAGAAAAAGTTCAATAAGGCCGAGCGTAGCGAGGCCGAAATTTTTGGAAAATGTCGGTCTGGAAAGTAAGTAATTTTGAATTTGAGTTGTGTTTTCTGGGAAGGATAGTAAACTTAAAATTTATCAAAAGGCAACCATTGAGACAGATCGGTGACTTCTATTACTGATCGGTCCCTTGTTAGTACCCAAGCCTAATTGTCTAATATATTGTTCGTTACAGGATGCATGCGATCTTCTCTTAAAAGAGGTAACATGCGTAAGAGAATTCCGATATTTTATGGACATGTTTGGTAATGATCAAGGAATAAAAAAAGGAGACAACGTCCCATTTTCCAAAGGAATGAAAGACGCTATGAGCAAAATTACCGCGGACCTACGGGACAGGCGCCATCAAATCGACAATCATGTTTACAATTTAGAAAAATTGCACGACGAATTGAAAGAATTGTCTCCCTATTCTGGTGGGTTTTTCAATTCCCAAAATTTGATACCCTGGAAGAATAAAGTGAAAGAACAATTCAATTCAATGCGAGACTTTCATATTGATCGAGGAAGCTCGATTAAATGGGATGGATACGCTACTACCCGCAATCTTAGCGATTTAGTCATTGATTTCAATTCTGCTGCGAATGACAGTGATGCCGTTGAAGTATTCCTAAAGCAATGCTATCAGTGTTTCTGGTCAAAGGAGAATATTATTCGAGACGAAAAAACGGAAATCGATAAGTTAACGGTACAGTGGTCGAACAACCAGAAGTATGATTTAATTCCTAAGTCAGGTGTAAACGGCTTTACACCTAGTGAACGCATTTTTTTGCGAGGAATTTTGAATATCGGGAGGTATTTTATCTTTCATAATAAGAATTACAAACATTGTACCGAAGTATTTTATTTTGGAGATGGTGCTAAAGTTAAAATTTTAACTGAAACAATCGAGTCCAAATGGGGTAAAAAGAATTTCGAGGTCCTAGTGGATAATTTTTGTTTCGCTTTTTCTACATTATATAATGCTATCGGCGTAACAAATATACATGCTCCTGCTTCTGTACCCGGCCAATGTAAACCAAACGCTTCAGATTACCGGCAGTTTATTAATAAAATCGCATCAAACCCGGCCACAAAAGAAGACTACATTGTTGTTGCTACAACCCTCGGGTTGATTTCATCTTCACCAAACGAATAATTAAATCAATTTTTTTTAATTTTTATACATTTTCTAAATCATTTTCTTCCTGTTTTTTTAACAATGTTTTATGATTTAATTTTACAATTTTTTAGCCTTTCAATGTTATGTGTTTTTAAATTTAAAAATTGTTTTTCCAATTTAGAATTTTATAATACTGTTTTTCACCTTTTAAAAATATTTTTGCGTGCTGTTTTCCAAATACTCATACTTGTATTTTTTCCCCCTCAAATATTAATCATTTACCAAGGCCATTTTCATTCGTTCGTTTTCCAAAGTGCTTTAATTTTTTTCGAAGTCGAAATTGTAATTTTTTATTTACTTTGATGCACTTTCAAATTTATAAAAAAAAAAATTAAACGATTTACAATAAAGATTCGAAAAAATGATGAAGTTTCTACTTTGAGATTTTAAAAATGTCATCAATTTTTTTCAAAGCTAACAAAAATGTTCAAGAAGAAATTCTAAGAAAATTTGCCTGAAAAAAATGCGACAACAAATTTTGAAATAGATTTGTGAGGGTTTTCAAAAATGTTTCAACCATAGATTTCGATAAATTTTTACCAAACATCTTGTTGGGAAAGTTCATTCAAAATGAAAAGGCGATAAAAATATTTCAACAAGAATTTTGACTAAAAATTTTAATGGAAGCTTAAAAACGTGACAAAATTTCTGTGAAAATCTCATAAGAAATTTCGAAAAAAATTTGAAACACAAGAAGATACCCCGATTAACACTTTTTTCGCGATTGTTTCACTCGAGGTCTCGAAATTCACCATTTTCCAGTTTTTTTACAATGAAAAATCAGTGAAAAAAGTTAATTTTGAAAATTCAAGCAAAACGCTTGCAAAAAGGGTGTCTATCGGGGTATTTTGACCTGCTGAACACGAATATGGTAATGGTTTTTTCATTTGACCTTTTCTTTCTGTATGAAACGCTAAAAATTTGGAAAATCTGCTAAAATAACAACGTTTCTGTACGGTTTTTCGCATTTTTCGGCCCTTAGTTCAAAGAATCGACCAAAACCGAATGCACAGCGAAATTCTACATAAAAAAACACGTTTTTTAGTAATTTTTCCAGGGTGGTCGCTCTTCGATTATATGGTGTTTTTTACGATTGAAAACTTCAAATAGCCGAAAAAACATGAAGAAGTGCACCAAAATTTTTGAAAAAATTATCACAAATACACCTCTACTAGATGTAACTTTGTGCCAAAGAACAGAAAATTTCGTTCACTTCCGTTGAAATTAAAAATTCTTGAAAATCAGCCAATAAAATGGCCATATCTCCGAAAAAGAGGGGGTTGGGAGGTCAAAAATTTTTCTAGAATGTTTTTACATCAAGGGGCACCACTTAAGGGGGTTAAAGTGAAAATCGGAGCAAGGGCCAAATTCACCCCTAACCCGGCCATACCCTTTGTTCTAAAAAATAACATTTTTTATCAGAAAAAATGATAAAATTTGTCAAAAAATGATAAATTTTACCTATTTTGAGAATTGGGACACGTTATTATTTTTTTTTGATAAATTTTATCATTTTTTTCCAGTGTAATATTCATAAGAGAACATATTAAGTAGGTACCTACTCAAAAATTACAAAATTTGACTAAAGAATTTCGTAGATTGTAGGTGTACGAAGGGCTGAAAATAATCTCACCAATGAACTAATGACGTAATGACCAGAACATCCACTCACCATACACCCTCTATACCTTCCTGACTACAAATACGCTCCGAAGTGTTAATTAAGACATAGGTTTAAGAAGAGGGAGAAACACAACCAGTATGTGTCAGGTGTACACACCGCAATTACGCGGATGCGGTTCGATTGGTCGTTTAGCTGGTTACACAACAAGCACACCGCTACCATTGGTGCTTTTCAAACCGAGCCAAATATTCCATATTAAAAAATCCATCTATATGTAATCGTCGACCCGCCATGCCATCAATTTTATATTACTTTTTTTTTTCGTCAGGTAACCCGGGCATAGAAACGAGCGGTAATTACCATCGTCTGTATGGCTAACTCGGTGTATAATTTATTGTTTTATGCTTCAGCATTCTTACCTTATAAACCAGTTTATAAACTTTTTTCTAGATATATCCAGATTGTGTTTATCTTTGAACCTTTTTTTTTCTCTCTTCCATCTCATCGTCGTAGTTTCTACATCGAAGATATGGCCGTGTGAATAATATTAAAATGATGCCGCGCGCCTATGGTGTGGCGTACGATGATGTATCGGTTTGTAGACGATTTCTATCCCCCAGCCCCCTCCTCACCCCTCAGCTCAGACTCGTGTTCGTTAACAACGATATCTTTACCATGGTAATGGCATGTCGTTAGAGTATCGGTGCTTTGAGCGAGAAGGCTCAAGATGAAGATGCGCGGTTTATACTTATAAGAGGTTTTCATTATGTTTGCCAAAGCGAACCGTGGACGGGGTATCGTGGTAATGAGGTTTTCTACTTTTTAACACCGCTACGACCAATCAAAGGGGCCGAAATTGGTACTAGAATACGAGTGTCCTGCGGTGATCCGAGAACACGATGATGGTGTTTGGGACGAATGCAAGGAATGTGAATAGGCAACTTAATTAACCCGTCATCGTTTCGACATTATTTATGGAGTGGATTGTGCGGTAGCTTCGTGAGGTTTTGTCATGGCGAGGTGAGGGCAGAAGGGTGTCAGGATGGGATAATTTGTTGCTGATGGAGATATAATACCGATGGAAAAAGAAGATATTTTGTGGAAAAAATTACATGTAAACATAATAACGAGTTGTTTTTTAGTGATGTAACAAAAATAATAAATACTAAATTCGAATTTCTAGAATTTGGGGAAACCTATAAAAATGTGGTGAATTTTATGGATAATAAATATCCATGCATTTCACCACACATGAAACTATGGTTAATTTTCTGGATAATAATTATCCATGTATTTCACCACACATGTAGAAGGGTTGAACATGTGGCAAATTCGGTGGGCAGGAATTTTCCATCAAATAAATTACCGTTTCTAGAATTTGGAGAAACCCATAAAACTGTGGTCAATTTTCTGGATAATAATTATCCATGTATTTCACCACACATGTAAAAGGTTTGAACATGTGGCAAATTTTGTGGATTGGAATTTCCTATAAAAATTATATTTTCTAGAGTTCGGGGAAACCCATAAAACTGTGGTCAATTTTATGGATAATAACTATCCACATATTTCACCACACATTTAAAAGGTTTCAACATGTGGCAAATTTTGGGGATAGGAATTATCCATCAAAATTACTGTTTCTAGAGTTTGCAGAAACCCATAAAAATGTGGTGAATTTTGTGGATAATAATTATCCATGCATTTCACCACACATGAATCTGTGGTTAATTTGCTGGATAATAATTAGCCACATATTTCACCACACATGTAAAAGGTTTGAACATGTGGTAAATTTTGCGGATAGGAATTTTCCATCAAAATTACTGTTTCTAGAATTTGGGGAAACCCATAAAACTGTGGTCAATTTTATGGATAATGATTATCCACATATTTCACCACACATTTAAAAGGTTTGAACATGTGGCAAATTTTAGGGGATAGGAATTATCCATCAAAAATTACCATTTCTAGGGTTTGGCGAAACCCATAAAACTGTGGTGAATTTTGTGGATAATAATTATCCACATATTTCATCACACATTTAAAAGGTTTGAACATGTGGCAAATTTTGAGGAAAGGAATTATCCATAAAAATTACCGTTTCTAGGGTTCGGGGAAACCCATAAAACTGTGGTGAATTTTGTGGATAGTAATTATCCATGCATTTCACCACACATGAATCTGTGGTTAATTATCTGGATAATAATTAGCCACATATTTCACCACACATGTAAAAGGTTTGAACATGTGGTAAATTTTGCGGATAGAAATTTTCCATCAAAATTACTGTTTCTAGAATTTGGGGAAACCCATAAAACTGTGGTCAATTTTATGGATAATAATTATCCATGTATTTCACCACACATTTAAAAGGTTTGAACATGTGGCAAATTTTGGGGATAGGAATTATCCATCAAAATTACCGTTTCTAGGGTTCGGGGAAACCCATAAAACTGTGGTGAATTTTGTGGATAATAATGTATGGGTGATTTGTTTTTTTCGAAATAGTGACACAATGACATAATATTTTTTTCAAAAAAAAACCAACCGATTTATTTAAAGGAAATTGTCAAAATTAAAAAGTGAACAATGAACATGTAATATTTAGATTCGATCTAATGATATAATCGATTTTGTACTGTGATCGATTATTGTGCGAGTTATGAGCGATTATTCATTTTTAAAAAGTAACAAATAAACATAATGTTTGGAAGAAATAGTCAAGAAAAAATGGGATATTCGATTTTGAATCATAATCCATTTTTGCCTGAGTTATTGGCACAAATGTACTGGGATATTCGATTTTGAATTTTGATACTTTTTTTTTTTCAGAATTATAGGCACAAATCTAATGGTATGATCCATTTTGAATTTTCATAGATTTTTGTCAAAGTTTCAAGCTCTAATCTAACGGGGTATTTGATTTGAAGTTTTGATTCATTTATGACACAGTTCTGGGTACCAAATTACCAATCTAAGCGTATTTATTTTTAAAAAGTGATGCATTATGGTTGTTTTTCAAAAAGGAATCTTCGATTTGAAAAGAAGTTCACGGTAGCCCATCCGTAGGGTTAAACGGCTAGTCTGAGCAGCGGTAGCAGCCTAGATTTTACCGGCGTGTTGCCAAGAACGGTCAAGAATATCTAATCCCTATAAGAGGTCGCTTCGCACCCCCCCTCCCCTTTACAATTTATCAACGGTGAATTTTGCAATTTCAATCATTCATTATTGAATAAAAGAGGTTTTCCTAACGAGGGTCAAAAACTGCCCTTGACCCAAAATCGGTCAAAATGTGCCCAAAAGGTCAACATTCTGAATCAATTGAAAGGGCCATTTTCATGAGCTTTTCTTCAGAGCTGGAAAATCGTTAAATTTTTCTGGTGGCCCTGAAATGTCTCGAAAACGCCTACAATCCATTTGGCAGGTCTGAAATAGGGTGTATATTAAATTTTAGCTTTTTTCGTTGATCAAATCAAATTTTCATCGGTGAAATAATTTTGGAATTTCAAAAATTCGCTAAAATTCGAGAAATGCACTTCAGCACTTAAAATTTTGGAAATGGAATTTTTTATGGTGTACTTTCAATTTATGGCAATTTTGACTCAAAATTTTACTTCGAGTCTTAGAGATGCCTTGCTTCTTATTGTAAAAAAGTAGTAAAAAATCACGTTTTTATTTTGGTTTTGATTTTTTTTGACCATGTTGCACCCAATTTCAGAATTCAAAAAAAATATATGTGATGCCCGACCACCTGGCGGAACTATTAAAAAAATTTCGAGCCATATACCCCCCTCAAAATTTTTTTTTAATTTTTTGAAAATTTCAAAGTAAAAAAAATTGGGAAAATGTGAACCGAAAATTTTCAAAAAATTCTCATTCGTACTACCCAGTAAGATGTATAATTTCTGAAAAGTATACATTTTTTTAACCACCCCTTCCAGAGATATCGCGTGTTGAAATTTCGACATTAAAAGTACGATAATTCTAAAAGGGGTGGGGGTAGGGGGGTCAAAAATTTTTTGGATGTTTTTAGACTATAAGTAACCTTTTGAGCCCATTTTGACCGATTTTGGGTCAAGGGCCGTTTTTGACCCTTATTAGGAAAGGCTGTTTGAAAAAATATTGAAAATGCTATCATAACCCGAACGAAGCGAGGGCGAAAATTTTGGAATAAATACACATGAAAACTTGAAAAATGGCCTGTTTCAAAATTGCTTGATCATCGATAATTTTGGAGTTGTTATCGATAATTAAAGATTTTTCATATTTCACGTGTTGCAACAGATTTTTGCCGTGTTGCCACAGACTTTCGCCGTGTTGCCGTTGCAACACATGCAACACAAAAGCTGCCACCCCTGAGTCTGAGGGTATATGAGAGTGAGGGAGAGTGCAATGCAACCCTTATACCTCATTTTTTTACGCTACTGTCCGTACCTTGCGTAAAAAAATCGGTTCTATTTTCATGTGTTTGGTCCAGATTTGGTGTCATCTGGACCAAAAACGTGAAAAATGAGACATCGATTTTTTTTTACACAAGGTCCCTTTTTTCCGGCAGAGTCATATATACTTTTCAAAATTCTCACCAGATTTTAACACCCTTTTTCAGCTAGAAGTCCCTTCCATCATGCTGTCTTGGAACCATAATTTTTCCGACGAAATTTTTCTTATCAAAAAAGCAATATTGCAAGAAAAAGGGGAAAAATTCAATTTTTAAAATTTAGAATTTTTAAAATAATTTCTTTCAATTTTTTAAAATTCTGAATCAATTACAATATCCAACAAACTCATGATAATCTCAGAGAACAATCACCAGAAAAAATCCCAATATTATTTTCCAAGGCACATTTGCAGTCCCTATTCTGGCACTTCCATTTCTAAACCTAGCCTAAGTTGCTGTTCACAAGGTAAAAAAATCAGCTCTACTTCTTGTAAGTACGAATAGAAAATTATCGTTTCTGACATTGAGAAATTTTTCCAACTGTTTTAGAATTTCGAATCAAACTCGAGCCCCTTTCACAGATCATCTTGAAAAGCTAAAATTTTTCAGTTGAATTTTCTTTCAGAAAAATTTAGAACACAAAATTATCCAGTTTAATATTTATTATTTTTACTATGTAATTTCAATGTTTTATTTAATTCGAGGCAACTTTATTTGAAACCTTACTTTTCATTTCAAGATTTTTTTTCCAAACCACCTTCAATCCTTTGAGACTACATTAAATGAAAAAAAAACGAAAGAAAATTTTTCAATTAAAAAAAATTCAATTCTTAAAAACATTTACCTCTTTTTCAACTCGAACCCAAACACCAAAACACCCTTAGGCATTCACCTTTCACCGAGGTTAAAAAACCGTATTTTCTCACAAGCCCATTCACCTCTTCCATAAAATTACTCCACCTTCTAAAACTTGCCAACAAAGCCCACCAAAGACCCCCCGAAAGCCAGCCTCACAAGACAGTAAAAGTATCCAAGTAATTCTACATCCAACACAGAACAAACACCGACTCAATTTCAACCCAACCACGGAGCTTGTTGGAAATTGCGTCGAGGCCGGGGCGCAGCACTTCTCAAAGTTTTCTCATTCCAGCCACCCGCACCCCCTTATTTCTTCGACTCGTTTGGATTCGTATAGGTATACCCGTCGCAAAAGCTCGCACAATTGTTTAATCGCGCTATAACTTTGCTCAGCGCATTAACGCGGTTAAAACTTTGATAAAATTAAAAACTTTAAAAACAACTACGCAGGCGTTTTTTCTATCTCTGTCTCTCTCCATCTCCTTTTTTTTTTGTACATATCTATACCGCATCCTGCAACAATATAAACAACTTGTCTCCGCAGTTCGCCACCAGTATGTTATTAAGATCGTTTTATTTTCATTATTTTTCGTCGTTAACTTTCTAGTTTGTTACATCTTAATTTTCGTGCCTAATTTTTAATCAAAATACATATCAAATTTACCTACAATGTGATCGATACACCATATCAACGGTTAAACTATGAAAGTACGTAACATCGATTTATATCTATTTTATAAACTGCTTTTCATTCGTATCATTTCTCTAGCTATTTTCTTCTTTCCAAGTTTTTCTAACCTTGACCTACCGTATAAATGTCACAGCTGGTGTGGTATTCGAATCGAGCTTTCCAAAAACATGCGTATCGAGCCCGTCCCAATACAATTTAACACCAATATTTATACTTTCGCTTCTCTTTGAATTTTTTTTTTTCGGTGTTTCCGATAAACTATTATTTTATCGCCAGAATTGAAATATTATTTAGGTAGACGCCAGTTTACGATGGTTTATCGATAGCACCTACTTAATTTAATCATCTGGGTATCGTCGTAATTCGAACGCGTTAAATTGATAAATCTCGACGACTTGTAAACAAGCCGAGACGTATAAAAAAGGCTGTAGTTTTTTTTCCTTCTTCTAAAATGTGTTTTTGTTTACAGATTCCATACATATGGTATTCAACGTTAACGGTTTTTGTAATTATTATTGGAAAAGCCATTAGTAAACCGAGAGCTTTCGTCGATACTTCCATTAATGGATATATTACTGAAGTAAATATTACGTTCGAGGTTTATTTTCAAATATTTTTTTTATAGGTGTGATTAAAAAAATGCAATGTGTACGTATAATTGGGTAAATTGAGACTAGGGAGTCATTTTTTTTTTTTTTGGATAATTTATCGTTTTACCGAATTTTTAACGAGCTCGTTATCAAATCTGGTACGGGCTGATAAGAATTTTCCGACGGAAATGAAAGAATATTGATTAGGTGTGTCAGCGTAACCATTAAAATGAGAACGAGGGTTTTAAAAAAGTCAAAGATATTAGTTCTTGTCTGATAGTTTCATTCGGAGCATTGAATCGAAAAATGATCATTTCAAAAATTCAAAAATTAACAAATAGAATATTAAGTCAGGAGTTTGGGCAAAAATAGGTCCAGATTTACATTTACATTTTCAAATCAAACGGATGAACAATTTTCAAAAAAAAAAAAAAAAAAACACACACAAAAACACGAAAATATCAACTTTTTTTTAAAACTTATTTAATTATCAGAATATTTCACCCAATCCAGTAAAAAAAATTAGAGTAAAATTGTAAAATACCAAATTTTTGTATTGGTTATTTTTTCAAAATGAAGAAGAACTCATTCAAAAATTTTAAATCATTTCAAGGAGTTTTCTAGGTAACGGAAAAAAGATCTGTCAATTTTTTAAATCACATGTTAGAAAAAATTTGAAAACTGTTTTATTTCTTGTATTTGAATGAATTTCCAGAAAAAGTGAAACCTAACACACCATCTGTGGCTATGGCACAAAATAAACATTAAAAGAGAATTTGGATAAAGAAATTTTTTTCTAAAGAACTGAAAAATATCCTGCGGCTTTATCAGCCATGACCATGAGGATAAAACACCCACCAAAATTTCCTCTCCTTGATTGCATTAGGGACTAAAAGTTTCGATAATAAGGTGATAAAAAACTAAAAAAGTTTTTGAGAAATTAAAAATTTCTTTTTCAGATTTACAATGTTCAAATTTCTAAGGCTCTGGAAAATCTATTAAAATTAGGTACCTATTCATTTCAAATAAAATGAAAATGTTTCAATTTCGGGCGATTTTCCTCAATTTTATCAATGAAAAATTCGGCTGAAATCAGGAAAACTCGAACCACGTTTTCATTCAGAAAAAATATGGGTTCTCAAAATTTTTTTCTTTCATAAAATTGATTGATTTTTGAATTGTTTTGAAAATTCAATCATCCTCTTCTCCCATAAAAATGTAAAATATGAAATTGAAAATTTGAGAAAAACGTTTTGAATTTGAGACCACAAGAAATGAAGCAAGGAAATGTAAAATTGTACTTCTGAAAGGACTGAAACAAAAAATTTCAACTCACAAAAATGATTTGAAATGGATTTTGAACAAAAATGGTTCATGATGGGGGGGGGGGGTGTAAAAGGTAAACAAGATTGAATTCTAGTGAAGAAAATAAGTCTTAAAGAAAAAGACAAGAAGGTGGTGATATTTGTTTAGATTTTCAATGATGTTTTTACAAAGCTTACCTACATCACAAAATCAGAATCTTCTGAAGGAGCCTCAATTTTTGAAAAAATACACAAGCCAAGTCATGAATGTTTGTCAATATGTCAACTTTCATTGCATCAGTTTTTTGATTTTTTTTATACCAATGGTCTTGAAATTTTCTGACAAAAATTTATACCTTAAGTTTTCTGAATTGAACTCAGAATAGGTGACATTGTTTTTTTTTTTGAAATCATCAATTTTATAAATTTTCCAATTGGAGACCTATTTTTTCATCTCAAAATCAAGAAAAAAATTAAAATTAGCTATTTGGCAAATGGTCGGTTAAAAATTCAAAATTTTCCACTGAAATGGAATCAGCCTAATTTTTCAAACTCAAAATATTATTTTTCAACTCGAAACGAAATTTCCTTAAACTTTTTTTTTCAATACCTACCTAATATTTTTCGTTGAAACGTAATTTCCAAAGCATTTATCAACCGACAAACGGATCACTGTTGAAAACGATAACACCTTATTAAACATATTACAAACAAGTTACACATAATGATGAGTGATAACACCAGTGTTATCGTTTATTTATGAATAATTGTAACTTTTTTGTCGGTGTGTAAAATTATGTACCTGCAAATTTCGTTTTCCAAAAAAGACCAATTGTCTCTATTGAAAAGTTTTTATAATCTGGCTCCGTTCTAAATGAGATATTATTTTTAATCCCATTCTAATAAATTCGTCCTCATTTCAAAATAATTCGTGAGCAGAAAAATTTAAAAATAAATAAATTAAGAAATAATTATTTGAATTTCGAAAACGTATTTCCCTAAAATTGAAATAATCGAGAGTGAGAAGTCTTATGAGAGATTAACCGAAAATCTAAAAAAATCAAAGTAAATTTTTGACTAAAAAATTGCAAAATATTTGAAAAAATTAAAATCAAAAGTAGAAACGAGAAAAGTCTAGTTAAATGTTTTAAAAAAATTACACCTAAAAAAGGAAATCTTATTGAAAAATGGGCTTGATTGAATTTTTTTTAAGTCTCTCACATCAACTACTTCTTGCAAAAATTGAAATTTTCTAAAATTTTTGATTGATAACAATGATTTAAAAAATTGAATCAAAAATTAAATACAAATTTTAATATTTTGAATTTGGGGAGGGGGAGGAAGAGGGAGGGAGGGAGGGAGGGAGGGAGGGAGGGAGAAGGAAGATATTTCAAAAATAATTATAGAATTTTTCAGACCAAAAAGATGCCCAAGAATTTTCAAACTGGAATCTACACAATCGTTCTCACCCACAATTTTCGGATTTTTGAAAATTTTCAAGGAATCTTTTCATCTCTTTAATTCCAATTTCAAAAGGAAGTGCCGATTTTTGAAAGGGAAACAAACCTTAATCAAACTTTCAACTGCCCAAATTGATTTTTTGATTTTCAATGTGAACGTAGGTTCAAAGCTCTTTTTCAAAAAAATTTAATTGAAAGGCACCCAAACGCCTAGAAATCAAGTTTGGAAAGTTTTAACCAAAAAAATGATGAGTCGTTTTTTGCTCCAATTAAAAAATTAAAAAATTGGTATTAATTGACAGAAAAATTTATATTTATACATTTGAACGGAAGGGATCGAAAAATCATGGAAATATCATTTTGCAGGCATTCGTCCGTTTTGGTTCAATTATTTTGAGATCTTTCATTTTTTAATTTCTAAAAAAATCACTCACAAATCAGCTAAAATTTCCAATTCTTGAATTTTTCAAGTGAACTGATTGTAAGTAAATAGAAACCAAATTATCAGCTTTCTAATTGATCTCCACATATTTCCTCAACAAAATATGAGCTCTGAGGTCTGAAGGTTCGATATGAAAAGAGGACCACTTTTCAGTTTTTAAATTATTGATTTCCATCCAATTCACGACAAAATGATTTCTGAAGGTTTGATAAGAAAAGAGGATCAATTTTGTGACATTTTTTCATGTTGGAAAAAAAGTTTTTTGAATAAAAATCAATTTGAACAGGTGAAAATTTAGCTGCGAAGAAACGCCTCTCAAAAAATCGCAGTCAATAAAAATATTTTTTTTACTTAGATCTTTGAATTTTTGAATACTTCTTATTATTTCCAACTCCCTATCAATTTGGCTACCAAGAATACCATAAAATTACCCCTTCACCTCAGGTAGTCAGATAATTCCAAAACAGGAAACTTTCTCTCCAAAGTCCAAACCATTTCAAATTTTCCCAAAACCCATCTCACACATTGCCAGCCCCTCACCCTCTCACCCAAACCTAAATTGGCAACGCTGTTAAACATCCTTTAATTACCATCTCACTTTCGGCCCCGAGGGGGGAAAAAATCCCTCGGTAGCGTGCTTAATACCTATCGACCATAAACAGCACAGCACGCTAATAAAACAACGCAAAAAGCCATAAAAACAATCGGTTTCGGTCGTTATCATGTCGGCGTGTTCCTTTTCACAATTACACGCACATGCAATTGGCAAATTAACAGTATGGCAAATTGTTACAGAGGGTATGTTGGTCGAATGAAGCTTGCAAGGAGGAATTTCAAGCAATATTCGCTTGCAGGTGCCCGGAATGGTCTTACTGTCGAAGTCCCGGCAAATACTATAACGCTTATTGTTCCATAATGGAGACCGGCTACATTTGGATGCAGAATCCACGCAACAACATTACTGCATTTTGACGATCCGGCGGTTCCATCGTCTCCAACTTTTCGCGCTTAGTAATAAATTAACAAAAAAAAAAAATCAAAAAAATCAGCACTTCGAACATACCATAAGCTTGCCTTATCCTAACCTAACACACGTATTCAGACAATCATCACCATATTACTACATTTTATCGATCTCATTATTTAGTTATCGTGTTCAAACAATCACACAGAACATATTATACAAAAATACATACCAATCTACGAATTTAAAAGACTTTTTGTATTAGGATTATGTAAAGCTAATGTAGAATTGTATTATACCAGTATAGATGACAACAACCTAATATAATTTTTATCAAAGGTGTGATTTTTTCTCTCGTATTATATGATCGATGTTTATTTTTTGAAATTTCCTGATCCGGCGTATCGGTGATGAACTTATTATGGAAAAAAGAACCAAGGAGTGTTAATATGACAAAGCGTGAAATGTGTGAGCATCGTTGCCGAATAATCCATCTCGGATCGGTAACAACCCCCCGAGACATTTTCCCATTAGGTTCACGGCAGCATCCCGATGTTCTTTTTATCAGGTTGTTTATCTGCGAGACAGGTTCTTATATTTTAGATTAGTCTCTGAGGCGTGTTCGGTAATCCGTGCTGCATTTTGTCTACCTTGTCATTTTTATTGTACGGGTATTCCATTGTGGACCTGTACGCCTTCTATGACCGGCATAGGGCAGGAAAAAAGAATGGGAATATCACAAAAGGCCTGACAAGGAAACACGATTTCATTTCTACACCTTTTATCCGGCGACGAGACTGCGAGATACAATGTCGTGGTTGAGAACGTACCAGCTGCTATTTATTTTTACCGAAAATGAGATTTTTGTGGATCAACGTTTAAATTTATTCCAATTTCAAAAAATCACACTCAATTTGTTCAATTTTACTCAAAAAAAAAATAAAAATTGTAGCCAACTGTAAAATTTTTTTGAAAGCTTTCTACTCCCGATTTTTCAATTTTTTAAAAAACATTTTCTTTATTGAAATGAAAAAAATCGAAAAACACGAAGTTAATTTTTTTCAAAAATTTAAAGTTGAATAAATTAAGGAACTATTTTCGAGTTGAAAGAACTTTTTAAAACTATCAAGTTGAGAGCTAAAGAAAATTCGAATTCAGAAAATTTTACAGTTGGAAAAAATTTTAAAATTGGAAATAAGTTCAATATTGAAAATTTTCCTAACTTTCATTTCTTCAAGTTTTTTTTTCAACCTCGACTTTTCAAAATTTCTTTCAGCTTAAACATTTTTTTCAATAACATAGGTCGACACGATTTTTGTTTCTGGGTTCCGATTGCCAAATTCAGGTTGCTTTTATGTAACTAATGAAGGTAATTTTTTTTGACCAGTTTGCGGGGGGGGGAGAGGCAAAAACTGATTTTTTAAGGGCAATAAACCTGAGCATTAGGTACGTACAAAAAAATTGGAATTTTTTTTTTGGACCAATCTTATGGAAAATTTCAGGGCGAATCCAATGCTGCTTTAGAAAAACAATTACAGCTCATTCTTTCCAAAATTCTGAAAATTCTGTGAAAAAATCGTATTTTTTGTGCTTTTCTCAAGAAAAAAAGAAATGTGATTTTTTCGCCGGATTTTTGGAAATAATGAGCTGTCACTTTTTTTCTAAAAGAGATGGAGGTCTGCGGTTCGCGGCATTAGATTCGCCATGAAATTTTCTACAAGATTGATCCAAAAAATTGTTTTAATTTTTTTGTGATGCTCAGGTTTATTGTCTTCGAAAAATCAGTTTTTTGCCCTCTCCCAAAAAAAGCAAACTTTGAAAGCCAAGATTGAGCAAGGTGATGTATTTTGATGTCTAGAATCAGAATTTTGGCATGGGAACCCAGAAACAGAGCAAAAAATTTTTTGTCGACCTATTTAATTTGAAAATATATTTCCTAAATTTTTCTATCTTTAAAATGATTTCAATAGAAAACAAGTTTTTCCAGTTATGAATTTTTCTGAAAATTTCAAAGGCATGTTATTGAAAATCTCATTCAATTTAATAATTTGCTGGAAAAATTCTAAACAATGATAGAAGTATGAAATTGATAACAAAAATTGAAAAATCAAAATTGGAAATATTATGAGAAAATTTTAATTTGAAAAATTGTACTAAGTATTGAAAATTTTTTATGAGGGATCTCCAGAGGGAGGAGGGCACCCTCTGGGTGATTTTTTTGGAGTCTGAGCTGGAGGGAGGAGGAGGGCTCCCCTACCAGGCGATTTTTTTGGAGCCAGAGGATTTTTTATGAATGTTCTAGAATCGAAGCTTAAGCCATTTGAAAAATTCTCGGAGTCGGAGCGATATTTTTCAAACTTTGGAATAAATGAGGATTTTTTCAAAAAAATTACCTCTTCCTTCCATTTTTTTTCCTCTAAAAATTTGACTCAATATTTTGAAAATATCCTCAACTATGAAGAATTTGAGACAAATTTTTCAAAAGGTACCTACTTGACCCAAAAATAACATGATCATTAGATATAAAAATTCCTATTTTCCCTTTCTAATTTTGAAATTGATAAAAATTATCTATTATCAAGAAATTTTTTGCATCCCAAGTTCCAACTTCGAACCACCAAATTTTTAATTTTAAAAAGTATTTGGTAAGTAATTAATTTTGAAATAGATATACAATTTGAAATGTTTTAAGGAAGGAAGCATGAAAAATTTTCCAAAAAAAAAACAACAACAAAAAAAACGCTATGCTCAAATGACCAATTTTTTCAACATTTCTGCCATCAAGAAAGGCTAAAAACCAACTTCTTTTTTTGCATTCGAAATGCTCAATTCTCATGAAAACTACCAAATTTTGACAGATTATATTCATGACCTCAACATAATAATAGGGGAAGGAGGGTGCTACTGGCCTCAAAATTGGAACTTGTGATGCAAAAAAAATTGTGTTAACGATTCAAAGGGTAAAAATGAAAAAAAAATTGGAATTGTTTCAAGTACAATGATCGAAAGTATATTTTTTGAATTTTCTCAAATATGGTCAGAAAGAGACAACTTCTGGTTTTGGCGAATTTTGACAATGGCATGGTACACCTGAGGTAAAATTTTGAAAAAATTCTATGTTATTATTTTTGAGTCAAAAAAGTACGTAAATTTTTTTTTGAAAATTTTGCCTCGAGTTCTTTGTAGGTAAGAAACACCTTAAAACATAGAATTAAATTGTTGGAGGGGAGCAGTAATTTTAAAAAAAAAAATCTTTACCTATATGAACCTACATCTATACCAAAGGTTGAAAAAAAAATCAATCGAGTCAATCCTGAAAAAAAATTGAAATTCATTTTTCCCATTTTTACTCATTACTCAAAAATCACTTGATTTGGAGGTCTGAAACTCAGAGAAACCATGAATCTCCAGGATACCAATCGATCTGGGGCCAATTCACCACACCTAGATCGACAAAAATCCCATTTTCGGCAAAAATAATTAGTAGCTGGTGAAATCATACACAAAAGCGTTGAATTTAAATTACATTATGAATAATATTTCGTTGTCATGATTCTCGCAGGCTGCCTCCATCGTACCTCGACTTTTAATTCCTACGACTCGATAATTTTTATTTTTCACCGTCCTCGACTCGTCGTTAAATTTATGCGTAAAATTATTAAGGCGAGTTAACAAGCTAACCGTTGGCTGGCCGCCGCCTTCAACGCCTCTATTTCCAATGCACACGTCAATCTGTTACTCGACATGTGGATGACTGACCACTCTATGGCTCTGACTGGCTTCATCAGCTGTACACGCCGAGATGAAAAATTAATGTTTATTGTACCTACGTACACTTTGACCATCTCACACCAGTGTAATTGTGACGACTCGTTATGATCTATATGTGTGCATAAGTTTTTGAGTGATGGTTCCAAATTATCTGTAAAGATAAATTTGACCCCTGCCCCGCCCTCCTTGCCGACGTTTGTTCAATATGGCCATAATGGCTTATAATGGTCCGGTATACTCATTGCTTTAACCAGACATTCGTTTATTTTAGAGTAAAATAAATGCATGTACTTAAGCTCTTCGAGATCAATTTTTTTCTCCAATTTACTCAACCATTCATCAAAATGAGATCATTTGCTTTATTTTTTAAAAACCTTTTATCTTCGGTCATCGCATGCAAATTCAATGACCAGGCAGAATTGACTTAAGTGGATGGGGTACTATAATTGGAAAATCATCGCGAAGTGTTTTTTTTCTTTTCATTTTTTTCGCGCCAGGTTCGAGAATAATACAATGGTTAGAATTTGTACTGTAAAAGAAGATGCCTATCTAGATTCTAGCAATTTCATCTTCGACCTTGAATAAGATGTATTGTGAGGCGTTGGTTGTGTTCTTATAGGTAAAAAAAAATACATATTTTTCGGAAAATAATTATCTACCTACGGAAATGAATTCGAAGAAAAATTCGTGCGGAATCGATTTGTTATAATTATAAGTTATAAAATAAGAGTCGACCAAACATTTCCAGAGAACGATTTTGACCATTTCTTTTTTCTTCATTCACAGCTACCAAACGAAAATTGTCTAAAAGTGTTTTCAAAAAATTCGTTTGAAATATTTCAAACAATTTTTTACAGAATTTGGTCAATTTTTTGTCAAAAATTTCAGATTAAAATTTTAATAATTTTTTCCCCCATATTTACTGTTTATTTATCACCTACTTCAAAAAATCTACATTAGTATGATATGTGAGCACACAGAAACCACTCTTAAGGATCGAAAATTAATTTTTGGTCGAGATTCCTTTTTGATTCTACCCCTTCTGAAAGCCTTAAAATCAGTGTCTCAGCTCAAAACCCATTTTTGACCCTTAAGGGTGGTTTTTGGGTACATATATCTAGGCTCAAAATATTATCAAAAAAATCGAAAAATGACTTTTCCCCCACAAATTTTTCAAAAGACAGAAAAATATTACCTTAGTGGTGTAAGATTCAATTTTTCGAAAAAATGAATAGTTTTTATTGTCGTTTTCAACATCAAAAAAATTTCTAAACCGTCTTTACGAATTTCATGAAAAAAATAGGTTTTTTTGAAGTGCAAAAATTCCATTCAATTGGAACTCCCTTTCCTGTCTCCTGCTGTCGAAAATGCCACAACTCCAAAATGAGGAATAAAACAAAAAAATTTTGAAAATTTCATTGTCAGAAACTCCTAAATACTTGAATTTTTTCAATCATTTGGCCCTAAAACTTGAAAAATTCCATCCCTGCTTCACATTATGAAAATTAAATTTACTATCAAAAAGATAAGGATAATTTTTACCATGTGACGAGATCGCAGAAATTCGAAAAAAATTAGTGAAAGATTTATCAAGAAAGCGTTTAATTTTCAGATAGATAGAAAAGTCAAAAATGTAGGTAAGTAATTTTTTAAATTTACTCTTCAATTGATTTCTTGTTGAAATAAATCTTTACTTACCACAGATTTGAGATTTTTTTCATCATTTGTGACCCTGTCGGAAAGAAGAGACCTCGTGTAAAAAAAATTGTTGCCTTTATTTTTATGTTTAGTCCAGATTTGGTGTCATTTGGACCAAAAACGTGAAAAATGAGACATCGATTTTTTTTTACACAAGATCCCTTCTTGTTTTCAGCTATACGTATCCAAAAAATTTTTTAGAGGGGTGAAAGGAGGGGGTGAAATTGTGATGTAAACGAAAATTATGTACAAAAGCGAAAATTTTTCAAAAATTTCACCCCTCCCCCTCCTCATTATGTACGCGTAAAACTACTTGCTTTTTCATTGAATTTTGTGACTTCTTAATCACAAAATGTGGCCTTCCACATGAAAAAGGGTAACATTGTGGGGGAGGGGGGGGAATCAAACATTTTTTTTACCATATTCTGAAACTGGATAAAATTACTTTTCAAATAAGCTATTAGTGACCTTTTTTCGAGCAAAATTCCCCGTTTTTTGACTGTTTGAAAATTGAAGTTGAAAAAACATAGTTTCGAGAAAAACACGTTTAAAGTTCTTAAATGACTTTTTTTTTCGTAAAAAAAATCCTTTTGGTGTAAAAATAGTAATTTTTTTTAATTCTGTGGGAAATTTATTTTCGACCCAAATTCACATTTTTACATTTTTCTCAAAATCAACTTTGCGAAAATGCTATCCCTTTTCTTATAGATGGCTACAAATGATTATTATTTTTGATAAATGATGAATCACACATTACTGCTTTACTAACAAAAAAGCAGAGTTTTCAATTTAAAAAAATTGAAAAGAATAAAATCTGTTTCAAAAAATTTCCAGTTTGAGTCTAAAAACTTTTAAAAATTAAATATCTATTTGAGAATTCAAAAAAAAAAATCCAGATGAAAATAATCAATATTTGCTCACTTAACCAATGGGTAAGATAGATGCCTAAACCTATTAATTTCGATTCGTCTTTGATGACGCAGCACACAATTTGACTCAAAATGGTAAAAAAATTATGATTTTTCATTTTGTTTCGTGAATTTTTAATTTTCTCTTGAATCAATTCATCCTCATGCTAAAACTGTTTTTCAAACGAAGAAAATCACGTTTGATCGAGAAATTTCAAAACGAATGACCGTTTTTCAAACAATTCGAAAAATTGATAAGGACATTTTGAATTCAAAAAATCTTGACAATTCCAAATGAAAATGTTAAGGAAAATATTTAATTTTAAGACTTCAATGATGTCGCTTTTTGACAGCAAGAAATAGGCAGTTAATTGCGAAAATTTCATGATTAAATATCTAGCTAAAAATTCTGAAATGATTTCAAATTGGACAATATGGTAAATCAATCACCTCTTTTTTTTTCAGCCAATTTTTTTTTTTTAATGATCCTCACATCTCCCACATTTAGAATTCTGATATCATCAAAGCATTCAGACAAAGAAGAGAGAGAAGACAAACTTTGTTATCAATTTTTTTAGATTTTCTCAAGGAAGACTGAAGAGAGCATTTAGTTGGCAACAATTTTTAAAAAATGAAAATTTTGTGTGATAAAAATTGAAAAATGATGTAATTTTTAAGAAAATTCAATTTTTAAAAAATGAAAATTTTGCGCGATAAAAATTAAAAGATTATGTATGTAATTTTTAAGAAAATCACCCAAAATTTGGCCCTCCTTCCAAAAAAAAAAATACAGAAAAATTTTATGGGTGCCTGCAAAATTAAAATTTCAGTTCGTTTCAATCTTGAAGAGATCGAGAAATTTTTACAAAAATTCAATATTCAAATGAAAAAAAAAATTAAAATCTTATCTCATAGTCAGCAATCCAAGAGGCAAAAAGTACGTTAGAAATCGATTTTACTAAAATTTTTTGCCAACCGAAAAATTTATATTAGAAAATGTAAATAGGACCTGCGACATCCCAAAAAACCTGATTTCGACATTTCAGACTTGCACAATGGGGGGCTGGAGCCTCAAATGGGTGTTTTTGGGAAAGGGGTCGCAACCAAAAAATTCAAAAGGGGTCACGTAGAGGACCTTCAACAGATACCAAATATGTAATTTTTTTCACTGAGACTTTGCACAAACGGATTCTATTGCAATTTGAATGCAGTTTTTATGCATTTTTGGCCAATTTCAACAGTTATATGCCCCTGCACGAGCAAGTACGACCAGCAACCAAAAGATTCTTACTAATTACATTAGCTGAGGTTATTTCGAACCGAAATTCGAAAAAACGGTTGAAAAATACCTGCACAAGGATGAGTTATCGCGCCAAGTAGGTTTTGTGGGTTACCCCCACTCCAAAATCTAATTTTGCGGCTTTTCATCAAAAATACCCGTGCGACCTATCAAAAAAGGTTAAAATTTCGCGTAGAACCCGAAAATCACATCCATTTTTCATTTTAACCCCTCGGGAGGGGGGAGGGGGTGGTTATCCACCCCAAATGCGAATATTGTGATTTTCTCACAAAAATACCTGTATAATGTATCAAAATTGAATGAAATTTCGCGTAGAATTCGAAAATCACATCCATTTTTCATTTCAACCCCTCGAGGGGGTGGTTCTCCACCCCAAATTCGAATATTGTGATTTTCTCACAAAGATACCTGCATAATGTACCAAAATTGAATGAAATTTCGCGTAGAATTCGAAAATCACATCCATTTATCATTTCAACCCCTCGGGAGGGAGGAGGGGGTGGTTCTCCATCCCAAATCTGCATTTCGTTATTTTTTCACAAAAATACCTGTATAATGTATCAAAATTGAATAAAATTTCGCGTAGAACTCGAAAATCGTGTCCATTTTTCATTTATACACCTTGGGAGGGGGGAGGGGGAGGTTCTCCACCCCAAATTCGAATATTGTGATTTTCTCACAAAGATACCTGTATGATCTATCAATTGATCTATCAAAATTACCCAAAATTTCGCGTAGAATTCGAAAATGACATCAATTTTTCATTTCACCCCCTCGAGGGGGTGATTCTAAAATCTCAAATTCGAATTTTGTAATTTTTTGAAAAAAAAAATGTATGTGCGATGTATTGAATTTGATTAAAATTTCGAGTAGAATCCAAAAATCACCTCCATTTTTCATTTCAACCCCTCGGGAAGTGGAGGGGTGGTTCTCTATCCCAAATCTAAATTTTGGAATTTTCTCACAAATATACCTGTATGATCTAGTACATTTGCATCAAAACCAATTTTTAAAACTTCACATCCTAAATTTGTGGTTTTTCACTGTGATTATCTTTTTTGAAAATCTGTTTTCAAGTTGGATTTTTTTAGAAAAAAATGACAAAGTTTGAATGCATTGGCCTAAAACAAATTTTGTAGCAGATTTTAAAAGATTTCCTTTCTTTCAGAAATTGGTAAATAGTAAATTAATTTTTACAGCGTTGATTATTCATCAAATCAACAACTTTTTTTAAAGAAAAAAAAAAATTGTAATCTATTCAGATAGGCCGTAGAGATATTTCAGTCGGAAAATCAAAAAATTTACTTTTTGGGAGGGACCATCTCCCGAGGGGTTGAAATGAAAAATGAATGTGATTTTCGGATTCTACGCTAAATTTTAATCAAATTCAATAGATCGCACATACATTTTTTTTTCAGAAAATCACAAAATTCGAATTTGAGATTTTAGAACCACCCCCTCGAGGGGGTGAAATGAAAAATGGACACGATTTTCGAGTTCTACGCGAAATTTTATTCAATTTTGATACATTATACAGGTATTTTTGTGAAAAAATAACGAAATGCAGATTTGGGATGGAGAACCACCCCCTCCTCCCTCCCGAGGGGTTGAAATGATAAATGGATGTGATTTTCGAATTCTACGCGAAATTTCATTCAATTTTGATACATTATACAGGTATTTTTGTGAGAAAATCACAATATTCGAATTGGGAAGTTCACCGTCCGCGGGGAGCGCTGGTGTCACCTAACGAAAAAGTGATACTGTATGTTATCATTACCACTAATCTGAATATGGAATTGCATTTATTCAAAATGAAAAATTGAAATAACTAAACAATTTGAGTAAGGACGTAGATGTTTGAGGTAGGGAATATCATCTACGTGAAATTCTCTACAAAATGAAATAAATTTGAAAGTTGTACCGGCAATAGATCGAAAGTTATTAAAGTTCAAAGTTACAAAAGTGAGTTTTTTTTGGCGAATATTACACATTTTTTCATCTTTACATTAGAATAACTAAACAATTTGAGTGAGGACGTTGATGTGTGAGGTAGGGAATATCGTCTACGTGAAATCCTCTACAAAATGAAATGAATTTGAAAGTTGTACCGGCAATAAATCGAAAGTTATTCAAGTTCAAAGTTGCACAAGTGAGTTTTTATGGCGAATATTACACATTTTTTCAACTTTACATTACAATAACTAAACAATTTGAGTAAGGATTTAGATGTTTGAGGTAGGAAATATTGTCTACGTGAAATTCTCTACAAGATGACATAAATTTGAAAGTTGTACCGGCAATAGATCGAAAGTTATTCAAGTTCAAAGTTACGGAAGTGAGTTTTCATTGCAAATACTTCGAAGTGTACCATTTACACTGCATGTTGAAATCAATTGAAATGAAATTGAATTTAATAAAAATTGGTAACTTATCATCCTCACCTCAAAGATGAATGTGTTCGCTGAAAAATTTAAAAAAGTTTTTATTTCAAGTTGAAAAAAACACTAATATTTGCCATAAAAACTTACTTTCGTAACTTTGAACTTGAATAACTTTCAAAATTTCAATCTATTGCCGGTACAACTTTCAAATTTATTTCATCTTGTAGAGAATTTCACGTAGATGATATTCCCTACCTCAAACATCTACGTCCTTACTCAAATTGTTTAGTTATTGTAATGTAAAGTTGAAAAAATGTGTAATATTAGCCATAAAAACTCACTTGTGCAACTTTGAACTTGAATAACTTTCGATCTATTGCCAGTACAACTTTCAAATTTATTTCATCTTGTAGAGAATTTCACGTAGATGATATTCCCTACCTCAAACATCTACGTCCTTACTCAAATTGTTTAGTTATTGTAATGTAAAGTTGAAAAAATGTGTAATATTAGCCATAAAAACTCACTTGTGCAACTTTGAACTTGAATAACTTTCGATCTATTGCCGGTACAACTTTCAAATTTATTTCATTTTGTAGAGAATTTCACGTAGATGATATTCCCTACCTCAAACATCTACGTCCTTACTCAAATTGTTTAGTTATTTCAATTTTTCATTTCGAATAAATGCAATTCCATATTCAGATTAGTGATAATGATAACTGCATGCTCACTTTTTCGTTAGTTATACCAACTGCCACCAGATGTCAGTAATTTCACAGTGAACTTCCCAATTTGGGGTGGATAACCACCCCCTCCCCCCTCCCGAGGGGTTAAAATGAAAAATGGATGTGATTTTCGGGTTCTACGCGAAATTTTAACCTTTTTTGATAGGTCGCACGGGTATTTTTGATGAAAAGCCGCAAAATTAGATTTTGGAGTGGGGGTAACCCACAAAACCTACTTGGCGCGATAACTCATCCTTGTGCAGGTATTTTTCAACCGTTTTTTCGAATTTCGGTTCGAAATAACCTCAGCTAATGTAATTAGTAAGAATCTTTTGGTTGCTGGTCGTACTTGCTCGTGCAGGGGCATATAACTGTTGAAATTGGCCAAAAATGCATAAAAACTGCATTCAAATTGCAATAGAATCCGTTTGTGCAAAGTCTCAGTGAAAAAAATTACATATTTGGTATCTGTTGAAGGTCCTCTACGTGACCCCTTTTGAATTTTTTGGTTGCGACCCCTTTCCCAAAAACACCCATTTGAGGCTCCAGCCCCCCATTGTGCAACTCTGAAATGTCGAAATCAGGTTTTTTGGGATGTCGCAGGTCCTATTTACATTTTCTAACATAAATTTTTCGGTTGGCAAAAAACTTTAGTAAGTGAACACTTTTATGTGTTTGGATCATAGACTATCACCTTCCAACCTTACAAATTTCCAAAACCTACTATCCCACATCACAAAACCTCACACTCCGCCACCTCAACGCCCATCATTCGATACCAGACAATTTAAAGCTCACAAATCACACTAAACACCTCTCAAACACCCCTATGTAATAAAAAAAAATACCCACGAAAATAAATCGCCTCTATTTTGTACCGAGAGCAATAAAACTTTAAAAATAGGGCCTGTACGCGTATAAACTTCATATTTTACTACAAAACAGCATTAAAAAACGGCCACCTAGTACGTCCTCGTCTCCGGCTACATCCGCGTATAATTCTCATATCACAACATTTTTCTCTCAATTACCAACTAATTAAAGCGTCTAACGACAAAGGGCTCATTTCGTAGTCACGCTTCGTCCCACTTGACAAATATTTTTCAACATCACGTCGTAATTATTCATCGCCATAGGTTCGGGCAAAAGCCTAAATTAAAATTCATACGCGTAAAACGAACTGCATTCTGTCTCCAGCAAACCCATCTCAATTCCATCTTGTCACGTACCAATCTAACCTCGGATTAGATGGAAAAATTTCATCACCGTATTACAACCTCCGGACACTGGTTTTACACGTGAAAAAAACTCTCCGACATCTTACACAAAAGGCCTCGAAATAAAGCACATATTACATCTATATCAAAACCATCGTCGCCATACGATGCTTGGAAAAACCTAAAAATTCCATCACGCTGTTCGCCGCCTTACTACTGTCCCAATACAGGTGCATTGTCCCCTCAGATCCGAGCATGGCACTAACAAGGCGAGACCGATTCTTTTAAAAATGCTGAAAAAGAGTAAAATTCATAGTCATTTAATCGTACAAATGTAGGTATCTTTGAACAGCACTATGGGAATTTTTTTCAAAACCTCTGCTGGAGTCGGTACATCGAATTCGCGCCAAACGCTTCACCAAAGCCGATCTCGAAGAAATCGAAAGGCTGCGATGCGAGGGGACGTAGAATCAAAGCAACAGGCTGCCATCGCAGCGGGATATTTGCATGGAACGCATTTGGCTGTTAACAATAACGCTTATAAGCCGCGACATAATCGGATTCCCTCATCAATCAACCGACCCAACACCCTTGACGTTGTACGCCGCCTCATCCGCGATAAAGATGTGATATTTTCCATCCCCATTCCCATAAGAATTCACCTTCGAATCAGAATCACAACCCCTGATTAGTACAAATCGTCGATTTGTTAAATCGAAATTTCGATACAGAAGGCATCTCGAGTAGAAAACCCCTCCAAAAGATCACTTTTTAATACCTAACTATTTTCCTTGATAATCGGTAAAGGAAAAAACCACACTCCGAATCCGGTTTATGGTCGTACCAGCACAATGAATCGAAGAAGAAAAAAAATCACTTTAGACACTCGCGCAGCGAGATGAAAAAAGAAAAAATAATTGGCGCGGAGTCGATGGTTGATAAAAGGTAAGAACTTAATGAAGGAAAGAAATTAAGTTGTAAAGGAAGTGACGGTTGCGAGATAGAAAAGGTGATCGGGGAGTGGTGCATATGCCTGCTCGCCTCGGGCTAGCAGGCTAACGCTATTTATGATACTGGTAAAGATGTTGTATTTAACAGAAGGCGAGAAGGGAGACGTTGAAAAAATATATCAAGCCGTACGTGCGCTTCGAACCGGCTGCGTACCTCTGGAACTTGTTGCATGCTGTAGCCGAGCCCGATGAAGATGTTTATTTCTAGCAGACGATAGCAGCGACCACGGATCCAAGAAATCGTAAATTTTTTACATCTTTTTAACACTCCGGCGTGAACTAAAATATTACAAGCGTTTTGCGGAGTCGCGATTTGCATACGTGAACCGATTAGCCGTCGTATTAATTCGACTCGAATTTATTTCAGTCGTAAATTTTTCCAGATGCTTTTCATCAATTTATACGAACTAGTTGTGAAAATTGCCAAAGGCGGATGCGGATGGGATGAGCAGTTATAAAGTGCATGATTTCACAGATACCAAATCAGCGATCAGATTGGTTGCTGACAGCATCCGAATAGAGTTGATCGAACCGTAGGATACGATTTTGTTATTTATGAGTCGAGTAGATTAATGATTACAGAGTGTAATGTCGAGTACATCGGTGAGTCGTAAATACCAACTTGTATGGCCTGCGAATGTAATTAATTTATGAGCTCGCGATGGAATAGTTTATTTGATTATTAGATCGATCTAGGACGTGAAGCCATCTTTGAAGAATATCCAATTTATATTTTTCTTTCTTCGACGGATGGAAATGGGTTTGGCTCTGGTATGATGAAATTTAAAATACTGTTTTCACAAAGTAAGCTTCAGTTTCAAACTTGGATAGATCAAAAACCATGATATTTGATAGTTCAATTCATTAGTAGAATGAAAATTCCATGGAAATGAGAAAAAAATGCAGTACAACTTGACTAGAAAAAATTTAAATGAAAAAGAATGCAAGTCATCCAAAAATCACAAGAACACTTGAGAATAACAAAATTTCCACTTGATAAAAAACTTCTGCTTCAAATGACACAAATGCAGCTCAAAATGGCAAAGAAATTGAATGGGACAAAAATTATCTAATAAAAAAAAGAAGGAAAAAGTTACTAATGGCATAAATTTCATTTAAAAGTGACAAAAATTCCACTCGATAAAAAACCGGAGAATCCATTCAAAAAACATTGTTTGAAAGTGACACTACAATCAGTTTTCACTCAAAAATAACACACAAAGAAACATGAAAATAAAATTTAAAAAATGACAAAAACGTGAAGCAAAAGATGAAAGATATAAGTTAGTGTCAAAAGGTCATATTCAGAAGAGAAACCAATGTCACACAATTGTTACACAATAATAAGTGACACAAAAGTCACAAAAAATGAAACAAGTCACAGAAAAGTGGCACAAAAGTCACGAAAAGGGAAAACAAAGGGCATTGAAAAAGGACACAAAAGTCCCCGAGAAGTGACACAAAAGTCAATAGAAAAAATGATCAAGAAGTGACCATATAATAGTCAGTGACATAAAAGTCACTAAAAAAGTACATGTCACTGGAAAGTAACAAAAATCCGCGAGAATTTAACATAAAATCCACCGAAAAATGACCCAAGTCACTGGAAAAAGATGCAATGACTCAAAACGGAAAATTTATACAAAAGTGGCACAAAAATCACCCAAAAGTGACACAAAAGTCATCCAAAAAGGACACAAAATTAACCTAAAAGTGACACAAAAGTAACCTAAAAGTAATACAAAAAATCACCTAAAAGTGACACCAAAAGTTACCCAAGAGTGACACCAGAAGTTACTCAAGAGTGACACAAAAGTCACTCAAAAGTGACACCAAAAGTCACTCAAAAGTGACACACAAAGGCACCCAAGAGTGACACACAAAGGCACCCAAAAGTGACACAAAAAGCACTCAAAAGTGACACCAAAAGTTAAATGGCACAAAAGTCACCTAAAAGTGGCACAAATGTCACTCAAAAGTGACACAAAAGTCACCCAATCGTAACATGAAAGTCACGTAAAAGTGACACAAAAGTAACAACAATGTGACACAAATCTGACACAGATCTGACACAGAAGTAATACTAATGTGACACAGATATGACACAAAAGAGACACCAATGACACAAAAATAATTTATTACTTGATTCAAAAGTAACACAAATGCCATTCAAAATGACCACACTCACGTCAGTCCAAAAAAATGCCATTGTCAAATGATGCAAACAACTTTCAAAAACAAATGAAAAATACAATTCGGAAGTACCACAAATGTCTCGCAAAATTGACACAAATGTAACTTGAGATTGGCTCAAATGTTACTAAAATAGATACGAATGTACCTAAACGAAAAGTGACAAAAAGAAGAGTTGTAAAAAACAGAAACGACTATTTTCAAAGAGACACGAATTTCATTTTTAATGAAGCAAATGCAAAATGCCATGCAAAGGTCATTTAAATTACTTGTGCCGTAAACAAAACTCAAAAGAGACAAAAACGTCACTTGTTGAAAAACATAGGTCACCTTCAAATAATACTTCAAGATCAAAAAGTCATTCAAAAAGAGACGAAATGGGAAATGCAAAATCTCATTTTAAAACGGACATGAAATAATAATGTCACTTACTTAGAAGTGACACAATAATCGGTCAAATTGACCGATTATTGTGCCAAAGAAGGAGGGGGCAGAAAAGAAAAGGCAGTTTCTATGTAAAACCGAAAATTTCAATTCCAAATTTCTCTATTCAAATCAACTTCGGTTTACCGTATTTTGGTAAAAATTGCTTCAAAATTAAAATTTCTCAAAAGCTCAACAAAACGACTCAATAAAAAAAAATTGTAAACCAATAGCAGGAGTTAAATTAGATACTGAAAATTTTGAAATTCAACCGAGTAAAGTAATCATCTAATGAGGGAGGTCACAGAACTGTCCCCTCGAAATATGATTGGGAGGAGGTCAGATTTGTCATCTGCAACGCGAATACTTATCAACATTTCAGACCGCTGTATGCCAGTTTTGAAAAAATGGCTCAGGCATATATGCGATCAAAATTTTGATTCTACCTACAAGACCTACATGGAATTTTATGTGTGTTTCACATGAACAAATTTTTTTTCTGGAAAATCATTGATTTAAGTATGTAGTTTATGTAAAGAGAAATAAAAAAGATGATATAATTTTTGCCTAACCCAAGTATTGCAGGGGCTAATTTTATTTTTATTCCATACGCCTAAACCAATTTTCAAAACAGGCATCCAGCGATTTGGAATTTTGATATTCGCGCCGCAGACGACAAATTGAGCCACCTATCACTCATATTTTCAGTGGGCAACTCTGTGACCTCTCTCGAAAAGCAAGTTCGATTCTTCAATCATTTCAGTCAAATACATCATGGTCAAGTTCTCAAATTATTCTAAAAAATAATGGGAAGAAATTAATCAAAATCTAATTTAAAAATTCTCAAAAAGTCAAAATATCATAAAATTAAAATTTACATAATGTAAAAATTGAAATTCTGTCAAAAGGTTCAATCAATCTGCGCCTTGAATTATTAAGCAATACAAATCAACAAGCCGTTTACTTGATTGTTTCAAAAAATCAATTCTCTCTACAAAAAAAAATTCTCAATGATGAAAAAATATGAAAAAAAGGACAACTGTCCATAGTTTCCAAGAAATTTACCTATAAGATTAATCTGCGCCTTGAATTACGTTGAAACGAAGCAATGAACGGTTCAATTGCTTGTTTCAAAAAATCAAATTTTTCTACAAAGGAAAACATTTTCAATGATAAAAAAAATTGGAAAAGGACAACTGTCCATAGTTTCCAAGAAATTTATAAGATAAATCTGTGCCTTCAATTAAGTTGACACTAATCAATGAACGGTTTAATCGCTTGTTTCAAAAAAATCAAATTTTTCTACAAAAGAAAAGATTCTCAATAATCAAAAAATATTGGAAAAGGACACCTGTCCATAATTTCCAAGAAATTAATCAAAATCAATCTTTCTCATCATTTCCTCTCATTTTCCAAAAAATGTTCTCAAACCCCACTGAAAATGATCTGAAATAATCTTGAATATTCAAATCAAGGCGTTCAAACACAAATTTAATCGATTCTCCCATCTTCAAAATCCTTCTTCATACCTACGTAATTTCAACACTCGAAATCAGCAGGCAATTGACCTCATTTCCTACCCTTCAGCAACCCAAATGACCCTTCATTACACAACACAAAACAATCGGCTGACATCGTGACAGCACAATCAGTCATTAATCAAACACTGGCAATCGGCGATTCCTCGTCCATCGCAGGAACCACCGAAAACCCCCATTGCACCGTCCTTCCTCAACACATAACACATTAAGTACACAAATCAACCCTTCTTTCATTTGATACTGGCAAACTCCAGCGGAGACATTGCACATACCCTCATCTCTCTACCCTGCTGGAATCTTTTACGCCTCAGATCTCGGATCCAAGTAATACCGAAGAAATCTAAAGATAAAACCGACATCGACACGACGTCTAACCACGGTTTCGGATCTCGGTGCCAGTGCCAGTCGCATCCGCATTATCACTATGTTTAGAAAAATACTGGCACGCGGGATAGACCAAGACGAGAGACGAATGAAGTTTTTAGAGAGAGCTAACAGGTTCCCCGTAGAGCGTACAATGGCCGCGCCGCAATCAGGGACTAGGGCTTATGCTTCGCATCTTATGCTACCTCCTCTCTTCAGACCCCCATCTCCAGAGCGCTATACATGAAAAAAAAAGAAGAAGAAAAAACGTAACAGGCGCAATTCTATGTTATGCTTCTCCCAGTTTAACACTAGTACGAGATTCGACTACATATTCGACTCGCCTTCGCCTTGCGGACTACGAACCGCGGACATAACTTAATCGTGATTCGAACTGGTAATACGTACGATTCTTGGCGCGATCTTCGTTCTCCGTATGTACACGATTGCGATATATTTTCTGTTCAGTGACGCGAAAATGTGATTTTATCGATCGTTCGATCCAATAGTGACGCGATAATATAGTTTTTTCACATTCATGACTACTAACGTGTCATGTGAGCCAGTTTGCACTTCGAAATTTTCCAACTTTCTGAGGTAAGTTTTACCAAATAAGTTTTCAATTTCCCGCCAATCGTATCTCGATTTCGTCAAATTCACGTGTAACGTCGCCGGTCTTGTCATGATTTTGTATTCGTATCACGATCGTTTCTACGGAGGACGTCGGTTTATTTTATGGAAACCCCCGGCATTGTTTTGAAACCAAACGTGTAATTGTTTTCTATTCACTAACGCCACAGGATACATGATGACTTCATTTGAAACCATTTTTCTTTCAGTTCCATCTTCGAACACTCGATTCTATTATTTTTAAAACCATTTCCGCCCAAGTTCAGCTTCTTGGAATTTTTCAACCATTTATTACCAATTGTGACACCATCTGTTTGAAAATTTTGTGATTCACTGATCAAAATAACAACTTGAATTTGTGTATCTGAGCATTGCTTTACAAAGTCGACTCGATGGAATGTGATTTTGGTTCCAAAATGAATATTGATACTACCTATACCCAGTTCTTGGCATTTAGAATTCAGATTATCTACTCACTGATTTCATGTTGATGTAGAAATTCTGCTTTATGGAGAAGAATCACTCGACGAATGCCTTCGTTTTCCATGCTCAACTTCAAATTATCAGCTTCTTTATTCAATCATGTCAACTGAATTCAAATCGCAATTCAACCTTGAATCATTCAAATCAAATGCAAAAATACATCAAAATCCAATCAAAAGTTACTAAATTGAATTCATTTTTAATCTAACAGCGAGTAAAACCAGTTTTCCAAATCAATAGGTAATCTATCTAAATGCCTGATAATGAATCAAAATTCAGCGTTATTAGGTAAACCTGATAAAACAAAGTCCATATTGATTATCAAATAATTTGACAAATATAATGTAAGTTTACAATTCCTATCAAGTTACATATTTAGAATATTTTTCAAGTAGCTATTCTCAGAAATAGTTGCTGCTTTTCGAAGGAAATTGTAAGCTCTTCTGGAGTTTTTTTCATGGTAAAAATACTAATTTTGCTTTTGTATTTCAAGTGAATGAAAATTCTCGAAAATTCATTTGACATGAAGGAGAAGAGAGTAAAATAGAAACATAGATTTACCTAGTCAAATTCTGATATGTGACAGCGAATACAGAAAGGGTGTATAGACCCAAAAATCGTGTTTTTTTTAATTGTTGATTTTGATGAGAAATTTAGTATACAAATAATCCAAATCAACAATTTAAAAAACCACGATTTTTGGGTCGATACACCCTTTCTGTATTCGCCGTCACATATAGGTAATATAATTTTTGAATAGTATAATTTGATCAAAAAACGTTAAAAAATTTTACAATTTTTATCCCAAGGTGTAAGCTCAATATTACGAGGAAAAGAGCTTCCAATTTCAAAAATTTTACTGTTCAAGAAAAAATTGTTTGTTTTTTAAACAGCTGGAATAAGATTGCCACTCTTCTCATTTCGAACCAGTGAAAAAACACTGAAAAAATCAGAATTGCAGCACATGAAAGTTTAGCAAATTCTTTTGATCATCAGTAGATTTTTATCAATTTTTCAAAAGAATTTTACTGATTTTTTTCAGTACATTTCGGATGATTTATTGATTTCTCAGCAATTTTTTCCACTACGTGCTTTTAGTGATTTTTTTCACTAATTCATCACCGTGCTACTATTCTCACTGTTTTTTTTTTTTTTTTTTTTTTTTTTAGTGATTTTAGATAATTTTTACTGAATATTATAAATGAGAAAGAATGTCCTAGTCAAAATAAGTTGAAGGAGACAATCATCCCTGGAGTCGATTTGAAGGAATTTTTTGTAGAGAGAGGAAGTACTTAGATAACAAAATGATCAAAAAAACATAAATTCTAAAGAATTTGGTGCAATTTTGTCAAAATTTCCAATTTGTTGGCAATCGTGATAAATTTGAATACATTTCATTCAAAATTTGATAAATATATTATCAAATTTCAGGAAATATAACTAAAATTTCGGATATTTTTGAATTTTTGAATGAAAATTAGCCAAATTTCTGGCCAATTGATACCTGAAAAGAATTCACCCCTTTCTCTTCCACTCCAACAATCCTGAGGTCAAAAATCTCTGATCAAATGTTCAAAAGATATTACTGTTTCGTTTTTTCAGCATCAAAAAAACTCAATTTAAAAAAAAAAACTGTCAACCTTTTTCTCATTTCTTTTAAAATTTTTGTATTTGAGAAATTATTTTAAAAATTATGCCATTTTTTGATTTCTGTTCGCTTCTTGGACTTTTGCCCCTTTCTACCTTGAGGAAATTCAGGCTGAACTATCGAAAGAAAGAGCAAGAAAAATATAATATAATGGATATTTATAATTTTTTAGAAAAATTGATACCCGTAGGTAGGTACAATCTAAATAATTTCTGAAAGAGGAAGATTGAATTTTAGATTTTTGGATCACATGATCAATGATTTTGCAGTATTTCCCATTTCAGAAGACATTACTTTGATTTGTTTTTCTGTGGAAGGGTTTTACCCCTCCCCCACTTTTCCCTAGCAAATGAGTTCATTTTTTAGCTTTATATGCTATTTTCACAATTCCTCAGATTTTTAGAGTTAATCTAGTTGGTTTCTCTAGGGCCGTACAGAAAAAATTGGGGTACCATCAGGAGAAAAATTTACTGACAAAAAAAGCAAAGGCCTCATGACGTCTTTTGGTACTTTGAAGCTGAAATTTCAACATACGACGTAATTAGGCAATCAATTTTGTTTGTTTTACGAGCCATAGCACTGAAAAAACTACATTTTTCAACTTTTTAAACCGTGACAGGCTCCCAAGGGCTCCTAAAAAAAAACGGGCTGAGGGAGAAACCAACCTTTTCTTCTCTTTTTCTCTGCACAGGTCTGGGTTTCCTACTTCAAAAATGTTGATCTCTCCTGAAAAATATATCAAATTTAACCCTGGGTACTAAAATTCGAATTACTTCATAATTATTTTTGAATTCAAATGTTATTTGATCTCAGAATTCCACTCTCGTTTTCATCACAATGTGCCCGCTAAAATTTAAAAAATTGAATTTTTCGTGATTTTCTAGATTTTTATCTTAAATTTTTGAAAATCCATCTTCTATAACCGCTGTGATCTCAAACACCTCTGAAAATTCCCATGGAAAATTAGAGTAGCTATTTTTCAAAACTGATTTTCTTCTAGTATTCAATTTTTCAGCAGAAATGGGACAAAAATACTGTAAAAAGGCTGTGTTTTGAAAATTTTACTTTTGGGACATTATGTCTTTTTCTTATCAAGTGACGGTCCAGCTTTGTCTCTCATGGCCAGACCCAATAAATTAAGTTTTTTCATTAAATTTTGGCTATTCTTAAAAAATTATGATCAGTAGTTTTCATTACTTCGTTTCTTCTCTTCTTTCAAAAAATTTTCCCGCCATTCCAAAGATTCATATTATTCTAGAAATCAAAAAGAAGCGGACAAGATTCATACAATCCTTCAAGAATTTTCGCTTCAAAACATTTCAAATTTTCAAATGATAGTTACTCAAAATTTCCTTCTGAATTCAAAAATTTCCTCAAATTTTCTTTTCTTTTTATTCACTTTCGATGGAATTTTTGAATTTTTCCGTCTACTTTTCATCCCCATAAATTTCACAAGTAGGTATTTGTATATTTTTCTAACAAAAATTCCTTCCCTTTAAAAACAGGTATTTTTCATTTTTGAAATTTTGACCCCCTGACACTTCGACTTTTTCTATGCCTTATAATTTTTACATTTCCGTCTCTTAATCTATCTAACACTCTTCTACAATCGTTAAAACGTGTAAATATCTACCTAATACTTATCCGATAATTTAATTATAGGTACCTTCATATCTATTTCTAATACCTACTAATTAGAATCACCTCGAAAATTCATCCAAATTTTGCATAAATCTTTCGAAACACCACAGTTTCACAGCTGATTGATGATAGCATGGTCAACTGCTCATTCAAATTCAAAAACGTGACGATCCATTCGAGAAATAAATTATCACGTTTTTACACAATCCTGTAAAAAATCACCAAAAAAAAACATCGATCATAATCCAAGTACCTCCCTTTCATTTCTCCAATAACCTTTCTTCGAAAAACTATTCCAATTCTTTCGAAATTTACGATCATTTATTACTAAAATGGAACATCGGTGTTTTGATCCCTACAAAACAATGAACATACCCAGACCTAGATTTTTAGTTATACGTTCAAAAACCTTTTCTTTACGCAGACGGTTTTTTTCCTTTTCTTTCGTTTCTTTTTTGGTATCCACACAAAAGCTTTTTTGTTTACGTTCGGTTCTTTTTTGTGTGCAGTTTGACCGCGACCGACTTTTTTTCTTTCTTTTCAATTGAAGAACCAGTCCGGCTCCTTTAGATTTCCGATATTGGTAAAATTTAAGAGGTTTTATAGCCGTTATAAATTTAAGAGACCGTACCCTTCAAAATCACATTCGAATAAAAAGCATTTCACAGCCCGGTACCAAGAATTGGAACATAAAAAAAGGTATTTTTTTGCGCTAGTAGGTAGATAAATGTCAAAAATGGAAATTTTCGATAAAGATACCAACTATTTACGACCTAGGACCAGATACCCAGATTTTATAGACCGAACTTGCCTCTCATGGGTGCATTCGTCAAGCTCTCGAGAACTCCACCGGGCCCAAAGATCCATCCACTTGCAGACCTAATTACCTGAAAAATATGATGAATGCGTTGGTTAATTAAGTCAAATCGTACGGTCTCAGACCCTGGTAAAATCAAGTGCTTTATTTCCTGCTCTTTTTTCTCATGCGTAGAATAACTTACTCCACTGTAGCCGACGTTTTTATCTATTTTTAAATCCAGATGTGTAAAATCGACTGCTGAACGGTGATTCGTAATGATTTATAGACCTTCGCGAACTTGGCCGGATCACGTAATTGTGCTCGGATACAGAACCAACTGTCCCATCTGGAACAAAAAATCGTACTTTTTACCACCTTTTTTTTTTTTGGTCTAGCCTTAATTCTACAAAAGTGTACTTTCACCACGTCCAAGAGTATAAAAAATGCTCCCGAGATGAAAAAAAAATCGTAAAAAAGGTCACGCGTAGAGATATGTTTTGTATTCGAGCGTACTGCTCGGTATAATTGCTCGATTACACAATGTACTTGTCGAATTGGTCGGTTTAGGAGGGTCTTACCAAATATTTCACGGGCCATTGATATTCTAGAAGCCTGAGCAACTGAATTGGTTCATTATCGTACGATGAAGAAGCTCTAATTAGGATATTTCAACGATTTATTCAACCAAAGGGGTACAAGTTCAACTCGCAACCTACCGGAAAAATAAATCAACGTGGATTAAAAATCTATCACTGCAATAGTGGGCCTAATCTAATCTAAATTACGGCAGGAAATAATAAATTATATCGCCGATCGTCAAATTCTCCATGATTTTCCGGAATTGAAACGCAAAGAGGGGGAAAAAACTTGACGTCGACTTATCCACGTTTCATTTTAGGTCGTATTTTTTATCACAATGTTCGACCGAAGAACAAAGGGGAAAAAAATCTCGACAAAAAACATACAGTCACGAACTTCAATTAGAAACGTTATAAAACTGGTGTTCTACGTTCGTTTTGGTTTTGGCGTAATTTCTTCGCTGCTCCGGCTTTTGTTATAGTCGTCTTTTCATTTCAGACTATATACGTGATCTGTCGTGACATTTATCTGGATAGGTAGTGGCTTTGGTAGCGGCGGCTGCGGTGGCGGTGCTGGCACCAGGTATATCTGTAGATAGGCATAAATGGAGACTGCTGAGTGATTTTATAGGGTAACAGGGTTGATGTGATGTCACTCCGGGCTGCGGAAGAATTACGACCAGTTATCAGTATAATATTGTCCTTTTTGGGTTGCTTTTTCGTAGGGGTTCTAAATAGAAATGTCGATTCGGGTACCAGTCGGAAGGAAATTTGGCGACTAACCTTTTAGTTTGCTATTGAATCGAAATGTGGATTTGTCGGTAATTTTTTGAAAGATTTGTATTCAATTGAGACTGGTTTTTGATCTGATTTTTTTAATCATTAGGTATAGAGAAGAAAAATCTAGTACTTGACGGATATTTTAGCAAAAAAATACGATAAATTGTTTTTTCAATCTTTTATTTTTGTGTGCTATTTCGCTTCGCATTTTCTTACTTTTCCTACCAAAACGATGAAAATTGATTTCTGAATTTCTAACAAAAATTTGTGACCATAAAGAATAATTCCTAAAATATTGAAAACTTTGATATCCATTTGAAGAACATGTGCTTTGAAGCCTAAAAAATTAACAAATGATGGTCTCATGGCCATATTCTTTATCATAATTTTTTTTCTAATACGATCAACAAAATCAATCAAAAACATCATCGTTTTTCTGAAAATTTTCAAATTTAAAAAATACATTGGATTAGATAAATAAAAAGAAAAATATAAAATTAAAGTATAAAACACCAATTCCACTCTTCCTGATTATTTTTCAATAGAATATTTTTAAATATATTTTTAACATTCATGTTTGTCACAAAAAAAAAATCGAGAGTTTAATTTTGCACAGAATTTTTCCAGAGATTCAAAGTTTGAGTAGGTAGTTGGGATTGGGAAGGGGCGACGGAAGAGGAAAACCAACTTGATGTAAAATGAAAATTTTAGACTGAACCGAAATTTTCTCAAGTTTTTCGGCTTGATTTCTGTTTTATCAATTTTTTCGATCAAAAAGATGACATTTTTTAGTCTAAGAACACATGTTTTTTTTTTTAAAAAAAAAAAAAAGGTTTGTAATCACGACTTCAGTCTTTTCGTGCATTCAGAAGCTGACTCAGATTCCGACTTTAAATTTGACAAAATAATATCTCAGAAAAATAATTTAAGAACTGATGAAATTTTTCCACACAAATCGAGAGAAATTTATTTCAAATTGGCAAAATCTTAGGTAAGATATTTTAAATTATCAAAATCTAACTTAATATAGTTTACTTTCAAAGTTGTTGTTTTCGTTTTTCCGAAACAAATTTTATTTCTAGTCAAGAAAATTGTTCAATTGAAAATTTGAGGGAAATAATAACTTTTTTTTTTTCAATTTTTCGTATCTCCAAATATTATCAACTTCGATTCATTCCTCGGAAAATGACATAGGCAAAATTGAGGTACAAATATTTGAAAAAAAATCATCTAAATCACACATCCTGGTAAATCATTTTTTGAAAAGAATATTAACTAGAAAATTAAAGTAAAAAAAGTGAGAAAAATACAGATAAATTTGCAAATTTAATTTAATTCATCAAGGCAAAATAAAATTTCAACTTCTAAGAACTTACCTTCCTTGAAAAGACACTATTGGAAAATTGTATAACTCAAATTAATAAAAAAAAAAGTCTCAAGAGGACAAAAATATGTGAAAATAGGCGAAAAATTGAAGTTTTCCAAGGAGCACACCTTTGGTAGGTACTTAAACATCGTTTATTTTCCATTTTCTAGCAATTTTTATCGATTCTTAAGTAGTTCAAATTTTTATTTTCTTGAAGTTTTAAATTATCTCCTATAAAGAGTGGCAAAAAATTACTCTATTTAAACTTCGTGTCATTCAATTTTATTTGACTAAGAAAAAAAAATTAATCAGAAAAAAACTCGAGAAATCACCAGATCCATCAATTTTTAATTTACTTACAGGTTGAAAAATTTATCCATTTTGAGATACCTATTTGGAAAAAGGTACATAGCTCTCTAGGTACTCAATTTCTACAATTTTCAAAAAAATTCGTAAAATTCTAGATTGTTGAAAGTTGAGCTTTTTTCTCGAAAATTCAAGTTCAGAAATAAAACATGAAACAAATTCATCTTTTGAAATTTTCCGAAAGAATGCTGAACACGTTGCTTCGACACCTCTTCAGCTTTTCACCCCCCATCCCCATATTTGAATCAGAAATAAATATGATAAGAAACATTGAGACAAATTGTTTGATATATAAAAATACAAATATGTTTTTAGAGCTGCTAAGCGAGTTTTCTCTTTCATAAATTAAAATTGCAACTCAGAGAAAATCAACAAAATTCTTTGATTTTCAGCGGGATTTCAGAGTTTTTTTTAAAAAAAAAATTCACTGACTTTTGAAGAATTTCACTGATTTTCTAGCAATTTTTTTCACTGTTCACTTTCAGTGATTTTTCATGGATTTAATACTTTGCTAAAATTCTGTTTTCCAGTGATTTTCGATCGTTTTCACTGATTTTAAATCACTGAAAAGTCATTCATAAATATGATAAATGATGCGAATTCCAGCACAAGAAAAATCGGTGTAATTATATTTGATTTTCAGTGGATTTTTACTGATTTTTGAAAAGAAAATTTCATTTATTTTTCAAAAAATTTCACTGATTTTTTAAAAAAAATTTGGTGATTTTTCATTGAATTTCGGTGATTTTTCAGCAAATTCCAGACATTTTACCAACTTTCTAGTGAATTTTCACTGATTTATTAATTATTACCGTACTGCAATTCTGACTTTTTCCCAATGATTTTTGATAATTTTTATTGATTTATAAATGAGAGAATATTATTCAGCAAGATTTAATTCAAGAAACTACCTCAATTTGAAAATTAGTAGCCATAATTTTCTTTACGTTTTTAACTATTTTCACAAATGCATTTTTACTGAAAAATGAAACGAGGCAGATTTGTACAGAAAAATCTTTTTCTTTTACACTTTCAAATCAACAACAGATCACTTGACATTTTAAATAAGAAACTTATTTAGTCGAGGTCGAGTTCGATATCAAACTAAAAAATCCTAAAAACCGATTTTAAAAAAATAATTGATGGGTATACTAAGCATAGTAATTATCAACGATCGAATTATAGATTTCTAAATAAAATGAAAGCCATTTTCAATCCCTCTCTTATTTCTTCTCTTCCTCTTCTCCAAACTATACAATCTTCCTCGAAAACTGCAACAGGTGTCCCCATCGTCACACTCGATTACCATCACTCTCCCCTCCCTCTCCAAACACCAAAATCATCTCCATTTCAACCCCTAAAACTGAACCCAGTTCACCTTGATCGTTCTAATTTCTCAATCTCTTATCGAGCCACAGAACCACGATATTTGATCAAATTTCCCCTACCTACTTCCTTATTGCACATAAACTCACTCCAAATCTCTCAGCCATTGCACGCAATCCATTGACACTTGCGAACCAGAATTCAGTACCCGAATTACCGCAATGTTGCGATGTCGTCGTGACTAATGAATTACTTGTTTCGGATAATTGGTCAGCTACCTGTATTCGGTTATTCTTTGAACGATGTTTACATTGTGTCTATAGCCTTATGCAAACAACCAGTTCTTCCTTGTTTACTTACTCGTCTCTCGTTGAAGTGTTTACTCTGCAGTCCATGTCCATACTTCCGACGAGAGCGCGATACCTTCTCCTCACTCGATCGTGTCACACCTACGCTGCAACCTCGTCGTGGTCACGAGTTGCTTTCTTTGTTTATTTACATTTTTATGATACGACTTTTATCTCTTCATCTCGCTCTGTCAGTATATTTTTTTCAAAAAAAAAAAACCACCAAGTACACGAGCGTTAACAGGCGAACGAAAAAATTAATAGAAATTACCCACACACCCGAGAAAACTATTCGATTCACTCAGCGGGGTGAATTCCACTGTATCCTTCACCGATATAAATTTCATAGGTTAAAATTTACGTTCTGTTATCGTGGGAGGTTGCGACGGGTTCATCTGGTTCTTAAAGTACGTTAAAATTTACATGTTTGTTCGAAATGGTGCGCGGATTAGACGTCTTTATTACCCCACTATGGTGTGCCTATGCACATGTAGACCATTTTCAAAAGAAGACGAAACCCTACGCCGCGTTTTATTCACCGGCCATCTGGTCTTTTATTTGGAACCAGTTGCTCGGTTCGTAGTATAATTCTTTCCCTGCGTAAGAGGTTGGAATACAGATGGGGCCGGAGGGACGAAAGCTTTATACCTATGTACGGATTTCTCTCCCTCGTATAATATCTTGACAAGCGGCGCGTAACGTTGATGTCGTCATTAATACAGAGATGCTGGAATGAAATTCCCATCAAGGTGATTGGAAGCGCCGATACGGACGTGCAATAAATTTAAAATCAATATTTCAGGTAATGCTCGGGGTAGTGATGGTGCTAGGATTTATCACAGCAGCCACAGCAATACCATGCGAAGAAGCCAACTTGAGATGCTCGTATAGAACTGGTTGCGGAAATGCCTTAAAAGGATATATGATCGCTTGCTCGACCATATTACAAGATACTCCGCCAGATCAATGTCCCGAAGGCTGTCAAAACGCTCTTATCGCACTTACCTCCACTGACGAAGGCCAGGATCTCATGACTGTAAGTAATCGCATTTATTTCGAATTTGGTAATTTTTTAGAAATTATTACGAGACCAAGTTTCCGATTTGTATGATTTTCGGATCCATGCAGGGTGTTTTTCCAACGTCTTTAAGGGTGAAATCGAAAGTCCGAATGAGACGAGGTTTATTTTTTTGAAAAGCTCAAAGAATTAATTTTTAGAAAATGTGATTAGTTTTTGAAAATGACCACGAAAAAAAGACCTTCATTGACGATTAATACCTTCTCAAAATTAGCGAATTTCAGGCAAAAAATGAATCACCGGAAATGATCGTGGAAGGAGAATTTATCGTGACGGTTCGACCTACTGAACACAAATTCGAAGAAAGTTTTTTTTACCTCCTCCCCTCCCTTCTCCAACAATGTCAAAAAATTTAAAAATTTCAGACAATACACGAATTTTGAAAATCTAACTGAAAAATAGAGTAAAAAATGTGCGAAAGGGTAACTTGACCTCTTGAGCAGGAATTAAAACTCAATTTTCTAAAATTCGTTCATTTCAAATTAGAAGAAACGAAAAATAATATGCTCGCCAAAAATTCACCAATGGATTCGTATTCTAAAATTAAAACTCAACTAATGAGAAATGATCTATTTCGATTTTGAAATTTTTCAGTAAAATGAGGGACTTGGATTTCTCTAAAATGCTCATCTATGTATGAGATTCAACTTGAATTTTTTAAAAAGAAATCACATAAATAGGTGATTTTAGCTTCAAATGAATCCAACAAGTTAAAATTTTGATCAACTTTCTAAATTTGAACCAGTCAAAAATGCTAAATTGCTGAAATCGACTGATGAAATAGAGAAAATCAAGTCACTGATAATCAGTCAAATTTCACTGATTCTCCAATTAATCAGTGACATTTTACTAAAATTACTGATTAAAATAGTGAATTTTGATTATTAAATTTATTGACTGATTGAAATTAGTCAAAATTTACTGATTCCTACAGTGACTCAATTCTGTCAATTTAAATCACTCAATTTTGACTGATTCAAATTAAGATAGAACCAGAATGTGGATAAATTTTTTTTGAAATTTTTTCTCTTGAAAATAACTTTTTTTGTTATAGAGGTCAGAGCACAAACACTCTGAGGGTAAAAAAGAGCAAAATTTCGGCTAAGAATTTCAAAATGGCGAAAAAAATCACAAAATTTTACTTAAAAAAAAAAAACAAAAATAATCGTAAATTAAAATTCAAAAAATTTTTGATGAGGGGGAAAAGGAGGTAAATAATAACTTATTTTTAAGAATCAGAAAAAATTTTGGTTCCTGGGTTTCATTATCGATTGTGAACTAGAAACAAAAAAAATGAAGAAACTGAAAAAATACCTTGAATGAAAATAACTAACAAACAAAAACTAAAACTAAAATTGAAGATGAAAGATATTTTCCTGGTTTTAGTTTTTCATTATTTTTATTCAAGTATTTACTTTTTGAATTCCTAATTTTTTGAGTAGAAAAATCAACAAAATTGAAAATTTTGCATTGGCAACATCAGTTTTGTATTTCTTTTTTTTCATCCGATAATTACTTACTAATTTTTTCTCGAAATGTAATTTTATTCTCTGGGGGGAGGTGGTGCGCTTCTTTCCTTCACTTTAATTCTTCATTAAAGAAAAAAAACTGAAACGAAATTCAGAAACGGAAACTAAAAAGTGAAAACTAATCAGAACATGAAAATTGAAAATTAAATATCAAAACCGAAATCGAATATTCTGCTGTCATCGAAACGAACTTCCTTCTAAGTTGAGTGAAAATGACTTTAAATTTTCAATTCCAACTTCTTTGATTTTAATCTTTTATCAATTTCACAGATTTTCAATTCTTGATGATCGAAACTTACGTTTTTTAGTTTCCTTTTCTCTTCAATTTTTTTAATAAAATTTCGTGAAATTCTTATTTTCCTCGCGGAAAACCTTTTTTGGCACCCTTACTTGCTTGTCTGACTTGGCCAATATTGAAGATACAAATTACAATGCTCTTTTCAAATCAATTTTTCTTACTTCATTTAGATAAGAAATATGCGCTTTGGATTGAGATGAATTTATTTTGCGTATCATGTGGAAATTTCGGGAGGACAGGAGCATAAAAATTGTGAATAAAATCGATTTTTGAAAAAAAATTATTTCTACCCCTTTCCCCTCCTTATCTGAGATATGGAAAAAATTTTAAGAAAAATTCTGCAAAATTCGTGGGGACGTCCTGAATTTTGAATTTGAAAGTTCATTAGACACCATGGCAGAGAAAATTTTATGATTTCAAAAAAAAAACGAAAATTTTTTACTTATTCCAAGAACAAATTTGCCTTAATTTTTTCGACTCGAAGTGATAATTTTTCTAATTTTTAAAAAGACGTTTCGTTCTGTCAATTTTTCAACTTGAACGTAATTGAAAGTTAGGAAACCTCAAAAAAATTGACTTGATATACCTGAAAAAGTTGAGAAAACTCATTTTTGAACAAGAAAAAAACACCTTGTTTTAGTTCTGATCATTTTCACGATTCATATTGATTTCAAAAGACGCCAATGATTTAAAAAATTAGAAACAAGCACATTACGTGAATTACTGAAAAATTACAAAAAGTGATCACTAATTTTCAACAAAGAAATCAGAAAAGCAAAAATTTCCAGATTCAAAATCTGGATCAGAAAATCAAAAAAAAAACTTTACGGGCATAAAAATCACAGCACCTATTTATATATTGTTTGAATATTTTTTGTGGAATAATTTTCCACCGATTTTCTTTCCTGGCAATTTTTAACGAAGCCTTTCTTCACGATAATTTTCCAAAACCAACCATATTTCCCAAAAATAGATTCTTCGAGCTTTTTAAAAATTCATATCATGAACTTGTCACATTTTCATTCTCCATTTCACCTCAATTTAGATTTTGAAACCCCCTGACAATCATACAAATCAAAAATCTCACCACCTTTTTAAATCATTATCTCTTCAGCATCGCACTCACCCCCTTTAAATTTTCAATTTACAGTGCGAATGCGCCGATCACCGGTGTCGAGAAACCAAACAAAAACTAGAAGTATGTAAGCCCCACGTAATGAAGGCGATCCAAAACGACACCATAGTCACTTGCGAAGTAGCCCAATGGATCTGCGCCGCAGATGCCACCTGCGCCAAAGCTCTCGAATATTACCATAAATACTGCCAGTCCATGTTTTACGGCCGTAAATGCTCGTTCAGGTGTAAAAATTCCATCTCCATATTGAAAAAACAAGAAAAAGCAGCCAAATTGGATACCTGCCTGTGTAACGGCAAAGAAGAATACGACTGTCCGCGTATTAGGGCAAATATGGCCAAATTATGTTTCAATAAGACCGTCGAGGTGCCCCAAATCATCGACGTCGAAAGTAACGACGTTAAGCCGAATATTAATCAAGATAAATCCAACGATATATTTTCCAATATTTTATTTAATAACGAAGCGTCTTCGGTTAGCTCAATTACCTGCAGTTTGATCATTTCCATTATTGTAATTTTAAGCCAATTTTTAGTATCGTGAGTAAGATACCTAGTTGAATTTTTTAAATTTCCATCGATTTAAAGAAGGGTGGGGGGGAGGGCGAATTGAAAATTTTCGAAAGCATTTAATGCTCGTTCAAAGTCACAAAAGCTATAAGCCATATTGCATTTGTTTTTATAATTTTCCATTTTTGTATATATTTTATTTTACCATTTTTATTTTCCCCTTTTTTTTTATCAATGTATAAAATTTTGTATACTGTTTTATTATACCAAAGATGTTGGTATTTTTTTTTTGTTTTAACACGAGACGTTATGATTATTTTTTTTGTTTGAATATTCCGTTTCTATACAACGAACCACCGATTAAAATCCAAATTTTTTAAGAAATAAGTTAGCATTTGCATAAAATCCGCCAACATCCATCCACATGTTATTTTCAAATTTAACTATCTCAGATACATATAAATCATCGATAATTTATAGTTCCTACGATAGCATAAGAATAGACTCGGATTTAATAAGCGGTTATGCTATAATTACCCAAGATTCTTTTTCATAATGGAAAATTTTAGTCTTGAAGCCCGGTTCATGATATTTATGTTGTTGAAAAAAAATTTAATATTCGTAAAAATACCTGTTAATGATTACCTTTCATTGTTCATTATATGTAAATATTGTTAAAATTGAATTTTCGTACGTGAAAATTAATATATTATTGTTGAATTGAAATTTCGTCTCGATTTTTTTTGTAGAATAGATGCAATTTTTTCTGACGAGAAGAAAAATTATTTTTTTGTTTGAAAAAAAATCAATTTTTCAGGTCATTTATAACTCAATTTGAAAATAATTCACGTTTTGAATTTGATAATTGGCCATCCTGCCTATCTGACTTTTTTTTTCTTTACTCCCCAATATAAAATTTGAATTCATAATCAAGATATCAAAATTTAAACCTTTCTTATAGGAAGATAGGTATCTTTCAATTGGAAAAATAGAATGAATTTCTAATAATTTTTCAACCTTAGGGATCGAAAAAGGTACCCAAATAAAGTATACCTACAAAATGAACCACTGACAGGAGTCATTTTAACCATTCACCAACACCTCCTAAGGAGTGGGTTTTATTCAACTCGATTTCGCCAGAGATTTGGTGAACATTTGACCCAGTGGTCCTGCAGTTTCTTAGGTACAAATTTCTCGCAATTCTGTGTAAGAAATGTAGGAATCCTTATTGTAAGCTGACCGAGATTTTGTAATCAATCAATTCATTACTTACTCAAGACGTGATTTGCAAGATGGATTTTTTCGTCTTTTTCGAAGTCCAATGATTTCTTGGAAAATGGACAAATTAATCAAGATTGGTACCTGGATTCTGGATTACCTGAAAGTAAGAAAATCATTTTGTCAGTATTTTATTTTTAAAATTTCAAAAATAATTGGTAAGTAGTTACCTAGATTTATAATACGAGTTTTAAATCAAGTACAGAGATATTGATGGAGAGGAGGGGTAGAGGGGTCCAATTATCTCTCCGTGAGTCTCTAAATAAATCTAGGACTTGTTGAATGTTTTGGTAGCTTTTAACTAATTTCTAGTCAAATTCCGACCTTCTTCTCAAGTCATTCATAAGCACACTTCTGATATATGTATTTTCATGAAAAAATTAAATTTTGACGAAATCGAAGGTAATCACTCAAAAAAATCATTTTTATTTACTTATTTATTCTCAAATCCATAGCAAAATTTTGCTTTATTTTAATGGATTACGAGTCCACCTAAGAAAAACGTTTATCAAAGTTGAATTATTGATGAAAAATTTATCCAAAAGTATAACTTGAAAAATTCATTACTCGCTACTTGTCCCAAGCTTTTTTCAAAAGCTATAACAATTTTTTGATACAAACATAATCAAAAACAAGTATTTTATCATTTCCCAAGCTTTTTGTGACGTGGTTTTAAGAAAAAGATCTAGGTGAGCCGCAAAAAACATTTCCCAGATTTCTTTTTGATTCCCGTAGAAAAGTAGCTGAAAAATCCAAAATGGCTGATCTGAGGGTCGAAAATTGCTCCAAGTGTCACGAAAATGTCTTCCAAAATTATTTCTACACTTTTTTATTCCGATTTTACGTGTATCGGGTAAAGAAATCAAAAATAATAATTTGTGGGCCGTATCATATTTCCAAGTGTTCGAAAAAATAAATATGGTATTTGAATTTCCATTTTCGATTTTGAGTCATTTGAAATTATACAGAAAATCTAAAAAATTGGCAAAAAGGCTATATCATTTCCTGAAAGGTTTTGAGAAAGCCTTGACCCATAAAAAATCAGACGGAAATGTGTAATAAAATTTCAATAAACCTGCTGTAAAATTCCAAGTATTGTATGAATTTTGAGAATTTTGATTTTTAATCCCAAATGTGAAAAAGTTGGCTCAAAAATCATAATTTAAAAAAAATCATCCAAAATTCGAAAAATTTTGATAAATTCAAGATAGATATTTACCGCAGTTCATTAACTGAAAATTCAGAAAAACTGATTTGAGAGCTGGATTTCACTCTCATAACCCTCCAAATGCCCCAAAAATAATTCTAAAAATGTCCTTTCAATTTTTTTTTGGCCTTTTCATCACTCAAAAATTTGATTTGAGGTCTGTATCACGCTCCCAAGCGTTCTAAAAAGACTCCAAACCACAAAAACTTTAAAATTTCAACTTTTTAATCTCATTTTATCTGAAATTTCACGCAGGATTAAAAAAAAAGGTCAAAAAAGCGAAATTTTGTATAGTCAAGCTGTATTACCAGACCAAAGACAAGGGACTGGAGAAATATAAAAAATAAAAATTGATCATTATTTTTCGATTTTCATTTCTTTATTGTAAAAAATTTAATATTTTAAAAAAATTCAAAATTGATTAAAATTGATTTTTGTGCTTCTTTACCAACTTAAACCAAAGAACAGAATTTTTTGAGAAAAATCAATGTTTTAAATTTTTTTTCGTGGTTGAAAAAAATGAATAAACTAAGGATACTTGAAACACAATTTTTTTCTTGAGTCAGAAACTTAGAACTTACCTAATCACCAAATAATCCAAAAATTATTTTAATCAATCCTGAAATTTTTTGAATTCTTTTTTTCAAAAATATTTGGATATTTGACAATTTTTATCGATTTTGATTTTTTTTTTTTCAATTTTTCCAATCTTGATTTCCTCAGTGATCATTTTTTTGTAGTATTAGGTATAACTGAAAAATCAGAACTTTTAGTTTCCAGGGTCACTCTAATTTTAGGTGCCAAGCTTTCAAAAGCTCTAAAAAAATTCAAACCTCTGAAATTTAAATGAGTATTTTGAGAGCGTCAAAATTTCTCAATTTTGGTGTTTTTGTTGCTTTTTGATTTTTTTTTTGAATTCTTTGTTAAACCCATACGATTTTTTAGTATATTGTATCTGTTTAGAATTAGATAATAAAATGAAGATTTCTTCTTCCTCTCTTGCTTTCTACTAAAACCATGTCACTTCATTCGTAGATCAATTTTAAATGGAAAATCGCCAAAAATTTCTAAAAATTGGCGTTCAAACTTTAAAGTGCTATAGAATTATAGAACAATTCTACGAACAGCTTCGAAGAGGGGGTTCGGGGTCATTTCCACATTGTGCTTTGTGCTACACTAAAGATTTAAATTGGCCATTTCCTTAACGCTGTCCAATTGATTTTCCATTCCTCGAAAAAAAGTACACAATGTTCAGGTTCCAAAGAATTTCTTCGCACGTACAATAATTTTGAATTTCCACAAAAAATTCTACCCCAAGCAACCACAATACCTTCATTTCCTTCAAAGCACACATCACACCGACCCCATATAATCACTCGACCCTCCCGCCAACCACATCTCAACTTTCACACTCATTGCACCCACTGCGCATGCGCAAATCCACCTTGGCGCACGCGCAAAACGCTAATAGCTTCATTACCGCTACAAATTCAACTTTCACGTTTTTAAACGACTCCGGCCACACAAATCGACTTTGTACGATAATTTGTACCAGTCGTTAATATAATAACTGAAATTAAATTTAATACTGGTAACGATACCGAGACTCGCCATTACAGTACATTGCGTGCGCACGGTTACAAATTACAATCAGTATAATACTATGTTTTGTGAAACCACGGCGTGGGATCTAGAAAAGATGCGCAGACGAGAAGAGGAAAATCAGTATTTTTTTGGTCACTCGATGGTCACGGCCACTTCGTATCGGTCGAATTTAAGCCACCGGCATCTACACACGGCGCAATTAGCAATTAACTAATCAAAAACAAAAAAAGTGGTACAAATAAAAATTTATGTACACCTGTTGCTACTTAAAAAAGGGGTTCTCTCTTTAAAATAAGATATGGGTCGCGAACGGCGAGAGGGGAAGCGTGCTACCACGCTTGTTGCCCAGTCTTATGGTGCAGTCATATAGCCGAGGATATTGGCCTTATTACTCCAAGTCTAAGACCACACAAGACGACTTAACTCGTTCATATATTGTGTATGTTAATAATAATAATTGTAGCGCCACGTTGGACTTAGAATGTATGGTATTCCTCTACCATTTTTCAAAGGTGCTTTTCTTCTTCGTATACCAAATAGCAAAACCCACCGAAGAATTTTTATCTTTCAGAGTCGCGAGCCATAAGCCACCATGGTCTATAGTCCATACCAATTAGAATTTCTTTTATGACTCAATTAAAACGAGCAGACTTGAGATTTGCCATCTTTCACTTATCGAGTCGTGATGTACTTTCACGAGTTACTCTTCGCGAATCCCAGTCGAGGTGTTGGCTTGTGCGTTCTAACCTCTGGACAATTGTAATGGTTTTTTTCCCCCATCTTCATCCCGTGTTTTCTTAATTAAAATACGAAGAAATTTGTTTCGCGTTGAGTCGGAAAGGTTGCGACGCTTCGAGGTATATGTGGGAGGTAGCCGAGCCAACTCTGGCATTTTTAAGTTGAATAATCATTAATGAACAATTAGCGCAATAAGTATCGCGGTACTTTTAAGGTGCGCTAGAGCGACGTGTGCCAATCAGATAGCTTTTAGAAGGCAGCATGATCGAACGGCCATTTGGCTTTGTGCCTATTTTAGGCGAATATTTCGCCGCTGGGTGTACACGTAAGCGTGCATTTCGATTATTATTTTAGTGAAATTCGAAATGGGTATTTGGTCTAGTTGTTCGACAAGGGAATGGAGTTCGATGATCGATGAAATTATGCGAAGTTTCACTTTCGTTCGATTTTCAATCTGTGAAATGAAAGCATGACTAGAAATTGGATACCTAAATGATGATTTTCGTCGATATTTTACACAAAATTTGTAGATAATTATTAAAATTTGAAAAAAAAAGATGAAAGTCAGGAAAAAATTCTCTTGATTTTTCAATAAAAAATGAAACTTTGAAATTTTTTTCAATTGATCAAAAAATTTTGAGAGAATTCAATCAAACGATGAAAATTACCGAAAAAAGTCATCTTGTTTGGATGCATCAGGATCTGTGGGCTAAAAAGAATCAAAAAAAATTCTGGTGGCTCAAAAAATGGAACTCATGAAAAATGAACAAAAATTCAACAAAGAGATGAAAATTATTTTTTAAAAAACTGATGAAATGACGATTGAAATTCATAAAAAAATTTCTGATGCTTCGATGACCGAAGCAATAGAAAATCACAAAAAATATTCCAGACCCGTTGAAGCCATAAAAATCGAACAAAAAATTCGAATGCTTCAGTAAGATAGCAAAACTGAAGAAAAGTCCCAATATTTCGAAGAAGTTATGAAAATTATGAAAAAATTCTAATGTTTCATGATAAATATCTATCATTTTAAAGAGGTTTAAATATCTATTTCAAGCGGATATTTCAAGTCATTTATCAAGAAAAAATGAAAACTATCCAGATACCTACATCAATAAAGAGATGGAAAATCGTAAAATAAAAATCAAGAGCTCATTGAGCAGAGAAAGCCATAAAAAAGTTCTAAATGTTTCTATAAAAAACCATAATTCACGAAAGAGCTTTGATTATAAAAGAAATGAGATGAAAAAAAACTTGAGAAATCGATGAAAATTTGAAAAACGATTCCTTCGAATCCAAAACATTTTTTTTAAAATCCTAAACACTCGCACAAGTTTGAATCTTCCATCAAATTTTTCTTTCAATTTTGCAGTGATTCCAAAAATTGTCAAGTTTCTTACTCGTTGGGAAAGCTGATCGCCTATTTTATTCATAACGAGTTTGAATCTTTCATGAAAATTTTCTTTCAAATCTTCCAAGTTTTCATCTTTGATGATTTTACCCCCCGCCCCGCCCCCCCTTCAGTGACTCTTGCGAAAACTGATGATCTATTTTTGTAACAGGGATTTTTGGTACGAAAAAGATCTTATGGTCATTCCTTTTCTCAAAAATACTTTGATCAATATCAAAAAGTTCATAAACTTCACAAGAAATCTGGATAAATATAGGTGCCCTGGACTACGATAAGGTACCTATGGTCACAAAATGGATATTTTTTTTATGACCTTTTTTTGTAGAGGTTAGTATCCTCATTCCAATAAAACAAACCGGAAATGCCAGACTTTATAATTGTCCTTGCTACAAACATTTTAAGAAAGAAATACAGTGTAAAAAACGAGACATTTTTAAGCAATTTTTTGCCACTTCAAGTCAATTTTTCGAGCAAAGGAAAGGTTCTACAAAAAAAATGAATAGAAAATAAATTGTAGAGCGTAAAATTTCATTTTGTAGAGTGAAATTAGTCTTTTTTCCCTAAAAAACTAAGCTTTAGAGATGTTTCAGTCGAAAGTTCAAAGCTAAACTTTAAAACGCGTTTTTCTCAAAATGTTGTTTTTGGGTGCGGTCCCTTTTCGTAGACCAAGTCACATAGGTTTATTTCCAACAATATTGACAATTTTTGAAAAAGCCAAAGAATTTTTTGAAAAAATAAACATTTTTCTGTAATGAAAAATTATTTGAAAAATTGGTTGAAAGATGGGAGTGAGTAATTTGGAAATTTTTCGAAATTTTAAAAAAAATTGTGGAACTTGATTGCAATATTCAATGTAGTAGATACTCGATTTTTCATTCAAGGAAGATGCTTCTGCAAAAATGTGTTATTTTTCAAGATATAAAAACAGATTAAAATTTTTAATGTTTTGAAAATGGTGGAAAAGGAGACGCTATTTATGAATTGGAAAAATCCAAAGTATAATTTTAAAGTTGAAATTTTTTCGAAAATACCCAAGTTTTTATACATATAAAATTTCAATTTAAAAAATTTCACAAGGAAAAAATAAATTGAACGGTGTGGGATGCTTTACAATCCAAAAAATTGAATTTTTTAGCCTTTGAAAATCTCTTTAGATCAAATCTGTGCTTATACTTTGGACTATAATTTTCTCTCTCATTAATGAATCAATGAAAATTATCGAAAATCACCGAAAGAAGTCAAATTTTAGCACAGTAATAAATCACAGATCAGTGAAAAAAAATTACTGAAAGCAAACGGTTAAAAAATTTGATGAAAAATCGGTGAAAATTCATTGAAAATTCAGTAAAATTTTTGAAATTTAATGAAAAATCAGTGAAATTCTTTGAAAAATCTCCGCGAAAATCTGTTGAAAATCGAAGAATTTTTCTTTTTTCCCTATGCTGCAATTTTGGCTTTCCAAGTGATTTTTTACTGATTTAAAATGAGAGCAGAGTTCATTTTGAATCGGTAAAAAAAAACATCATCGTTGAATCACAAAGAAAAATGAGCATAAAAAAATCAATCAAGTCGATTAAAAAATCAGCAAAATTAAAGAATTTTCAAAAAAAATCAAAAATTTTCTGTCAATTTCATTTATTTATTTTTCTGTCAATTTGACTGATTTTTTAAAGCGATTTTTCTCACATTTTTTCTCAAAATGCAATGCTAATTTATTCATCAAGGATTTTTCATTCATTCAAAATGACAGTTCAACTTCAATGTAAAACTAAAAAAAAAATCTGAAAGGAAGGCATGAAAGAGATCAAAGAACATTTCAGAAACCCAAAACGAAGTTTGAATCGGATAAAAATTACTAAATTATCACAAAAATACAATACTGACGGGGAGGGGGGACGGTAACTTCATTAACCAAGAATTTACAAACTTCATTTGGCTCATTATTTCAACTCATGGTCTTCAATTTCTTAAACTTTATAGACAGAAAATTGGACATACTGTCCTTTTCATCAAATCTTTCATCTTGACCAACTCTCCGATCAAAACAAAGGTACGAGTATATTACTAAATATCTAAAGACCGATCACAGATTAATTTCCGACCAGCCGCGATTAAAATCACGACCGGATGTAGATTCTCCCTTCATCGCCCAATCTATTACCCAACAAATTATATACTTCCACATGGAACCCATCTTTTTCATACCTTTTCTTCCCGACGAAATCCTCTCGCAGAGAGCTTATCGATCCGATAGTAAACAATCATCATGATACCCACCTACACACCATCTGAGATTCCCTCGCCCTTGAACGTATCTCGCACCCCTTTATCCGTAAAAAAAAAAAAAAGGAGACTTAACGTCCGATGTCCATCGTCGTGGCGATGAATTGAAATTAGACACACAACCGGTTACATCTTCATACCTATTCCTATATTACCTAAGTATATAAAAACCATTGCAGTATAATTTTTCACCCGACAGACATTCGCGACGACACATTTTTACACAAAATCAAAACAACCCAGACCCAGATGAACCCAGTCTCGTGTTAGTGTTTACCCATCTCAAGGTCGCACCGTCTAAAGGTCAACCGTGGTCGATTCGGCTTCCGAAGTCGTACAAAGGAAATTAACGCCGGCCAAAAGAGCACAAGGGGCTTAGGAGTAAAAAAAATTATATCATTCAAATTGAATTAAGCGATACCGGATTCTAATTCATGCGTAACGCGATTTGAGCCCGGGTACCGAGGGGTCCAGGGAAGACGCAGCAGCGTCGGGATGGAGAAGAGGGGGGTCCAGAATTACGGTTTAATGATGATGTAGTAGCAACTTACACAATTTACGCCACAGGCTCGAGTATAATAAAGACTTCTTTCGAATATTGCTATAGTACGCCAATGGCCAATGTAAGGTATTCTTGCTGAATGGATATGACGACATTGGCTAGTTGGGTGGTCGCTGTGTGTGGCACGATGCGCGCGCACCTTACGTTGCGTTGATAATGTGAAACTTTTTAACAGTTATTCGTCATTAAGCGATAACCGGATGGAATTATTTTTTACTGGAGATGCGCTGCGAAGGCGAAGGTGGTGTTTACGGAAGTACGAAATTAGGGTGCGGTGGGGCGGGGATAAGATTCCGCGAAATGGACGTTCGCGAAACGCGAAAATGTTCCGGACATTAAGTTCAGGCTCAATTGAAGCTATTAAAATTAAAATCCAGGAATAGGTATACGACTTCGTGTGTGTTTTAAGGGAGAAAATTAGAAGGAAATCCTCAAAAGGGGCAAAAATGGCTGGTAACAGCAATGGACGTTTCATAAATGAAATTTTTTATTCGAGAAAAGTGTTTGAATCAGTTTTCGAAGTATTAAAAAAAAAGAGTCAAAGAAGATTCGACTTGAATTTTCCATAATTTGTGATACCTAATTCATGTTTTTGATTTTAATCTACGTACCTATTTTTGTTGGATCTTTTTGTTTTCTTAAAAATTTCATGTTTTGAATTGAGGAAAAAAATTATCTGATTAAATTTTAAGTCCTCGATAATGACGTCATTAAATATACGAGGGTTTTTTTTTGAGTTTTCATATTGATTTGGTTAAACAAGGCTTTAAATTATATTTTTAAAAAGTAGAAAATTGACAAAGTGATGACTCGAATCCGCGTTTCGAATCGTATTTTGGCTGATTCGTAAGGTTTGGAATTCGCGAAGATTCCTTTTTTGGAAAATGGTCGTACAAATAAATTCTGAACTGTGATTGGCCAAACCAAAATTTAACCCGAATCTGCTCACTTATCTTCGCAGAAAAAAGATTTTGTTTCGTGAGAGGCACTCTTGTATTTTCAAAGTCTAAAGATTTTCTCGAAAAATGTTTCCAAGTTTGCTACTCTAAGATTTTTTAGTTCCAAATTTGTTTCCAACAGTTCAAATTTCCACAATTCTATCAAATCAGAATGATTCATTTTTCCACATTAAATTCTCTCGATTTTTTTCAGTGTCCAAATTTCTAGATTTTAAAAATTACAAGTTGAAATTTTCTTCAATTTTTTGTGAGTAGAGTTTCTGCAACTTTTTACGTTCAATTTTTTAAAAATAAATATGCATATTATTTCTAAGTTTCTTCTACTTCAAAATTTTTCCAATTTTCCTGGGACGTTTTTTCATTTTTAGTAGCAAACAAGAGTTATTATCGAGATGGAAATAATTTTAGAATTTGGAAATTGAAAAAAAAATACATACCATCATTAAAAATCTTCTAAAAAAATTTCAACTTATAAAAATTGAAAAAAAAAAAAAGTCAACTCAGAAATGATTTTGAAGAAGTTCTGAAAATTTAAGAACCCAAAAAAATTTGAAAAAATCTAGGAAGAAATTTCTACTCATTTTCTTTAAATTTCCATCATCGTAACAATAAAAATTCAATTTTGAAGCTTAAAAAATGAGAAAAAATATGTACATTAAAAACTTTGGAAAAATTAAAACATGTAAAAATTTTTAAAATATCAATTTGGAAATGATTTTGAGGAAAATCTAAAAATATAGGAATCTGAGAAAAAATCTGAAAAGATTTTAGGTAAGGTTTCAAATCATTTAACTTATGGCCTTCCGACATTCTCCCAAATTTGAATCAGTCAAGATTGACTGATTCAAATTGACAGAATTGAGTCACTGTTGGAATCAGTTGTTTTTTGACTGATTTCAATCAGCCAATTAATTTTTATTGATTCAACGATCAAAATTCACTAATTAAATCGGTAATTTATTTTCACAGATTGGCAATAAAATGTCGCCGGTTTTACGGCGGAAATCAGTGGAATTTGACTAATTATCGGTAACTTGATTTTCTATATTTTCACCAGTCAATTTTGGCATTTTTTCACTAGTTTTGAAATGATTTGTAAAATGGTTCGTGATTCGAAATTCGAATTATTTTTCAAAAAATCTGCTCGACGCTGGCAAGCAAAACGTTAAAAAATATCAATTTTTGCTTCTTATTTGAGGCGTTCTATGCAGGGATGCACTCAAGGGGGTGGATCTCAAGTAAGGTCAATTTGAAAACTTCAAAAAATCCATGAATGCACTCAAGAGAGGGAAACTGTTAGACTGTAATATTCTCTTACTACTATTCATACGTTGGAGACAGGGTGGCAACCCTGATACGTAGGCGCACTACCGACCGCGCCGATCCTCTTCGACTAAGCTATTCATAAGTTTGTTGCATCATTCTCGTTTCACTGCTCACAACTTGTTGAACCTTATTGAACAGAATACATTACGTCTCCCACGTTACATTCGTGTTTTCTTTCATAGTGCTAGTACTTTATTTCAGTGTGATATTTTCGTTTATTTATTGATCGAGATATATTCAAGTGGATTTCTCAGGCATCCTAACATGGTAAGCAGAGCGTGAGAATACGATTTTCCGGCCGGTCTTAGACTGCCGGGAGATTAATTTCTCACCTCACTATATTTTCTTAATTTAATACCAACGATTATACAAACGACTAATTACGATTAAATGCGTTCGACTATCATCACACTTTGTCTCAAACGATTATTCACAATGTAAGTAACCTGAAATGGATACGAAGAAGAAAACGATTATTGAAAAACGATTATTTAAAACGATTATTTATTTATTTATTCATTCATTCATTGGAATATATTTTCAAACTGCAACAAGTCAGACAACGAATATTTCTCTCAACATTAAGCATCAAGATACGTATACATTTCAACATCAAGATTATCATATTGGCATTCCAAATTCAAAAAGAAATCAACGAATAATGACGAATAGAAAGATTTAATTACGAGTATTGAAATTCGATATCAAATAATCCAACAGGTAATTAAATGAAAAATCTACAGCATCGAACATCGTCACATTCCAAGGTTGAAGAATGCAACGAGTGATGACGTCACACTGGTTCAGAAACGACATGCTCAACAACCCTAACCGATTCTAACGTTGTGAATACGTCCAACTCTACCAGGCGCTTATCAAGAAGATAACAATACAATGGATATCGACAAATGCAACGCTACGACTATGAATTCGAGTATTTCAACGTTTGGAACTTTATTTTTCGATTACGCCATGCTTTCCGTTCTGTTCGTGTACAGTGAAGATTAATTTATTGGATACGTGCATTAATCGAGTATATTTTTCGAATACGAGTAATTCAACGCCATTTTTTTCGACTATCAACAGTTTTCCAGTTAAAATATTTCAAAATGTCGTATAATCGGTCAAGCAGATATGTGAGTTCGAGTAGACATGTGAGTGTAATCAAGAACATTTGAAAGGATTGAAAAACGAATATAACTTTACCTTTCTCTACTTTACGTGGTCAATATGGACGATATTAAAAAGCCTAAATGCATGGGTGGATTTCATCGGATGCAGCTATGGACATGGACGAGTATACTTTTTTGATTACGGTTAATCTCCACCGATATCGTTCCGGTGATGTATTGATTACAGGGAGTTTTGTAAAACCAATTCGGTCTCCCACTAAAGGCCTAAATTTAAATACCAGCAACGAGCTACACTAGTTTAGCTGAACGATCGTTGACTGAAGATAATCGAGTGACAAAATTAAAAAAAAATCCATCTGAACCATGGTCCATTCCTGCTATAGTAGAAACAGCTGCGATGTACGCGAGTAGCTGACTACCGAAATAATCCGTTGAAATTCGCAAGTAGTATAATCGATACTCCGACAGTCATGTGTTATCCTTGCGTTCGTGAGATTCGGTTATACTAGTAGATATGAAAATGCTTGCGTATAGCGGCAGAGTACATATCGCCACAAACGAAAAAGATCTCCATACGAGTTTGTGCTTGCCAAAGTCCAAAGCAGCTCCTTTAAATAGATTTGCCTTCTGTTTCAGTCTGGAAATAATCGTGAATCCCGTCGAGAAAACTTTGATCGACGTCAAGATGACGACCGCTATTATCGCGATGACCGACGTTACTCTGGCCGTCGTTACGAAGATAGCAGTTATGATCGCAATCGATATGAACGACGTGACCGGTATGATAGCCGTGATTGCCCGCCAAATCGCTACGAGTATTCGCCACCGCCAGTATACAGACGATACCAATCACCTTCACCACAACGACGTAATCGATATGGTGAACCGACTCATATCCGAGTAAGAATAATTGAAACATTAATCATTTAATAATCGTCATGAAAATAAATCGGGTGTGTCTTTATTTAATTACTCAAATTAGGAGCCTGCTTATCAAAGTGAACGAACGTTACGTTCAGCCACGTCGGCCAACCCAGCTGCGGGTTTGGCTGGAGATCAAAGTAGAAAAGAAAAATCTAGTTCGAGTAGTAGTCAAAATAACGTAAGTATAAAATCGAGTACTATTTCGAATACGTCTGAAAAATCGAATACTTTTATTAAGCCGAGTAAACCATCTGATAATCGAATAATCAAAACGAATACGAATAACATCGCTAAACAAACGATTAATAAACCTGCTGAAAAACGAGTAATAAAAACAAATACCTCAAATACGACTAAACCTCAAGAAAAACAGCCGAATACCAAGAAGACTGAAAATAAAACGAATACAACGACTATCACTATCAATACGAGTACGAAGCAACCATCTATACCTCAAGAGATGGAAGAAAAAGAAAAACAACAACGCAAGAAAGCTATCAGTTCATTCAAAAAGATGAAGAAAATCAAGAAACCAAGACGTGCTATTATTTCTGACGACTCTGAAGATGAAGAACCTCAACCGACTACATCTGGAACAACGTCAACGAATACAAAATTTGTAACCCCACCGAAGTCGAGTATGGTTTATAAACCCAGGAATCCGAATAATCCGCACGTAATTGAAATAATTTCATCGAATAATTCAGTACCTCAATCTTCAAATACGATTACTTCAGCTCAAACCTCAACGAATACTCAATCCGGACCGAATACCACCACAAATCAAACGACTATTTCAAACCAGAATACAACGATTATTCAGCAACGTCAACCAATTCAAACGACTAATCAAGAACAACCTGTAATTATCACCAAACAAGAACCAAGAATACAAACAACGAATAGAACCCCTCCATCAAGCGATCCGAGTGATTCTAGTTCTGATTCTGATTCTGATAGTTCGTCTTCGGATGACGTTCGAAGCCATCACGAAAATACGAATAATTCTCATTCTAGCGATGTTGAAAGTTACCATTCGAATAATGAAAACGAATCAAATGACCCGGATTTTCAACCTGAAGAAGAACAACGAGTAGAACCAGCACCAATTTTACATCCGATGCACGTAGCCTACACCAGTGGCGTAAATACGGGGGGGGGTTTGGGTACAAAACCCCCCCCAGACACCCTTCAAAAATGAATTTTTTGGACATCAAAAATCAAATTTTTTCAAAGTTTCGCCCTCGCTTCGCTCGGGCGTAAGTAAGCAACATTCTTATTAATTTTGGCTAGTTCAAAAGTGCAATATGTAAGCCTGTGGCGTAAATACCTCCCTCAAAACCCTCAAAAATGAATTTTTCGGGTATTAAAAATCAATTTTTTCAAAGCTCTGCCCTCGCTTCGCTCGGGCATAACATAGTCACTATTTAAATTGCAAACGCCGTTCGAAAAGTATGATACCAAGGTTCTGTCAACCGCCCCCCCCCCTATTATCCCAGATCTTAATGCCCATTTAGTATATACCTAAGAAAAAAATTTTCACCCTTCGACTTCTGTCCCCCCCCAGAGGGAATGTCAAGTTACGCTACTGGCCTACACTGATCATCGACCAATCCAAATCAAAGCTGAAGTTCCTGAAAATGAAATCGATCTAGTTCTTCAAGATACTATTCGCCAAACATCAAGTGATTTAGACAATTTATATCGATTAGAAAATGAAATTTCGAATAGAAGAAATAGACGTAGCCGTTCAACTGATAACAATCGATCTGAAAATGATGATGACGATTCCGATTATTATGAAGGTGCAGATGATATCGAAGATGAAGATTTTCAACCGAGTGAACGTGAATTTAGTGAATCCGAAGAAAGTGACTTCGAAGATGATGAAAACGAGTACGTTTCGAGTGAATCAAATTCAGATTCTACCTCAGATGAGGAAAACGACGACGAAGAAGACGATGACCCCTCCTCACCTAGTTCATCTAGTTCGAATAATGAAGACGACGATTCAGACAGTTCAAAGGATAAACGGAAGAAACGATCTAGAAAACAACGTTCGAAAAAATCGAAAAAGCAAAAGAAATCGAGTACCGACAAAAATAAGAAAAATAAACCAGACAAACGAACGAATACTTCCAACACGAATAGTACCTCAACAACGAATAATGAAGAATTTCTACGTATGCAGCATTTCAGAACCATGACGACGAATGCCAAATACAAACTCACGAAGAACGAACAATTCGACAACTGGTATGCAAGATTTAGCCGAGAATTACAAGGCATGGGATTTGATCCAGAAAAGGACAAACAAACGAAACTTGACAACAATCATATGCTCAGTATGTTGATGATGCGATTAGATAAAAGCTACGTAGATGAGATTGTCCGTTGCAAGACGTTTAAAAAGGCGATGCGTGTTCTTCAAGAAACAAGAAAATCAGAAACCAACTTGACCTCAAGATCCATCAAACAACAGTTTTCAAAAATGCGACTTTACACCAATGAAACGATTAGTGAATTTTTCACCCGTATGAAACGTATTCGAGCAACGTATCATTCTGTAGTAGGGAAAAATATACCAAAATCAGACGTATTCGATCAGATAGTGCACGGAACCGAAAGAATTTACCCCGATATCAATACTAAAGTAGAACTTCACGGTAGCTACCCCAAAACCTCCTTACGTGACATCAAAAATTATTTGTTAAAACAGGAAGCCAGAAGCAGAGAGCAGCAGCAGCCTCAAAGGGCGAACTACGCTTCGAGATCTAGACAGCGCTCCCAAAATTTTCGATCACGTGGTAGACGCGGAGGATGAGGCGGATACAACAATAACAACAATAATAATACGAATAATTCGAATAATAATAATAATTCTGGTCAGCAAAATCAAAATTCTTCTAATCAAAATCAATCAAATGATAAATAATCGATTAATTTTTCTTTCATTTCGTATCCCCATGCTTAATAAGAAGAGTTTAATTTTTCAAAACGAGTATATATTCTTTAGTTCCCAACGAGTACTTTTCATTTATCTCCATTTCCAGTATTTTTTATTTTTTTCTATTTATTTTTCTTTATCCAGACGAAACCGAGGAAGCAGCTGCAGACAATATTCGCTCGCTGGCCGACCAAAGAATCCAGGAAATCCGTAATCAACAACGAATGGACACCGAATCGGATACCAACGATCATACGAATAACCCCACGATTAACCAAACGACTAATAAAACGATTAATAAAACGATTAATGAAGAAGACAACGTTCAGTCGAATTCGCCGTTATTAGTTACGCAACGTCAGCAAAACGTCGTCGCCGAAATCGCTAAAAATAACCAAGCAGCCATCCAAGAAAAACAACAGGCGCAAGCAATCGAAGACGCCGAACTCGAAAACGAAAAACAGAAATTACTAGCTCAACAACGGGAAATCGAACGAAAGATCGAGCAACTCGAACGCGAGAAAATCAAGAAGTCGGAAAGGAAAATGCAAGCGCAACTCGATTATGACATCGTTAATGGCGATTTTGAAAAATTAATCATCGATTTTCAAACTGCCGAGTTCAACCTCAATACGATTGCCAACAAACGAGACGCAGCGGCTCAAAAAGTTAAAGATCTGACAAACAAATTCCCGGAAAACTACAAACCGTTCGTGAAGCCAACCAAGGCTGTAACCTTCGCTGATAGTGATGTTGAAATGGACGATTCTTCGGTGAAAAACGGGCCCTCGGAAACTAAGAGTTTGCCAACGTCAAAATTATTCGATATTAATGAAGCCCTTCCGACTCCTCTGCCGCCGGACCGTCAAATGAATTATAATTCGGCAGTACGTGCCCTTCGCTCGGTACAACTTAAGTGGGATTTAAGAACCAATACGATTATACCACAACCAACCGGCGATGTTGACGAAAGGGTCTACGGAACTATCTGGGTGGCTGGACCTCAAGTAAACACGGTGGATATAACTGACGATGACCTTCCAACACCACAAGCGACGCCAACGACTAAAAAGCCACAGCGCGAATATGTATACAAAACCAGAACGAGTCTCCGTTATCGATCATCAAGCCTTTCTCGATTACCTCGCACACCGGAAGTATCGGATCCACGAAAAACCGCTCAAAAGTATCCGCAGAAGTCACCGAAAGACCCAGTTACACCTCGACTAAAATTTCAAGAAAGTGAAGACATGACCTCGAACTCGCCACTGCTAAAAGACGCAAACACGATTAGAAAAACGACTAGCTCCCCAACGAATACCACCGCACCCTTTGAACATTTCGATCGAGATTGGAGACCGACACCCCTCAACGAAATCACCTTGAGCGACACACCGAAACCGAAACCCAAGCAGCTAAAACAACAAGATCCTGCACCACCCGGAAACATCGATGCTCCTGCAGAAAATTGGGATGCGGAAATTGCGAATAATCCCGAGCCGTCTTTCACCTACCAACCGTTATTATTTAAAGATCCGCAGACGGTAGACAACACCATTCGAAGAGCTTACGAAACGGTAAAGGCCCAGATTGCAAAACGAGTTGCGGATATCGAAGATGATGAAGGAATGGAGCCGGACGAATTATTACACGAGCTAAAAGATAAATTTGAAAACGAACGAGCCTGCAAACTTCGAGTACACGGTAAGAATTTAAAATTTATAGCCGATACTGGCGCCACTTCTCACTTTGTTAACTCTGAAACTAACTTACTTAACTTAACTGACTGCATTTCTACGATTGACGGTGCTAAATCTGACGCTAAAATGTATTCCAAGTCAAAAGGAATTATTAATGGTTATTCTGTCTACTGCAACAACCCATTACGAATACCTGAAGCTATCTATGTACCAGACATGATTGACAACTTATTATCGATTAGGAAATTCGCTGAGCAAGGTTATACGATTATTCTTGACAACAAAACTGCCAAAATTATGGACGGAAAGAAACTCATCTTAAAAGGATTATATAAAACCCCTTTTTGGTATTTTTTGATTAATTGCAACTCATCGGACAATACTTCTTTACTAACGCGCACTCGAAATCGAATATACACGAATAATGAACCAGACGAAGCTCCCCCTCAAACATCGAACACTCCAGAACAACCACGAGTACCAAATCCCTTCAAGAAGAAAAGAAGACGCAGAAAACCGATTCCGAACGTAGATGAAAATCATTTAAGCAAACCTGACACCGAATATGAAGCTGGAAAAGCATTTGACCTTGAACAATATGATGAAGACCTAGACAAACGACTACTTATTGATGATATACCGACACAATACGAGATTACATATGATTCAAAATTAAGATCTAGTGACATGATACGAACCGAACCAATCGAATTACCAGAAGATGAACACCTCAAGCTAAATATGGATTGCATGAAATGGCACCAACGATTAGGACATATGCCGTACAGCAAAATGCTCAAAATTAAACAGAAATCGAATATACTGGATGGAATTTCCTTAAAAGAAGACATTATCGATGGATGCAAAGACTGCAAAATTGCGAACATGAAGAAAATGAAATTCAAGAAACGAAGAAAACGAGCCATACGCGCATTTCACACAATTCACTCGGATATCATCGGACCCATCACCCCCCGCTCTCAAGGACACCGATACAAATGGATTATCACATTTATTGACGATTACAGCAGATTTGCAGTTGCTTATGTCATGCACAAGAAAGAAGAGGCTCTCGAATGTTTCAAATTATTTATGGATCATATTCACAACATTACCGATGCCAATGAAAAGACTCTTGTACGAAAATTCAGATCAGACAACGGAGGAGAATATACGAGTAACGAGTTTCAAGACTATCTCAAAGAAAATAAAATTCAACATCTCCCCTCAGAACCCAAAACTAGTCAACACAATGGCTTGGCAGAAAGATTTAATCAGACCATCGCAGCCAAAGTAAGAGTAATGCTAGCAGATTCTGGCCTACCACTGTCTTACTGGGATACAGCACTTGCAGCAGCAATTCACGTATATAATCGCCAACCTCACGCAGGAATCAACTGGGACTGTCCATTAGAACGCGTATTCCCAGGATTCGAACTCAATCATCAACAACTTAGACGATTTGGATGCCTAGTCTTTCTCAAACGTATGAACCGAGAGTCAAAATTCGAACCAAAAGGAATCTACGGAATTTTAGTCGGATATACGCCAACCGGATACAAAGTTCTTTTACCGAAATCAAGAAAAATCATTCGAGCAAAACACGTACGACCTTGGGAAGCACGAACGTATAAACACTTAACCGGATTACCTGCAGACGACCTTGAACCCGAAATGAACGAAAAAGATTGGTTAGACGACTTTAGCAAAATTTATCGCAGAAACGAAGACGGAACACCAATGTCGAATAATTCAACGAATACTGAAACCCCCGAAACTGAACCAATGGAAACGGAGGGAGTGGAAGAACGATTAAAACTTCAAGATGTAACGATTACTAAAAAGAAACGAGGACGCGGTAGACCGAAAAAGCGAAAAACCCTCAACCGGGAGAAAAAATCGGAGGGAGTACCTCAAACCCAAATCCAAGATGAACCAATGGAAGTTGAAGAGGCCCTAATCACTCAAACCATACCAACAATTGACGAGAACGCTACTACGATTAAACAACACTTCGAACAAGAACTCGAACGATTACGGACATACATTGCCATGACTGCAGAAACTGACGACCTAGAAATTTTCGCCTTAATGGCTGGACTATCTGGAGACCCAATAACCGTTGAAGATGCACTCACTGGACCAGAACGAGAACACTGGGAGAAAGCTATTGCAGACGAGTTCAAATCTCATGACAGACACAACACCTACATTTTCGTAAACAGACCAAATAAAGATGAAAAACCCACGATTGTCGACTCCGTCATGTTACTCAAGACCAAAATTGATACAAATGGACGATTAATTTACAAAGCACGACTAGTAGCCAGAGGATACAAAGATAAACGATTCTATTCACTTTCGGAAATTTATTCACCCGTATCTCGATTAGCAATGATTCGAATAGCTCTTAGCATAATTAACAAATTCGATTTGGAAGCTGTACATTTGGACGTCAAAACTGCATTCTTACACGGAGAATTGGATACGATTACGTACATGGAAATCCCAAAATCTATGAAAATTGACGAAGAAACTCGAAGAACCAAAATTTTACTCCTCAAGAAAGCCATATACGGTCTAAAGCAAAGTCCAAAACGATGGAATGAACACTTCAACAAAATCATGAAGAAACTAGGATTCTCTCAAGATATTAATGACCCATGCATCTATTGGTTACGGGATGGCGACTTCGAAGCTTTCCTAATATTGTATGTCGATGACATCCTATTTGCTGGAAATAACGAATATCGAATGAACGAGTTAATTGACCAACTACTTAAACATCTGGAAATTGTGAACTTAGGAGAACCAAAGAAATTCGTAGGATTAGAAATCGTTCGAAAACGAGCACAACGAATATACCACATTCATCAACACAATTACACAATCGAAATTTTACAACGATTCAATATGCTCACTGCCAACTCTTATCCGATACCGATGATTTACCAAAACAGAAATGACAAAGAACGAATATTAACTACATTACTACTCCAAGGCATTGAACCACGAAATCGAAAGGAACGACGAGCCCTGAAGAAATTGAACAAAAAGAAACAATACGACTCAGCACCATTCCCATACCGAGAAGCCATAGGCAGCCTCATGTATTTAGCCAATGGATCAAGACCTGATATCACGTTTGCTGTAAACATGCTCAGTAGGAAACAGGCAAACCCTTCACGATTAGATTGGGAAAATGTCAAACGAGTATTCAGATACCTAGTTGGAACAAAAACATACGGATTAGAATACACCAGTACTCAAGATGGACTCATAGCATTCGCTGATGCAAGCTATGGAGATGACACTGACACGAAAAAGTCAACAACTGGAATTATTGTTCGATTACATGGAGATGTTGTAGCCTGGTCTTCTAAACGACAAGGAAATGTCTCAACTTCAACCGGAGAAGCCGAGTACGTAGCATTAAATGCAGCCCTTCAAGAGGCCATAGCTACCAACGCAACTCTACATCGAGCCACAGGATTACAATACCTACCAATTCATTTATTCGGAGACAACTCAGCCTCAATTCAATGTACTCAAAAACCAGGATCAGCATCATTACGCCATATACCAGATATTAAAATGCATTACGTATTAGATTCTGTACTCAACGATCGTGCAACTGTCACTTGGGTCAGCTCAGCTGAACAAGATGCAGATATTCTCACAAAACCATTGACCAAACAACCATTCGAATACTTACGCTCACGATTAGTCAAAAATTTACCGATTAACCAACAATAACAACACATACGAATATTTACAGTCATGTATTTTATTTTATGTACAAGTCACAGACAATACGATTATTATTTACACGAATATGTTACAATTTGATTACAGCTCATCGAAATTTAGAAACAGCCATCCCGATTTTACACGAAATTTTGTATGCGGCGCACAGGTTAAATATCGAATTATTGCCCGAAGTCCGAGAACTGTATGATGGCGCCGTCGCCGAATCGGGAACAAAAGAAGAGGTTCACCGAAAGAAAGCTCGCGACGCGCGAAAACGGAGAAAAATTCGTCGAGAAGCTGAACAACGCGGTCAACTACGAGCGCAGATAGACGAAGGGATATTTGAACCTGAAATCAGACAAAACACGAATAATGAAACGCTTGATCCGTCAAACCCCGTCCATCGTGAACGTCTCCGACAAATCGGATTAGTCAATCGTCCACCCAATCAAATCGAAAATGACATCGACCACATCGAAGAAGATGTACAAATGGACGCCGATAATGAGGAGAGACTCCTTCGGTCCCCACAAAACGATTAAATACTTCGATTAAAACGATTATTCCTTTATTTCGATTAATATTCCGACGGATTATCGTCGATGTTCCTATTTTTTTCCTTACTTCGTTTGTTTTGCTAGTCTTTAAAGATATTTTTTTTGTATTTGTGTTTCTTTTCTTACGATTATTCAAATAATTTTCTTTACGTGTTCGTGAATTAATTTTTCGTTATTTTTCTTACTTTTCTACGTTTATACGATTATTCATACCTTATTCTAAAAAGCAAATGTATTTTCTTTTTTTCTTTCCACCTTTTTGTGGTTATTTGTTCTTTTCTTATTTTTTTTCGTCTACACCCCTCATTTTTTTTCCTTTCTTTAAACTTGTACATAAAATAAGGAGGGAGTGTTAGACTGTAATATTCTCTTACTACTATTCATACGTTGGAGACAGGGTGGCAACCCTGATACGTAGGCGCACTACCGACCGCGCCGATCCTCTTCGACTAAGCTATTCATAAGTTTGTTGCATCATTCTCGTTTCACTGCTCACAACTTGTTGAACCTTATTGAACAGAATACATTACGTCTCCCACGTTACATTCGTGTTTTCTTTCATAGTGCTAGTACTTTATTTCAGTGTGATATTTTCGTTTATTTATTGATCGAGATATATTCAAGTGGATTTCTCAGGCATCCTAACAGAAACAAATGGCTCAAGACCTCTTTTCTACTCTGAATTTGAATCAGCCGTTTGAGGAAATTTTACTTTTTTGAATCGGTGAAATAGGTAATTTACACATTGAAATTGTAGATGATTTTTTCCGGGTTTCCAATCCATTCCTAATCTATCAAAATAATCAGTAATTTTGACTAAATGATCAGCGAAAAATCATAGATTTTCTGCCAAATTTATTCATTGATTCAAAAATTGAAAGTTGACCAATTTTAAAAATACATCAATTCAATTGTCCGTTCCAAAAATCCCACAATTTTTCAATTTTTCTGTCCCTTTTTACTTTTACTCGAATTTTTGAGCCCTCCCAAACATAATTTCTGGATGTATCTATTGTTTTAACTAAGTAAAAAAAATCAACATTGTCACAAAAATTTCAAAAACGATTTTTTGTTACAATGTTGGCCCTTTTTTCATTTTTGAAAAAATTTTACCCGAGCAAAAAAGGGTACCTATAATTTTTATCTTTCTTCAAATAAAATATCTCTTTGATTTAGAAAATTTTTCCAAGGAATTTTCAGATCATTAGAATACGAAAAAAAAAATGTATTTTTTGAACATAAATTTTTTCAAAGCTTTGCTCGAGCATTCCGTTGTCAAAATCTTCCTCTACGAAAAATCTTTCCATCTGCAAAAATAATACATCACGAGTCTTCGAGAAAAAAATAGAAATACATATTTTCAAAGTAGGTACAAAATGTGTTTTTTTTTTCAAATCCCACCCATGTTTCTTACGTTTTAAAACACATTCCACCCCATTATATTAACCATATGGCAGCGTCAATTTCAACCCTCAACGAAGTATAGGACCATATCGTCACCAAAACTTCATCAACATTCATAGCCATATTCGTACCTACATGAATTAATACATACGAAATTTAGTATCGGATTCAATTCGTCGGAGGTCTCTTGAATTATTTATTTTTAATTATTTACATCGCGACAATGTCTCCAATCATGCAAGCAGTTCACAAATTAACTCGATACGATCGTTTAGCGTAATAGAGTATCGTGTTTACTCATTCTTCATTCATAGCGTATGTACAGTAGATAAACGAGTATAATGTTACTTGATTAAAATGTATGCACCATGTACAATCTACAAGTACCAAAGTCTTTCAATTTGATTTGTAAATAAAATATTATGTTGACAATGAAGAGTAACCGACGTATCAATGTAAAAGAAAGTTTTTCTTTTAAAATCTAGGTAGATTATATCAATTTAAAAAATATCACAAAAAAGAGGAGCAGAAAATTCCAAGCAAATATTGATTTTCAAGATGCAGAAAGGAGCAAAAAAAGGAGAAAAAAAATCTGCCACCGACAGCATTACACAGATTACGATCTTATTGTCAACGAGAAGAAATATCCCTCGAAGATATTTCTGGAATGAAAAAATTCGTAGAACTATCTCGCTCTCAGTTTTGGAAAATTCTCCGAATAAAAACAATGTTAACGGCGTGATTTATTTCGTAGGTATATCTACTCGTATTTTGACTGTTGGCTAAATACTTGAACGAATTAAATGAAATTTATGTACACTCGGCGTGCGGTTATATGCACGTATTTTTAACAAATAAGCCATCTGAAGCATTTTAAATGAGATTCATTAGTGCTTCTGTGGGTATACTAGTTTGGCTCTTTAATTGACTGAATTATCATCGTGTGATAGTAATGGCCAATGTAATAAATTATGAGGAGATATTCGGTTTTAAAAGCTGCTTTGGTTGAATAATTTTTTATAGGGTTTTAAATTTTACTGTAAGTTGGTCACAATGATTACAATTCACAGGTGCAGCAGAAGAATAGCATATTGGAACATTTTTACTTGATATATTTGAATGGGAAAAATGATAATCATTCGATGGGCAATACGAATAAATAAAGTGAGAATGTAGAGGTATTTTTCTGTTCAATATTTATTCCAAAAATTGAAGAAAGAAAAATGGTTGGAATGAAGATGTGGTAAAAGGAGAAGAGGAAGCCTTATCTAAATCATGAATTTAAAGCCAGTATGGCCAATGATGAAGGTTTTCTTGAAATTTTTTTTTCTTTCAGAAAATTAATAATCGAAAAATTGTGTTTTTTTGGGGGGGGGGAGGGGAATCGGGATTTGCTTTAGGCGGAATTTTGAAATTAATTTTTTTTCTAAAAGTAGAATTTTGTATGAATAAATCCAAAAGATGAAGAAACCTATCATTTTTTTCATTCTTAGACAAAAAAACAAAATAATGGGGATATTTTCCAGAAAAAAAAAAACGTTAAGAGTCAAAAAATGAAAAATTCCGTAAAATTTTTAAAATTCAGGAAAACATTTCAATGAAAATCAAAAGAAATTAGGTAATTGGGTAGGTACCTAAATTTTCAAAAACTGGGCATACGCTGCACAGAAATGTAGCTGACAATTAGTAAACATACCTAAAAATTGCTTGAAAAAATCTTCTTTTTTTTTCAAAACGTAAAATGAAGAAAAACCAGATATTTTTTCATTTACCAAGCTTCTATAATTTAAAAAATTAATTCAAATAAAGACCTGCCATCAACGCAGAAATCAATTTGGAAAACTAAAAATGTGGCTTTTATCTACTTTCAAGCGTTCTAGTCAAATAATCATCCCACTAAATTTTAGCAGGAAGGTCTATATAAATTATTTCCTAACAATTTTTTGAAACAGCTAAAAAAAATGTAAATATTCAAAAAAAATTTAATCGGAATAAAATTGCAGAAATCAGCTCAATTGTACTTTTCAAAACTAAAATTTCCCCTTTTTCGAAGATTTTTTTCCTAATTTTAAAAAATATTTCATCCTAATTTTTAACGTTCTATTAATAAAATGTTCACATTGAAGACAGATTGCAATTTTTGTGATGCTAAAATATAATTTGGGTTATTTTGGAAAATTTTGATTACGTAATCCCCCCTCCCAAATAGTCATTTAAATCATCTCCTCCCAAAAATACCTAGTAAAAAAAAAGTTTCAGCAATGATTCGACAGATATTTGTTTAGAATGTTGTAGTTTGAAATTCCAACTTAAAACCTAAATCCCATTTTACATAATGTCTGATAATTTATTGAAAATAATTTTAAAAAGAAAATTCTGATTTAGATTCACAACTATTTTTTATTGAAAAAAAAAACACAAACAGGTATCCATTTAAAACTCAAACGACAAAAATGAAAAAAATACTATACAAAAGACTCCAATTTCCATATCAGGGGCTGCATTAGGCAATTCCATTAACATCATAGGAAATTCAATTTCAAGGCACAACGCTTTATTAACATAATTCGCCATCACTTTTGTGACTAAAAAAAATTGGAATTTTTGTTTGAAATTTATCATATTCTTAATATTTTCCCATTATTTTCCCCTTCCATCGCAAAAAATTAATTTGTCAACAATCACAGTGTTGTTCAAAATACCTGCGATGAAAATAGGAAAATGAGATTTTCAGTTTAAAAAAATATATTGTCAAAATTTTTGTCTCATCAAATGCGATATTTTTCATCCCTGACTATTTTTTCAATGTTTAGCTTGATTTTCATTGATTTTTTAAAAATTACGAGCTTGAAAAAAATCACATTATAATTCTAGGTACATACAATTTTTTAACTCGCCGGGTTTTTTCCAGCACCCTTCAAAATACTTCAGCACTTATATGTAGGTTGGAATTTATTTATTTTTTTTGAAAAATCAAGGTAGGTTGCGAAAACACGAAATTTTTTATTCCAGTTTAAACTTCAAAGGAAGCCTCATCCAATTTTTTTAAAACATTTTTTTTTCTAAATTTTTTTTTTGAAAGAGAGGATCAGAGAATCATTATTCAATTTCATTTTGTGATTTTTAAGGAAGATTTTCCTGATTGAAAAAGTCATAACACTGATTTTCAAGATTCTCCAAAAAATATCATTATTAGGGTGTGATGATGATGAATGCTGACACCTGAATTTTTTTGTTTCTTCATCAAGGCTTGAGATTGTTTTCTCTCGTATCAATTTTAAAGTGGATAGAATTTTTTGAGTAAGGGACAGATGAGACGAAATATGGTTTTGCTTTTTTTTCAAAATATGAAATATGAATCAGATACTTAAATATTGATGACCTTTTCTCTCATACCGATTCTAGATCCAAATCCAAATTTGTTCAAACTCATTCGATTGAAATTTAAATTTTTATAGTTTTTCGCAATCAAAATATTTGACGATAAAATTTTATGTACACCTTCAGATTCGTAAAATAACCACCACATGCACAACGGACGATTTTTTTGAACCAGATCATCATTCCATTCCCATACAACTGCTCGTAAAACCAATATTAAAAATCACATTTCCATATAAATCGCGCCATCAAATAAACACACACACATTCGCTCCAAAAATCACACCCACCATCGCAAGGACAAACCAAAGCTATACTAGACCACTCAACATGAAGACCAACACATTCGCACTACTTCTGACGTATTTTTGACGGTTCATTTCGAAGCACGACATCATAAAATTAGGCAATTCGAAAATAATTCACACGACTTCCAGTAATATCATAATCCAAATCCACAAAGAAATTTCAAGAAGTTTTATGAAAACGCGTTGAAAAAAAAGAAGAAAATAAATAAAAGGTAAACCATAGAGCGTTACATTTGGATTTGAGCCAGTTGGCTAAACAGCGAAAATAACAAGTTTGTTTTAGGTACGCGTAATCCGGTAGTCTGTCAAATATGTAATAATTAGTCAAACCGAGGCAACGCATTGATGTTATCCGGGCGCATTGCAATAAATTATTTATTTTTATTTTCGATCGTTAAAAATTTGCATTTCATTATGTGGTAGCATGCAGGTCGTAAAAAACGATACGAAGCATTAACAGAGCGTTTACAAAAACCTCCCCCAAGTCTTCACTCGTAATACATAATAAGTGAGCGAATACTTCACATAAACAATTACTCGAGTACCAAAGACCTATCTAATCTGCTCTTTGCTTTACGTAATCTTGTCTGTCAAAGATCATCGATAGGAAAATGCATCCAGAGATCGCGGAGCACACGTCTCGAGTATTTTTTCGGCTATTATGGTTGAATAACTTGAACTCGATTGCGGTATCGTTTATACAAGTTCTTAATTATTTTTGCCAAAAATGAGATTCAACGATAAGTGTCCAAATTTATTCCAAGTTCAAATTTCTTCAATTTGAAATTTTTTAGTATTACCTACATAATATTACCTAATTTTATATTTTTTTCAAAATTGTATCTAAAAATTTTTCCAAAAGTAAATTTTGAAAAATTTTTGCAATGGTATTTTTTGAAAATCAAAATTACAAACTGAAATCAAATTTTTGAGACTGACTTGGTGGTCGAAATTCTGAACTACTTTTCAATAAATACCGGAAAAACATGAGATAAAAATTTTTCTTGATTTAGAAATGAAAAAAAAAATTAATTATTGAAAAACATTTTCGAATTGGAACGATTTTTAAAATTAGGTATGTAAATAATTTAAAAATGGTTATTTTGAGAAAAATTTTCAAAAAATTTTAGTAGATATCAAAAATTTTTCCAACTGCGATTTCTCAATTTTATATTTTTGAAATTTTTTCCAACTTGGAAATTTATTCTTAAAGTACAGAAACTGGGTAAGAGAAAATAGCTGTCCCTTGCTGTTCAGTTTGACCTTATCACATTAATTTTAAATGAATCATTTTTTCAATGAAAAACTAGCAATTTTTTTATTCCAGTGACATTGTCGATATGTCGATGCATTAAGATTATCATAATATTTCATATTCACGTGCACATCCTTTTCCGTTCAATTTCAAAATAATTTCTATAAATCTTACCCATCCTGCGATAAAATTATTCACCACATTTTTTATACTTACTTATCAGAAATTGTACAAAAGTAGATCAAATTATTGATAATTAAAAATTTGCATCCGTTTTAGTGTATGATTTCGAGAAAGGTAAATTTGCACTGATGGCCATTTGAATTTTCAGCAATAAATCATTTGATATTTTCAAATCCAGGTTCTACGATCAGTAAATACGGAAAAAAATATCGAATGAAAATTTGTCCCATACGACTTTTCCTATTTGAAACAAAAATGTTATTCTCCAAAATCACCACTTCCAAAACCTTTCTCGAATCAAACCCAATTTTTTCGATTACCTATAATAAAATTTCGTCATGTTTCAGGGGGAGGTGGGAGAAAGAGACTGTTGCACTCACCAGTGGTAGGTTCAATCCTACCTCGTATTATCGTCGCATCAAACTAGGTATATATCATCACATAGGAGGAGGTGTGCGCATGAAAATCGCGACAAAAGAGGTTTTTTCAAGCTAAATCTTGAAAAGAAACGAGAACTTGATTTTTATTACCCTGTTCAGGCAATCCCACGCTTTCTGTAGAAATTTTAAAAAATTAGAGGAAATCGGATTTATCTGGGAACTCTAAAAACAGCAATACTGTGGATTTTTTTTTTGTAGTGTGATATGTTCGGTAGACAAGTTTAATATTTTTTAGAATTTTAAAATTTTTTTAATAATTTCCGAAAATTGTTGAACATTTTGGACAAATTGATGAAACTACATTTCACAACAGAACAGAAAATTTTTTAGGTAAAATTCTTGGTATAAAAAAATTTGAGAACAATTTTGAGGATCAGAAAAAATAAATAAAAGACTCGTGTGGTAAGGGTTTTTTTTGGCCTCTGGCAGAATTTTTATGCCATTCGATTTTTCTTGATAGAATATGATTTTAGAGCGTATGAGCGAATTTTCACCTCACCCCTCGAAGGCTAAGGCCCTAAAATATGTGATTTCTAAGCTGAAAATTCTATCTTCGCGAGTTCTCAACAAATTTTCAAAGAGGTACTAGAAAGGAGTAGCCTGAATTTTTTTTTCATTTTTCCAACCATTTTAATGACTTTGAATTTGACTTCAAAAATTTCAATTGCCCCAGGGAACACAACTTTGAGACGAGCTGCGAAAGATAATTTATTTCAAAATTTTCAAGGATTTGGACCCATTTTTTTTATTTCTATGGTTTTTTGTAGCGCTCTATCGATTGAACATGGTATTAAATTCCAAAATTTAGCTGCTTTCGAGGTACAGAACACTACAGAGCCATGATGAGATTTCTATTAATATACCAGCTACGGTAGAGATCTAGAGAATAATCAGTTTTGTTTTTTCCCCCTTGATGATGATATGTAAAATCGTACGTTTTGTGAGCGAAAATTAATTTTAAAAATATTAATATTCAAATTTTTACAGCGATTTTGTCCAATTTTTTTATTCTAAACATTTTTTAAAATTTAGAAGTTCTTTTGGTGACATTATGTTTGTTCCTTAAAATTATTATATTTCATCAATTTTTCACGATTTTTAAAAAAATAGATTCTCTGTCTGTTCCAAAATTGTGTTCTTCAGGGTGATTTAAAGGTTTCAATGGCAAATTCAAGGTCATTAAAGTGGTCTAAAAAATCTGAAAAATTTCAGAGTACTCTCCTCTATACTTCTACTAACATGCTAAATTTTAAAAAAAATCTATTGAAACTCGCGGAAATGAAATTTTTAGTTTGGAAATCACATTTTGGGGCTTCAGCCCACCAGCGAAAAAATTCATTTTTACGCTCTAAAATCATCTTCTACCAAGAAAAATTGAAAGACATGATTTTGATCAAATTGCACCAGAGATCTAATGACCTCCTTACCTCACCAGAGCATTTAAACAGTTTAAACTTGGGTTGTCGATTTTTTTTTTTGGTAAATTTGGATTTGGATTATAGAAATCCCATTTCTGGCAAAAATATCTAGGAGCTAGTATGGTTTACAACTTGCGGAGGGCATCGGATGGCTATCATGAGCGTTATCGGAGCATCGCATGTATCCGTGGTCGCGCGATTAGGTACCTCAGAGCTTCCTAATTGTTGTAATTGTAGAAGCGAAGTGTGCGGGCCTCTGGAAAAATGTAATTGTAACGTTTCAGTAATCCATTTCATCGCCTCGGTCGAACTCACTCACGGCTACGTACTAACTCAAGATATCTATACCCGAAATTTTTTTGTAACGATAGCACACGTACGGAGAGTCGAGTTGGAAAACGTGCTACGATCAACCATCTACCATCTACAACAGAGCAATCGACGATCTAGCCATGCTGAGTACCTATTTACTTGTATCAGCATTTTTTTTTTTCGTTTGGGTGGGCCTATATCCCAGCGCTATCAATTTAATCACCTCGATCGCCATCAACAGCTAATCCATCGACGCAATGTTCATGTCATTGTCCGGCAATCGCGGCGCGGCGTCGCGTCGTCGCAATTTCACCATCACCATTCACAAAATCGAGATGGTACAATCGCACGTAATTAATTTTACGAACTCGAGATGCGCTCAATAACCTCTTTAAAAAATCCCATATCGAATAAATCTTCATTTTTTGAAGGTATGGTGAAGTGGGCGAGTTGTATTTAATTTTTCACGTAAAAACACTTATCTGAACTGACTCTGGGTGGAATTAGTTTTTTTTTTTTTATTTTTTTTATTTACGATGCACTATTTACAATCTGATACAAAAATCCAATATAAACGACACATATTTATAAGGTAGCCTCATACGAAAATAGGCAAATTATGGATATGAACTGGTTCCAATAGGTACCTAATGCGGTTATATTTTCTGCCTATTTTGAATTGGCCATATTTATTGGCACGACAAAAAAGGGGGAAGGGACGACAAAAATAGGAGGTCTAAACGACAGGACAATTAAATTAGAACGAACATTAGTAACACACGACTAGAATACTTATTTCACGTCTACATAATTACTTCTCACGACAACCTGTTGAGCGACATTCACGACACAAGAATATTTTAGAACGAAAAATTTGCAATTAAAAAAAAGAAAATCATTACACCAATAGTGCTTTTTTTATGATGAAATTTTTCAAAAATATCGTTTCCTAGGGAAAAAATTGATTGGATTCTGGAGAAAAAATTTCCTCTTATCTTGACAAAAATATAATGTTTTTAAAATTTAAAAATCGACTTTTAGCTCGCTGATATTTTTCTTGTCATTCTGACTTTCTGATATCAAATCAATTTTCTGCTTCTGGCTTTCTGAAATATAATAAGTTGATTTTGAAAATAGGTATGTAGATTAGGGTGGAGTGAAAAAAAACCATATCTTGAATTTCGACCAAAGAGGTGGTTTACTTTGAGTGGGAGACCTCCCAAAAAAATTTGAGCTCCCAAGGGACAAGTGGAGGAGAGTAGGGGGTGCTCAAAGTGCACCTCCTTTTGAAAAAAGCTGTTTTTTGTGATTTTTTAGTCCAATAAAATTGTGTGAGAGGCTGTCGTAGCACTTAAAAGTTGCGATTTGAGTTTCTACGTCTCCCTGAACCATCGCCATCCTTCTCCGATCAAAACTCAGAGCGCTACCAGGGGGTTGAAAAGTCGCGGATTGCAATATTCCAATAATACAAAATTTTCACGAAGCTGGAATGATTTTTTTTTCATCGAGTAGGTAAGTAATTGAACAAAATTTTTTTTTAAACCACTAAAAGTAAATATTGAAGAAAAAATTTGAAAATTTTATACACCAGTGCAGCCAACAGCGAATCGTAAAATTCCAAAATACGGAATTTATATCGATTTTAAATTGATTATTTTTTCGCCGAAAAATATTGTGTATTTTTTTTCAATCACCAAAAGTATAGGTATTTCGAAATTTTTTTTAAAAATTTTGTGTCAGTGCAGCCAGTTACAAATTGTGATATGCGACACTGTGGAATTTACTTCGATCAAGGATTAAATTTTTTATCAAGTAAATTCCACAGTGTCGCACGTCACAATTTGTAACTGGCTGCACTGACATACAAAATTTTTCAAAAAATTTTCGAAATACCTATACTTCTGGTGATTGAAAAAAAAATACACAATATTTTTCGGCGAAAAAATAATCAATTTAAAATCGATATACTTAAACTCCGTATTTTGGAATTTTACGGTTCGCTGTTGACTGCCCTGGTGTATAAAATTTTCAAATTTTTTCTTCAATATTTACTTTTAGTGGTTTGAAAAAATTTTTCGTTCAAATACTCGATGAAAAAAAATTATTTCAGCTTCGTGAAAATTTCGTATTATTGAAATATTGCAATCCGCAACTTTTCAACTCCTTGGAAGCGCTTTGAGTTTTGATCGAAGAAGGATGGCGATGGTTCAGGGAGATGTAGAAACTCAAATTGCAACTTTCAAGTGCTGCGACTCTGCGACAGCCTCTCACACAATTTTTTTGGACTAAAAAAACACAAAAAACAGCGTTTTTTTCAAAAGGAGGTGCACTTTGAGCACCCCCTGCTCCCCTCCACTTATCACTTGGGAGCTCAAATTTTTTTTGGAATGTCTCCCACTCAAAGTAAACCATCTCACCAAATTGGTCGAAATCCAAGATGTTTTTTTTCACTCCACCCTAATGTAGATGTACACATAAAAATTTTTAAATTTTCAATAGTCATCTTCTGACTTTCTGACATTTGGTGACGTAAAATAGGGTCTTAAAAATGTTGGAATGACTTTCCTTCCACCCGTGAAGAAAAAACATATCCATGTTAAAAGGTTTTAAGATATTCCGGGGCTTACGAAAAATTATGAAATTTTCAGCACTGAAGTATGCCCTGTAAAAGTGTTTCGTAATAATAACTATATCCCTCTTTTTGTAGTAGCACTTGGCTGTCGTTCAATCCTCTTTTTTTGTCGTTCAATTATATATTTCCCTTTTAAATTTAATATCATGAGTTAATTGTTTACCCAGCGGCGTTAAAAAAAAAATTATTAAACGAAAATATACATGTACATATTTAAATTTTGAATCAGCAGATCAGCACCGACACATTTCCGAAATTAAAACTCGAACTGCTCATTTCCGATACTGCCACTTTGATTACACCCTTCCTATATTTTTACTTTGATAGCACATTTCCGGTAATTTTATGCACGTGAATCAGAATAAATTTTAATGTACGTGTCTGATATTTTTATAAACTGATAAAATTAGCTTCGGAAACAGTACAAGAAATGACTTTTTCAAATGTGTTTTGTTTCCAACTTGCTTATTATTAGAGCTAGTGAAAGTTTTTTTTTTTTTTTGGGAATTGGTTGCTTGTTTTTGCAAAGAAAGAAAAAAAAATTTATTCTTGAGATAGTTTTTGTGTTGTTTTTCTATTTGAGGGTCCGTATGATTTTTCAATGCAATGAAAGTAATCAGAATTAGCTTGTTCTTTTTCCTTTTACCAACTGTTATTTCAGGTAAAATAATGATTATCATACCAGAATTACATATAATTATGCTTAAATTTTTCTGGCCTTTCAATTCTGATATACAGGGTCTATATGTGATCCGGGCATGGTCTGCGTGAAAATCCCTCGTCGACAAAGTAATGTTTTTGATTTTTTTGTTTTCGGCTTTAAAAATTCCAAAAACGTGTTTTTTAGGTTCAAAAAATCGTAATTTTGATAGACTTAATTTTTAATAATAAATTCATATTCTGTTTCTGATTCATTATTGATAAATCAAAAATTTCATTTTAAAGATTTGATAATTTTAGGTTCGAGATTATGGCATTCTGAAGTTGAAAAAAAGGACTCGTTTAATGTTATCAGGTGGGCATTCAAACTCAGTGAAACACATTTCACACTTTCGCATGCGAGTTTGGTAAGATGACTCATCCCTTACTTCGAACTCGTAATCTTATCAAGATGTTTTTGGTCGTTTCTAGCTTTCGTCGCATACAACAATATCATTTTCAGTAATGCAACATTAAGAAACGGGGAAAAAAGGGAGAGAACAGATGGGAATTTTTACGCTGATACTGCCCGGATCACATATAGACCCTGTATGTACCCGGCGCTTGCGTGATTTTAATATTGCTTTAGGCGTTTGCGTCGCGTCGTAATTTAAATTTAATTTAACAATTTCAGTTGAACACAGCTACCATCAATCATCCACGATTAAATATCAGGAAAGAGAAAGTCCACTACGCGCTTTAAATCCGCAGGTCGATGAAGATTCGACTAAAAATCTAGTAAAAATAATTTTCGACATGTATCAAATTTTTAATACAGCAAGGATCCAAAAAGATTATACTGAATGGATTTCAAAAAATCTACCGCTTGAAAGACCTTCAAAAATTATAAATAACAAAACAATAACTTTTATTAAAATCGCCCCTGTAAAAGAAGAGCGGCTCATGAAAGATTTGTTCTCCATTACATGTGAATTTAAACCCAGTCTGGTGGTAAGTGTTACTTAAACATACAAGAGTAAGTTTGAAAACAAAAAGTGAATCGATTTTTCAATAAAAAACACGATTCAAAATAGAAACTTAAAATTTATTCTACTCATATGGAACAAAAATCTTATAAAATAAAGATACTTAACAGAAAAATTATTGAATTAATTGATTGATAACCTAAATTTATTCAACATCGAGGTAAAAAACTGAATTTTCAATTAGGTATTACCTTGGTATTCATTTTATCAAAAACTAAAAAAAACCTTATTTTTGAGAAAATCAACTTTTAAGCTGGTCAAAGACATCTGCGCACACTTTTCTTCTTTTCTTGGAAGCCCCCTACAAACATGACCCATTTGCGCACACCAGTGGCGTAGCCAGAAATTTCTCATGGGGGGGGGGTCCGCACTTCCAAATTTTTTCGAGAAATTTTTAGTTCACTTTTCACCATTCCCCTCACCTCACCCCCCCCAAATGGCTTATGGGAACAGTGAATTCATAATTTGAAACACTTTCATTAATAAATTTATCAATAAATCACGATTTGCATAAAATATTTAGAGAAAAAACTTCGATAAAGGTGTAATTTTGGAAGAAGCAACTTTCAAAGTGATCATTTTGACCTTAAAAAAGGAAAATAATAACCAGAAATTTCAAGCAATAGTGTGAGAAGCTCATTGATTTTATATACTTCGTAAACAGATAAACAGTCCAATGTTAAATTTCCGTATACGAGTTTTGGAGGCCGCCGCATCCAGCCACTTAGAAGCGCTGCTGTCGTGCATCCAGGAGAGAGCATCCGCCAAGTCTAAGCAGTTGAAGGTTTAGTCGAGAGATGGCGTTTCGCCAAAATTGTTAATGTGTTAGTTGTAAATGAGTAAAATGGACATATTTGTAGTAGTGAAGAATGATGAACCGCAAAGGATACGAATATCTTTACCTGCGCTTCAGAATGTGTTTAGGTATAATAAAAGGTTAATTTCCAATGTATCCGTTTGAAAGAGGAACAATATCCATTGCGGAGAGGCAAAGGCAAATGACAGAAGATCTTAGATATGTAATTTCAAAATCAAGCGAATGTTTTTTTTTCAAACAAAACACCATTAAAAAACGAATTAGGTATTTTTTTTTGAAAATTAATTTTTCAAATTTTACTTCTTTCTTCCATCCTATATGGTTGAACATTTTGAAAAGGAAAAATCTGTCCTCATTTAATCGAGGGACTTGGTAACGATCTCAATGGAATTTTAATAAAATTTTCCAATGTTTTGGGAGAGAAAGAGGTTAATTCAAGGATAATTTTTTTTAAGCCAAAAAAGTAGAACAAAAAAATAACGATGTTTTGTTTTATTATTCCAGTACCACTACACAAGTGGTCAAAAAATTTCTTTTTTTCTAAGTATCTATATGTTTTGACAAAAAATTTTTCCAAATAAAATTTCAAATTACGTCGCTAGCGAACGCATCGAAGTAAACAGCATGTCAGTGATTTGCGATTGCATAGTTACCTATTAATTTTCCTCCAAAAATATGAATTCTATCCAACTAAAAATTAAGCATTTTTGAATTATGATTCAATCAATGTAATAGATCATCGACAGTAGGCGTATTTTGAAATTTTTCTGGAAAATTTCTAGTGAAAACCATTGAATTTCAGCTATAAGTTACGAATTTCGGAAAATTGTTCTATTAATCGATCAGATAGATCACCAATATGAATTATTCACGATTATAGGTGGTATAGTTTATATGGATCAATTTCATACTTTTTTCTAACGCTGAAAATTTATAACTCCCAGAGGTTCATAAACGTCTCAAAACCACTTCCAATCGATTCAGGAGTTTGAGAATAGGATAGGAACTATACTAAATTTTAGATTTTTTCATTGATTAAAACAAACTTTCATATTTCGCAGGGCGAAAAGTAACTTTGAAAATTTAAAAATTCGAGAAAATAACTAGGCACAGAATACAGATATTGTCCTATCAATTTATTTTTTGTTTCTGCTCAAAATAATTCTTTGAGCTTGGATACCGTCTGAAAAACTGTGTATCAGCGTATTTCGTTGAACAGGTTTTTCAAATTTTGATTGTTTTACTTTTACTCTCAAAATCTGAATCAGTCAAATTGACTGATTTAAATCGACACAATCATGTCATTGTAGAAATCAGTAAAAAAATTTACTGATTCAATCAGTGAATTTTATTATTGTATCAAAAAAAAAAAATGAAAATTCACTGTCTGAATCAGTAAAAATTACTGATTCAATCAGTGAATTTTTTTTCACTGATTCAACAATGAAAATTCACTGATTGAATCAGTAAATTTTATTGATTCGAACAGTGAATTTTCATTTTTTACTGATTCAATAATAAAATTCACTGATTGAATCGGTAATTTTTCACTGATGGCAGTCAAATTTCGCTGATTAACTGTGGAATCAGGGAAATTTCACTGCCAATCAGTGACATAATTCCGTCTCTTTGAATCAGTCAATCTTCAGATTTTTACTGATTCAAGTTTAGAGAGTATGCAAATAGAAAAGCCGAAATTAAAGTTGGATTCGTGTTTGGCAGGTCAAAATAACACTCGATCATCACCCTTTTTACGATTATTTCACTTAAAAGTTCAAAATTCGTTTTTCTCATTAAGGTATCTTGGCCCGTTGAACCTGAATCTCGAATTTCAAAATGACATCTCATCTTTTTTCAAAGTATTGACATTTGACCTGATCAACAAAAAAAGCCCGAGAATTTCGTTATATTCTTTTTTTGGCACATTGAATTATTTAGTGACAGTTTTGAGACGTTTCTCAGCTTCTAGAAAACTTTTATTTTCCAGCCCTGGAAAAAAGCTCATAAAAAGGGTTCACATGAACTTAAGAATCTATAATTTCGCGAATCGCCCATTGTGATCTATTTGATCAATTGGAACAGAATTTTTTCTGTAACATTGAGTAGAAGTTGGAAATATTTCGCCAATAAACTTTTTTTGAAAAAAATTTGAAGATGAAGATCCGTCCACTGCTCATGCGACAAGATGAACAGTTGAAAGTTGGTGAATATTGTATTCGGTTCCCAACTTCTTGAATCAATTCGAGTTAGTTTCGAGAAGTTTCCGAGCTTTCATAAAATTTTAGAATCTTTCATGCAACCCAGCAAAAAGCTCACAGAAAAGGCCATAATCTTTAGCATCTATAATTGTCACGAATTTCCCATGGTGACCTATTTGATCAAATGTACTTAGAAGAATTTTCTAAAACTTGAAACTTTTGAGTAAAATGAAGAATTTTTTAGAAGAAAGCCTTCCCTAAACAAATTTAAAAATATGTCCACAGCGCATACGAAGAGATGAGAATTCTAACGAAGCTCATGAAAATAATCTACATGAACTTCTTTCCTCCAAAAAATGAATTACGAATTTTGGAATTATGATTTAATCAATGTGATGGGTCATCGGCAGTCGGCGCGGCGGGCGTGTTTTGAAATTTTTTTCCTGGAAAATTTTTAGTGAAAAAGGTTGATTTCAGCTAAAAGTTACAAATTTTGGAGAATAGTTCTTTAATCAATTAAATAGATCTCCAATATGAATTATTCACAATAGGCGGTAAAGTTTATTATGGATCGATTTCATACACTTTTTTCTAGCGCTGAAAATTTCCATAACTCCCAGAGGAACATAAATGTCTCAAAACCATTTTCAGTTGATTCAGGAGTTTGAAAATAGGATTCCATACTAAATTTCAGACTTTTTCATTGATTAGACCAAATTTTCATATTTCCTAGGGCGATAGGATAGGTAAGTAATTTTGAAAATTTGAAAATTCGGGAAAATAATTGGAGCACTTGAAATTTTTGATGTAGGGTCCTTTAATATTGTACCTGCTTTCGATTTATTTTTATTTCGGCTCAAAGTAATTCTTTGAGTTTGGATACCTCCCTTCTAAGCGCCTAAAATTCCAAAAACTCGTGTGTATTTCATTACACAGATTTTTCAAATTTTGATTGTTTTATGCAAATGGAAAAGACGAAATTAACACATGATAATTACCCTTTTTACCAGGGCCGGATTTAACCTCACGACGCTCAGAGGCAGAATAAAATTTGCCGCCCCCCCACACACAAAAAAATGTATCACTTCCTGCTTTATTCGAATTAATTACATTGAAAAAAAAAATTAACGAAAAACGAATTAAAAATCAATTTTCTCAATCATTTTTTTGGTTGGGTACAGAGTGGGCATAGCTTCGAATATCAGAAGGTTCCTAAAGAGGAGAATAGAGGAGAATTTTCTTTCATACCAATGTTTCAAGTAGATCATAGAATTTTGATTCAGTCATGCCCGAGCGAAGCGAGGGCGAAGCTTTGAAAAATTAGAAATTTAATGCTTAAAAAAAGACATTTTTTTCATATTTTAATGCTATGTCCTATGTAAATAAAAGCTTTGTTCAAAAAAGATTCTTTTTCAGTGTGTACAGTAAATTTTTTCATTTTTTTTTCAAATCACAATTAAGGAAAATTAAAAAAAAAACTGCTCCTCAAAATCTGCCGCCCCCTAAAATTTTCCGCCCTAGGCTGGTGCCTATGTAGCTTGTGCGTAAATACGGCCCTGCTTTTTACGATTATTTCACTTAAAGTTTCAAAATTCACTGTTTTCTTTAAGGTATCTTGGATTGTTGAATCTGAACCTCAGATTTCAAAATTTCAAATCATCGTCCTTCAAAGTACCTATGTATACATATTGAAATTTGACCTGATCAGCCGAAAAACTCTAGAATTTGGTTACCTATTATGTACTTTTTTTGGCATATAAAATTAATTGCAAGACAGTTTTGAGACGTTTCAGAGCTTCCAAAATATTTTCAATTTTTCAGCTCTAGGAAAAAGCTCATAAAAAGAGTTCATATGAACTTGAGAATCTATAATTGTCGCGAAAGACTCATAATTGTAACTTATTTGATCAATTGAAGCAGAATTTCTTCTACAATTTTGAGTAAAAGTTTTTTCGCCAATACCTAATATTTTTTCGAAAAAAATTTGACGATTCTTTCACAGGCTATGCAATAAGATGAAAAGTTGAAAATTGATAGATATTCTCTTCCTAACTTTTTGAATCAATTATTCGAGTCATGTTTCTTGGCTTTCATAAAATCTTAGAACCTTCTATGCAACACAGCAAAAAGCTCACAAAAAAAGACTATAAATTTTAGCACCTATACCTAATTGTCACGAATTACCTATATTGGTGACCTAATTAATCAAATGTAGGTACATAAAAGAATTTTCTAAAACTTGAAACATTGAGTAAAAGTTGAAATTTTTTGGCAGAAAATCTTCTCTAAACAAATTTAAAAATACGTCCATGGAGCATGCGACGAGATGAGATTTCTGAAAATTGATAGATAGTAGATACTTGCCCTGTTTCCAAACTCTCGAATCGAGTGGAAAATTTTTTTTTTTAATTTTCTAGCTGGGAGAAAAGCTCATTTTTCAGCATTCGAGATGTGAGCGGGAGGGAAAACGGCAGCTATCTTCTGAAAAAAAAAACAACTGAGACGAATCAAAATAAAAATGATTGATTTGTCGATTTGTTTTGATTTGTGTAGATTTTGTCGACTCAGTCAACTTATCAAAAATGGGAGGGGGCACACACCGCTAACATTCCCTCACCGGTCGCTTCGGCTAGGACTCCCCCCACGAAATAAAAATGAAAAAATATGCGATATTTGGCCTAAATAGTCTCATTTACTATTCATCGATAAGATGATTCAGTGGTATATAGTATAGTGTAAAAGGACAGAACGAGGGAGGAGACTGAGGCGGAAGCTACATAAGCCGCAACTTGCAACTGCAACATGCAACTCTGCAACTAAATCAAATTTTTTTGATTTAGTTGCAGCAACTTTGCAACTCCGAATGATCCGAACTCCTTTCCATGCGTGATGATAACCTGTAAGCTGATAATAAATGTTAATTATCCCGCTGATTCTGAATTTTTCATCTCCAAAATAGTGAGTTGCATGTTGCAGTTGCAAGTTGCGGCTTATGTAGCTTCCGCCTAAGAGACATAACAAGAATAATACAATGAGGGTTCCAATTCCGTTATAAAAAAACGCAGGTAAAATACCCACCTACTGAGTTGGTAATGCTGCGATTTCGTTAAAATACAACGTTTTCATTCTTAAATGTTTTAAACTAAATACAGAACGTTTGAAACAAAATCCGTTGGATGCATCCGCTTGCATCCGCGAAAATGGTTTTAAAATCGCGATACTGCATAGCAGCGCGGTCTATTGAACGGATGCGACCCTATACGAAACTCTCCATATGGACTGTTTATCTGTTTACGAAGTATATAAAATCAATGAGAAGCTTTCTTTGGGAAGGCAGAAAGTGGATATGGAGACTTGAAATACTAAGATGAAGCCTTTTTTCCCATAATCATTGGAAATAATTCAAATAATTGAGATTTTTAATGCCCGAGCGAAGCGAGGGCGAAGCTTTGAGAAAAATCTATTTTTAATGCCTTAAAAAGGTGTTTTTTTCACGTAAATTTTTGACCTCATGGGGGGGGGGTCCGGACCCCCTGGACCCCCCCCTGGCTACGCCACTGGCCCCACACTTTACTATCTATTGTCCCCAAAAAGAACTTTCATAAAATTTTTCAGCGTTACCCAAAGTTTTAGACTAGAATAATAGGGTAAATATATAATTTTGAAGTTTTATTCCTCTTTTCTGATTGCGAAGGAGAAACGAGGCGTTCAGAAATTTATGAATTTAAAGTTATTTTTGAATAATTTTGTGGATTGAAAAAGATTGCATGAAAATTAGATTTAGTTGCAGTGTCACTAAACCCTGGCGACAAAATCCTACAACTTGAGGATATTCAAGGGGAATATAAAACTGCACGAGAAAAGAAAGGATTTGCACGACGAAAATGGGAAAATCGAATCACGACAGAGTAATGGGAATATGCACACAGAAATTACGACATAATTGGGAACGTGTTAGGTAATGGTGCGCTAGTGTCGTTTTTTACCTACCTAAATTAAAAGGGGGATAATCTTATCAGTTACATGTATTCTTATGGGAAAATCGTCATTTTTGAAAATTAATTAAAAATTCTGTTGGATCATTAGGAGGATAATTTTTTTTTTTTTTAATGTTGTAATTTGAACCTTCTACTATGAGGGAAAAATATTCATTTTTCCTTAGTAACTATTAAAGTCCGGAAAAAAAGACGTTTTCTTGACCTCTTTATGTTGCCTTGAAGTTATCATAAAAGAGTAATAAAATCATCATTTTGAAGGAAAATGATTACTTTAAATATTTAAAAGTGGTTGTTTTGTGTATCAAAGATGATTTTGTTTCAAATTGCTTCATGGTTCTTCTTCTTTAGTGCTATTTTATGTGAAAGCAAAAGTCGGAATATGTATACAGAGATATACAAATTTATACTATTCAAATGAGACATTTATCACTTTAAAACTCTATACTTTAACCACTTTTAGTTAAACACTGACATTCTAATCCAAGTTTTTCATGGAAATCAAAAATTTATTGAAATTTCAGTCCGAAATCAACTTACTTTGACATGGAAAAAACCTGACTTCTTTGCTGTACAAAAGGTGGGAAAATAAATACGTAATCACCTCAAATGAATTGCTTTGTGTGCTACAAGGTCCATAAAATATTATTTATTTCAAAACACCCCTTTAGCTTACTTGGTAAGTAATTGAATTATTTATTGCCAAAAATGACGATTTTTCCATAAGAATACATGTAACTGATAACAGGTATCCCCCTTTCGATTTTTATCAGTAGAGAAATGGTAGTTCCAAGAATGCTCGCCAGTGCGCGCCTCCTTTGAAAACTCGGTCCCAATATGCATGAACAATTTGAGATAAGAAATGAATCATTTGAACGACAGTACATATATGATCTTATCACGCCGAATTTTTTTTGAAAAATGACTAGCTCCTAAATCATTTTCGCTCACCAATGATTTTTACCGTATTTTCCGTAAATTACCAATAATTTGGAAAGATTATGTTTTCGTCTTATAGTCGGGACTTGGGACTTGTAATTAAGGGCGATGGGTACTTTTACGGGAGGAGAGTTTGATTTTCAATTTTCATTGAGGAAATAATTATGAAAATAAAATAAAATACATAATACAAATTTTATTTCTATTTTGTATTTTTGAATTTTTCAAGCCATTTTCTCGATTTGTTGTGCGAAAGTGTTTTTACTACTTACTTGCTCAGATTAAATCATAATTTTGCATACTTTTTTTTCTGTTTGAAATAATTATGTTTTGATTGAAAACATCCAAAATGTTTTAAAAACAAAATTAAAACGCTTTTTTTTTTACTGATAGTAGTAATTTTGACCAATCTTTAAGTGACAAATTGGCATACCCAAGTTGAATTTTTTCTCCATCTCTTCAATGTTTTTCATAATTTGAATTTTTTTCAAAATTGTTTTAGGTTTTCTTAGGTATCTACATTTTTTGATAATTTTCGATAACCAAAGTCTATTTATAGAACCTATAACGTAAAATTTCTTTTCCATAATTAAAGTTTGATTGTTTGATTTGTTTTTCTCTCGACTTTTTCCAAGAAGTCCCGAGTTAAACTGTTGGAAAAACTAAGAAACCTGAAAGAAAATGAATTGAAATAACTACATAAATGGACTCCAGAAAATTCAACGAACTAAATTTCATGTTCTATCTTCTGTCCATTTTTTTTCTTTAGGAAATCGAGTTTTTATAATGAACCCTATTTTTCAATATTCCTCATTTGTAACAATCCTTAAAATCAATTTTATGAGAATAGGAACATAAATTAGGAATGCTAAATTCCATATTATCAGTAAAGTCATTCCATTGAAAAATTGACTCCGAGGGCCAGAAGTTATCAAAAAAAAAAAATAAATAAATTTAAATAAAAAGTTTAGAGGGTGAAAAATCTTAACAAAAAATGGAAGTACTTCAAAACAATTATTATTCTCAACACCTCATCATAAATTTCCTTACCTTAGTTGCACCACATCACAAAATACTACCAAAAAAAAAAAATGGTGAAACTTAGCAATTAGACAAAAAAATCATTGGTGCGCGAAAATGATTTAGGAGCTAGTGAAAAATGTCCACTAAGCCAGTGATGGAAAACTGAAATGATATTAGTTCCAGTTCCAGTTCCAAATACCAGTTCAAAATTCCATTTTTTTTTAAATTTTGAGAGATGAAAAAAATCCAAAATTTTTCGCAAAAATTGAACTTGGTTGCTTTTCCTTTTCTTTTAAAAGTACAATTTTTTCATTTTTCATGTATTCAAACTCAACACAAAAGATTTCAAGGGGGAAAACCCTGGGAAATAATCGTTTTTAGAAATTTTATGACTAGGTACTGGTCCTGACTTCCTGGTTCCTGAATAATTATTCAATAAAAAAAATTTTTAAAAAAGTGAAATTTAAAGAATATGTGGGAGGATGTTTTTAATTAGATGGAACTTTCAAATTTACAACACATTTTTACTTTATTCACTTTTCTACATGAATTTCTAAGGTTCGTTTGAGATTTCTGTTTTTCAATTTTTTAGTAAGAAATATTAAATTGAATATTGAGCATTTAAATTTTTTACTATTACACGTCAAATTTAATTTTAATTTTTTCTAATCGTACTTTGTCGTTCCTTTGATTTTAACAGTCGTTCACAAGTTGTCGTTTAATATTTTCCCCCCCGTGCTTTCATTTATTTTTCTAGTGATTATTTTGTTTCGTCGCCCGAATATATTTTTTTGAGTGCGTTTTATTTACTGTCGTTTATTCCCACTTTTTCCTGTGGATTAATTTGTTTCGTCGCTTGTTATATAATGTCGTCGTTATTTCCATTTTGTCGTGCAGTTAAATAGAGTCAACAAATTTCCAATTTCACATACGAAAAATCGCCAGGTTTTCCGGATTTAGATGATTTTTCAAGTTTTTTTTTTTTTTTTTTGAAAAAAGGTCGTTTTTGAGTCAACATTTTTTCAAAAATATTGAAAAACAGTTCGAATTTCTAAAAATGGACGTTTCTCCTCATTACATCTTGAGGGAAAATGATAAATGACAAAGTTGTACGTTTTTTAATGCTCTACAGGTTTTGTGTTTTATTTAATTTCGTAAGTTATAGTCGAAAAACTGAAATTTGAACCTCCTTGCCCCCCAAAAGGGGGACAAAAGCACCGAGTTTGGGGAAGTTCGGGAAGATTACGGTACATTTCCCCGAATCCAAGTGCCCGAATAGCTATTTACTCGAATACTGTCACCCCGAATGGTGAAATCCCGAATCCATTCGCCCGAATTTTTAAATCCCGAACGCCTTTTTTCTGAAAAAAATTATCCCGAATTAATGAACCCGAAGTTCCATTTGCCTGCAGATTGTTATCCCGAATGGTATAATCCCGAATTGAAATACCCGAATTCTAGGATTCCGAACACTACTTCCCCTAAAAAGATTAACCCGAATGTGAAATCCCGAATACCTGATTATGTCATTTTTCAATTCTCAAGTCTTGGTTTTTTTTAGTTTTTTTTGGCATGTTTATGAAAAGTCATTTATATCAGGCAGAAAAATGATAGAAACATTTTTTTAAGATGGAGCGAAACAAATGACCTTGACTATTGAAAAAACTGGCGCAGTTGTTCAGATCACCTAAATCTTGAATCTGCATGGAGTGTAAAAATGGGGAAAATAAAATTATCTTGGGCTCAAACGAAGATATGATGAAAGGGAGAATAGGGCTGAGCCTCTTTTGATGATTTAAAAATTGAAAGACATTATGGATATTTTCTAATTTTTAAATGTATTTCAAAAGGAATTTTCATCTGTGCTTGGCTGCATAAATCTGCTGAGTTTTACAAAGTAAAAGGTATTTTTGAAAATCTAACCTGATCAAGAGACTTATACTTTTTTCCCATCGACCTACCCCCCTCCAGAAATCCTGCCTATTGACTCCATCTCCACTGGGTTTATAACTGAATCTTCCATTAAAAATTAATTTCGATTACTCGAATTCGGGGAAAGGGATTCGGGATTATACCATTCGGGGTAACAGTATTTGGACAAAATGAACTTCGGGTTTATTCGTTCGGGATAATTTTTTCGGGTAAAAGACATTCGGAGACTTGAAATTCGGGGAAATGGATTCGGGATTATACCATTCGGGGTAACAGTAAACGGAAAAATGGCACATCGGGTTTATTAATTCGGGATGATTTTTTTCAGGTAAAAGACATTCAGGGTTTTAAAATTCAGGTACTTGAATTCGGGAAAATGTCCGGTAACCGTTCGGATTTATTGAAATAAAAGTCTTACTGAGCTTATAATATACGAAACTTCCTAATTTTTTGGGAGTTGAGCTTTTTTTTTTACTTAGAATGTCCATAAGTATTAAGTTTGTATTGAAAATTTTACGCCAAACTGTATTGCAGTTCTTCAGGTTTTTGATCGCGGTCCACTACTCAATTTTTTTCAAAAATAACTGAAACTTGTATGGCCAGAAACACATACTATTTGAGGAGCAAAATTACAGTTTAGAGCTACAACAATTTAAAATTTTCATTCGAAGTTCTTGGTTAGTATGCAGCGTAAGAAAATCGAAAATTTCCATCAACCAGTCTCCCTTTTCTCTATAGAATTGATACGCTGCAGAAATGTCAAAATTATCAGTATAAGTAATTGGTATTTTTGGTCATAAACAGGAAATTTTGAAGCGAAAATCGCTTTTTGTGATCGTACGAGAGATGGAGAAGGGAGCGGGTGGTTAAAAGTTTTCGTCTCTTCCATGGTTCCATGCCAAAGACGGATTTACTCATCTTAACCGAGAGTATCCTGATGATTCATGTAAATTAAAACTAAAATATCGACGAATGATATGAATTGGAAGTTTTCTCATCAACAGGTACACATTAGCGGCGGCGGAGAGTACAGTTTTGCTGCGGAAGGGGAAATATCTCTTCGCTCTGAAAATCTTTCATCGTGCAAGGTTTCTTTCAATGCCAGATTTTCAAATATAGATGTAGATGATGTACTTCACTATGATTTCAAAGGGTTCAACTTTATAATAATGCCGATTTCGCAAGATATTTTCAATAAATCTAATAAAATTGTTTCGGATTTCGAATTGAAAATCATCAACTTTGAAGTACGTCATCTAAATTTTATTCAATCACTTTTTTCGATTTTATATTTTAAATGAAATTGATTATAAATATTTGTGACCCTGCCGTAAAGAAGGGACCTAGTGTAAAAAAAATCGATGTCTCATTTTTCACGTTTTTGGTCCAAACAACACCAAAACTAGACCAAACACATAAAAATGAAGACATCGATTTTTTTTACACAAGGTCCCTTCTTTACGGCAGGATCACACTGCATAATTGCCCTCAATCTGAATTCAAGGTGAAAGGATTGAAAAGTATGACATGTCAGCAAGATGCAGACGAGAATCAACTACGCGAAGAAACTCTTCAAGCTATGAAAATGATAATGAAAGAAACACTTGAAGATGGTGTACAATCAATATTCCAAGCGCAATATAGTACATGTTTTTACCCACAGTTTGATGAAAAAAAGGGAACCAGATCACATTTTAAATTGGATCTGAATATGGCAGGATTTCCGTGGGAGTCCGAATATCATGAATTGATAATTACGGGATTGAATGTATTCCGAAAATTGCAGGTGTTCTACGCATTTAGCGAAACGCGTTTTTATTTATACGTAAACCCCATCATCATACTCTGGATTATCAGATCTCTGGACACGAAGCAATTCAATTTTATCACAAATTCGGTTCAAATAAAAGCAGAAATAGGCCATGGTATAGATTATACAGATATTAATTTATCTGAAATGAGCGATGCTAATCATATCCCCGACAAGCTGGGAATGAAGATATACTTGCTCAGTAACGATATATCCCTCAAAATACCCACTATGTTCGAGGATCACAATGGTAATGAAATCGAAGTAAAAAAAGAATTGCGAGAAAAGATTGCATCATTAATGCAGATGGGAATCGAAAACACATTCCAAAGTAAATAAATATCATTCATAATGTAGGTGTAGTTGCTTACGTTCTTAGCACTGGTGAATTAGTAACGACAATAAGGGAAAAAAATCATTTTTGGTTAGGTACTTGAAATTTTAGTATGAAAGTTATTAATGGATGTTATGCACCTGTAAACACCTCAAGAAAAATACATATTACCCAGGAACCTCATTCTAGTATTTCATAAGGGTTGAACATCCTGCAGCTGGAGTTTCTTCATTACCTCCCTAGACATAAATCTGAAAAAATATCATTATGTACCATGGTAGGACTATATTTGTGCCAAAAATAAAGCAAGTCTTTTCGTTTCAGAATTATATGGCGATTTTAAATTTTCAAAGTGAGGTTTTGGCGAGAAGACAGTGCAAAAAAATCTGAAAAAATTCTCAAAATTTGGTTACCACTCCCTGTATACACTATACATAAATTTCAGAATTTTTGGTTCATTAGATTCCGAAATGGGATATTTTCAAAAAAAATCAATATTTTGGGGATGGGGTGAAGGGATTGACTTGGGAGAGGGGTGTAAAAATGCCCTAAAATAATTTTTTGGGATCCTAAATAATGTCTGCGGCTGTAGGTGAATTGATTCCCAAAGAAAAATTCGTGTAAAAATAAATAGGGGAATTACTTAATTCCCATTTAAGTGTAATCAATTCGTACATTTGCAAAAAAAAAATCAACTTGCACTATTTTGAAATCTGGGAATCAACTCACCAGCTCCAAAAAATCCCGGCATCTAGAAAGTTATTTTATTTAAATGGATTATTTGAAACGATTCTTCTTGGAGAAAAATGCGAACGGGACGAAATAAATAATTTAAAGTCTTCAAATTTCGAAAAATTGCATGTCCACAGTTTTTTGGCCCCCACTCGGTTCCAAATTCATGTATAATTTTCGTTATAGTCTATTTAGAAAGGGGATGACATTTTCTATATAGGTACTCTCTGAATATGAATCAGTCAAAAAACTGAAAATTCACTGATTAACAGCGAAAAGTGTGCAACTGTTAATCAGTGAAAAATTACTGATTCAATTAGTGAATTTTCATTTTTGAATCAGTAATTTTTTTAAACCACTGATTCGATCAGTAAATTAAAATTTGTACCGATTCAAAAATGAAAACTCACTGATTAAATCGGTAAAATTTTCACTGATTTCTATAGTTGCACACTTTTGTCTTATTAATTAGTGAATTTTAACTGATTCAAATTTAGAGAGTATTTCGTTCACTTACACTAGAACCCAGGACTTAAAAAACTTAATTCCTATCACATATCAACAATGAAATTATGTTGGTTTATATGCAACTATGAGTGGAATATGTAGGACTTGAAAAAATTAAGAAAAAATTCATTTTAGATGAAGACACGATGATATTACATTAGTACAAGCAACATTTTTAACGTGGGTATGTCTTAGGGCTGAAAGAGGGTAAAATTGAGGGTTAGGTTATGGTACGAAACATTTTTATATTAAGACATACCTATGGAGAAAAAATTCAACCTACCTAGGTTAGCTAATTCATCACTTAAAGATAGGTCAGAATCACATATCAGTAAAAAAAAAATTGCGTTTTAATTTTGTTTTAAACGCATTTTGGATATTCTCAATCAAAACATGTTTCAAACAGGAAAAAAATGGCAAATTAGAAATTACGATTTAATCCGAGCAAGTAACTAAGTAATGGCTTTAAAAATTCAAAAATAGAAAATACAAATTTTTATTAATAAATTCATTTTATTTTCATAATTATGTATTTCCTCCAGTGGCGTCGGAAAGTAGGGTACAAGGGGTACATTGTACCCCCTCCAAATCCGGACGGGGGTACAAAGTACCATTTGTACCCCCCCCCCCCCATCGTATGAGATAAACTTTTCAAAGCATTAAAATGTGGGAAAAAATGATTTTTTGGGCAAAAAAACTCAATTTTTCCAAAGTTTTGCCCTCGCTTCGCTCGGGCATGTACAATATTACAACTATATAAATTATTTGAGACGACAGAGCCCAAAAATGCTTCTTTTTGCTCCTCCCCTGGAAACCCAAAAAAAAGCTTCCGACGCCACTGATTTCCTCAATGAAAATTGAAAATCAACTCTTCTCCCGCAAAGGCATCCATCGCCCCTTTGAATTATTGATAATTTACGGTGTCATTTGACAAAATCATTGGTGCGCAGAAATGATTTAGGATGAGCTAGTACTTCAGTACACTTCCAAAACAACACTAGTTTGAAACTTTATCACCGAAATGAAATGAATTTACTCACGATGTTGAAGAGTATTTTAGTCGCAGGAGTGGTAAATATGCCTCCGGTAATAACAATCATTCACAATATATACGACACGTAGATGGAAAAAGAAAATATTCTCATAAAGAGGAAGAATTCCCTTTCCATTTAAAACAAAAGTAATCGAACTACGTTTATTACTTGATTTTTAATTAATTTTTAAAAATCGTATACTTCCCAAAAGAATACATACAAATTGATAAAAAAAAAAAGTCCCCAAAACGATAACAGCAAAATGTAAACAGAGCAGCCGCCCTATTTTTCTTAACAAATCAGTAACTATAAATTTTTTTTGCATACAGAAGTACGATATGACGGCACCGCAGAATTAACAACCACCATCAGCCAAATACTGCATTCATTCAACGGAAACGTATTCAAAAATTTGTTTGATGATTTAGAAAACCAAAAATCTAAAAGTTCCTATATTTCGTTTTCCAAAATTGAATTTGAAGTTTACTCACATTTGGAAAATATTACTTGTATGTCCGACAGTTATAATCAAATCCAAAAGGTAGGTTTGAATACCTAGGTACTTAATAGGTAGTTAGGTACCTATATATAACTACGTTTTTGCAATTATTATGACGAATACCTACCAACATTAACTAATTTGTATTTTAAAACATAGATTGGTATAATTCGTTATAAAGACATAAAAGGAGAAGGTGATTACATCGACTACATAAAAAGCGAGAACGATTATATTGCAGTTCGTGGGTCCATGTTTGTGCATCTGAAGGAAGTAAACTTCAATATTTCTCTGCAAAAGTACCAATACCAGCACTCAAAACACAACAGGACAAACGAAATCGTTGTAAAAATTGAGGGAAATTTCATGACAAATACAACGGTAAAAAATTACCCCAACAAATTCTGTTGGTTTTATCTTTACACGTTTTACAGAGTTGCGAACAGGCAAAAATGGTTGGATTCTGGCGAGCGCTTCAGTAGGCGGTACACTACTTTAAGCTCTGACTTCGGGCGATGTCACCTTTGTGTTCTATAATTTTATTGTTCGTGAACAAAAAGTCAAAAATTGTAATTTTATAATCCGAATTTGATAAACTAGCCCAGTCAAATTAGAAGTTCACTTGTAACTAAACGATGGAAAATTTTTTTGGCAAAAGTACATGCTCAGAAAGGGGTACTAATCAGCATACAAAACACCAAACAATGGAAAACTGAAAAGATAGTTCCATAGTTCCAATTCTAGTTTCAGTTCTCAATATTTTTTAGTTCCAGTTATCAGTTTCAGTTCCAAAATTCCAGTTTTTAAAATTTTGAAGGATAAAAAAATCCGAAATTTTCTGCAAAAATCGAATTTTGTTGTTTTTCTTTATCTTTTCAAAAGTACAATTTTTTCATATAGGTAGCTAAGTATTCCAGCTCAACAAAAAAGATTTCTGAAAAAAAAACTGGGAAGTAATCTCTTTTTTAGAAATTTTGTAACTTTTGGTCCTGACTTCTCGGATCTTAAATTTTTCAACAAAAAATTTAAAATTTGAAGAATGTATGGTAGGATGTTTTTAATTAAATTTACAACACATATTTTCTTTATTTGCGTTTCTACGTACATAGATTGTTAAGATTCGTTTTCGGTGCAATATTGTTCACATTGTAGATGGGATTTTAAAAATCGTTTTTAATCATTTTTTTCTCCACATATCTTCTTGAAAATACCACACTTATAGTAACACATTTCAATGCTTACCATAGTTGTGGTATAATTAACCATAATTGTAGTAAAATTTACCACATTATGTAGTAGAATTGGCTATAAAAATGTGGTATTTTACCTACTCATGCAATAATTTGTGGTAAATAGTACCACAATTTTGCCAACTTTTTTCTCAGTGGAATTTTTTAGAAATAAAATTTTACGAGAGAATCTTTGGGAATTATCCTAGCTTGCTATTATTGAGCAAATGATTATCTGCCCATTATTTAAAAGCTTTTAATCTGTAACAATACATGGCGAAATACGAAATAGTTACTAGCTCCTAAATCATTTTCGCTCACCAATGATTTTTACCGTATTTTCCGTAAATTACCAATAATTTGGAAAGATTATGTTTTCGTTTTATAGTCGGGACTTGGGACTTGTAATTAAGGGCGATGGGTACTTTTACGGGAGGAGAGTTTGATTTTCAATTTTCATTGAGGAAATAATTATGAAAATAAAATAAAATACATAATACAAATTTTATTTCTATTTTGTATTTTTGAATTTTTCAAGCCATTTTCTCAATTTGTTGTGCGAAAGTGTTTTTACTACTTACTTGCTCAGATTAAATCATAATTTTGCATACTTTTTTTTCTGTTTGAAATAATTATGTTTTGATTGAAAACATCCAAAATGTTTTAAAAACAAAATTAAAACACTTTTTTTTTTACTGATAGTAGTAATTTTGACCAATCTTTTTGACAAATTGGCATACCCAAGTTGAATTTTTTCTCCATCTCTTCAATGTTTTTCATAATTTGAATTTTTTTCAAAATTGTTTTAGGTTTTCTTAGGTATCTACATTTTTTGATAATTTTCGATAACCAAAGTCTATTTATAGAACCTATAACGTAAAATTTCTTTTCCATAATTAAAGTTTGATTGTTTGATTTGTTTTTCTCTCGACTTTTTCCAAGAAGTCCCGAATTAAACTGTTGGAAAAACTAAGAAACCTGAAAGAAAATGAATTGAAATAACTACATAAATGGACTCCAGAAAATTCAACGAACTAAATTTCATGTTCTATCTTCTGTCCATTTTTTTTCTTCAGGAAATTGAGTTTTTATAATGAACCCTATTTTTCAATATTCCTCATTTGTAACAATCCTCAAAATCAATTTTATGAGAATAGGAACATAAATTAGGAATGCTAAATTCCATATTATCAGTAAAGTCATTCCATTGAAAAATTGACTCCGAGGGCCAGAAGTTATCAAAAAAATAAATAAATAAATTTAAAAATAAAAAATTTAGAGGGTGAAAAATCTTAACAAAAAATGGAAGTACTTCAAAACAATTATTATTCTCAACACCTCATCATAAATTTCCTTACCTTAGTTGCACCACATCACAAAATACTACCGAAAAAAAAATGGTGAAACTTAGCAATTAGACAAAAAAATCATTGGTGCGCGAAAATGATTTAGGAGCTAGTGAAATAACTAACCTATTTACTAATTGCAAAAATTTGACATTTTGAAAAAATGAACCATTCGGAGCTAATGAGTTGGTCAGAAAGTCAAATTGTGTGCGTATTATTTTGATGCATAACTAACATTTTCATGTGTGTAATTTCAGATTTCACTCTATAACACCTTACATCGCCAAAACAGTTTCCGACGCAAATATCGTATTTTAGTAGGACAAAGAATTTCAACTGATTTCATCAATTTGTTTAAAGATAGAGTTGAAAAAAATGTTAAATCGGTGTTTCATCCTTTGATTGAAATTTGTACTAGTAGAGATTCATTGAGCAGCTTTGATAAACCAAATTCAGATTATTTTAGCGATTGGCGGGAATATTTCGCTTTCATTCGTGGCCATTGGGTCAATTCCAGAGATCCTACGGTAGATGTGGTCATCAAAGGGATATGGAGCATCAAAAACATCAATGCGCGTTATGTAAATGAAAATATAATTATTGATGGTTTGCGAATAGAAAATATCACAGGTAGTATGAAGCTGAGAGATAAACCACCGGAGGAATCGATTATATTGAATTATACAGCGAGTAGTTTATTACTGACGATCAATCACTCGAACACCAATGTCACAGTAAAAGTTCCCGGAAGCTTGAAATTGACAAACACCTCTAATCGTTTGATAAATAATGCATTCCAAATTGAAGTGACAAAAATATTTGAAATGACAGTGGCATCTTTCATTCAACAATCCATATACAGTAAGTAAAACATTCAATTTTAAAATAAAGCTGAAAAGCGTATCATTGGACGAAATTCATATGTATCAGATAGCACGATTCGTTATACGAAGTATCGGAAATTAATCAATGAAGCTATGAAGGAAGAAGAGCGAAAAGAAACACTTTCGACAAATGATACGACGTCAATATTCGTGAATAATTTCGCTGAAATCCTGAAAAATGTCAAAGTCGACGAGTTTTTCAAGGAATCATCAGGTAGTGAAATTCGGCATTGGAGGAGATTCGAAGATAACCTAACAGCGGACGATTATAAAACTTCCAATCACTCATTTCATTACGATGCCGTTGCAATTGATTTCCAACATCCGATAATCACAGAAGAAATATGCGGTGATTTCGATTATTCTCAGGTAATACTAATAATATACCTATATGGTCTACAGTCCAGATCCAGACCCAAAAAAGTGTTCGATGGATATGCTTTTTTGGGGAACGAAAACATCAGTTAAGTGGGGCATAGGGGCTGGAGCCTAAAAAACCCCATTTCTTCAAGTTAACGGGTAACAAAAATTCTTTTTTGCAGTTTTGTAGCACATACTCCATCGAGTCCGAATATGTGTTTCGTTTCCTTGGGCATGGTCACAACGACCCTATACGGCCCCCAAAGTGTGATTTTTCGTGAAATTTGGCCATTTTTGAAAGCGAAATGATAGCGTAGACGTCATAAAGCTGGCGGAACAAGAAATAACTATCTTTATAGGAACATGAATTCATTCTGAACCTATTAACTTATTAAGTTTAAATTTTTGAAAAACGATCGGTACAATGGGCCGCGGGTAAATTTTGAAGATGCGCCCCTCAGCGATTTTACAAAAAAGTTAACAGCTACAAAATTTTTACAAAATGGCTATGCACTCGTATAACTTATCAAATTGGGGTAAAATTTTGCGAGAAACCCAAAAATGACGATAAATGTTGATTTTGGCCTATTACAAAAATTTTAAGGGGTGTTTGGTCAATGTTTGAACAATTTTGAAAAATTATTGTGTTACCTATCAAAATGGCGCAAAATTCTGCGGAAAAACCCGAAAATCACGATAAATTTTGATTTTGACCCATTATAAAAATTTTAAGAACTGAAATTTATTCAATTTTTGAACAATTTTGAAAAATTATTATGTTATCTATCAAAATGGCGGAAAATTTTTGCGAGAAACCCGAAAATGACGAGAAAGGTTGATTTTGACCCCTTACAAAAAGTTTAAGGGCCGAAATTTGGTTAATTTTGAGTTATTTTATAAACTTATCGTATTATGTACCTTTCAATTTTTTACGTTCTGTCACAATTTCAAAATGTTTTAATAGGTGGAACGATAACTTACAAAATTGTTCAAAAATTGACCAAAGGGGACCCCCGGATACGATAGGCGAATCCGCCTAAGAGCTACTTTTTGAAATTGACCATCGGACATTATTTAGGACCTCAAAAAATGATTTTAGGAATTTTTTCAACTCCTCAACTCACCCCCCTTACCCCCACCCCCAAAATAGCGAATTTTCGTCAAAAAAATTCTTTCTCGGAACCTAATAGACCAAAAATTCTGAAATTTATATGGTGTATACAGGGAGTGGTGACCAATTTTTGAGAATTTTTTAAATTTTTTTTGCACTACCTTCTAGCTAAAATTCCACTTTAAAACTTTAAAATCGCCATAATTCTGAAACTAAAAGATCTGCTTTTTCCCTTGCCAGCCTGTTTGAAAAAGTCAAAATTTAAATACATCAGAATCTTCGGGTTTCTCGCAAAACTCTATACCCCATTTCGATAGGTAATACCATACGACCTAGGTTTATAAAATAAATCAAAATTGACCAAATTTTAGTCCTGAAACTTAAGAGGAAAAAACATATCCGTGTTAAAAGTTTCAAATGAAAAGCAGTCTCCAAATTTAAAATTATAATTCTCCCCCCCCTCCAAAAAAAGTACCTCAAATCTATAAAATTCAATGATGACTTTCTTTTCAGCTTGGAAAAGTAAATATATGTAATAGATTGATGTATTTTTTTTGGTATAATTGTGATCAACAAAAAATAATGACGAATACAAAAAGTAGATAAAATAATTTGACCCGAGCGGAGGGGAAAATTTTTTGTAATTTTTTTAATAAAATAAGTCCAGAAACTTCAGAAAATTGATTTTTTCTGGATTTTTACAAAATTCCAGCGGAAATACCAAAAATTTCAAAATTTCCCGAGTTTTTCCTGACTTTTCCAGACAGTCAAAATTCCCTGGCTTTTCCCAGTTTTCCAGAGTATCACAAAATTCAAATTTTTGAAGGTTGCACCCCCTCCTCCCACCAACCCTTCATTCCTAAATGTGCCCTAGTTATTTATTATAATAAACAAAATAAGCAAAAATATCCCAGATTTCATTGAAATATAAAGAAATTTTTAACCACATACTTGAGAACTTTTTTGAACACCATAACTGCAAAGTGACGTGGTGGATGGTGGGGTGTTCCTCTAAACCAAGACTTCACGTCATTGTAAGTAAAACTACATAAACTTAAACATCCAGTATTACTTGTTCGAAATTTAAAGAAAAAGAAAATAAACTACGCGATTACTTTCGCCGATTTCATAAAAACTAAAAAAATCCTTCGAGTTCTAACAGCGTAACAGTAATAGCTCTGAAAATTCCCTTTGATGTAAAATCAATTACCTCAAGAATTCAAGTCTCTCCCCTAAACATAGTTGCAAATCATCATTTTCAACTGCAACCAGAGGCGTCGGAAAATGGGGTACAAGGGGTTCAGTGTACCCCCGCAAAATTCGGGCAGGGGTACAAAGTATCATCTGTAACCCTCCTCCCCAATCGTATCAGATAAACTTTTCAAAGCATCAAAACATGAAGAAAAAAATGCTTTTTTGGACATTGAAAACTCAATTTTTTCAAAGCTTCGCCCTCGTCTCGCTCGGGCATAAACAAAATCACACTTACATGTATCTGAATTATTTGAGGCGACAGAGCTAAAAAAATGCTTCTTTTTGTCCCCTCCTCCCCGAAATCCTTCTGATATTCGAAGTCTTGGTACTCATTTTGTACCCTTCCCCAAAAAAAGCTTCTGACGCCTCTGACTGCAACTCATACGCATGTATAATTGTTATTTTTCCATCAAATTATTCATGATCAGCACTTTGAAGAAAAATCACACACCAAATTTTAGCATTTGATAAATAAATTATTCGGATCTACATACCTACATACTTATTATTAGGGTGGTCGTTATTTTCAAGTTTAGGTAATTTCGTGTCCCCCCCTCTCAAAGTTGTCTCTTTTTATGAGAAAATAATTATTCTCCATTATGATTTTACTAATGAGCATTTAAATAACAAATATAAATGGAAGTATGATGACCAAAAGATGCTCCAAGTTTATTTTTAAAAATACAAAAAAATACGATAGAAAACGAAAGATTAGAACCCATTGAGAAATATATGGCTAGTACATATCTGAAAGATTAAAAATAATCAATTGTACTGAAACGTAAATAAACGATCATTCTTGTTTTGGCTGCATTCATTGAGTATTTATTCTCCTCCATCCTTTTTTTATTTTTATACTTCAAAGGAACCAATATTTTGGCAAATGAGGGCTAAAAACTTGATTTGGGGGAACGCTCAGTCTGCTCGTGTTCTGTCGTGTTCGGGGCATGAAAATGGATCAGCATAAAAAAATTCAGCTTGCCGCCTCAATATTGTGACCTATCTTAAATCTTTTTTATGAAAAATAAATAATTTGAAAGAGGATTGGTCACAAAAACGAATCCTGAAATTTTTGTTGAAAATTATCGATATTTTTTCATATTTTGTATAATGAGGGATATTGAGGGGCTTACAAGCATGTGTTAACATCAACTTGGGGGGGGGGGGGAGAGCTAAAATTTTCAAGGAATTATTTTCTCATAAAAAGGAATACCTTTGAGAAGGTATGAAAAAAATTGAGTATAAATAACGACCACCCCTACTTATTATCCTCCATAAGTTTTTTGTACTCCTAACAATGTAATAAATACCTACCTGATATGTACTAAATATGTATAGAGCGTTCAACGTATCGTTGGAAGGTGCAATGTGCATGGAAATCTTAGCATATTACTTACTCAGAATTCTTATGGAAAAGAAGTAGAACACGGTCGAATTTCTTTTTCAATACGTAAACCTTGCATAATGAACTCCGCCAACAAAAATAAATACAGCGACGAAGACTTCAAAGTTAACATTAATATTACCATGAAAGTAAGTACCTAATATATATTGAGGCGTGTAGAATCAAAAGTGGCTTTCTCCATGCGACACTCTCTGTAGAAAGGGACCTTACGTGGAAATTTTTTTTTTCCAGTTTTGGAGATTTAGGTATTTTCAAGTTCCTAAACCCCCAAAACTAGAAAGAAAAAAAATTCCACGTAAGGTCCCTTTCTACAGAGAGTGTCGCAATGTCGTATGGAGAAAGCCACTTTTGATTCTACACGCCTCATGTGACCGGCTCGGATGAAAGACCGTTCATGTCTAAAAATCGATTTTTTAAATTCATGTATCCTTTTATAGGAAATTTAGTGCTCTATCCAATGGAAGTGAAAAAATTACTATTTTTTGGATAGATATTAACCGCCTTACTTCCGAGCCAGTCACAAATAAGAATTTTCAAAAAAAATATTCGCAATGAATTAAAATTTGATCTGAATTTTTTTTCCTAGATTGGTGAACGTGATGTAACATTTTATGAGAATTTGAGAACAAAAATTACAAAGACTGCAAACGATTTTTTACAAGAATATAATTATGATTATTATCGATTACCAACATCCCCAGACATTTGCGGTCGCAGATATGGTTCTTTAAAATCATTAAAAAATAATTTCTATTTAATAACTGATATTATTGATGATGCATCTCAATACTACCTAATACATTACAAAATAAAAATATATGGATTACACAATTTTAAATTTCTGCGGCTTACTCTTGAAGCCAATGAAATAGGCACAACGTTTGAATTAAACGCAACAAATTTAACAGCCCACATCATGTGGGGCTATTATATGGAAAATTCACCACCAAAAATACTTGAAAAATTAGATTTACAAATTGCCCAAATCATATTAATTGGAATAATCAACAACTCTGAGGATTATCAACTGCTACATTTCAATAATCGTTCACGATTAGAGTTTTCTGATCCTGAAAATTTGATATCGTTGAAGTTGAAGGAAACGTTGCAACCGATCATAATTAATTCCATTAAAAAATCAGTGAAAGAAAAATACCTGGAAGGTTGATCTGTTATACTAATTAGAAAAATGTATCATGGAAAGTAATGCCGAAAAGAGTTAGTAAGTAGGTATGTAGATTTATTTTAAAGATTTAGTTTATTAATATAGGTAGGATTTCGGATTTCAAAGTAACGCATGTGAAAATAGAAACCTAAACATCAGTAATTGGATAATTATCTGTTAAGTACATATTTTTGTTTGCTTAAGAATGTGTAAATTTACTTCTAAAATTTTAATTTTAATTACTTACATATTATGTATCTTATTTATTTTAAAAATATAGCATTATAGGCACATATAAAATACATCATACTCTATTAATTTGAATCAGTCAAAAATGCCCAAATTGACTGATGAAATAGAGAAAATTAAGTCACTGATAATCAGTCAAATTCCACTGATTCCCCAGTTAATCAGGGTCATTTTACTGCCAATCAGTGAAAAATCACTGATTTAAATATGTAGTGAATTTTGATTGTTGAATTAGTGAAAATTAGTTGACTGATTGAAATCATTGAATTTTCATTATTGAATCAGTGAAAAAAAATTTACTGATTGAATCAGTAATAATTAATTACCGATTGAATCAGTGAAATTTTATTTTTACTAATTCAGTAGTGAAAATTCACTGATTGAATCAGTAATTTTTTTACTGATTCCTACAGTTACTTGATTTTGTCGATTTTGACTGATTCAAATTAAGAGAGTAAAGTTTGATCATTTCAGTAGGTACTTTATTATAAAAATCTGCTTTCTTAATCCGATCGCAGCGTAGAGTTCAAAGAAACCTTTGTAATTAAAAGATTTCCAAATTGTAAAAAAAAATGAAATAAAAAAAATACATACATATACTTTGGTACGAGTATCTAAGTCTCAATTGAGATTGTTAAAAAACCGGATGCCGTTCAACTTCACGACAAAAATAATGGTTTGCACAACAGAAAAAATGAAAATAACGACGACATTACATTGTATGACAAGCGACAAAACAAATTAATCCACGGGAAAAGAAAGGAATAAACGACAGTAAGTAAATAAAACGCACGTCAAAAAAATGTATGTACTTGTGCAACGAAACAAAATAATCACCGGGAAAATAATTGAGAGCACAGAAAAAAAAATTAAACGACAACTTGTGAACGACAATTAAAATCAAAGGAACGACAAAGTACGATTTAAAAAAATTTAAATTAAATTTGACGTGTAAAAGTAGAAAATTTAAATGCGCAATATTCAATTTAATATTTTTTACTAAAAAATTGAAAAACAGAAACGACCTCAAACGAACCTTAAAAATTCATGTAGAAAAGTGAATAAAGTAAAAATGTGCTATAAATTTGAAAATTCCATCCAATTAAAAACATCCTCAAACATATTCTTCAAATTTTACTTTTTTTAAATTGAATAATTATTCAGGACCAGTAGCTAGACATGAAATTTCTAAAAAGGATTATTACTCAGGTTTTCTCCCCTTAAATCTTTTGTGTTGAGTTTGAATACATGAAAAATGAAAAAATTGTACTTTAAAAAGAAAAAGAAAAACAGCCAAGTTCAATTTTTGCAAAAAATTTTGGATTTTTTTCACATCTCAAAATTTAAAAAAAAATGGCATTTTGGAACTGGAACTGGAATTGAAAACTGCAACTAGAAAATATTACCTAAGAACTGGGACTGGAATTGGGACTGGAAATTAAAAATTTTGAGAACTGAAACTAGAACTGGAACTGGAACTAATATCATTTCAGTTTTCCATCACTGGCTTACAGTATGGAAATTTTTCAAAAATAATTCGGCGTGATAACATTATTATATGTATGTACTGTCGTTCAAATGATTTATTTCTTATCTCAAAAATTGTCGTTCATGCCAGGCACGGTTCGAGAGGGGGGTGTAGGGGGGTGTTACACCCCCAGGCAGTTTTCAGTTGGCAAATAGTTGGAAAATGGTCGGAAAATCCGTGAAAATTATTTCCAGTCGGCAAAATCGAAGTGAAAAATATTTTTATTTTCCAAAAATTAAAAACGGGAATTTAGTTCTACAAATTCATTTTTAAAACAAGTTTTCGCTTTTTTGTTACCTTTCTTTTGCAGATAACTCGAAATGCACGAAAGGGACTGTTTCAAAAATTATAATGTTTGAAAATTCTGGGTTCAGCCGGAAAGCACCTTGCCACAAAATCGAGATTTTTTTCGACTGAAATGATTATTTTGCCAACTCGAGATGGTAAAATTTGAAAATTTACCTTGAAGTGGAAGATTAGTCAAACTCGTTTAAAAATTCCTAGATTTTTTTTACTTTTATTCAAGTCCGACTAGAGATGGTACAAATGATGCATTTGTACCGGGTTCGATTTTTTTCAATATCAGGAAGACCCTGCATGCGGGTCCCTAAAGGGGATTTTTTTTATTACAAAAATGTGAAAAGTGCATTTCTTTTTTTGGTCTTTAGACAGTATTTTTTTGAAAAATTTTCGCCCTCGCTTCGCTCGGGCAGTATTTAATCGTTTTATTTCAAAAATTATCAATTTTGAATCCATTCCCAATGTATAAAAAAAATCAGTAATTTTGACAAAAAGATCTATGAAAAATCACTGCTTTGAAATGACACAAAAGATGAGCAGAAAATTCACATATTGAAGCCACAATTTTTCAAGTTTTTAATAAAATTTTTATCAATAATTTTCGTCCTCACTTCGCTTGGGCTATATAATAAATTGCATATTTTGAAAACTCTTTCATTCAATTCTAATTCTATCCGAAAAATGAGAAAATCCCTCGTTCCCAGTTTCCAAATATCTTTTCCGCTCCACGCTCAAATTTATTCAGGTAGTGAAGAGAACTTAAAAAATGATTCGAAAAGAGGATTTACAAAAGGCTCTGTGCTGGGCCCGCATTTTCTATCGCCGGCCCTGCTTTTATTACATTTGTGTGCAATTCAGCATAATTCAAATTTTCAGGTACATCTTGTTGTACAGTAGTTCGTTGTAAAATTTTCCCTTCTCACCCCCCCCCCCCCCAAAAAAAAAAAATTATGCTGAAACCGTCCCTGGTTCATGCATATTCGTTGGCGTTAGCGAATTTGTCAAAATTATACTGACGCTTTTCCTCGCCTATAGAAACCATAATCTGAATTTCGCAACATTTCGTGAGTTGAAATTTGAATCAGCAACGACACATTTCCGAAATTAGAGAACTCGAAATGCTCATTTCCGGTATTTTAATACATTTATATTTAAGATCTGTATAAATTTCACAGCTAATATTTTCATATGTACGCTTACATGAGATAAGCGTTGGAAACGACGAAATTTTTTTTTAAATATGTGCATATTTGTTTAACTTTATTCTGGTTTATGATTAAGCCGTGTAAAAGTATGAGTTCTTAAAATGTGCTGCTTATTTTGAAATAAAATTCGCTCTGTTTTGATACACTTGATAATTTCAGTGTTGATTTCCTAATTAAATGGTACGCATAATTCATCAAAGCAATGAAAATAATCAAAATCACCTGGCTCCTATTACTTTCATCATCAGTGATGACAGGTAAAATACCGACATACCTACCTACTGACATTTTATATAGGTAATAAGTTTGAATTTCTCAGGTTTTAAATTTTACTTCGTAACTACTTAGGATTTTATTTATAACCCTGATTTCAATCGATGCACTTTTGGTTCACATAATTTCAATCGAATACTCAGGAACGAATTTGTATCGTAGCCAACTTAAAAAACGTCCAAATTGTCCAATGTACTCGTACGTTCCAGGCAGGGGCGGCGCGATGGGGGGGGGGTATGGGGGGATAACACCCCCCCCCCCCGGGACCCATTTATTTACCTTCTCTTCTCCTTTAAACTACATATAATCTTCGAAACTAATCTGTTGAAACAAAAAATTCTCGTATTGTAAAATTTCAGAATTCTTACTCGGCAATTTTGAATTTTTTAGTCGGCATTTTTGAACATCATTACCCCCCTAAAAGTTTATGCTCGAACCGCCTCTGGTTCCAGGCGAAGATAGCTGCCACCAATCATCCACGATTCAAGATCACGAAAAAAAAAATCGACTATTTTCTTCTAATGCTCAAATCGATGAGGATGCCACCAGAAATCAAGTAAAAACAATTTTCGACATATACAAACTGTTTGACAAATCAACGGTCAAAAAAGCTCACACTGAATGGATTTCAAAAAACCGATCGTTTGAAAGGCCTTCAAAAATTATAAATGATGAAAAAATAACTTTTACTACATTCATAGCTGACAAAGATATTCTGCCAATTGAAGATTTGGGCGATATTGTATGTAAATTTAAACACAATCTGAAAGTAAGTAAATCAAGTGTTACAATACGAACTAAAATTATGTTTATGAACAAAAACAGATGGATTTTTAATAAGTATTCTGCTACTTTTACTTAAGTAAATCAATCTTGTTAAACCAGCATAATTTATTGTAGATATGTACTTATGTTATTTAAACCACGATTTTCCGAAAATTTTAAATAAAAACTTAAATTAAATATCTTATGTCCACGAGGGTATCAATAAAGAGGACACCAATCAAAAAAAAAAAACAAAAAAAACGAAGGACAAATTTGAAATCAGCAACTTAAATTACGTATCGCTTTGCCATTTTTTAAAAGTTATTACTCGAAATTGAAATTTTGGCCCAGTACCAAAGAATTTTGGGGTAAAAAGTGTAAGATTCAGAGTTTAAAAAATTTGGAATTCTCATAAATAAAGTTTTCGGTCAGTACACCAAGTGCATACGTCCTTCTAAAGCTGAAAGGTCGTAACTCCAAAACTTTAATTTTTACAGGAAAGAGAAAAAACTGTATTACTTGAAATTTTTGAATTTCGCAAGGGAGGCGTTGATTTTACTATGCTTTTTTAGTGTTGAGAATGAATTTTCAATTATTATTTCTTCAAAATATCCATTTTTAATTTTTATAGTGGAGTTACGACCTTTTACACTTAAGCAAAGAAAATTTTTGAAGTTACGCTAAGCTAAAAATCTGTATTTTGAAACAAAATAATTTAAAAATTCATTCTGAACACTACAAAAGCATATTGAAATCGTTACATCTTCCAAAAAATTCAAAAATCATAAGTAACACCGTTTTTTATCACTTTTGTAAAAAGTCAAATTTTCGATTCATGACCTTCTTGCATTTTTAATGGAGTTACGCCCAAAAATTTTCAAAATTTTCAGAATATGAAGTTCGGTACGCCAATATATTTTTTTTTCTAATTTTAAGGATTTGTTTGATGTTTAAGCTGAAATTTTGTTATTACTAGGTGGAGGACGTCCCATTGTTGCCATTTCAGCAAAAAAACAAAATTCTTAAATTTTGGAGTTACGACCTTTTAGCATTAGAGGGACGATACGACGACGAATAAAACATGAAAGGGAGAGAAGCAGGGAGGAAAAATTTTTCGGCTCCAAAATTTTCTCTGGTCCTTAAAAATCAAATCACAGCAATTTTCCGAAATTCGCACCAAGGACTGATTCGCCTATTCTAACCAGGGCTACCCTTTGCAATCCGTGTCAATCAGAAATTAAAAAATCGATGAATGATACTTATGGTAGATTAAAAATTTTATTAACCAGATGACGTTTCCAATCGCAACAGAAGTTTTCTATACGAAAGGAGAAATAGAATTTCTTCGCTCTGAAAATTCGTCATCATGTAAGGTTTCATTCAATGCCAGTTTCAATCAGATCGGGACCGTCGTATACGGCCTAGCAATAACACCGGAATCGCGAGATATTACCAATAAATCCAAAAAAATTGATTTCACGAATTATCGATGGGATATTCTGAAATTCGAAGTAAGATATCTAAATTTTTGCTCAATCACTAAATTTGGTTTTACGTTTCAAATGAAATGTGTTATAAATGTCTACATAATATAATTACACCGAATTCGAATTTCAAGGTGGAAAATTTGGAAAGTGAAGCATGTCAGCAATACACAGATGAGAATCAACTACAGATTGAAACTCTTCAAGCTATGACAATGATAGTTGAAGAAAGATTAAAAGCAGGTGTAGAATCAGTATTTCAATCGCAATATACGAAATGTCTATACCCACAATTCGGCCAAAAAGTAGGACCTAGATCGCATTTCAAATTGGACCTCAACACGAATGGATTTTTATGGGAGTCTGAATATCATGAACTAATTATTACCGGATTAGATGAATTTCAAAGTTCAGAAGTTTCTTATGATGGATTTTCTGACGACATTCATTATAGTTTATATGCACATAATATCAAAATACTCTGGATTATCAGATCTGGGGACACAAGACGATTCAACTTCAACACTAATTCGATTCGAATAGGAGCGGTTATGGACAGGTGTATGGATTATACGGATATTAATTTGAGAAATATTGCTGAAATGGGCAATGATGAGCACATCGAATGGACTCGTATTAGATATCCGTTTACTAACAAGATGGGAATGCGACCTAAAAACGACGGTAGTACCGAAATGTTGATAGAAATACCTACAATGTTAGAGGATTACAACGAAAATAACGTAGTTCCTGAAGTGCGAGAAGAAATTTCAAAATTAATTCTGATGGGAATCGAACAAACATTTCAAAGTAAATTTCAGCTATCTACATTTAGGTACCTAGACGTCATATCTCTTCTTGTGGACTAAATTTCGCAGAATTCTTGTAGAATTTGAGACTTTACAGGAATTCTACAAAAGTTCTGCATTTTTTGTACACAGGAAATGAAGGTAGAAATTCATCTTATTCGCTAAAAAAAAAAAAAAAAAATGAAAATATATACTTAGTACCAATCGATAACAGCAAAACTGTAATATTTTCTTAAAATTTTTTGTGTACAGAAATACGATATGATGGAACCGCTGAATTCACAGATACCATCAGCAGAATACTGAAATCATTCGATGGAAATAAATTTAAAAATTTGTTTAATGATTTAAAAAACAAAAATCCCAAAAGTTCCTTCACCTTCACTACTTTGTTTTTCAGAATTGAAATGGAAGCGTACTCTCATTTAGAAAATATCACTTGTATGACCGACAACTATGATCAAATTCAAAAGGTAGGGTTACATTCATCACCAATTATTGTAATAAAAATCAATATCTATTGATTCATGTTTCTTTACATAGATTGGCGTGATCCGCTATAAAGACATAAAAGGGGAAGGCGATTACATCGGTTATATAAAAAGCGAGGGTATTCATATTGCAGTTCGCGGATCCACCTATGTGCATCTGAAGGAAGTAAATTTCAACATCTTTCTGCAAAGGTATCAATACCAATTCCCGAACCTCAACAGAACGAACGGAATCAGTGTAAAAATTGATGACAATTTCGTGACAAATACAACGGTAAAAAAATACTTCAGTGTGACATAAAGTGGGCCATATTTCGACACATTTTACAAAATTGTTAAACGGACCAAAAGGGATACATTTTAAAGACTTCGAACCTTTTTCCAAAAAACAAACAAATAAACAAACAAACTCCGAAGTAATTACAAAATAATAATCCAGGCCTGATTCTATGTTCTCTCTCATTTCAAAATTCAAATCAGTGAAAAGCCAACGAAAAAAGTCAGAATTGCAACACTAGCAAAATCAGCAAAATTGTTCAAGTTTCTTTTTAAAAAACGTCATCAAAACTAGATACATATTTCACAGACTTTCAAGTGAATTTTCTCTGGTGATTTTCCACAAAAAAGTTATGAGAAAAAAATAGTGAATGGAGACAGAATTGCATGACATGATTTTAAAAGACCAACATAGAGCACATGGATTCTGGGTCAATTTTCCGAATGCGTTTTCTCGATATTCTCGAATAGCAAAAATTCCGAAAAATTTATTGTCGAATCCATTTTCCCGAACGCAAGTTTCCTGAATGTACTTTTTTTTTTTTTGCAAATGCAATATTTATTTTCTCGAAGAAACCCAATTTTCATCAAGAATGTATTTTTCCTGTTTTGTTTGCATTATTTATTTTTCAGTTCCTAATACCTATCCTTTGAATTTTTCATTATTTTTTTTTCTTTCAGATCTTCCCTGTTTTTTCAAGCATTATTTATTCGTATTTTTTTTTTCATTCGAAAAAGTGCACGATAGAGTGAGGAATAATAGCTAAATTTCCTCGAGAAATTGTAATGAAATTTCTTCTTTTTTTCTTAATTTCAAAATTTAAAAAATTGGAAGTAAACGTGAAGAAAAAGGTTAACTAAATTTCAACTGAGAAAAATCCTGATTTCTAATTTTATATTCCGGCCTGCTGGCGATCGCAGAACTGTTCAAAACCTGCTTAAGCAAAGGGATATGACAAATACAACACTTATGGAGATGTCCTGGGGGTTTCATTCGAGCCTTGGTTCATCGTTTTGTAAAAAAAAAATAATGATAATTAATTTTCCACTTCTTGTCCATTCGGGAAAATTTCATTCGAGAAATAGGATTCGGGAATAAATTTTTCGGGATTTTTTCTACTCGGGAATTTGGTCATCATTTGGGAAAACGCATTTGGGAAAATGGGTGGGAACCTAGAGCACTAAATCAATTCATCGAGAAAAATGTGTTTGAAAAAAAGATTTGTTTAGAGGATTTTGAATGCCAAAGATGAAAAAAATACGATTTCAAATGATCTAGATTCTAGTAGCACATCTTCCAAGCAGTGACGCATCCACAAATTAATTAAGGGAGGGGCTGAGAATTTGAGAAAAATCGGAGGAGGGGGTCAAATTTCTAATAAATTATGTTTTTACTGATCTTTCACTTTTCAGTCAAAAATCATTAATTTTTTCTAACAAAGTGGGAATTTATTGCACTGATAAAAAAAAGATATATCTAAAAAAATAATAACGTGTCTCAATTCTCAAATTAAGTAGGTAAAATTTATCATTTTTTTTTTTGGTAAAATTTATTTATTTTTTTGATAAATTTTATCATTTTTTCTGATAAAAAATATTATTTTTTAAAACAAATTTCACCTATTTTGTAAATTGAGCCACGTTATTATCATTTTTGAATAAATTTTATCATTTTTTGATTAAAATTTATTCATTTTCTTGAATTTATCATTTTTCTGATAAAATTTATTATTTTTGGGGTAAAATGTATTCGTAACTTCTGTTTTTTCCGTGTGAGGAATTGGTGATTTTTGATTCGGACATCGGAATTATTAATTTTCAACATAGAAAAACTAAAATACTGTTCGAAAACCCAAAAAAATGCACTTTTTAAAATATGTTTGCAATAAATTTTTTTTTCTGAGCTTAAGGAAAATTGGGGGGCTTTATCCCCTTAGCCCCCCTCCCCTTGAATGCACCACTGCTTCCAAGTACCTTAAAAAAGAGCTCGCATCTAAAAAGTGGAATTCCAAAGAAAAATTCGTTTGTTGTTTTCTTATTAACTTTTGGAAATTTGGCGAGGAATTCGAAAAAATTGGTTTGAATGATATAAACTGCTCTTTGTCTCAAAAAGAGTTCCACATGAAAAGAAACGATTTTTTGGCGGGAGGAGGGGAATTTTCGGAGAATCTTTGGGAACCTCTCTAGATTGTTATTGCTGAACAAAGCAAAACTTATGTAATTTTTTTCTGATAAAAAATGGCGATCGATGGTTTACTTCTGACGAATATTCGACTTTTTGACAGAAATGAGCAATTTTGACCCACTGAATTTCCAGGAAGTCAAATTAACTTCTTATATGTTTCTTATTTTTGTAGGTACCATTCTCCCATTTCAAATCATTGAAACGTCATTGAGAAAAAGTTAAAATTGCAACTTGCAGCACAGGAAAAAATGTGCAAAATTTTGCGAATTTTCAACGTATTCTCGCTGATTTTTCATCAAATTTCAGATATTTTATTCACTTCTCAGGGAATTTTCACTGATTCCAACATTTTTTCACCGATTTCTCTCTCAGGGTAATGTTTTCACTGATTTTTTTTATTGCGCTGTATTCTGACTGTTTTCCAGTGTTTTTTGATAATTTTCATTGATTTATGAATGAGAGGGTATAAATAACGAAAATTTTAATCTAACTAACGTAATACTTGAATATTTTCAGATTACACTCGACTACACCTTGCGGCGCGAAGATGGCAATAATGTACGGCGCCATGGTCGTATTTTAGTAGGGCAAAAAATTTTGAAAGCTTTTACCGAATTGTTTAACGATACAGTTAGAGAAGTTGTGAATTCGGCGTTTCGTCCTTTAATTGAAATTTGTACTAGTGAAGATTTATTGAACACTTTCAACAAATCTAATGTAGATTATTTGGACAATTGGCGGCCATATTTTGCTTTTATTCGTAGCCATTGGGTTAATTCCAGAGATCCATCGGTAGATGTGGTCATCAAAGGGATATGGAGCATCAAAAACATCAATGCGCGATACGTAAATGAAAATATAATTATAGATGGTTTGCGAATAAAGAATATCACAGGAAGTATCAAGCTGTGGGATGAGCCGCTGAAAAAATCGATTATACTGGATTATACAGCGAATCATTTATTGCTGAAATTTAATCACGCGAAAACCAATGTCACAGTAAAAGTTCCCGGAAATTTGAAATTGTCAAATACTACTCATGATTTGACAAATAATTCATACACATCTGAAGTGACCAAAAAATTTGAAACGACTGTTGCTTCTTTTATGCAACAATCCATCTATGGTAAGTAATTGTTTTTAATTTGAAAATACAGATAAAAGTTTCATTACAAGCCTAATAGACTTTATCATAGCCTATAAAATTCATACCAGGTGGTTTAATAAGTTATGCGAAATATCAGACACTAATCAATGAGACTATAAAGAAAGCAGAACGAAACGAGACACTTTCGACCTACAACGCGACGTCAGAATTCGTAAATAATTTTGCTGAAACACTGAAAAATGTCACAGTGGCAGATTTCTTCAGATATGAAGTGCCCCGCAAAACAATCACAGATGACCTGAAAGTGGAAAATTATTATACTTCTAACCGCATATTCCGTCACAACGATGCTGTTATTATATTTAAACGCCCGATAATCACAGAAGAAATTTGCGATAATTTCGATTATTCTCAGGTACCATAATTTATACCAATTAATTATTCGGATGTTACTAACCCAATTTTGCTAAAATTTGGTGAACTACCCTGTATTAAGCTCAAAATCATCTCCAAGTCGTTGCCTGTATACGGAAAAATACATTTATCATTTGGTATTTGGTTTTCATTTAATATATGTATAAAACCAAGCTACTTACAGTGCTCCTCCCCCGTTTCACCAAATGAGAAAAAATCCAAGTACAAAGTAAAATGTTTGAAATCTGAAGTTTTCAAGATCCAGCACTTTTAAAAAGACAATCCAAAGTAAAATCAACCCATCTCACCTTCTCTTTCAAAAACTGGTTCCTCAGATAACACAGATCGACACGATTTTTGTTTCTGGGTTCCGATTGCTAAATTTAGGTTGCTTTTATGTAACTAACGAAGGGAATTTTTTTTTTGATCAAAGTTTGCTTTGGGTAGGTGAAGGGCCAAAAAACTGATTTTTCCGGGGCAATAAACCTGAGCATGACAAAAAATAATTTTTTTGGGACTAATCTTATAAAAAATTTCACGGCGAATCCAATGCCGCAAACCGTGGACCTCCATCTCATTTAGAAAAAAAGTTACAGTTCATTCTTTCCAAAATTCTGTGAAAAAAATCGTATTCCATTTTTTCAAGAGGAAGGCACAAAACAATGTGATTTTTTCACAGAATTTTGGAAAGAATGAGCTGTAATTTTTTTTTAAAAAGAGATGGAGATCCGCGGTTTGCGGCATTCGATTCGCCATGAAATTTTCTACAACACTCACCGTGGTCAATGTGAGCCTGTTTTACGGATCTCCGCTCCGTAGGTTGGTGAGCGATTTTTTTTTTTCAAAGTCCACATTTCGATGTTTTTTTTTTCAACTTCAAAATTTTTCTTGACGAGGTCTATATTTTTTACGAAATTTTTTTCAACTTCGGAATTTTTCTTGACGAGGTCTATATTTTTTACGAAATTTTTTTTCAAATTCAAAATTTTTCTTCACGAGGTCTATATTTTTTTACGAAATTTCTTATCAACTTCAATTTTTTGACGTGTTCTAAATACTTTTCCAAACTTCAAATTTTGTGTCAAGGTTACGATTTTTTAAATTGTCTGGGAAAAAATTTTGACTTGAAGAATTGACCTGACTCCTTGGGCTTGTTTTACAAATTTGCAGTGACGTTGAAAACATTTTGTTAAAAAATTGTAACCTTGACAAAAAATTCAAAGTTTGGAAAAGTATTTAGAACACGTCAAAAAAAAATAGAAGTTGAAAAGAAATTTCGTAAAAAATTTAAACCTCGTTAAGAAAAATTTTGAAGTTGAAAAAAAAATTCGTAAAAAATTTAGACCTGGTCAGTGGTCAAGAAAAATTTGTAAGTTAAAAAACCCATCGAAATGTGGACTTTGAAAAAAAAAATCGCTCACCAACCTATGGAGATCCGTAAAACAGGCTCACGTCCATGGACATTATGGACTTAAAACTTTACAACCCTTACTTTTCTCGCAAATTTCATTTTTTCGCGAGAAAAGCCCAAAAAAATGCGTTTTTTCCCCCACAGAATTATGGAAAAATGAACTGTAACTTTTTTTCTAAAAGAGATGAAGGTCTACGGTTCGCGGCATTGGATCCGCCGTAAAATTTTCTGTAAGAGTAGTCCCAAAAATTTTTTTCCAACTTTTTTTTGTAATGCTCAGGCTTATTGCCCTTGAAAAATCAGTTTTTTGGCCTTCTACTCCCCCCCCCCTAGCAAACTTTGGAAGCTAGGATTGAGCAAGGTGATGTATTCTGATGTATAGAATCAGAATTTCGGCATGAGACCCCAGAAACAGAGCAAAAAATTTTTTGTCGACCTGTGTGATCAGCACCTCAAAGAAAGAGTATACATCAAAGTTTAGCAAAATTGGATACTTAGTGATTCGGAACTTGGTCATTAGTTTTTTGCATCACTTTACCAAACAACACAATACACATTACCTACAGAATGATCGAAATTTCCATGAAAAGATTAATCTGTACGGAAATCTTACGATTTTTCTGGAAAAATCAAAAGAAGTGTTGGGTCGCATTCCTTTTACAAGGAATAAACATCGTGTAATGAATATCTCTGTGAATGGAAACAAAAATAGCAATGAATCTATGGAATTCAACATCGATAATGAAGCTATGAAAGTGAGTAGATATAAAAAATAACAAATTCAAAAAACATTATCCACGGATTAATATTTAACCCATGAGTTTTTTTTTGTTAGATTGACAAACGTCTTGAAACACTCGACGAAAATATGCGAAAAATAATCACAAAAATTGCAACAGATTATCTACAACCTTATAAAAATCAAAAAGAGCTATCACTGCCTCCAAATATTTGCCGTCGCAGATATGGTTCTTTAAAACCTTCAGAAAATCATTTCTATTCAATAACTAATACTATTGAAGATGCATCTCAAAACTTGCTTATACACTACAATATAAAACTATTTGGATTATATAATTTTAAATCACTTCGACTCATTCACGAAGGAAATAATAACGGCATAACGTTCGAATTATCCGCAACAAATTTAACAGCACAGATCACATGGAGCTATTATATGGAAAATTCACGACCAAAAATATTTGAAAAAATAAAATTACAAATCGACCAAATTTTGCTAGCAGGAATAATCGACAACTTTGAAAATGGGCAACTATATTTCAATAATCGCTCACGATTGGACTTTTCTGATTCCAATGATTCGATATCGACGAAATCAAAGAAAACATTAGAATCAATCATCATTAAATCGATTAAAAATTCAGTGAAAGAAAAATACCTGAAAGGTTGATCTGTTGAAGAAAAACAACCAAAAAGATATTACGAATGACTAAATTCGTTTGAAAGATTTAGCTGATATTATTAAGTAAGATATAAAGTTAGATGATTTTCATGAATTTTTCTTAATACATAGGTACCTACTCAAAGTAAACTTTATTTAAAAAAATGTACTCAATTCAAAGACACTACCTATCTTGTACATACCTACCTAATTATAATAAAGCTTGGTTATTTTAATTTATCAACAAACGTTATCTGTCTACTCATTAAGGGTAACAGCTCGGCTCCAACAGAGGTTTTATCATCACAGTAGGACAGGTACGTGGAGGCTGACCTTCTTGAAAAAATGTTGATAAAAATTCCTAGACCATTCCTTTCGAAAAGATAGAAAATCAGAGCTTTCATCAGAAAAAATCAGTAATCAAGTAAATAATACGAAATCATTTTTTGAGCATGTTGCACCCAATTTCGGGCTTTAAAAAAAATTTGGTGCCATGACCACATGACAGAAGTAATAAAAAATTTTTAGCCACATGTCTCCTCCCAAATTATTATTTTTTTCTCAATTTCAACATGAAAAAATTGGAAAAATGTGAACCAAAAATCTTCAAAAATTTCTCATTCTTATATATGTACTTACTAGGTACATATAATAATCTGTGAAAGTTTCAAAAATTTTTAGCCAACTTTTCCAGAAATGTCGCGAGTTGAAACGACGTGCGACACTGTGAAATTTACGTCAATCAAGGATTAAATTTATTAATCAAGTAAATTCCACGGTGTCGCAAGTTACAATTTTTAACTGACTGCACTGACATACAAAATTTTTCAAAAAATTTTCAAAATACCTATACTTCTGGTGATTGAAAAAAAATACATACTTAATATTTTTCGGCGAAAAAATAATCAATTTGAAGTCGATATGAAGTCCGTATTTTGTAATTTTACGATTCGCTATTGGCTGCGCTGGTGTATAAAATTTTCAAATTTTTTCTTCAATATTTACTTTTGGTGTTTTGAAAAATTTTTCCGTTCAATTACTCGATGAAAAAAAAATCATTCCAGCTTCGAGAAAATTTTGTGTTATTGGAATATTGCAATCCGCAACTTTTCAACCCCCTGGTAGCGCTCTGAGTTTTGATCGGAGAAGGATGGCGCCGGCGATGGTTCAGGGAGACGTAGAAACTCAAATCACAACTTTCAAGGGCTACGATAGCCTCTCACAGAATTTTTTTTGACTAAAAAAACACAAAAAACAGCGTTTTTTAAAAAAAGAGGTGCACTTTGAGCATCCCCTGCTCCCCTCCACTTATCCCTTGGAGGCTAAATTTCTTTGGGAGGTCTCCCACTCAAAGTAAACCACCCCACCAAATTTGGTCGAAATCCAAGATATGTTTTTTTTTTCCACTTCACCCAATTGTACATCCAGCTCGTATTTATAATAACTCGTCCGTTTCAAACCAATCATCGCTGGAATCCGTTTCAAAATCGGATTCAACACTCATCCTAGCGTAAAATAAATCTATAGCCGAATGCATTACTTACGCTAATCCGTCGTCGGTCATGTCATCATTATGAAACAGTCACTTCTATCAGATTTTTTTTACGCACGTGCTCGATACGCCGTAGCCTACAACTACGATATTTTACCATTGGAATAATCTCAAGTTCTTCATCTCATCGCTCAGTAAGCCTATCAACCTCCTACACTTTTGTATATATGTATAGCTTCACACAGTGAATGGATATAACTTCCCATCTTCGAAAATCCAGTTGAAAAATAGGTTTTTTAATGAGTATTTTATTATCGACGTAATATCTTTTATGGAATATAGACGTATTACTCGATTTGGATTCGGGGTTCTTTTTTTTCACATCTGTACTATTACAACTTATACTCAATGCGAGAGTACTCTAGCGTTGTTAATGGATCTCCGTTTACGTGCAGCCGAACACATCGATATTGTAATTAGATTAGATCGCGTGATTGGTGAACAACTCGATGCAGCGGTGGTAGCGAATGATCGATCATTTTGTGATTTTTCATGCTTTTAGCATGTTCGGACTATAAAGAGCAGACTTTATAGAATTTCCAAGCCAATGCTGACAATTTTATCAGAAGAAACAAGTTTTTTTTCCAGTTGAATTTCTTTCAGGTAGCTAAATATACATAATAAACAAAAATTAAAGTGCCAATAGTGTAATGAAAGGTCAAGGTCTTACTAGTCATATATCAAAACTTCATCAATTAAAATTCAAATCGATAAGTCAGAGAACAGTAAATAAAGGGTCAAGAATTCATTGTAAGTATGGTATAGTTGAATAGGTAAGTCAAAATTTGATAGAGTGGCACTTCAAAAATTCATCAAAAAAGAATAGGTACAATTTTTTTCGAAGTGACAAGTCAAAAACAAAATTTTGCCACCTCTATCGAGAACTGAGCCTAAGTAAAAAGAATTTCAATTTAAATTTTCGAAATGCAATCTAATTTCTCTACATTAGAAGTCCAAAAAACCTAAGCCCTAGATACACAGTGTAAATTAACGAAAAGTAGAGAATTTCACAATTTGGAAATTTTTCAGTAAGTAAAAGGATTTCGACAATTTTTCGAAAATAGGGAATTTTCAAGTTTAAAAGTTTTTCATTTGAGAGTTTTTTAAAAGAACATTTTGAAAAAAATCATTAATTTATTAAGTAAGTATAACAATTGTTGAAATTTCAAAATTTTGATATATTTTAGAAATTTTTTAAATTTTCCATTTTTTTAAAATTTGAAATTTTTTTGAGGTAGTTCACAACTTTAACACTGCAGGTGCTAGTATGTTCCATAGGCGCACCCAGAAATTAATTAAGGGAGGGGCTCAGAATTTGAAAAAAAATTGGAGAGGGGGTCAAATTTCAAATTGAGTCATTTTTCACTGATATTTCAATCAAAAATCATAAATTTTTTCTGACAAACAGAGAATTTATTGAGAATTTGGTGATTTTTGACTGAAAAATCAATCAAAAATAAAATTGTCAAGTTTGGAAATAAAAGCACTAAAATACTGCCCGTGAAAAAATATACGTTGGAGAGCAAAAAAATTGACTTTTTTCTCATTTTTGAAGCAAAAAATTATTTTTTCCGGGCCTAAGGGGGGCGAGCCCCCTGAGACCCCCCTTGGGTGCGCCTATGGTATGTTCAACTTCCAAACCCTCTCCCTTTCGAAGATATGGTCATTTTATTGGCCGATTTTCAAGAATTTTTAATTCTAAGGGACGTAAACGAAATTTTTTGTTCTTTGGCACAATGTTACATCTCGTAGAGATGTATTTATGATAATTATTTCAAAAATTTTGGTATGTTTTTTCGGCCATTTGAAGTTTTTAATCGTAAAAAACAATATAATCGAAGAGCGACCACCCTGGAAAAATGACTAAAAAATGTGTTTTTTCACGCAGAATTTCGCTGTGCATTCGGTTTTGGCCGACTCTTTGAATTAAGGGCCAAAAATTGCAAAACCCCGTGCAAAAACGTTGTAATTTTTCAAATTTTCAAATTGTGAGCGTTTTATACAGAAAAAAAATGACCAAATGAAAAAACCGATACCAAATTCGTGTTCAGCAGGTTAAAATACCCCGATACACACCCATTTTACAAGCGTTTTGCTTGAATTTTCAAAATTTACTTTTTTTGCCGATAAAAAAGCTGGAAAAAGGTAAAATTACTAACATGAAATATGAGCAGTTTTAACCCATTTCGAGTCCCAAATTGGGTCAATTTTTGAGTACTTTCAAAGAATTGGCAAGTGACATATGAAAATAGAGTAGAATTTCGTCAGAAATTAAAAAATGCCACCCAAAAATTTTGAGTCATTTTTAAGACTTTTGAGCCTCAAATTAAGTCAATTTTTGAAATTAAAAAAAAATTTACACGTGAAACATAAAAATGGGATGGAATTTCGCTTGGAATTCAAAAATACCACCCAAAATTTTTTTGAATAATATTTGAGAATTTTGAGTCTTAAATTGGATCAATTTCTGAAATAAGAAAAAAATCATAGGTAAAATTTCGCCAGAAGTTCTAAAATGCCACCCAAAACTTTTTTTGAGACACTATTGAAAATTTTGATCCTCAAATTGAGTCAATTTTAAATTTTTTTAAAAATAAATTCACTTGTGACTAATGAAAGCGAGGTAGAATTTCGCCAGAAATTCAAAAATTCCATCCAAAACTTCTTTTGAGCTACTTTCAAGAATTTGGAGCCTTTGATTCAGTAAATTTTTGGATTAAACTATTTAATAAAGATTAAATCATGTCAACTTTATGGAATTTGGGGGAAAAATCGATGATGTCTTATTAGATACCTGTTTGCCAACTTGTCAAGGGTTTAAACAGACTAATCAAAGATTCGTCCCCAAGTATTAAAATAATGTGAGCCATGAGCCTAGATATAGAAATCTGTCAAAAATTGGTTTCGAGTTGAGGTTTCTCCTTGATTATATTTTTTCATTTGGCATCAGTGAAAAGTCGCTGAAAAAAAGTAAGAATCGCAGCACAGAGAATATCAGTAAATTTTTTGATTTTCAGCGAATTTTCGCTGGCGTTTCAAAGAATTTCATTGATTTTCCAACAAAGTTCAGACACCTACTTTACCGATTTTTCAGTGAATTTTTTTATGGTTTTCCAAAATTTTCTCACTGGTTGCATTCGGTGAATTTTTACTCATTTTCATTTCTGATTTATAACTGCACTGCGATTCTGACTGTTTTCCAGTGATTTTCGATTATTTTCACTAATTTATAAATGTGATAGTACCTACTCCTATTGGAAATACCAAAATCAATGTCATCTCCAAAACCAATTTGTCCATTCCATAGGTTAAAGGACAAATCAACAAAACTGCAAAGCTTAGAATAAATCAATTCCAGATATATTTTTCAATTCTTCAGCTCAAATCTCTCTTTCAAATACCCCTCCACACCAACCCCAAAAAATTCAAAATCTTTCAAATTCCTCATCCAAAATAATAAAAAAAAAGCCTACCACGCGTCCCATCCTCTTCTCATTTTCCCACAAAGGCTCGCAAACCGCGCACAGACGACAAACCTGTTCAATCGAACGCGCCAAGCACTTTTGATATTTCGTTTCAAACCAGTTATGAAAATAAATGTATCAAACCATTTATCGCTTGGTCGAGTGATTAATTGACCTTAAACCAAAACGGCCAGGCGTTGTCGGCGAATCATAAAAAGAATATGGATTCTGATCTGAGAATTTTTTACAATGAATTTCTTCCCCTACAAATATTTTTTACGCTTTGTAGCCATCTAGAAGCCGACGCGACCAGAACGCATACTCGTAATTTCATTTAATATCGAGCTTGACCACGTAATAATAAACTAACCAGTGCGGCGCAATCCAAATCCGCAATAATCTCAATCCACTAGACCTTGCTGATCATTTTTTTTCCAACCTCTACCAATCTTTTCTCAACTACACGTAGATTTTTCTAAAACAAAGCACAACACACGTGTAAAGGTCAAAAACTCGTTTTTTTTTCAACAACAGCGCAGATGGCATTGTATTTCACAGGTTAGGCGTTCGAATGAGATTATCTCTGCTAAAAAAAAAAAAAAAATAGCGTACATACGAGACGGTTATTTATTATTCAGACGACATAGGTACTCGTTTGCAAACGACGCTTGTAAACATACTTCGGTATCGAGTACATTGTTATTAGATGGTACTTGTATATTTAAAGGCTCTATTACAAGAGTGCACCGCGCAGCTCACAGCGCCATAGCATTATATTTTATATTGTTTTCATTTTATATCTTTACACAACAATCGTCGAATTCATTTCGAGACACATGCTCGAGCATGGGCATCGTTAGCTCGTGTAGGTAGAACTGGAACAACTCAATCGGAGGAATTTTAAGTAATGAGTGAGACAAAATTGCTATTTCCTTTTACCACTGTAGGCGATTCAGCCTTAAGTATACAAAATCTAGCTCGAGTATTTTATCAGCAGATTTATACGAATACCTATTAAACGGTTATTAAGATATAACTCGATTAGATTTATAATATACGTTTAAGCTGGTCCCCATTATGAGGATGGAGGGAATTTACACTTCTGGTCGGATAATATTCATAATTAGACAAGTTCGTTGACACGAAAACGAGACTAAATGGTATTAAGTAGGTATCTCTCGTGCAACGGTCGAGCTTCTTTGCAAAGTTCACGCGATCAGAGATTATAGAACGTGTTCGACTATTAAAACGATTCTGAGCCTATCACTTCGAAGATTGGAATAATTTGAAACGGTGGTTTTGATCTTTAATTCGAATAAAAATTAATCGAATAAGCTCTAACTTGGAAAAAATTTCCAAAAAGCGGAATTTCGGTCAAAAATGTACGAAAAAATACACCTCCAAAGTGAGAAGGAATCCCAGAAGGGGAGGAAACCTCCCAGAAAGTGAGTTTTCCTAAAATCTACCTCAAATTTCTTTTCAAATAGATATTTCACTTCTTGAAATATTCCCACTCTGACCTCAGTTAGGGGTGCCCAAAGTTGACTCCTTTTTATAATTTTCAATTTCGGCCTGAAAATACACTTGATACCTATTAAATAATTGATTAGGACTAAAAGTGTTCCTCTTTCAATCCTACTTTCGAGAGTGCTATCATGCTTTTCTAAAAAAAAAAATGGGCCCTAAATGGGGAGGAGAAGACGAAAATTCAAATTTGGAAGTTTGTATTCTACATACTTACTAGTTATTACTTCACTTGTGCTGTGATGATAAAAATAGGTGCTTTTCTGCACTGAAAAAAATAATAATAAAATTTATCCAAAAAAATAATAACGTGTCACAATTCTCAAAATAGGAAAATTTTATCATTTTTTTGAATAAAATTTATTTTTTTTTGGTAAAATTTATTCATTTTTTTAACAAATTTTATCATTTTTTCTGACAATAAATATTATTTTTTAGAACAAATTTCACCTATTTTGTGAATATTGAAACACGTTATTATTTTTTTGAATACATTTTATTATTTTTTGATTAAAATTTATCATTTTGGTAAAATTTATTAATTTTTTCGATAAAATCTATTTTTTTTTTGATAAAATTTATCATTATGGGGTAAAATATATTCATTTTCGTAACTTCTGTTTTTTCCGTGTGCGAACTAGTGAAAACTAAATCTCAGATGTGATTGCAAGAAAGAGGAGGAAAAATGAAAAACAAGCTTTGAAAATTTATAATTTTTACAAGAACTTTTACCTAAAAAGACTGATTGTTTATTTTCCAGTGTGTTTTCGAGAAGAACAGAATTGGTGAGAGAGGTACAGAAGTTCCTCAGTTCCATCCATTAGGAATGGAAAGTCGAAATCAAGGTCAAAAGAATTCAGAGAGTAAAGTTGAGATCGATCGTTTGTGCTTCATTTGTGCTTCATTTCGCCCATATTTTTTTGCTTTGAGCTTCCACAGAGTACCGAATTGGTGTGGGAGGTGCTGAAGTTTCTCAGCCCCATCCATTAGAAATGGGAGGTTAAAACGAACGCCATGTAATGTATAGGTTGTAAAAATAAGAGACTGGGTGAAGGGGGAGGGGACAAAATATGAAAAATTCTAAATTTTTGAGTTGAATTTGTATGAACCCCCACTTTTATTGGACCGAAAAAAAAAGTTTCAATCGAATCAAAAGGATTTCCAATAGAAGCGATTACTTCTACACCTGCAAATTTTCAAAACATTACAAATTTGGGGGGAAGGGGTGAGATTGAGGTATGGCAGAGCGTTTTAATAAAATTTTTGTACTTTTCAATATTCATCCTCATAAAGGGAGGAAGGAGCAGAAATAAATTCATTCAAGAATGACACAAAATATCACCAATCCAAAAAGGATATCAGTAAAATGAAAAATTATCAAGGGTAAAAGAAGAAATTGGCTTTAAAAATAGACGTGGACAACTGTCCAAAAATTGGGATATTTTTACAAAAATTGAACAGCTGCCCAAAAATCAGTTGAATATCAAAAAAATTGATAATTTTTTGATTGCAGGTAGAAAGTGTTTCAAAAATTGAAGGATTTTCTAAATCTTGGAAAATAGGTATGTAGATTTTCCAAAAATAGGAACTTTTCAAAAATGGTATTAGTATGGACGTTTTCAACAGAAAACCCCGTCGACTCTTATTGGTTAATTTTTAGCCTATTTTTCAAAGGCTTTCAAAAGTAATCACTTTCGATAATTTTTCAATATTCAGTTTAAAAAAAAAAGAAAGGAAAAAGTAACTAAGTATTTTAAACTTACAAAAATCAGGGGTGCAGTTTTTCAACATTAGTCCCGTCTACACCTCTTTTTTCAAAAATTAGAAAATAGCATGGAAAATTGACGAAGATTATTTTCATAAGTTGAAATACTTGTGTTAATATCTCTTATCATTTCATTAAAAATTCTCACAAAAATTTTTAAAATTCTTCATCAAATGTGTATCGAAAAAACAAAAGAAACTGATTTTTAAACAAAATTTCTAAAAAAAATAAACTGGAATTGAAAGAGGATGCCCAAAGGATGCCAATAGTATTTTTGGTCAAAGTCACCCATATTCAAACTTTTTTTAAAACACTTTCGTTAACAATGGAGAAATTCTAACTGACACGACAGTGCAATTTTGAAACGAAACAGAAATAAAACGAAAGCATGTTATGAATCCAAATCCAATGTTTCAGGTACTGAAATTCATTTCTCGAATTTTGGTGAATTTTTGAAATTTCAAAATAATATTTAAAAAAGTTGATCAAAGTAGCAAAAAGCCTAAAATTTGGTATTTACCCATATTGTTGATTTATTTGATGAATTCAAGAATAATTAAAATCGACGGCTGTTTTGGATCAAATCTATATTTTTTTTCAGCAAAAATTATTTGAAAAATAATTGAAAATATGAAAAAACTCAAGGTTGGTAGATATCCTATTTTCGACCTCCCGATCAATGGGAAATGATATTGAGGCGTTTTGGAATCTCCAGAAAACGTTGAAAATTCCCATTCCCAACAAAAAAAATTTTCGGAATAAAATTGGGATTTCACCAGAAGTCACAAGTTTAAAAAAAATGTGCTTTAATTGTGCTAAAAGGTCAACTAAAATTTGGGTAATTTGAGATTATTAAATTCTCATGTTAACAAGAGGACAATTTTTATGAGCTTTTCTGCAGTATACGGACAGAAAATTTTCAAAATTTTCTGCTAGGGTTAGAACATTTTGAAACCACTTCAAACCGATTCGAAAGCTCAAAAAAGAGATAAGTACATAAACCGAAATTTCAGCCTTTTTCGTCGATTGGATCAATTTTTTATGAAGTAATTTTGAAATTTCAAAAATTTGCCAACACCTATTCGAAAAATAAACTTTGGCGTCTGAAATTTTGGATACAATAGGTTCTTCAACAACTTTCATTTTTTGGGGGGAAGGAGGGGTCAGTTTTAAATTTTCTCTTCAAAATCGGACCTTTTTCTTGATCGTATACTTACTAGAAAACTGAACCATTGATAAAAACTCTGACCATCGAATGCTGAGGTAATAAAAAAATATTACCTCAAATACAGTTAGGTATAGGTATTTTTACATTCTACAAACTCATTTTACCACGTTCAATATCCATATTCACAAAGACACCTTTACCCCAACACCTTCTCCACCTCTGAAACAATTCTTTCACACTATCGCCATAATATTCGCATAATCGTACCAAGGAAGCTCGAGGTATCGCACTACACTCCATATAAATAGCTCTTATTCCGCGACCCAGCCGATATCGCGTTTTTATACCAAACCGGTATACAACAATCACGAATAAAAAATCTACAATACCGGATAGAAAAGACGTCTTATTTATATACAAACATTATCTACACAGCCGGAGCAGTTCGGAGCACAACTGCGCCGCGGCATTCCATACAACACAATTTTTCAAGTCGACCTTTACAAAAAAAAAAAATGACCATACACTCAATCACAGATCCCAATTTCTCAAACGTATCCTCGGCGCGAACACTGTTTCGCAACTGGTCGTCGATAAATAACCGTATCTCGATGATACGGATCGCATGAAAAATACGGTATTATAATTAAAAATAAAACTTTATATACGTGCTTGGTAAATAAAGTTGTAATCCGTGTACAGCATCGGATAACGTAAAAGCTATTTCAATGTAATATATTAACCGGTTTCCTATTTTTTTCTCCCGATTTGTACTCTTATCTTTGTACAGCCGCCTCTTTCACTCGTGCAAAATCTGCCTATAGATGTGTAAGTGTGAAGTTTACGACTGGACGGTGTTGCTGGGGGGAGGGGTGTTCATGAATTTGCAAAAAGGCGTTAATTTTTTCGCTATTGTGAAATAGGTACGAGACGGAACCAGTTTCAATTCGGGTAATAAATTCGCGATAACGGGTTAAAGGTTGTTTGGGGTTTTAATTTTTACAAAACGATCGATAAACTTTGAAGGTTTATGATGGACAACTTTTTTTCAAGTTTTTAATTTCGGTATACGAGATGGGGTAGTTGAAGGGTCAGCAAATTCATCCAGTAGAATAGGTAATTTCACAAATGAGATGCTAAAAATCTACCTAATTGGATACTTAAAAAATGATGAAAATTTTATCGCCTGTCAATTTACAATTATTAAATTTATCAAAATGGGGTGAAGGAAGAATTGAACTTTTGAATTCTTAACGACTCAAAAATTGAAAATTGTGGTCTTCTGGGCTTGTAGTTGTTTCGAGATTTTCGATGTTTCTAACTCAAAAACTGCAAAAAAATGATTTTCCACCTCAAAAATTTATATCCAATTTATCTAGAGAGTCAGTGAATTTTTAAAATAGGTTGAAGAATAATAAACTGAATTTCCACAAGGTTTTTGAATAAATTGTGAAAATTCGTTGAAAAGGTTGATAGAAATTACGATATGAAGTAAATTCATTATTGTGAGGAGGGCTTTTTTTAAAAAGAATCTTTCATAATAATTTTTTGCAAAATCGTATTTTAATAAAACACTTTCTTTTTTTTTCGAAAAAATTTCTCTCACAATTTTCATCTTAAACGTGATTTAAAATCGTGATTCTCATGTTTGGTTTCCTAACATGGCCTAAATCAGAATTTCCTTACTTAGTTATTATAATTAATTCCATAAGAAGTATAATAACACGAATGTTTTACACGATTCATGTCGCAAGAAAAGTAATTTTTTCCATCAGTAAAATTTTTTCCAGAGCTTAAAAATTCAGGGCAAAACATTTCTTTCAGTTCTTTTCAGTAAAATTTTGTGAATTTTATTGAATGAGTTTTGGAAAAAAAAACCCTCAAAAATACCAATTTCTCGTCAAGAAATTTAACCTCTCCTAACCTACACCTATAAAAATTGATCAGTTATGCAAGAAAAAAAAATTAGGTTTAAACCTTGCACGAATTAATCAACTCTCCAAAACATATAATTCTGTTAAATTCAGTCATTTTCGTAAAAATGAACAATTTTTCAATTTAAACAATTTAAAAAATTGGGCAGTTTCACCAAAAAAAAAAAAACTGTTCAAAAAATTAAATTTTTCAAATCCTTCTTTAGATGTTTCTCGCTGCTTTATTTTCTGAATGTGATTATACTGAAGAAATTCTCCATTAAAATTAACCAAAAACCTAAAACAAACTAGTAGGATTTAAAATTTTCATCAATAACCCCGTGTGAAACTTGGGAAAATCAAAATATATAAATTCAAAATCTTCACTATATTCATCAAAAAACAGAGTTTAAAAAATTGAAAGAAATATTTAATAATGTTCAATTTATTCCTTTTCTGATGAAAGCTTGCGGCCTTTTTATTCCCCGAAAAGTAAAAATTCAAAATTTTTTGTCGAAAAATCTAGCGTTTGTCCGAAAAGTGAAAAAAATACCAGATGACTTGATGATCCTTTTTTTTTCTGGAAAACTTTTGATATGAGCTTGAAGTGGGGAAAAATTTTAATCCAAATCGGAAAATGGAAATGAATAAATTTAATTTTAGTGGAAAATGGATTTTTTTGTCTCTCAAAAATAAGAAAAAAAAAGAAAAAAGGAACTGATATCATTTCAGTTTTTCATCACTGGCAAAAAGACTCATAAATAAGTAATTCCAGTTATATTAAAAAAAAAAAAAAATTAAAACATACCTAGAATTTCTTTAAAAAATCGATAAATTTTTCAAAAACTGGAAAAATAATCCAAAAAATATTTTTTTTAAATCGTGAAATTAGGTAAAAAAAAATGATAAAAATATTTTATTGAAGTTTAAAAAATTTTCGACAATCCAGATACTTAATACTGATTCAACTGAATTCTTGAAATTCAGCCAAACTATGGCAGTGAATATGAAGCGAACAAATTCAATCCAGAATATTTTTATCAGGTAAGTAGAGATTTAAGAATTCAAAATTTCCAATATTTAAACCATCTTGACTTTTTTATTTCATAAATTAAATAAGCACCCTGGTATAAAAATGTAGATATAAAATTTAGGATTTTTCTATGAGATAAGAAGGAAGGAGAGAGAAAGTCTTTTACTTCGAATTTTACAGAAGAAAAAAAATGATCCAGCCCTCGTCTTTAGTTTACTGTGTTTGGAAGCTATTTTGAAAAGTATCCAGTGGCGTTGGAAGCCTTTTTTGGGGGGGAGGGGTGCAAAATGAGTTTAGACTTGGAAAATCAAGAGGATTTTTTTTTGGGGTGGAGGGGCAAAATGAGCTTTTTTTGCACTTTTGCCTTAAATAATCTACATTACATACCTAATTGTGATTTTGTTCATTCCTGAACGAAGCTTTAAACAAAATTGGAAATTTAATGCCCAAAACAAATAAGATTTAAAGGGGGAGGATGCAAATGAAACATTGCACCCTCGTCAGAAGTTGGGAGAGTGCAATGCACCCAAATGCACCATTTGCACCCCACTCACCGACGCCACTCGTAGTGAAGAACCAAAAATTGAAACTCAAAAAAAAATTGGGATGGTTAGTAAAAATATTTTTCATCGAAAAAGCCATTCCAGGCTCAAAAAAACCTGGGATGATTTTGAAAAAAAAATTTCACTTGCCATCTGACTGAAATTCATTTTAATAAAATGAACGAAAAATAGGTAAGCATTTTGAACTTTGAGAGTTCAATTATCAATTCTCTTATTTTGAAACAATGATTTAGACCACTGAAATACTCGATGAGCATTTTCTGTTCTTCAAAAATTTCTTAGAAACTATTAGAAATAAAACATAATTCATATTTGAAAACATTTCGGATTTTTAGAAAGGGGGAGTAATTTTTCATCCAATTCAGAATTTTTTTTTCAACGTAAGGAATTCCAACTGTAATATTTTCTTTCAACTTCATCCACTGAACTCGTTTTTAATAAAAATTGGAAAATGTACAATCCAATTCTACATCAGAAAAAGAAATCAAACAATCGACGCGATTTCGATTCAAAATCTTTTTAAAAAGATACACAGGCATCAGCAATCATCCGATCAATTTAATAAAAACAAAACCCACATATAAGACCTTGATAAACTCAAAAATAGCTCATCATTTGATATACCTACCTACTTTAAAATAAGCACTCTAAAATGGAAATCTGATCCGTTTACATTTTATTCAACACAGACAACTACGCACGATTTGAAATCGTGATTAAAACGTTCCAGTTTAACTTACGACAAAAAATATCATCGTTTGAAATCCTACGCAATTCGATGATCTCAAAAAGAAAAACACTATTCCTTTATAGATCAACGATCACCTATCACCATTCTACTCCACCACGTGCGGATCATTTTACCATCACTGAGTAAAATTTATCGTCCGAAGACTTTTTCTTGAAGAAGAAAAAAAAAACGCGGTACAACATCAAACTACACCATCACACGAGGGTACAAGTAGGTATAATTAGTAGAGAAAATTTATTCAAAATTTCCAGCCCATAAGACAAGCAAGTCCCAAGTGATGGGCACCTTGTACCTTTTATACGCTCTTTGGTCGGCGTTTATTACTCGTATAAATGGAACCCTCTCCGGAGCATGGTTTTTTCTACCTTTACTCGTCAAACGTGACAATAAAAAATGAAATTTATGGAAAACCGGATTCGGCGTGTAACATTTATGCTAAGTGACCAGCAAGGCTGCTAGAAAAGATGTTTTCGAAAAAATAAAAAAAACCACATCTTTCACCTTTTTCTTTCCAATGGTCAATTGTACGGGTATCTGCAGTGATTCGAGACATAATAAGTACCCAGGTTAATTAACGAAGACTAATTTTCGCACTCACGCGATCCATACGTTAATCGTACATTGACCATAATCATTCACCCTGTTCCGAACATCCTGCCGACCCTTAGCTCCTTTCGCGGCAGCTCGTCTTATAATTAACGACGTGATTCGAAATTTACCATTTTCGTCACTTCTTATTCGTTCCAGGCGGCGATAAAATTACAAAACCAAACCATGTGATAATACGGTTCAAATGTGGAATGAATTATGGGGTGGAAAATATAGTTATTATAGGCGGGGCTCCAAGGACAACTACTGCTCCTCTCCATCCCATAACATCGATCGCAATTAACTATCTGGAAAGAACCGTGGCCGTCATTATACAAAATAAAGACATCAACGCTGCACGACAGGGCAAAGACGGCTTCAACCGGTTTCCCGGAAAAAAACACCCAATCTTGGTAGGAAACTCGATGTACTCGGGTATTGCCAATTCACCGAACGAATTGGCTTTTTATGGATAAAAATCTCGCAACGTACAGCTCGAATTAATTCATTTCCATAGAGTGAGAAACGTAGCGATGAATTGTTCTCAACGTATAGAGCCAATGGGCCATTCATCATTGTATGGTCACTCCCATAGACGTAGATTCGGCCATTAAAATTCATGAACAATTTTTTTTCATTAGAGGAAAAGTCCACTTACTATTTATACTGCTACTTTTTATGGATACGTTGCGAATATGATGATCAGCTTGAAAGTGAATATCAATCGAGTTTAAATCTTGAGATCCGATCGTTGCTTCATTCTGGAACAAAAAAAATATACAATTTTTCAATTAAAGCAATCTTCGAAAATACTATTTTTGATACATAATAATTCAACATTAGCTGCTTTTTTTTACACCGAACGATAAAAATTCATCATATAAATATTCCAACGACCTCAGCTCGGTTCTATGCCTTCAGTATCCAACTTTTCGAACGCAATAGACCAGAAACACCTGAAATTCCACCCTTTTCTACACCTTAAATCTCGATAACTCTCTGTTCTCACGATCACTGATTGAAATTAGGCTCGGGCACGTCGTGATCCACCTGCTCCGTCTCAATCCCTCGACTCGTTCGGATTACATTCTTAAACGTTTTATTATCTAATTCGTGGTTACAGCCTCATGTTTCCGGTCATCTCAACCGGTAGCCGGCTTCGATAACACAAACGCAGCGCGTCTAGGCGATAAGTTTCACAAGATTTCGAATCTCAACTGAGCGGCGTTTAATTACACGCACTTCAATTACCACAGGCCTTCATGTCTTCATTGCCCAAACCCATGATAATCAGCTAGTGATACCATGGAACCGTCGTGATCAAGTTTTTAAAGCTGTTTCGCCCACTTCCACTGGTTCAAATTTATCAACTCTAAAAGTAAATAAAAATTCGAGTACATTGGTATTTCCTTTCAAAAAAAATATAATTTAAATTATATATTACAACGGCGCGCTCCAGGATATAAACTAGGTATACTATACACCCTGGGCCCCCCTCCCATCAAAGCAGCGTGCAGCTTTACCTCGACTATGGTTTTATTACGATTTTTCTCCTCAGATACCTATATATCTAGGTAAAGGTAAAATATTATTTAGTTTTATTATCAGCTTTTAACATTTGACAGTTTTATTCTGAAAATTTATGACTTTAACGAGAATATTATCTATAAATTATGAATAAAAACAGACCAAAAAACAATAAAATCATGAGTTTATTCTCGCAACGGATATCGAGAAAACGCCGCAATGGTGTTACATTTTTACACGGATAAAAAAATAAAAGAAATTCGGTAGGTAACCTTTTCTCGAATACGGTTCTGCAATCGTATTACAGAATATAAAACGTGTTTCTCGGAACGAGATATTATTTAAAGTATTTCACTCTTTAGAGATCCGAGTGTTTACTTTGACAGCATTTTAAATTATCACTAAGCGGTTGAGTTCGATTTATCTGATTTTTTTTCCTCCTCCTGCCTATATAATGTAGTCGGTTCACGCTACGATAAAAGCTGATTAAACGTTATTTTCATTTACATAACAGAATGAAAACAAGAAGAAATATTCATGAACAAGATCTACTGAGCCTTTTAACGCTAAATAGCTTACCTGTTGAAATCTAGACACTTGAGATAGATCTTGTTAAAAATTCTAAACAATAAATTCGAATTCTTCGAGAAATCTATAATGAAACAAAAACGAATATTTTTTACATCATAACATAATAATATATCAAATGAAATATTTATCACACCTTGGGCTCTGGATTAAGAAATTATACCGTCGAAATCAATCTACTTCGTCGTAACCTTCCAGCTCGTCGTACTGGGCCGAAAGAGCATTAATTATTTTACATCGAGTGAAGTAGCAGCTGCAAGGCACAGGGTGATCTTCCTCGTCGGCATCTAGCATTTGAAATTCGATATCGTAGAATCGACTATTTTCTTGACTTTTTTTCAAGTTGAACATTCCAACGAAAGCTTCTCCTTCTTCTAGCTCTATTTCATCTTGCATTACTAAGACGGTTTGTTTCCAGTGTGTAAGTGGACTCGAAGGGGAAGTATCGAGAATTATTTCGGTTTCACTGGACGTTGGAAATTTCACTGTGAACCAGATACAAATTCCTTGGCATTTATCATTAGATTTCGAGACGGTAAAAAATTTACATTTTAGTTCGTTCAAGTCTTCGATTTGGATATCTTTCAATGAGAACTCTAGGAGACTTTTTGGATCTGATAATAAACACGATGAAGGAATTTCGGTTATTTCTGGTTTACCATTGTATAATTTACGCAGCTGGGTTGCAAAATGCGTCATTTTAATATCACAGACGTTAATCCAACGTGAATAGAATGCTGGTAAGGTGCATATAGATGCGAAAATCTCACATTTATCGGGGAACAGGAGACCGTCAGGTTTGAGGAATTTGTCTCTAGCTATTAGTACGCTGTCTAGCATAGCTTCGTGGAGTAAATAAAAGCCCATCCATTCGGATATTATTACGTCGACTTTTTCTGGTAACTCGATGTCTTCGATTCGGCCTTGAATTACCTGAAAATTAATTAAATTTAGAATAAAAATTGTAAGATGATATTGGAAACTTGGATCTTACTTCGACGATATTCTGGACTTCGTTTTCTTTGACTGTTTCTCTAGCGATCTTGGCTACGTTACTGGCATCAACTGCGTACACCTTGGAAGCTCCAGCTTTGGCACAGAGGATAGAAAGGATACCTGGAGCGATAATTTACATCATGAATAAGATCTTGAAGATGAAAAATATTAAAATAGCAATATATTGATACTTTACCGGTACCGGTTCCGACGTCAAGTACGACTTTTCCATTAAATAAGTCTTTATTGGAGAATATGGCGTTTCTGTAAGCTTCGTTTCTAGGAATATCATTTAGCATTACTTTATGAACCTGTTGAATAAGCAAAAACTATGGATTAGCTCAAAAAGAAACACTCTGATGAAAGTTAGAACCATAATTTTTCAAAGATTGATAGTCTATTTTGATACTTACCTCGAGGTCAGAATACGATTCGAAATATTCGTCGGTTTCAGTCATCGTTGAGAAAAACAATTGGAAATACAATAAATTATGAAAAACATCAATAAACTAGCATAATTTAAGCTAAAGCTCAAACTTTTGATCAGAAATTCGAAAATTTTTATTTTTGAAAAAATCGAAACGCGCAAAAGTTCAACTTTATTGGCTTGCAGATTGTGGCATTTTTGATGATATTTATCGTATTGAAATTTTTTTCTCAGAAATATCGAGGCATTTTGAAGACTCCGTAATCAAACAATGTCATGGCATTGCTTCATCGTGGAACTCCTGTATAAATATTTTTCATTTTCAAGTGATAAGAAAACTTGAAATTTTTTGATCTTGAAAAAATTGTTGAGAATTTCACCTTTTTCGGTCCCTTAACTTAATTTAGATTGAATTCAAAAATATATCATGGCACAGTGTGCGTTATTATGTGCCAGACGATTCCTTTCTGAGGGAAATTTGACTAAACTGTGAGTACCAAAAGTTTTACTTTTTCTATCATAAATTTCCATCTACGTTGTTCTATTATCTTGAACTTTTAACCATTGCAGAAGAGCACCATTTTCGACTTCAGCCTACCTTAAAACTGAAGAAAAAGGTTACCAATTAATCGATCTTAAACCCTCGCAGGTAGTTGAACGAGAAGAAGATAAACTGGAAGTGATCGAAGATCTTCCTCCAGTAAGTATCAAATATAAATCTCTACTCAATTTAACCTCAATTATTATTCAGTTCAATTTATTCTGGCTATTTTTTTAGTTCTATCTTGAACCTTTGAGCGGAGTACCCGACGAACATCGTGATGGCAGACTAGTCCGCATATCAAAACCACCGAAGAACGCCATGCAATCTGGTACAGATAACACTCACGGTTGGTTACTTCAATTCGATCAAAGACAACGTTGGGAAAATAACTTAATGGGATGGGTATCCACGTAAGTCATTACGTAACTCACTTTCAAATTCAGATTTCACTTTTTACCGAAATGATCATTTCAGCGGTGATCCCTTATCAAATATGCAAATACGTTTTCGCACCATCGAGGAAGCTGTAAAGTACTGCAAGAAAAATGCTTACCCTTATTATATCGAAGAAGAAAAACCTTATAAAGCAAGGGCTAAATCGTATGCTAATAATTTCTCGTGGAATAAACGTTCCAGAACTTCTACCAAGTAAAGTAATGTAAATGTTTGTAAATAGGAACCGTATAATATTTCAATCTATATTCGAAATTTGCTAGATGTATTTTAAAATGAATTGTTGTTCGAATAAATTATTCATGCTTTCAATAGTTGTGATACTTCAGTTCGTGAAAAAAAAATCTGAAACCACGAAAACGTTGAACAAAATTCAACAAAATTGAAAATGACAAGTGATGTATCGTTTATTAGGTTTTCTGAGGGGCTGAGTTCGAATATCAATTTTATTTTTGAATTCAACCTCTCTCACCCCTCTCCTACCACCTCAACGAAAGCCCAAATTTTACATAGAAAGTAAAAATAATTTTTTTTTGCGTGGCATGTATTTTGTTATTGATTTTTTGGTAAGATAAATTCGAATATGAACTTCTTTTTTCCTTGAGTTTTTGAGGGGACTGTAATTGAACAAAACTGCTAATTTTCTAGCTTCTGGGATGAGACAATTTCGTAAAAAAAAATCGTAAAATCTTAAAACCTCTGATTTTTTTAATACACCAAATACAACGATAATATACGCATTTATTAATTTTGTTAATAGTATAACAGCGAGTTATACATATATTTATCAACTATATAATGGTAATATATTTATTAAAAAGTACAGAAGGCACGTTAAAATTGAATTGCGAGTACGTCAAAAATAGAAAAAGGAAAAGTAAAGAAACAGATTATAATTTACAGGCAGTTAAAAATATAAGTGTGATTATAAAATTGCTGAATAATGAATACGTGAACATATCCCGTCCACGGTGCGAACTTTCTGTACAATTTCGTCCACAAATTTATCTACAAATTTATTTATTAAAATTAAAATCAATAACGACAATCAGCGACTAGATTAGTTACATTTAAATAGGTAAAAAACCGAAACAAAACACGTCAATAACAAAATTACGTAAAGAAAACAATTTAAAATTATAATTGTGAATATTATAAGATAAAATATCACAGGAATGTATAATATAAAAATTACATCAACGATTTACCTCGAATCTCTTCATATTCTCAACATAAATCGCCTACAATGATATTTCGCTTCTCATGCTGCATTCGTATTACAGTTATTTTAAATTCTTTTTTTTTCGCCTAATTCCGAATTTTCCTCCGTCATTCGCAACCTGCGTCAAATCAACGATTTCAACAACGAAACAGAAATCTTTCCAATATAAAGCGTAGATCATCTATCATCTCCCGATTCTCGATGAACCAACGCATGGTGAATAGTAACAGCTTCGCTACCTCTTCTAAATGCTGCTCTTTTTTGATGAGCTGTGTTGGCTGCTGAGGTAGCAGTCGACGGTGGTGACTGAGCAGTATCCGATGACTCTGGAGAAGCATCTGTAACCGTGATGCTGACTGCTGATTCTGGCAGCTCTAATGAACACTGGGTCATGACCGGAGGTTCGTTTTCTGGTTTAGACTCCGGCGATGGTTCGCTGACAGTGATACAAACGTCGATTCTGTTCAAAAAAAACACAAAAGTTATTATAAAAATATCAAAAAAAAAAAATTAAAAATATTCTAACCGAATAATAAATTAAAAAATTATCCATAAATTACATAATTAATTATAAATTTACTTATAAATTATTTACAATTTTCCATCATCTAATCCTATTCTTTTCATAGTAGGTTTTGGAACGAGTAAACTCATTACTTAGCAAATGCCAACGTAGCACTTTTTCGAATAATAGATTGTTATACGAGGGCACAAAACAAGATTTACGATAACGAAGAAACATTGTTACCAAAGAAGAACAACAAAGGGGATAAACCTCGACTAATGCCACCAGTTTCTATACTTTTAATAATGATGAAAAAAAAAAAGAAGAAAGGCGAAATAACAAAGTATCAAAAAGAAGCTTAAATCAGCTTAATTTTAGCATCTCGATGGAAACAAAAACTTTTAAGTACTTATACCTCCCTCGTGAAAATTTTTCGCAAAGCCTGCTTATCTGGCCAAGCTAATTTAATTATTCGGTATTTGAAAATGAATGAGAAAATACTCGAGTCGAATAATAAAAATGAGAAAGCGTCGAATAAGATGAGAAATTTACAAAGTAAAATAATTAAAAAAATGGGCTTCTATTTATCTATCAGCAGAGCTATTGGCGAACAGTAAAGGTCATAAAAATTCAAAAAGCATCCATGTATCCGTTTATAAGATCACTAAAGGTAATGATTTTTACACATTCCAAAAACCACTTTATCGTTGTAAAAATCGTACGTAGATATTGCTTTTTTTTAAACGCAATTTATCTACCGTGATTTTTTGTTCGTTTTTGAAATTCTAAAAGCGTTTCAAAATGCTAATTCTACATCGAATTATGGTTTTGTAGAACTGTACAATGTCCAATAAAATAATCATACGAATAACTAACGCCTAAATTAATGGTTTGGCTAAATTAGCTATAAAAATAAACCGACACGTACAAATTTTACAATTCACATGTTCAAGTTGCAAATTGATTTCCCTTTACAAACTCGGTGCAACTTGATACGAGTAATTGGTTTATAACTAAATGTGTACTACCTTTAATCGGTTACATGAATTGCCGCTGGAAATTAAGCATCAATACGAGAACATCTATAAGCGTCAGATTTATCGAAGTGTAAGTACATTTCAAATGATCAACCTTTATAGAGGTTTGCACAACTTCGTTTTTTTAAATATAAAATATTTTCAAAAATCTATGACACAAAAGAAATAGAATTTAAAATTTCAATTAAATAGAAGCAGCTGACTACGATTAATAAAACACATTATAGGCATATACCTACACTACGAACTACACTATAATAGAAAAATGAGAATGAGAATATTTTACACGAAAATTAGGTAAATAGAATTAGATATAATATAGAAAAAAAAATCTATAAAATTCTAAATTACTATATCACTGGTAGCAGCAAGTATAGTACAAGATGAGAAAAGTAGGGATTGAAATCAAGTAGGTATAGGAGAAAGATTCCAATTTGTAAAAAAATTTCAACACGACGACACAGAAGAGAAATCGAAAATTTTAATAGTAATTTTTCAAAAATCAAACTCGTGCCACCTTTTAGTTTTTTTTTTTTTTTGGTCAAAAAATTAAGTGAGCAACAGGTACGACACAATCTAAGAATCTACCCAGGGAAATCACACAATTGTGAACCACCCTTTAAAGTTGTGCAACTAATTACAATTACCTACACATAGTCGACCATCCAAACGTACTTACTCTTCGGCATGCACTTGACCAAACCGATTTCTTACTTAGGAGAAATATCATCCTCTGGTAGGGGCGGCGGGGGAGGTGGAGCAACGTCTTCACCGTTGACTTGAGTGCTGGTAAGTAAAAATAAGGGTAAGTTTAACCACATGCTGCTGTTGATTTCGGAAGCGTCGCTGGCATCGGAGGCGCGAGATGATTTTCGCGAGGATGCCCGGGAGCCGCGGTGGACGTGCAGGAAGGAAGATAGTCGGCCTTGCCAGCCTCCGCCTGGACTAGAGGATTGGGTTACTTCGTCGACGTCGCCTTCTTCGCGTTCTTTTCTGCGTCTGCGGAGTTGAAAAAAAATTGTGTAGAGTTGATCGAATTTTGAGCGTTTGTTTGAGATTTATTTAGGTAGGTATTGGACGTTTGCGAAGTATTCCAGATGGGAGAATCGTTCGCGAACGATTTTGGACAATAATATGCTAATATACTACATGATTAATGAAAGACCTATGATTATGAATAATTTTTGATCAGAAATTAGGAACAATTTAATTATTACCTATCTTAATTCATTTTTTTACAAATCGTTCGCGAATGATTCGCTCGTTTCTGCTCAAATAATTTACAAATGATTCAGTTAAAGTGATTCGGTCGTGAACCATTCATTTTTAACTGAATCATTTGTAAATTATTTGAGCAGAAATGAGCAAATCATTCGCAAACGACTTGCAAATGATTTTAGATAATTGAATTCATTCGCGAACGACTCCACTGGATCAAATTTTTGAAAAAGGAATCAGTGAATCAGATGAGATTGATTCGAGCAAAAATGGTATACAAATGAATCATTTGCAAAAATTTGATTCAATAGAGTCGTTCGCGAACGATTCATCCAGAAGCGAGAAGCGAATAAAATAGAAAAAATCCGTGGTTGATCATCCGCGAGAATATTCCAAACAAAAATAATCTATTTCACATAAATAATTAATTTTTCGCGAACTATTTACTTGATGAAGTAGGTATGAAAACACATTTTTGTAAGAATTGAGTTTTTTTTGAATAGGTAGGTAGTCTGATATGTATTTGATAAAATTCGAATAATAGAGATTCGATAAAAAATGAACTGATCAAATACATACAAATTTATTGTTTGAGGTCTTTGCAGAGGCGTGACAAAGCGATGTTTTCTGGGAGGGAGGGAGGGAGGGAGGGAGGGGGGAGGGGTTGCCTCGAATTTTCTCTATCAATTTCCCGAAAAATTTCCTACTATTTTCCTTACTTTCCCAAAAACCCCAACCAATTTTCAGAAATTTTACAACCTTTTTTTAAAAATTTTCCAATGTCTTTAATTTTAAATTAAGTAAAAATTGCTTTTAACTAAATAAATCCTATTTTTAAAAAATTCCAAAATTGAATTAAATGAAAAAAATTATCGTTTTCATTTATTCGGGCATTTCTCGACAATCTTGAATGGAATTTTCAAAAAAAAATTAATTTTTTTAGAAAAAAAAATTACTTAATTCAGAGATGGGCTGAAAATTCAATAAAAAATGCAAGGAGTGGTCAAATATCAATAAATCAGTCATTTTAAAAAAAATAATTTTTCACTCTCAATAATGATTTTTTGAGAATTAGGGTAGCGACGTTACTTAATAAGCTCCTCTCCTTCATTCGAAGATATTCAATTATTGTTTAAATCGTCAAGTTACTGAACTCGAATAAAACGAGGGCAATTTTTTTTTTTACAAAATTCTTAACTTTCCTCCATTTTTTCAATTATTTCAAATCCAATTAAACTTGGGAAAAGTTAGGACTAGTTGGGAAAAAGTTGGGAATCCCAATTTCACCCAATTTTTCTCACTTTTTCTAATTTTCTAAACTTTTTGCAACTTTGGGATCGTCTAGAGGGGGTGTCACCTCCACCATATTCCCCGGTCGTCACACCTCTGGGGCTTTGTTTTGATCAAAACAAATCGTTGGAGATTGGAGAATGATTTGAAGACAAATTGGTGAATCATTTGAGGATAATTAGATTAGATACGAGAAACCAACAAATCACTCATAAAAAAAATTGAGCAATAAGAATCACCTCAGAAGTTTAAGAATAATCTGAACAATTCGCGAATGATTAGAAAAGGGATGAGTGTATCAGTTAAGGGTTGAGGCCAGTTTCATAGTTTCACTGTAAATGAATTATTTTCAAACAATTCCTGTTATTTTATGAGTTGTCCATTTTTTTCTTTTCTTTTTTTTTTTTGAATTTCACGAGGAAAGTTTTGTCCAAGATTTTAAGTCGTAGGTACTTAATAATTCACATCAGGATCGATTAAAAATGGTTGCCTATATTAAATATCACAGGGGCAATAATTAAACAACAAACTTCGAAAAATTCGCCATATATTTTCAAATGAGTCAAAAGGGAGTCTACCCAAAAAATTATTTACTCAATTGAAATTTTCTCTTGCTCCTGTTTTTCTCTCGATTTCCCTCGAATTTCGCACCTCTGCTACCTATTTGCTCTTCATATCCAACGTACAATTGACAAACGTCTAATTCTAAGAAAAATTATTTCACAACAGGTAAAATTTCGACTTTTCCAACTGTACCAAAAAATTTATCAATTTCAAACACGAAACACAGATGTTTATTCGAACAAAACTACGCATTTTCTTAATTGAGCTTTTCCCAATTACCCACCCATACGTTTGTTTTTAACTAACGACTCGATAAATTACTCTTCTCATGACCTCATTCGGTTTACTAGAAAGAAAAACACTCATATTGTCGGTTCAACTTTCACGCCAAAACATCAAATTTCATCATGAAAGTAACTTTACTGTATTTTTTCGTCGCTTCGATATGGATTTCATGTCGTGGACAAGGAGAACCGAATCAAAATCCGGCACCACAAAATAATGAAAAATTACCCTATGAAACACTCCCGTTGGTAAATCGAATCTCCAACTATGGTTTAGATTGTGTCGGTGATAGTGAAGATCCAACCATTGTCGAGTTGCAATTTTTGAGGAAACGGGATTCATATTGCTGTATGTATAAAAACATCTACCTATAGGTACCTATTTTCTGAATCAAAAATTTCAATTTTTTCTATCTTCTTTACTACTATTTTTTTTCAGTTGGCGAAAAAATAATCGAACCTATTACTAATGCTGTTGGAGGATTATTTGGAACTAGTTCCGATGTCTGTGAGAAGGATTTTTCATCAGCCTCATTTTTTTCGAGTAAACACATAGAAATACCAAAAAAATCTGGCATCGTTGATGAAAAGCCCATCGAAATTATTCGTTACAACGTCGACCCTTCGACTATCAATTTTAATGTGCACAAGTGCTCCTGTGAGATCAAAGATGATTCCAACCAGGAGGCCAAATCATATTGCATCGATGGATTTGCTTACGTCGCCGAAGGAGTAAATGGGTCTGAGTCGTTTTTCATTTTGAAAAAATCCGATACTTCGGATAATTTGAATTTAAAAGCTCAGGTTACTTTATCGAGTTCTCCTGCTCCTTCAACTCAATCAAACACTTCTGAAGCTCAAGCTGGACCAGCAAATTCACCTGCTGCCCCAGCTGCTCCGGCGAATTCACCAGCTGCCCAAGCTACTCCAGCAAATCCACCTTCAGCGTAGATTAATTTCGGAATTTTGATTTTTCAAAGTATGTTTAAGTAGCACATATCACTATGTTGAATAATACAGCACAATAAATTCACAGCATTGCATTTTATTGGCATATCCTACCTTTTGTACTCTCTGTAGGCTCGTTGTATCATACGCGCCGCTTTATCTTGACGTTTCCATAGTCTAGTGGAAGACACGATTTCTAATTCTTTTCTAGTTGGAAATTGTTTCTTAAATTTATCATCCATTTGTTCTTGCAGCTGAAACAAAATTTCAATCAGATTAATAAATTGGTTGAAAAAATTGATCAACAATTTTTTACGACTTTGGAAATTACTTTTTTGAATTCTTCGGTCTCCTCGACATGTCCGAGGACATGTTTAACCAACGCGTGAAGAATATCCAAGCAATGTATTTTATGACCTCGAGCTATAGGTAAATTAAAACTCACCAAAGCTACGATATTAGGCTTTGGTATACCTAGTGGAGGATCTAAGCTCGCTATAAAATCGGATAATTGAGTAAATCCGATAAATTGTGTAGCATGAGGGTCGTATCTGCAAAAAAAAAAAAAAGCACAACGAAAAAATTATCCCATTCTCAATCAAATTTCAGGGCCAAACGTCTGAAAAAATCGATACTTACTTAGACCACCTAACGTAAAACATTTCGAGATCGTCTTCAACGATACCAATCTCCTCTTCTTGATGAGCTTGATTGAAATTTTCTAAGATTATAGCAATATACATATTTATCACAATCATGTAACTGATGATGATGAAACTAGTGAAGTAAGTTATGGCTAGTACCGGGTTACCGCAGTCACCATTAGGGAGATTTTTAAAATTAGGATCACAGTCTGGCGGTTGTATCATTAATGACTCTAATACGTCATTCCAGCCAGCAGATGTCATTAACCTGTAGAATTTTCGTTATAGAAATACCATTCGAACGATACTTACTCTCGTTCGATTTTCAAAATTAAATAAATTACCGAAATAACAGCTGCATGCTTCTTCCAAACGTTTCGAAGTTTACCATATCGTTTAAAGCTCGTTGTTGTTTCACGTGTCCAAACACAGACATACCGATGATCGCGTAGATAAAGGTAATCAGTCCGAGGAGAGCGCCGATGTTGAAGAGGGCCGGCAAAGATACCACCAACGCGAATAATAATTTACGAATACCTTTAGCAGCCTGGAAAAGCGATAAATTATTGCATATTTTGGGTAAAAATTGCCCTTAATTTCGGATGAAAGTATAGCAATATTTTTTGTTAACGAGCATAAGCGCATCCAGAAATTAATTCAGAGAGGAGCGGAGAATTTGAGAAAATTAGAGGAAGGGGGTCAAATTTCAAATTAGTCATTTTTCACTGATCTATCAGTCAAAAATCATCAATTTTTTTCGTCAATTCGGGAATTGATTGAGGAATAGGTAATTTTTGAAATTTTGATTGAAAAATTGGTCAAAAATTATTAAATTATAAATAAAATGACTAAAACACTGCCCAAGTAAAGCAAGGGCGAATTTTTTTTGAATAAAAAAATAATGTTTGAGAAACAAAAAAATGCACTTTTTTATATTTTGGCCATAATTTTTTCTGTAATGAGGGGGGGGGCTCAAGCCCCCTGAGCCCCCCTTGGGCGCACCTATGTTAACGAGTTGGAGGGTTGATGTCTTATTTTTAAATAATTAAAATGTTTGGTCAGTGCATGGTTGTTGAAAACATTTGAGTGAATAGGTTTTTGATCTTGAAAAATTGAGTCAAAAAAAATCTATGGGTATGTTGCACATTTTCCAAAATTTCACACATTTTGATATACATTTTCAAACATTTTTGTACACAGAAAAATTTCAACTTTTCCAAAATTTTTAATTTTAAAATATTCTATTGGTTGGAAAATTTTTCAATTTCTTAGAAAGTTTTTAGTTTAAAACTTTCGTGAAAGTTTCCGAATTTATTTTCAAAAACGTAGGCAGTCTGATTTTTTTGGACAATTTTTAATTTTTTAGAATTGGTTCTGATTTTTTGATAATTTTTAATTTTTTAATTCATATTTCTCTCTAAAGTCTTAGGTGATGTTCATTTCATATTTTTTCTGGGTAAAGAACATATTACGAGGAGGGATCACTGAAAAAATCGTTAGAATCAGGACTATTTTGACTTTTGATAATTTGCTGCCCTGATATCTCAATGGAGCATTTTTCCAGCAATTAATCAAGTTTAATATATTTTTTCCCTGAAAAAGATTTTTTTCAAAGAAACTGAAATTGACTCCAGCATTGAAATAAATTTCAAAAAAAAGATAATGTAGATATTTTCAAAAGGTGATTGAACTTTCAATTATAAATGTAGTGAATTTTGATACATAATTTATTGAGGAGATTCCCAGCCTTGAAGAAATACCTATTTTACGATTTAATTATACCTAAATTCACAAACATTCATATTTTTGCCCCTTCAAATTTTTAAGTTGGCAAATTATATCACATTTGAGTAATTCAATTCAAGCTATTGAAATTCAAGGTAACTAAATTTTAGTGAACGCATCCCCCTTTCGAAAATTTTAATATGCACCAAGTTTTAGTCGATAAAATTAGATTTGAGTGCCGAGTAGAGGTAAAGGATTTGAAAAAGTGATGGCTTTTTTTTTAAAAAAATACAAGTTTAAAAAAAATAAAAGAATGGTAAAAATTTCATTTGAAATCAGAAAAACATAATTATCATCTGAAAAAGAAATCTTCAATTTTTAGCCCTCAAGTAGCCAAATTTGGTTTCCCCATTCCCCCGCCTTCTCGTGACTAAAAAATTGGCACAAAACCCCAATTCAGCTCTGCATTTCTTTCCTTAATGAATAAAAAATGATCAAAAATAATTCCGATTTTTAAAAAAAATTAAAATTTGAGTTAATTTAAAGTGAGAACGATCTTATTGAAAAAAAAAATCACGTACCTTAATCAACCTTAAAATTCTCCCAATACGAAATACCCTGACAACTCGTAGCAACGTAGGCGAAACTGGAAAATCAATCATCACGTCCTCCATCAAAATACCCAATATCGATGCCAATACCAATAAAAAATCAAAAATATTCCACGGGACGGTAAAATAATGAAACCTCAAACCGATCATCTTCACTAAAGCTTCTACAATTGGACAAAAATAACAATCACACATTATAAAACATGACAAAATATTGGTACCTACTTAAAATTGAGAAAAAAATCAAAAATAAATTAAACCTACCTAATGCAAAAACTGTGGTAAAAAATGCATTGCTGACTTGAAGTACAAAAAATATAGCTCGATGTTGATTGTAATGTTCAATTCCCATCGACAACATGTTCAAAAATATCAAAACAAAAATAGCTATTTCAAATCTGCAAAAATAAAACAAAAATTTCATATCCTCAAAAAAATGGTAAAATTTCATTTAAAATTTCGACTCATTCAATGAATTATTTTTACCTTCTCGAATTCGACAAATCGTAAAACGCAGCTAAAAATTTATTAATTGGTCGTTTTATAACTTTCTGTGGTTTCTTCCTGCCTAATTTTTTCATCGCAGTATAATAATGCTTCTGACTTTCGGTAAGAAACATCTCGAGAACACCTCCTTCATACTGTGAAATCAAAAAATCCACAATTACCCACAATTTCCCTTATTTGATTCATTCATGAGAATTAAGTACCTAGATAAGTAGAAAAATAAATCATTCTTTTTCTTTTGCTCCTTACCTTTTTCTTGAGCATATTGAAATTATCGATAATCACACCGATGAACAAATTCAACGTAAAAAACGCTCCACAAACGATAAAAATAACGAAATAAATATAAGCGTAAATATTGGCTTCCCTTTGAGGCTGCTTGTCAATTCCAGTCGCGTCTACGGCGTCTTGCATTACCTCCATCCATCCTTCGAAAGTCGCCTAAGGAACAAAAACGTTTCAAATGTAAGACATGTTTTAGTTATTTCCTGTTACATGGCGACGATAGACTACACTTACGACTTGGAATAACGCTAGGTAACCTATTCCGACATTATCGAAGGATATCTTCGAGTTGATCCACGTATAATTTTTCTCCAAACATTGCGTCTTATTTTCAACATCCTGACAATGATAATTCATAATTTTATAAAATGAAAAAAAAAATAGATGCATTTTCAAAATATTATTACTATTAAAAATTACCTCAGGTTCCAAACGTTCCCCTTCTTCGTTCACACATTTGTAAAATTTCCCTCCGAAAAATTGTACTCCCATGATTGAGAAAATCAACCAAAACACCAAGCAAACCAAAAGCACATTGAAAATAGACGGAATCGCGTACATTAATGCATTCACAACAATCTGTAAAAACCATTTGAAAGTTTCAACTGCATAATTTATTCTCCATCGAGTATTCTGGCCAATTTTACCTTCATTCCTTGCCATCGAGCAATTGCTCTCAGAGGTCTCAACGCTCGTAATGTTCTTAAAGACCTTAGCACCTTCCAATTTTCATTTTCTTCAATCACCAAGCTAAACACAGACATCTGCGAAACATAATTTTAAATTAATCCAATCTCCGAAGAAACGTCGCAACCGACGTGGAAAATCAATACTCACGAAAGCTATCACGAAATCCAGCACAGTCCAAAAACTGCTAAAATATTTATAAAATCCCATCGCGATCCATTTCAATAACATTTCTATGATAAAAATAACGCAGAATACGAAATTCGTCCAGTATAAAACTTTCTTCAAAATGATATTATTGTCGAGGTAAATGTCTTCGAAACACAGCGTAATACTCGAAGCGAAAATTAAAACTAAAATGAACCATTCGAAATACGGATTATCCACCATGGTCAGCACTCTACTCCGAAATGCCATCCATCTTTCACCAAAAAACGAATCTATACAGCTTTCGCAAGCTGGACACCTGTGAAAAAATTTCCATTGATTGATCAATCGGGCAAATCTTTCCAGTATCCGCAACCGCAGTGAACTTACTTATCATAAAAATGCTTAGGAAAACAGTCTTGAGGAACTTTGACCTTTTTGGCATACCCGAAACCGGGAAAACTACCCAGATTATCAATAAATCTCCCCTTTGAGTCACGTCTACCACCCAACGTTAGTTCATCTACGTAGGATGCCAACGCCATCCATGATTTTTTCTTAGGAGGTTCAGGCGAATGATGAACTTCTTCCACCTTTTCCGCAGGTTCTTCTGGTTTATTGCCCAATTCTGGATCGACGAAGTTCAATGCTTCTGCCACAAAAAAAATTAAATAGATCAGAAAAATGAGCGTTTGATGATCATCAGAGAAATTTTTCACTCACCTCGACTGCTTTCCCTTCGAATAGCCAGCATGTAAGATCTACGATGGGTTCGATTCGGTGGGCTATTTTTATCCAACGTATCAAAATTATTGTCATTTGTCAAATGAAAATCTGCATCAGGAGCTTGTAACGATGGTGCATTCAGCATAACCTCGTGCATGATTTGCTGGTATAAATCGTCATTATCAGAATGATGCAGACTGCATGCTGGTGACGGCTGATTCAGGGTGCTTTGAAAATATCCCGTGTCTGTGGTGGAATTTGGAATGAGAATCGAGATCAATCTTATGGCGAGCAGTAATTTGGTATATCCGGAAAATAATATTTTATGAGAATTTTACCTGCTGAATCTTCCGTCAAAGTTCTCTCTATATGAGGAACTTGTTTATTATCTGGATCATTGATGTAGACCTCTCGCTCATCCGCTTGATCATCGTTCAATAAATCTATGTCTTGAAGTGACATCGTATCTTGATGCTTTGCTGTACCCTGAACCCGTAAAGATGGTAAAATCGTTTCTTGCTCATTTCTTTCCGACGTTTCAGATTCATTTTGTCTGGAAAAATAGAATATTGTTAGCTATTTCTTTGTGTAAAATCGACCCTCGAGGGTGAGGATGGAATCAAAAAAAATGAAAAATTTTCGCCCCATTCCCCATGGTTTCCAATTTTGAATCTTATCTTAGATTTTCGGGTTGGGGAGCAAAATGACTCCAAAAATTGATCCAAGAAGTCAAAAATATGAATTACGATACCCTACACAAATAAATTAAAATAATCCCAAAAATAGATTTAAGAGCACAGAAAATCTTTTTACAGCAAAAAAACATCAATTTTTGAATTTTTTTGGGATTTTTTCTCAACGTTTTTTGGTTGTGATTTGGATTTTATTAAAGCTTATTTCCCCTGAAGTGGAAAAAATTTAAAGTAGATTGGCGAGGGGCTTCAGAAGTCATCAGAACGTATTTTTTCTACTTGGTTTCATCTCTGAATTGGATTTTTCCAACCCCTGGCCACGTGCTAGGCGATTCGTTAAATTGATGTTAATAAAATTGCCTAACCGGTTTGCCGTAAATAATTGAAAATCCGTATAAATCAATGCACGACTTAAAAAATATTTTCTCTTTCTTGGGTTCTTGACTATAAGGTCTAATTATTGCATTGTCTTAAAGAAGGCAGTCATTGGATTAAATTTTCAAATTTTCATTACCTTCTCCACGAATTTTAGTCACTATTTTTACGAAAATAGTGAACAATTCTCCACAGTTCTCAAAACATTAAATTATTTTAAAATGTGGCACGTTTTAGAATAAGGAGGTTTAGGATGAAAAAAATCGATATCAACTTTTTTATGAATTTCGATAATTTTTTTTCGCTGAACATGATCCATCAAACCATAAATTATGACCCTGCCGGAAAGAAGGGACCTTGTCGATGTCTCATTTCTCAGGTTTTTGGTTCAAATGACACCAAATCTGGACCAAACACATAAAAATAAAGACATAGATTTTTTTAACTCAAGGTCCCTTCTTTCCGGCAGGGTCATATGTCTTAAGGTTGAAAAATGAGCTCACATCGTCTTCAAAGTTCGACATAAAAAAACACAATTTTGAGGAAACCATTCCGAAATCTTCTAATAAAAATGTTGTATGTATATTTTCCAGAAAAAAATTTTTCCATAAAGAAACACTCATCTGAAAGAAAAAGGTTCTAACAAGCAAAAAACGATGAAAAAAATTGAATTTCATCATTGTTCTCAGTTATATAGCTCTCCTACAAAATTATGTTTTTCACCCTAAGACTTTTTGATGTACAAAACATGCAAAAAAACAATGAATTTTTCCCTACTTTTGGCAATTTTTTTCACTAGCGAGATTTTTTTCCAATTTCATGACTTCCATGACCAGTAGACAAAAAGGGGTGATCCATTTGAAACTTTTTTTTTTCGAAAATTGTATCTACGGGTAGGACAAAAGTTATGTACAGACCTCAAAACGACGTGGTAAGAATTAAATTTCCTCGACTCCACAACCCTTCCCAATGAGCCTAAACATTTACCCACATTCAAAAAATTATCCTGATAAATCGAGAAAAACATATTGACATTTTTTTTTGAAAAGAGTCTTGGCACAGATCGTGGACTCCAAAAATATAATCAATTTCATAATTTTTGACTACCTTCCCTTTTCTTTTCTGAATTTGTGTGTGTGTGTGTGTGTGTGTGGGGGGGGGGGGGTTTGAACATGTTTTTTCATAGTTTCTCAATTCAGCTCGAAAAATTGGTAAAAGAATTTCATAAATTTTTAAAAATGTAAGAAAAAATTTAAATCATTATTTTTTCAATTAAAAATGACGAGTGTCTAATTATGGATTTCCTACCTTAGAAATGAAAAATTGAAAACACCTATTTCCTATTTCAAAAAATTGATTTCTTCTCAATTGAAAATAAATTATTTGCGTGACTAAAATTTCAATTTTTTTTTCAAAATTTTCTCTTTTAAATTTTTTTCACGTCTCTTTACATATTTCCAAAATAAAAAATTTTCAACCTTCCTTTCATAAACCCAACTCCTAAAACCCCAAAACCACTTACTCGTCAGCTTCCTCAATGAACGTCGTATCCGCCACATTCGGATCCATTTTCTTCGTCTTCATCATCTTTATCACCAACTCCTCCAATTTCAGATTAGCTTGATTATCACTATTCTCTTGAACACTTTTACGGCGTCGTTTTCTTATAATCGATCGAACTCTTTCGAAGCTGCGAGCCAGTTTGGAACTTTCTCCAACTTCCTATGGGCGGATTATCATCGATTAATAATTCATCATCTACATTATGAAAATCATTTTACAACGAGCAACAGTGCTGTGAAATGGATTAAAATGGTTAACTCCAAAAACCATTTCGTGAAGGATTTTAGCCACAGAATAAATAAGTTCTCAGGTAGTAAGTACATATTTAAATTAGGTACAGCACATATAAGAAGGTATCGTGGAATATAAAATTAAAAAGTGATCAAGTAAATATTATACAAATAGATACATTGGTTAGTTAGTCGATTAGCATTCATCGAAACATGCAATGTGAATTTATTACATACAAATACTCTTCTCTGTAATCGATATGCTACTCGTGTCTTTAATAACAAAAAAAAATTGCATTCTATTGTAAGGCTATCCACGCCAGAACAAGTATTTTAGTAGCATCGATTTAGACACCCTTTTAACAACTTCAAAGGCAACCTTTATCCTGGAAAAAATTTACCAGTTTGGATAATTCACGAGTAAAATAATGAACCGACTCACTCTGTGAATCGTATATTAAGGCAAATCTTGCACCTTTTAAATAATTAACGTGTCAAAGCAACGTGTCTCTGGTGAAATACCTATAGCAGATTAGGTTAGGTAAGGTACAGAACGTTGTGCAAAAACCACACGAGACCTTTAATACGTGCGCAGTGCCGCGAAATTCGTCGTTCTGTGATGCTTGGAGATGACTAAATCCTAATTATTTTTGCCAAAAAATGGGAAATTTTAACGATCCAAGTTCATAAATTCATTTTGAGATCAATTTTTTCAACTCTGAACTTTTTTAAATCCTTCAATTCATTTTTTTTTTCAATTTTCGAAGTTTTCTGACTTTGATTTTTTTAAAATTTCATACTTTTATTATTATTTTTTTTTAAATTCTAAGAAATTTTGAATTAAAAACTGTTCAAAGTTGAAAAAAAATATGAAATTTTTTTAAATATCGGAAAACACGAAATTAAAAAAAATATGAGGAAGGAAAAAATTTGAAGAAAATAAAGTTGGAAAAATTTTAATTCATTTTTAGCACCTACTTAATATTTTTTTTAAATTTAATTTTTCTCAAAATTTTTCCAATCTCGATTATCGAATTTTTTTCAACTTCATATTTTTGAAATATATCATGAATTAAAATTTTTTCCAAATAATTCGAATTTTTTCTCAAATTGTTTTCAAATTTGCAATTTTTTCTCATTTTCAATTTACAGTTTTTCCCTTTTTTTTCCAAAATTTAACATTTTTTCTCAATTTTTTAAAATTTGAAACTTTTTATTTTCAGTTTTTTCAACTTGACAATTTTTTAACAGAAAATTTCTTAAAATTTTTAAAAAATAATATAATTATGGTCTTGAAAAAAATTGAAAAAGTCCAAGGTCAAAAAACTCATGGACTTACTTGAAAAAACTTTTGAGAAAATTCGCATTTTAATACATTTCACAGCTGAAAAAGTTTTTAAATTTCATACCAATGATTTAAAAAATTTTTTAGAATAGAAAATTTTTGAATTTAAAATAAATATTTGAACTTAAACCATCTAAATCCAATTTCAGGCAAAAATAATCAGAATCTAGTTTAGAAATGAGAGCTTAGAGGTGCATTTGTTGTAGACAACAGAGCGAAAAAGATTTCGGGAAGAACAGCGAAAAAAATATTGCTCTCGTATTATACCTCTTTGCTAATAGTAACTATAATATCCTTCGGTCTAATTCGATCAGTAGGTTTATTCGGTACAGGCTTACGACATAGTCTACAAATACTAGTCGTAACGCGCACATGATGAGCCCACATTTTCCTATAATGTATTATCAATTCTTCATCTTCTTCGTCGAACTGTAGATGACCACAAAGAAATACAAAAATTTCAAAATCAATATTCGGTGATGATTCGTTCATAGCGATAGCTTTTATATTTTAATACCATGATCCGAGAGAATCACCCGCTAAAAGATTAACGCCAAGAAACCTAATAAACAATGTGCATGAATAATTCACGCTTTGCAGTAATTTTCGCCCGAATGGCGGCTACCTTTTCAACGTATACCGGTGTAATATTCAACAATAATGAAATATTCATTAAACCGCAATCCAAAGGCTTGGAAAGCTGCTGGCAAAACTTAATCGTGTCTGAGCTTATCAAAATGTTTTACAAATTTATCAAGTAAATTTTTACCCAAAAACGATACAAAAATTACCTACATTTTTAACCATCCCCACTCCGGTACTTTTTCTACTGCGCAGTTGTTTTTTGCCCAGTTGATGTAAAAAAAAAAAACCATTTATTACGAGCTCTTTTCATTTTTCACATCGAGTAAAAAAAATTCGCGACCAGAACTTTTGTTAAAATTTTCTACCTACTTGAACCATTATAAACACTCGACAAAATGGGCTATGTATTTGTTGTATAGGAAAAGTGGCGAAGGAAATTTAATTCTTATTCGAGCTCGTGTCGGGGTAAAAAAAATACCTAAAAAGTTTTAATAATTAAAATAAGACTAGTACGACGACAAAGAAAATTAAAATACGAGGAAACTTTGAAAAAAAAAAGAACAAAAGACTGCGTTGTAATGTTGATAGCGTTTAGGTACTTGCCAGGTACCTATATTGTATCTACAAACGATTCGAAAAGTTTGACTTTTACATAATAACTGCTTCTGTGTCTTAATTCAAATGTATGTTAATTCTATATCAAAGACTTCTAGCTTTTATTTTCGTTCTATGAAAATATAGTCTCGGAATTGAAGACTTCAGTACCTACATTCGATCCAACGAGCAACTTTAATACCGCACACTTGTAAGAATATCTATTCAACTTATAAAGGAAACTTTCAACTCGATGACAAGAAAAATATACTTTTTTTTCATTCATCGGTAGAAAAAACACGAGAAAATTCGCTATAAAACCGAATACGTCGCGAAAGTAGAAAAATTCCATAACAAAAGATTCGTTTCACTTGTTTGAAAAAAATTACTTAGATTAAAAAACCATGTTAAATGTAAACGTTGAATTTATATTTTGAACGGCGTGGCGTTTACTTAGTGAATTTAAAAAAAAAAAAGGTAAAAAATACCGAAAAAAATTTATCCTTAAATCGATACTTACTTCTTTCTTAGATTTAAGTTCTTCGGAATTAAAACTATTGAGCAACAAGGCTAAAAAGAGATTGAGCACCATGAAATTCCCCATCACCAGAGTAGGTAAAAAAATGGCGAAACAGGTTCCAAAGCCCTACAAAAAATTGCGAGAAAAATTAGGTAAACAGAAATATGAGAATGAATAAGGCAAAAATTTAGTTTAATTGAACCAAGTACAGGGTGAATATGATTAATCGTTGTTTGTAGTTTTGGTACCGTACGTTTGGTTTCAGTTTCGCGCCGCGCGAATAATTTATCACGTATTCAATTTGCGAAATAGTGTTTCCAGAGGTTTTACTACATTGTGATTTTACACATATCGCTTTCTCTTGGCGCGGCGCGAAGAGAAAACATGCCCCAGACGTTGGAATACAACATCGTCGGGTGAAATATTAAAGCGTTAGAAAACTGGCGACAATTACTTCGGCTTCTTCCGCCCTCATGCAGTCCCACAGCGGTTCGATCCATTCGCCGCATAGGATACGGAATATCATCATGAACGAATGAAAAAAATCCGAAAAGTTCCATCTAAGGGGAATAAAACAAGGGTGTGGATTAATAATGAATTTTTTTTCAGAGACCTGAGGTACGACGATATTTTAGCAAGTTGATGGCTGAGAAAAAAATACAGTGTGGAATTGATATATTTTTACAGGTGTGGGTGAAATATTGGGCAGGTCAGATGAATTATTCGCGGAATTGGAAAAAATTCAGCTTTTAAAGCAATAATTATTTATTTTCAAAAAAAAATGATTTTTTTTGGAAATCATCGAAATTCATCTAAATATTTTAATTTTCAAATTTTAAAAAAACTTTTGAAAGAGAATAAATAAGGAGTAAGGAAATTGTTGATTCGAAATATCAGACAAACTTTTCATGAAAATTCGTGGAGTGATTCCAAAAATCTTAAATTTATAGCGTCGTATTGACATATAATTTAAAAGACATGAACAAATTTGAACCTTAGTTTTGAAAGTTTTCACTTTCTATCACGCGATCAAAAAACACAAAAAATAGTTTCATTTTATTGAATTTCGGTTCTGGTTTCAGTTTTGGTTCGGGACTTAGCCTATTTTTAGCGATTTACTTACATTATATCATAGATAAGTATTGGTTTCAGTTTCGGTTTTAGTTCGCACCCCTGGTCACAAATAGCGCAGGTACATAGTATCATAAAGTAGCATATTAAGTCACATCCCAAGTGGAAAATGATACGAGTGACAAGTAATGTCATGTTACATCATTAGCGATTAAAATATAATGCCATAAGAAATAAAAGTTAAACAAGGTCCTCTGAAGTCATGTTATGTTGTTACATCATGTCTCAAATGTCAAAAATTATGTTCCAAATATCAAAAGTAATGTTACAAACGTCAAAGTAATATCTCAAAAGTCAGAAGTAATACATACATCTAGCTTCAAAACTTATGTCCCAAGTAGCTATGAAAAGTAATGTCCCAAAGGTCAAAAGTAATGCCTGAAAAGTCAAAAGTTATGTTTTAAAAGTAAGGTCTCAAGTACCTATGAAAAGTAATGTCCCAAAGGTCAAAAGTATTGTCTCAAAGGTCAAGTAATGTCCCAAAGGTCAGAAGTAATATCCCAAGTATTAAAAGTAATTTTCCAAATGTCGAAGTAATATCCCAAGGAGTGTCCCAAAGGTCAAAAGCAATATCTCAAAGGTCAAAGTAATGCCCCAAAGGTCAAAAGTAATCTTTCAAAGGTCACAAGTAATGTCCCAAAGGTCAAAAGTAATTTTTCGAATGTCCCAAAGGTCAAAAGCAATATCTCAAAGGTCAAAGTAATGCCCCAAAGGTCAAAAGTAGTGTCTCAAAGGTCAAAGTAATGTTCCAAAGGTCAAAGTAATCTCCCAAAGGTCAAAAGTAGTGCCTCAAAGGTCAAAGTAATGTCTTAAAGGTCAAAAGCAATATCTCAAATGTCAAAAGTACTGTCTCAAAGGTTAAAGTAATGTCCCAAAGGTCAAAAGTACTGGCTCAAAGGTCAAGGTGATGTCCCAAAGGTCAAAAGTAGTGCTCAAAGGTCAAAAGCAATATCTCAAAGGTCAAAGTAATGTCTCAAAGGTCAAACTAATGTCCAAAGTATTAAAAGTAATTTTTCGAATGTCGAAGTAATATCCCAAGGGTCAAAAGTAATATCCCAAGTATTAAAAGTAATTTTCCGAATGTCGAAGTAATATCCTAGGGGTCAAAAGTAATGTATCCAACTCTGTTTTTCTGCCCTTTAAAAATTAGGTACCTAATTCGATTTTTTCTCAGCCACTAAACTATATTAAAAAGCAAAATTACCTTGGAACCGGATCCGGGGCGAATTTCTCAGGCGTATATTCTTTGGAAAATAATTGCATTCCTATCACAGCGAATATGTAAATGATTATCACTAATACGAACGTTAGATTACCGAGTGCTCCGATCGTCGATATAATAATACTAAGCAGGACTTTCATCGTCGTCCAAGATTGAGCTAGTTTCAACACTCGAAGCTGAAACAAAACGTAAAAAATCGATTGATAAAAAACAATGCACCAAACATATCCACATCCAGTGATTTTTTTCCGGTATTTTCAACCCGTCACTTACCAATCTAAGACTCCGTAGAACTGAAAGACCATCAATCATTTCGAAAGACAAATCTAGCAAACTGGCCGACACGATGATTAAATCAAAAATATTCCAGCCACAATTGAAAAAATGCGTGCTCAGGGCCATTATCTTCATCGAACATTCTAACGTGAATATTAGCGTAAAAACCTGCGAATAAAAATATCACCGTGTTATTTATCTATCCTCCCCCTCCTACCAATATACCTACGTAAAACTCTACACCTCGAGCGAGTTATGTTTATGACAATTCGTCATCCGCCCCGCTCCCGACTCGACATAAAAATATAGGCTATAAAATCGGCGTCGAAAAATTTCGCCAAACAACGTGTAAAGAAAATGTAAATAATTGGCTTGTCGTTATTCGACTCAAACAAGACGACCTTACGAAAAAAAAATCCCCAACAACGAGAAAAATCCGGGCAAAAAATACATCCGCTTTAACGCTAATCTTAAAATTTACCCTTAAAAAGTAAACATTTTCCGCCAAAAAGAGCACACAAAATAACGCTACACCGCTGTACATAATAAAAACAAGGAAATATTTTTAAAGCATAAAACAAAAGCTTTGCACCTATTGTGTAGTTTGGAGGTAGGTCTACCTCGAGAGAAAATTTTCGCATCGCTGTGACACATTTTCGTAATTGAAATTTTCGTCCCGACGAAAATAGGATTGGATCGCGACAACTAATCGGTAAATTTTTAACGAAAGCACTTTGCATAATAAACGTACTCGTATTGCCCAATTGCAACGTTCCGTTTCTTATGTTGCTTCGTATTTGTAAGAAAACGATTAGAATGAAAAATAGCTGGAATACTTTTTAATTAGGTAAGCTGGGTTGGGTATCAAATTTTAATATGAATTCGTATCACGGTACATACTTTCCCGGTAAATAATTCCTTTCGTCGTTCAGTACACAACCGTTGGAAAATTTTAATCAACGATGCTGAGCAAAAAAAGTTGTTGAATGGAAAAGTTCATGGATATTGTAACGGGATCTAACGCTCTAAAAGTGGTAATTTTTCACAGTTGGAATTTTTTTGGGTGATAAAGTAGCGAAATTTTTGAAATAATTAAGACTGGCAACACTAAATTAAAAAAAAAAAACGAAATTTATTTCATTCCTTTTTTTTATCCACTTCCTTATGAGGTTTTGCTATGGTCTTTTGGGCTCAAAAATTTTTTTTCCCAAATGCCACTTAGTTCTAACTAATGGATAATTCTTGATGGGTTCACAAAAAAGTAACTTTTGGCAATTCATAAAATAAGCAGGTACAAAAGTTGAAGATTGTTCTAAAAATTCTTCATTTTCCAAAATGCGTTATTTTTGAAATAATTCTAGAATGTGGTGTGATTTCTGACAAATTTCCAAAATGTGGCATTTTTGACAAATTTCCAAAATCTGACATTTTTGACAATTTCCCAAAATCTGACATTTTTGACAATTATCCAAAATCTGACATTTTTGACAATTATCCAAAATGTGACATTTTTGACAATTTTCCAAAATATGACATTTTTGACAAGTTTCCAAAATGTGGCATTTTTAACAATTCTCCAAAATGTGACATTTTTAACAATTTTCCAAAATGTGACTTTTTGACAATTTTCCAAAATGTGACATTTTTGATAATTTTCCAAAATATGACTTTTTGACAATTTTCCAAAATGTGACATTTTTGATAATTTTCCAAAATGTGGCATTTTTGACAATTTTCCAAAATGCGACGTTTTTGACAATTTTCCAAAATGTGACGTTTTTGACAATTTTCCAAAATGTGACATTTTTGACAAAAAACTAGAATCTTTCTAAGCGCACAAAATGTCTTTCTTGACAATGGAGTAAAAAATTCGCTACAAATGTGTCATTTCTGACAATTGTGTGTGATTTTTTAATGGACCAATTTGGGCAAAACATTAAAATTTGTTTTTTTTTTCGAGATTAATGAAATTTTAGCCACTATTGAAAAATCTGCAAAATCGGTCCTTCTTTTGTTTATTTATAAATGCATACTTATTTGATAAATTTTCGAAATAAGCTTGGTTGTAAAATTATTGATATTGAGAAAAAAAATCATGAAATGCGTCACTCTTGACTTTCAATATGACAAATGCAGTGAAATGTCACGATGAATAACGTCATTAAAAAGAGTTACTTCTAATACACCACTTTTCACAATTTTTAAAAATTGGGATTCCTCATAAAATGTCTCGAATCATCAAATTTCTGTCACTTTTAGATACCTCTACGATACTTCTACTGACAAAATACCTCAATATAAACCGCGGGCATTTCCTTTGACGAAATGACAAGAAAACGAATCCGTCCGACGACCTAAAATTTACACCTGACTTCACCGGCGTAAAATTCATCATCCCGGGTTTAAATTCCGAGAACGACATTTCAACTCGAAGCCTTTGCCATTTATCAATTGTACGATATCGAGGTAATTTTGTGTGAAAAAAATTCAAATGGATTGGTAAAGTGGTTGTTGGGAGATTCCAGGCGAGCGAATTATCACGTCTCGAATACCTACGCTAATAAATAAACCCAAAATGAAATATCTTTACGGTTCACGAATGAATGGTCCTTTCGATGACTTGGCATCATTCCCAATCGAACGCCAAAGCTGAAGTTGAAGTTTATTTCCGAAAAAATTATGCTAATTATCTCCCCGACTAAAACGTTTTTCGCCCGAGCTACTTGCTCGTATAATATCTGTCGTCGGTCTCTATATTCTTTCGAAAATTACAACGATTTTGCGGTTCTTATCTGGCAGCATCTTTACCCTCCCAAACTCATTGTCGAAGCCAATTCAGCCCTCTAAACGGAGTAGGACCCGCAAAAAGTCATAAATTGTTCGAGTTTTACGTACCCATCTCACATTATTCTTAGCAACTTACCTTATTACCAATATCGAGCAGTCTTTTAAGATCTTCGCTCATGCCATGATGTTCGACAGCCAGAAAAAACGTATTTAAAATGATACAAATCGTGATCAGCAACTCGAACAAAGGATCTCGAACGATTTTATATAAACAATTTTGCACCCTTAACCATAAAATATAATCGAAACAGCATTTCGCGCAATTTGCGCAATTTCGATCTGGAAGATTATCTGGAAAAAAATTCATCGTGTAAATCTCTACATAAGAAATGAAAAAAATATCGTGCACGAATACTCACTAATTACAACCACTTGTGAAATGAATTCATTTTCCGGAAGAATGTCGTTAAATTCGCGAGGTTTTTTGCCTTTCAATCCGTTACATTTCTTGAATTTTTTCTCCTTTTCTACTTCTCTGATTTCGGTGAACGCCGGTTCGAATTTCGTTTGCTGCGATTTAAAAACGTGGGGTTTGTTTATAAAATGGTATTTTTACGCTGGTGTATTTTTTCGTGTGTATTTCGCTCCGCTACAAAACGTCCGATTGAATTTAACCGTATTTTTTTCTCCCCAGCGACGGGGCGAGGTCGTTACGGTGGGAATTTCGACGAAATTCCAAACCATAATACAGACGTTTTGATGCGGTCTAATTCGTTAAAAACGTTGTACGTATAAAAGCGGTTTTAAAATAAATGCTTCTATTATATCGCTTGAAGCAGTATCTTTTTTCAAATTGGTAGTCAAATAATTTTACAAAATTATTTTATTTTCCAATTAAAGCATGTAACACTCATTCTATGTAAAAAAAAACACTACCTTTTTGTTGGCTATTTTTTTTTTCAATTTAAAAAGCAAATAGCTGACGTTGTACTTTTTTACTATCGAATAGGTTGCATACCTAGTAGGATTACAGGTGCATGTAAACGTGTCCAAGAGCACACTTACTTGATGTTGAGCGTTCATAACATCTTCAGATGTAACGTCACATTCTTCGTGATCATCAACTACTCCAGAGTCGTCTAACGAAGACTCCCTGTTATTACCATCGCTGGTATTATTACTGCCTTGTCTACTCCCTAAATGATTCCTATGAAACCTGCCTGTAAATTATAACATCATAACGTTATGAAAACGAGATAGAAAACATGCTCCGGTTTCTACGACCGTATTATTTTTATCTAAATGACGGCGACAATTTCGTATAATTACAACTTATGTTACCCCGAACATACCACCGCGCTGGTTGAGCTTTTAATTCGCTAAAATAAACCTCATTAAGGTAGGGTAACATAAACCATAATAAAAACTCGTAAAATTTCAATTTCGTTTCCGCCTCGTTACAACTTCTTATTACGCTTTTAAAAGTAGCGTTTGTTTGAGAAAAACAAGGAAATGTAGTTGAATTACGGTATCGCACGTGTTAAAGTCTAGCAGCCTGTGTCATTCGAGTGTTTCGAAAGGGATGAAATTTCAAACCAGATTGAAAATTTTTTACCTGAATTAGGGGAAATTTTAATGGGTCCGGGATTGTTGACCTGGTTTTGTATTCGTTCGTTAGTCTTTTTGAAGTTTTTGAAATGAAAGAATTTGGTTCGCAGGGGAAGTTTTTTAAATTTCGAAGGTAATTAATTTAAAACTAGGTACAATTTTTTCAATATGAGTATGAAATTTCCAAATTTTTCCTTTGAAAAAAGAAAAGATGTCCCAATGTAAAATCGAAAAGCGCACGCATAAAAACATCGCCAATAAAGATCACTAATCTTGAAATAATAAAGAAAAGATGTGATATTTTTGTCTTACGAACTACTAAATTCATTCTGATTTTTCATTCTCCATTTATTCTGATTTCCCATCCTCAAATTTCTCCTTCAATTCATTTCCAATTTTATGATGAATAAGTATTGTGTTGAATTTTATGCTCAATTCATTCTAGATTTTATACAAAAAGTCATTCTGAATTTTGTGCAAAAATGATTCTGAATTTTATGCAAAAATGATTCTGAATTTTTTGCAAAAATTATCCTGAAGTTTATGCCAAATTCATCCTGAATTTTATGCCCAATTCATCCTAAATTTTATGCCCAATTCACCCTGAATTTTATGCTCAATTCACCCTGAATTTTATGCCAAATCCATCCTAAATTTTATGCCAAATCCATCCTAAATTTTATGCAAAATTCATTCTGATTCTGAATTTTATGCAAAATTCATTCTGATTCTGAATTTTATGCAAAATTTATTCTGATTCTGAATTTTATGCAAAATTTATTCTGATTCTGAATTTTATGCAAAATTCATTCTGATTCTGAATTTTATGCAAAATTCATTCTGATTCTGAATTTTATGCAAAATTCATTCTGATTCTGAATTTTATGCAAAATTCATTCTGATTCTGAATTTTATGCAAAATTCATTCTGATTCTGAATTTTATGCAAAATTCATTCTGATTCTGAATTTTATGCAAAATTCATTCTGATTCTGAATTTTATGCAAAATTCATTCTGATTCTGAATTTTATGCAAAATTCATTCTGATTCTGAATTTTATGCAAAATTGAAAATTCATTCTGATTCTGAATTTTATGCAAAATTCATTCTGATTCTGAATTTTATGCAAAATGCATTCTGATTTTGAATTTTATACAAAACCAATTTATTCTGATTCTGAATGCGATGCAAAATTCATCATGAAGTTCATCCTCGATTCATTCTAATTTGATTATATTTTCTCAAATCATTCTGATTTCATTTACCTCAAATCATTCTGCTTTCATTTCCGCAAACCATTCTGATTTCACTGCCTTAAATCATTCTGAATTTTCTTACTTGAATAATGCTGATCTTTCAGGCTCAATTCATTCTGAATATCTTCATCTTCCATCCACTCTGAATTTCTTTGTTCATGATGTTTGACCTCTTTCACTTTAAATTTCACCACTTCATTCTTTGAGTTTTAGCTTTCCTTTCAATTTGTTTTGAATTTCGCCCCTGCGTTCATTCAAGAATTCCTCCTTCAATTCATTTCCGATGTTTTACCTTCTAACCCATTCTGAATCCTTTCATTTATTCTTAATTCCATAATTTCATTCATTCTGAATTTCTTCATTCATTCTGAATTTCTTCATTCATTCTGAATTTCTTCATTCATTCTGAATTTCTTCCTTCATTCTGAATTTCTTCATTCATTCTGAATCTTTTCATTCATTCTGAATCTTTTCATTCATTCTGAATCTTTTCATTCATTCTGAATCTTTTCATTCATTCTGAATTTCTTCATTCATTCTGAATTTCTTCATTCATTCTGAATTTCTTCATTCATTCTGAATTTTTTCATTCATTCTGAATTTTTTCATTCATTCTGAATTTCTTCATACATTCTGAATCTTATCATTCATTCTGAATTTTTTAAAATGACCTATTTGATATTTGACCCCTTCCTATTTTTCTCGAATTTTCTGCCCCTCTCTTAATTAATATCTGGATGCACCTACGGTTTATTTCAATTCATTTCAAGTCTCCTCAACTAATTCTGGAACAAGGTATGCTATGCATAGATTCTTGATCATAGGATCGAAATCGATTCAAATTAAACCAGCTCCTTACCGAACCACTCCAATGACTCAGGACACTCATCCTCAACTTTCACCTCCACTTACATCTAAAAAAAAAATCACTCCACTATGGAGCTATCCTTACCCAATGCCACGCTCGGATGCAGCGTATCATGTACCGCTGACGACGGCGGCGTCAGATGAGGCTGCGGAGATGGACCCTTAGGCATAGGCGGAGGAGGTGGTGGCATAGGAGGAGGCGGTGGCGGTGGGGTAGTGGTGCCGCAACTATGCCTCGGACTCGGAGTCGCGCTTTGAGTATGACTACCGGCCTCAGAAGCAGCGCCAGGCCCCACCACCCCGCCGCGTCGTTTTCTCCGACGTGTACGTTTACGCGAGTACGACGACAGCAGTACGCCTTTCCGGCTATCCATTTTCTTCCTATTATTTTTATCCAGCTGTTTTACCGGTATTCGCGTAGGGTCGAAGCTGAACGTCGAATCTTCCCTATGATCCGATAAGTCTTTCCTTCTTTCCTACATAGTTACATATTAATCAAGAACCAAATAAAACAAACAAAAACAAAAAAAACAGCTAACGAAAAATCTCGTCCTATACCATAGCAACTTGTTTACCTCTGTTTCTCTCTAAAATAAAACAAATTAAAAACTGCTATTCGAGGTTTTTTCCAACGTACTATTTGACCACCAAAAAATGGCTAAGCTTTACAAAGCTCGTATAGCGAGATGATATTAATGAAAATTTCTATACTTTTATACGGATATATACCTACTCCGAGGTAGAAAATATCCAGTTCAACAAAATTACGTAGAAAAAAGGCGTAAAAAATAAAATCCGCATCTCACGTCGTTTTCCAAAGCACTATTTAGTCAAATTATCGTAATCAATGTCCTCGCTCTACGCGATGACCTAGCCACAGCGGAAAAATTCTCTTTTTTTCGAAAAATTCATTAAGATAATGAAAGTAGGTAAATACGACGTAGATATCGTTATTACTACGCAGTATAATAAAAACCAACTTCTAGGGTCCAAAGTGAACGAATCATTATAGCAGTTAAAACGCGTTTACAAAAGTTAGCCCAAATACAGCTAATATTCAAGATTAAATACTAACCTCCTGAGTAAGTTCAGCCTCTTCTTCGTAACTTAAAGCGACCACAGCCAACATTAAATTAATTAAGTAAAATGAACCGAAGAACACAACTACGGTGAAAAATATTACGCTAAAAGGACCACATGTGGCTAATACCTGTAAAACGATAAACAATATTGTATCGTTAACCGAAAGACCATTGTTTCGGTCCCGAAATTACCTATTTTCGACGATACCTATCATAAATTATCATATTATGAAATTTTTTGCATCGATTTTTCAAAAAGTTATTATTAAAGGGGACCGGCGGTTAAGATACGCGAATCTGCCCCCGAAATGAAATTCGAAACTAATCGATGGAATTTCATTCCTATGATCTGAAAAACTTATGGTAAAAATTGTATCCCCTTGCCCTTCTCCTACTTCTTGTTATGGAGCAATTTTCTCTACACAGAGGGAAAGGTACCTATTGGTGGATGTTTTTTTTTTTTTTAAATTTATCATTTTTTCTAGCTGAAACTCGTTTTAAACTTCAAAACGAGTCATTTTTGTCCTTTTTTTTTCGTAATTATATCCACAGGAATAGTGACCATGGTGATTGAAGGGGGGGGGGGACTCCCTCCCTCAGACCATCCCAAAGTCGTCAAGGGTTGAGAAAATTGAAAAAATCTGAATTTTCCCAACTCATCCTGAATTCTTCCAAGTTTTCGGTTCGCTTGGATTCAGGAACTTTTGTCCATTCATTTTTAAAAAAAATAATGATGATGGTACGAATCTGCTTTTCTTCTAATAGCCCATGCAACTAAATTTTTTCAAATAGAATAAATGTAATTTTCATTTTTCAGAAGTTTTTGTGACAAAACTTGAAAATAATTTTTCAGCTCTTTTTTTTTCAAAATTCCCCCAAAATCAAATTCTTTTCCATTTACAACTTGATTTTTTCAAAATTTTCTCAACTAAAAATTTTTATGCCTCAAGTTTCCTTCAAATTAAATGGAATATTTTATGAAATGTTTTCAACTTTGGAATGCTTTAGTCTTGAATAAAAAAATCATTATCGTGCGTTGAAAAATTTTCTTGGAAAATTGTATTGGAATACATACTTGATTCAAATTTTGTATTTTTTTTTTAAATTTTTAAATTGAAACGATAATTTTCAGTCAAAATCAATCTTTGCTGAATTTAAAATTGGAAAAATATTAAAAAATTGGGAAATTTGTCAAAAGAAATTTGATTTTTTTTTCAAGTTGAAAAACTTTATGAAAATTAGTGTTTTTTAAAGGGAGATAAAAAAAATGGTTCGGAATTTTTCAGAAAATTAGACTGAGAAAATTTGAGATCAATGTCAAAACTCGAAAACAATCTTGGGAAAATTTTTTGAATGAAAATTGATCACCAAACTTATCGCAACATCAAAGCTGGGAAAAATTGTGGTATGATTTGTGAGGTAGATTTTCGTCCCAAAAATCATCCAAGCCCAAGTTTCAAAAGCTCGGAAAAGATGTGGAGTGATTTGTGAAAATAATCTTCATTTGTGGGAACCCCCCTCCCCAAAAAAATTACATTTTAATAAAAGAAACGTGAATTTTGGTATGATGAATGATTGGGCTAAACACAAAAGTTTGGAGACTGAAAACTATCCGAGTTCCCCTCCTCTTTGAGGGGATGGGACTTCGAATTTTGAAAAAAATTATAAAAATCGATTTTTCATTAGAATCTGAATTTATGTTGATTTTTGCAGTTAGGTATTAATCCGCAGTTTATATTTCCACTATCAAAATCATCTTCCTGTTCCTACCCCTCTGAGAGGACGCTCCCCCTCCCCCCAATGTGGATTCCGTGGGGGTGGACACCAGAAATAATAAATTTATGAAATTACATTTCATCAGGTGTACAAATCGTTACTATAATCCATTTTTCGATTCCCATCCTCATCTGCCCCCTATGGACCCTTAAAACCTAAAAAAAAAACCTCAAAATTGCCCCTAAGACGCCAGAACACTACAAATTTTGATCCAAAAGGTGATTTTTGATGGATGCATTTATCGACTACTTTTTTTCAAACCTCCCACCAATACCCTTAAATATAGCGTACCATTCTCGCAAAGTTGAAAAAAAAATCGGTTGAAAACCTATGGAAATGAAAATTCTTGAAGGTAATGCTGAAAAAAAGAAACGTTTTGCCCCATAACTAGAGCTAGGTGAGGGATATGAGGCCAAAATTTTTACTACCAATTTTTCAAAACCATAAAAACCAAATTCCATCGATTATTTTCAAATTTTAGCTGGGGGGGGGGGGTGGATTCGCCTATCTTGACCACCTGCACCTTTTACCAATCTCTCGAGGTAACCTATAAAAATACATCTAGGTACTTACTATATTATAAACGTTTTCCCAATAATCCAACGTTATCAGTTGAAATGTAGTTAACATAGACCACATGAAATTATCAAAATTGGTAAACCCGTGGTTGGGATTTTCACCAACTTGCAGACACTGGTAACCTTCTTTACAATGCCTGTAAAACAACATCGATCCTATGTAAACACCTAAGCTAGATAAATACGATTATACGAATTTAACCGCATATCTGCCTAGCTCGACTCGAGTTTTGTGCTGATGGTACCGTAATTTGTAAAAACCTCGTATTTGCTACGTATCCTGCTCCTAAAACGTGTAAATTCCACACCACTTAAGTCATAACATTCGTCTTGACACCAGCCCCACGTTACGAGTATAATTTATTCGCGCCCCGCCTGTGCCTCGTCGAGCCTTTGCCATACGAAATTATGGTTTTATTGAAATACCGCAGCGAAACGGTCTCTCCAGCTGCTGGGATATCAAATATTATATTCCATGCATGAACAACGCAGGTATTTGTTAAATTGGGTATAATGTGTAGGTACGTATACGTGTTGACTGTTTGCCTGACTGCGAGATACGGTAAGGAAATTTTCTCATGTTTCGGATTCGAAATACGTACCCGAACGTCTCACGGTTAACGAAAATTATACGTAGAGTTGTCTTGGTGTGAGACATGTCGGTTTCGGAAGAAAATCACACAAAGAGTTCTAACGTACGTTAAAAATCAGGCGATTGATAAGAAAATCATTGGAAATGAACACGTTGTTGCCAATGTGTCCATGAATCGTAATGTTTTTACTTAGAAAATACATAAAAAAGGTATCGCGTGGTTTGTGTGGTCAAGGTATTTTCAAGGGGATTTTTACCATTATAAGTATTCGCAAGAGTGGCTGCCAGTTGACGTATGCGAAACCGATTATGATTAGATAATTTTCTCCCACCTTTTTTGTGTCATTTTTCCAGCTCAGAAATTAAAATTTAGAGATGAAAATAGCTGTTATAGGTATGAAGACTTTTAATGAAGGAAATTTCTAAAAATGAAGAGTGAATAAAAAGAGTTTTATTTATTATAAAAAGTTTGGAAGATTTTTCCAAATACCAGGCCAGTCTGATAAAAATTTGTACAAAGAAGAGTGAAAATTGAACATTTCTTAGAGTACGAATTAAGAACACCGCCATATTTTTTGGCATAGAAATTATACTCGTGAATATGATGAAATTGAAAAAAATAGGATTTGCAACAAATAAAAGAGAAAAAAAGTTTTATTAAATTTTCATTATTTTGATCAACTTTTTAAAAATTTTCATAAAATCCAATTTCACGATCCAGTACCTACTTCTGAAATTTAATGTGATTTACAGATTTTTTTTTTTGAAAAGTATCAAATTGGAAAAGAGGGTCCCTCCGGATGATTTTTTCGAAGCTGGAGGAATTTTTATGAAAATTCCAGAATCGGGGCCTCTTACAAGTATTTGAAATACTCGTAATTTTTAATTTTTTTTTTATTTTTAGATTTTTAATTCTTTTTTTAATCCGAAGCTTTTTTGAAATAAGCTTTCAAATTACCTCTATCAAAATTCTCGAGAATTTTATCTGATAACGAATTTTTCATTTTTAAAATTTTCACTTCCAATTTTAATTCAACACTGAAATAATTCTCCAAATTTAAAAAATTTTTGTAGATGATTTTTTTTTCAAATTGAATTTAAATCGCAGTTTGAACAAATTTGAAAAAAATCTTCAATTCTGGAATTCATTACCTTGTTCCAATTTTCTACAATTTCACATTCATTTTAGGAAAATTTGAATTAAATTTCCAAATCAAAAAAGTTTGAAGACCTTTTCATTCGAATTTTCTCAAATTTAATTATTTTGAAATTTAAAACTATAAATATTGAATTTGTCTTTTAATGTTTCATATTTTCATTACCAATCATGAAAAATACTCTCGACTAGTTGATTTAAATTTTCTCAAATCAAATTTATTACGTTCCAAACCAATTTGGAAAAACATTTGAGAACCAATTTATTTTTAATTATGATATAATTTGTATTGAAATTTTAAATTACGTTTCTATATCCCCCCCCCCAATTTTCACATCACATAATTTTGAAACATTTTTCGAAATAGATTATTGTTTTACATTTCTGGTCTAAGTATATTCAGGTACCTATCTTGAAAAATTAAAATTGCCTATCTACTTTTTTTGATATTCTATAAATTTTCCTCAAAATATTCGTCTAATTTTTAAATAATTTTCCAAATCACTAGATGTTTTAGATTTTTATTCGAGGTTTTCTTGAATCAGACTAATTTGAAATTTGGATTTTTTCGATTTTTCTCAATTTATTACGTGAATTTTTTTTAACCTCGACGTAAAACAATTTTTCGAACAAGAAATTACTTACCTACTCCATTTCCCAAATTTTTCCACCTTTTTTTTTTATCATTAGTACAGTTCTAGAATTGGTACGGTACATTTCAAAATTGACAAAATTTTATAAAATTTTCCTCTGGGTTTGATTACTTACATCTTTTTACATGTTTGAAATTTTGAGTAGGTAGGCATTAAAAAATTTCCCAAACTTGAAATAAGAGTTGCATCTTCTCTCAATTTTTAAGAATTTCATCTTGTGAAATTCTTTCTTCTCGAATTTCATAGCACAATTTTCTTCTCTAAAATAAATTCACCATTAAATTTACATGACCTAATTTCGAAAACGTCAATCTCATTTGAAATTTATCGGATAATAAAGAATAGAAAAATAGTTCAAGCAGTAAATTTTTCATCCAAACAAATTTTAAAATTATAACAGGTGTTTTCAATTTGGTACTTACCCAGTATTCACGCATTCAAACCTTTCCGAAAATTTTCAAAACTTGAGATCAACATTTTAACTTTCCAAAATTTCCCCACGGAGAAAAATGGAAATTTGTATCGATGACCTAATTTTAACCGCCTCTTCGAATAAAACTTTCTAATTCATTCAAGTTCTCCTCATTGAAATACAAATTTAAATTCCCAGTATTAAAAATCTTGGCATTTCACATCGTTTCCAACAATTTCACTGCAAAATTTCAAAATCCAATCATTCCCACAAAAATCAAACCATAAACACTCCATCAACCCAACATATTTTCCGTTCGAAAATCCTTGAAAAAAATAAAAACAAAGGGTTCAATTCCTCCGTATACCGCAAACAATATCAAATACCCACTCGATCCTCGCCAAAAAAAAAATCAAAGAACACTCACGAATCGAAACCCCTCCCCCCAAGCCACAATTAAAACGCTCCCGGCCCGTAATAAAAATCATTTCGAAGCTAATAAGGTACACTCGTGCTCGACGCGTGCAAAACCCTAAAACACTAACCTTCACCTCTCGTAATAATTTTTCGCTCTAGAACCAACACAATGAAACCGTTTGATGTTTTCACTTCCTCAGCAAGGTTATATAGATATTACACAGAAGAGTTTTCCACGAGTTTTTTTTTCATTATAACATTCTTTTCTCAATCTCGATCACTTTTTCATAAAAAACTTCCACGTTTACTTTTTTCCTCTCCTTACCTTCCAATGATACCAAATTTTTCATAATTTTCGCCAGGAATTTCCGCCTAATTTGTAAAAGTAACTTTTTCCACCTCGAAATCTCTCTCCGATGTAATATAATTACGAGTTTTTGTAGCTGCAGGTTGTCGGCATTTTCGGCCCAAAAGCTAACAAATTTCCAGCCCGAAACGTACCGAGCCGGGGATTTCGCCACGTGACGTAATTTCAGCGCCGATTAAAACAGCTATGCTCAGATTAACCATATCCGAAATCTAAATAGGATAAAGAGCGGGAAAAAACCGTTACTATAATTCACACCGCATAATGAAACGTTTTTCAGTCGCTACAAAGGCCTGCCACAGCTCGAACAAGGCGCAAAAATTAAGGAAGTAAAGTATAAGCTCATAAATGCTCACGCAATAAAGAAAATACGTTCGAATAAATAACCATATTACGTATGTATAGAGTTAAAACAAGGCTACGGCGGCGTAGGTACGTTAATTATCCGCATTTTTCTTCATACCGGGCACAGCTGGAAACCCGCGAGTATTTTGCAAATGCAAAGCGAGGCGAAAAATTCCTAATACGTAGCTTAGGTAATTATTCAATCGACTACGGAGCCATACACGCGTATAATTAAAAGGATGGCTAAATTAATTATCAACTCGAAGGCGTTGCGTCGACTAAATGGAGAGACTTGCATAGATAATCCTACCGAGTCACGAAAAGTCACGCGTTATTAATTCGTAATATTTTTCAACTCTCGGTCCTAAAAGTAAAGTAGTCAACACGTGTTACGTTTTTGAAATTTTCATCGATGCCAAGTCAGACTTGATAAAATTAAAATTTCCGTTTACAACGTTCAAAATATATCGAACCATTTCCCGAAGTCGTTATCATTTTCATTTCCCTTCCACCCCTTTCTCACTCAACCACACGTATCAGAATAAATCTTCGTACGTTGCAAATCAATTTTCACCATTTTAGAATTTTTTATTTAAATTTTTTCTCTTTTTGCTTTTGAAGATGGCGAATTTCGAGCTGGCAAAAGTAAACGATACGCTAGCGAAAGGTTAAATATGCATAAATTTTAAATTTTAAATTCGTCTCGTATTTTTTTCTACCCTGCTGGGCCCGTGTAAACGATACGAAATGAATAAACAAGCAGGCTCGTTCGTATATCTCATCCGAATTTCCAACGATTTCCATGAATAATTGACAACTCGCTAATATCACGTTAGACGAATTTCATCCCCGGATAAACCGACTTAATACAGGGTAATTTTTTCCACAAAGGATAAGTTACTAAAAGCAGCTCACCTGGCGCCGGTAGAATTGCCACAGAGAACTGGACCACCGCTTTGATCATCTATTAACCAGTTCTGTTCGTCAGCTATCCACCTACGCGATAATAAAGTCTGATTAATATTTACGCAGAGTGCAGGGACGTGAGGTATCGAAAAGCAGGTTTTTCTTGACAGCCTTCAGCTTGCTAAATGGGTTGGCTCATTTGAACAACAAAAAGATACTTGGTTCTATTCTAAGGAAATTTACAGAAAAAATAATTTTGAGAGGATATGCTTCAGAATTGAAAAATTGGCATAGAATATGGAGTGAAAATTTATCTGAAAAAGGGAAATAAAAAATTGAAAGTGATTCACCTTGCCCTCAAATTTTCTCAAAAAGTAGGCAACTTTTTGTAAATTAGCAAATTTTGTTGATAAGTGGTAAAATGTTGACAAAAAATTTAAAAAATTGATGAAATTTGGAAAATTGTAGGTAGGTACCCTGAGAAACCATCCTTAGGGGTCGAAAATTGATTTTTCGAGATGACACTGTTTTTGGACCATTCAGAAGGAGTGGAATCAGAGAGGAACCTCAGCTCAAAAATCAATTTTTTGACCTTTAAAAGTGGGTTTTACATTCAGGTTCATATAGTTTTTCCACATCAATTCAACAAGAGAAGATGAATATAAATGAGTTCGCTGTAGTGAAGTAGCAAAACATTTTTTTTTGAACTAAAATTGATTTTTTCAAATTTTTCCACTCGAAATAAGTTTGAAAAAATTTTCCAACTCTGAACTAAAAAAATTCTCAAGTACATTAAAAGTCACCATTATCGAGAAATTTTCGATTCGAATCTCAATCTTTTTGACTCTCAGAATAGGTAGGTACATACTTAATTATAATTTTTCCATCGTGGGAGATGATAAAAGTTGCTTTTATCAGCCCCCATTTGATTTGCTCCGATTCCATGTCAATTTTTCAATTTAGATACCTACCATCATTAAATTTGCTTGTCCTAAATTTTTTATCATGTTTTCTGAGTGAAAGGCCCTTTTTTTTGAGTGCAAAACAATAAAATCTTAGATTAGGTACCTATGAATTTTTCGCAGGCAAATTTAATAGACATGCTTTATGCAACATCTCATTCCAGAGAATCAGAGATGGTCAAAATTCTCTGTTTGTTTTTCTGGTGTTACGAAAAAAAAAGAAGTTGAACTCGAATGAAAATGCCCAAAAGGGAAGGGTCAATCTAAAATAACTTGAGAATTTTTTTATTATTGGATGCGCAAAAATCAATGTTTTTTTCACCTCTAATTTCAATTTTTGAGGCAATTTTGAGCCTAAACGTCAGAAGAGGTCGAAAAAGTTTAGAAAAAAGAAGGGCCGTGGAGAATCAAAAATTATAAATTTTTCTTGCATCAAGTATCTAGTGAAGTAAGTATTGAAATCATATATTTTTTTTTTTGATAACTAATTTCTGACTATAGGGAAGTATCTTGACTCAAAGTGAAATTTTGAGACCAAATAAAAAAAAATAGTAGGTAATATACATCATTTATAAGAGATCCCTCCCCTTTCTCATAAATTTGAAGTCATAAAGTTCATTTCTCGAATTTTTGTGAAATTTTTAAATTTTAAAATTATCTTATCATCCTGAAAAATATGATTTTTTTTTTATTCAATGGAAAGGGCTGAAATTTAATATACACCATATTTTCGGCCTTCCGAACTTATTCAAAGTAATTTCGAGACCTTTCGGAGTCACAAACAATTTTGGTAATTTCCAGCACAGAAAAAATGCCCGTAGGTGAATAGCGATGATTTGTACGATAAATTTTTTACATTGCAATTATTTATTTATTTTCAAGAAATATGAATTTTAACTCGGAATTGAAAGGTTTGGGAAACTACGTTTTGATCAATCAAATACGCTGACCCTCTCTCCTTTCTTTTTCTTCACTTCTCTAAAATTTCTAGGAATCGGAAATTTCTTTCAAATTCACTTTAGAAAAAAATCTTGAGATTATAAAAGATGTTCTTTGATATCAATTTCAAAATTTTTCAAAATTCAATTCAGATTTTCTTTTTTGAACCGACTTAAAAATTTTTTTAAAGGAGGGGGTGGTAAATAATAGATAGGTAGGTACTTTTAAATTTTAATAATTAGTCGATAACATTAAAAAATTTTGAATTTTGAGTCCTACTACCTTCCATCTTATTTTGGACCATCTTTTCCATTTAGGATCAGAATAGTTACCCAAAGAAACGGATTAGAGACTAGGGAGACTCAAAAGATAGAAAAAATAGGTAACAATGAATAACAAGTTTCGGTGTCAATGTATGAGCCTGGATAGGAATCAAAAATTTGTTTTTGAATTGACACGGATTTTAGGCTTTTCAGAAAAATTAAAGGCAATTAAGAGAATCTTAACTCAAAAATCAATTTTTAACCTTATAAAAGCTCATATTTTCCAATTCGAAACATGTCATGGCTCAAAAAATAATTAAAATGAATTGTGAATAAAAAAATGATAATTTTGAAAAATAAAAGCTTCAAATATTTTAAAACCATGTTTGACATCTTGAAAAAAATCAGTATCAAGTATGGTGTAAAAAAAAAATCTTCAAAATATTAAAATCCCACGATAAGTTCATCAGAGTTCAAATACATAAATCAATAAAATTTACCACGAAATTTTCATCCCATTCCCCAAAGATGTCAAGAAACTTAAGTTCATTCAAGATACTCGAAAGCTACTTACAAAATACTACAACAGCTTACCTGTGCCATTGATATTTAGTGCTGTAATTTGCAACATGAACACATTTATTACGTAATTCTCCCATATAAACTTGTAAAGCGAACAAGGCGAACACCATCAGACAGAATATAGTTAAAGTCATCACCTCAGCTAATTGACGAAAGGAATGAAGCAACGCGTTTATGATAGTCTTTAAACCTGAAACAATACGTTAAAATATCGTGATTAAAATTAAAGTCTGAAAAAAAAAACGAAAAAGGAGAAGATTTTTCATTATTTTACTGTCCACCTAGGGTAAGTATTTAGCCAAATACCGAGCGATTGGCTAATTGTTTTCCGCTATGGTTCGTGTTTGTTGGTGACGTTAATTAATGATTTTTCCCTTCGTTTTTTTTTTCATTTTCAAAAACCACCGTAACGGTTTCGAATAGAGGTACCTTTTTTTCCACATCGGTGATGATTTTCTCTTTCTTTTTTTTTTTAATAGTGGAAAATATATTACGTGTATAAGATGAGTAAATGGCTGGAAAATGGATGAGATCGATAATACAGGAAATGATAATTTTTTCTTTTACTTGCCAATCGATATCCATAAAAATTGATGGTATGATTTTCAAAAAAACATATCATTATTTTTGTTAGATATAATTCAACACGTTTGGAAAATTCAAATCATTTTTCAAGTTTTAGGAAATGGAATTTCGACGAGTTTTATTCTCTCTTTCTCCCTTTGCTTTCTTTTCAAGCAGACTTGATTCAGGGGCGGCGCGATGGGGGGGTTTGGGGGGAGGTAACACCCCCCCAGACAAATTTTCAGTCGGCAAAATCGGCAAAATTTTGGAAATATAAGGTGAGTCGGTAAAATCTCAGAAATGTCAGCAAATTGAAAAAGTTTTAGAAATTTTGCAGCACACTCAATAAAAAATTGAGCCTTTCTAAATTTCAAGTTTGTAGTCCTCTTTCATAAAACACAATCCAACTTCAAAATTATTTACTTTCCAAACCGATATTTTCGAAAAATTTCGGCCTCGCTACCCTCGGCCTCATTGGTTTTTTTCTTTCATACTTTTAAAACAATCCAAATTCAACAAAAATGATATTTTTCCCCTACATTATTTCAACTTGTTTTATCAAATTTTTTCTCATCAAAACTCATTTTTGAAGTCAAAAAATTAAATTTTTCAAAAGCTTTGGCCTTGCTACGCTCGACCTTATTGTTTTTCTTTTTGAACATTTTTTAGGTACAAGTGGTCGGTTTTTTTTTTACTCGCGTTAGATAATCAATCTATATTATAACATTGTTTTATTGGTCTTGAAATTAAAGAAAGTATTCCGCTTAAAATTTTCTCCCTCGCTTCGCTCGGGACAATTTACCTTCTCTTCTCCTTAAAATTACATATAATCTTCTGTTGAAACAAAAAATTCTCGTATTGTAAAATTTCAGAATTCTTACTCGGCAATTTTGAATTTTTTAGTCGGCATTTTTGAACATCATTACCCCCCTAAAAGTTTATGCTCGAACCGCCTCTGACTTGATTCATCAAATGAACACCAAATCTCAAAATAAAAGTCGATAAAAAAAGAAATTTTTTAAAATGTACATATTTGAAAAATTGATGCACAAATTGATACAAATTGATGACTTGAGCAGAACAATAAAGTAAAATGGATGAAAAATAGTTCAGGAAAGAGAGCTCAAGGTAGGAAAATTTAAAATTGAAGGTTCTAAGTTTTTGTTTCAAAAAAAAAAAACTAGGCACATGAATATTTCACAATTTAAAAAATTGGAAATTTCACAAAATCGAAATCCAAAAAATTCAAAACGTTAAGAAATTGAAAGTTTCAAAAATTGGAGGGTTAAAAATTAAAAATATAGAGATTTCGGAAATCCAAAAATTTTTAATTTGAAATAATTATACCTCGCAAATTAAGGATGAAAAATTTCAAAAATTTCCACTAAAAGTTTCAAGAATTTATAATTTTAAATACGTGATCGAATTTTAAATATTGACTATTTCTTAGGTACCTAATTATTTTGCCCAAAATTATATCCCAATCGGAAAAAAAAAAAACAGCTTCTTCTACAAAAACCATTCTTCGAATATTTTTCCAACAAAATCACTTCAATTTTCACAATTACTATTCCACCAATTTTGCCCCAAACATTCAATCTAAAACCAATCAAAAGAAAACCTACCTTCCTACTCTTTCAAAAATCCAAGAATAAAAAAATTACAAAATCCCAGTAGGTCGTGCTCTGATAATCAAGCACGGCATGGGGGTCAACAGGGTACACTTTCAAGCTGGAAAATGAAAAAATCCGGAATAAAATAAGAGCGTTTAAAACTCAAACCATCGTTTTAGAAAAATCTCCCCTTTTAAAAAATTAATTACGAGAAGTAGTTCGTTATGAAAAAAGTGGTTTTATACGTTAAGGCAGGTACTTGTATCTAAAATGTTTATTTTTTACCGAGCGTATCCGTCAAAGATAAGAAAACCGTTAGGTATATCTACGTTTTAAAGATGACAGCTTAAATACTAATCCTGATTTCCATCAAAGAATGAGAGAAAAACTGTAGTCTTAGAGGTCGTAATAAGCCTACTTATTAAACCAGATCAAAAATACGTCTCACGTAGGTACCTATCTTCTTTTCTTTCACCTACTCATCTTTTTTCATTTGCTAGTGCTGAGGTGGCAGAAATATTAAAAGAATAAACCCGAATTCTTCTCTCGAGATGATAATTTTGTATTAAAAAAATACCCACTTCAGACTAAATAATCAATTTTTTTCGAGTAAGTATGAAAAAAATAACTCGAAAAATTGACTACCAAAATCTATCAGTCACAAGAGCTCATTTTTTCCATTTGGAAAAAAATTATCGAATTGAGTAACCAGGTAAATTAGATACTTGAACAAATTAAAACAGTCCTTTTTGACCTCTCAATTAATCATATGGACGAATTTTTACAATAGAAGCCTTTTATAAAAATCTGACTGTAAATTCTTGTATTATTTCATCATCGTGAAATGAAAAACACCTTTTATCGCCAATAAAAGTTGATATTGGTTAATTTGACGATTTTCAAAGAATCGATGAATTTTTTTACCCTTCATCGAATAAAAAAATTCGAGATAAAGGTAAAATTTCAATTTGGAAAATTTCATCACCCAATTCAGTTAAAATCCCCCTTCCCTCGTCAAAAAATTACCACCATTTTGGGTTCATTTTGCCTCGAAAAAATAACACCATTGTCAAAATGTCATCTTTCGAGTACATTGAAAATAACATCAGGGTCCTCAATTGAGTCAAAACCCAGCCCGATAAACTCCTTCAGACTCGAGTTTAATCCAATACCAAAACAATCGAGTGTTATTATTAAACGAAAAAGTAAATTTACGTATCGAAGAGGTTATCTAGCAGCCAAATGTTGATATAGCGAACGCCTCATGTTGTACGATTAGTGCAAAGTGTAACCAGACACTTTTTATTAAGCAGATAAAATCACGCCATCGTCTTATCGCCAATTTTTAATTTACAAATTTTGGTATAAATACTCGAAAAAATCTACACATCGGTACAGTCTACTTTCTATTCGCTTCAAGTGTCTTACTTGCTTATTTAAACTTTTTCATTTTTTGCGGTAAGTGTTTCCGACATCGTTATAATTTCCATTCTCGGATCGCGAATTTTACTCTCTTTTTTTACTGTTCTTCGAAGTTAATACTTGAAATTTACAAAATTTTGTACAACTTACATTTTCTCGAATGAAATTTCCAACTACGTCTTTGTGACTGCAAAGTGGAAATTCTTTCGCGTTGGTTTTTTTTTACCTCGAATGGAAAACCGAATCAATTTCTAAATTGAAAATCAACATAACGTAAAGTGAAGAAAAAACGAATTTCCATATTGCAACCAAGATATGTAAAGTGTTTCTAGCTGGAATTTTTTTTTTCAAACGCGAATATCTTTGGGTCCATTTTCGTATTTTTTTTCCCGTCGAAATTATAAAATATTTACCTGGCTGAATTTATTTCTCGAATAGGAACTCGAATGTTTCGTTTTTTCTCGACTCTGGGTGGTGGTATTTTTTCAAAGTTTAATTTCAATTCTGGATTTTTTACGGTATTTTAATCGATTGTTTGTCAAAAAATATTAATTTTTGGAACAAAAAATTCAAATTTGGGCGAGAAACTTTCAATTAAAAAAAATAATGGAATCGGTTCGATAAATATTTATTGAATTTAAAACAATTCGAAATAATAATCGAACTCTCGGTTTATTTATTTTACGACAATTGGATTAATGTCTCATTTCTTTACAGTTTTCGCATTCCAAACTCCTAATTAAAATGGGCAAAGAACGTGTAACCATGAACTTCGAATTGGTCGGACAAGGCAAAGAAAAATCCAGCATGGAATTCTCCGTTATCGGCCAAGGCAAAGAAAAGAGCAGCATGGAATTCTCCGTCATCGGCCAAGGCAAAGAAAAGTCCAGCATGGATATCGTCGCCATTGACAACGGCAAAGAGAAAATCGTCTTCGACATCGTCAGCTTATAAGCTCGAAAATTTTCTATAATGTAAGCTTTTATTTTTAAGATTATTGTTTAGTTGTTCTTAAAACACACCGATGGCAGTTAAAAACTAATTCAGCAACAACACAACCTGTTTCAAAATTTTTAAATATACAATAGTTTAACGCTCAAATTTTCGTAATTTTTTACACTTTTTTGAAAAATGGTAATTGGTAAAGGTAGAAAAAAATTCGAAGGTAATATTCGAAAGGTAAAAGGGTTTTTGGTAAGTTGATTGGTAAAAATATTGGTTTTTGAGATATCAAGATATCGAATCAAAAGATTAATCCAGACATCTACAGTTCAATATGCAACGAGAAAAATTCAAGTAAGTTGGTAAGTATTCGAAATGGTAAAAAATTTGAATTAAAAAAATAAAATGAAAATTTAAACTCATCGATGTAGTACTTTAAACATCGAAAAATTAGGTACCAACCTATACCTACTTAAACTCTTTCTTTTGTTGATGTTAAAAAATGTTTGGTTCTAAAAATATTTAAAACATAAACTTTAAAAATGCAATAAAAATGTTAAAAATTTAAATAGGTAATTATATACAAAAAATTAAATCAGCTCAGATCTAATTTTTCAGTTTCAAAATTCGTAGTCGACTGATTAGCCTTAAATTTTGAAAATGAAAATTGAGATCTGAGCAGATTTAATTTACTTAATCACAAAAATCATCGATTCCTTCTAAAATTGTATTTTAAAACGGATAAAATTTGAAAATTGTTTTTTTTTTTTTTTTTTTCTAAATAGGTAGTTAAATAATCATTAGAAAAAAAAATCAACATCAGGTCGAGTTGATTTTTTTCAATTTTAAAAACTGCCCTTTTTCGAAAATTAAAATGATCAAAAAATTTACAAACGATTTGAAAAATTATACAATCAAACTCAATTTCTGTGACTTAAGTATTCAAAAGTTGAGAATTTGAAAATTTTTTTACCTAATTTAGCTTTTTGAGTAAAATACTCAAAATTTTCGAAAATAATATTCAACATACGAATTCGTATCGCCGAAAAAAAGTCTAAAAATGAACTCGAGATCTAAAAATCTTTCGATAATCCCATTTTCGTGCCATAAAAGAGAGAGAAAATACAAACATTTATATTTTGAAACATGGCCCATTGACCTGCCATAACCAAAGAGACTAATCCGACAGAAATTCAATCATAATGGTTGAAAATTATCTATATTGGTCCAATGCTTTTTCGGTGATATCGTGAAAAAAATATGGAACAATAACGACTCAAACAACGTGACTTGGCATAAAAAAGAGACTAAAGCGACGAAACGTTAATTTAGGCATGTCTATTGTTTGGCGAGCCTTTTTAACGATTACCTATTAAAAAATAAGAAACGAAAATATTACCACTTGAGAGGTGACCCGGCATCAGGAAAACGACCCAGGTGCTAAAGCAGCTGTTGGAGGAAGTTTCATGTTCTAAAATACGTTTTGTTATTATTTTTCGAAATTTTCTCGAAAAATTAAAAATTTTAAGAAAAATTGGGGAGGAATTTCAGTATTTTTGAGAGAACATTTTATTCAAAATGAAAAAATTTTAGACGTGAAGAAAATTGGAAGGCATTTCAGCTTTGAATATTAAGGGAAAAAATTTCGAAACAAAAAATTTTAAACGCTAGAAAAAAATTTGAAGAAAAAATTTTAGAATTGAAAGTACATTTCATTCGAAATGAAAAAAATCAGCCCCGAGGAAAAAATTGGAGCGTAAATTACCGCACCGAGAAATTTTGTCTGAAAACAAAAAAATTATAGTCCTAAGAAAAAAATTGAAGAGGTAGAAATTCAGATCGAAAATCAAAATTCTAAAAATTAACAAAGCTTTTCAATCGTTCACATAAAATCATTCGTCAAATTCAAATTTGGGAAGGTGATTTTTTTAAAACCACGAAAATTTTCAAGGTATCTGCTTACCCTTGAAAAATGGAGCTAATAATATTTTTAGGTAAAAACATGTGTATTCGAGACCATTTTTAGTATAGATTTTTTAAAAATGGTTCTCAAAGCACATTATTGAAAATTTTTGATAAAATTATTCAAGGTGGGTCAAGGGTTGGACAGATACCTTTTGTGCTGTTTCTTCTCCCCTCTCTTCATCAAAATGCCCACAAAAAATATACCACAATCATTTTTCGTATACGAATTTTCAATTATACAAAAAGTGACCCAAATCAATTTATTCCTCCTTTCACACCTAGGGACCCAGACACCTACATTCAATTACGAAATTACTGGTCCCATTTCGAATCCTAGTCTCTCGCATTCAAACCACGTGAAAAAAATTCCCTCACACGTCTGCTCGTAAACCGAGTAGGCAATATTAATAAAAAATTTTTTAATAACGGCAAATTACAAATTTGCCCCCGCAAATTATTAAAGTAAGTAATTCGAGCCAAAAAATGGTCTAGATTTATGATCCCACCGGCATCGTCTCTGAAAAAAAAAAACTTAAAACTAGGTCACCGAAAAAATACGTGAACGAGGTATAAATTACATTGTTTTGTTCGAACCATTTGCTCTTCATCATGAATACCTCGTCCTAAATCCTTCGCAGGGAATAGGACTGCTAATTTTTCAAAAATAAATCACGACTATCTCGCGTGGACACAGCAGGCAAACAATTTTCTTCCCATGTCTACTTTTTTTTACAAAATTTAAACTTTGTGCTCTTGTTTTCAACGTAAATTAAACATGAATCGAGGAAAAAATTGTAATTTTGGGGTATAACGAAATTCCTCATACGTACGGGCAGGAGCAACAAACCGATCGATATAAAAGTATCATTAGTACCACCTACGTGATTTTTTTCATTCTTGGAGCGAAGCCCGCAAAAAGCAATTTTAATAAGAGCGGGTTAACCATATAAACCGATAACTTTTTCCTAGCCAGATTTTCATCCTCGGTGCCAACAAAATTTCCTAGTTTTTCAGCCAAACTTCCTAAGTGACCAAATGATCGCCCAATCAAATACTTTTAATTAAATTTTCTACTAAATTTTCATCCAAGTCTCTTTACCACAAATAACGAAAAAAAATTCTATCTCTTGATACCTCACTAAACGAAAGATAAAATTCGCCAGTGTATTTTAACTTCAATAAATACCGACGTCCGAAATCCTACAACAATGATACGCTTTACCGAGAAAATATTGCAGGCATTCGGGTATGCAATTTTATTAACGTCGTAACACACGCTACCAGATCGACTCGATCAGCGCACATTTTCAACATTTTTCCATTTTTTTGAAGGTGAAAAAATTTTCCAACGGGGGAATTTCCTTCGCTATGTCGACTCACATACCTAAAACGATGTTTACGAATGAAAAAAAAATACAAAAAATATTTCATGCGATGGCCGGGAATCGAACCCGGATCAACTGCTTGGAAGGCAACTATGCTGACCATTACACCACCATCGCAGTTGAAAATATTGTCTGTTTTAGGCTGTTTCAAGCCAAGGTTTTTCAACTTGAATAAACATAAATCTCAAATTTCATATTAAATTTATTATTTTTGCGAATATTTTTTCCAATGGTGTATTTTTCGAGAGAATTTTGAGTACCAAAATGTAGGTACCTACTTATCAGATGATTGAACTATTTGCAGAAATTCAATTAAAATTTATTTACATTTCGAAGAGGTTATCGAATCGAGTATCTAATTCTAATTTAAATTTTTTATCATATTAATGTTTAATATGATTATATTTATCGTTTGACGAGGTAATTAATGTCTCGTACTCGTATACGTATTTGGATAATAGCTCTATTCGTTTGATTACTTTTTATTAGACAATATTTTGATATTCGACCACGTTTTTCTCGAACTATCCAGAAAATTTTTTTCCTCATAATGATATTTTTTGTTGGAAGCTTTTTAAATAATTTGAGTGATTTGAGCAGAAAATTTGAAGTACCTACCTACTTACATACCTATCTATCCACCCACTTGAATTCTTATTCAAATGAAAATTTTTTGTATTCGTATCACTGAATTTTTCAATTTTTTCATTTTTGTAATTTTTGTGAAGTAAAAATGAACGAAGTTTGGTTAAAAATGAATTTTTAAACGCAAAACAACAATTTTTGAAAATTTACCTACCCTTCCCCTCAAAAAACCTACCTACTTTGAGTAAAAATTTTACCATAACATAAAATTTTGAAAAAAATTGAACCCTTATCAAAATAAGTTCCACAAAATTTTCACTTACTTAATGGCCAACAAAATTATTTTTCCAAAAAATCATAAGTTAAAATTGAGAAAATTGTTTCAAGTGATTTTTTTTAAAAGCACGTGATTAAAAATAAATTCTTCATTAGGTACCTTAAATAAATAAAATTTCAATCTAATTCATAGAAGAATTTCAACAAAATATTTGAAGGTTTTGAATTATAAAAATTCAAGAAAAAATTTTTACGAACAAATTATGAAAAATATAATTTGATTCAGTATACCTACCTAAGTACCTACCAAAAAAATTGTAGTAGGTAACAATGACAAAATTACTATTTGTCTTCTTCTTCCTCCTCCCTTTCAAAAAAAATTTTTAAAAATACCGAAATTACAATTTTTTTTAAATTTTCTCCTAATTTGACCCAAAAAATGCGAAAAATTCAAAAAAGATATCTAGCTTATTTAAAAATCTATGTGAAATTGGACCAAAAATCGAAACCAATTTCAATAAAACTCTAAAAAAATAACTTGCTGAACTGTCTACTTAAAAAAAAAAGACAATGTGGTGGAGGATACAAAAATTTTAATCTTCAGAAATTTAAAGAAATACCTAGGTACATTTTTCCCAAAAATAATTTGAAAAAAATTCATTCAAAAAATATTACCTAAACGAGTTTTCAAAAATGAAAATTGAAAAATTATGGCTAGTTTGAGAACTACTATGCACGAAAATGTATTCAAAATTATTGAATAAAATTGGAATCAAAATCAATAAAATTGATCGTATTGAGATATCTAGTTATGGAGGAGTGGAGAAGACAAAATGGGTAACTGAGAATTTATTGCTATCTTCAGAAAATATCCAATTTTTGTTCGTATAAAAAACATTAAAAGTTAGGTACCGACTTAAATCAAAGAAATCGATAACGTGAAGATTTCAAAAATTCTATTCGAGGCGAGAAATGAGTGAAAACCTCAAAAATTCTCTATCTGTGCAGAATTTTAAGCTATTCTCCCTTCCAAAAAAAAAAAAGACAAAAAAATTGAAGACTGAAAAAAAAACTTTTCTTCTTAACGATTACTTGTGGCGACGTCTAAATTAATATTTTTTTAAAACCTAATATGTTTAGGGGAAAACAAAGGAAATAATGGCTTCTCATATATAGGGCTTAGAAGGGGGGGGGGGAGGAAAATCAGGTAGAAAAAAATCCAAAAATTCTTCGTCCAGGTGTTATGAATTTTAGAAAAAAAAAAAAATTCTATAATAATTTTCAAAATAAAAAATTCAAAAATCCAGGAGGGGAGGGGGAAATCAGGTAGAAAAAATCCAAAAATTCTTCGTCCAGCTGTTATGAATTTTAGAAAAAAAATACATTCTGTAATAATTTTCCAAATAAAAAATTCAGAAATCCAGCTGTGGTTTGGAATCTCGACTGAAATGGAGCAAAAAATCAAATAAAAATTTTATCGAAAATTAAAATTCCAAAACAGAGAAAGGAGAAAAAAATCTTTGAATTTTCTACCTTTCCAAATTTTCAAAACTTTGCATTTTTATTGGGGGGAGGGGGATTCAAAATCCTAGATTATTCATTTTTCTAAGTGAACAATTTCAACTTTTTTTTGAATTTTGAATTCATCAAGAAAGAAATTCAACCCCCTTTCTCCTTTCATCTTTTAGTATTTTCAAGAACATAAATCGAAATTATTATTTTTTTACATCAGAAACATTCACTTTAAAAATTTTTCAGCGAGGAAGTAAAATTTGGCACTGGTAAAAATTCAGCCAAAACTCCAACAAATTTTTAAAAAATCAACATGGATCATTTTTCAAAACCGTTAACAAGAAAATTTTCAATATTTTTCGCACCTACAGTTACTGAAGTCGACGTTTTCATGTCAGCTAGGTCAATGACTAGTTCACTACCATGAGCAATATGATTCGTGCACAGAAAGTGAAAGAAAGGGAGATTAGAGAACCTTGAAGAAGCTATTTTAATGAATATTTATGTACATTGGTTCCTAACTTGATTTCACACGATACGAGGAACGAATTTTATGAATTTATAGCGTACGATAAGCTTCAATATTTTTCACTCGTTGAAAAAATACCCAAGTACCTATTTGGCTAATTTGAAAACAAGTTCAAGTAGGTCTACCGATATTTTATCAATCTAATCAATTAATCACCTTATATTCATAATAAGTATGAGACGTTTACAAGATACCCATTTCTTCGATAAACAAACAGAAATAAAATTCGAGCACATACGTACGTACAGGTACACTTTTCAACAAGTGAATAAATAACCCATTCTTTCATCCACATACAAGAGGGTAAAATTAACAATCAAGACTTTATATTATACCCGACGTATTAAGCCTTTCATATCAGGAAAGATTATAGGGCACATGGCACATAATATTTAACAATGCTATACGAGCGACAGACACGCTTAATATGTACATAGTATAATTTTGACCAGCGACGATACGAAAATAATCCTCAACAATCGACATGCTGCTTGTGTTATTCGAAACTTTTATCAAGATAGTCGTAAATCCTGTATACGGTCTGCACAGCTCATAGTCATAGCTGTGTGAAAAGGCGCGAGTTCGAGAATATAAGCAACAAAATGGGACATATTTATCTAAAATATATTCCGACAATGGTTAAAAAGCTGTCAGATTAAATGATCGATCGGTATTCTACGTACAGTGTACGTATGTCGTACGAGTACACTTTGCAACCAACTTGATAATTCTTCTTTTCGTTATATTTTCTTTTTCGAGTACGGTACCTAAGTTGCTAATGTACGTAACTTTTGATGAATTGTCGAGATCAGGGATGCCGAGTATGAGATTTATTTTACGTTATAAAAAGTCTGGTGGTCAAATAATCCGTTTTATGATTTTTTTTTTCAATTTTCGTTCAGTTTGTCGTGTGAACGAAGGTCGATATTATTTGATAGCAGAAAAAAAGTTTGATTTTTTGTAAATTTTTCGTGCTAAAAAAGATCATTTCTGGCGTTCAAACACTCAAAGCTTTTTGGCGTAAAAGTGACAGTTTAGCGTTTTTTTTTTTTTTTAGAAATGAAAAAAAGAGGGAGAAATACGTAACTCAGAAGTTGTCTGGATTTCAAAAAGGACTTGTTGAAATTTCATGCTTTCAAATTGACTCCTAATCTCTTCCTTCCCAGTAGGTAGTCCTCAAAATCTAATGATAATCCAAAAAAAATTTAAAATGAAAAGTTTAATTTAAAAAATTTAAAAATAAAAATTTTAATTAAAAAAATTTTTAAATAAAAATTTTAATTTAAAAAATTTTTAAATTAAAATTTTAATTTAAAAAATTTGAAAATGAAAATTTTAATTTAAAAAATTTGAAAATGAAAATTTTAATTTAAAAAATTTGAAAATGAAAATTTTAATTTAAAAAATTTGAAAATAAAAATTTTAATTTAAAAAATTTGAAAATGAAAATTTCAATTTAAAAATTTAAAAATGAAAATTTCAATTTAAAAAATTTGAAAAAAAATTAACAATGAAGACCTAATTTTTCACTGTTCATTTTTTTACTGCCAAGTGCACACATTAAAAAAAATGAAAATATTCATAGGGTGACCATCCATATTAATTAAATTAATACCTACCTATAAAACTTCATTTTAGAGATTTTTTGTCAAAAATGTTACCTAGTTTTTGTATCTATTTTTCACTAAAAATTTAAAAAACGTGAACAAGAGGTTTTGAAAAAATATCATGAAAATGGGAAAATAGCAGTTAAAAATGGCGAGGGAATTGAGGGTATTCACAGGTAGAAAAATTATCGTATTTTATACTCGCATATTTTTATTTTTCAGAATTTTTAAGCTTACAGCAGAAAAAAAAGAATTGAGTATCTGATTCGAGGTTCAGCAGTCAGCACTCCCTCCCATTCAATATTGAAAAAAATGAAAAACTCTAGGAATAATTCTTTTTGTGTCTTGATGTTCTCAAAAATTTAACACAAACTCAGAAAATTCAATTTTTTAATTATGGTCCCAATCCCAGCCAAGTTGTAATTAAATTATACTTTTGACGATTTTTTTTTTACATTTTTTCCACTTTCTTTCGATTTTCAAGGAAACCTCGCATTAATTGGACATGTTATATTTGTTGAAGAGGACGGGGAAGTAGGAAGAAGAGCAGAAATTAGAAGATGAGGAGGAAGAAAAAATTCGCTCAAAAATCATTTTTTCCTATTTTTTATAGAAAATTTGACGAGCACAAGAAAAAACAAATATTTTCAGTACTCTTGAAAAATTGGTTGAAAATGAGAAAATTGTCATCAATGGTAGGTACCTGTTTCTGAAAAAATTCAATATTGAGTCATTATCTTAAAAATCGTTTTTCATTTTTTGGTAAGTAGGTACACAATTTGAAAAACGTGAAAATTATTTTTTCCAAAAACTACCGAAAATGAGAAAAAGGTGAAAAATCGTCGCCAAAGATGTTTCTACAGCATAAAAAAAATTCCTTAGGACCGTTTTAATAGAAAAAAAATCCGAATAATTAAACATTATTTTATTTTTATAAAATCGGAATTGAGGAAATGTCTGTAACGATTCGGTGTAAGGTATTTGTTATTATATTGAGTTGAAAATTCAAAGCTCTTCATGCGTCTCAACATTTACAAAAATTTTGAGACAATTTTTTTTCACTACGTTGATAAATTTTTTAGAATCCTCCCACCTCCCCAAAAAATGACCAAATATCCGAAATGTCTAATTATGTAGGTCTAGGTAGGTACGTACTACGTACCGAGAATAATGAACTCACGTTTCGAACTTACAAAGAAAGAAAAAGAACAGATTTCCCAAAATTTTAAGTTCTGATTTCTCAAAACAAGTTTCGAGCATTTTTTTTGTTGTTATCTGAACACTCTGGTTAAAAAAATTTCATACTTTTTCATTCCCAAGAACTCGCCAATTTCTAAGAATCCCACATAGGTACAATTTTAAGGAATAAAGTCGTTAAAAATCCAGGAAGAGTCGTGAATGGCGTTTTACAATATTGAAAAATCATCAAATTTCTAATCGTTATCAAAAATTATTTTTCTTGAAATCAAAATATGTAATATCTATGAGAAAAATGAAAAATTCATTGAAGGAATCTTCCTGAAGTAGATTTTTTTCAGAAAGGAAAAATAAAGATACAAAAAAGTCATAAAAAAATCATTGTGACTCATTTTTTGAAAAAAAAAACTTGAAAATGTGGTCATGAAAAAAATGGTACAAGTTCTCGTTTTTTTTTTCATCAATTTCTCCACAACGTCATTTTAAACTGAACTTCGTCCCATAACTTGGAATAAGGAAGGAACATCGTTTCACCAGCATTTTCGTCGAAAAATATTCCCTAATCAAGAGTAAATTACAACGTACAAATGGTTTCAAAAATCATTCGACGAAAAACACAGGTACGAATACGTGTACCTAGGTACTTAATTCGTACATCAAAGTGGTTAAAATCAATTTAAAATTCTGATAACGATACATCGAACTATATGAGGAGATAATTCGTTATCAGCATTCAGCCACTCGGCAGAGTTTATCATTTTATAGTCACGTTACCGTCTCATCAACTACCAGGTCAATGTAATACTAACAAAACATACGATGAACTAAAGTTCGTACATAGGCTCGTATGATTATTTCCTCCTTTTTTCGAAAGATAAAAAAACTATTTTTATAGACGTATAGCTTTCAAATTAAGACAACTTGACTTTATTATTTTTTAAATAAATTTCGTAAACGATTCAAACACAATTTTTTTCACTTTAAAATTAAACCAGCTTTTTAAAAAAATTCCATCTCAAATCAGCAAAAATTTAAACCTCTATCTAAATTCTGTCAAGCCTATTCAGCAACACACAACGAATCAAATATTAACAATTCGCACGAACTCCTTTTTCTAGCCTTTTTTTCAACACGAAAGAGACGAAAAAATATAGGTAAAATATCAAGGACAAAATTCCTCACCTCGACCGCTACTTTTTCTCAAAATTACAATAATAAAATCTCCCCTGCCCATTCGTCCCAACTCTGGCAATAATTATCGTGTAAAAACGGAGCTGGTAATCAATAAGACTTGGTCACGTTCACACAGCACACAAACCATATCAAACTCAAAACACCGCAATTAAATGTCATACAGGGAACCATATCTACCTAAGTCCACCTACCTGGCATAATTGAAACAGTTTTCAGAGCTCTTAATACACGAAACGTCCGCAGTCCGGCCAAATTTCCCACTTCCATGCCGATGGTCGCGTAACCCGATGTAATTACCACGAAATCGAGCCAATTCCAAGGATTCCTCAGATACGTGTATTTATTTATAATAAAACCTTTGGCTATCGATTTTATTATCATCTCGGCCGTGTAAATAGCTAGAAAAATATACCTGCAAAAAAAAATCCAATCGACGAATTAGTCCATGTAAATTTTTCTATTATCGCGAATTCTAATGAACGTCCTCGAATATGGTCATTATTTTAGAATTATTAAGACATACGAAGTACGAAACTATAAAGGGGTCTCTTTTTCCTCGACTACAGCAGATTTCAAAATATGCTCGTATCGAAATCGTCCCTTTTTCGCAGATTTATGCGTGTTATTCGTACATAGTTCTATATCTACACATTCCGCACATATGTATATGGAAAGTAAAACCATACCATTCATGCCGAATTCGTTACACGACCATATTTTCCAAACCCTTTAATGATGCCATATTTTAATACCAAATGCAGCCGATAAAAAAATATATTCGGGCCGGACTTTACGTTAGCAACGCTGTCCAATATATGTATATTTAATTAAAAAATAATATAATGAAGGTCGTTTGGCTAATAAATGAATGAACGCCCGCTTTTGGTGGTTATAATTTTTAACGACTCGATTCCAGCGCGAAATTCAACCCTAAAGAGGTCGTTCCAACCCCGAATATTTCCCGTTATCTTTTTTCCATTTTTTAAATGCGGAGAATATGTATTTTTTGGCCTTTTTGAGAGGAGGAGAGGGTGAGAGGAAGCTAGTATATGGTGCATGGTTTGAGCCAAGGTTACATCCATATTCCTAGATATGCGCTGGTTTCGATTCTGACTCCATGTAGGCGATAAAAAAAACAATCTTTGTATTTCCCGAAAGAGGAAATTAACGTAAAGTCGAAATATTTACCGAGTTTGTGTTCAATTTTTTTTTTTTGAAAGAATTTTTTCGATATCCATTTTATTTAAAAAATCTACGAATTTTTTTGAGTAGAGAAATATCACAATACGAAAGTATACCTACCTAAATTTCAAGTTCTGCACATACAGATAATACAAATTTTCAATTATCGAAGAGTTCTAGAGGGGGAAAAATATTTGATACCGTGCTTGCCATCATTTATTTGCTCCTTCAAATAACGAAGTCGACAAACATATTCACAGGAATGGGTCGTCATTTGCATTTTTAGTGAAATTAAAGACGAGTATTGAGAAAAAAGTAGTGCTATGGAATGACTGCAAATGAACGTGGAAAAATTTCAGATCTCTTAGAACTTTATTACCGGGATGAAATTTAAAATTTTGAAGTTTTCAAAAAAATGAAAAAAATCGATACCGATCTGACAATCTCCAATTATTTTAAAATTTTATTTCGAAATATTTTCTGAAATGATATTTTTTAGTCAGAATCGAGGAAAATCGAGGACATTTTTTTATTGTTCAAAGTAAGTTAATATAACACAATTATTAACAAAAAGTTCATTTTTTAAAAATTTTTAAATTTTTGACATTTCAGTGATTACGAGGATCCAGGTGAGAGACCTGAAATTTTTACCACGTTCTCTTGAAGTCATTTTTCTACTTCTTTAAAATTTTCACCCCAGATTAACAATAAAAAAAAATGAAAAAAAAAACAAACAAAAAAACAAATTACTAGAATGAGTATTTTTATAGCATTTAAGAAAGTATATCAAAATCAAAACATAAAATTGTTCTTAATTTACTAAAAAAAAAATTTAATGCCCAATAAAGTCATTCAAAATTGTGCCAAAATTGTTTAAAATTTATATCACGACAAAATTTTAAATTTTGAAAAAATCCACGAGAGTTTTCTAGTTTTGATGACACAAATTGAATATATTGCTTGAAATAATTGATTCGGGATATGTCAACTTTAGGTACCCATTCCCTCTAAAATTTCATATCAAAAATCAGAATTATTCGTAAAAAAAAGGCAATTTTTAATACAATGTGACATAACAGTTTTTTTTGTCAAAAAATGACAACGTACTGATTTCTTACTAACATGAAAATTCACTGCAGAACATCCAGAACATACTAATTAGAAAATTGTTTTAACCACAGTTTCATGTGTGGTGAAATCTGTGGATAATTATTACCCAGCAAATTAACCACAGTTTCATGTGTGGTGAAATCTGTGGATAATTATTATCCAACAAATTAACCACAGTTTCATGTGTGGTGAAATCTGTGGATAATTATTATCCAACAAATTAACCACAGTTTCATGTGTGGTGAAATCTGTGGATAATTATTATCCAACAAATTAACCACAGTTTCATGTGTGGTGAAATCTGTGGATAATTATTATCCAACAAATTAACCACAGTTTCATGTGTGGTGAAATCTGTGGATAATTATTATCCGGCAAATTAACCACAGTTTCATGTGGTGTGAAATATGTGGATAATTATTATCCGGCAAATTAACCACAGTTTCATGTGTGGTGAAATCTGTGGATAATTATTATCCAGAAAATTAACCACAGTTTCATGTGTGGTGAAATCTGTGGATAATTATTATCCAACAAATTAACCACAGTTTCATGTGTGGTGAAATCTGTGGATAATTATTATCCGGCAAATTAACCACAGTTTCATGTGTGGTGAAATCTGTGGATAATTATTATCCGGCAAATTAACCACAGTTTCATGTGGTGTGAAATATGTGGATAATTATTATCCGGCAAATTAACCACAGTTTCATGTGTGGTGAAATATGTGGATAATTATTATCCATAAAATTCACCACAGTTTTATGGGTTTCCCCGAAATCTAGAAACGATAATTTTTATGGGAAATTCCGATGCACGAAATTTTCCTCATGTTCAAACGTTTTAAATGTGTGGTGAAATATGTGGATAATTATTACCCAGCAAATTAACCACAGTTTCATGTGTGGTGAAATCTGTGGATAATTATTATCCAACAAATTCACCACAGTTTCATGTGTGGTGAAATCTGTGGATAATTATTATCCAACAAATTCACCACAGTTTCATGTGTGGTGAAATCTGTGGATAATTATTATCCAACAAATTCACCACAGTTTCATGTGTGGTGAAATCTGTGGATAATTATTATCCGGCAAATTAACCACAGTTTCATGTGTGGTGAAATCTGTGGATAATTCTTATCCAGAAAATTAATAAAAAGGACATTGATTTTTAAAGTGATAATTTTTATTTTGAAAAATGACACAACTTCTTGGTCAGAATGATTTTACGGATGAAAATGATGACTTCTGGTCAAAAATTATAAATTCGGGGAAAAAGGAAAACATTTCTGATTTTTGCTTCAATAGAAAAAATGGCTTTGGTCAAAAATAATGACATTAAAAATAAAAATGATGTAATTCAGGTCAAAATAACATGTTGGTCAAAAATGACAGAATTTAGGTCAAAATGACATAATTTAGGTCAAATGATATCAAAATCGTTTATTTCGCTCCAAAAAATGGTATATTTTGATCAAAATTACTTTGGAGTCTATTTTTGTCAAAATGACTTATTTTGGTCAAAATCGTAGATTCTGATCAAAATTACAGTTTTTGATCAAAATTACAGATTTCGATCAAAATTATTACAGATTTTGGTCAAAAATATTGATTTCTGTTCAAACTGACAAATTTTGGTCAAAAATAATGATAGGTTCAAAATTATGTTTGCTGGTCAAAATGACCACTCAGGTCAAGAATAACGATTGCATTTCAGGATAATAATTTTGATAAAAATCTGAGAAATTTGACAGATTTGTTCGAGGTTTGAGATCACACGTTTTCTAAAATTTGACCAAAAAAGGTTCGATGGGCTAAATTAGATCAAGGTTTGTACTTCAAAAACGGTCATTTCTGAGGATATTGCAATCGAAAAATCGAGAAAATGAAAATTTCACCAAAAATGATAATTATTGTGCAGGCAAATGGAAATGCATAACTATTTTTACAACAATAAATCTGTACCTAATTTAATTTTAAATCTTAAAAAAGATCAAGCTTCAAGAATTAAAAACCAACAGAATTAATTTTTTTCGAAGCAGGTATGCTTTGTTAAGGAAGCTAAAAGCATTTTTCGCCTTTAAAATTTGATCAACGAAAAAATGAAAAAAAAATTATACCCTGGTGCTGGAAAAATTGACAATTTTTGATGATTTTTTAAATCAATTTTTGATGATTTTTTTGGCAATTTTTGACGACAATAAACACAGGTAGGTACCTACATTGCCTTTTCAGAAATTAACGCCTCACGTTTTTAAGAAATAGTTTCCAATTTTCTAATCATCTCCCCCCCCCTCCTTAAAATACGCCTCTTATAGCTCTAAAAACCTCACATAAAAACAACCAATCGATAAGTATGGTAATCGCTGTATAAAACTACTTGACAGCAATGTACCCCGAATCAGCTCGAAATCGTTTTTATTCATTCAAATCCCAACCCACACTCGTTCATTTCAGCTACTTTCAACATCCTTCCAACATTACATCGTCGTCGTTCGTAAACTTTCGCTAAAATACCGAAAGAAAAGGTGGAAACGTTTTGAATTGTTCGTACTTCGTATTTTACTGGGTGTTTCTAAGTCATTAGTACATTCCAAGTATACGCTGACCACCTCCTCCATGGCTTTTTAAAAACAAGCCACTCGCAATGTGCAAAGTGAAAATCTGGACATTCACATAGCACATCGCGTTAAGAACCATTTTAAGCAAAAAATTACGACTATATTGGAATCATTAGGAGAACCCTTAAAATATACTTACTCGGCTTCGTCCACGGAGTCCGTTTTCGCAAGGAAGACACAATTGAGCAGAATAGTGGCCATTACAACGTAATCGAAAATTTGATTGGTGGCTATATAAACGCAAGTTCTACGAATCGGATTCCAAGGAGAGAACAGAAAAAACGAACGGGTCGCCGTGAATCGATGCACGTAATTTTTTCGAAATCGTTTCGATACCACGCAGAATGTCTGAAAAACAAAAAAAAAACATTTCATTAATTTTCGAAAAAATAAAACTTCCAAACACCTAATCTATGTCTGCATTTGCGACACAGGAAATAACATTTTGTTATCGTTTCTTATTCATACAGGTTCACACATTCTCGTTCGTCGCTTTTAAAAAAATAAAATATATACAATTCGTATCTACACAAAGGTGCGGAAAAACTTTTAAAACTTTTAGATATATGTACCTGCAATTTCGCAACTAAAGTTGACATAATTTTGAGGTATGAAATTTTTCTCGCAGTCTAACTTTTCTCCATTCAAAAAGTTTACTCGCTTCATGGTGTCGTAATTTTTCTTTCTCTCACCTTTTTTTTCCTCTATAAGAAATTAACTTATACACGATATTTTCCAACCCCATCGTGGCATTTTTCACTTCCGAACCATTTCGAGCCATCCAAACGCTAGGAAATTATTTAATTAAAATTTCACGAATATGAAGCCATCATTCGCTCCAGCTCGGTCCGTCGATTTAAAACGAATTAAAAATTCATTTTCTCGACTCCATTTCAAGCCTTGTGAAAATTTTTCAACACCTTTCGTGTCACATTTTGGTTACGACAATGGAATCATTATTCAGGGCGGGGGAGGAACACGGACGAAAAGTTTTTTAATCATTTTCGAATTAAAAGAATACCTATAATGATTATACCATCGTTTAACAAACTTGTCGAAAAATCTCCACCTTGGAAAGTTAAGCTGCTTTCCAGAAAATAATTCGTTTTCGGTTTAGCGCGGCAACAATAAAAAAAATTGTTAAACGAGACCGGCTTAAACTGGATTTAAAGGATTAAATTGTCTAGAGTTTTCAAAATGTCCCCGCTTTATTGATTTTATTCCAAGAAAAACACTCGACGGGGATTTTTTTCGCACTTTATCGTCATTTCCATCACGCGATAGTAGGACACGGTTTTCCAAAGTAGGTGTAATAAAGGTCTATCAGCGTATCAACGCCATAGACCAATATAAACAGAAATTTAAAACGATTCGTAATCGTTTATTAGCTCATTTACGACAATACGTCCTCGTATACCATTTAAAAATACTATACAGGGGAGGGGGGCCCGCGAATAAAAAATTACTCTCGACTATCGCTCTACGGAAACCATTAAAACTGCCTGTACTTCGTTTTTTTCCCCAATAGCGTGGAACTCGATGAGAGAGAAAAATGTCACAGTAAAATCGTCATACTTAAAACGGTTACGTTGTAACGATATAAAAAGAATCCTGAAGCTGTACCGCATATGCAATCACAATGGTCGTAGAAAAAAAATATTCCAGCAGGCAAAAGGGAGAAAAAAAGGTTACGAGAAATTCAACAAATGTACCATTCATTATAAAGAGAACCAACAAGCTTTAGTAGATTTTCTCTACGAGCCGAATGAAAGACGTTAGAGTATTTATGTCGCCAGCAGAAAACGCATTTTGCTATGAATCTCATTCATTTTAAGCTAATCAACGAACTCGTCTACTGCTTCGCTGTTTATTCGTACTTGGCCTAAATTCTTCCAGAAAAAGTAGCTGTTTTTCTTCAAATGTTCACGTTGTAACGTTTTATCTGTAATTTTCCTCGGTGGAAATGGAAGATACGTGGTGTTTGTGAAGGGAAAACTCGTGTTTGATTGTTTTCGATTAAAAAAAAAGTAAACCGAGGTTTTTCGTTGTTTGAAAAAATGAAGTCGGTGTGGAGTCAGTTATGGGGAAGTTGATGGTTGAATTTTTCTATCGAAGGTTTGGTAAGAGTTTCGGTCGGAAATAAATGTCAATGTCAAAAAATTCAATCAATTTCAAGGATAGAGTTGATAGTTTCAATATTGTAAGAAAAGGAGATTCACCATAGCAAAATTACTTCCTGAAGTCAAATTGAATGAATTTAAATCGTTGTTCTATAATAATCCATGCCAAATTTATTTACTTATATTGAGATATGGAATGTTAAAATTAGTCACTTTCAAGTCAAAAATATGCATCGTGTCAGAAAGGGTAGAGATATGTCATTTTAGCCAATTACCTCATCATCTCAAAAATCATTTTTTTTTCTTCTGGACAGAGCACTGGGAAGCGGGTCAAATCAGAAAGTAAATCTATATTCAAATTCTACGCCCTCAAATTGGAGAGAATTGATGTGCCACATCAGCCACATGCCATTTTAATTTTTCAACATACTTTTCGCTAAAATTGGGTGTCTATGGGGCCAAATCCAAAAAATGAGCAAATATTCGAACTCAGTGTCCTCAAATTTCTTACAAACGACAGGTCACACGTTGTTTTCAATTTTTTTTTCGAATTTTGACATTTTCAAAGAGGTTAATAGGGGGGTTCAGAAGGATTGGATGAAAAAAACCTCAGTACGTAAGTATTCAAACTCCCCGTCTTCAAATTAGTAAAAATCGATACCTGGGTTACATTCAGACATTTTGAAACATTGAACATAAAATTGAATAAAGCACTCTGGAAAAACTGAAAAAAGGATGAAAAGTAGCAGATTGTAAGTTCGAAGATTTTTAGATTTTTACCAAATTAAAATTGTTCGTTTTAACATCATAAAATCAAACCCAAAATTTTTTTGGACCCGAAAAAAATGATTTTTCATGAAAATTTTCCAATTGATTACCTAATTATCATAAAAAATTTCATTCGGTAACATTGTAAAAAATTTCAAGAGCAAAAAAATGTTGGCTTACTTTTCAAACAAATGAAAGAAAAACTTGAATACGAGAATCAAAATACAGTTGGCAGAACTGTTATCAATTTTTTTCAAAAATGACATCAAAATTAATCCAGATCATAAAAAAATTTTGGTTTCATTAGTGCTTTGGAAAGGAAATGAAAAAAATTTGATGAGTATGCCAAAATTCGTCGTGGAGAAAGTACAAGAAAAATTTCAAGATTGTCAAAATTTTTTCAAAAAAAAAAAGTTGTGGACCGTATAGGAGAAAATTTTGAGTTAGGTATTTATGAAAATTCACTTTGGAGAGGGTTCAAGATTTTTTTTTTTTTAAATTTACACTGGTCTTACGAAAAAAATTCATCAATAATTTTATTCCAGAGAGAGGTACTTATCAACTTATGGATGGAATTTGAATTACCTCATTTTGCGTTGCAGGGAAGTACCGGAGAAATCTAGATTATCATTAAAATCCAACTTGAAAAAGGTTAAAAGAAAAAGTTTCAGGTTTGACTGAACTTTTAAGGAGAGTGAAAACCAAAATTTTGAAATCAATTAGGTACCAAAAATGTATGTTGAATAATAAAAATCAGCATTGAAGGAGAAAATGGAAAATTTTTTGTAATTTCCAATGTTCTGTCTTGAAAAGGGGAAGGAGGTGAATAAGGTGATCCCAAAGGTCAAAAATCCAACGATTTTTTAATTCTTCTTTGCAATTAAGAGAGAAATAGTTCCACTTTGTTCGGCATTGATCTGAACGAATGGTTGCCTACATGTAGGTGGGCAGGGGACCGCACTGCAGCCGCGCTCAAATAATCTGGAAAGAGTTGAGTAGGAAATGCAGTGTTGCCAATTTTATGAAAATTTAATTTTTGCGTAAATTTGTGCCCCTTTAAGCTACTGATTAGGCAAAGTCTGCCTTCAATGAATTTGGATTCTTAACCAAAATCACATCATATTCAGTTGTCTATCAGTTTTTAAAGACTTCAACTTTCATTTTCTTTTTCAATTTGCATTTTAAGCATGAATGGCCTTTCATTATTTGTTGGTCGTTACTATTATTTTTTTTACAAAGAAACTTCTGAATTTTGACGCATAAGTATTTTCAAATCACCATGTATTCGAAAAATTCGGCAATAAAATTTACACAGGTGGGAGGGGAAGGGAAAGGTAAATACGAGATAAATTCAATACTAAAGTACATCTTGGAGAGTTGTTCAAAAAAAATTTAATCAAAATTCTACCTTAAAGGCGAATTTAGTTCTAGTTTCAGTCCCAATTTCGGTATTACTTTTAATTCGTAATTTTGCAGTTTTCAAATAATTTCAGTTTTTATTATTTTTTAAAAAAAAAAAATCCCTTTTCATTTCTTTTCCTCTGAGAAAATTGTTTTCCAATATTTTTCTTTGAAACTCGAGAGTGTAAAAAAGTATCAAATCCAAAAAATTCTCCAATTTTTTTTAAAAAGTTCGAAAATGTTGGCGATTTTTTACGAATATTTGAACAAAACACTAACTAAAATCAATTTCAGTTTTAATTTACTAGTTTTCAGTTCTGGAATCTTCAATTTTGGGTCCAACTTACCATTTTTGTCAAGAACGACACCAAATCATACCATTTCAAGTCACTCAATATTATTTCATTCGTAACCATCATTTTACTATGTCACGCTGCGCTATATCTAAATTCTCGTTATAATTCCCCCGCCCCGCAAACTGCGCTTTTCCTCAAGTCGCCATCGTAATTGACCCTCGAAACCGTCACTGCCGACGGCGCCAATTTACATCGAAAATCTCCACCACTCTAATGAAATTATAATACGTTGAAATAATAGAGAGAACACCTCACGATCCACTCAAATTAAAGAATCAAATATCTCTCGAATCTCGTTCACAGCACGGCTTTCTACCGCGCAAAAAATTCGCAAAAACCTTAACCCAGACGACATTGCAGAAACCAACACCTCTGCTACAATGAAAAAGAAGAAAACACTATACTTCGATGAGTACTCGACAGCATCAAAAATTCAAAGCTCTTATCCGGAAAACACTCGACGAATCAGTTTAGTAGAGATACGTTCACGCTAACCTACCTATACTGCAGCATAAAGAAGGAGCAGGAAGCAGCCAGGGGGAGAAAAAAAAAACAGTATACACAAACAAGAACTCATTTTCTTCGCTAAATTCGACCTCACGACGAAAATCTTGAGGGATTAAAATTTACATTTTACTCTCACCGAGAAGGATAAAAATTCACGCGTAAAAGTTGCACTGCGTCGTGCCAAAATGTTACCTACTTTTAATCTTTTGTGTACAAATTTCGACTTCGGCGTCGGCGATGCGCACATTTATAAGTGTTTTTCCAAAACCTGTATTACAACCACGTGCCCGAGGTATTAGCAACGCTCTAATGTTTTTACAAATCCATCAACGAGATTTTAACGCAAATTGACGAATGACACGATGAAATATTTTAACACCCTTAAAAATAATAATTTTCTCATATGTATCGCAGGTTGACATAGAAAAGGCTGGTGGGTGATTTTTATGGTGTTTTTCGCGCAACAGTAAAAAAATCCCATCACTCAAGGATTTTTCATAAATTCAATTTTTTGTTGAACATTTTTTCAACACTTTTTGGTAAGTTTTGGCTTTTGAAGTCAATTTTCTAACACGTAAAGGTATTTCAACTCAACATAAAGTTTTCAGCTGCCCCTCCTCCCCCTCCCCCCAAAACTGAAAATACACCATGAAAGAAATTCATATTCAAAATTTCAGGTGCTGAAATCCATTTCTCGAATTTTTACAAATTTTTGAAGTTTCAATTTTTTTCATTGCCTGCAAAACATAAAAATTTAATCTAATCAATACAAAATGTTAAAATTTGGCATATATTTCATTTTGACTTGTCGAATTGATTAGAAGTAGTTTCAAGACGTTTCGGAGCCATCAAAAAATTTTGGAATTTTCCAGCGCTGCGCTGGAGAAAATCCCACAAAACTGATCCATATGAACTTCAGTACCTGTAATCGAGGATTAATCATTAATGATCTATTTGATCGATTAAAGCATAATTTTCCAAAAAATTGTAACAAATTGTTTCCAGAGGAATTTTCCGCCCAAAAATGTGGATTAGAATTTGAAGTTATGAATTTTGAAAATTTTTACTCTCCACAATTCATATTTCATTTATATTTTTTTGTAGTCTTGATTTTCTCAGAAAATTGATTTTCAATTGTAGGTAGCAGCTGAAAATCACTTTCCAAATTACTCATGCAGAAAATTCAAGGAATGAAGAGCGATCGAAAATTTTGCGATATTCGTTCTCGTTCTTGAAATAAAATTTAATATTTTTTACTGAGCATTTCCATTTGTTCTTTTTTTTTTTTTTTTTTTTTCAGTGTTTGTTCTTCCGTTCTCTAGAAAAAACGACATGTTCTTTTGCTCTTTGTTCCCACTTTCTGTTCGTTCTTCCAGCTCTGGTTTTTTTCCTAACCAGGCAAATACCTATCTCAACTCAAAGTAAAATTTTGAGCCCAAGCAAAAATTAATCGAAAGTACGTTAGAAGAGGACCCTGCAACCAAAATTTAAAGTGCTGAGATGCATTTTTCGAATTTTGGCGAATTTTGGAAAATTAAAAATTAACCTCATGGCCAGCAAAATACCAAAATTCGATCTAATCAACCAAAAAAACTGAAATTTGGTATTTACCTTATTTTTGACCTGCCAAATCGATTCGAAGTGGTTTCAAGACGTTTCGGAGCCATCAAAAAATTTTGAAATTTTTCAGCGCTGGAAAAAAGCCCATAAAAATGGTTTACAAGCACTTCAGCACCTATAATCGAAGATTACGCATATTGATGACCTATTTAATCGATTAGAGCGTAATTTTCCAAAATTTGTAACTTTGAGTTCAAATTCGCATTTCTAGACAGAAAATTTTCTTGAAAAAAACTTAGAAAGTACACTCACGCCACCGTACGTTTTGGAGAAAAAGACTGAAATTTGGAATAAACCCCGTTTTTGGGCCCGATGAATTTATTTGAAGCGGTTTTGGAATGTTTTAGTGCCACCAAAAATTTTTGGAATTTTCCAGCGCTGGAGAAAAGCCCATATAATTGCCCATATTATTTTCTGGTGGCTCCAAAACGTCCCGAAACCGCTTCCAATCGATTTACCGGGTCAAAAATAGGGTATATACCAAATTTTAGCTTTTTTAGTTTGTTAGATCAAATTTTGGTATTTTGCTGACTATGAAGTCTATTTCAAAATTTCAAAAATTCGCCAAAATTTGAAAAATGCATCTCAGCTCTTGAAATTTTAGTTGCGAGGTCCTCTTATAGTGCACTTTCGATTAATTTTTGTTTGAGCTCCAAAATTTTACTTTGAGTTGGGATACCTCCCTCGTAAGGTATTAATTTTTTGAGATATTTTCATGTAAAATATAAAAATTGAACTTTGAACTGAAATATTTCAAAAGTTAAACCTCTGCAGAAAAAACTAAATTGAACTTTGCAAAAAAAATTTACCCTCCGCAACATTATGATTCTTTTTTTCGGTTGGATCCTTCCTTTGCTTAGAAAATTGCCTTCAAGCGTCAAAAGCTACCAGCATAGAGTAAGATCTTACTCTACGCTATCAATAAATGCGAAAAAAACGTCCAACAAAAAATTCAAATTGTGAAAAATCCTCGGAAAATGGAATTTTTTCACTAGTTTACTTTCGAACAGAGCGAAAAAATTCTATAAAAATCATCCATTAAATTTCAAACAGCATTTAAAAAAATGTTAAATAGCAACTTATGTATTTTCCTCCTAATATGATAAATATTCTCAACATCGTTCAAATAATACAGACTTATAAAAAATATGATTTTTCCAACTCTTTCTTCCTCCCAGCCCTTCACCAAATTCACCTTATTCTTTTATGCATCGTCGAGATAACAAAGGCCATTTCAAATTTAAATTAAAGTGGCGAAAATAGCACGTTAAAAGCTCTCTTCGGAGGGTTCAAGTCGAGTGAAATTAATTAATTTTCTGCTAAAATAAATACATCGTGAAATTAACCGTCTCTCATTTATATAATTGTATTTTTACACATAGCAAGGTGTGGTCACTTCGGTTGAAATTTTTTTCCCCCTTCGGATATCTACCCGGTACATCTAGCTACCTGCTACCTACGCTACGCGGCGGTTCGAAAAATTAAAACTATTCGTCGCCATTGTGAACTTTTAATTCTTTCGAATAAATCCGTTTTCATTTAACGGATAATTTTCCGCAAAACTTCGAACGCCGGCACGTCGGGGGTAACATCTCCGCCAAGGTGGAATTTAATGGCGTGAAAATCGCACAGATAAGGTTGTTCTGCATCGGTATAAATTTCCTTTTATGAGTTTACCAGACATTACATTCATAAAGTAGGGCGCGTTTTTAAAATAAGCACGAATAAATTTCGCCTGCCGCATAGTTTCGCAAACATGTGTAACAAAATGTTGCGCTTCTTTTTACTATTCGACGCACCTACGAACCTCTCTTTGCCGAGGATAAATTTTATTTATGGAGGATTTTTCAATTTTTAACCTGCGGCAATGAATGAGTAATGTTGAATTCGGGGGATTAGATGAGGAATTCGAGGCAAGGCGGTGATTTTTTCACTCGCAATGGCGAACGAGATTAAGAGTCGAAGGTCATTGAAAAATTCCTTGAAAAGAATTTATTTTGATTCTGTTCAATGCATATGCGCACCCAAGGGAGGTGCTCAAGTTACTCGAGCTCCCTCCCTAAGCTAGTCAAGGAAATTTTTCATCAAAAAATGTCAAAAAAACATGTTTTTGTTTTTCAAACGTTTTTTTCTCGTCCTCGCTTCACTTGGTCAGTGTTTTACTCAATCTTTCCTCAAATGAACACATTGCTCTCTAAATCTAGATCAGTCAAATTTGATAAAAATCCTATTTTTAAATCACCAAAAATCTGTAATTTTTATTTGATTTGTTAGTAAAAATTCATTGGTTTCCTAGTCAATTTTCAACCAGTAAAAAAAATGAGATCAGAGAAAAATGGTGTTTTTTTTTAGAAAGAGCAGAGTTTCATAGAATTTGACAGATTTAGATTTTTAAAGAGTAAATTAATGGATTATTTTCAAAATCTTGGTAATTTTTGAATTTTTCTTTATTCTAGTAATGTACGAATTCAAGTATGATTCGTCTACTGAAAACACCTTTTTTTTTTTGGTGCCACGGTCCAAATTTTTTTGGTCTTTTTTTTGGATTCGCGGAAATTGTCATCCAGAAAAAACTATTTTTAAGTTCAAAGAAAAAATTAAAATTGGAGGATTTTTTTTTGAATTATCCAAAATGTGTCAGAAATTAATTTCTCCTCTCGGTACTTCATATTAGATATATTTAGCATTTTTACTCTAAAATCCAAGATTGAAAGTTACTCCCTAGGGTGAGAGAAAGGGTGAAAAAAATTAAAAACTATTCGGTACACTTTTTTCAATTTTGGTTCAAACTCTTTTTTGAACTTTAGCTTCTATGTTTGGATTTAAAATTGACCTAAAAATGGATTTATTGAATGTAAAAAAAAATGTGCATTTTATGCCTCACTAAATTTTGAAAGTTTTACAATTTGGTCACTATACTCCTTTCCTCGGAAAGTTTCGGTTAATTTTTGAGTTGAGGATCAAAATAGCAGAGAAATTGAACGAGCTTAGGAATCTTCTTACGACCATGTTTGATTTTTTTCAAATATATAATTTTTCTACAACTTTTTTCTCTTACTTTTAAATTATGGTTTGCAATCCAATTCAATTCATCCCTGAAAGTAAAAAATTTGAAAGCGGGTGAAAAAACTTGAAAATCAATGCTACAATTTTTTTTGTTCTCTTTTGTCAGCCTTTTAAAGTTCAGGTAACAATAAATGGCTCATCCTGCATCACATCAAGACAACGATCTGTCCCAAAAACATGAAATATTATTTGATAAAGCAGATCAACGTAAAATCTCATCTCAAGTAGGCATCCACATTTCCACATTTCTTCCGCCACAAAACCACATACCATGGTACTATTTCGAAGAAAGAAATAACACCACACAAAGAAAAAACCCTACGCTACAAATGTTTCTCCAAAACACGAGCAAATCCACTCGGACGAGCTTTTTCTCAACGGTTCATTAAAAGCTTCTGAAAAGCCTAATTTATTCATTTGCAAATAAAGCAAAGCGCGCAACCTATTTAATCGTATTTCAGATGTTTTCAGATCGTAAAGCGTTGCAAACTTCAAAAGTGAATGAATTTTACATTACAATTCTGCTTTAGGTACTTCTGTATAGAGACTCTGCCAACATTGTCGCGCCTTATATTCGTCGAACGAGAAAAAATGTCGCATCGAAACCTATTAAATTATTCAATACAGCATCAGCCTATACCTACTGATTTGCAATGTAAAAAAAAAAAAACAGAACCGGGACACCTTCGTAATTAAACTCATTAAACGTTAAAGTAAACGATACCAATCAACTGAATCGAAACATCGTAGTACGTATTGAAATTAAACGTTCGTCGGTGTAACAATCAAACGCAACGGGCATTTTTTTTCACAAAGTGAAGGCCTGCCATGAATAATAATTACTTTACAGTTATACGACAACTTTATCAATTTTTTCTGCGGCAATTTTTTTTTTGATTAAATAAAAAAAAGTCGTATTTTTTTACTGAAATTATTTTCAAAAAAAAAAAAAAAAACTACATTCGTGGTTTTCCTTTTTGTCCTATGAACCTTTTCGTTATACGAGTAAATATTTCCCTGATTCAGCCACAAGTCACGATAACTTTATTATTAGACTTGCTAAATACAAATAAAACAAGCCACTTATTTAAATTCCGAACCGCATACGTGCTTCTTTGTCCCATATACCTCGTGCCACCACAAATGCACAGTGCTACGAACCAGGAAAAATATCATAAATGTCGGTCATCAAGAATACTATCTACATTCAGATCTGTACAGCCAGGGAGGTCATTTTAAACGACACTACGTCATTAACAACTGCCAACATTCATAAATGTCGCAGGTCGTGTGTTGTATACCAGTCCCAACGTAAAAAGCACGTTCATTTTTTGATACATTGTAGCTTTTTATTATTATTATGATTAAAAAAACAGCGAGTAGATTGATAGAAAAAAAAAAACATAACTTGGATTTGAACCAAATTTTCAGAGGTGGTTGTACAATTTGAGTCGAAAAGTTTTCATAAAAAATTTCAGCCTCATAGGTACCTATCTTTAATTGAGTTGTAGCAAAGAACCTGGGAAGTTGGGCATTTTTTGTCTTTATTTTTTTTTCGTTTCTTGTAAAAATGTCATTTATGAAAATAGGAAAGGTACAAAACGATGCATCTGATTTTCTGCGCCCTTTTGAACCATTTACACCCTGATTCAATAATACATTTTATAGACCTCCGACCTCCATAGTTGAACATCGAAAAAATTTCAATGAAATTAGGTAAACTTTTTAAAGGGGGAGGGGGTGGAGGGACTTGAAAGTAGTATTCAGACTGTAAAATACGAAATGGAAATTCTCCCTCAACTTCTTTCGATTTCTGTGCTTTCTCTCAAAATTTTTGCACCTTCAATTTTTTTCTCAACACTTTTTCAGCTCCATCATTATTATTTTCTAAATTCTAAATTTTTTTTTTCAATCTAAAAAAGTGAGAAATTGAACTTTTTGAAAAAATACAATGAAAAAATTTAAGATTGGAACAGATATTTTGAAAAAAAAAAAACACAAACGAAAAAAAGTGTAAGAATGGAAATCTTTTAATGATTCAATTTTGAAACCTTTCAAATTTCAATTTGAGAAAATGTTTAAAAAATAAGGATTAAAAATTTTCGAGTTGAAAAATTTTTTAAAAATGAAAACAATTAAAAAATAAAGTTCTAGTGTTGAAAAAAAAATGAAAATTTTTGAAAATATTTTAAGATGTTTTAAGTCAGATTTTGAAACTAACGTGAAGAAGTCACAATGAGTGAAAAAATATTGAGAAAAAGAAAATGAACGATAAAGCCATCAGATATCATTTTTTTCCAGGACGAAAATTTTGTAAAATCAAAATTATATTTCGGAAGTATTTTTGTCTACATTTTCAATTATCTGAAAAAAAAGAATTGAACTCGAGATTATAGTAAACAAAAATTTCAGAAAATCGTGTGATGTCAAAAAAGTATTTTAGACTTCGAATCTCTTATTCATTAATGTACTTGATGAGAAAGAAATGGCAGAAACAAAGCGAAATCGTAACATATAAAAATAAATATTTTGAATGAAAAAAAGTATTCTGAGGAAATTTTATTCCATTTGTATCCTGCTGACCACTGTCATGAACTTAATTTTGGAAACCTGAAATTTTCTTCGCAAACTGTAACACATTTTGAAAGCACCTTGAAACAATTTTCGTCCAAAAATAACCTTCGATTCAAAAGCTCGAAAAATCGGTGGGACAAGACTGATTTTCATCCCAAAAACCATTCCAGCTTCAAATAATCTGAAAAATTGTGGAATGATTTGTGAAAATGGGTTTCCTCCCAAAAATCATTTCAGTTTCAAATAATCTGAAAAATTGTGGGATGATTTGTGAAAATAATTTTCATCCCAAAAATCATTCCAGCTTCAAAAAATCTGAAAAATTGTGGGATGATTTGTGAAAATGATTTTCATCCCAAAAATCATTTCAGTTTCAAATAATCTGAAAAATTGTGGGATGATTTGTGAAAATGACTTTCATCCCAAAAATCATTTCAGCTTCAAAAAAATCTGAAAAATTGTGGGATGATTTGTGAAAATGATTTTCATCCCAAAAATCATTCCAGCTTCAAAAAATCTGAAAAATTGTGGGATGATTTGTGAAAATGATTTTCATCCCAAAAATCATTCCAGCTTCAAAAAATCTGAAAAATTGTGGGATGATTTGTGAAAATGATTTTCATCCCAAAAATCATTCCGGCTTCAAAAAATCTGAAAATTTGTGGGATGATTTGTGAAAATGATTTTCATCCAAAAAATCATTCCAGCTTCAAATAATCTTAAAAATTATGGGATGATTTGTCAAAATGATTTTCATCCCAAAAATCATTCCAGCTTCAAAAAATCTGAAAAATTGTGGGATGATTTGTCAAAATGATTTTCATCCCAAAAATCATTCCAGCTTCAAAAAATCTGAAAATTTGTGGGATGATTTGTGAAAATGATTTTCATCCCAAAAATCATTCCAGCTTCAAAAAATCTGAAAAATTGTGGGATGATTTGTCAAAATGATTTTCATCCCAAAAATAATTCCAACCCCAAAGCTTGGAAAAATTGTGAGATGATTTGTAAGTTGTAAGAAGGATTTTCATCGCAGAAGTCATCTTACGTTGATTTTTACTCGAATAATCATCCCAACCCCAAACCTTGGGATTATTGTTGGGATGAAAAACCATCCCAAAAATCAACCCAGTCCCGAAAACCCAGAAAAATTATAAAAATCAATCCCAAAAATCATCCCAGCTTCACAGTTTGGAAAAATTGTGGGATAATTTATAAGATGAAGTTTGATCCCAAAAATTATTTCAGCGATGAAAAAAAATTGAAAAATGGCCAAATTCAAAGGATCCTAGCTTCAATTCCTTCTGAGATAGGGGACTGAATTTTTTGCCCCAAGTTCTCTATTCAAATTGCACCATCCTTGTGAATTTAGTAGAAATTCAAGATTTTTTTTTTTCGATTCACTTACTATACATACAAAATATCGAAACTATGACAACATTAAAGTGATCTCTAGCAACAATTTGATTCCATCCGAGTAACAAAAAGCTTCACCGATATTAGAAAACACACACAGGCGAATTTTTTGACGTGCCAATATCATCAGTATCACACGAGACACCAACGAGTCTATTAAGGTGTATTTTTTTTATTGTCAGCGAATATTCAATACCTTCTGTATAGAAAAACACCTCTTGTAAATCGCAATATTGCTCTCAACCTTGACAATTCATACAGCCGAGTTATCTCATCGTATTCAACCCCGCATATTACAAAATCATATTCAACTATACCCACGCGTCCAACTACTCAACATTTAGCCAACTTGATGAAAATAACGAGGTAAAACTTGGAACGAATTGTCACCCACGGAGAGCTTTATTTAAAAGTTGACAGCAACGTTGCCGATGACCTCCATAGGTGTTGCCACGCCAAGGACGAGGCAAAACAATTAAAATTCAATTACCATATAGAATTCGGAACCAGGTACCTATATAAGGTACATATAAAAGAATCTAACCGCAAATTACCTTATAGCCATAAGCTTTAAACGGATACAAAGGTATCCTGCGCGACTGATAATTAAGATAAATACCGAACCTGAATACGAGCTTCACCTTTCGCTGGGTGAGCTGCTAAAAGACTCATTATATCGTAATGAAAAAGCGACCTACATTTTCGACATCAAACAAGAGTGTATTTTCAGAACAAGAATTGGGGCGAGGGGTTCAGCAAAGACGCCCGAGAAGAATTTAATTCATTTCATCGCGTACAACCATGTCACATGCTGAAAGAATGATTTAACTTTCTTCATTACTTGTCAGCCGCGTGGCATTTAATTTCACCGCATGGTCTACTCAAATAGGTACAAGAGAAGGAAATGCATCTTATACCTACTTCCTTTGCGAAAAAAAAAGAACAAAATTTACCTCCAAGGATCACGTCGTCAGTGTCTGAACATTCAACTACACCATATAAATTTCGCCAATTCAAAGAATACTATTAAATTAATGATACAACATCAACAATGGATAGTCGACGAAATTATATAGGTACCTAGGTTTATACTAAACGGAATGTCGTACGTAATAAACTGCAAAAATCGTAAAATAAACGCTCATCGTAGTAAAAATTTTTACAATTTTTTGTTCTCCGACCCAGCTACTTTGGTAATAAATTTTATCAATGGAAAATGGCATTATTGGTTACCGCAGCGCAATCTCGTAAAAAACTTTTAAATCCACTGACTTCTGTGGTAAATATTACTCTACGGTACAAGTGCTTCATATACCTACGTTCGGATATCGTATTCATTTATCATAACGACAACCCAGCATCTCTGTGGTGCAGCTTAAGTGAAATCAAAATGACAGTATCAAATGTGTGTACCGCCGAACAGACATTTTCTTAAGCATGTTTTTCTTTCTTCGACTTGACACTGGGATCAATTTAAAGCTGATATATTACAACGAGTAATTTTTTATAAGCTGTATGCTAAATGAACCAAGATGGGATGAAAATATCGAATAGATAGGAACGAGGTAGATTAAGTAGGTATCTATTCGATTCATTTGGAACATAAATGTTGAAATACATAGGTTTTTGAGATATCTGATGAATTTGTGTATGGGAGTGGTTTTTTTTTCATTTTAATGAGATGTTTTATGCTGTTTTGAGGAATAGGGAAAACAAACGATAGGAAATGAAAAATTAGCCTTGTTGAAAGTTTTAGTGATATTTTTTGAAGTGAGCTGGTGATTGATTCCCAGATTTTAAAACAGTGCGAGTTGATTCCCCCCTTTTTTTTGATAATGTACGAATTGATTTCTCCTTTTCCCATTTTTTCAGGGGTACATACAAATTTGATTCCGAACCTCTTTCAGCCTATAGCAATATCCAGGGAGGAGGTGGACTGTGTTTTCTCCATATTTCTAGGGTCGATTTATTCATGAGAGGCTCCAGAGGCCCTCTTCGTAAATCACATCAGATAGAAATTTTCAAAGCATTAAAACATGAGATTTTTTGTCATTTTACACCCAATTTTGACCAGAACAATGCGTGTTTTTCGCTAATTTTTCATGTATATATTTTTTCAGAAATTTCTTGAAAATTTGAGATGTTTCTCAAAACCTTTCTCAAAATTTTCACAAATCTCGAATTTTTTCAAATTTAAAGTAATTTAAGATCTGTAAAAAATTTCGAAAAAAGATGAAAAATTGATTTAAAAAATTGTCAAATTGGATTAAATCCCCAATTATTTCTAAATTTTGTATGCTGTGACCGAATTTTTTTTTTAATTTTTAGCTTCTTTCGGTTCCAAAACAGAGAAATTTTCTAAAGATTAGCAAAAATTCAAATTATACCACTTTTCAGTCCCAATGAGAAATGACACTCTTCAAGTATTCGCCGACCTTAGCAAAACAAAATTACAAAAATCATCAAAACACAAAATTCGTATGTGCCTAAATTATTTGAAAAGAACGTGGGAATCAATTCATATAATACTTCGTCAAAAAAATGGGATTCCATCCCCTATATTTTTACACGAATTTTTTTTCGAGAATCAACTTTACCTACCGCCTTTTTCAATGCCTTATGGTCTAAAAATTTAGAAAATATCGTGGGATTGGTGATGCAAAATTTTGGAAATGTTTGTTCGAAGTTCAACTCAACTCAACCTAACCTAACCCAACCTTCAATTTTCAACTCCAGCTCAGCGTTCTCAAAAATTTCACAAATATTCGTTACCTGAATGATTCGGTTAATTTTTTAAAAATTTCGAGTCAAATTGGAGGATAAGAGGTGCCAAGATGGTCAAATCGTGTAAAAGTGAGTCGAAATTTGGATTTGACACCTTTGAAAACATTAAATAAATAAGATTTATTTACTTACTAAGTACATATTTTTAATTTTCAATTTTTTTTTTTGGAAATTTTTAGTTCAATTTTTTTTTAAAAGTGTGTTTTTACTGTTAGGGCAAGAAAACCTGTGTAAAATCACTCGGCTCGCCAGAACTCCCCCCCCCCCACAAAAACCTCGCCTTTGCAACACTTGAACTATAAAAATTCTCAGGCTGATTTTTCGTCGAATTTTTCATAATCAAAAAACCTTACGCATTCTGCGTAAGGTAACCGACTTTTCCACAAAAGTCGGTGTAGAAAACTTAATTTACTTTCGTTCAACTATTCACAAATATTGAGCCTACTGAGAAGTACCAAACTCGAAATTTTGGACTCCAGTGTATCAAGGGAAGGGGCTCAAATCAAAATAAAAAAGTCGGTAATACATAAGTTTAAAGAATTGGTACCCACGCTATTTATCAAGTAAAATGACTGAAAATTGAAATTTTGGTCTTGCACTCAAGCTCAAAATTTTGGGCCCTCAAGCTCCCATATCCATAGGGGCACCTGGTGGGGGGCACAAATTCAAAAAAGTTGATAAATTGATATTGAATGAAATAATAGTATGCCATTTTTTTTTATTTCTTATTTCAAGTTACTATTACTATTCGAAATTGAAATTTTAGCTCAACTGTCCCCATCCCCTCAGGCATTCTTATATTCCTAGGGACATGTAGAAGATTTAGATCGAAAAACAAATACCAAATTCGGAATCAGTGACCCAAAAAATATCAAACTGCGCTTTTTCACAAACTTTTTAATGCCAAACTGTAAATTTCGATTCTTAGATCTCCTTTTGCATCCTTTGAGGACCGTTTTTGAGCAAAGGAAGGGCCTTCCAAAAAAAGGCTGTATAAGAAGTTGTAGAGAATTAAATTTGTGTTCTATAATTTGTCATTAGATTTTTTTGAAGAGCCCTAGTTTTATTCAAATTACGTATTTACGTTTCAAGCTTGCATAAGAAATTAAAAATGGCAGTTCACAAATTTAAGCTACCGAGGGACGACTTAGGAACATGTAGAGGATTCAAATCGAAAAACAAAGACTTAATTCGGAATCAGCGACCCAAAAAACATCAGTTTATGCCCTTTTACAAAGTTTTTTACAAACTTTTTAATGCCAGAATGCGAATTTCGAGTATTGGACCCTCCTTTGCGTCCTTTGAGGACCGTTTTTGACCAAAGGAGGGGCCTCCCGAAAAATGCCTGTTTAGCAAGTTGTAGAGAATTAAATTTGCTTTCGACAATGAGTCATTAGATTTTTTTGAGAATGCCTAGTTTTCAAATTATTCGACCTTCAAGTTTCAGTAAGTTATTGAAAAAAACTGTTTACAAATTTTAGGCGTACCGAGAGACGGTGTACCTCAACCGATCAGGCTGAAAATTTTTCTGTAAGGTCCTCAAACGTTTCTTTGCCAATCCTGAAAATTTTAGCTCAATCGGTTCAGTAGTTTTAGAGAAATCGAAATTTGAAGCGCAATGTAACTTTTACCTTGGTTGTTTGAAATTTCGGCTAAGTCCCACCCCCCAACCCCTAAAAAACACAAAAAGTTCAATATCTCGAAAACGGCTGAACCGATTTTAAATCGGTTTGAAAATCTCAAAACTACGTAAAAAATACTATCTTTTGGGATCGTTGTCCCCTTCTGGAGCTACGCAGCTTCCGAGTTTAATCGCGGACAAAATTATACATAAACATATAAATATATATATATATGTATATATATATATATAAGGAAACCTCGTTCTCAACCACACGTCCTATCGTGTTCAGAATGTCCGAAAACGTAAAAAAAAATTGTTCCCGACGCTCCCTTCAACTACGATGAACAATTTAGTACTCGACTTTTCCTAATGGAAAAGTCGGTAACAAAACCATGCTCATAAAAGGAGATAAAAAGGAGGACATTTTTTTTTCAAATCTGAATGAAATAAATAAGTGACCAAATTAGCTGAACTTTATTTGAAAACTTGTAGGGTCCAACTTGAGAGACTTTTTGAACTCTGCTTGCTCCTTTCCCATTTGAGCCAATTCCAAAATTATGAGGAAAAATATTGAATTTTCAGAATTCAATGTTATTTTGGTTGCTGGGTGGTAATGTGGGTGAACTTGAAGCATACTAACTGTTGTTTTGGGTCATTTTTTACAGCAACCCTAAAGAAATATCAAAATGTGCAAATTTTTTTTAAGGCAAGATTTAGGTATGTTCTCTAAAAATCTATGATTTTTCTAAACATTTAACGAATTTTCTATACTTAATTTGTAAAAACAAGGCATTTGAAATTTTCTAAAACTTAATTTTTTTTTTCAAACTGTAACCAATTTACGTACCTATTAAAAATAGGACAGTTGTCCAAAAATTGGACAAATCCAATTTTTAAAAACAACTTGTTCAAAAATAATTTTCCATTTTTCAAAAATTATAAATTTTTTTCCAATTTGAAAAGTGTTTCGAGAATTACAAAATTTTTCAAAATTGAGTCTTATAAACGTTGTTTAAAACTTTTGGACAATTTTATAAAAAAATCGATGTTTTATTAATTAGACCAGAATTGTGGACCAAAATTGCACAATCTCCCAAAGATTGAAGTTTTATTAAACCTAATTTTTCAAAATTTTTGGACAATTTTCTAAAAAAAATGTTCTGAGCTTTCAAAACTTTTGATGGTTTATTAAAAAATGAAAATTGCTTTTAAAACAACTTTCAACAAAATTTTTCTCATGGGCTAATGAAACAAATCTTCCAAACCCAAACAAAATAATAATTTGAATAAAAAAGAATAAAATTGAACTAATTTTTAAAACCGGTAAATTTCCCCGAAAATTGAACAGTTTCCAAAAATTGAAGAATTTTTAAAAGTTTGACCGATTTCTGAGGAATAAATAAATTTTCAAAGTCGGCCCTTTTTTTGGTATTGAAATTGTTTTGTCAAAATTGCAGAATTTCCGTAAGCTTGGATAATATTGCCCAAAAATTAAAACATTTTCCAAAAATGTTACATTTGAGGATAGGCAACTTACAAAACACGTATGTATTTCAGAATCTGCCGAAATACGGCATAAAGAGCTCAATTTAGAAATTTTTTGTAAAAAAAGGATAAAATATCAATATGATTATTTTTTAATTTTGTATCCTTTTTATAACACACCATCGCCTGTTTGAAACCAATTTCACCTCTTTTCAGTGACGTTATTTTGAAAATCCAAAAATTCAGCCCTTCTCGAGCTACAAAGAAAAAACACCTTTAAAGAACATCAAACTGTCAGGCACAAATAATACCATCCTCATGAAAAAATCCCCTTCAAATACCAAAACCAACACCCTAACAAGCTGATTTTATTTACTACACCATCAATTTGAAAAGTGATAAACTGCGACTTGCACATCGAGGAAATATTTACTAATCTGCTTTTCCAAAAATGTAGCTTTATTTAAAACCCAGTCGGCATTAATTCCCTCGAATTCCTTTTTTACTCCGATGTTTTCATAAGCATCGATTTTAATGAGGACTCCGTTCATCGAAGTTGATTGAAATTGAAGTGAGCTCGTTCTCTCAGTAAAGATAAATATTTAAAGAGACCGGAGCGAAAATACAAATTGGCGAAAAAGGGACCGAATATTCGATCCTGAGCCATTTCTTCGGCTACGCGGAGACGAAACGTTGGTTAATCTTTACCCGATTCTCAGACCACTACGGGGAAAACTCGATTTAAATTTAATATGGTATCGAAGAAACGGAGAAAATTTAAATTTCACAGAGCATATCGTTTAATACTACAGAATCTAATTGAAATTTGGATACGCGAGCAAGGTTTTTGTTTGTACGTGATGAATACTATAAAATACTATTTCGGTTGGAATTTCGTACGACCATGTTCAAAAGTTTTAAACAACCTCAAAATTATGTTTTTTCAGACCATGAGAACCTAAATTATTGTATAAAACTCACCAAACTCGATTTTATTCATTTTTTTTCAAATTTGAATTCGGTCATCACCCCTCCTCCCCCCCCATTTTCAAGGGAAACAAAAATTCAAAACAGCCCCACAATCTCATTTTCAGTACCAGAAAATCTAGATATTAACTTCAAATTCGAAATAATCAAATTTTTCCAAATTTTAATTCAGAACTGCCCCTTTCCCCTGGGAACTAGAGAAAAAACTCAACTCGAAATTCAGATTCCACATTGAAAATTACCTACATGAATTTACTTTAAAAGCTTTGAAATTGTGAGTAGATACCTAGTAATTTCCTCAAAAGAGAATATGCGTTTTTTTCATTCTGGCTCAGTGTGTCGACGATTTGATGGAAAAATACCCCATTTCATTTTTTCTTTTCCTTATTCGATTCTATATTTTAACCGTCGCCTAAGGGGGAAAAATATTCGATACGAGGTAGCAAAAAAGAAACCCCAGTAAAAAGTTTCGATTAAATATTTGTTTTCGTTAATAAACCGCGCACTAATAAAATAAATCGAGTAAATATGAAAAAAAATCGGCGACCGGAAGAAATGCGTTACCACAGGAAGGAAAAAAATGACAAAGTGAAAGAAACAATTAACTTTATATATGGCAAAGTATTTACTTAGCATTATACCGGCAACGAGAAACGTATCGTTGGTACGCCGGAGCGGCGGAGCCTATCTTCGAAGAATCATTTTTCAAACGTTTACACTAAAAAGTGCTTTTAAAGCTTCTTCTTCTATTAGGATAAAGAAAATGATGAATGAGTTCTCTCGGCGTTTTCCTCCCTTCGTCCGGGCTGCTTTCCACGTACACACGTACTTTTTAAAGCTGCGAAATCGTATGTTAAAAGGTAAACTCGCATCGAAGGGGAGCAACGAGAAGGGAAACTTCAAACGTGTTCAGATTGAATACACGACGCGTCATGTGTCGGAAAACAGACGCATGATAAATATTTTCATCGCGATTTAAAGTACATACTAGGGTTGCTCATATTTAAAAATTTTTGAAATTCGAAGTTGCCACCCCCTAAATTTTTTCCTTTACACGTAGGCATTACGCAGAAAAAATTTCAGCCCGATCGGATGAAGTTAACACGTGCCTCTCCCCCCCTCAAATTTCGACTTTTCATCAAAAATCACACAATTTACCGCATAACTTTTTTTAAAGGGGAAAAACGGGGTCATGACCATAATAAAAATTGTTCCCTGGAGTGTAAGGAGTCGAATGACCCCATAGCCACCCTTGTGGACGCATTAGGGGGCCCAATACGAGCGAGGGAAGCATCCAAAACGCGAAAATGAGCTGTCTGCTGAGGTTATTCACATGAACTTGGAAAAATTTTTATTGTCAGTTAACGATCGTTTCACCCCGCCAACTTTTTATTTTATAGGTGGGTATCGCAAGGAAAAAATTTCCGCTCGATCGGAGGGGGTTAACCCGTACCTCTCGCCCCCTAAAATTTTGACTTTTTCTGAAAAATCACACAATTTACCATATAACTCTCTTTATAAGGGGAAAAACGGGGTCATAACCATAATAAAAATTGTTCCCTGGAGTGTAAGGAGTCGAATGACCCCATAGCCACCCTTGTGGACGCATTAGGGGGCCCAATACGAGCGAGGGAAGCATCCAAAACGCGAAAATGAGCTGTCTGCTGAGGTTATTCATATGAACTTGGAAAAATTTTTATTGTCAGTTAACGATCGTTTCACCCCGCCAACTTTTTATTTTATAGGTGGGTATCGCAAGGAAAAAATTTCAGCTCGATCGGAGGGGGTTAACACGTACCTCTCGCCTCCTAAAATTTTGACTTTTTCTGAAAAATCACACAATTTACCATATAACTCTCTTTATAAGGGGAAAAACGGGGTCATGACCATAATAAAAATTGTTCCCTGAAGTGTAATGAGTCGAATGACTCCATAGTCACCATTGTAGACACGTTAGGGGGCCAGTACGAGGGGGAGAAGTGTACAAAACGTAAAAATGATGTTTTTTTGTATACCAATTTTGTTCTAAAAAATTGAACAAAGTAATGATTTTTTACAACGATTTATTTAATTCTATACATTTCTCGATGACGGTGAACAAGTTGCATCATATATTGCTTTTGAGCATCATCTTTTGATCCGAACTTTGCATATTTTTCTACCAATGCAATGCCTCGTTCAGCGCGATCGTTATAAACTTCAATACTTTTTACAATCTTAACACCATTTAGGTAACTCGGACATTGCATTGGTAGAAAAATATGCAAAGTTCGGATCAAAAGATGATGCTCAAAAGCAGTGATGGGCCGCTCAAGGGTTTTCGCGCTCACGCTCCGCTCAATGATTTTTTTTCTCACGCTCGCGCTTAGCATGCGCTCAGAGCGCTCACGCTCGCGCTCATTACATACGCTCATCTATAAAATTCAAACTTCAATAAAAAAAAACCCTAATCTTGTGTAATTCTTTCAAAAATATACATTTTTTAATGAATTTCTTAGAAATACAAATGCAAAAAATGAAAAATATGTATTTTTGAAATTTTTTTTACAAAAAATCATGTTTTTTCCGAAAATTACATTTAAATTTAGCATGAGAAATGAGCGAAATGAGCGCTGAAACTCATGTTGCGCTCATATGAATTTTATGCTCCGCTCATGGAACATGAATTGTGCGCTCCGCTCACGCTCACTCAAAAAACTAGAGCATTTAAGAGTGCGCGCTCATGAGAGCTGAGCGGCCCATCACTGCCCAAAAGCAATATGTGATGCAACTTGTTCACCGTCATCGAGAAATGTATAGAATTAAATAAATCGTTGTAAAAAATCATTACTTTGTTCAATTTTTTAGAACAAATTGGTATACAAAAAAACATCATTTTTACGTTTTGTACACTTCTCCCCCTCGTACTGGCCCCCTAACGTGTCCACAATGGTGACTATGGGGTCATTCGACTCCTTACACTTCAGGGAACAATTTTTATTATGGTCATGACCCCGTTTTTCCCCTTATAAAGAGAGTTATATGGTAAATTGTGTGATTTTTCAGAAAAAGTCAAAATTTTAGGGGGCGAGAGGTACGGGTTAACCCCCTCCGATCGAGCGGAAATTTTTTCCTTGCGATACCCACCTATAAAATAAAAAGTTGGCGGGGTGAAACGATCGTTAACTGACAATAAAAATTTTTCCAAGTTCATGTGAATAACCTCAGCAGACAGCTCATTTTCGCGTTTTGGATGCTTCCCTCGCTCGTATTGGGCCCCCTAATGCGTCCACAAGGGTGGCTATGGGGTCATTCGACTCCTTACACTCCAGGGAACAATTTTTATTATGGTCATGACCCCGTTTTCCCCTTTAAAAAAAAGTTATGCGGTAAATTGTGTGATTTTTGATGAAAAGTCGAAATTTGAGGGGGGGAGAGGCACGTGTTAACTTCATCCGATCGGGCTGAAATTTTTTCTGCGTAATGCCTACGTGTAAAGGAAAAAATTTAGGAGGTGGCACGACCGATATCTAACAAAAAATTTTTTCCTATGTAAATATGAGCAACCCTAGTACATACGTATAAGATTAGGTAAAAGTTCACCCATTTTTCGTGTATACAGAAACGCAGACTACCTACAGACTTGATGGTTTTTATGAATTCGCAAACCTCCGAAGTAAATTCGTGTATTATTTAATAAGACGCCATTTTACAAGGTGAATTCAAATTTTACCTGTTTTTTTCTCCGTTGCCTCCATTCCACTTTTTTTTTCTTCCTTTACCGAGAATATGTTACGAATCGCGTTCAAGGTTGTAGGAAGCGACGCGGCGAGAACTTTTACAGTGAAAGTTTTATGTCTGGTTGGTAATTTATGAGCTCGAAGATGAGCTTACGTTGTGCCAAATGTTTAGTTACCAAGATTTCCGAACGCCAGCGCCGGATTTCGCAAAAACTTGTACGTAGGATTTGTTCGCGAAATGTTCCGGTAAAGTTTAATACCGTTGACGATGTACCAGCGTGTAGAACTGTTGTAGATGGTAAATTAATAATATTATTGTGTTTCGTCGATTTGGGATTTGATTTTACTTCGATACGAGTAATTTTACTGGCGTAGTTGGAAAGCAGCTCGAAATGGAAGTTGCACGGGTATGGATTAATTTACACGATTGCTGAGGTGTTTTCAGATGAGATTATCAGAATTAGGTATTGTAATTTGGAAGAGGGGAAGTTGATTTTACAAAAAAAAAAAAACACACAAATTTTGTTTTGGAGCAGAATTTTTTAATAATTCATAGATGATGTGTTTTAAAAATAAGATTTTTATTAAAATTTCGAAACTCAGCATTTTTTTTTTTTCTAGCTTCAAGTTGATACTTAGACTAAACTTATTCACTCAAAACTCCGGAATTTTATTCAATTGTAAAAAGTGATTATAACAATTAAATTTGATATTTTTGTAACTTTTCGATGTTTTTTTCAAACTTGAAAATCCATCAAAAATCTTCAACTTTTCAACATTATATAAAATTAGATGATTAGAAATTTTTGATTGCCAAATTTCAATTTATGGATTTTCAATTTTTTCCGATTTTACAAAAATGGTCATTTTTCAGCATAGAAAATTTCTTAAGATTTCTTTACCCTGATTTAAAAATTGCAGATCAGATATGTAATCTAGCTGCAGAATATTGCTCTTTAATTTTGGCCTTTGAATTTCAGTGTCTAATTTCTGAACTCAACTCTGATTTTGAAATTAAATTTTAAAGAGGAACAAAAAATTGAAGGAAAAATTAAAAAATAAGTATTTTATGAAAATTTGAGAAACAGCTCTAGAAGATTTTCAAAGCTCCTGAATCCACTTCTGAGGTTATTTTAACCAAAAGTTTGAAACTCGACACTCTGCGGCTCCCTGATTTTGGTTTTGATATCATTTCACCTGAAAAATGGATTTAAGAACCTCAGAATTCTCCTATGAAAGCCAAATTCTATAAAAATTACACCGGTTGATACGATTTTTATTTCTGGGTTCTCATTGTCAAATTTTGGTTGCTTTTATGTAACTTATGAAGGAATTCTTTTTTGACCAAAGTTTGCTTTGGAGGGGGGGGGCAAAAAACTGATTATTCGAGGGCAATAAGCCTGAGCATTAAGTACAAAAAAATTGAATTTTTTTTGAACTAATTTTACTTAAAGAAAATTTTACGGCGAATCCAAAATGCCTCAAACCGCAGATTTCCATCTCTTTTAAAATAGAAGTTACAGCTCATTCTTTCCAAAACTTTGTGAAAAAATAGCATTTTTTGATTTTTTTTTCGCCGTAAAATTTTCTACAACTCACATCATGGTCATTAAAATCTATACCCAGCGAACAAACCACCTCGTATAAAATACGAGCCTTCGTATCGTTAAATTTCTGCACCAGGCAGGAATAAAATTCGCGGAAAAAAAATTAAAATTTACTACGAATCGCGTTACGAGGCCGGTATTGTTTTGAAATAGGTATCGCGGATTATGCTCGCGCTGAATAACTGTCCTTGTGCAATGGATTGATTAATGGTTCATGCCGAGTTTATTGTTCGTTTATAATAGACGAGGGCGAAACTTAGGATCTGTAATCTTTAGCATCGAGACCAAGTCTCGAACTCGAACAAAAAAGCACCCAGTGTAAAATTAAGTTTGACGCAAATACTCGTCGTAAGGTACCCAACAATGACGACTCGGCCAAAATTACATCTTTCGAGCATTCTAATTAAAACTCAACCACCGCCGAATTAAACCAGACGAATTCCCCGATTAAAAAAAAGACCTACGAAGGAGGATTTTTCCACGACGAAAAAAGACGAATTATAAAAGCAGGTAATTATACATTTTTTTTCGCTACACGACGATTCGTCGAGTCGAATAAGAGAGAAAAAATGGCACATCTTGTTACCTTTATTATGAAACACGAGCCTCGTAAATGATCCTTTTTTTCGATATTATTTACGTTTTCACTTTCGCATCGCGAATATATTCGAGCTCGGTGAAAAGGTAACGTCATTTTTATAAAAGTTATTTACTCTTACAAAATGTAGGTAGGTACTCGAATATCAGCTCATTTTCTTTACTTTTTTCCCTCTGCCCTATTTTTACCTGGCGCTTTTTTTTTACCGTTATAGTCTTCGGGTTCTTTGTCAGACTTGATATTTGATTTTTTGTACGACTTTTTTCCTCTTTTTTGCTCGTCGTGTTAACTTTTCACCTGTACTTTGGCTGGTTTTCCCGTAGGATATATTCGGTACTTTTATGATCGAATTATTTGCCAGTTACGAGACGCATGTTGCGCAACGAAGCCGTTTTTTTCCACTTTCACATCCATTTTCGACTTCGACTCGTTAATAAAAAATCACAAGAAAAAAACTGATAGAGTGTCGCAAAATTTGATACACTGGTGAATAAGTTGAAAATAAATGTATCACACTTTTATTTCCTTTCTTTTCATTAATTCAACACTAACAAAAGTTCTGGCAGCAATAAAACCATCAATATTCAATTTTCAACTTGGAAACGTAAATAAAATTAAACGAAGTGAAAAAAAAAAAAATGCAAATTTCAGTGCATTTTTCTCTAATAAACTTTCAACTCGGTTTGGAATATTAATCGAGGAAAATTTTAATCAATTTTTATCGCTGGAGAGTTTACCAACAAGATGACGTCTCTATGCAAACTCATCCAGTACTTTATTAAAGGGTTAAAAGTCGAGTCCACTTTCTACGAGTTGTAAATTTTCAACGAAAAGTTTCCAGTTGAAATTTTCATTTCCCCGACGTAACCATGGCCGCAGTGTGAGGGCCGAAAAAAAACTAAAAGAAATTTATTCTTGGCGGGAGTTGTTTCATTATGTGAATTTAGAGGTATTATAAAATTTCCTGTTTGCTAAATTAATACTTCGCACCGTTTGTACGAGATTTTTATGATTTATTGACCGTATTACAACCGAAGTACGCCTTTATGGTAATTTTTTCTCGAGCTGGATGTGTTTTAGCCGAAAACTTGATACAAAGTTTGGAAAAAAATAAGTAACTTGAAGGTGTTAATGTGGGTACTTCGTTTGGAGTTGTTTGATTTGGTGAATTATGAAAGCAAAATAGCGAAACTTGATGTTGGGCTTTGTTTTATGACACAGACGGTTTTTAAAAAGAAGAATGGGGAAAGAAAGCACGGCATCGGCAGCAATATGACCCGACCAATTTTTAAAAAAACCTTACGCATTCTGCGTAAGGTAACCGACTTTTCCACAAACGTCGGTGTAGAAAATTAAATTTACTTTCATTCAACTATTCACAAATATTGAGTCTATTGAAGAGTACCAAACTTGAAATTTTGGACTCCTAGGCACCCATGTACACTAGGGTATCCAGGGAAGGGGCTCAAATCGAAATCAAATAAGTTTTAAAATAAAAATACCAAATTCGAAATCAGCGACCCAAAAAATATCAAACTGCGCCGTTTTACAAACTTTTTAATGCTAATATTCAAATTATTTACGTTTCAAGCTTGTATTAAGAAATTAAAAAAACGGCAGTTCACAAATTTTAAGCCTACCGAGGGACGACTTAGGAACATGTAGAGGATTCAAATCGAAAAACAAAGAACTAATTCGGAATCAGCGACCCAAAAATCATCAGTTTATGCCCTTTTACAAAGTTTTTTTTACAAACTTTTTAATGCCAGAATGCGTTTAAGCCTACCGAGAGACGGAGTACCTCAACCGATCGGGCTGAAAATTTTTCTGTAGGGTCCTCAGACCTTTCTTTGCCAATCCTGAAAATTTCAGCTCAATCGGTTCAGTAGTTTTAGAGAAATCGAAATTTTAAGCGCAATGCAACTTTTACCTTGGTTGTTTCAAATTTCGGCTAAGTCCCACCTCCAACCCCTAAAAAACACAAAAAGTTCAATATCTCGAAAACGGCTGAACCGATTTTAAATCGGTTTGAAAATCTCAAAACTACATGAAAAATGCTATCTTTTGGGATCATTGTCCCCTTCTGGAGCTACACATCTTTTGAGTTTAATGCGAATTTCGAGTATTGGACCCTCCTTTGCATCCTTTGAGGATCGTTTTTGACCAAAGGAGGGGCCTCCCGAAAAACGCCTGTATAGCAAGTTGTAGAGAATTAAATTTGCTTTCGACAATGAGTCATTAGATTTTTTTGAGGATGCCTAGTTTTCAAATTATTCGAGCTTCAAGTTTCAGTAAGCTATTGAAAAAAACTGTTTACACATTTTAAGCCTACCGAGAGACGGTGTACCTCAACCGATCTGACTGAAAATTTTTCTGTAGGGTCCTCAAACCTTTTTTTGCCAATCCTGAAAATTTCAGCTCAATCGGTTCAATAGTTTTAGAGAAATCGAAATTTTAAGCGCAATGCAACTTTTACCTTGGTTGCTTCAAATTTCGGCTAAGTCCCACCCCCCAACCTCTAAAAAACACAAAAAGTTCAATATCTCGAAAACGGCTGGACCGATTTTAAATCGGTTTGAAAATCTCAAAACTACGTAAAAAATGCTATCTTTTGGGATCATTGTCCCCTTCTGGAGCTACACAGTTTTCGAGTTTAATCGCGGACAAAATTATACATAAACATATAAATATATATATATATACAGGCATGGCAAAGCGCTGCGAGACCCGTTTTGGAAATGGTGCTATCACTGCGAGGCCCGATTTTACACTGCGAGACCCGATTTCGGGTCTCGCAACGTCATGCCATATAAAATGGTTTTTCATGATGTATGCATACTCAGGAGGCCGTAGGCGAATTTTTTTTTCGGGCCTCGCAGTGTCATTTGCATATCTTTATATACAATTTACCTCGCCTCTCTGCACACAACAACACATGAAAACTTCGACCATGCGCCATTCGAATACGAATTGAGCTAGCGGCATGGCGCTTGCGCAGCCAGATTCGTCTCATTTTGGGCTATTTTTTCCGCTACACACATCGGCCTTAATACCTGACCCCTCATTTATGCCCATTTTTGAAAATTCGGGCCTGACAGTGCCTGTATCATCTCCTTTTGCAAAGCGGGTCTCGCAATGATAGTACGATCCATATATATATATATATATATATAAGGAAACCTCGTTCTCAACCACACGTCCTATCGTGTTCAGAATGTCCGAAAACGTAAAAAAAAATCGTTCCCGACGCTCCCTTCAACTACGATGAACAATTTAGTACTCGACTTTTCCTAATGGAAAAGTCGGTAAAACATTTCAGTAAGCAGCACTGCTGAAAATTTTCAAAAAATTTACTACAATTTATACTTATTTTTGGCAAACTTTTTTTATTATATTTTTTTCTAGGGAAGGGAATGAGAATTTGAAAATTATCTGAGTCTTTGTGTTTTTTTCAGTAATTAATACGTAGGTATTTTTTAAAAAAAATATATCTCATTTTCGTTTTTTTCCCTCAAAAGATACATACCATACATTTTTTTGAGATAGTAGGTAATTTCAAAAATTAGTTATGATGTTTTGGTTTCCCCTAAAGATATTTTGGTTTTTTGAAAATTTTTTCCAAGTTGTATAAATTTGTTTATTGTTTTATTTCTCTGAAAGTAATTCTATTTGCTGGTCATACACATTATTTTTTATTTTATAATGAACATTTCTTTTCCCCTGTAAGTAAGAAAGGTTATAATCTAGGTAACTAATTAGCTATCTTCTTGTTTTGAATTTTTCGAAAGATATTCCGTTTATTTTTTTGATGTTATATAGGCAATCAATTTTTTGAAAATGGCCAATTTCTCATTTCATTGGATCATTCGAATTGTTGGAGTGCCCCAATAAAGAAATCAACATTTTAGTGGCCAGATATTTTGTGGGGTATTTTGAGAGGCAGATCAGTACCCCGCGCACACCCCAATTGAAATTGATTTTTTTTCGAAATGAGATATTTTAGGGGTACTTTGAGAGACAGATCAGTACCCAGGAATATTCCAATGCAGAAATCAACATTTTAGTGGCCAGATATTTTGTGGGGTATTTTGAGAGGCAGATCAGTACCCCGCCCATACCCCAACTGAAAATGAAATTATTTCGGAATGAGATATTTTGGGAGTACTTTCTAATTTCGATATTTCTATTTTCTTCAATTTCATATTCTAAAAAATTAAAATTGTTTCAAATTATTTAGTAACAAAATATTTTGAAAAATATACCTACAAATTGAAATTTTTTAAAAAATTGAAGAATAGGTACTTCAAGATTATTAGAAAAGTTTTCGAATTGCAAAAAATTTCATTCAATGTGAATTTGAATTTTTTAAAAATCCAAAAAATGTTTTGTTTTTTTTTTTTTTAGAAAATTTAAATGAAAGAAAATTATACAGTTGGAAAACATTTTAGTACCGATATCCATTAAAATTTTTTTCAATTTAGAATTCTTCAGATTTTTTAAAATTCCGTCCAAATTGAAAATGTCTGAATTTTAAAAACGTTTTCAACTCCACGTTTTTCAATTTTTTTTCCGACTACAAGAAGTACTTATTCAATAATTTAAATAAAATTAAAAAGTACCTATAGCAATAAAAATATAAGAAACGTGAACCTATTCGAATTTTCTGTTTTTTTTTTCTTTGGTAAATTCGTATCTATTAAGTATAAATATTTTGAAAAATTTTTGCTTTCTTTGAACTGATTGATCAATTTCTTCGATTCTAGTGGACCAATTTCGATGCGATTTGTTCTATTGAAGTTGTAATTGTGTATTCTATGACATTAAATTAATTTAAGCTAAATCTAATTTTTTTTGCACCAACGCTATTGTCATAATACAAAAATTGCAACATATTCGTGTTCAGCAGCTCAAATTGCTTCAATAAACCTCAATTTGAGTCCTTTGATTGTAAAAACGAAGTTTATTGAAGCACTTTGAGCTGCTGAACTTGAATATGTTTCAATTTTTTTATTGTGATAATTTCTTGAGCAAAAAAAGTGAGGTAATCAATTTTGAGCCTTGTGCTGTATTTATTTGGACTAGAAATTACAAAAATCACGATTAAGAAATGCATTGAAGCGAAAATCAGAAAGTGGTGTATAAATACGTATTTTGGAATGTTATTACCCGAAAAAATTTTTCGGCCAAAAATGACCATTTTTAGGTGTGAAAAACGTTCCGAAAAGGTGGTTTTTCGCATTTTTCAAGGTCTTCCACCCACCTAAAAAATTCTGAAAAAAATATTAAGTTGTAGATAGGGACTAGATACATGAAATATATTTTTTTCGAAATTGCACTTCTGCAACATCAAGTAGAAAACTCGGTTTCAAGTTTTAAAATGCGATTTTGGGCAAGAAAAAATCATCGTAAAATTCTTTTCAAACCACCCACTAATACCCCTCAGTATAGCGTATAACTCACGTAAATTTGAAAAAATTTGATTGAAAACTCTCGGAGATAAGAATTTTTAATGGAAAGGTTGAAAAAAGTAACGTTTTGCCGCATAACTCGGGCTACGGGAGGGGTAGGGGGCCAAAAATTTTACCAGGTGGTTTTCAAACCCTAAGAACCAAATTCTGTGGGTTAGTTTCAAATTTTAGCTGTGGGGCAGATTCGCCTATCTTACCCACCGGTACCCTTTGCAGTCAAAAAAACAAAAACCCCAAAGAATTATGAAACTGATGGTAAACTTTCAAAACTGACGAAAAAAACCTCGAAATTTAAATCACCGTTTCACTATTTCGCCAAAACTGAAAATTCACTCGGCCGTTGCAAAGTCAACAAATATTTCTGTTTATAAATCCGCATTATAAACGCCGCGACGTTAAGTTGATTAGAATGTCAACGCGGTGCTGTTATACGTGGTGTAATAATCGTCGAACAGCATGAAAATGAAGCCCGTCGTCATTCTGTATAGGTATAAATCCCCGAGTAATTTAGGATGAATACGTCACGTTCAACTACCTCGATTACATGGCCGAACACCGAGCTAGTAATCTGGTTAGACATTATCGCTAAAATGGAGATGAAGCGGAGCTCCGACGCGGACGTCCAAATCCAAAAACACGAGTATTCGAGTCCGGGGTATAAACTTTCGCGTACCCTGCGTTATATGTCGTTTTAATAGGATCTTTTGATAAATTAGGCTATTTTTTTTGGGTTATTTGGTAGTACTACGTACATAGGCCATGGAATAGATATTGGCTCGATTCTGAATAATTAAACGGATTTAACGATATAGTCGAAATTGGACGACGAATTAACATTTTGATCGGATATTTGGCTCGGAATTTCGCGCCGCAGTTCGTCATACTATAAAATAGCCAAACGTCTGCCAGTTTGAACCAATTGCGCTTCGAAAATGGCCAATAATTCATTTGTTGGCTTAAACGTCTTTATGGAGTTCAGGAGAGGCGAAATTGATCGAGTTTTGTCTGCGAAATACTATACACGCCAATATATCGTTGAACTTTTATTCTCTCTCCCCCCTCTTCGTCGCCGCCTTCGCGTGGCATACGAAACTGTATACACTATTTGGAATTTTATTACATCTACGACGCGAATCTAGCGAAGTAAATTATCTGCATGAGCCATTGACGAATAATTTATCACTTTGTAAACATATCTACGCCGCCGGCGGCTTTTTATATTACAGAAGCCGTTACATAGCGGAGATGTCAACATTGCGAGGGCATTAGCACCACGAAGCAACGATACTTTCCCGGTAACATTGACCGCTGCAGCGAGTTGAAATTGTAAACGTTGCACGTGAAATGGAACTTTTCAAGAAAAAAAGTAATTAACGGCCGACTTTGAAGTTCGTACTTAACGCGAGCTTCGTGCAGCGTAAACGCTTTTTCATCATAAATACCAGCAATTAAACCATAACTGTGTACCATGCAAAGTTTTCTAATTGCCGGAGCATCGTGCCATGAAATTCTTACGGGGTTAATAATTTTTTACAGGTTTTTGGCATAAATGAAATTCATTTTTTACTTAGATATGATATAACGTATTTTTTTGCCTTTGTGTATGAAGGAAAATTCACCGGCAGAGTACCAAATCTGGATCATTTCGAGTTGGTAGAATAAGACATCTGAGAAAGCAGGACTAGCCAGAGGCGTCACGAAGCGATGTCCAAAGGAGGGGAGGGACCTGAAATTTTCCCAATTAAATTTTCTGAAAAATTCCCAATTATGGATCCTGTTTTCACAAGACAGTCAAACCTGGAACTCGAATAATTTGATGACGTCACTACTCATCATAGGCGCTCCCAGAAATTAATCAAGGGAGGGGCTGAGAATTTGAGAAAAAAAGGGGAGGGGATCAAAATTCAGATTCATCGTTTTTCATTGATCATTCAGTCAAAAATCATTAATTTTTTCTGACTAATTGGTAATTTATTGAGGGATCGGTGATTTTTGACTGAAAAATTAGTCAATAATTCTCAAATTTGTAAATAAAATGACAGAAGTACTGCCCGAGCGAAGCGAGGGTGAATTTTTTTGGAAAATACTGTTTGAAAAACAAAAAATTCACTTTCAATATTTTTGCAATAAAAAATCATTTTTCCCGAGCTTAAGAAGGAGGCTACTCGTACGCTGAATGTCGTTTCGACTTTTTTTTTCTAACTAATTCTCAAAATTTGTTCATCTGAATTTTTTTTCTGACGTCATTTTTCCACGACCAAATTTTTCGCTCAACTAAAAATTTTCTGATATGATTCCCTCCACTGAAATTTTTTTTCTTAAAAATTTTTCCATTGTTGAACTTGAATCTTTTTTGAGAAGAATGTTTCCTGTTTGATTGACGTACCTACTTGGTAAAAAATTCATCTCACAATTTTCATACCTATCTGAAATTTTTTTCTGAAGAATGTTTCCATACGTTCAAAATTTTTTCTCGGTATCTTTTCATCTCGATTTTTTCCTTAAAAATTTTTATGACGAAAATCAAACAGAAAAAATTTTTTTCAAAAAAAATGTACTTACGTTCAACGATGGAAAAATTCTTCAGAAAAAAAATCAGTAAAAAATATCACTTCAGAAAAATTTTAGTTGAAAAAATTGTGAAAAAAATTGGTCGTGAAAAAACAACATTAGAAAAAATTTTCAGTTGAGAAAATTTTAAGAAAAAATTAAGAGTTGGAGAAATCACGAGGAAAAAATTTGGGAAACTTCTTTAGAAATGAGAAAAAATTCTTGATCTGATTTAAAAATGACGTAAATATGTATTCTGGATTTCGAAAAAAAAAAGTCGAAACGACATTCAACGGTATGAGTAATGACTTGAAAAACAAAAAATTTTTGGGAGAGGGGAAGGGGAGGGGTAAAAGGAGCTTTTTCGCACTTTAGTCTTGAATAGTACATATAATAGCGATTTTTAAAAATTTTACAATTTTAAATTTAAAAATGATTGGAAACATTTTTACAAAATTTGAATTAAGTATTTAAAAATATAACCTAATTCTCCAAGAAAATTTTCAATACATGAAAATGATTTTTTTCAATTCATTGGGAGACTGAAATTGATCGCTGGAAAAATTTTCATTTTTTTCATTTAAGTAGGTAAAGAAAAAACAAGGTGCAGAATTCAAGGTGAGAGAGTTACGAAAAGTTGAAAAATGGAAAAATTCAATTACATATGTATAAAAAATTTCGAGAAAAAAATGAGTTAAAAAATGAACTTTTGCGGTGTTATATCTAATTTTTTTTCATTTTTGAGTCAAATTTGAAAAAAAAGATGGAAAGATAAAAAAAAATGGAATCGGGAAAACCACGACCGATTGAAACGGTTTTTGATTTCGAGAATCTTCACCAAAATTTTAAAATCAGAACCATCATAAAACCGGTGTGTATTCTAAAATTTTTCGGAGCTGTCCCTAAAAAAAAAATAATTCTTTAATAACCATCGCTCTTCTAAAAAAATCCAACAATTTTTGAAAATGCCATTCGAAATAAAATAGAAAAATAAATTTTTTCCGTTTCAAAATATTTAATTATCCGGCATGAAAAGGCATTATTTTGAGTTTGAAAGAAACATAGCATCCAAAAATTGATATTTTTTCATCAAAATTCGTGTTTTTTCCCTCTACTTTTTGATTTTGAAAGAAAAACAACGTTCTTTAATAAACTTCTCAACTTCCAAAAAAGTCGAACATTTTTTGAAAATTCTATTCAAGATTGTCACCAAGTCCCCTGATAAGGGCACTTTTTTCTTTTGAAAACATGGAATTGTCTGGACCGGAAGGGAAGAAGAGTCATAAAGTACCATTATATTGGAAATAATTCGAGAAAAGCTACTGAACCCAAGCGAAGTGGGTGAAAATTTTTTCGTGATTTTTTCAAACGTTCCCAATTTTTTCAACTTTCACAAATTCAAACCTGGAAAAATTTTGTATGAGTTGGAAAAAATTGAAAATTTCAAACCTTACCCAATTTTTGCATTTTATTTTTGGCAATTTTGGAAAGATCTGGAAAATATCACACCCCCCCCCCCCATTAGCACGCCTCTGTGACTAATGAATACTTACAATAAAAATGTCCAAACCAAATTCGTTCGTAATTATCAAAATTCTTCAAAAAATCGAAATCAAATTTTCGGCTTTGAAAACCGACCAAGATGAATTTCTCCTACACTCAAAAACTAGCCATCAAAGTAACAGTCATTACACTTTTCAAGACCAACAAAGGATGAAAAAAAATTCTCAATAATTCCACACCAGCCAATCCTTTCATAAACCTATCTAAAATATTACGGTCGAATCTAAACGAAAAAAAGTATCTGTAGGTCGATGAGCAATGAAGGCACAATAAATAGAACTCGAATCAAAATGTATTTTTTCCTATCGAAAGATGTATTTTCTATTCGTATTGTTTGTACAACAAAAGAACACCTTTATCGATGATATTCGAACGGAGATAACTATTTTTGCCTCGATATAAACGATCCTATTAGGGGTTTTTCGTATTCGGGCACCAGAGAACACAGAAGCCTTTTCAAAAACCACCAAATTACCCGAATGAACGCGGAGCTTTTACCTAAAAACGTATCGGTATCGATGAATTTGGTACCTCTGGTGTGTGTATAGGTATTTGGGCGGTAGCGTTTGTGACGGTTTTCCAAGTTGTTGCTTAAATTAATATTCGAAGGGTTAGAACCAACGAGAACGAAAAATGCCGACATCAATTTAATTAAAATCCGCTTTTGCGATAACCGAAAATTCGATGCTTTCGGGATAAAATGAATTGCCAAGTTTGGCTAAACATAACAGGTGTTTAGAAACGATTATATATTTCATCCGTCCTTTTTCTTTTTTGTAATTAGTTTTATACTCGCGTTGGTTGCTGGGAATTTTTCCATTCGGGCAGGGGGACATGGCTCGTAATTTTTTCAAAACGACCACTAATTGATGAAATAAATGGTTTGGTAGAGTTTACGAGTGATAACGATGAAGGTATTACAGTTAAACTTAACGCTGCGATAATGATGGCAATGTACACAGACCGAAGTTGGGAAAAAGATGTGCCAGAGAGATTGCACCACCGTATAAAATTCTGGGTCAGTGAACCACTTTAAGAAAATTAAGCGCTTAATTTTGTGACCAAAGACGTAGCACGGGGTCCGATACATTATCGTAATTTCTTTCGCAAATTACCACTCTCTGCGTCGCCTTCGCCTCGGAGGAAAGCTCGGAATTAATTCGGTCTTGGTGGCGAAAATCTATCATTGTCATTTTGAAAATGTTACCAACCGCGTTTATCGTTACTTTTCCATTTGTCGAAAAGGCGCAAAGATATTAGGCCGAATAGATCCAGCTTCCTTCAAGCGTGTTAAAATTTATATACGCGGGTCGGTATAGCCAGATATCTTGTCCGTAAAGAGCACAGGAACGAGCACAGTTTTGTAAATTTTAACTCGAATTGCAGCACCGAGAACAGACTTAGAGACAAAAAGCACAGCCAACGGAACGAGCAGTTTATTGTTTGTTGCCGGCGTATTGTTGACTTTGCAAACAGTTGATTGAACACCGTTTGAACGCTCGTTTGACGGAAATCGAATCGTCGAAATGCCTTACGCGTTTTACGTGCCGGCTTTCCGATTATTTTTAAATTTTCCATTAACTGTAAAATCGGGGCACAATTTTATATGCTTCGATGCGTGTTTTCTTTCCGACGGGATCGACCGATTCATTTTTTTGACAAGTTTCATTCCCAAAATTTGAGATGCATGTTTTGGATTCAGTGGTGTGGTGAAATTATATGCTCTGGGGGGGGGGGGGAGCTCAAATTTTCTCAACTAATTTTTCGAAAATTTTCAAACTATTTTTTCTATTTTTCAAGAAACCTTGATTAATTTTCATAATATTTTCCAACTTCGCTTTAAAAATTTTTGTAAGTAGGGACCTAAAGATTGGATTTGACCAAAAAAAACTTTCCAATTTCAGTAATTTAAAATTTTTTTGCAGAAATTGAATTTTTTAATCATAATTTTCCAAAAAATTCAATGCAAGAAATTTATTTTTATATCCAATGCCAGACTAAAATATTTGATACTTAGTTGGAAAATTTTCCATCTGAAAAAAGTTGAAGTACAGAATTTAAATTAAGAAACCTTTTAAAAACTCAAGCTAAAAAATTGGAAAAAATTTAAATTTTAGAAAATTGTGAAAAAATGAGTAAAAAACATTGAAAAAATCAGTTTAATTTTTAAAAAAATGTTAAGAAAGAAATTGAGCTAAAAAGGATATTTATGTGGTTTTTCATCTTGTACGTACTTATTGATTTTTTTAAAAATTGATTCAGATTTGAAAAAAAAAAATACCAAATGGAGCTGGGAAAACCAAAATCAGTTGAAACGATTCTCAATTTACCTATGGGAACCACTGCCAAAACAATGAGATGGGTGATTATTTTAAAAATGAAGCCCAAACCGCCCTAATTCTTTTGAAAAAGAAAATAATAATAAGTGATAATAAAACAAAACCATTTTTTTCTTACTATTTCTTTCCAACTCAGCTACCACTCTCCTCCTGAGACGAATATTATGCAATCCAATTCCAACTTTCAAAATTTACCGACTCATTTTTTTAAAATTAACATTTTTCGACCAGTCACATTCAAGATAAAAATCAAAAATTCATATTTTTTGAGCTACTTTTTTGATGTTTAAAATATATATTTTTAGCTGATTTTTTGTTAATTTTTCAGAGAATTTTACTGATTTTCCAAAGCTATTTCACCAATTTTTTTTTAGATTAGACAGATTTTACAGACTTTTCGGTGAATTTTCACTGATTTTCCAGCAATTTTTGCATTATTTGCTTTCGTAGAAAAAAAATTATTGTTTATTATTGCACTGAAATTCTTTTGACTATTTTCCAGCTATTTTCGAAAACTTCGCTGATTTATAAATTTTTTTTTTCAATTTTTCAACATTTCTTTTACCTGGTAGAATTCAATGTTCGATGGGTCAGAGTAATAGTTGTATGAGAAAGATGCTGAAATTTTTACCAGGTGCTTTTGAAGTCTAGACACGAATTCACGGTTCCTCATACCCTCATATAGCATTTTTTACCTATACCTACCTATCTGTAAATGGCATCCTTTTTAATTTCGGAGTTTTGATTTTCAAATCATACAACATCTGAGCAGTTCGAATTACAGCATCATCTAACGAAAGGTTATGAACTGTAACTAATGCACCCAACTTGAGCATATTCACAGTTCAACGTACGTTTTGAAACCATAAAGTTGAAAAATTGAATAAAAATTTATTACCTGTGACATATAATCGATTTACTTCGCAACTTTCGATAGATACACCTACCTATAAATATAAATTCGCACTAAAATCAGAACAAGGAAAAAACGTCGCGAAATTGAAATGTAGTTCGTTCTAGTATCCTCCGCAGAATAAGAAAAAAAAACCAAGTTAGTGGAAGAACGTGGTATGCGAAATCTGGCAGAAAATAAAAACATGTAAATTCCCATGGTTTTATTTATGCGCCCAGCACATGGCGACGTTATCCTCGTGGGTAAATTCTTTAGACTCGCGTATAAACCACGGCGTTAAAGTTAGAACCAAGCGAGACCATTAATGTATCAAAGAGATATTTCTCTTTGAAAGTATAAGAAAGGTACGTCAGATTGCCTATAAATGCTAATTTTTACCCATGGCGTGGTCTTGAGGACATATCGATGATAAACCGAGAAAAATCTAGTTTCAGACACGTGTACGTTCGAATAATCAGATTCAATGTACGATGCTTTGAGTATGGCAAATGAAAAGATTTTTAGTCGATCCGGCGAATTTAATTGGACACGTTTCTGAAGTTAACGAATAATTACGCTTTTCCCCCTCGATAAAGGTATTTCAGTATTCTCAGATTGTAAAAACGTGTCGTGTTTGCCACAACGAGCAAAGTTTTTAGTAAATTAATTTGCCTGGTTTTTTTCACTCCGATATCTTAACAATTTCGTCGTATACGTGACGAATGATACCACCATCAAAATGATTGGGTGTTTTTGTTACAAGTTTTAAGCTTTTTTCGAAATATACTACTTTGAGAAAAAAGACCACCGACGAATCCAAATAACGTTATCATGATACGTTGCTGCATCGGCAACTTTCCCCACAATCGTAAATTCGCCTTTGGCTAAATACCACAAAAATTCGCGCCGAGCCAAAACTAAAAGACCTAGAAAAAGAATCCGAAGTAAAAATTTTTTCGTATCCGATTCGTTTCCCGAATCTAAAGATATCGTTTACTACGTCGCATTAGCGCGCGATTGGAAATTATTTTTCTTTGGCAATTCTCTCTCGGTGATATATTTGATTTAGCGTGGGATTTCTGCCGGGTATTTAATTTACTATCGAATTTCAATTTACAGAAGGCAGTTAGCCAGTGAAATTAATTCTCCGGAGGGTAAGCGCGAAGCAGTTTTATTTTCGGTGATGTAAGAAACTTCGCCGATGCCATCCCGTCGAAGCGTCGAAGCACAGGTGGCACTAAAGTTGCTAAGTGCAAATGCCTAATATGTTAATGTAGGCCTTTTTAGTTAATTTCACCTACGTCGACGAATATTTTACCGATATACGAGTAACTTTTCAGCTCGAGTTATTCCAAAGTCAGTGTTTTCTCCGGTGTGAAAAAATCCTGCGAACGAAAAATTATCGTTGAAATGTCAAAATTTTATCAGTAGGTATGATTATTGATTTTGTACAGAGATGGAGGGGAGGTGGAGTTTTTCAGAAAAATTTTTTCTGATTTTTTTATGACAAAATCCGTTCAAACTTTTTTAATGACAAAATTTTTCTTTAATGACAAAAATTTCTGACAATTTTGTGGTCAAAATCTTTGACAATTTTTGTGACCAAAGTTTATGGCAATTTTTCTTTAATGGCAAAATTTATGACAATTTGACCAAGATTTATGACAATTTATTTGACCAAGATTTAGGACAATTTTTTGACCAAAATTTATGACAATTTATTTGACCAAGATTTATGGAAATTCTAGTTTAATGACAAAATTTATGACCATTTTCGTGACCAAAATTTATGACAATTTGACCAAAATTAATGACAATTTTTTTACCAAAATTTATGACAATTTATTTGACCAAGATTTATGACAATTTTTTTGACCAAAATTTATGACAATTTTTTTGACCAAAATTTATGACGATTTATTTGATCAAGATTTATGACAATTTTTTGACCAAAATTTATGACAATTTATTTGACCAAGATTTATGGAAATTCTAGTTTAATGACAAGATTTATGACCATTTTCGTGACCAAAATTTATGACAATTTATTTGACCAAGATTTGTGGAAATTCTAGTTTAATGACAAAATTTATGACCATTTTCGTGACCAAAATTTATGACAATTTGACCAAAATTTATGACAATTTATTTGACCAAGATTTATGACAATTTTTTTGACCAAAATTTATGACGATTTTTTGACCAAAATTTATGACAATTTATTTGACCAAGATTTATGGAAATTCTAGTTTAATGACAAGATTTATGACCAGTTTCGTGACCAAAATTTATGACAATTTTTGTGACCAAAATTTATGACATTCTAATCTCCAAAATTTATGACAATTTATTTGACCAAGATTTATGACAATTTTTTGACCAAAATTTATGACGATTTATTTGACCAAGATTTATGAAAATTTTTGACCAAAATTTATGACTATTTATTTGACCAAGATTTAGGACAATTTTTTGACCAAAGTTTATGACAATTTATTTGACCAAGATTTATGGAAATTCTACTTTAATGACAAAATTTATGACAATTTTCGTGACCAAAATTTATGACAATTTTTGTGATCAAAATTTATGACAATTTTTGTGACCAAAATTTATGACATTCCAATAACCAAAATTTATGACAATTTTCATGTCAAATTGATAATTTTCCAAAGTACATACTACCTATTTGAAATGGAAGAAACGAAAATAACGCGGACAAGGACGAATTTATTTTAGAAAAATTAAGTTCAAAAAAACAAAAAAAAAAATAACTTTTTCATCCCGCTTTATAACTCATTTTTAGCCTTTGAGGAGAACAAGATGGATTCCCTTTGTCTTCTACTTCCCCAAATTCGTCCTTGATCTTATTCTTGCTTCGAATCGAACCATCGCAGTCTTTTTTTGTGCTCGTGAAAAAATCAACGTTCGAAAAAAGCTAGGTAATGTGTCTTATCGTTTATAACAGCACATTTGTTTTGTATTTCCGTTACTTTTTTTTTGGCATTCATGCCAACGTTATTTCAATCATTTGCACGAAACAAGGTTGGAAATTTCATTCGTCAAGCGTTCGTTGCTAGATTATCGAAATTTTTATACGGCATATTCTCTCTGGGGATATTTTAACAACACGTTACGCGATTGTTGTACTGTAGGTAGTAGGTACCTAGCTATTCGTTGATAATACGACGTATAGGTACTACTGATGCTGTCGAAGGTGCGGTTTTCCATACACGCGATATACCGAACCAACGTTCAGTTTTCAGTTTTGGTTCGATCGATCTGGTGACGTGATGAATATTTTACACAATTTAGATACAGGTGGAGGTGGAGGTACTTGCATGTGGTACGAGGTAACGACTAGGTATAAATTTTCGGTTAGTTTTGATAATGACTTAGTTTCCTGCTTTGTGGAGTTTGCGGGTAATGCTCGAGTGTGCCTTTTGACCGTGTTTGGGGAGATAAGTCGGGTCGAGGGTGGATGAAAAACATAATGATGTGGTTTCGGGTGCGACGAAATCGGAAATGTGGATTGGAAAAGAGGAGGTAAGGGGACAGTACGGATTTATAAAAATGAAGTATTTTCATGAAAAGGTGTGAAGTCGTAAATTAATTCGTTATAGGTACCTTTTTTTTAAATAGGTACTTAGATCTCTCAAAATTTCAGATTCTTTGCAAGATAAATGAAAAAAAGGTAAAATTTATTTTTGTTTCCATAGAAAAAAATAAAATAAATAATTAATGTTGAAAAAAAATTAAAATTTTTCAATTTTTAGATTTTTTCAGGACGCCGGACGGACGTTGCTCTTGATTTTAAATTGACCCTGATAAAATTCTAACCGTTTTTTATTCCTGAAAAAGTCTCTATGAATTTCTAACGATACTGGTTTTAAGGAGGAATTAGGCAATAAATTTCGCAATCAGCCAGAAATGACTGGTATAGGATTGAAAAATTGCAAATTTTTGATATTCAAATACAATTTTCCAAACCAACGTTATTTTTGACTTTTTTAACATAAAATATTGTGATTTCAAGAATTTTTTCAGTCATCGTGTCATTTTTTCGATTTTTTCCCACCAACTTCATTACCTATTATTTTTCAAGTTTGGCATCATTGTTATCAATAATTTTTGCTCCCTTTTGACGGCATTCAAAAAAAAGGTCGTGAAAAATTCTGGTTGTAGCTAAATTCTCCTTCAAGAAAATTCCTGATTTGAGTTATCTGGAAAATTTTCAAAAAACTCGTATTTTTCAAGGAATTTTAATTTTTATTTCAGAAAAGAAAAATGGAAAGAATCGTACGTACTTTGAGGCAGAAAAATCAGGAAAGGATTCTATGTTTTTGAATTTTTTTTTTTTAGGGAAAACATCTACTTACCTATTATTGTAGGAATGAGGTCAAAAGGGAATGGTGAAAACATTTTACATGGTTCAGAATAAGAAAAATTTTTCCAAATTTAAGAACAGGATAAATCTAAAAATTCTGTTTAAAAAAAAATACTATATCTAAAAAATCCATGGAAGGCCAAACCAAATTTAAAATTTCAAAAAATTGTTCGATTTTTTAAGAAGAGTGATAATCATTACAGATTTAGTTTATGTACATATTTTTTAAATTTCAAAATTCTTTCTTCTTTTTACTGTAAAAAATGGAATTTGTAAATTTCTGATTTGAAAATTTTCAAGTTTTAAAGTTTTTACTTTTTCTAAAATGTTCACATGTATTTTCAAAATTAAAAACTTATTCAAATACTGTACCTACACAATTCCAGGTACGTAACTGTGTAGGTAAAAAGTAGGAATTGGATTTTTTTTCAAAAAGAATTTTTAATGAGTAAACATTTTTGATTTTGAAAAAAATGGTCGTGAAAAAAATATTGAATAGAGACAAATCAAATTCGAAAAATCATTCTTCCTACGTAAATTTAAAAGGAGAATTCTGTCAGGGAAATTTTTTTTGAGATTGTGAAAAAACTATTACTTAGTGAAAAATTTTAAAAATTTGACAGAAAAAAACGATTTTCAAGACCATAGAAAAATAACCCAAGTAGGTAGATACGTATAAAAATGTCGACAGAAAATTTTTTTCATGATCGAGATTTGAAAAAAAATCATATTGAATCGTGATATCAATTAACGAATTCAAAATTTTGGAAATAATAGAAACTCGGTATTAAACGTTGGTAAAAGTATCCAAACTGAAACAATTTCAAATTTTTCTCTCAATGGCTTAAAAAAAGCTGAAAATAAACAAGCAGGAACGTCGAATTACCAGAATATAGGTTACCAACATTTTCTTCAGGCATAAACTAAGCCGAGCGCAAATTAACCGACAAAAGTATACCGCCAACTAAATAAATACCCACAAAAAACTTCCTTTACGAGATACTTTTCAGAAAAAAAAAAAAGGGAAGAAAAATCGATAATATGGAAACTGGTCCACGTTTTTTCGCGAGCCCATTTCATCCAGCAACAGACGTCATTACTCATCAGGGTATTTTGATTTATTTCGTAGGTACCCCCCTTTGGCATATTTTTTTGCATCAATAAAGAGGCAAGTTCCTATATTCATCACACGCCAACATTTCGTTCTCTTTTTATGCCATTTAATATACTCGAGAGATGGTTAACTTTACCTTATAATTAAATTCTCCAATTCGCCATTTAGGAGAAATTTAATTTCAAACTTTTCTGTGAAGTCTTTTTGAATTAGATAAAAAACGATGAAGTTAAATTAACCGTTGAAAAAAAAATGGGGATAGAGAGAGCGTTACGCACGCCTGTGAATATTTCATTGTTTCTTAAATTTTTCAATGATGTTGAATTATTTGAATTTTTTTTCATGCCGGATTTTTCCATAATACTCGACAACCTAAGTACGTAGCGCCGAATTAAAGCGCTACGAGCCAGCTTACACTTTTTTCTCTCTTTGTTGGAATTTAATCATTATTTCATTTAGAATGGAACATTTGCAAAGGATAATTTACACTGGAACGAGTCTGCGTGTAATAATAAACTTGGTACTCGTTTGCGGGCGAAAATTCGCGCCGAAAGAGACGGTTAGCTAATGCTCATATCGCCGAGTTGCAGTCGGGTCGATGAAACAGCCCTGGCATCTAAAAAGCGTAAATGATTTAGCGTTCGAATTAACCGGCACAGATAAGGAGACGAATGTTTACAACTTTAAATCGAACCGTACAACAAAGAAAACGTCTTAGATGACAAAATCGCGCAGCTTGCTAGAAAAATGAACCCAGAGAATGGGGGATGTAATACACCTTAATACGAAGTGAATTCGCGAAACAGAGTTGAGATTTTTCCCCCGCACGTCTGTTTCACAATAGAGAAACTTTTCGGTAACACCTTTTCGTTCGGGAATTTCATTTGGAACGTAGGTAGTGTGTCTGTGTCGGTATGTTACAATGTATGGTATACGTAGACGTACCTTAGCTATCTATAGTGTTACGTTGGGCAGCGGTGGCAGCCTAGATTTTACCGGCGTGTTGCCAAGAACTGACAAGAATACCTAATCCCTATAAGAGGTCGCTTCGCCCCCCCCCCACCCCCAACACCCCACCACTTTTACAATTTTTCAATGGTGAATTTTGCAATTTCAATCGTTCAGAATTGAGTAAAAGAGCCTTTCCTAATAAGGGTCAAAAATGGCCCTTGACCCAAAATCGGTCATAATGGGCTCAAAAGGTAACTTATGGTGTAAAAACATCCCAAAAAATTGTTTGACCCCCTACCGTGGCCCTTTCGGAATTATTGTACTTTTAATGTCGAAATTTCAACACGCGATGTCTCTGGGTGGTTAAAAAAATGTATAATTTTCAGAGATTATACAATTATACATCTTGCTGGCCCGTGCTCACACGACAAGGCAAAAAGCTGATTGTCTGTAGTTGTAGATACATTTTTTTTTAACATTCTGAATCAATTGAAAAGGCCATTTTCATGAGCTTTTCTTCAGAGCTGGAAAATCGTTAAAATTTTCTGGTTGCCCTGAAATGTCTCGAAAACGCCTACAATCGATTTGGCAGGTCTGAAATAGGGTGTTATTGCATTTCAGCTTTTTTCGTTGATCAAATCAAATATATTTTGGGATTTCAAAAATTCGCTAAAATTGGAGAAATGCACTTCAGCGCTTAAAATTTTGGAAATGGAATTTTTTTATGGTGTACTTTCAATTTATGGCAATTTGACTCAAAATTTTACTTCGAGTAGGGATACCTTGCTTCTTACTGTAAAAAAGTAGTAAAAAATCACGTTTTTTTTGGTTTTGATTTTTTTGACCATGTTGCACCCAATTTCAGAATCCAAAAAAAAAAAAATATGTGATGCATGACGACCTGGTGGAAATATTAAAAAATTTCCAGCCATGTACTTACCCCTCAATTTTTTTTAATTTTTTGAAAATTTCAAAGTGAAAAAATTTGGGAAAATGCGAACTGAAAATTTTCAAAAAATTCTCATTCGTACTACCCAGCAAGATGTATAATCTCTGGAAAGTACACATTTTATTAACCACCCCTTCCAGAAATATCGCGTGTTGCAATTTCGACATTAAAAGTACGATAATTCCGAAAGGGGTGGGGGTAGGGCCAAAAAAATTTTTGGGATGTTTTTAGACCATAAGTAACCTTTTGATCCCATTTTGACCGATTTTGGGTCAAGGGCCGTTTTTGACCCTTATTAGGAAAGGCTGTTTGAAAAAATATAAAATATGCCATAACCCGAGCGAAGCGAGGGCGAAAATTTTGGAATAAATACACATGAAAACTTGAAAAATAGCCTTTTTCAAAATTTCTTGTTATCGATAATTATCGATAGTTATCTACGTGTTCTCAAAGATTTTTCATATTTCGCGTGTTGCAACAGATTTTTGCCGTGTTGCCACAGACTTTCGCCGTGTTGCCGTGGCAACACGTGCAACACAGAGGCTGCCACCTCTGACGTTGGGTTGTTAGTCGGATACTTAAAGGCGTTATAGAGTGTTGTTTTTGATTTTAGGGTAGACCTGTTTTAAGCATGGTAAATGCCGATAAGCTTAGTTGAGCTTGAATAAAAAATATCACCTTGGGGAATCAGTTTTATGGCGTGTACTTTACATCCGTGAAAATAATCTAGAAATAACCGTACTTAACGTAGATTATGCTTTCGTGCGACTAACAGAACCGTATTTTTCTCCAGCTCGTATTTGTCGTATGACGACAGACGATCGGACGACCGGACCGTAGTTGGTGTCTGTTTGGAGCAGTTTGTCGAAATGGGAAATTTTTCCGAGGTGGGTGACCTGAGAAGAGAAACATCTGCTGAATACGTATTGCTTATTAGGAAAAATTCTATGAGGGAATCTTTGGCGAGAGGGGGGAATATGTAATGAACGATGAACGAAAATTACTTGGAAAATGGCTGTAAGCCTGGCGTTCTTTGGAAATTTGTGTTTGAAACATTTTCCATACGTTTTGCTCAAAAGTTGTAAGAAAGTTATAAAATAACCTGACAAAAAAATTCAACAGCTTGCAAAAAATTCGAAAAATTTGTTCACCTCTTTTTTTTTTTAGAGAAGTTATCCAATATTTTCTTGATAAAATGATTTCAAAATGTACAATTTTCCAAAAATTTACCGCTTTTAAGGTTTCTTCAAATTGCTACGTACTATTTCATATATTTTTTTCCTGAAAGGTAATTTCAAACATAAGATTAAGAAATTTTCATTCACATTATTCGAGAATTTTGTTGAATGTTTTTACAATGCTATCTTCTGGTGACCACTTCTTGGAAATTCGCTTCTTTCAGGGAAATCAACTCACATTTTTTTTTTAGTGGAAATTTGTTAAATTTTTCTAGTGGAAATTTGTTCAATTTCTGTAGTGGAAATTCGTTAAATTTTTCCAGTGAAAATTTCATTGCAATTGACTTATGAAATTTAATTCTCGATTCCTTATGAAAATTTACTCACAATCTAAATTTTCAAAATATACACGTTTTCTAGCAATATTAAACACCGAACATAAATTATTATTTATTAAGAATTTGCTATTTGCTCACGATCAAAATTTTGAAGTGAAAAATCAATCACAATTCCAAGTTTTCTGATGCAATTTTTCATGCAATTTTGTGATGAAAATTTTCATGCAATTTTCTGATGAAAATTTTCATGCAATTTTCTGATGAAAATTTTCATGCAATTTTCTGATGAAAATTTTGAAATTTTCTGATGAAAATTTTGAAATTTTCTGATGAAAATTTTCATGCAATTTTCTGATGAAAATTTTGAAATTTTCTGATGAAAATTTTCATGCAATTTTCTGATGAAAATTTTCATGCAATTTTCTGATGAAAATTTTCATGCGATATTATGATGAAAATCATGCGATTTTCTGATGAAAATTACCATGCGACTTTTTCTGATGAAAATTTTCATGCAATTTTCTAATGGAAATTCTCATGCAATTTTCTGATGAAAATTTTCATTCGATATTATGATGAAAATCATGCAATTTTCTGATGAAAACTTTCATGCAATTTTCTAATGAAAATTTTCATGCAATTTTCTGATGAAAATTTTCATGCGATATTATGATGAAAATCATGCAATTTTCTGATGAAAACTTTCATGCGATTTTCTGATGAAAATTTTCATGCAATTTTCTGATGAAAATTTTGAAATTTTCATGCAATTTTCTGATGAAAATTTTGAAATTTTCATGCAATTTTCTGATGAAAATTTTGAAATTTTCATGCAATTTTCTGATGAAAATTTTGAAATTTTCATGCAATTTTCTGATGAAACTTTCATGCAATTTTCTGATGAAACTTTCATGCAATTTTCTGATGAAAATTTTCATGCAATTTTCTAATGAAAATTTTAATGCAATTTTCTAATGAAAATTTTGAAATTTTCATGCAATTTTCATGCAATTTTCTGATGAAAATTTTCATGCGATATTATGATGAAAATCATGCAATTTTCTGATGAAAATTACCATGCGACTTTTTGATGAAAATTCTCATGCAATTTTCTGATGAAAATTTTCATGCGATATTATGATGAAAATCATGCAATTTTCTGATGAAAACTTTCTTGCAATTTTCTGATGAAAATTTTCATGCAATTTTCTAATGAAAATTTTCATGCAATTTTCTGATGAAAATTTTCATGCAATTTTCTAATGAAAATTTTCATGCAATTTTCTGATGAAAATTTTCATGCGATATTATGATGAAAATCATGCAATTTTCTGATGAAAATTTTCTTGCAATTTTCTGATGAAAATTTTCTTGCAATTTTCTGATGAAAATTTTCTTGCAATTTTCTGATGAAAATCTGGTGAAAATTCACGTTGAATTTTCCAGTGAAAATTTTCCTCGAGTTTTCCAATGAAAATTTTCATGCAACTTTCTGATGAAAATTTTCATGCATTTTTCTGATGGAAATCGGGTGAAAATTTTCTGGTGAAAATCGGGTGAAAATTTTCGTTGAATTTTCCTTGAATTTCCCGGTGCAAATTTTCCTTGAATTTTTCAGTGAAAATTGTCCTTGAATTTATCAGTGAAAATTTTTCTTGAACTTTCTAGTGAAAATTTCGTTCAGTTTTGTAGTGAAAATTTTCGTTTAATTTTCTAGTGAAAATCTGTCTACAATTAACTAGTGAAAAGTTGTTTACAATTTTTAGTGAAAACTTTCTCTTCAACTTTTACAATCATTGGTTTCAATTTCACACCGAAATTCTTTCCATAATAATTAATTTTTAGCCTTAAAATTTCATCACACCTAATAATTAAGTACATCCAAATACCTCACCTTCGCTCAAACATCATCCCGAAATAGATGGAAAGTAAAACAATACGAAAAGTAAAATTTGCAACCATGACGTAATGAAACGCTCCAGCCGATTAGAATATTCCACGTACCATGTTAACATTGAAAGTTGAAAGTAGATCGCGAATATGTCAGTAACATTTAGCGGAAAGTTTAATCTTCTATTTACAGACTCGAGAGTGAAAACGAAACTTCTCGTTGGCAAAAGTTGTACTCGTATGTTTGAAGAGTATTACCGACGTTTATTTTATTTACAAACGAGCTTGTATCTGTAAAAATACCCGTGTTTCACTCAGTTTAGTCTTCTATCTTTATAATTAAAACCACGCTGGAATTTCTTTTCGCCTTTTCGGTATAGTTTTGGTGGAAAATTCGACAAACGATTTACCCAATTATTTCTCCAATCTATATTAAAACCTCCGATCTACATTCGAATTGATTTTTGATCAGAATCCTAATTCGATATGCAAATTAAATCGGTTGAAAAATGTAAAATTGACGTAACCGTATAATCCTATGTCAAATTTTAATGCACTTTGAAGTTTTATTTATACACAACGAGGGTTAACGTACTAACCATTAATGCGCTTATCAAATTTTACGATTACTCGTTCGAATACGTAAATAGTTTTTAGCTATTTTGAAAAACATTCAGGCCGAGTGGAATTTTTCCACGTATAAAATTCTACTCGTCGTCGGTCGTAATTCGCTGCAACGATATTCCAAAAACCGAGGCTATTTTATTAACTACGCCTCTCGCACAGACTCGGTGAGTCGATTCGCGCCACGGTGCCGATCTGCTGCGTATTTACGGCGAACCGAGTATGCAATATTATTAACATCGCTGATGGCTTTTTCGTATAAAGAGGTTCTAAAAAATGGAAAATACTCGTACTTTTATTATAAACGCGTGTTAGATCGGTGACGCTATGTACAGTTCGTAACGTTATTTTCACGTCGATTTTCATCCGGCAATTTTCACCGATTGTATACAAATTGGTAACTTTCCAAAGTAACTTTTTTTTCCTGCCTTGTTTAAATCCAGGTGGATAATTTTTTCACCGACGAAATCAAACAAAAAACTCTTCAAAGTTATCGATTCGTAATGGTGTAAAAAAAAATTGTAAAAAATCATCGCCATCGTAAGAAAAACAACGTTTTGGAAGTCGCTGGCAAATTTCGACGACTAATTTAAAATCGTAGAAATCTCTCGTTGAAAAAATAATCCTCCATACGAGACCGAGTCTACGATAAGGGTAAACTTTGGCTCGGCGTACCTTATATAATCGGCGAAAATAAACAAAAATACGTACGTCGACAATTCCAACGAAAATATTTACCAAGATAGGAAATAAAATTAAATACAAACAAACTATACGTTGTGTCGTGTCGCCATCTCAGAGTATATTGAGATATATGTGTTAGTAAGGTGGAGGCGGATTGACAGGTGTGCTGGAAAAAATTTACTTCTAAATTCATCCCTCATAGTTTACTTTTAGGCATTCGACTCGTACGCTGATTCTTCGTACAAAGCTTGTTTTTTTATAATGAATTTATTAAACTTGAAAATCGTAACTACGCGTTGGCAAGTTTTACCCTCGCAAACGAGCGAAAAGAAAAAGAGCGAAGATTTTATCGAGAATGTGCCAAGATTAAGTAATTCTTTTTCTCTCGTCGTTCAACGAATTTAACGTTTGGACTCGTACTGTAGTCGAGCTCGAGTTATAGCCTTCGACGTATCTATGTAATTACCGCCCTTCGTGTTTGATTTTACTCGCGGATTAATTACTTAACCTATTCTCCATTACCGGATCGTTAATGATTATTAATTAGAAATTAATTAACGTGCTAGAGCTGATTATCGAAAGTATCGATAAATCGTTCGCGAAAGAATATTTTAAAAGTTGTCGAAAAGTTTGCGTTCGCATTATTTAATCATTTTCTTGGTCTAAGTTCTATGGTGGCGCTAGTTACTCAACTCTTATTACTTTGGTGTATTACTACTTGGAAATTAAGAATGGATGATATTAAGAACGACGTGAGATATTTAATCCTGACTTTATTGCTAGAAAGTTTATATCGTTTTAAACTGGTGATTAACTGATCGTCAGTAGAAAACTTGGAGTTGCGAAGGTAAAAAAATACTGAGTGGGTAACAGTGCTCTTATGAGAGATTTTAGTCTCGTAAAAAATGCACGAGATATTTTGAGATAATTTCAATTAAAGTTTTACAAGAATTACTTTCGAAATGAAAAATTTTTCGAACTAATTATTTTTAAAAAATTTCAACTAATTTCGAAACGTGAATGAATATGGAATAATTTTATATAAATTTTTATGAAAGTGACTTTGTGTTTTTCCAGGAAATTTTATAGGTAACTTTCGAAGGAAAATTTTCCATACATTTTCTCAAATTGAACCATCAATCAAATTTACATAAGAAGTTGTTCAAAGAATTTTTGTTTAAGAAATTTTTGATCCAATTTTATGAAAATACTGAACAAACTTTTAGTGATGAAGTTTATGAAAACTTTTGTAAAATTATTCGAACTGATTTCTGTTGATTTTTTTTTTCAAAGTCGCTGGGAATTTTTCAGCAATTCTTAAACCTACCGAAAATTGATTTTTTGAAATTGATTTTCATAACCAACCACCTTCTTATTTTTTTTTTAATGAAACGAATTCAAGAAAATTTTTGAGAAACTTTTTTGAAAAAAAAAAAAATGTTTTGTTGAATTTGAACTAATTTTTACTGATTTTTAAATTAGGTATGAGAATTTATACCAATTATGAAAAAATTGCTTACAAAGTGTTTGAAATAATTTTGATTTATTATGCGTTTCGAATGGATGAATTATGAATTTCTTAACCTTGAAACGAATTGTAATTCAACATTTTTAGCTAGTTCATGTACTTACGTAGGTATTTCTTGAGAATATCTGGATAGTTTTAATCAACGGACATAGGCAGAACATGCAGCAGATGAATAAAAAACTTACCTGAAACAAAAAAAAATACAAAAATCTGTTATTCTCAATAAATAATGTCACCAGCCCCACGCATTTCGGATGGGAGGTCTAAATTAAGCTCATGTAAAATAGGAAAGTGGTTTTCAAGGTCGTAGATTAAAAAAATGATGAAATTTTTTCAGACAATGAGGAGGGGTGGGGGAAGCACAAATTGAAATTTACCTAAAATATCGCTCACCATATAGAAATCTAGGTTTTCGAGGTCGTAAATTACGAACAGGCTTGGGTCGTTCGTTCAAAAAGTGAACGAAAGTTCGTTCACGTTCACGAACGAAACACAAAAATGAACTGAACGAAATGAACGAACGAGTTGTTGGAAATGAACTGAACGCGAACGATGAACGGCTTAAAGAAAGAAAACGAACTGAACAATACGAACGAACGAGTTTTTGGAAATGAACTGAACGCGAACGATGAACGGTTCCAAAAAAAAAACGAACTGAACGAAACGAACGAACGAGTTTTTGATAACGAACTGAACGTGAACGGTGAACGGTTCCTTAAAAAAACGAACTGAATGAAACGAACGTGTCCAACGTTCAATTTTCATTCATTTTTTTCATGCAGACGCTAAAACGTTTAGAATTGAAAGCCAATAAAAGTGTAGACAAATATTTCGCGGTATTATATGTATCAGTGTGTGATGTGTGATTGCGATCACTTACGTGATTTGATTTTACTGATTTTAACTGTACTGGAACGAACGAACGAACGAACGAAACAACGAACGAACGAACAAACAAACAAACGAACGAACACGAACGAACGAGTTGTTGGAAATGAACTGAACGTGAACGATGAACATAAAAAAAACAAAAACGAACTGAACGAAATGAACGAACGACCATTTTCAGAAACGAACTGAACGTGAACTGAACGTTTTGTGTTTTTTTTTCGAACTGAACGAAATGAACGAACGACCATTTACAAAAAATGAACTGAACGAAAATGAACGAACGTGTGGGATTTTCAAAATGAACTGAACGTGAACGCGTTCACGAACGACCCAAGCCTGATTACGAACCCGACTATATTTTTTAGAGGAAAGGGGAAGATGGTCGGAGTGATGCTGAAATTGTAATTATTAAAAATTGGTAGATAATTATATTGCACCAAAACCATGCGAACGTTTTTCAGAATATTTAAATTAAAAACAATTCATGTATTAGGAAAAAGTGTTATTACCTAGTACTGTAAGTGTTGAAATTTCCTACTTTGAATTTTTGAAAGGAATTTTCAACTTGATATTTTTCAAAAAATTTTCCATTTCAATAAGTACCTATCTAATTAGAAAGAATTCTGAAAAGTAATGAAAAGTACAAACTAAAAAAAGTTGCAAAAATATAGGTAAGTAATTTTTAAAAAAATTTCAATTAAAAAATTTCAAACTTGGGTATAGCTTTGAAAAAAAAAATTCAATAGCCCAATACGGTTTATTTGTCCATGGGTCTGTCTATTCTCACGCGGAATGAACAACAAAATGACCGAACTTATACGCGATCTCGTTCATTTTTTTCGTCATCTTCACTGCTAAAATGATCATTTTTTTCATATCAGCTGTTAACTGTACCCTTTTCTCAAAATTTTAATTTTTTAAGATTTTGAAATTTTTTCTAATAATATCAATTTTTTCAACTCATTCAATAAAATTTTCCCCCAATAAACTTTCTTCTTCAAAATTTTTTCTAAACTCCAAGAGTTTTTTTTTCAATTTCTTCGATTTTCATTTTTGCTAAAAATTTTCATTTTATAAATAGTATTTATTTAAATTAACAACTGTGAAATCATTCTCTCGATTTTTCCTCACATTAAATTTTTTTAGAATGTTTTTCAACCCATTTTTTTTTCTTTTTTTTAATCTAAAAATTTCAGACCGGGAAATAATTTTAGAAAAACCTTGAAGCTGAGCTTAATAAATGGAATTTTGAGAGAAAAAATTCAAAATGTGTAAAAATTGAACTTTGAAAAATAATTTCGAGAGCAAAAATTTGAGAAAAGATTTAATTTTGAGAGAAAATTTCTGGATTGAGAAATGAAAATATGTATTCTTTATTCATGTAGTATGTGCCTACCTGAAAAAAAGTGAAGGAAAAAATGTTAGAGTTAATAAAAATTTATTCCAGATGAAAAAAATTCTAGCGTTGAAAAATATTTTGAGGAAAAATTTTTAGAGTTGAAAAATATCTGGAGAAAGGGAAATTAAAAATTGAGACTATTTTCAGAATTGAAAAAAATTGGGTTGAAAAATTGTTGTTTCAAAGCTATGAGACAGTTTGCGAAGTTGCGATTCGAGCGAACGATTTACATTTTGTTGTTCATTCCGTGTGAGAATAGACAGACCCTTTGTGCAAATTTTTTAAGAATAGTTCCATTTTTTAAAGGAACCATTTTGCAATTCTGGATTTAGGTATCTGAAGTTTACTTAATGTTGAAGAATGATTCTCACTAAATTGTAGAACCATTTTTAAAAAATTTCTTTCAGTGAGGTACTGAAATGAATCTCCAAATGTTACTCAAGTAAACAAATTACATACAAAATGTCTTTTTTTTAAAAAAAAGTCTTACTTCCATTTTTTCTCAAATTATACCGAAATCAATTTTATGGATCTATTTACATGCAAAGTCACATTATGAACAGATATTGGGAGCTATATTTTCAAATTCGGATTGAAAATATCTGCATTTCAATGTCAAAATTGATGTAAATTTATATGTGAAACATGTTTTTGTATATTTTATTTCTTGTAGGTGCATATAGGTATTAAAAGCCTACAATATTTGAATTTTCTAGCACATAAAATTCCTATCCCGACTGATTAGGTTAAAGTCCATCGCAGCAGTAAATATTCCAAGTACCCAAATACAGCAATACCGAATGATCGTTCATAAAATAAAACAAAAAAGAACAAAAAAAAAAGGTACCCACCGAACATGAACTTTTTTCTCTCAGATACACTACTTTCACACACAAAAAAGGCATTCGAGTCGAAAAAGATTTTTCACAATCTTCGTCGTATCTATTGAAGCGTACAGCAGGCACGACGAAAGAGAAGGCTGGAACATATTGGAATATTTAATTCGCCCAAGAGTGGCGCGAGAGTCTAACAAATTATAAAATATTTCCAACTACAAAGAACCAGCTCGACGGTATAAAACGTTTTAAAAAGCTCGCAAATTTCACCGAGAAAAACCGGTAAAAAGCGAAGCACGCGTACCGTCTAGTCGTAAAAAAAGGTCTCGGTAGCTTTTAACGTTTACGTAATCATCGCACCATACAGAGACGACTTTTCGCATAGCTTTTTTTTTTCAGCCTCCAACGTATGTACCTTGGATACCTCGAGGTTGCAACGTAGTCTAATTTTTTTTTGATATTCCGACGAATTGAATTCTCAAAACGTAACCAAGATAGAAGCATCCGACGGAAGAAATAGAAACGTTTGACTTGACACGTCCGCCAAATAAAACGAGGTTCTGTGTTTGCGTATGCATGCCCCATACTCACGCACCATTCTCGGACGAAGCCGTAAAAGTGAAAATCAGTTAAAATAGCAAACCGACTGAAATATTCAGACGACAAAGTATCTCCTAAATAAATTACAGACAAATATATGGTCGCGAAAATGAACTTTTTTCATTTCACTCCGAAAAGGAAGCAAAAAAACACGTGTGAGGCAGCCAACATATTCCTGCACGAATCTGTACAACAGACAAAAATAAAAGCAGAAAATAAGAGGGAAAAAACCGCAACATTCAAGAAATGTTATAGACGTACAAAGACACGGCCATAAAACCTCTACGTGTGGGAGTAAATAAAACAGAAAAGTTAATCTAGGACACCGACGAGAGCGCGCGGACAATACACGTATAATTTTGTAAAAACAAAACCCTCCTCGGTGCACGATGTACTTTTTTTTTTCTATTTTTCATCGGGCGCGTGTAATCGTACATAATTTATTGTCGGAGCCGATGTATGTATACGCGCGCCGTATGCTCTCAATCTTCGAAACGCTGTGCAGTGCGGAAAATTTTACCCATACGAATGTTCCCGCTTGATTTTATACGTTCGTGTTTTTCTCCCTCACAGGTCGAGGGGGGGGGGGACTATGCCGCAACAAGGTTTCGTGACGGCATCTCACACGGTTTTGTTTTTTATTTCCATATACGTGCGGAATGTGTATGGGGTTGTTGGGCTATGAATGTGGTAGAAATGCAACAGAGCTCGTAATTAAATTTCAGCAGTTTTTCGGGGGACGCTAAAAATGATCCCAGGTGTTGACCGTGACCACGTTTCGTTGCGGTTTAGTTTTCAATGTAACGTAATTGAATTGGATGGAATGTTGAGTAAGGTGAAAGTGTAGTAATGCGGATCTGTCGATGAATTGGAGTGAGGTAGTTTTTGTCTGGGATAGAAAAACAGCCATTTGATTCTAGATGCCCCATGATCATGATGAAAAAATCGTTCACAGCTTCTTGCTAAATTTCGCTTGTCGGTAGGTTCATTCAAAAAATAGATTCATTATTTCTAGCAAAATATTTTTGGAGATTTTTTAAAAAAATTTGCTGATAGGTACTATTCTATAAAAAAAATTGACAAAATTTGTTTAAGTATAATTATTTGCGATAGTTGAAAATTTTATTTTCAAAAATTCGATCAATATTTCTTGATTTTTTTCATTTTTTTAAATCCAAATTTGATCAATGTTCCTTTCAAAAAATCACCTGAATTCTATTTTTTTTATAGAAATCCGTGTTTAAAATCGTATCCAAAATTTTTTACTGAAGAACGTGATTTGATTAAGTATTAAGATTTATGTATAGACCAGGAGTCAGCAAAGGAATTCCTGCACCCCCTTGCCGATCCTGCGGACCTTTTTTTCTTGAAGGGGGAGTCCTATGGATAAATATCGCTTAATTTTAAGGGGAAAATTCCATCGCAATTCTGACCCTTCATTATGAATGGGGAGAGGGTCAAAATTTTCAAAAGGGCGCCACAGTGGGAAAAATCAAGATTTGAGGCTGCAAAAATAGAATTTGTCAAGTTTAGAAAAAATTAATTGCTGAACAAGAGTTTTTTAGAGCGCTAAATCCGATTTTGAAATTATTTTCACCCCTTGTGATCATTTCCCTTGTATATGGAGGGATGAAAACTAAAATTATTAAAAAATATCACGTTGGGTTGCGAACAGTGGCGGCGCGTCAATGTAATCGCTGTAATCGCCGATTACACTTGAAAAATCGAAAAAAAAAAGTTTTAAAATCTTGTTTATTATTGTTAAAATTATATTGAACCAAGTGCGTACTTATTTGAGATTAAAAATGTCGATCATTTGTATTGAAGAAGAAAAAAAAAATGAAAAATGAAAAATCTGTACTCTTCTTGTAATCGCGTTTCAGAACGATTACAAGAAACTCGTTCACAACCCATACTCGTGTATTTTCGTCTGACGTTCGGCACATTTCGTACCGCACGTTTGTAATCGCTACAGAAAACGAAAACGATTACGTGTGTAGGACTTTTGATTAAAAATAACGCGCCAGGATTTTGTTACAATTTATTTCGACTTTTTTTAGGGCTATTTTAGTCCTTTGCTATCATTTAAAATAAATGAATAAAATATTTTTTACTTTAAAATTTTGATTTTACAAATTAAAACCAAAAGATGATTTTATGACCTCAAACACATGGTTGATTGAGAGTAGTGTAATCGCTACTGTGAGCGATTATTCATGAATTCGAATCTTAGAGACGGCGTTCTAAAGCATTTTTGTGGACCACATTCTTAGGTGAATGATACTTGAATGTTCCTCGGATAAATTATGAATTTTTAGGCCAATTCTTGGAATTTTTGAATAGGAAGTTTGTAATTTTTTGATGATGAATCGATTTTTGAAAATCTCATTGTTCAATTCGAATGAAAAATTTGTATTTGAGGCTTCCCATTACTTTTCTAAGAAATATGAAAAAACATCCTCTATGAATATGGCCTTCAACATTATTCACCCTAAACTCAAAAAATGAATTTTAATGATGCTTTTACTACATTTTTTTGTTGATAAGACGATTAAATTTGACCCATTCTATAGCATCAAAAAATTTCAAATTTTTTGATCTTATGGTTGAGTCTCCAACAAATTACGATTACAACCCGAAAAATTCACGCGCCGCCACTGGTTGCGAAATACATATTTTTTGGGGCCCAGAATCTGATTTTGAACTTATTTTTATCCCTTTCGATAACCCAACCCAAATACAGGGGAATGAAAACTCAAATTTTCAAAAAATGGCATGTTGGGTGTCAAAATATATGTTTTTTGGGGTCTGAAATCTGACTTTGAGCTCATTTTTACCCTTTCTGTTAACTCACTTCCTATACAGAAGGTTGAAAACTCAAATTTTCAAAAAATATCATGTGGGGTTCCAAAATATACGTCTTTTGGATTCCGGAATCCGATTTTGAACTCTTTTCCATCCTTTTCGATCACCTCACATAGTTTTCATTGATATATTTTTGAAAAATATCGCATTATTTGATAATAAAGTTTTTTTTTTTGGGTACCTATAAAATAATGAATAAAATTGCTAATGATGTGAAACGAATAAAGGATGCAAACGAGTTCAAAATTGGTTTCTGAGCCTTAAAAAACATACCCCACAAGAGATTTTTTCGAAAATTCGAGTTTTCATCTCCCTGTATATAAGGAGTTTGTTATCAGAAGGGGTAAAAATGTGGTCAAAATCGGATTACAGGCTCCCAAAAAATATAAATACATATTTTGACACCCAACATGACATTTTTTGAAGATTTGTATTTTCATCCCTTTTGTAGAAGTGGGTTATTAGAAGGGGTAAAAATGAGTTAAAAATCAGAAACAAATTCAGCCTCCTGAAAAACATATTCTATCACCAAATACAAATTTTCCCGGGGGAAGAATTAAGATTTAAAACGATTTTTATTCACAACCTAATTTTTTTGACTTTTGCAGCCTCAAATTCTGAAATATCCCACTGTGGGGCATAACTGGGCGAAAAATCGCCCCAAAATTGTGAAAAAAATTCAGGATTTTTCTTACCTTCTAGAAATTCAAAAAAACGCGAATTTTTTATCTGTATTTGATGGAAAATGAGAAAATTACAAGGAAAAACACACATTTTGGGCCCCTCTCCCCTAAAATACTCGAGGAAGGATTCCAAAATTGTAGAATAGGGCAGCCTTTTAGGATAGGAAAGGTCGAAATCGGTTTCCAAGGGCAAAACACTCACTTAGCTGGCTCAAAAAAACAGGTGCCACCTTCTCACCCCAACGAAAAAAATATTGACTTTATTTATGAAGGTTTTGCCAAAAATTAGTGAATTTTTCAATTTTTTTCCTCTTTCAACTGGTCTGCCAGGGCTTAGGCAGCACTTATGGGTCGGCAGACCTACATATTCGAATTTAGTGTAAAAAATTCTCTAATTTGACACCAATCTCGACCAGCAATGTTTTCACCCTAAAATTCACGAAAATTATGAATTTTTGAGCTTTACTGTGCTTAAAAGCAGCAGCGTATCATTTTCGAGTTGGAAGGGAAAATATTGATTTTAAGGGGATTGGTTATACAAAATGGCCTCCATTTTGATACTAGAGCCATTTTTTTTTTAGGACAGCCGCTAGAAATGTTCCTTAGGACTTCCTCCTCGAGAGAAAAAAATGTCTCGGAGGATCGGCGGGGGGTGCAGGAGTTCTTCGGCTGGCTCTTGTTCTAAAGGTTTTTTTTTTTAGTTGGTGTAAAGAGATTCTTTTAATTGGCTTTTCAATTGTAGAAGAGGTTTGTACAAATTGAGTACAGTAATGAATAGAAGAGAAGTGAAGAGAAGTTAGAACAGATGGCTGTGATAATTTACTCACCGATTTAACTGCACTACCATTATTATCAATTTGTGTGGCCCTGGCTTGAACAAAATCTGTGTGACCCTTAGCAGTCGTCATTTTAGTAACTAATGCAAGCTCAGTTTTTTTCATCACACACAACACAGGTTGAACTATTATCCATATTATACAAATTAGTGAGTATGAAAACACCATTTATTTTCTAACTAATACCTAACCACGCACAGAAAGAACATGCTCACTAACCATCATAAAACACAAATGGCAAAATGATTTCTTCTACAGTAATGTTTTTCATAGCGTTAGTCATACACTTAATAAGTAGTACCTAAAAATAAAAACAAAAAAAATTTAAAAATTGTCACGTTTCAATATAAATATGAGAAACCAAATAACCAAAACTATTTCTGACATCGATAACTAAAAATAGATTCATTCTGTTTACCACTACATTCTTCTCATCCGATCAACTTCATAATAAAACGTTCAGTCTTAATCAGTAGTATTATGTAAGTTAATAAAATGTGTTCATTAAATTTCTTAATTTTGGTCCTCATCGATTCAGGAAATGAGAAGGAATTGATTTTAAAATTTGAAACCAGCACAGAAAGTTGGCAAGACAAAAAATCGCAGAGCTTCCTTTCACACCACTGATAGGAAAAAAAAACACTAAAAAATGCTATTCAATTTTTAACCCTTAAAATGCCATTCATAGCGTATCTATCCTTCGTATTATTTTTGAGCAAGACAAATTGGAGAATTTTTTTGGAGTCTCGAATTAACATACTGAATAGTCCTATCGCCCATACAAATATTCCTAAAAAAAAAAACAATTCAAAAGAATAAACTTTTCGCCCAGCTTTTACTCGAACAAACGTTATAAATGATATTAAGGAGAAATTTACAACATGTCATTTTTTCCATCCACGCAGTACATTTTCATTTCGGTATGGCAATTTAAATAAGAAAACTTTACTAAAACGTTTATCATACTGTCATGGGCGATAGCTGCGAATAAAGAGAGAAACGGAATTTCACACAGCGAAATGTAATCGACTACAGCATACACGATGATATCGAACACCAAACGTAAGAAATTTGTTATCGTTCACCTACTGCCTTGTTGCGGAACAAAGTCGTACTCGTAGTATTCCGAATTCGTTGTGTAAAAGCCATTTCGAAAATAATGGCGTCAATTTTTCAAGCCGAAAAAAATCTTTCGTTGAAGCTAACATCTTTCTGTTTTGGCGCTATTATCTCGGCCATTTAATTCCCCAAAGTCGAGGTATTATTTCACTTCCTATTGTACATAATGTACCTCCGTTGGATTATGAATTCGTGTCATATGTCGAATGCATTTCATTAAAATACACCCGTCGGATTCGTGTTGTTTGAAAAAGTTGGCTTTTTTTTTAGGTTCGAAACCTGTGTACGAGAAAATCGAGAAAAAGTTAATAGGCTCGGGGTCGCCGATTGGTTGTCACGGATGTGATTCATTCATATACAATCGACATTACTAACCAGCTACCATCGCGAATTAAATTCTCACTACGATTTAATTGATGGATAATCTTTTTATCAATGGAAATTTCAGTTAACCGTTCTGAATGAAATTTTCATTCGTATCGAATTATAGAACGAGGGGGCAAAAAAAAAACCATTTATTGCTTTTAATTTACGATATGGCGAGGATTAACGTAGCGAAATTGTAATTCGTTTAGAATCGCCATTTTCTATACTGCACCGAACAAAACCCCCGATCGTATTACTCGTACCTGCCTTTTATCGATACGTAATACGTTTTAATTTCATTACGAAATATTTCAATTTTCTCGCTCGTGTATTTTTTCCTTCATCTGCGCTCCAGCCAAGTTTGAGATTCGACCCCTATCACGTTGAATATTTCGTTATTAGAAATTTTTACACAGAATTTGTTTTTGTAGGTACCAACTCGACCTGTGAATTCGATGAAGTTTTTACAGGTAAACCGTACGACGCGAGTAATTTATTCCAAGAGAAATTTAATTCAAAATTTCGCGTCACGTTTATGAAATTATTATCGATGGTGCGCTATTTTACTTACTAAATTGTTATAACTAGAGTACCTAGCGAGATGTGAAAGCAGCATACTTCGAGAATGAATATTAAACGAGCTCATTTCTAAGAGCAATCGAGGTGGGTATCTGAGTCGCCGTTGTCGTGGAGTTTTCCTACAAACTCGTCACATTTTCGTGTTTATTTTGTATTTTTTTTTTTTTTTAGAATATTTGATGAATGAGAAAAAGATTTTTGAAAATTTATTAACTAGGTACCTACTTATGTAGTTTTGTTTTATCGTCGATAATTTTGTATGGAAATTTCGTCAAAATCACAAATTAACAATTTTCAGAATTTTAACCAGGATTGCAAAATAATTCGATTCCTTGAAAATTTCATTAATTTTTTCATTTTTTGTTTGAATTGAGATTTTGCGAGTTTTCTAATTTTTTTTTTTTTACCAGAATCAAATTATTTTTAACGTCAAATCAATTTTCAGCTTTTCCATTATTAGGAATTGTCAAGAGTTTAAGATCGCAGTTTTGGAGGGATATGAATGACTTGGAGAAGAATTCCTTTTCCCTCCCAGCCCACTCGCGAAAAAAGCCAGACGGTTACCTGCTATTTTTTGATTTATTTTGGGAATAGGAGTCATCCAAAAAGTTGGTTCCTGACCCCGGAGTCCAACTCGCACCCTGATTCCCTGCCCTCGACTTTGACTCCAGAGTCAGACTAGGACATTGACTTGACTCTGAAGTCAATCTATGATAACCTTGATTTCTGACTACATTTTGACCTCCTATGACCTTGGATCTTGACTCCTGAGTCAATCCATGGCCTTGATTCCTTGACTCCCGGTTTCCAGAATCAATCTATGACCTTAATTCTGGCAACTCAGTCAAAATCTATGACTCTGACTTTAGAGTTAATCATTGACCTTGACTCTGCAGACAATTTATCATCTTGACTTTTGATTCTGCAGTTGATGCATGACCATGACTCTAATTTCTGGATTCATTCTATGACCTTGACACCTGACTACATTTTGACCCCAGAGTGGGCCTATGACCTTGGTTCCTTGACTCTCCGATTCCGAAACGAGGGACAAACTATGAATTCAACTCTGGCTACTGGAGGCTCATTCCATGTCAACTCACCCACTTTTTGACGTTAGGTCCACCGATTTTGCTCAAAATTTTTTTACGAGTTCCCCTGGATGACCTAATGAAGGAATCACCATTATTTTGATCCTAACTGCTCAGGGGGTGGGGGGATGGCCCTTGTAATTTTCGTATCATCGGGATTTTTTGTGAAACGGATCAACTTTGAAGGCGTATAGCTCGAAGTGGGTTTGGCGTAGAACAGATTTGTTTACGCAGTTTTGTAGAGAATTGAAAGGAGATTCGAATTTGATAATCACATTTCGAAAAGTTCAAAGTTGAACTTTTGAAATGAAAGTTCAACTTTCGTGATGAATACAACATACGCAGGCCCCCATTTAAAAATCTGAAAAAATTTCTATGAGTAGTACTTTTTATGCCCTTTTCAACCTACGAATTTTCAAAATGGGATCTCAAGACCCCTGGGGGGTACCGGGGGCCCCAATTCTGACCAAAATTCAAAAAAATGTAAAAACTCAAGAAACATGTCGATTTCTACTGATTCGAAGGCGCTGAGTTCGAATATGCATTCAGTTTTTTCATCCGACCCCTCTGAGCCCCCCTATTGGCCCCCCGAATAGGGTCAAAATTCAAAAAAATGGAAAATTACGTGTGACCAGTCGTTTGTAAGGTTTTTGGGGTCGCTGATTTCGAATACGTGGTTATTTTTGCGATTCGACCCTTTGAGGCCCCTCAGCCCCCTCCCCATTTTGAGAAAAGCATGTAAGAAGTGAAAATATCGTTTGGGGTATCGATTTCTGCTGATTCGAAGGTGCTGAGTTCGAATATGTATTCAGTTTTTTCGTCCGACCCCTCTGGAACTCCTGTAAGCCCCCTTTTGCTTTTTTTTAAAAATTTTTGACCCCCATCGGAGGGCTGATAGGGGTACCAGAGGGGTCGGACGAAAAAACTGAATACATATTCGAACTCAGCACCTTCGAATCAGCAGAAATCGATACCCCAAACGATATTTTCACTTCTTACATGCTTTCCTCAAAATGGGAGGGGCTGAGGGGCCTCAACGGGTCGAATCGAAAAAATAACCACATATTCGAAATCAGCGACCCCAAAAACCTGACAAACGACTGGTCACACGTAATTTTCCATTTTTTTGAATTTTGACCCTATTCGGGGGGCCAATAGGGGGGCTCAGAGGGGTCGGATGAAAAAACTGAATACATATTCGAACTCAGCGCCTTCGAATCAGTAGAAATCGACATGTTTCTTGAGTTTTTACATTTTTTTGAATTTTGGTCAAAATTGGGGCCCCCGGTACCCCTAACGGTCTTGAGATCCCATTTTGAAAATTCGTAGGTTGAAAAGGGCATAAAAAGTACTACTCATAGTAATTTTTTCAGATTTTTAAATGGGGGCCTGCGTATGTTGTATTCATCACGAAAGTTGAACTTTCATTTCAAAAGTTCAACTTTGAACTTTTCGAAATGTGATTATCAAATTCGAATCTCCTTTCAATTCTCTACAAAACTGCGTAAACAAATCTGTTCTACGCCAAACCCACTTCGAGCTATACGCCTTCAAAGTTGAGCCGTTTCACAAAAAATCCCGATGATACGAAAATTACAAGGGCCATCCCCCCACCCCCTGAGCAGTTAGGATCAAAATAATGGTGATTCCTTCATTAGGTCATCGAGGGGAACTCGTAAAAAAATTTTGAGCAAAATCGGTGGACCTAACGTCAAAAAGTGGGTGAGTTGACATGGAATGAGCCTGGAGTCATTTTATGACTATGACTCTGGAGTAAATCTTTGACCTTGAATTGAAGTCGATTTTCGACCTTGACTCGGGAGTCATTTTATGACCTTAAATCTGGAATCAATATATGACCTTTATTCTAGAGTCGCTCTATCACTTAAACCCTGGATTATGGAGTCAATTTTTGACCTTGACTCTGAAGTCAATTTTTGATCTTGAATCTGGAGTCAATTTTTGACCTTGACTCTGAAGTCAATTTTTGATCTTGAATCTGGAGCCAATTTTTGACCTTGACTCTGAAGTCAATTTTTGATCTTGAATCTGAAGTCAATTTTTGACCTTGACTCTAGAGTCAATTTTTGACCTTGAATCTGGGGTCACCTATCACTTTGACCTTATAAATTCTGGATTAAAAGTCAATCTCTGACCTTGACCCTGAAGTCAATCTTTGACCTCGACTTGGAGTCAATTTTGACCTAAACTAGGAGTCAAGTTTGAATTTGACTCTGGAATCAATCTATGACCTTTATTCTGGAGTCAATCTTTGACCTCGACTTGGGGTCAATCTTTGACCTCGACTTGGAGTCAATCTTTGACCTCGACTTGGAGTCAATTTTGACTTTGACTAGGAGTCAATTTTGAATTTGACTCTGGAATCAATCTATGACCTTTATTTTGGAGTCCCTCTGTCACTTTGATCCTGGATTCTGGAGTCAATCTATAGCATTGACTCTGATTACTGGAGTCAATATATGATCTAAACTATGGCTTGTCGAGTAAATCTATGACTTTGAATAAACTCAAATACTAATTTTTGTCCTGTAGGGGTAATGACATTTTTTTTTTTTGAATAAATCAAAAGAAATCTGAGCAATTCAAATTCCATTCTCTCCTTTCTCCCTTCCCCTCCCCTACTCTCCCGAAAACATTAACCCGAATTTACATACCTACGCTACATTATCACTTTACCATAATTTAGTACTTCATCATAAATATTACTTTTTTAAAATTAGGTACTAATGATAATTTTATTAAGATAATCCATCCAAAAATTTTTCAATGTACCTATGTATGAAATTTTTCAAAACTCACAGATTCGACTCAATTTCAAATTTTTATTCAAAACCTCAGGTTTTCACCAAAATCTACTTCTCCTGCTTCCAAGTAAGTAATACCAAAATAAGAAAATTAGTGTTCCTGTATCACACTCGTTGATCCCCAAAGACATTTCACATTTATAATGCCATCCTTACTCGCGAATATGGAATAATTTACTCAGTAGGTCGTTTCATTAAATTTTCTTAATAATTCCCGCCAAAGAAAATATCTATAAAGGTCCTAGCATTTGACATTCATGTCGAAAACGATAAAGGAAGACATCGTACTCGATGGCTCTGAACATCAGAAACGGCGAGAGAAATTCCAAACTAGGTAATAACGTAGCGAGCGAATATCAGGGTAAAATGAGCACCGTTGCCTTGTTGGTACGAAAGCTCGTCAATGGTTCAATAACTAGAAAGCTAATGCGTTACTATCGAAAGTTTATCATTGAATTAGTACGGTGCGAATATCGCGGGTAATATTCGTACCGAAATTACATATCTTTTGCGGCATTATACAAGCTTTATAGGTAACTGGCAGGTTGAAGAGATGAGGTAAACTACCATACAACAATAATTACATTAATTTATGTGGAATTCCCGATTGTCGTCTGATTTTCACCACGCCCTGGCGCCTGGGCCGTTGTCATGACGATGCGAAAATATCTTATTCGCTAGATCCGAGACCAGCTTCATCTCATAAATCACCGGCGTCTGCGATTGAAAATTTTTTCCCAGCGTGACTAAGCGTAAGGTGAAATTTTTCAGTTACTTTGGCTGGTTTAGCTGCCTGCCGAAATGAAACGCCTTGCGCGGATTCCGATGCTTTTGCTTTTTTTCCCACTATGTATTTATGAGCATACGTGAGATGATACCTAGTTACCTACCTACTCTCTCTATTTTCCAACGGAGTGTCGTTTCTGTGTCAAAAATTGGAAAAAATAAGTCTCGAGAGAATATGTAATTTACTGTATTTCAGCAGACTTTATACCTATGCTTGTTTTATCAACAGTGATCAAATATAATTCTGGTAAATTTTCGGTAATGACTCATCCAAGGTAAAGAGAATATTTTCCCAGGGATAAGTTTTAATTGGAATAATTGGTGTTAAATGATGTTGAATTTTAAGGGTGATTAACACAGATTTATTCCCAGATTCGACGATACGATAGTTAAAGTCGATTGAGCCATTTGGTGATTTAATGGAACTGTAAATGGTGCCATTAAATTCTGATGGAAGAGCAGTTTAGAAAACCTTGTTTATAAAATTTTAATTTCTCAGACAAGTTTTTGACTTTGGCCTCTGTTATAGCTCGTTTTATAACCAGATTTAAAAATTTAAAAATAGAAAAAACCATAAATTTGACAATTTTTTTGATGGAAAGCCAAATGAATCGTAAAACTATGAAAATTTTATAGAATGAAAATTGAAAAGGCCAAAGTCATGATTTTGATGAAAATTACATCATAAAAAAACCATAGAGTTTATGGCATCCGCCATGATTTCGAAAATGAAAAAAAGTTTGAAGATTGTTGTGATAATTCCAAAATCTGAAATAATTCATAAATTCAAGATTCTGATAGAGACTGAAAAAAATTGTAGGTATAAATTAAAGTTTCATAAACAGGAAAGATTATAAATGAATAATCAAGGAAAATTTTTAAAAATCTGATGAAAGTTCGTAATTTTTTTTCTTGGTGTAATTTTGAAAAATCATATGCCTAAAAAAAATATAAAACAATGCAATTTCTTGAAGTGTCCATGTCCGTCTTCGGTTTGAGCTCAAGTGAGATTTTTCAAATGGAGTTCGTTAGTTTCGAAATGTTGGTACCCAGCTAAAATTTTCACAATCCAATTAGTTTTATCAATTTCAATTTATTTTTAAAAATCTCAAAATTAGAATTTTGGAAGAAATGTGATTTTTTTTGGTAAAAAATATCATTTATTTCGGTCAAATTTTTTGAAAAAATTGGTAAAACGAGGCCCCGACCTAACAATAATTTTAAATTTTTTCAATTTTAAAATTGGTTGCTTAATTTTTCCCAATGTAATTTTTTCGGACTCTAAAATTTTTTCTCAAAAATTTTCTTGAAACTTTCCCGCTTCAATTTTTTTTAACCCCCAAAATAGACGATGACGTCACGACTCACGTTTAAAAAATTCTAAAAATTTTGGAGTCGAAAAAGTAGTAAGAAAAATTCTAGAGTTGGATTAAATGTTGAGAAAAAATTGTACTTTTACAGAAAAATGAGAATGGAAAATTCTGGAAAACCTTTCAAAATTTGGATTATATTTTAAGAAAAAATTCTTATGAAATATTCTGAAAGTGTGAAAGAATGGAAAAACTTGACACCAATTTAATTTTGGAAAAGCTGGAAATTTTCTTTTGCATAATACGATCTTGTAATATGAAATAAATTTGAAAAATTCTGAAAAAATCCAGTTAGAAAAAATAGACCGAAAATTTTAGAGTTCAAAAGAATTTCGAATCTCGAAAAAATTTTGAGAAAAATGTTTAGGAAAAGTGTGAAAAGTGATACGTATTTTGCGTTGGGTAAAAAAAAGCACTCCACTCTGAAAGAAATCGTCAACCCCGAATATGCTTTAGTTGGACTTGTGTGCCATTAACGATGGCCTTGTTTGTACTGAAAAATACATCGTGTTAATAGATTTGCATAACCAGTTCGCCGTAAATATGCCACACTTGCGTATTTACGGCGAATTCGATAGGCAACTTAAGTAACACGTTATTGAATGACGAATATTAAAGATTCCAGACGGAATAATAATTATTTTGGAAAACTAATCAAATGATTCTCTCTTTTTTTTGAATTTTGATAATTTGCAGTTTGACACCATAATTTTTTTTTTTGCAAAATCAGTGTTGAAAATTTCAAAAAAAAATGAAGTCAAATCCTAAAATAGGTAATCAATTTTTAGAAGGAAAAATCGACAAAAAATCTAAAATTCAGACAAAAATTTTCCTATGAATAAAAAAAAGACAACTTAATGCTTTCGATCTGAATTGATTTTATTAATGAATTATTTGAAATGTCAAATTACATATGTTGAATTATTCTCAAATCTCAATCACACAAGTCGACAGGGACACGATTTTTGTATTTGGGTTCCGATTTTCAAATTTCGGTTGATTTTATGTGCCTAAACAACTCACGAAGAGAAAAATATTTTTTTAAAGCAAAAGTTCCATTCAGAATATAGGGTGGGGAGGAAGGGTCGAAAAAAGGTGTTACAACCCTTCACTTCTCCAAAAAAAAAAAACACAAAAAACTTGAAAAGCCACGAATGAGTATGTTGGTGTACTCTTTAAATTTGAATCACTCAAAAATGCCAAAATAAATTGACTGATGAAATTGAAAAGATCAAGTCACTGATAATTAGTCAAATTCCACTGATTTCCCAGTTAATCAACGAAATTTTACTGCCAGTCGGTGAAAAATTACCGATTCAATTGGTGAATTTTCACCATTTAATTAGTCAAAATTAATTGACTGATTGAAATCAGTCAAAATTTGTTGATTTCAATCGGTCATTTTTCATTATTGAATCAGTGAAAATGAAATTTTACTGATGGAATCAGCAATTGATCACCAATTGAATCAGTGAAATTTACTTTTTGCTGATTCAGTGATGAAAATTCACCGATTGAATCAGTAAATTTTTTCACCGATTCCAACAGTGACTCAATTTTGATGATTTAAATCAGTCAATTTTGACTAATTCTTTAAAGAGTAGGTATTTTGATACCTAAAATAATAATTGAGGCATTGAAACTAAAAAAAATCTGGTCGACTAGCATTATTATTAAGCAACTTTTTTCAATGTGATCTTTATGAAAAATCAAAAAAATCAGGCATTTTGAATACCAAAACTCCACTCCCACCTTTTCTCAAAGGCACAAATCAACCCACAACCCATTCCAGCGCCGATAAACCGCTTAAATAATTATCTACCACATCAACAAGTGTACTTTTCGATAACAATAACACTTTACTCGATTCCACGTCGCTAAATCTCTCGATAAGACGACCTGCGTCGGGATAATTTAGATATACGGCGAAATAGCCCAATAAAAAAGATAACGTCGGCATCGGCTTATCTTCCAAATACCGAAACATTAAGTCGGTAATGGATTCTCGGTACTTACTGCATGAAATTGCCGGTTAAACTAGCTAACTTTTAATTTATCTTGTAATTAATCTTACACGCTTTTTTCGCAATTTTCAAGCCTGGCAATTTCTCTTTCATTTGACGCGACCGCGTCTACCAACGGATCGTTTTCGGTATTCGGAGTAAAGTTTAATTTAAATTTCGAAGGCGTGAAGAATCGCAGAGACCGCGACCCGTCGTACGAATTTCGCCAAATTTATAAACCAAGCCCTCGCCTCCAGCCAAGCTCACATTTCGCGGCGACGATAAAACCGCACATACGATTCAGCATACGAAACTCGGTCGAGTGTAAAATATGTAAAATAGCTTAAACGAATTGAAAAAGTTTAAGAAAGTGTAGTTTTTCTTCGAAATCCACACTATAAGGAAGTAAAAGCGAAAGGATCGGTATCGAATTCGGCGACGTTTTATTAAACCAGGGCCAAAGTACATTCGACAAGGCTTTTAGGCAGTCTACATGTGTTAGGTAAAATTACTCGACCTTTTCTGGTGGCACGTCGAGAAAAAAAAAGGCTTATATTCTTATCAACTGAACCAAAATGAAGTACTATTACCCGAGATTTCTCAATTTTCCACCGTTTGGCGATGACACAGACGTATTTTTTACATCCAGCTTGGTTCGATTCGATCGAGAAAAAGAAAAAGGCGTACAGACGTCGTCAAAAGAGAAAGCATAGAAAAATCACTCGGCGTAAATAATATTTATTTTACGCCGTTCGTGTTTAGCGTAAGAATGGCCATTTACAACTCGTCTCCCTCTTTTTCCTCCCCTTCCCTCAGATACGATATAATCGAAGAATTATTATTGAAAAACGAACGACGATATGATTTTATAAAATTATGCAAAATACTTTATCGCCAACCGGGCTGTTCATTTCGAACTTATTCTCTTCGTCGTCTCGGCCGCAAGAGGGATAATTCAATCAAAACCAGCATCCCGAACGTACTTAGTCGCCGGATAACTATAAAATACAATAATCGACTAATTTAAATGTCGCGTCGAGCCAAAGACAAACATTTTGTTAATTGAATCTCCGCGTCATCGTCGTGTGCTCCTCTTTCATTCTTATTATCCGCATACCCGCCTGTATCGCTAATATTTCCTATCATCGTAACGCAATCACCGATCAAAAACCATTTCCTATTTTCAAAGGACCCTTTTTACATCGCTATCTGGTCGTTCAATTACATTGACATCCCCTTCCTTATTAAGCCTTTTGCCATTTAATTATTTAAACTTTTCTTCCGTTTGCAGACTTGACGAGAATGAAAATCTAGTCGACGGAATGAAATTCGTCAACGGGCTGGCTCGAGCTGGGCTGGATTTTTTTGCGTAAACGGTGTCGGTGCTGTGAGCAGCTACGATGCGTATACCTAACTTAAAGCCGACGTAATTAATTGCTCATTTGGTGTGTATCTTTTGGGGATTTAAAGGTGTTTTTAGACGAGGCCCCGGTTCACGTACGTAGCTACTTTTGTGTAAATAAATTACGCTCGTTGTTGAGAGAAAATGAAAAAAAAAGGGCTTACGTGAAAAGTGCGGTTTTACAACCAGAACAAACCGTCATCAGAAGGAAAACGTTATGTAGTTGGAGGTACAATATCGCATGTTAGTTGTAAGATACCTGTTTCTTTGTGAGTTATTGGAAAAATCAACGCTTTGGGTACATGAGTTAATTTGAATACGAATTGTGAATTAATTGGTTTTGTGAAATTGGTCTATGGCCAAAAGTTTGCCAAGATGGGATGGCAATTTACAAATGTCCTAATACTATGGAAAAGGACGAGTAAAATGTTTATTCTTGGATAGTGAGAAGCGTGCATCGCTGAGATGTGGTTTCTTTGATGAGGGATGATGGACAAATTTTGGGAAAGTTTTTTTTTGTTTTATACCTTCTGGAGTAGTGATTGATGGTGATCAATTCATGATATCTTTTGGATCTGAAAAATTAAAATGGTTGTAATTTTCTGGATTTTTATTACCATTTTTCGAACATACCTAGAAATTTTGGAAATGGAAATCTTTCAATATGTGCTTTCAATTTAATCCTGTTTTGGCTCGAAATTTTGTTTCAAGTTAGGATATCACATGGATATCACCTCATTAATTATGAAAAAAATCGGTAGTGAAAAATATACGTTTTGATTTTGATTTTTTTGAGCATTTTCCAGACAATTTCGGAGACCCAAAAAATATAAAAATTAATGCATGGCCACTAACAGAAATAGGTGCATAATAAAAAAACTTTCCAGTCATGGCGTCTTCAAAATTAATTGATTTTTTTTTTTTAAATAATTTAAACATGAAAAAAATAGAAAATCTTAAATCAACAATTTTCAAAAAAAATCTTTTGGAAATTTCACATTTTTTAAAATATTTTCTTTCAGAGATATCAAGTGTTGAATTTTTGAAATTTGGGGATGCAATAACTCCGGGAGAGGTAGGCGTGGGGTTCAACATTTCTTGGGATGGTTTCAGGCTCTATAGGTAAGTAACATTTTGAGCCACTTTTGATCGATTTTGGATCAGAGGCGGTTTTTGACCCTTATCAGGAAAGGCTCTTTGCTCAAAACATATTTTTCTTTCTACTCTACGATTATAAAATTCAAGAATTTATGCAAAATTTTGAGCAGATTCGCTGAATTCAAGAAAAATTTTGACAGATTTTGTGCAGAAAAGAATTTTGCAAAATTCAAGCAGAATTTCCGCAGAGTTCATGCAGACAGAAATTTTGCAGTATTTTTCGCAAAATTTATCCATCATTTTTTGCAGGATTTTGGCAGAATCCGGACTGAATTTCTACAGAGTGCATGGAGAATTTTCGTTGAATTCACTCAACATTTTCCACAGAAATTTTGCAGTATTCTTTGCAGAATTTATCCAACATTTTTTGCAGGATTTTGGCAGAATCCGGGCCGAATTTCTGCGGATTTCATGCAGACAGTTTGCAGAATTTCTGCAGAATCCGAACCTAATTTTTTAAAGATCTTTTGCAGAATTTTTACAAATTTTAAGCAGCAGTTTTGCAAATTTTATGCAGAATTTTCCCAAAAATGTTCCCAGAATCCGAGGAGATTTTTTCAGAATTTTTGCAGAATTTGAACAGAACTTTTACAAAATTTATGCTGAATTTTTGATTTTTTTTTCAGATTTCATGAAGCATTTTCCCAAGAGAATTTTTGCAGCACTCATACAGAATTTTTCTTAGGATTCATGCAAAATTGTTATATAGATAAGTAGGTAGGTATTTCATACAGAATTTTCTCAGAATTCGGGCAGAAATTTTTCAGAATTCATGCCGCATTTTTCCAAAAAATTTCCTATAATTTTAAAAGATTTTCGAAGAATTTGTGTAGAATTTTTGCAGTATTCGGGGAGAATTTTCCTCAAAATTTTTGCAGAATTCATACTGAATGTTTGTAGAATTCGTGCAGAATTCATGCAGCATTTTCACAGAATTCATGTAGAATTTGTATAAGTAAGTAGAATTCATGAAAAAGTTTTGTAGAATTCATACACCATTTCTGTTCAGAATTTTTGCGGAATTCATGAGGAATTTTTGTAGAATTCTGGCAGAATATTTCTTAGAATTAGGCAATGAAAATTTTTTGTAGAATTCTCACATCTTTTTTATTTGCAAAATTCATGCAGAAGTTTGGGCAGAATTTTTGCAGAATTCCAGCAGCATTATTCATGCAGCATTATCACAGAATTTTCGCGGAATTTGAGTAGATTTTGTGTAAAATTTATGCAGAATTTTTACAGAATTTATGCAACGTTTTGGTGGTATTCCTGCAGAATTTTTGTAAAATTCACACAAAATATTTCTTAAAATATATGCAACATTTTTGTAGAATTCAAACACCATTTACTTGAGAATTTTTACTAAATTCGGGCAGAAATTTCTCCAAAATTTCCGCAGAATTCGTACAACATTTTCGTAGAATTCGAACACAAATTTTCGAAGAGATTTTAGAAGATGAGCATTTTTCAGCATGTTTTCTTTTATTACATTTTTTTCGATTTTTTTTCTTTTTTGTTTTAAATTTCAAAACTTGAACCTCCCAAAGAATTCAATTTCAAGATTCTTACAATTTTTCTCATCAGTTTTTTAAAAAAATAAACATGCTTTCAAAATTAAATTTTTTCACAAAACTTGAGTTGAAAAAAAAAAGAAAAAATATAAATCAATGTGATTTGTTGGCATTTGATTACTCGACATCTTAACTCCTTTATTGATATAAATTAGGTCAATGATCAAATAATAAAGAATAAAAAAAAATCCACATTCCAATCAGCTCATATTCACATTACTAACCATAAAAATCTCCATACATATTCGAAATTCACCACCAATCCAAATCCTCCTTCCAGTTCCTCATATCAACCCACACCGAAAAAAAAAAAAAGATAATAGAAATTCTAAATATAACTGGAATCCGTTTCGCAAACATGATCTCGGCTCGCACAATCGTAAATTCGGTTCACGCAGTTGAACCGCGTATGAACTTGTAAACATTCCTTTCGAATATTTCCACGAAATGTTGATATAAAAATTCACTCGAGCAATTCAGCCAGCACCGGTGGTTGGAAATTAAATGTAAACGCGGAAACGACTTTGATTAAAATCATCAAATCGTAATTATTAAATTCCTATATGCTTTTTAAATCGATGCCAAACAACGGAGTACCTTACTGGTACACAAGAGTAAATAAAATCTTTCTAGAGAAATGTTCACGTACGATTTTCCTTTTTTTCCTTTTCCACATCGTCGATAATTAACAATCTCGAGAAAAAATGACCTTCGGATTTTTGAATTCGAAATCAAATGGATTTCATTTTCTTTTGATAAAATTTAAACTTGAAAGCATTCCAAAAAGTTCATTTTGCATAATGCTCCAGAACCTTTCAACTTGTAGATCTTATGAAATAATTTCATCGCTGGTAAGGTCTGACGACTGTGGCTCGTTATAAAAACACTAAAATACCATAGAGAATACGTATCACGTAGTTTTACAATAAATGAAATAAGCCATACATCGGCGGATTACACGGTACGTACGACGACGTTCACCATTGTATATGCTTTCTTTTCTCTATTTTAGTCGTTTCTTATCGTACAATGTAATACATACTTGGAAAAAATTTCCTAGCCTTTTTTTCTCTCACAGTCGGTTCGAAGAAAAAGAAAAATATACTTAGACCTGCTAACACAATAAAACAAAAGCAAAAGGAAAATACAAGTACATCTCGACTCTGTAACGTGTTTTACCATCAGAGCTTGACGCAAATATTGCCTCCGCTATATGTACGTATTACATACTACAACAAAAAAAAAAAAGAAGAAAAAGAAAAAAAAGGGTAAAAAACATGACCCTTTTTTACGCAAAGGCTATAATAAAAATAAACACGAGCCTATTAAATATGCGAAAAATTTCCCCATTTTTAAGAGTGTAAAGTAGCGTGCAACAACATAACCGCACTCGATACAATATACCTGCCTTATCTAAACACGCATAAAGAATACGAGTCGAGCTCCCTTTCTAAATGGATCGAATATTAATATTGACCTTTCGCGCGTCGAGCTTACAAACCAAGAATTTCTTTCCTCTCGTTGAAGAAATTAACTTTTTATGTGACATAATTTTTTTCCTATATAAAAACATAAAAGAAACGGCGGCGAAAAAAAACCTATGTAAAGGGTTAATCGGCCAGATCTATCGGATAAGTATTTCGAGCGCTTACGAATCGTATGCAGAAATTTTTCCCAGGTTCATAAATTTTAAAATGTCCTTTGCCATGGTGTATCGATGGAGCTTTTAGAGGTCGGTAAATTTTTCAACACATCTTTGCAGGTTGGATGGGTTTTTAAAGGCTTGCGTGTGACGGGTTGCCGGTGTACTAAATTTTACCGAAAATGTTTTTTTTGTGGAAAAAAATTGAGGTAAGCGTGAATCGAGAGGATATTTAGATACTTTGGATTATTTTTAACGAGCGAAGTATCCCAACTTGTTTAAGCCCAAACAAAAAAATACGAAAGTATAGGTATCATAAAAGAGTTCCATATCCAAAATTTCAAGAGCTAAATTTCATTTCTCTAATTTTGGCGAATTTTGAAATTTTAAAATTACTTTTTCACCTAGCAAAAAATTTAAAATTTAATCTTATCGGTGAAAAAAACTGAAATTTGGTAAACCTCATTTTTAACCTCATGAATCGAATGGAATCGGTTTTACGATGTTTCGAAACCTTTTGAAAATTTTGGAATTTTCCAGTACAGGAGAAAAACTCATTAAAATTGTCCATTATTTCAAATTCACGTTGGAACGAAAAAATTGAAAAATATATATTCACCGGAGAATTATCGCAACTCAACGTGAAATTTTGAGCTCAAACTAAAAAAAAAAAAAGAAGTAAATATGTACATCATAAAAGAACCCATAATATCCAAAATTTCAAATGCTTGAATCAAATTCTAGAATTTTGAAGAAGTTTTGAAATTATTTCAAAAGTACATATCTACCTTTTTTCCAGGAAAATTTGATCTTATCAACGAAAAAAGCGAAAATTTATTATAATAATTTTCGAGAAAATTGCAAAACTCAGACATGATTGTTCCAGGTAATTTTTTCAAAAATAATGAAAAACAACTATTTTTTAGTTTGATATATTCTATGTTCGTTTTTTGGCAAAAAGGACAAAAATATCAATATTTTTTTAGCTATTCCGCCTCCATTGTTTCTTGTCGTTTCTTCAAAAAACGACAAAATTTCAAAAATTGAAAATGGTCGTTTCTAGTCATTTCTTCAAAAATAATGAAAAACACTTTTCAAAAAAATTTTTACATTCGTCGTTTCTTGTCGTTTCTTGTAAAAACGACCAAAAATTAACACATTTTCAGGTATCCCACGCCTGGAAAATGGGTGTTTCAGTTCATTTTTTCAAATATGACGAAAAAAAATTATTTTTCTATTTGGTATTCTCGTCGTTTTTTGTCGTTTCTCAAGTAAACGACAAAAAATGACCATTTTCAGATATTGCTTACCCATCGTTTCCTGTCGTTTCTCAAAAAAACGACAAAATGTCAAAACTCAAAAATGGTTGATTTTGGTCATTTTTTCAAAAAAAAAAAAAATGAAAAACATTTTTCAATTTTTTTTTACTTTTGTCGTTTCTGGTCGTTTTTTTGGAAAAACGACAAAAATAAACATTTTCAGACACTCCACGCCCGTAGTTTCCCGTCGTTTCTTAAGAAAACGACAAAATTTCAGAACTGAAAAATGGGGGGAGGGTCATTTCATTTTTTCAAATATGACGAAAAAACGATTATTTTTCTATTTTGAATCCTCGTCGTTTTTTATCGTTTCTCTAGAAAACGACAAAAAAATGATCATTTTCGGATATTTCTTACCTATCGTTTCCTGTCGGTTCTTCAGAAAACGACTAAATTTCAAAACTCAAAAATGATGTTTTTGGTAAATTTTTCAAAAATTATGAAAAAAAATTATTTTTATTAGTATTCTTGTCTTTTCCAGTCGTTTCTTTGAAAAACGACAAAAAAATGAATATTTCTAGGAATCCCACGCCCGTCGTTTCTTGTCGTTTCTTCAAAAAACGACAATATTTAAAAACTCTGAAATGGTTTTCTCAGGTCATTTTTTCAAAAATGATAAAAAACTATTTAAAAAAACAAGTAAGTATTTTTTTATTTTGTATAGGTAGTTGTCGTTTCTCGTCATTTCTTGAAAAAAAAAAAACCGACAAAAATTATCATTCTTGAACATTTCTTACCTACTCTTCGTTTCCTGTGATTTCTTCAAAAAAGGACAGAATTTTAAAACTCAAAAATGGTTATTTTGGGTTATTTTTCCAAAATGATTAAGTAAAAACAATTATTTTTCAATTTTGTATAGGTACCTATACCTATCTTTTCACCCAGAAAAATATGAAAATTTAATCTCTTCAAACAAAGAAGCTAAAATTTGCTACATTCTTTATTTTCAACCTTCCGAATAGACTGGAAGCGGTTTTAAGACGTTTCGAAATCACCAGAAAATTTTTAAATTTTACTGGGCTGGAGAAAACCTCATAAAAATGGCCCACATGAACTTCAGCATGATAATCACGAAAAATCAATGTTGATGACCTACATATTTGTTTGAATAAATCAGAATTTTCTGAAATTCGCAACTTTGAGCTCAAATACATATTTTTTTGGCCGAAATATTTTTGGGGAATTGTCAGCAAAAAAATATGGATTTGAACTCAAAGTTGCAGATTTTGGGAAATTCTGCTTTAATCGATCAAATAGGCCACCAATAATGCTTATCCAGAATTATATGTAGGTTCCGAATTTCCTATGGACCACTTTTTTATCGAAGAATTTCCCTCGTAAAAATTGGAAAATGATTCTAAAATTTTCTGGAGGCTTTGAAACATCCAGAAATTGCTTTTAATCGATTCGAGGGGTTGAAAAAAGGGCATAAATAGGTATCAAATTTCAGATTTCTCAAATGGTTGGTTAAAATTTTCAATAATTCTGCAGGGGAAAAGATAATTTTTGAAGTTTCTAATTGAATTTTTACTACCTCTCTATTACATGAATATTAAATTTTGAAATGAAATTTATATGTACTGAAGCTTAAATTGTACAAAAATTCATTTCCATTTTTCATTAAATTTAATTTTTAACTGAAATTAATTCAGAATTATTTCTTCTTCAAAATTATTAATTTCATTACTTACCTATTGAATCAAATTTTTACAAACCTAGATAGGCAAAGAACTAAATTTCGTACTAATTTATTACCTATCCACAAGGTGATTTGATTCCCAAAACTACGTTGAAAAAAAAATGAAATCATTTTTTAATAGAGCTGATGCTGAATTCTACAATAACAATTTTATTTTTCGCTAAATGAAACTGACGTTCTACCAAACTCCTTTCTTATCGTAGTTAAATTAATGATCATCAACTAATTCGATCGTTTCAATTGGCAAAACTTTTAAAAATTCAAGTAGAAAAATAAATTTAATTCCTATAACACTCGAATCTGCCGTCTATTGTATTTCGTACATCTCGAGTATTTTACTCAGCTTAGTTTCTTACACTTCTAAATTTACTTTACAACGGACCCCTTCTCGTTCGACTTGTAAAATAATCAAACTGCTGGGTAAACTTCGCACCGGGAGAAAAAATATCGGCCGCAAGTTTTTATTACATCTGTAAATTTGTTACCAAAGTTGAAATTTTTTACCTTCTTTTCGTTGGCGTCCCGAAAATCTGTATTTTTAGGTGTATCGTACGTGAATATAATTTCAACTACCTTATTCCTGCGAGTGTTTATTTTTAATACGTGTTTTTCCAAACGTAACGATAAATTTTCGTTGAAAACGTCGTCAATTGTCAATCGACGGCAGAAGAAGAAGAAAAAAAGCGATGCAATTTTCAAAATAACCTCATCGTCTGCCGAATAAAAATTTATCCAGACGTATTGGCGGATATATTTTTAGACAATTTTCCATATACATATTCGCCTTACGCAAATGTAAAAATATCACGTTCGAATGATTTAAATTTCCAGCAGATATTCTCGAGTACCATTCTGATGCTTTCGCCGGGTGTATATTTTACGAACCCCTTATTCCCTCTAGAAAATAACACCATCCGGAGTGTAAAACTTTTACACGTTCAAGTTTTCAATATCGATTCACCTCGGTGTATTTTCGCTATAGGGAAATTATCTAATGGTAGAAAAAAAATCAAATATTAGTTTATTAAAATGCTGGGATAAAAAAATACGACTTTGTTTTTCGAAGAAATTGATATAAAAGGTTGAGATGTGCGCTGAGGAAAAAAAAAACACGAGATGTGCGAGTTATTACACATTGTATTTGTATATATCTTTTTCAGCTCGGTGTATTTTTTGGTCCCCCTCTATTTATACATTTATCCTCGTTGGCGTTTTCGTTTTTATCTTTATTTTATTTCCAAACTGTTGCCTCGATAGTGTGTAATTTTTTTTCAAGAAAAGAATAATTCGTGTCTTTTATCGCGACTGTTGAAAAATAAATTTCGTATCGGAGCGAAAAATTTTGACATTTGAGATAATCGAATGCACCCGAAACAAGATAAAAATGTAACAATGAACGAGAAAAAAAAACGTAATGCGCCATTACATTTATACAAAGAATAATGTCTCTACAGTTTTTATATTTCGAGATATTTGACTGTTCTTTTTTTATTTTCTCGTTCGGTATTTCGGTCGTGTTTGACCCCGAGATCAATGGGTTGTTTTTGAGATTGGATTAAATATCAGACAGATGTTGAAATAATGGGATATGTTTGTATTTACATAGGTACGTATTTGTGGGAATATTTGAAAGGGAGATTTGAATCGCAGTTTGGGAATGAATATTTAAACTTTTAATACTCGGGTACCTTATATTGAAAAGATAAAAATCAAGAAAGGCGATAGAGCTTGAGGCAAGTTATCTTTTTCCTTTATTTTTACTATGAAAAATGTGACTTTTTCAAAGAAAGTGTTCGTGGTGAAGTTTTTTCGTTGAAATCTCGCTGATGAAATTTAATAGAACTGAATTCGAGACAATTTTACTGATTTTGGGGTTGAGGAAACGCAGTTAAATTGCCTCGAGCTGGTGGGGCTGATCTGAATTTGTTAAAAATTTTGAAACGATGTTTCTTTTTTTTTGGATAGAAACTGAAAAGAAGACAGGACGAAAAAAATATGAGCTAATCTCAACCTTTTGAGATTTTTTGTTTTTTTGTTCATTTTGAAATTGAAAATTATCCATTTGAATGAAATTTATAAAAATTACGTTATGAAATATTTTCCAATCTCTTCAACGTTTTTTAATTGGGCGAATGTTTACTCAGCATGTTACAGTAATTTTATTTCGGAAAACTGTCTCAAAACATCGACCAGAACGTCTGCTAGCTCAGTGATTCTCAAAAATCCACTCGTAGGGTTGTAGAAGAACTCTAAAAAAAATTTCATTTTGGGAATCACTGTAGAATATAATTTGTTCAATGTAATAATTAGTTAGATTCGAATGAATATAATAAGGCTTTATTCTAGTCAAAATTAAAAGTTGAAAAAAGGAAATTGTTGATAATTTGAAAGAAGGTATACCCGTTTTATACTCTTGGCCTCTTATGGATTCCCATTTTTTAAAAAAAATTACGGCCTAAATTCAAAACTATTCAAAATTTTCAATTAGGTAAAATCCGAATTTTTTTTGTTATTATTTTGTAAGCTCATAAAAAAAATTCAAACCCTTATTTTTTTTTAAATTAAAAGTTGAAAATTCTATCGATCAAGTATACAAGTAATTAGGTAGGTGCCTATCTATTCTTTGACAGTAATGTATAAAATTACATATTTTCAAGTCAATTTATCAATGTAAAAATTATCTGTAAAATTTTTTGATCACTTGCTCAACAAATTTGAAAAATAAAATAACTACTCCCTGCGCAGATATTTTCAACTTAAAATATGTGCCACGGATATTAATTTTTTTCCCATAGAAAAAATCACAAAAGATTACCTCACTTAGTTTTCAACAATCCGATAATTTCCAAAGGATTCAAAGTTTTCAGGTCATCGAGATCACCAGACCTCTAATTCTTTAATTTTTTCTCTTTGCAGTTATCTCAGCGGTAAAGTTCATGAAAATAAGAAGGAAATATCAAAATAAAATTTTAAATATTTCAGTAAAATTGTGTGATTTTTTTTTACGAATTTTATAAAACGTCTTGAATCCATCTTGATATGATTTTTTTCTGGCATTCTAAAAAATCTAGCAAGTTTGTAGTTTTCATAACTTTTACAAATTTTAAATAAATCGATTAAAAATTGATCAAGTAGTATGAAGTTTTAAAATGTGATGCAAGTAGTTGGATGACAAAGCAAAATTTTCCGAAATTCACAACTTTCAAGGTAAAATTTATTACTTTTGATTGAGATTTTCTTGGACAAAATTATTATTTTCTGCCGAAAATATGAATTTGAACACAAAGAGACAAATTTTGGTAAACTGTTGCAGATACTGAAGTTTTTGTGAGGCATTTTTATAGACTTTTTTCGGCGCTGAAAACCCCAAAATTTTTAGTGACTCCGAAACGTTTCGAAACTGCTTCGAATCAACTCGGCGGGTCAAAAATAGGATATACACATACTAAATTTTAGATTTTTTCGAATATTAAATCTTCATATCTTACAAAGTAAGAGGTAATTTTGAAATTTTAAAAATTCGTCCAAATTTGAGAGGTGCACTTCACTTTAGTACTTAAAAGTAGGAATGTGAAGTTCTTTTTTTTAAGTTTAAAATTTTACTTTCAGTCAAGATTCCCTTGTGAAAAGTTTTCTGAATCACATTTAGTAAAAATTGCATCTATGAAAAAAAAAACACATCAATTTCGACTAAGTAGGTAAGTGATAATTTTTGTAAAAAAAAATTGGTAAACTGGATTTTAATTTTTACGAATAAGTTTTGAAGAAAAATTTACCTGCATTAAAAAATTAATTTCTGTAGAAAAAAATCAATCCTAATAAATGTGAGTTCGTTTACAAATTCAAATTCAATTTTTTTTTCCTGAAATTGATTTTAAGAAGAAATTTCGATGAAAGTGTAGTATTTGAAAGATTCGTTCAATCTGATCAAATCTGTGTTGAACGATTAACTCTTTACAATAGAAAGTATTTGTGAAAGAATTGTTCATGTTTATCAAATAATTCGCCAAGACTCGCCTTCCATCAATTCAAAAAAAAAGTCGCGTAAGATTCAATTCAATTTGATAGAATTAACCGAGAATAATTATCTTTGTTTCGACTTAAACATTCTCGATCAAATCAAAATTATAATATTGAATTTCCATCAATGATCAGGGTAGAAATATAAAATATAAAACAATAAAAATAATTTTTTTCATTCATTTAAACAGAACAACAACCATGTTAATAAAATTGCATAACCAATTCGCCGTAAATACGTTTGAACAGAACAAAAACTATGTTAATAAAATTGCATAACCGATTCGCCGTAAATACGTTTGAACGGAACAAAAACCATGTTAATAAAATTGCATAACCGATTCGCCGTAAATACGCGTAAGGAAACGTTACTTATTTACGGCGAATTCGATAGGCAACTTGAATAACGCGGCGTTGATTGGCTGTTAAGACGTACGAAAATAAAGCACAATGGAAGTAATATCTTTTTAATTTTTTTTTTTTGAATTTTGAATTTTGAATTTTGAAGTGGTAAGTTGATGGAAAATTATGCCTAGATCTCAAAACTACGTAGTAAAAATTTCACAATCCTTTACGACTTCTCCCCCACTAAACCTTAAAACTTAATTATGTTAAAAAATGTTGAGGTTTTGAATTTTTTTTGAAAATTTTTCAATCATGGGCAGTGATAGAAAACTGGAATCTGAGCAGGAACTGAAATCTAAAAAAAAAAACTGGTACTTGAAAAACTGGAACTTGAACCAGAATGCATTTCAATTTAATACCAGTTTCAGCATTTTTTTTTGCAAATTTCAATTTTTATTTTTTTGAATAAAATTTTTACTTGATTAAAATCACCTTCTCTTACATTACACCTTACACAACAACATTTTTTTCAAATTCAAGGTTTTGTCAAAAAATTTTCAAATGGAGTAAAAAACAGAAAAAATACAAATTTTTGAAAATTTGACGTGAAAGGTAGAAAATTCGGATGCACAATATTCTATTAGAAATTTTTTACTAAAAATTGAAAAACAAATACGACCTCAAATAAACCTTAAAAATTTATGTAGAAAAGTGAATAAAGAAAAAATGTGTTGTAAACTTGAAAATCCATCCAATTGAAAACATCCCCAATTCTTTAAATTTCATTTTTTTTTTTTATTGAATATTTATTCAGAACTCAGAAAGCTGAACCTCCTCCCCCCCTAAAAAATAACACCAATGGCACGAATTTCTATTTTTATTCCATTTTTCAAGGCTCTTAAGAATTAATTTTTCATATTTTTTCAATATCAATTTTTTTATTATTTGAAAATTAAAAACTCAAAACGAAAAATTAAACCTGAAATTGTATTATTTCCCCTCTCCCTATCCTTGATTTACTTCTCTTAAAATAAAAACACTCCCAAAGACTCCCGTTTTAATCATTTTTGAAAAATATTTCAAATCCAATAAAAATATTTGCGAATAATTCATCAACTTTTCCCCGAGTAAACCAACCAACGCCCCTCAAATCCCACAACTACGCCTTCCCACCTCCTGGGATATTTTAAAATTACCATAACAAAATCATATTCTACTTACGAAGCTATCACCTCATTATCACAATCGGAACACTCACCTGAAACAGAAAAGAAATACGTTCACATTAATGACGTTCTACTTTTAAAAATATCCATAGAAAATTAATTCATCGGTTAGTCCTCGACCCCCGAAGAGATTCCCTTTTTGGAAGATGTTTGGCCAGAGCACACCGTATTGCGCTGTACTATCGAGCCCATGGCCATCGGAACCACCACTACCGCTGATATCGAGACCGGACACTCTGCACACGCCGGTATGCACTTGCGAAATCAAAACACCACCGACCCCCAAAGCCGTGGATTTCTGTCGCGAGTCATTCTCGGCGACTCCGGCACCGGTTCTAGTCACACCAGGCGTTACAACGGCCCCAGATCCGTTGTCGGAAACACCAACCACGCAGCTATCTCCGTTACGATTCGATAGCCCGGAATCGAATCAGCAATCCGATTCGACGAAGCCAGACTCGATCTATGAATCAGCCGAATCTACCATCAAACCAGATACTCCCGAACCGGTTCAGAAAAAAACTGCGGAAATTCCAAAGGTCAAATTGACCGCCAAGAGTCCAAAAACGCAATACGTTATTCCTCAGGGTACCATGGGAGATAAACCAATGCGTGTGGTGCCTTCAGCGTCACCTCGTCCAATAACCATCGCATCTTTTGGCGCCGATCCGCAGAAATATAAAGTGAAGCCGGCCAGACCAATCAGGGGCACGACAGCGTTCATTTTACGTAAACAGTTCCATACGTATTGTGGCAAACGTAAATTCAAATCACCTACCAGAAAACAGGTCGATTTCAAGGAATCTCCTAAGCCTCCGATACGTCAAACCAAAGGTACCAAATTGAGAAAAACCAAGAATAAAGAACGAGTAACGCAAATACTCAAAAATGAAGATAAAAGGCCACCGTTTCGATAATTTTACCATCCGATTGCTCCGGTCAAGCTGAGACCGAAATATGGTATCATTTTAAAGACGTTTATTTTATCACTTTTAAACCAATCAAGTTTATCGAATCGAATAAAATTTTCTTCAATAAAGGGCTACGAAACGAGTGAAAATTCGTCTGAAAACCCATACTTGTCAAAGATACGCCATTTTTTACGACCAACATCGTCAAACAAACGAGCAACAAAGTTCAATAATTTGTTTCACGCATTGTTTACTAATTAACTTAATTAAAGAATAGTTTCGTCTATTGTTTGACACTGAAGGGTTTCGTACCAGAAGAAAACAATGCTTTAAGCGAAATTATTTTCATTTTAGTCGCAGCCCAAAACAATACCTTGAAATTACTTTAGAATTTAGCTGGAATTTACGTCCCGAAATAATTACTCGGCGAATTTCATTCTTTTGTGTTTTTAATATTTATTCAACATCAGATTAGCAGATATAACGAGCGACGAAAAATACTAAAAATCAATTCGAATGGGCGCAGTTTTGGGATAAATTCGAAATACTTGCCCGGGGAATTTTGAATTACATGCGAAGTGTTGGTAAAATACCATTTATTAAGCTGAACGCAACAATTGCCTACTTTTAAAATGAAGGGAAATGAAATTAGGAGCATAATGCAACGTTTGTTTCGAGCGAGGGTAATGGAATGTCAAATTTGAATAAGAAAACGGTACAACGTTTTAAAGATAAATCAACTTGGAAAATTTTAAGAGTCAAAGAGTTGCTAAACTTGATGAATTAATTCTGAAAAGTTGAAACGGTTTAGCCTAATATGAAATGGCTCTAGCTAAGTAGTCTTTTTTCTGACCCCTTCAGATGGTATATTTTTTATGTAAAAAATTCTGGAAAAATCGTTACCTCCCTTCCCTTCAACCCTGCGCTCCATCGGAATTATGATCGAAAATTTGTGGAGGAGTATTTACGAACATTTTTTTCATTGATTTTGATAAATTCTTTCATGTTTTTTCGGCCATTTGAAATTTTCCAAGGTATTTAATGGATCTGGAAAATAAAGAAGATTCATGTTTTTTTTTTAGCCCTTTTATACAATTTTTTTTGCTCAAAATTTCCCGAAAAATACTCCTTCCCCCTTTCAACACCAAAAATTTTCTCCTTGTAATTTTTTTTCAATTTGACTTGAAAGTCAAAATTTACTGAATACTGGAACTGAAAATTGAAAAATTTTGAGAATTAGAACTGATACTAGGTAATTAATAAATTTTGAGGACTGAAACCAGAAAATTTGAGAACTGAAACTTGAACTGGAAATGACTGATCGATTAAGTATGACTAATCTGCTCTTAAATCGATTTTGATCACCCTTGTCTCAAAAGGTCAACCATGATGAGAAAACTTCGAAAAAAGTTTCAAACCTCAACGGAGTCAAAAAGGGGTTTTCTTCTATATTTTTTTTTTTTTAGATTTTTGCTAAATTCAAATAAAAATTTCGTGTTTTTTAAAATGGATACTAGGTCAGGGAAACTCTAAGAAATTTTTTTCAGCACTTTTGGATCATCTTTTGCTGAGTTTGACGCATTTCATTTTCAGAGCTCAAAGGTACAATGGAACTTTTTCTTCCAAAAAATGTGTCATTTTCTATAAAATTTACTACAAAAATTTCAAAAAATGGATTGCTGGATCATTATCAAAAAAAAAAATTAAAACCGTGGACTAGGGTGGACCGAAAAAACATACCCCCGCAAAAGTTGTTGGCTGATGAGACTTGAGAAATAAAAAAAAATCAAAACCGGTTCATATTTGTACATATCTTCCGATCGCGCATTGGCGTTAAAGTTTTCAAAAATTAGCAAAAATTCAAAATTTTAAAAATTCTGAAAAAATTAAATATTGACTAAAATAAAATGTTAGAGCTTATTTAATAACTACATAGACCGAAAAACACGATTTTTTTAAAAATAATCGACGTTTTATAATTTTTTTTGATTTTTCTTTGTGTGAAGAAATATGAGAAATTTAAAAAAGGTGTAAAGCATGAATTTTTTTCAAAAAATCTGCTTCTGGTTTGAATAGTCATTAGATAAGCTCTAAAACCAATTTAAATGAATAATTTCAAATTTCTTCAAAATTTTCTAACATTTTTGAAAATATTGAATTTTTGCCAATTTTTGAAAATTTCAATGTCAATGCACGATCGGAAGATATGAATTGATTTTGAAATTTTTTTCTATTCTTTAAGTCTCATCAGCCAACAACTTTTACGGAGGGTATGTTATTGAAAATCTAAAAAAAAATTGGTCCACCCTACGGTAAGGACCCCCATCGGAGAGCATCTGAACCGTAAATTCCAATCTTGATAAAAAATAAGACTAAAGGAAATTCTTTAATAAAAAAAATCAAAAATCATTACAGGTAAGCCAAACCTTTGATATCTTGTTTTTTAGCTTTACAAAATTAATTCAATGATGATTTTCCATGGGGGGAAGGGGTGGTAATGACTTCATGAGATGGAAGTTTGAGCCAAAGAATATAAAATTCCCCTAATTTTTGTCGAAATAAAATTTTTTCGAAAATACTGAAGTAAAATTGCCATAATTCCGAAAAGGGGACGACAATAAAGACAAGGAGGGTCAAAAATGTTTCCAAAATTTTTTTACAATAAGGAAATTTTGAAAGTGTTGGAAAGAATATCAGATCTGAGGCAGATTTTACCTCTGAACTGGCTACAACCCTTCGTAAAATTTTCAAGCTGAAATCGAGAGCAAAAATTCAAGAAAAAGAACAACAAAAATAATCAACAAGAAAATGTAAATTTTCTCTGAAAAAATTGGACTCTAAAATGCATTTGAAAAAAAAATTATTCCTGCAAAAAATTTTAGACTGCTCGAATTACACGAGAACACTCGAAAAAGTAAATTAACATTTATTTTGAAACGTGAAAAACTACCTACTTTTGTGTCTAGTCTCCTCACTTAGCCTTCGCTTCACATTACCCAAGTATAATCTTTTGGAGAATTTTCGAGCTCTCATTACCACGGTAATGTCTCAATTTAACGAAAATTCCAGACGGAAAATCCGGCTATTACAGTAAAAATCTTGCAGCTACGATGTACTTTCATCCCTATACATTTGTCTTGGCAAATACTAGCTCTGTTTTTGAAACGTTTTCCATCCACCTTGAACGGATTATCCATAATTTTAGCGACATTTTACCTTCGTACCGAGTCATAATTAAATACAAGGACAAAAAAATAAACATAGGTACATAATTTACTCATAATTTAATTTTATATTTTATGGAGAATCAGAGATATAAAAATAGACTGGACTTGTGAATTCGGAATTTTGATAAAATCCATCAATTGTAGGTATTTTTGCAGGACCCAATAATTTCACCTTTTAAGTCGACCAAACTTATAACGCAGTTTTAGTGTAAAAGGAAAATACTGTGGGAAAAACTACTGTGTTGTTAATTAAAGCCCGGTAACACAATGTAGTTAAAAATACGCCGCCTTAAAAGTTTTACACCAAAGTACAGTTTAATCTTTGCGAATGTTCTTCTCACATCAGGGTGTGTCGTAGATAACGATACACAATCTACCATAATGCAGTATAGTGTACGGTTTACACGCGGATGTATTTGCGTTTGTCTAGATTCTGCGATTTTCCGAGACAAAATATGATGTTCTGGTGGTGTTAATACGTACAGTAAAATTTAATTTCGCGTTTTATTATGGTCGTTTATATTCATGCAGTTATGTTATCAAATTTCAACTTTTGTATACTCGAATAATTCTTTCCTTTTTGCTTCTCAGAATAAGCAAAAGGGAGTGCAAACGTTGTTTTGTCTTAAAAATTTTTGGAATTGAATAATTAACCATTATTTTCCTCATTATTTTCAAAATAAAAAATATATGTAATGCGATCTGCGAAATAGGGCTACAAATAGAAAAAATCAAAATCGATTTTTTTCACTCCAATTTATGAAGAAAAAAAAATCGAAAATTGGTTTTAAAATAACTAAGATGTGGCACTTCGAAGTTTTGATTTTCAAAAAAATTGTGAGCAAAATATTTTTTGAAGTAGATATACTTATTGTTTCGAAATATTAAAAAAAATTGGCTCAAATTCGATTTTTTCGCTGTACCGAGAAAATTATTTTTCTGACTTGTGGTCCTATTTCACAGATCGCATCACATATTGATCAAATTTAAGAAAAAAAAAAAGTTTTTGAGCTACAAATCATGGAACGTAAGTAATTATTCATTAAAATCACCAACAACTATGGCAATTTTGCAAAATTTTTGAAATTTTGTCAAAATCAGGAATTTTTTAAAATGTGTATCTACCCATTTCAAAATCCTCTTCCTTACGAGCACTTTAGTGCATGTGGAAGAGGTTTCAAAAATTGGTTCATTTTTTACGATATTTTTGACTTTTGTAAGTGTTTTTTCAAGTTTAGAGCTCCAACAAAAATATTTCTGTTTGATTGACATGACAAAAAATTTTTTTCTCACAATTTTCACATCTGAAATTTTTTTCGAAGAATTTCTCCATGTCTAAATTTTTTTCTCAGTATTTTTTCAACTCAATTTTTTGTCTAAATTTTTATGACATCAATTAAACAGAAATCATTCTTTTCAAAAAAGATGCGAGTTCAATGAAGGAAAAATTCTTCAGGAAAAATTTCAGCGAAGAACAATTAAGTATCTGAAAAAAATTCCAGCTGAGAAAATTATGAGAAAAAAATTTGATCGTGGAAGAATAACACCAGAAAAAAAATTTAGTTGGGAAAATTACGAGGAAAAAAATTGGAAAACTTTTTCAGAAAAATCTAAACTGCTTAAAAATGACATAAATGACGTCAATTTTGTTTTGCTTTCACGTTTTGTATTTTTCATCTCTCTGGAGAATTTTATATTATAATTTTCGGAGGATTTTCAAATTTCAAAACGGCAACACTGTGAATTGTAATTCCACTAATTTGTCTGTTTTCTCTCGTGGTCTTGTATAAAAAGTGATTGAATGTAACTGAATGAGATAATTATATTTCAACACCCCCTCCCTTAAAAAATTATGGATAACTATCGATAACTTTTCATACCATATAAATATTTCTGCCAATTTTTGAAAACACTAGAATGAAACCAGGGCTGGAAGAACAGTGAGTTTTTTTTACGTCGTTCTTATTCTTTCTTTCCCAAAATAAATTTGTTTGTTCTTCGGTTCTTTGTTCTTCACCCGAACTGTGTTCGTTCCCACTCCCATTCTCACTTCTCAGTTTCCAAGTTTTTTTGGTTTTTTTTTTGAGATTTTTTACACATAAACGGGGCACAACCTGCATATTACAGGACGGCACTTCGTTTATACTTCTCGTATTTCCGCTCAGAGGCGAGGAAGTCAGACTTCCATCAATTTTTACTCCAAAATTGAGATTTTTAAGTACCGATTTTTTGGTAAAATTTGCCCAGAAAAATAGAAAATCAAATTAAATTTTATCTCCAATTTATTCCAATTTTTCAAGTCTAAATTCCTTCCATCACACTTCAATCGTAATTTTTTTCAAAATTTTACTAGGTACTTTTTTTCAATTTTATGTTCTTGAAAATTCTTTCCAATGATTTGCTCATAAAATTTTTTTAAAAACACGAAGTTGAAATTCATTTTTTAAAAAAGGAATATTTCAATACGTATTGGAAGAAATTTTGAAGTTGAAGAAATTTCAAGAAAAAACATTTTACAGAATCTTTTTTAAAAAAATATTCAACTCGAGAATGACTAAATTTCAAAGATTTTTTTAAACATATTTTTTTTTTAAATGCATTTTGAAAAACAAGATTGAAAAAAATTTTTAAAAAGTAATAAAAATACAAAAAACGTGAACCTATTCGGAGTAGTCATTTAATTAATTCGTATTCGAAAGATTTTGAAAAATGTTCAGTTAAACTTCCACAGATTTTCCTTTCTAAAATTGCCACTGTTTCCGCTCATTCGATACAATTTTTTCGAAATTCGTAAAACTGCGCTAAAATTTAATCATCACAGGTACACGGGCGAAAAATATTCACAGCTGAATTTCCTTACTCGACCTACGAATATTACCGGGCATATCGGTGAAAAAATGCGGCCAACGTAGTTTTTCCTCTCGATTTTCGTCTTCGTCGACGCATTTACGATCTCGTAAATTTGCATTTATGCTATTAAAACGTTCTCGCAGCGACGATTCGGCGCGTCTTCACTCTTCGGCGTATATATTAAACTGAATAATTGAAAATGGAAGAATAATAACATGATCGTTTGTTGCAGAAAACTGGAAACACGTTTTGCATAATTATGCTGCGAATTATCCGCGAGCTGCGCTTGCCTCGACGTAGCCATAACGTTTTGCAATTTGAAAAAATAACATACTCGCGGTTCTCGCCGATGTAGAAAAATAACGACGAAAATAATTAAATCGATTTTATATTCGTATAATAGGCGCGAGATGTCATCGAAGTGCAAAATTTCGCGTTTTTTTTTGGATCATTTTGCATTTTTTCACAGTGAAAATTTGCATTCGTAATTTCAACAAACAGATCGACTGTCACGACCGATGCTAATTACATTTTCATACGTGGAAATGGAATGTCGTGATCGAAGGATGTTCGAATAATTTTCCATTTGTCGCAATTAATTTAGTATTAGCATATTACATTTTTTTTTTTAGAAATTTCATTTCGATTCTCGATTTGTAAGATTTGATTGTGTCACAACAATTTATTCGTGATTAAAAGAAAAAAAATCGACGCTTGAGCTATTGAGAACCATCTGAAAGTAATTTTCAAATAAAATAGTTCCTTCGAATTGGTACACAGCACTTTTTCATACCTTTTTCTGGAAGTTTTATTTGATTGAAACGTGAATAGTAAAAAATCGACGTTTTTTCTGCAAAATCCACAGCGAGATTGCAAATAGTATATTTTTTTAAATAGAAAAAATTACAAAAACCTTTACTCTTTGAAATTAAATCAGGTGTGCTAAGTACACAGCAAATGCATTTCCGAATAGATTTTTTTTCCCAACCGAGAAGAATAAGAAAGAACGAAATTAAAGAAAACGACGTTAAAATACGATACGAGTCGCAATTTCGCAGATTTTTCCAATCCGTAAAGTATCCAGTCACGCTACATAAATTTTAGTTGAACGAAATTTTAAATTTAAATTCAAAACGATAATCTTGATTTTCGCCAACGCAACAGTCTCGGAAATTACTGCACATGTTTGGGACGACAGAGCTATTTGGGAATCTTTGAAATATGATTGTTGTTCCGTCGTAAACGTTCGAATGATTTGGGTTATTGCTGCGTAAGGTCCTGTTCTTATTCCCGCCGAAGTTCGTAGTGAATTTCTTTTACGAGGATTTAAAGGTAGGCATTTTACTTCTTGGTGTAATTTTTAAATGGTACTCTGGAGAATTACGAGGTTTCAGAGTTATGTACCAACGTATCCTGCAGATAGTTGAGAAGGTACGCAGGTAATTTACCTGTGGATTTTTTCTTACGCTGGATGATGTAGCAAGTGTTGGCTGGTTCAGGCTTTAATTAGGGCTCAACACGAAATTCAACTTTGGAGATAGTTTACACGTGAATTTGGTGTTTACAGGGTCAGCGTCGTTGCGTCTTTAGAAGCGAATTGGGGTTATTTACTCGGCATTGACGAGAGTTTTGACTCATTTTTGTAAATTTGAGTGGTATGTGCTATATGCATGCAAAATATACTGATTTTTTTTTTTGAAAATGGAATTTAAAGGAGAAATATTGACAGCAATAGCAGTCTTGTCTAAAATTTTCATCATTTTTTCCCCCTCTAAATTTCTATTCATCAATATTTTTAAAAATATAAAATTAAAAGAATTGATTTTCTCAGTAGGTGATTCCGGAAAATTGAAAAATAAGAAAACTTAAATTATTTTTTAGCAAATCAAAAAACTAACTAAGATTATTAATCTTGGAATTTTTCAGAAAAAAATTAAAAAATAGAATTATCAAAATATTTGAAAGTAATACATGGGACTCTGCCGGAAAGAAGGGACCTTGTGTGAAAAAATCGATATCTAAATTTTTATGTATTTAGATCAGATTTAGATCAAAAACGTAGGTAAAAAAAGAGACTTCCATTTTTTTTACACAATGTCCTTTTTTTCCGGCAGGGTCACATATCGTCAATGAAAATTTACAAATTTTGAAAAAATTCAAAATTTTAGAAAATGAGCCCATTTTTTGGAAATTGTTCAATTTTTGATGTTTGCTCAAGTTCGAAACACTCAAAATGGGAGCAGGGATGAGATTCGTAAAATGGCATCCTTAGAATCAGGGAACCTCGATTACGGCGAATCGGTTAGGCAATTTTATTAACGTGATTTTTTTCTGTTAAAATCTCTGTTAAAGAGCGTGACATTTCAGAGTAAGAATTAAATAATGATTTTATCTTCAGACTTTTGACATTTTTGTAAACTTTGCTGGATGTGTCCAGAAAAAAAGCTCTGGTGTGGTGAGGGCGTCATTTTGCCTCTGGGGGAACTTGATCGAAATTTTTATGCCATTTTATTTGTCTCGGTAGAAGACGATTTTAGAGCATATGAACAAATTTTCATCTCACCCCTGGAAATTGGAATCTTAAAATACGTCAAGTATTTGTATACTAAAAATTCCATCTCTCTGGATTTTCAAACGTTTTTTTTTTTCAAGACTTGTATTTTTTAGAGAAGAGTGTCTTGAATTTTTGAAGATTTTTCAAACCACTTTAATGAGCTTGAAGTTGACTTTGAAAATTTCGAATCGCATGGAGGAATCCAATTTTGGAACGGGATTTTTTTTCAAGTTTTTCAATGCTTCATACTTCTCAGAATTTTTTCAGATTTTTTCGAATGTTGAAATTTGGCCAAACATTCAAAAAGCTAACGTAATTCAATCATTTTTGCTTCCCCGAAAATTGAAAAAAAAAATAGAGTCCTTCTCATACTCGAGAAGTTATCAAAAAAAAAACGAAAAATTTTTTAGCTGCATTTCGTGAAAAATGAGAAAATTACAAATGAAAACATGCATCTTGCTTTCCTCCTAAAAATACTTGAGCAAGGGACCAAAATTATTTTAAAATTATTTACTACAATAGGCGACTCTTTTGGGGTAAGAATAGTTGAAATCAGTTTCCAAGGCCAAATAATCCCAATTAATTGGCTTTCCTACCATTTAGAAAAATTGTAAAAATTTTTAGGACAATAGTGAAATTTGGAAAAAATGTCAAATTCTGTAAAGCACTGAAATTTAAAAAAATTTAAATTACTTGAAAAATGCTTCGGAAATTGCCGAATTTTTAAAGATTTCACAAACTTGGAAAATTTCCTGCATTGAATTTTTAACTACTGTTGAAATATTAAAATATACTTACTTAGTCAAAAATTCCAATACCTTTAGAAAATATAAAATTCTTGAAAATTTGCATAATTTTATAGCAATTGTTCAATCATAAAAAATTTAAATTTCAAAAAATCATCATTGTCAAGATTTTTTGGTTTCTTGAAAATGAACCAAATTGAATTTTCAAGACTTGTCGAATTTTGAGATGGAGTAAAATTTTAGCAGTTAAACGAAAATTTTTTTAAACATCTCATCATTTTAAAAATGTTGGTAGACTTTCAATGCTAAAAAATGAACAGAATAGGTCAATTAATCTACCTGACATCCGGACTCAGGACACAATTTCAGGCACCTCACCCCCTTCCCCTTATTTTGAGTTGAAAAAAGCTAGGCAATTATGGGTGTTGATTTCGCAAAAATCGAACTTTCTGCTGAATATTTAATAAACTCTTTTCAAAAAATAGGAATTATTTTGACCTCAAACTCAAAATCCGACTCAGAAGGAGAGGGGATAATAGGACCAACACTGAAAAATTTTCAAATGTATCGGGTAAAGTATCGAAATTTGTGTTTTTTGACTCTCGAAATTAATATTTCGAGTCATATTCGATCCCATGCAGTTACAAAACTGGGCTCAGAAATCGAAAAATTTTCCATTATACAGAGTACAGCGCACCTATCAAAATACATGTTTTTTGACTCCCTGAATCCAATTAATCGATCATATTTTCCCTAAACGTAGAAATTGATCCTCATCCTCAAGGATAGTGCTATGTTGGAACGAAAATTGGAAAACTGTCATCAATTTTGAACACTTTTCTGTACTCTAAAAAATAAAATTTTGGATTTGAGCCACAAAAATGGATTCAAAGAGTCAAACAACATGGATTTTGATACCTCTCACTTGATAAAGTTGAAAATTTTCAATTTTTGGTCCTTCCTTTTCATTCCTAGAAAAACAGTTTTTGGGGTTGGAGTTGAAGTAATTGTAGAAATGATCTCAGAAGCTTCAAAATTTCCATTAAAATCATTTAGGAAAGGGTCTGGCCGAATAAGAGGTGAATTTGGCCCCAGGCTGGATTTTCGTTTTAATCCCCCCAAAAGGTACCCCTTGATGTAAAAAAAATCTGGAAAAATTTTTGACCCCCCACCCCCCTCCATTTCGGAGCTATGGCCATTTTATTACCCGATTTTCAAGAATTTTTAATTCCAACGGAAGTGAACGAAATTTTCTGTTATTTGGCATAAAGTTACATCTCGTAGAGATGTATTTATGGAAATTTTTTCAAAAATTTTCATGCACATCTTCATGGTTTTTCGGCCATTTGAAGTTTTCAATCGCAAAAAACACCATGTAATCGAAGAGGTACCACTCTGGAAAAATTACTAAAAAACGTGTTTTTTAACGTAGATTCACGTCACGTATTCAGTTTTGGCGATATCGATGCAGCAAGGGCCGAAAATCGCGAAAAACTGTACAAAAATGTTGGGTTTTTAAGCATTTTTTTCAAATTTTGAGCATTTTGTGTGGAGAGAATTGACTAAACGAAAAAACTAACGCCGAATTCGTGTTCAGCGGGTCAAAATACCCCATAAACACCCTTTTCGCGATCGTTTCATTTGAAGTCTCGAAATTGTTTTCTCCACCGATTTTCATGACGAAATAATCTGAAAAGTGAATTTCGAGACCTTGAGCAAAATAATCGCTAAAAGGGTGTTAATCGGGGTATTTTGACCTGCTGAACACGAATATGGGATTAGTTTTTCCATCCGGTCATTTCTTTCTTGAGAATACGCCATTTTCAGGTTTTTGCTCAAAGACTTGATTAAAACTTGAAAATGGCGGATTCTCAAGAAAGAAATGACCGGATGGAAAAACTAATCCCATATTCGTGTTCAGCAGGTCAAAATACCCCGATTAACACCCTTTTCGCGATTATTTTGCTCAAGGTCTCGAAATTCACTTTTTCAGATTATTTCGTCATGAAAAATCGGTGGAGAAAAACAATTTCGAGACTTCAAATGAAACGATCGCGAAAAGGGTGTTTATGGGGGTATTTTGACACTCTGAACAAGAATTCTGCGTTAGTTTTTTCGTTTAGTCAATTCTCTCCACACAAAATGCTCAAAATTTGAAAAAAATGCTTAAAAACCCAACATTTTTGTACAGTTTTTCGCGATTTTCGGCCCTTGCTGCATCGATATCGCCAAAACTGAATACGTGACGTGAATCTACGTTAAAAAACACGTTTTTTAGTAATTTTTCCAGAGTGGTACCTCTTCGATTACATGGTGTTTTTTGCGATTGAAAACTTCAAATGGCCGAAAAACCATGAAGATGTGCATGAAAATTTTTGAAAAAATTTCCATAAATACATCTCTACGAGATGTAACTTTATGCCAAAGAACAGAAAATTTCGTTCACTTCCGTTGGAATTAAAAATTCTTGAAAATCGGGTAATAAAATGGCCATAGCTCCAAAATGGAGGGGGGTGGGGGGTCAAAAATTTTTCCAGATTTTTTTTACATCAAGGGGTACCTTTTGGGGGGATTAAAACGAAAATCCAGCCTGGGGCCAAATTCACCCCTTATTCGGCCAGACCCTTTTTGAGACTTTTTGACACTTTTTTTCTTGTTGAAAAATATACTTACCGATTTCATGAATTTTTTGTCGAGCATACAATATCAACTTTTGAAAAGTTCTTTGAACAGATTACTTAGGTAATAATTTTTCAACGTTTTAAAAATGAATTAAAGTTTTCCTTCATTCTTTACAATAATTTCTCAATTCCAGAAAAAATTAATAGGTAACATTTTCAAAATTATATCCACGATTCTTTTTGGCAATGAGGAAATTGAAATCTACCTATTTTTCCTTTTTGTGTCCAAAATCTAGATGGGCAACTTTTACTCCGCTCCAATTTGACTGAACTTGAACTTTCACGAAATCAAACAATTTTTCTCATCTTAACATCAAATTTCTAATAACTATTACCGTAACATGGGGCGACTTCGCAACCCGGGGGCGACTTCGCACAAACACGGAATTCAAGTTATATGTGAGAGAAAATCATAGTTAATGATAGTGGTAACCCTGGTTGAAATTTTTATCGCGTAGCTGAGGCGTTGAGCTAACGAAATACCACAGGTTTCACCCGAATAGCCCATAAAAAAAATATATACTTCGCTCGAAAGAATTGTGTGATTTTTCAGTGATTTTCATACCTGATTTCAAGTTATCTACTTTGAAAATATCCTGAGCCATAAAGGTTAAGTAAATATATGTATCTTAACTGAAATTTAGTGAGCTTTCAGATAAAACTTACAGAATTGCGATATCTATTATACTTTCCGAGTTATTAACGATTTTTAGGGCCGGGGTGACTTCGCACACTTCATTTTTGCAATGTTTACATTGGATTTCGCTCTAAAATTACGTTTTATTTCCTCAATTTTGAGCTGGTACGAAAGTATGTTCGAAAGTTGGTCTCCAAGCCTTACCAAAACTATGAAAATAAAGAGTTGGAAAAGTTTTTGGTGGCTATTCAAGAGGACACAATCAGCTTCTACCCCCTAGACTAAGAAACTCAAAAAAAATAAACCGTTGACTTCTACCAGCACTGAAATTCTGTAGGATTCAACCCCAAAGGTCAAGAAAGTGAAAAAAAAAACCTCTGCCTAATTCAACCAGCGTTGAAATTCCGACTGTTCCTGACGAAAAAGCGCCTCCACCTCCGCCCACCACTCAGGCCACCTCTGATCCAATCATCACCGAGATGTTGCAAAAGGCAAATTTGTGGTCATAAAATACTTCGCCAAGAAAAAAAAAACGAAAAGGCAGTCGATTATTTTGTATGTTGGCCAAATTTGTGAAAAATTTTCAAACAAATTTTGGGGACAGTTTTTGGTGGGTTATAAGGGAAGCTCATGTAAATTTGTTCTGACTGTATCCTTCGAGTGTTGCCCGATCCGGAAATCCATCGCGGTATTCATAATTTTAGTGTAATTTGTATTTAAACTCGATTTTCTATCATTTTAACGTGTATTTTTACGCCTGTGCGAAGTCACCCCAGCCGGGGGTGACTTCGTACACTTTTTTAAATAAATCATTAAAAATACTAAAATAATTTTTTTGTCGGATTCTTTGGCAAAACTGTAATCTAGACACTCTGAACATTACTAAACAATTTTTACATACCGCAGTGTTCACTCATAGAAGCGTTGAGAAACGTGCGAAGTTGAAAATAGGGTAAAAAGTGTGCGGAGTCACCCCATGTTACGGTAATTTAAAATCTTTATTATGGAGAAAAATAGAAAAAAAACTCCCATTTCTCACCAGCTCACCTTGATATTTCCCATTCGTGTTTTCACGAGTTTATATCGGTTTATCGAACCATATACCCGCCGTACACTGCTTATTTTACACATATAATTTCTCGACAAGTTCACTTCGAACGAATGATAAGTCACGAATAATTCATAATACGTTTTTCACGTGGTAAAAGGCAAACTTGACAAATTATGTATCGATTTTTTGAAATACCCTCGCAATATGTAGGCCAAATTGATTTATATAATTTTCAAATTACACGTTTTTAATTAAAGTTGGCAATTCTGCTCGGTATAACTTTCAAATCATAGCTTATACGCAACCCGTTCGCTAATTAAGGCCGACTCACAAAATATAGGTACCTAAAGGCTCACCAGGTACAGGTAGGTATAAAAGAAACAAAAAGTTGACCATTGGATGAAAAAAAATCGTTGAAATTCCGTAGAGGCGCATTTCCGCGTATACCGGCCACGAATACAAAATGTTCTTTTTTTTTTTACAAACGTGCCAAAGTCGACCGTTCGCAGCTCGTGTTTTGTCCCATAATTTTTTTCTCTCTACCTCGGCCCTACGAATCATATACCCATAATATTGTCGAAATCAAACGTTGATAAACTACGTTGCGTGCCTAACTGAAAATTTCGGCTTTATTAGCTGTAAACCAACTAGCCCATCTGTGTACGGAAAAAACACGCGATTTTAAATTATTCAAACGTACGAAAAAACTTGACCGGCGTATTCTTTCGCGAACAGAGCCGCCTACCTTCGTTCGACGTGTAATATTCCGGTACATACGTTAATTACGCAAAACGTACCGGTAATGAAATTAACATTTGGAAAAACTTTTATCAGCTCGAGATTAGACACCTTTTTAATTATCCGAACGAAAAACCATGCTGCGTTTAAATTATGAAATTTTTATCCCGCTCGAGTAAGGTACTTCGTTGCGTTCTCTGATTCGTGTATACGAAGCTACGTATACGTAAGTTGGTAATATTGAAATTAACTTTCTTCCAGTGCGCTTTTTTTTGCGCGCGTATAATTAAATTTCTCATTTTGTACGAGAAATTCTACGCTGCAAAGAAAGTTTACTTTCTTAGAAATGCGTCGAGACGAACAATGTTTCGAAAATTTCGCTTTTCATTTCCGCTCGTGTAGTTAAGTAGGTAGTTTCGTGTTTTTTTCTCGAGAAGAATTTTCTGGCCGTAGATTGAAGGTATTTTTTTGCGTGAAAAGGGGATCGAAAAAATTTGATTTGTGGGTTTGATGGTGATTTTCGAACTGAATTTTGTTTCAAAATAGTTTTCCCAAATAAAATATCTTTTACAGTTTACATCCAATAATTTTCAAAAAAATAAAATCAGTGGGCCAAAATACTCCGATTAACACTCTTTTCGCAATTGTTTCTCTCGAGGTCTCGTAATTCACCCCTTTTCAGTTTTTTTATCATGAAAAATCAGTGAAAAAAGTCAATTTTGAAAATTCAAGCAAAACGCTTGCAAAAAGGGTGTCCATCGGGGTATTTTGACCTGCTGAACACGAATATGGTATTGGTTTTTTCATTTGACCCTTTCTTTCTGTATAAAACGCTAAATATTTGAAAAATCTGCTAAAATAACAACGTTTCTGTACGGATTGGAAAAAATCGAAAATATTTTTAGTTGATACATTGGAGTGGATTGAAAAAAAAAAATGATCTCAGATTTTGACGAAAATTGGTGAGGTACCTAGTTTATTTTGAATCGCAAACTTTCCAAAAAATTTTGAACCCCTCTCCAAACTGAAAGAGCAAAGCTAAAAAAAATTTTAAGTGGGGCTATTTGGGGCGGGGATTTTTTTTACTTGTCTCTTCTAGAAAAAAAAGTTACAGCTCATTCTTTCCAAAATTATGTGAAAAAATCGCATTTCATTTTTTCGTGAAAAAAGGCACAAAAATGTGATGATAATAATTTAAAAAACAACAAAACATTTAAATTTTTTCCAAGCTGTAGATCTTCATTTTTAATTTTTTTTACGTCAGTGATTTTTTTTTTTGAATTTCCGTTTTCTCGATTCTATTATTATTTCAATTTTTTAGGTTTGAATTAAAAATTTTTTTCCAATCATTGAATTAAAAAATTTAGACCCACAAAGTTGGAATTTTTTGTTTTATAGATAGGGAAGTAGTTTAACAAAATGTTTAAAAAATGAAAATTGCTGAAATAAATTAAAGAATTAAAATAAATTTAAGAAATACGTATGAAGACGAAAAAATTATTATATATTATAGTAAAAAAATTTCCAACAATATTTTCTTCAGTTTCATGATTTTTAAAATTTTTCTTCCAACCCAGAAATCGCTTCCAATAATTTTTTTCATGTTCTTCAATTTTTGAACTCTGAAATCTTTCTAATTGAAAATAACTGAAATTTTTCGTTTCTGAGAATTAATTTTGAGAATTTAAAAAAATTACGTTATTTTAAAAAAATCCGTTTAGGAAGCAAAAAAGGAAAATTTCTTGTTTTTATGACTCATTTTCATCCTACACATAAAGGAAATGAGGGTACCATTTTGGTCATACCGTACCGCTTAATTCTTCCAATCTATAGAATGTACATATGTTTGGTCATGTAAGAATATCCAGACGAATTTTTAAGATACCATAGAAAAGGTGTCTCATTTATCAGTTCAACAGATGAACAGGTGTTACTTTTCGATAACTGTATTCAAAATAGTAAATAAAATACAAGTTTGGAAAAAAAATGAATAGGTACCTAGTAAATAATTATCATAAGTGACTATTGCGAATTAGATAAAATGAAAAATTACATTATTGTGGAGAAAATGAGGAAAATTTATCAACTAAAATTTAACAGATGAATTTACGAATATATACCTACTAAGGGTAGGAAATTTCTTCATATGATCATTTTCACGTTTCATTGACAACGTTTATCACCATATCCCATATCAACGCATACACCAGATTTACAGTCAGTGTATACATTACATGGCATTCCACCTTCCAGAGTACCAGCGGTTACTGATGTCACCAAAACCACCACAACGATGACAAATAAAACGATTTGGTAAAAATTCATGATGAAAATCGACAAGACGCGACGCAAGATACCGTACTGAACGAACCGGCAAAAATCAATTTTTCCAAGAAAAGTGCAATGCTTTTTCAAACTTGGTGGTTTGATAGAGAGACGAAATAATGAATTTCTATGCTGCGATATTATTGCATATATAGCGAAAATTCGGCGATTTAAAAAATTAGGTACCGATGAAGTTTCGAGTGAATAATGAACGTTTAATAATTTATTGTGAACACTTGGTGCATCTGCATATCTGTTGATTCTAAGTCGTGAATTGTGTTTTAGATGATAGATGTTCTTAATGATCGTCGTTCGATTCAGTTCTGCAATAAATATGTAATATTGTATTGATTTTGCGTGGATTTATCGTACAGTTATGTTAGACCAGATGGCGAAATTTCATAACTCTACTGGTAACGCAATCGCATATTTATTTATTGTTGAATATTATTTATTAAAATTTACATAAAGATTGAATTCATAGCTTGGATTTTGTTTCATATTGTTTCAATTTTTTCACTGTTTGCAGATATAAATTTCTTGGGGACGACATTATGTGAGTTTAACAATTTTATCATTTTGGGGCTTCACATTTTGCTAAATTTTTTCCCTACAAGATTCCAGTTTTCGATCATGTTTAATTCAGAAATTGAACACCAGGCGGTGATCATTTTGCAATTATTTTTTCAAAAGTTGAAATCGGCAAAGTCCGATGATTCTAGAAAAGAAACTACCTTAACAAGGAAACCTATGACTAAATCTACACGAAAGAGACTTCAGGCACGAAATTAAAAATACCCTGCGAACGACTGAATCTTTTTTTTTCAACTGTACGATTCAAGTGGTCCACTTGCTTTTATCCAAGTTCGAAATTTTTTATTTTTTTTCAGAGTTCGAATTTTTTCTCGATTATTTTTTTCCAAATTAATTTTTTTTCAGAGTTTGATTTTTTTTCTCGATTTTTTTCCAAATTAAAATTTTTTTCCAGAGTTTGAATTTTTTCTCCATCATTTATTGAATTTTTTTTCAAGTTCGAAATTTTTTTCAGAGTTTGAATTTTTTCTCGACTACTTTTTTTCAAAATTAATTTTTTTTTCAGAGTTCGAATTTTTTCTCGATTTTTTTCCAAATTAAAATTTTTTTCCTCAGTTCGAATTTTTTCTACATCATTTATTGACAATTTTTCCCAGTTCGAATTTTTTTCAGAGTTTAAATTTTTTCTCGACTATTTTTTTTCAAAATTCAAATTCGAACTCCGCAAAAATTTCAATAAACGATGGAGAATCAATTCAAACTCTGGAATAAAATTTTAATTTGGAAAAAAATGATCGACAAACAATTCAAACTCTGGAAAAAATTTTAATTTGGAAAAAAATGATCGAGAAAAAATTCGAACTCTAAAAAAAATTCAATTTTGAGAAAAAGTAGTCGAGAAAAAATTCGAACCCTGAAAAAAATTCAATTTGGAAAAAATAATCGAGAAAATTTCAAACTCTGAAAAGAAATAAAATTTCGAACTTAGAAAAAAGCAAATGGACCACTTGAATCATACAGTTGAAAAAAAAAACGATTCAGTCGTTCGCAGGGTATTTTTTAATTTCGTGCCTGAAGCTTCTTTCGTGTAGATTTAGTCATAGGTAACAAGGAATAATGTGGCAATCAGCATGAGTTGTGAGAAGAAAAAAAATTCGAGAGGTAATATGAGTGGTAGGATGATTATACGCACCTACATTCGTTCTTAAATAGAAGTTGCCATCTTGGAAGTTCAATTCGTTGGGTTTAGAGGAGGAAATGAGCAGTTATAATAATTGTCTCATTCTCTATTGAATTATTTTCTTTTCAGCAGTCATTGGGTTTTGCAATATGTATTCTAAAATTTTTCTGGAGCTGCCCAAATTGATTTATTTTTTTTCCCATTTTTTCCCCACTCACTGCCCGCTTCCCCCTTCCCCTCAGAATAACAACATACTCAATTTTCTTTTCGATGTGAAAATTTTCACTTGGTAAGTAGGAATTCCCCTACTTACTTCAAAATAATGAGGGTAAAACTCAGGGTCGAAAATTGTACAAAAATCTCGAAGTGAAAATAAAACGTTTGTCGACTACTAAGTATTTTTTTTAATGGAAATTTGCGGACCAATCGTATAGAAAATAAAAAATAAAGATATATGTAGTTTTCAGAGCTACTTTTTTGACTTCTAAAAAAAAAACTAATTCCTTGATGACCATAGAAAATTGAACATTTTTTGAATATTCCATTCGAGATCGCCATCAAGTCCTATGAAAAATGAGAAATATTTTTCTGTTTCAGAATATTCAATAGTTTGGAATAGAAGGGCAACATTTTGAGAAATATTTAGGAACGTAGTTTTTTTGAGCGAGAGTAAAAATCTTGAAGAAATTGGCAGCCAAATACTGAACATTTTTCATCACAATTCGTGCTTCTTTCATGCTCTTTTTTTTAGTTCCAAAAAACGTAATTTTTTTTGAAAATTCCATTCAAGTTATCACAACGTCCTTTGTTTTTCATTTGAAAATTCAATTTTCGGAGCTAGAAGGAAAAAACATCATTTTGAAAATTAATTGGGAAATGTTACTGAGGCTGAGTGAATTTTTTTCAGGAAAAATTCATCCAAAAGCTGAAATCTCTCGATTTATTTAATCAATTTTTCAGTATTGAAAAGGAGGCGAAATTCTCAACCCCTATTTCTGATATGAAATAAGGTTATTACTTACTCGGTTCGTTTTTCTAATTGTCTGTAGTCCTAAAAAAATCTTAGGTACCTATCTATTTTAGAATAAAAATAATATGATTTCGTAGGATTAGAATTTGTTGCTTTCATTTCAATTTTTCTGGATAAATAAAATTTCAAAAGCGTGCTTCAAATGGAGGTTTTAGAATTTTTTTTGAAACCACACAAATTTTTTTGGAGTTATCCAACAGATTTTTGGAGCTATTCGAGCAACGCCCAAAACCCTCTTGGAATACACTCTGAGGCTTTTTCCAATCAGGATGGAAGAGAATAGACGAATCAATGCCTTCGAGATGTGTTCTTGTGAAGAATTCTGCTGATATTTTACACTGTCTCAGGAGAGGGTGCATGTGTGATGCATTTAGGTAAAATTTCAGTTTGCAAAATTGATGTTGAAGATTTTTAAAAAAATACAATTTAGGTAAACTAAAAATGTCTTATTTATTATTAGTTCAACAGATAAATAGGTGTATCTTTTTAATACCTAACTACAGTATTTAAAAATTAAAATAATGAATGAAGTATCTACAAGACTTTTAAAAAAATAGGTACCTACGTAATAAATAATTATTACAAAGTTCCAGTTAAAGATTCTGAATTTAAAAAGTACATTATTAGAGAAAAAAATTATGAAAATTTATCAAACGAAAAATTAACAGCTGCATTTTACGAATACATACAAATTACGTTAGGAAATCTCTTCACGGGATCATTTTCACATTTCATTCGCAATGTCCATCATTAACGGTAGGTATAGCGCATATCAACGATGCACATTCACTACCCACGGTACATGGGGCTCCAGGTGCTTTACCACCAGCAGTCACTGATTTCACCAAAACCATCAAAACAACGACGACGAGTAAAAAGATTTGGTAAAAATTCATAATGAAAAGACGATACTAAGAACGTAATCGTACTGAAAAAATCAATTTTTCACCAAAAAAAAAAATCCAATACCTTTCCAAACTGGTTGGTTTTATTGAAAGTCGAAATAATGAATTTTATGCTGCGATATTATCGCATATATAGTGAAAATTCATTGATTTGAAAAATTCACCGTAAAGTTATGATTGAAAAATGAATATGCCTTCAGCTGAAACTGCTTTGGTTATAGTAAATAAAAGGTGCATATCTATTGATTCAAAGCCATCGATTGTGTTAGAGATGATGGATACACAATGATCATTATTTTATTCAATTCTGTAATAAATGTGATATTGAATTTATTTTGCGTGGATTTATCATAAAATTATGTTAGTCCAGTTGGCAAAATCTCGTAGCTCTACTCATCGTATTTGAGAGTGTCAACTTTCACAAAATCACGATCGCACATATTTTTGCTTATTTTTCAAAATTTATGAAAATCTAAAGGTCGAATTTGTAACACAGATTCTATTGCATTAGGTACCTATTTTTTCAATTTTTCCATTGTTTGCGGATAAATAAGTTTCTCGAGGACCATGTTACGTGAATTTAACAATTTTCTGATCTTCGATCCACAGATTTTTATCAATTTTTTTCACAAGCTCCTTCCAGATCTTTTTTTTGTGAGAACTAGGGACGTTGGGTGGGCTGAAAAAACAATTTTTTCGATTTTCAAACACATACCCCGCAAAAATTGTTGGTCGATGAGACTTGAAAAAAAAAAAAATCAAAATATATTCATATCTTTCGATCGCGCAATGGCGTTTGAGTTTTCAAAAATTACCAAAAATTCAAAATTTAAAATTTTTTGAAAACATTAAAAATTGATTAAAATCAATTTGATAGCTTATTTAAAGACCGCATTGACCGAAAAACAATTTCTTTGAAAAAATTAACGTTTTGTAATTTTTTTTCTGAACTTTCTTCATGTGATAAAATAGCAGAAATTTAAAAAAGGTGTAAAAGCATGAATTTTTTCAAAAAAATTCTGCTTTTTGGTTTGAATAGTCATCAGATAAGCCCTAAAACCAATTTAAATAAATTTCAAATTTTTTCAACATTTTCTAAAATTTTAAAAAATATTGAATTGTTGTCAATTTTTGAAAATTTTAATGCCATGCGCGATCGGAAGATATGAATTGATTTCGAAATTTTTTTCTATTCTTCAAGTCTCATCAGCCAACAACTTTAGCGGGGGGGGATGTTTTTGAAAATTGAAAAAATTGTTTTTTCGGCCTTCCTACAAGGGTGATCCTTTTGCAGTGGTTTTTTTTCTCAAAAATTGACGAATTGAAAAATGAACGAACTTTTTCTTAGAGTAAAAATCTTAGATCATGATGAGATAATCGATGTTTCCTATTTTTGAGTGCAAGAAATGATTTTTCAATGCATTAGATTTTTTTTTTTTAAATTCCAACATTTTAAAAACGTCTGAAAGTCCTTTCCTATGTGCTCAGTTGGAGGGAACAAAAGAGAAATATTTCCAAGTTTTTTTGAGTATGTGGTTTTTTACATTGTGTTACAATCTAGAGAGACAATATTGCCAACTAAACAAATTTAAATACCAAATTCATTACTTCAAACCCCCATATGGATATAGAAAGTACCCTTAGGAATCAAAAACTGGTTCTTGAGCTGACACTGATTTTGAGCCTACCAGATGGAGTGAGATGAAGAGGAACCTTGACTCAAAAACCTATTTTTGATCTCTAAAGATGATTTCCATATCCAGGTTTACAAATTTGGAAGTACCTAATAAAAATTAGTTATGCAAAATCGTTACCTCTAGATTTTTCAAAAATTTCTCAAGCCTAGAACATATTTTAATCCATATCAAAAATTTCAAACCATATTTAATGAAAAATACCTACTCATCAAAATCATTATTCTATGGAAAATTCGAAGCTCTACTGTTGATTTAAACTTTTTTTGTCCCTTTGTACCTATATCACAATGAGAGGATTTTTTTTAACTTAGTTGAATAGGCCCAAGATTCAAGATGGAAGAAAAAATTTCCTTTGATTCGCGTTAAAACAGATTTTTTTTTCTGAAAAACTCCGTTTTTTGCCATTCTGGCTTTGATGTTGAAATAGAAAAAGGGAAATTTTTTTCGGTTTAAATTTTTTTTAGAGGTATGACTCGACGTACCAACAATATCAAAAGAAAATTTCAAAATTTTGGATGTAGACGTATTTTTTTACCTATCTTAAATAGGAGTCTACGTCAATTTCCCGTGGTCAATTTCTCGCGGACAATTCCCCGCGGGAAATTCCCCGCGGGGACAATTTATCGCGGTTGAATTTCGTGTGGCGACAATTGCTCGCGGCGAAAATTGACCGCGGTGAAAATTGCTCGCAGCGAAAATTGACCGCGGCGAAAATTGCTCGCAGCGAAAATTGACCGCGGCGAAAATTTCCCGCGGTAAAAAATAAGAATTTCCCGCGGTGAAGAAATTCTCATGGAACTATCACAAACAAGGAGAGGCGTACCAATAAGAGTAGAGATGGGGGTAGCTCTCTTTCTCCCTTTGATTTTTCAGCACGTACTTTGTTGAAAAAATTTGCCATTTTGACCTTGAAGTTAGAGACATTTTATTTTTGTACTAATATTTTTCTAACTTAGAAAAATTTGAGTACAAAACGGTGAATTTTCCAAACTTGGTGATTATGAATAAAAATAGCAGGTTGTCCAAACTGTGGAAAATTCACAAAAATATGAGAATTTTTTCACCGCGGGCAATTTTTAGTTTTTACCGCGGAAAATTTTCGCTGCGGTCAATTTTCGCCGCGGGAAATTTTCGCTGCGAACAATTTTCGCCGCGGTCAATTTTCGCTGCGAGCAATTTTCGTCGCGGTCAATTTTCGCTGCGAGCAATTGTCGCCACACGAAATTTAACCGCGAGAAATTGTCCCCGCGGGGAATTGTCCGCGGGAAATTGTCCGCGGGAAATTCACGTGATACCCTTAAATAGGGATATTCTTTGATCGTCAAAATTTGGTCCACCTTTTTATAAAAAAATCTTCAGCACCGCTACCCATCCATTTTGAAATGTCAAATTATGAATTTTTTCCAAATTTTGACACCTTTATACGGTTTTGAAATTCGAAACAGCTCGCTGGATAAAAACCATCGCAATAGATGAATTTCATATTATAACAAAACACGAATCTTGGTTCAAAATCAATATTTTCACGAAGAAATTCATCCAAAAAAAATGAATTATTACCAGAGCAGATTTTAAACTTCACAATTCCATGGGGGCAGATCACTCAAAATTTTACAAAATTTTCAACAACTGGCTAGAACTTTACTCCACAAAAACCATCCAATTTTCTCTTCTTCGTCTTCCAATTTACCATTTTTCATCTTCCAATTACGCCTCCCAAATCCTCACTGTAAAAAATCACAAAAGCCTAAAAATTCTCCATACCATCGTCAAACTAAAATTCCTTTTTTATCCGCATTTAATGACGGCGAAATGTCAAAAATTCCATACCCGTATAATTGGATATCAAAGGTCATAGCCCTACGCACAGGTATTCGGCAAACTTCGCAGCGCGGTTATGTTTTGAGAAATTCTAAACTTAGACGAACGACGAACCGAGGTATATAAACTTGTAACACATTAAAGACATATCAAGATAGCGTCGCTACGCTACCCATGCTTCTTTATCTCCTTATGACAAGGTCATTGAATTATGAAACACGAAATCCCATGAACTGCCAACTTTTCCATCCTTTGATTTCAAACGGCAACGTTTTACAACTATAAGTGAAATTTTAATAAACGAGAAAACATGGCTCTTGGCAGCTTTCAAGCTCCAAAGGTTGTTAAAATCGTGTAATTTTTAATTTACAATTTCGCGTAAGCCTGGCCCTTCCCAAATGACATCAAAAAACATTTAAATAAAGTTTCCGAATCGAAATTTCGCCGAGAAAAATTCACTCGTTTGGAAAAATTAGGGTTTCTTTGATTTGAAAGTATTTTTATGGTGGATTTTTTTCGTATCAAATATGGATTTTCAAATTTTGACCTAATTTATCAAATTACCATAATTTGGTTCAGGAAATTATTTTCTTTGATATGCCTGCATATAGATTTAAATAATGGGAAAACGATGACAAGGGAGTAAGATGCACATCAATCTGGCTAAACGACCCATTATGATCATAACGTTTTAGCTCAAAGATTAAACGGGTATTCAACGGTTCACCAACAAATTACCTTCCGGATACCTTAATTGCATTTTGAACGTACTCAAAGCGTACCTCGAGCCACAAATACACCCGCCTTTTGCATCAAATTACCAATTCAAGTTGCGCACGCACTCATTCGTACATAACTGTCATCAAAATTTAATTTCAACTTACGCAACAGCAATTCCCCGGTCGTCGAATCGATACACCAACCAGGGTGAAAAAAATCCACCAGACAATTTGAAAACTCAGACGTTGAAAAAACAATAACTCGTGGCATAGTTCGAAGATTCCGTTAATTATGAAATTTAATATAAATTTCGCGTGAAATTTCATCAACAAACAATCGTTACAACAATGGAGTAACTCAGCGGAGTGGAATTTACAAAAAGAAAAATAACATCATCATTTCCGCCATTCTCGTATACTCCTTTGGCAGTTTACAAGCCATTAATTTTGTCCTCGGCCATGTTCTTTCATTCGCATGTATTCTTTAAAAGATTTACGTTCAACAAGAGTCGACCCGAATTCGATGTGCCTACGCAGCGAAACTGTACAAACACCGGACTGTCATATACCATGAGCGTATTATCAAATTGTTACGTTTTTTTTTTACTCCCGTACTCTTCGGGTCCGTTTATAGTTTCATATTCGGTCGCGATAAGATTTATGATTGTTTTTCTATTCGAGGGCAGAAAGTAACTGTTGGGAGTACGATTTCAAGTATAATTGAGACTGCTCTCGAGGAAAGAAGTGGTTATGGAACATCTGTCCGAGTAAGGTGAGTACTTGATCGTGGAGGATCTTTGGAGTTCATGGTGTAAAAATGAATGAAAATGACGGGTTGGAGATAAAAATGAATTTTTAGTAATGGAAGCCGAAAAGTTGAACGGAATTTTGGTCTCTTAAATACAGACGTTGTTGAATTGGAGTTCTTTTTCGGTATTTCTCGAGAAGGTTGTCGATGATTGAAAAAAAAAACCTCTTGATTGGTCTATCAAAACTGAGTCTTGATTGATGGAAAATGATAAATTTTGTGTGATCAATGAAAACATATCTGAACTAAGGTAAAATCTGGTGAGGGAGGGTTTGAAAATTGAGGATTATCTAATAAATTTAGAAAAGAAAAAAAATTATTTGCTGACTTTTATTCATTGAAAAATAAAAAAATTGTTGACTCAGCTTCCCAAAAAATAATGAAAATTTGGAACTGAAACCAGAAAAAAAATTGACGTTTCTTTTTGTTTTTGGGTAAAAACTACATATACCTACCTAAGTATATCATGAATTCATGATGGATAAATATGTTCACCTACCTAAAAACATGAATTTAGTCTGCCACAAGAAGGAATGATCAAAGTGATGGTGAAAGTATTATTTTTGAAAAATGATTAGAAGATATGATCAGAGAAAACATTTTTTTTTAATGAGTAAATTCGTTCAAGCATCAAAATTAATGTGTTGATGTGTACCTAATGTTTTTCTATACTTATTATAATTTTCATATACTAGCTCAATCAATTTTATGCGAATGGAATTTCGACGATTCAAGCCCAGATTTATTCCAATCTGATATTTTTCAAACTTACACTTTTTCAATTATTTCTTTGAATTTGCTGTATCCAATTTAATTATTTTCCACCAAAAAATGAAAAAAATAAAAAAATTTATAAAATCTTAATCACGATTTTGAAAATTTTTACAACTGGAAATTTTTTAAAATTAGATACAACTATGAAGAAAATTAAATTAAAAAAATTGAAAAAATCCAGGATGGAAAAAACTTGAATTCAGAATAAATTATTTGGACTTGAATGATCGAGAACGTTCTCGAAAACCTTAAGTATTTGTGTCAAAAATTCAAAATGAACGTGAAGCCCGTGAGCGATGAGCCTGATGTTTTACGGATTCCCGTAGGTTGGTGAGCAATTTTTTTTCAAAGTCCACATTCCGACGTTTTTTCAACTTCAAAATTTTTTTGACGAGGTCGAGATTTTTTACGAATTTTTTTCCAACTTCAAAATTTTTCATGGTGAGGCTAAATTTTTTACGATTTTTTTTTCCAACTTCATAATTTTTCATGATGAGGTCTAAATTTTTTACGATTTTTTTTCAACTTCAAAATATTTCATGGTGAGGTCTAAATTTTTTACGAATTTTTTTCACCTTCAATTTTTTTGATGTACTCTAAATATTTTTCCAAACTTCAATTTTTTTTGTCAAGTTTACAATTTTTTAAATTGTCTGGGAAAAAATTTTGCCTTGAAGAATTGACCCGGGCTCCTGGACTTGTTTTACAAATTTGCAGTGACGTTGAAAACATTTTGCTGAAAAATTGTAACCTTGACAAAAAATTTGAAGTTTGGAAAAGTATTTAGAACACTTCAAAAAAATTGAAGTGGAAAAGAAATATCGTAAAAAATTTAGACCTTGTTAAGAAAAATTTTGAAAATGAACAAAAAATTCGTAAAAAATTTAGACCTCGACAAGAAAAATTTTAAAGTTGAAAAAAAGTTCGACCTCGTTAAGAAAAATTATGAAGTTGAAAAAAGTTTCGTAAAAAATTCAGACCTCGTCGTCAAAAAAAATTTTGAAGTTGAAAAAAAAATTCGTAAAAAATTTAGACCTCGACAAGAAAAATTTTAAAGTTGAAAAAAAGTTCGACCTCGTCAAGAAAAATTATGAAGTTGAAAAAAATTTCGAAAGAAATTCAGACCTCGTCGTCAAAAAAATTTTGAAGTTGAAAAAAAAAATTCGTAAAAAATTTAGACTTTGTCAAGAAAAATTTTGAAGTTGAAAAAAAAGTCGGAATGTGGTTGAAAAAAAACGCTCACCAACCTACAGGAATCCGTAAAACATGCTCACGTATGAAGAGCTTGCGCGATGATCATGGGGATATTTGGCAATACTATGTGGTGCTTAGTTCTAGTGAACTTGGGGCATGTCCCTTTCTCCTTATATTTGGAGAAGTTTTTTTACTCATTTTAATTTCGAATTAAAATTGGCAGCACTGTTTTTCAAAATTGTAATGAAATGTAAAAAGTTTAAGAGACATAATTACCTATTTTAATTTTTAAAAAATTAAATAATTTTTGAAAATATATAAAAATTTTGTTCTTTTAATTGGCGAACTTGGATTCCTCCCTGGAATGTCAATTGTCAAGGTACTTTTATGAAAAATTTCAGAATTTTTCAAATGGAGTTGTTGAAAAACTTTTTCACAAAAATATGAAAAATCAGTTACAAATGCCTGTTTTTAGCATAAAAATTATTCCAGATACCTACCAAGTCGACTCGACGTAATAGGTACTAACACTAAAATATTTTGTAATCTTCGTTGCCAGGTGAGAAAAAAAAAAAAAAAAAACTTGAAAAGCTACTCGAGCTAAAAATTCTTCAATTAACCCTTCATTAAGATAAATATTAAAAATATTCATTCCCACAAAAAAAACACTCAATAATCCCTGAACTCGTGAGCTTAATTCCTCTCACCTTTCCAGAAAAAAAATATAAAAATTATTAACACGTACAGATCAGCACATACTTATTATCTATACGAATAAAACTTCCATCAAATACCCACACCGTCTAATCGAACCTGTAAACCTCGAATTACGCTTTTAGACGAGCCGAAGCAGGTGGAAAATGGCTGTGAAAAATTTCCCATAAACTCGATCGATGTAAATTTTGCACATTTGCTTTCGTGGTTCGCGGGCATAGCGGTTTTTGACGCTTTTAAACAGTTCATTAATCTACCCCGAACTCTAAAAGTTTACGGGTGTCTGTCCGAGACGAATAAAAAGCCGCCACTAAAAGTGGCATCCCTCTCCATCCAAATGATACAGACGAATAATCGTAAAAAAAAAAAGCTAAACAAAAGCCACGTAAGAGTTGGGGTAATTTGACGGTCTGATCAACAGGCTGATTAGAAGATTGCACCGAAGCTGAGAGAACTTGGCACTGCATGGAATTCCCCAGCGATTCTGTATGAATTGTTGATTTTCGAGGCCAGCAGCGTACGGCTTAATACCATTGGAAATATTAACTTTTATACGATATTAATAAACCCAATGGCTGGCCACAAAGACGTAAATCTGCTCGCCAAATTTTATACGCTTCGGGTGTGCTGCTCGGTAAATGAATGTAATTTATTCGAATCTTTTTTACCATCGTTTTATTTCGTGCAGGTCATTGGAGAAAGTTTACGAGCTGGGATTATAGCCTTGGAAAGGTGGCGGATCGCGATTTGCGGTCTGGGCAGAGGGGGAACCTAGATCAAGTGTCGTTTTCTGGTACTTTAAAGTTGCGAAAACGTTGCTAGAAATTATGATGGCCGGAATACATTATAAAATGTTTCTCGTCTTATCGATATTCTCGACGTCGGATACGTTAAACTTTGCTGCTTAAAAGCTGCTGCCATAGAGCCGAATACCGTTTAATTTTCAAAACTCGCCGGAGTAACGCGAATCTGCGAATTTAATTAAAAGCTAAAAATTCCAACATGACGATTACCATCGTGGAAGTGGAAAAAAAAAACTGAATTTTCATAGCTTACTTAACGATATTTTTAATCTACTCGTATACGTAGATGGAATTATTAAGAAAATTGTGGAAAAATATCAATACGATGGAAAATTCCCCCTTTTTTTCGTGCTCTTTTGGCAACTACGCAACAGAAATTTCCTTTTCACACGTACGGAAAAATAGGTACTTTTTCATTATTTTTTCGCCCAAAAAAAACCTTGGGTGAAAAAAAACGAGAAAAAAGCAGCGCGTAAAATTCGTTTATTATTAATTATAAAAGAAGAGTTTTTCTACCGCTAAAAGGCCCTTTCATTCGAAAATTAATCATATAATTTTCATTCGTATCCGGTAGGGTTGAAAGTTTTTCGGTCGACTGATTTCGAAATTGTATAGCAAATAGTGTACTCTTTTTTTTTTCAAGATTATGCTTTATTATTTCTTTCTCAACGGTTGCGGATTTTCTACCAGTACGTTGGGAGATTAGTTCGTGGGAATTCATAAATGGAAGGTATCTATTTTATATACCAGACGAATATTTAATTCGGGATGACACAGTTCACTCGGATTGATCTTTTCTGCGGATCTATGCGGGTGTATTTTTTTCTAGATGAGGTGGTTCGGTATTCCAAGTTATTGGGGGTAGAATGTGGAAAGATTTATTTCACCTTGAAGTAAATTAAACTGTCGTAAGAGTTATTTACGGATAATTTAGTACGGAGTGGTGGAAGCTGCTTGATGTTGATTCCTCGTCTGTGGGTATTTTTTTTTCATCTTGGCCGAATTCGCCTGAATGGATTTGTATCTGAGGAATTGATTAATACGAGGCTCGTGTGGGTTTGGCGTATTATAACAGTTACCTCTTTTGTGTATAATGGATTGCATATTTTTCGAGGGATTTTTTCGCTTTTTTTTTCTCCTTTGATATCATTTTTTTCGCGATGAAGGTCATTTTTCAACTGTCGGAACAAAGAGCAGGTTGAATATTTAGAAAAGCGGCGGAATTACTTTGGAAGATGAAGAGGTAAAGGGGTGTTGAATTTTTGAATGTGAAATAAGCCTACCTACGCGGAGTCATTGTACGGCGGATGGCTGTAGGAAAGCGCTGGAATGTGGGGTATTTTATGAAAATGTGGTTTTTTTTAGGGTGGGATATGAAATTTTATGCGTTTTTTTTTTTTTTCTAGTGAAAGGTTTAGGTTTTTTTGAGGTGGGATTTGCGGTGAGGTTCGTTAATGATCATGAGATAGTGTGAGTATGGCAAAAATATGTGAGAGATCGGAAGAGGAAGATTTTTTAAAACTGGAGTTTTTCAATCACGCGAAGTGGTCATTCCCTGTCTCACTCAGCCAGTGCACATTTCTTATTTGTCCAACAGAGGTCCAACCTGTTTATTAATTAGACTGCAAAGGTCTTTCTTTTTTTCCATTTTCTATTTCTCTACCCATATTCAGGTTTTCAGTTTCCTCTTTCTAGTTTCTATACCTTTTTAGTAGTTTGCGGAGAATGTACAAGTACAATAAGGAGAGAAAAAGAGAAGAAAACAAAATTCTAGTTTCAGAAATCAAAATGTATCTACCTATTCTTTAAAAAATTAAAAATTTTGTTGTTTTTTTTTTAAACAGAATTTATTCATCCCTTACTCAAAAATGGTAGCTAATCAGTCGAACGTATCACGTTCGAATTGCTAGATTTGAAGAAACCGAGACGTTTTCCGAAAAAGCTCTTTTTGAGTTGGAAAAATTTGAAGAATTTTATTTCAAGGGAAAAAATGAATTTTTTTTTAGTACAAAGATTTTCAATTTTTTGAGCACAAAAATTTTAAATTTTTTCAGCACAAAAATTTTAAATTTTTGAGCACAAAGATTAAGTGGGAAAAATTTGAAGAATTTTATTTCAAGGGAAAAAATGAATTTTTTTGAGTAGGTACAAAGATTTTCAATTTTTCAAGAACAAAAAGGGTACCCCCGGATAAGATAGGCGAATCGGCCTAAGACCTACTTTTTGAAATTGACCCCCGAACATTATTAAGGACCCCAAAAAATGATTTTAGGAAATTTTTTCAACTCCCCAACTCACCCCCCTTTACCCCCACCCCCCAAAATAGCGAATTTTCGTTGAAAAATCGTATCTCCGGACCTAATGGACCAAAAATTCTGAAATTTATGTGGTGTATACAGGGAGGGGTGACCAATATTTGAGAATTTTTTCAGATTTTTTTTGCACTGCCTTCTAGCCAAAATTCCACTTTGAAACTTTAAAATCGCCATAATTCTGAAACTAAAAGATCTGCTTTTTTTTCATTTCGGTACAAATATAGTCCTACCATGGTACAATATCATGATATTTTTTTCAGATTTTTCGAGTTGGTAGAACAGACCTAAAAATGCGATTTACTGCTTAAAAAGACCAATTTCGCCATTCACGCAACGAAAAATTTTGAAATTATTTATGTGGTGTATACAGGGAGTGGTGACCAATTTTTAGGAATTTTTTCGGAATTTTTTTTTTCAGTGCATTCTAGCCAAAACCTCACCCTCAAACTTTGAAAATTGCTCGAATTCCAAAATTAACGGGCAAACGTTTGTTCTACTTTTTTAAAATGACCATCGGACATAATTATTAATTAAAAACACCAAAAAAGTCTTGGGTGCATCTCCTACCTTTCACTGCAATTCCCCCCCCCCCCCCATATCGGGTTTCGTCTAGAAATCTCATCTTGGTACCTAGTGAACCAAAAATTCTGAAATTTACGTGGTGTATACAGGGAGTGGTGACCAATTTTTGAGAATTTTTTTCAGATTTTTTTTTTGCAATGCCTTCTAGCCAAACCCCACTCTCTAACTTTGAAATTGTTCAAAAGTCTAGCTGGATAAGGGTTGAATTCAGCGCTGGATTAAATTTTCGTTCTTACCTTCCCAGATGGTATCCCTTGATGTAAAAAAAATCTTGAACACTTCTGGACTCTCTCCTTTCCATTTTGGTGTTAAGAACATTAAAAATAATGTCGAATTTGTATTTAGCTGGTCGAAATACCTCAATAAAAGTTCTTTTCGCGATCGTTTTACTTGAAGCCTTGAAATCGGCTATTTCTGTCATAAAAAATCGGTGAAAAATGATTTTGAAGATTTAAAAAAAAAATTTCTGATGCATTCTAGCCCAAAACCCATCCTCAAACTATGAAATCGGTCCAATTCCAACTAAAAAATTTATAAATTCTTTTTTTTTAGCACATACACAACCCTACCTTGATAGGTACAATATTCTTCATAGTTTTCTGTTTTTTATTTCCCAGCTCACAGAAAAAAAAAAATGCACTGTTGTTCAAAAAATTATCGTTTTGTCATTTATTCAAGTACAAATACGTATGACAATTTTAAATATACGCAAAAAAAAAACGCAGCTAATCATCGTCATCGCTTTCATCAGGAATCACTGGGTTCACTTCTTCAAAGTCGAATAATCGAGTCAGGATTTCCGCGGGTTTAAGAATGTTTGGTAAAAATCTTGCATAAGATAAATAGTAAACGATCGCGGCTACATGCGAACACGAACCTACAGTACGTCGGCCATTTTTACAAGTGCAGCAATATCGCTTTACTCCCTCAATACTGTTTGAGTAGGGATGGAATTTTCAAAAAACAAATGTCTAATGTCTAACTTCCAACACTCATTAAGTTTGATATAGTCGCTCAACATTTCTTAAAAATGATTCGAAAATTTCTCACGAACTTTGTACAGAAATGGAAATTTTGGGAAATTCATTCAAAAAAGTTGCCAAAGTTTGAGGGTGAGGGTTTGGCTAGAATGCATTGCAAAAAAACCTGAAAAAGTTCTCGAAAATCGGTTACCACTCACTACATACAGCACATGAATTTCAGAATTTTTGGTTTCGCGAATGACGAAATGGGTATTTATGAATAGTAACTCGCATTTTTTGATCTGTTATACCAACTCTAAAAATCTGAAAATATATTACCTATATTGTACCATGGTAAGACTATATTTGTGCCAAAAAGAAAAAGAATTATGGCGATTTTAAAGTTTCAAAGCGAGGTTTTGGCTAGAAGGCATTGCAAAAAAAATCTGAAAAAAATTCTCAAAAATTGGTCACCACTCCCTGTATACACCACGTAAATTTCAGAATTTTTGGTTCACTAGGTACCAAGATGAGATTTCTAGACGAAACCCGATATGGGGGGGGGGGGGGGAATTGCAGTGAAAGGTAGGAGATGCACCCAAGACTTTTTTGGTGTTTTTAATTAATAATTATGTCCGATGTGTAAGAGTGATTATGGCCCTGTCCAAGATTATTGGGAAATAATCTTGGGCTATGGTGTGGTGGCAACCCTGCGAGCAAATAGTGGTTGATCGACTCGCGATTCAATCTGCGATCGATCGAATCAGTCCTTTCGAAATCTCCTCGACAGCTAGGTCAGGCTCAGCACGGTTTTAAGGCTCAGGTCTCGCGCGTGTTTCACCAAGTAGGCTAAAGCAGTTTGTCGAAATTGCAATCAATTCGTAGTCGCCTCCGAATTTGCTATTTCTCTTCCTGCGTACCCCGAAACCCCGCGCGGTCCACACGTTCAGCGTAATTCGATATCGCGAGTTAATTGTTCCGAATTAATACGCGGTAATTTAGACCAATTGTTCGCGATAATTACTTTGTATTTTTACGCCGCTTGTACTTCCTACTCGCGCCCAAATACATCATTATCGCGTACACCCGTTCAGAAACTTGTGTCCTTTATTTTACCCAAGCTGCGAGTCCGGCCTTCCGTCCGCGCAGCCCAGCCAGAAATATAGGTACACGATAATACGTCGCGCCAAATTCGGTCATTTACGCCGCTCATCTTGGTGCCGTCGTCGGTTCTCTCAGCGCCGCTCTGTGCTCGTCGTCAAAATCATCAGCCGAAGAGTCACATCCGGACACATCGCTGGAACCGCCGCAGCCACCAATATCACCCGGCAACCCCGAATTTGGGCTCCGCACGCGACAGTAAAGAAGGGCCGGGGGCAGCCCTCAGGATCCACTGCCCGGAGCGTTCAACTCCCAAGCTCCCCGTGATCGTGCGAGATACGGCCGCGAGATATTCCCATCTTTACATATTGGCGCCCGAACCACGCGTGTCTTAATTTATGCCTGCAGATCGCAACTGCATAGGCCACTAAAAGCGGACAGCGGGGCCTTAATTGGCTAAAAACGGAACCCTTTGAAATTCGCTGTGCGACCAGCCAAATTTCACCCTTTGGTATGTACGTAAATAGCCTGAAAAGAAAAATATTAACGTAAAATCATCAAACGTGAATACTTTTCATATTTTTCCATCTATTTCTAACGTAAAAATTAAAATTTTCGATTTAATATGTCATAAAAATTCGAATTTCGATCTCTAAATTCGTAAAAAATCCAATTTTCGATCTCTAAATTCGTAAAAAATCTAATTTTCGATCTCTAAACTCGATTATTTATTCAAAATTCATCTCACTCAGTTCAAAAGAAAATATATTTACGTCCTAAAAAATCGTAGATAAATTTTTGCCAATTTTGATATATTACATCTCAAAATTCTAATATTCAGAAAAATATCCATTTTCGATCAAAGATACTTTTTATTTTTTGGTTTAGCCCAACCTGATTAATTCTTTTTCCCTCTAAATCTGTAACAAAGCGCAAATGGTCAAGTAAAATTTCCCGATTCAGATCCAAGGTTGTACCATCTCATTAAAATTCAAATCCTTTTGAAACTCGATAACAAAAAACGATCCAAATCTAAAATCCAGGTACAATCCTACAAAGGCACCGCATATCATTAATATTATTTTTTCGAAAATCTGGTCCATTAAATATCAAAATTTGACATTTCGGCACACTTTCAATTCTTTATTTTAAATCTTATTCTTTAGAAAACGAAAATCAACTAGACATTCTGTCTGCATTTCGGCACATTATCTCATCCGGCCTATTATTTTCAAAACTTTTAAAAATCGATCAATCAAATATAACCTGTCACAAAACGTTTCGATTTCCGGACCAAACAATACACCTTACGATCGCATTTTGGTACGCAAAAAATCACCCCATTATTTTCCAAAACGATTAAACAATCAATAAATTTCCGACCAACTCTTACGTTTTCTAAACGTGTCAATCAAAACCAAAAAACCGTTTCGATACTTCGCTCCAAATTTCGCACTTTTGATCGCATCTTAACCTACTTTCGTATCAATTCACAGCCTCATTAAAATTCAATTCTTTTGAAAACAGAAAACCAACGGAAATAGGATACAAACGTTTTGACATTTCCCATTATTCTTTTCAAAAAATCTGTCAACTCAAAATCAATTAATTATCTAAATTCTCCAAAATCCTTTGTACTTTGTAAATCTAAAATATAACTTTTCGGACCATATAAAATCATCCCATTATTTTAAATTCACGAATCCCCTACTTGAAGGCTATTACCAAAGACCCCCATAATCCCTTTTGCGCGAAAAACGTAACGACCAAGGAATCATCCAAGGTCAATTACGAAAAAATCGTATCGCTTTCTCTTTTAATAACGCCGCCGATTCCTACAAAAAATCACTGGCGTCTTCACCCCATTGAATTAAAAGGAAACGACACAAATAAACGGTCGGCTGGAACCATTCAGCCAATTACTACCGGACCGAATTCCAACACATCGCATCAAGGGAAACCAGACTACGACAATACCGATTCATTTCAAACACAAGCTTACGCACCTTGTGAATAAACCTCGAACACGTCATCTCAGAAGCAGCCAACGGACGCAAATAGGCAGCAACGGAAGCCTACCCAAGCTACCTACTTCATCACGTAAACTGCTAATCTGAAATTTTTTCTCAATTACAGCGCTGCAATTACTAATAATTACAGCCTAGTAAACATTCCCCTGTCTACTTTCTCCTGTTTCTCCTTACTTTCCCTTTCTCTCCTCCTAAATACCTTGAAATACTGCAATCAATAATTTTGAAAATTGCGACAGTACGTGGTACAACGACAACTGCAATTTTCAGCGATTTTGATACGCAGTACTTCCCTCGACCTCCCCACTGAGACGGCACGAGCTATACGGCAACTTCAGTGTACCATCCTTTTACCCCCCACAAATATTTTCAATCCGCTGCGACAGTACGTGTAAAACGACGACTGCAGCTATTAATTCAATTTTTTATTTCAGCTTTTCGACCCCAGCTACCACAGCACGTGTACACGGCGACCGTAGCTTCAAAATTTTCTTCCTTTCAAATTTCCGCGACCTAGAAAATCAAAATTTAAATTAAAACATACATCAAAATTTTCGAAATCGGTTTAAAAATAGGATAACACCTGCCTACGAAATATAGCACGTCCACACGACTGCTACTTCAAAATTCTCTTCTTTTCAAATTTTTTCGACCTAAAAAAATTAAAATTCGATTAGATAACAACCAAAATTAATCAAATATCTAAATCACGAAATAAAAAATTGAAAATTCATAAATCCGCGACGCGTAAACCAAAAATGAATCCACCTGATTCACCTGTCACACCGAGACACTCTACAAGAGCCTCAACTTCGATTTACAAAAGACCACCAATACCGCTCGCGGCAACCACGACTTCGAAAACAAAAAGGAACTTAAATTCAACTTTTGAAAAAGAGATGAATATTCCTAAAAATCCACCAATAGGATCGTTTGAAAATGCTCCACCTCCCTTCGAGGCAGGAATCCAAAATTTGAGTGCGGACGACACCCCGCAAGTCTCTCCCATACTGGAAGACAATAATGCGTTGTGTGCAGATCCGACTCAAAACGATCTTTCTGTAATTACGAACCCGTTAGATAAGACTATCATACCCACTGAAAATGAACCCAGTGTTCAAAACTCGTTGACAAATTACGTACCTCAAGTGAACAGTGGCTTAGCTCCCTTCACATACGAAAATCGTAATAATGGCGCCTTCCAGCTCCCTACTGTCAATGTACACCTCATTAACCCTATAACTAACCCACCTAACGAAACTCAAACTGAACATGTTGAATCTCAACCAACTGTAACTGAAACTCAACAAAATACTGAAACTAAAACTCAACCTATAACTGAAACCACGTCTGAACCCCCCCTTGAAGGAACCGACTTACTCCAAATAAGGGAGGCAATAAGGACGACCCAAAATAACCAAAAAACTTACGAAAATTACATAAACTCGAAAATGAACGATGTCGAAGTAAAATTTGACGACATAAGAATAAAAAACGAGGTGGCAGAGAAGAAAGTCGAAGCTGTAATGGCACACGTGAACCATTTAGTACAATTTTCAAACGAGGCACGACCTGAATTAGACAAAATTCCCCAAATTGCGAACATTGTAAATAGACAAGCTGATAGACTCGAAGAAACGGCTGCTCACCTTTTGGAAAATCAAAACATAAATTCATACAAAATTCACAATTTACAAACTCGAGTCTCTCATATCGAAAATTATGGTCCGGTCCCAAGCCAAAATTCGGACATGAAAAATTTACCTCTAACCATTCGAGCACTTACTGATGGCGGTATCGTATTTAATTGGGACAACCGCCATCACCCTTTCGATTTCATTGACAAATTTGAAAAATATTTGAGAAACATAAAAATGAATGGGTACGCCAAATGCCATCTATTTCGAGGCTGTATACAAATTCCCAACAAGAAAATTTGGCTCGAAACCCAAGACAAAATTGAGTGCTACGAAACCCAACGTGAAAATTTTATAAAAGAATTTTGGAACAAACAAGCCCAAAGGCAAACTCTTGAACATTTTAGACTAAAAACGGTAGTCCAGACCAACAGTGATATTGCCAACCTGTGTATAAAATGGCACGACACCTTAAACAAAATTTATCTTTTGACCACAGAAAAAGAGGTAATATCTGAAATGCTAGAAAAATTACCCTACGAAATTCATTGCAAATTTTCAATTTCGGAACAAACTAACTTATCTGAATTTATGCAAAAAATGCAAGAAATTGCATTCTCAATCGATGGGGATGAAACTAGACTCAAGTTTACAAAATCTAAACAATCTAGATACCCCCAACAAACATCTACCGCAAAAAGGCCATATGAAACGAATACACGGCCTGGAAATAATGACAGAAATAAATTTCCTCAACAAAATCGTATCTATAGGATACCCAAGAAACAATATGAGGAAATGATGAAGAAAAAACAGAATGACAACTCGACTCCCAAAAATAATGACAACCCCAAATTTGACAAAAAACCCAAATCGACTTCGAACCCCGCACAACCTCCGCCACCCAAATCAGAGAATCCACCGGTCAATAAAATCGACGAAGAATTACACATCGCCGATACAAGCGACGACGAATACGTATTATACCAGGTGGACTCTGAATCAGCATCCGAAGGGGAGGGGTCGGGAAACGAAGAAGACTAGGTGGTAATGGGCAACCCCCTAGTCCCGCTATAAAGAAACCACCCCCTGATCTTCCGATACTCGATGAATACGAGCCCATAGGGGATGGATTCGCCCATTTTATCGGAACAATGAGAGCAAAAGACCAACTTAATCTACCCCCCTACCTAAAAGGACAAATTTCGATGTCAAATTTAATCCAAGCCTTGACTGATGCAAAGCTTACTAAAACAAAAGTACTACTTTGTATAGGTCAGCGCGAACTAAATTATATGAAAATTCCCTACGAAGCAATTCACAAAATGCTTCTCAAAATTTTAAATCGCATTTTCGAAATGGGCGCAACAAACATCATTTTACTTTTCCCCCTCCTAAAACCACGCAAACCTGATGACCGAAACGTCAGTCTGCGTAGATACATTCGATTCAGGCAAATATATGCAAAATTCACACAGGATAGACGCATCACATTTTGGCGACGCCCAGCAGAATTTTTTATAAAGCAAGAGGTATCGGAGACTTTTGCTGGAAAAACATTTCAAAGGCCCGCCGCAGATAAAAATCTGAATATGATTGCGGACAAATCAAAATTCGTTTTCGCGGAAAAAATTCAAACATACTTTATGTCCATCAAAACATATCCTGACATTTTGAAAATTTTAAAAGAAGATTTTGACGACCTAAATAAAACAAATCAAGAAATTGACATCAAGGGCCCAGTAAAACAAATTTTCGACTCAAATTCAAAAGCTTTCGAAGAACTTATGAACCCCAACAATTTTTCGTTCAAGCCCGAAAAAATTTTACCCCCACCCAAATACGAAAGAATCAAAACATCTATAACAAAAATTCAGGAAAACCCACAGAAATTTAACCCAAATCATGACAATTCTTCCACCCCGGACATAAAATCAAAATTTTCGGACCCAAATAAGAAAATGCGACCATATCAAAAAATAAAAGCACCCCTAAATCACATCGAAAAAATCGACTCCGATCAAAATTTAGAAAAGGACCTCCAAAATGAAATTTCTGAAAAACCCACCTCTTCGGATGAAATCTTCCCTCCAATTTCGGACAAAACTTTCGACCTCTCGGGCTCCTCCGACTCTGAAACAGAAAAAGAAGAAAACCAAAAATTAAACACCATTGATGCAATCGACAACATAAATAAATTACAACACAAAATTGATCCTATGATAAAAAATCAAATAATTTCGGAAAAAACTGAAGACCCCACTTGTGCTATACCTTTATTGATCGAGACCAAAACATACGCGGCACAATTAGACACAGGTGCCCTCCCCAACGTCCTCTCTCATGGTACAATAGAATTATTGACTCGAAATTGTCCCGAATCGGTAAAATACATCCCTTTATCCCGACCTGTAAACTTGAAAGTCGCCGACTCACGAATCGTACGTACTATGACACATCTTGTACAAGTGACATTTCAATTCGGCGACATCGTAATGTCAATGCCTTTCTACGTAATCGACATAGCCTCCCCCCTCTTCATCATAGGCAGGCTATCTATGAAAATCTTGAAAATTGAAATGAATCAAGGCGAAAGCTACGCTCATTGTACGCCAAATGGGGCAGAATATCGCACCATTTTACCATTTTTAACAACAGATGAATACCAAGGCGTAGAAACATTTGCAATTGAGGTAGAAAAAGAGTTCGAGCATGAAAATGCCCAATTGTATTACACAAAGACTCATATCGCCAAATTCACACAACTAGACGATGACGAAAAAGATAACGGCCCTGAATTATTTTGCAAAAAATTACGAGCTGATCTAATGGACGCCATACAAAAGGGATGGATCACCCAAAATGAGGCCGATGACGCCTACAATCAATTAATCTTATTTTCTGACTGCTTCAGTCGCTATCCTGGCAAATACACTGGCGACGAAGTACATTTCAAATTTATTGACGGAAACGGACATCGTGAAAAATGGAGAGGTGAAAAATACAAACCGTCTCGAAAATTAATGGTCCAAATTAAAAAAGCCATCAAAATAATGCTGGCACTCAAAATCATACAACCTTCAAAATCTCCCTATATAAATACAACTGCTCCCGTTGTGAAAAAGAATGGTGAAATACGTTTGTGTCTAAACGCAGACGAACTGAATACCTGGCTGGAAAGACTCCTTACCGAGCCGCGTGAAATCGAAGGTATTATCCACGGCACAAACGCTAAGTGGTTTAGTACACTTGATTTCGTATGCGGATTTTGGCAACTGGTCTTAAGCGCCGAGTCAAGACAATACACCGCGTTTCAAATAGACGGTCAAGTCTATGAATTTCTCCGAATGCCCTATGGAATAAAAACGGCCTCGGCGGAATTCATAGAAATGATGAACAAAGTATTTCCCGACGACATCGAGGGCGTACAGACTTTTGTAGACGACCTACTTATCACGGCTGAAACATTCCAAGAAATGCTAGAAAGAATAAAGAAAGTACTTTTGAAAATTAGGGAAAATGGCCTGAAATTAAATCCCACAAAAACAAATTTATTCAAACAAGAAACTCAACATCTCGGCTATACTTTGGCAAAAAATGAAATTGGAAAACAATCGGAAAAAATTCAAAAATTTGAGGCCTTCAAACAAAAATACACCAAAAAAGGAATTTTTAAGCTCTCGGAAATCAAACACATTCAGACCCTTACAGGCTTAACCGGCCTTTATAGACGATTTATTCCAAATTATCAACAAATTTTGGCACCTATTTATAAATTAACCGAAAATAACGTTCCCTTTGTATGGGGCCCAGAACAACAAGAGGCCTTTAGACAGCTCGAAGCAGAATACAAAAAAGACTTTAAATTAACACCTCCGGATCCAAAATATGATGTATATTTGGACACCATGGTAACTGACGACGCAATGAACGGCGTATTATATCAGGTTATCAACGGTGCCGAAAATATACTCATGTTCACGAGTTATGCTTTTAGACCCCATCAAAAGAAATACACGATCGTAGATAAAGAAATGCAGGCACTAGTAACCACCATACGAAAATTATCTTTTTGGCTCCATGGACAAAAAATTCACATTCGATCAAATTTGAAACCTGTAGTCCATAAATTCGAGACCCTAATGCATACACACCGTAAGGCGGCAGGCTGGATCACCGAATTAAATGGCTATGACCTGACTTACGACCTAAAATCCAAAAAATCACTTTATAAAATTTCGGCCCCCGAATTAACCCTTTGTGCAATCGAGGCCCCCTTAGAGGCCCTAGTCCATCACATCGACTGCACCCAAATTCAACCCTACGCTGTCGAATTTTCGGAATGCTCAATAAAAGACCTATTTTACTATTTAGAAGAAATCCATACTTTTCAAAAAGAAGACCCTGCATGCAAGAAAATCACAGAACTTTTGGAAAAAGACCCTCAAAACGTAAACAAAATTATAAAACGACAGCTTGCTTGTGGCAAAAAATACAAAATTGAACAAAACGATCGAAAACAAAATATCCTATTAAGAACCTATGAGGACGGCAGTGCAGTACCTGTATTGCCAAAGGACCTCTTTTATGACGTCGTAGATTATCTCCATGACGCGTATGGACATGTAGGTCCAGGCAAACTTGAATTAATTTTCAAACGCCTGTACTACTATCCAAATGCAATGAAATATATACGCGAAATTTCCAACGCTTGCATAATATGCAAGGTAAATAAAAACTACGCCATGAAAAAGGTCCTAGAATATGCCCAAATTGAAGCCTACTCCATCGGCGAAGTAATATCAGTCGACCTCTACGGCCCAATTACCAATCCCATAGATGAACCTAGAAATTTAATCGTAGCTAGGGACGTATTTACTGGACGATGCTGGATTGAGCCCCTTGAGGACCCTAACGACTATTACGTCACAAAAAAGATGAAATTTATCATCAAAGACATCCAGAAACACAACGTAAAAATCAGAAAAGTCATAAGTGACAACGGTTCAGTTTTCACATCAAAAGCTTGGGCTGCTCTTTTGGACTCCTTCGGCATAGTGAGGGGCCTTACCTCCAGTTTTAATCCCATGTCCAGCTTGGTCGAAAGAACGATGCGAATTATTGGTGATAAGCTGAGGATAAAGCTCAACACTTACCGAGATACTCAAAAAACTCATTGGGGATGGGACGAATTCGTTAGAGACATCCAAAACGAAATAAATAATACCCCCAGTAAATATCAAATTAAGCCCAACGAAGCCTGGGGAATAACAGACAACATCTCAGAAAAAATCCCCACCAAAGAAGCCCCCACCAACTTTCGATACGAACTCAAAAAGCTTCAAGAGAATCAGGCTAAAAATGAACCAAATTCGACGACCTCCGAAATTTTGTTATCCAAAAAACTTCCTCCGGATAAAATAATGACCGATGAAAATGGCTATGCAACCATCACCGCAGATGGAGCCTGCTCCAGAAACGGTGACACGGATGCAATAGCCGGAATCGGAATTTGTTTTCACCCAGAGAGTGAAGAAAATGTAAGTGAAAGAATTCAAATTCAAAATTACCCAATCTCAAACAATTTGGCCGAATTACAAGCCATTAAAGTAGCTATGCAAATAGCTCGCTTTAATGAGCTCAAAAAAGTAAAAATTGCTTCCGATTCAAAATATGCAGTAAATGCAATAAATGTGTACAGTAAAAATTGGGAAACTAATGGATACAAAAATGCAAAAAAGAAACCTGTACACCATAAAGACCTTTTCGAAGAAATTATAAAAATGGGTACTGAATTTGAGTCCTTTCAATTATACCATGTGAAAGCTAGAAAGCTTGATCATGCGAACATAATTGCGGATAAATTAGCCAAAAAGGCCGTCTACACATGCGAATTAAAAAATCAAAAAATAGAAAAAATGACGCATAGAGAGGCCATAGAGGCTTATATCCGCGAACGACGCAGAATTCAAAGAATTCAAGACGAATATTCTTTCAATAAAACTCACGGCGACCCCACCCCCCTCAATCCTGGCGACATGGTCATGGTCACAGAACACCAAAATCAAAGAAATATTGACCATTCATCAAAATTATTCCCCAAAAAACATGGACCCTTCATCATAAAACATCGCGTCACTCCAAACACCTATCTTGTTGCTCGACTTGAAGACATCGAAATGGAAGACCTCAAAAGCATACTGTAAACATTCGGCAACTCACCCTCTTTTTGACCAAAGAACAAATTGATTTTTTGAATAATGACGCTACCCTTAAATCAAAATTACAACATAAAACTGTTAGAGAAAAAATCAAAGAATTTTTGGAAAAACGATTCGAAATTGAAAACGACCTTAACAAAAAAGAACTCGAAAAAACAACAATTACAGTATCCGATGACGTCATTAAAAAGCAAGCGGCCGCACAACGAGCGGAACGGCTTGCAAAGCGGGCAAAAGAACAGGAAAATTTCCTACCTAACCCCCCTGACGAACGTTCAAAAAATAGGAAGAAATTCGACCAACTGCAACCGAAATTAAAAAGACTAAAAACCGACGACCTCGCCAAACTAGAGGAGACAATAGACAAGGCCGCCGCCACCAATAAACGAAAGTCTGAGATTAAGGATAAAGCGAAAAAATACATTGAAAAACGTGACAAAAAGCCAGTTCTAGGAAACGACAATAACCTTCCCCGTCGTAAACGAGGAAGACCCAAAACACTACCACTGGCTCTGGCAATGCTAAAATACATAAACAATGACGAGAAAGAATACATTGCGAGAGCCTACGAAACTGACTAGTCCGACTAAACGATCCTTTGAACACCATATCTAACTACAATAAACCTGTCAATATCCAAAATCTTCAACACAATAACCGAACCGAACTAGCGCCAGTCCCACCCCCCTTAGATAACCAACAAACGAAACCAGATCCATCCAAAATCACGAAAGCCAATCTGTTCTTTTTGTAACTCCGTATGAGCAAGTTCTCGACTTCTCCTTCTCGTAAAATCGCGCATTTGCAACCATTTCAATTTCAGACCGTATTATTTTTTCGTTTTTACATCTTAATTACCTCCTCGATCTCGACAATTAACTACTATCGCGAATCAACTGATCGTATGTTAATCTTATGCATATTTTTTCGATTTATCTTCCATCTCGTTAACATTCTCGCTAAGATTTCAACAATTGACCACCATCTCACCGATCTCGCCAATTCCAATTTACTCGTTTCTATTTCGTCGACGTCGTATATATTGTAAGTACCATTCAGAAATACCTAACTGATTTTTCGCGATTTTTCCCTTTTATTTTTTTTTACCATTATTATTGCTTGAATAGTGCAACCGGCTAGATGGACAAAAACCATCCCAAAATAATCATAAAAATAAAAACTTTTTGGCTACTTAAATTTTTAAATTCTTTGGCAAGTGACAAAACCATTTCGAAAAACATCTGCAAACCATGCAGAATAAAAATTCCGCGTCTTATTACGACAGAAAAACCACCGTCGCGCAAGCAGAAAACAAGAAGTGCCCGATGCAACAGTACGTGCAAACGACAACCGCATTGAGCAATTCTACATTTTCACGCGACGTCAAAATTTTTAGAAAAATTTGTAAACATAATTGTGAAATCAGGTACTGCAACAGTACGTATACACGACGACCTCAGTAAATGGTTCCACAATTACAAAAAAAAAAAAATGAAAAATGAATTTCAAATTCCAAAAATATCAAAATTTAACAACTTCGAAACCTGAAAAATCTACAAAAAATTCAATAAATTTTCTCTTGACCACGACAGTACGTGTACAACGACGACTGTGAACACGAGAAAATGAGACTAAAAAACGAGCCGGCGACATCATTCAAGCAATACACTAAAAAAACCTCCCATGCTTACAATAAAATCAATTCATAGGCGGTAATAAATGGCGATCGTACACATTGTTCATTGATTATTAACATCAAAACGAAAATTTATCACGCGAAATTCAAAAAATAGAGAGAGAAAAGAAGAAAAATCACCCTCACGAAAATAAAAAATCAAACATTCGAACCATTATCAAAAAATCAATCAAAATTTTTTTTTACACTTTGATAATTCGACGACATCTAAATCAAAAATTTTGGTAAAAAATTGGAAATTCCATCATTCAAAATTTTCTCTCTCACTCTTCAAAATTAATTCGATGTAACACCACGATCACACGAAACCAACCGTGATCAAACAAAATTATTCAAATGAAAATTCGGACAAATTTAAACATCACATAAATCAATGATATCGATTCCAACCAAACCACATATTCACCCTCTATGAATTGCATAAAATAACACGACGCCATAATCAAAAATCTGATTGCTACATGGAAATCATCACCACACCGGCAGAAAATAATTCCACGCACCAATCAGATGCACCATTCTTAACCCTTTAACCCCTGGGACCGCACAAATGCTCATTGCCAATTCACAAATTGCTAATACACGCCGTAAAAAATCCATACTCGAACACTCAGCGCACACTGATACCTTCCAACGCAGACAAAAAATCCAACAACTCAAGAAAATACACGAAAATCAAAAATAGATTTGGAATACATACACCGTTGAAATTATTACCCACATATACATTCGTTCAAACCCGACGTCAAGATAAAAACCAATACGACGCCATCAAAATTCAAAATCTTCAGATATCTCTTGAATCCAAAAATAAACCATTTATCAGAAAAGAAATCGAAACCGACGACTTGGAAAATACCACCCGCTGAGTGTAACGAGAATAATCTGCACACAACTCCAACGCTACGTACCACTCCTCCCCGCTCACTCCTTAAAAACGTTCATACGTAACCGGTGAATTGAATAAAACGACGTACGAAAAATAAAACCTGATAAAAACTATATAGAAATACACGTATCGCCATATCCAAAATTTTTCTATTTCAAATTTCACTCTCTGTTTTGATTTTATTCTCTCTCTCTTCTTTTATTTCATCTCTCTCTCTCTCTCTTTCTCCCTTTCTCTCTCTTCTCATTTCTTTTCTTCGACTTCCCGTCGTCTCTACCGTTTCACAATTTGCAACGTTCCCCCCACCGCAACCACTTCCACATCTAGCAACGACTACGCTACACTCACACACACAAGTTCGACAACATAAACACGTCGCATCTACCCCAATTCACCGGCCACGCGAACGACCTTCACAAAAATGCACCGCCTGACCGATTAACCCACTACACTTCATTATCAATGAAACGCCGCAACCATTCAAAAAACGCTCTATCTTATCTAAACCGATGCGACATTTCTAAGAATACCAACGACCGTTTAATCGCTCCATTTTACTTTCGCTTTTTTCTTTTTTCATTCATTCAAACACCCTCGTTCATTGACCTATCTTACGTTCATTTGAAAAATACGTACCCAAATTTACATTTCATGACCAATAAATTATTAAAAATACGCTGCGTATGACAAAATCACACTATCTTTCGATCTCAAAAATAACACACTACATTAACGAATAAAATACAATTACATTTTCTCTTTTTTATCCCAAAATTATTTCAAAATACCATCTTTTCGATTTCAAAAATAAATCAATGCTGCAAAACTTCAAAATATCCATAAAAAATTATGACTTTGATCATCAAAATTAAAAAATACAACATACTCTAAAATTTCGACCACAAAAAACAATCCCCTTCCCAAAAATTAATTAATACCTCTAAAATTCAAATTCCAACCACAAAATTCTAGCGAAGCACAAATGGGGCAGACTTTCAACAAAAATTCAGAAACCCCTCCCCTTTTCTTTTCTTCAAAATCAAAATACGACATACAAAAACCTCTACCATTCAAAATGCTATTTCTAAAAAATTCTCACGACCTATTAAAAATCAAAAAATTTTTTTTTTTTTTCACTATTTTTCTCAAAATTGACAGCCACAGCATATGGGGCAGGATTATCAAAATTTTACCACATTAGCACCACTTTCGACCTGTCGGCGATCCCTTTCGGCCGTTCCGAGGGTCAGCAGACCGCAAAATTTACCCAAAAAACTAAATAGCCGCACCGGAATACCCGGATCAAAATTTATTATCATAAAAATCAAAATTTCACTAATCTTACTCAAAAATCGACAGCTACTGCACATGGGGCAGGAGTATCAAAATTTTATCAAGCCAATACCACTTTCGACCCGTCGGCGATCCCTTTCGGCCATTCCGAGGGTCAGTAGACCGCAAAATTTAACCAAAAACCCTGCATAAGCCGCACCGGAATATCCGGATCAAAATTTACTACCATAAAAACTCTTTTTTTTCCCTTTCTTTCAAAAAATCGATATCCCACGACATATGGGGCAGAAATTTTTCACTCAACCAAATACTTCGTGGCACATATGGGACAGGGACTAAAATTCCAGTCAAAATTCCAAAATTTTCAACAAACAGAACCTTCCTACGACCTCTAAATTTGAAAATGATCACCTATCATGTCTATAAAGCAAAACGAGCAAAAACACTTACCATATCCATATCAGGATCCAAATAAGAAAAATCCCACATCCTTTCTGGCACAAATTCTGCTTACTAACGCTACATATGTCGCATCAACTAACCAATAATCTGCTTCCATGTCTGTAACAAAAAAAAAAAAAAAATTTAACACACTCATGTAAATTTTTAACAAAAATTAACAAATTTTGGCCATAAATAACATCCTAAATTAAATATATATTTGGTAATTGCCATTTTTTAACCCCTTTCTTTTTTCTTTTTCTCTCCCCGTTCAAATAAACAGCGATATGTCTGACAAAGATTACGTTCCATCGGACAGTGAATACGAGACATATTCGGAACATACCTACACCAACCCGAATACCCGATCACAATCCCGTCAGACGATGAAGATTTGATCGAAAATAACCAACCGACATCGCCTATAATAATTTCGGACCACGAACAGACACCTCCGCCCCAAAGACGGCAAACAAGAGCTAGCAGGCGTCCCAGGGGTAGACCCCCCGGTCCCCCGAAGGCATTTCCCACCCTGTGCAAGTGTCGGACAAAATGTGAATGTCCGAAATTCCCATCGCACTATTCAGGGTGGGAATGCAAGTTTAATAACAAGCGACGCCCTAAAAATTCTCCTGTTTCAAAACAGATTATGGCAGATACGAAGAACATAATATGCTCTGGCTGCCGCAGCCTGCTCGGAATCACCTCTCCATATGCTACGAACGAAGTGCCGGCCAAGGGACCATACATCGCAACAAAGTGTGGACATTTGTTCCACACGGAATGCATAATGTTGGCCCCACACATTGCCGATGGTCACGTGCAATGCACGTACGCGGGCTGCGGCAGGCCAGTGCGCATCGAAGAGCTCCTCCCGCTGCGGCCAATAGTAGTCGATCAACACCTCCAGCTGACCGCCCGGCAAGCTAACGAGACCATAAGCGCAATGGAGGCGCAGCGCCGGGCGGAAATAAAAGTTTATCATCTAAACAACAAAGTAAAAGCGCTGGAGGTGGAGCTCCAAAACCTCCGGACCCAGCGCTACGACGATCTCGACGATATAATCGTGGAACCGCTGGATCAAAGGCTGCAGCGGGAAGGAATCGACTTCCTACCGGACCCGGAACCAATGGACCATCAAAACGAACCTCAACCGGGACCTTCACATCGGATCACGCCGCCGCCTCCGCCGCCGCCTCAGGAAAATCCACCGGTGTGTAATTTATTTACGATAAATTTGAACCCGGTGGATTTCCTAATTAACCAAACACTGGAATCCGAGGAAGGTGCCATGGCCGAGAACAGTGAAGATGCGGGGGCGGAAATACCCCCCGCCCAGGATCTACCCCAGGCCATGGCACCAACCAACGGCGAAGCGATAATATACGGAGACTTCCAGTTTACCCGTCTCCACCCCCTCGCCTTCACGGTGAGGGAGCTTCGACCTCCGAAATTCCCAGCGACGCCGTACGCCATCTTCAGAGGGAACTTTTGGATTTGTGGAGACGGGTACCCGAGGCTGGCGGCGCGGATAGCTACAGAAAAGAAATCGTACCGAAATCGACTAGTTCCAGGGATCTTTCATCCACCACAACTAACTTTCGTGGACTTCCTATCGAAAATCGAGACGATGAAGCGCACCCCCCGACAGGTCATGTTGTCCTGCTCGGGGGACATCCATCAGGCTTGGAATCTCCCATGGGTCATCGGGAAATACAAGCAAGTGGCCGAGACCTTACGAGATAAAGGAACCCAGCTCCTGGTCATGTTTCCCCCCATTCCACTGGATCCAATGGAGGGGGAACAAGAACCAATTTGCGACACCTTCAACCGGGAAGTGTTGATCGACCCCGAGGTCCGAGGCCTCGAGGTCCAGATCGCCTTCCCGGTTTACGCAGAAAACCTGGGGGCCAGGAAACAGATAGCTGGCGAGATTACTCACACCATAAAATCAGCGTTTCCACTTCTCGCCTTCCTGGATCTAATCATCGCCCACAAGTAAGATCAGTTTACTCTCAATTTAATTAAATATTAAGTCCTGGTATCACACCCACATAAACTGGTACGTATTACAAAATCAAAGAACCAAAAACCACTTTTCCACCATAACCTCATGGCTTGAAAACTAACAAATTTCAAGAAAAATATAAAAATAAAAATCGTAAAAAACTTAAAAAATCAAAAAAAAAATACTTGCAACAGTGAGCGTGAACCATAAAACCAAAATCAAAAAAAAAAAAATCGAAAAATAAAAAAAATTGTCAAAAAATATATCAGTAACAGAGTGTGTGATTCAAAAATAAAGAAATTTGCGAATTTTCAGTCGACCAAAACAATAGCCATACCCAAAACCAAAAAACAATACTCTTTCGAAATTTCGACGACCTCAAAAAATTCAAAAAATACAAAAAAAAAAAAAGAGGAAGAATCAAAAATCTGGAATGACAAGACATAAAATATTCTATTATATACAATATTAATTTTACCTGCTAACCTGTTCACAGTCCACCACGCCAATAATTTAATCGTCGAGATACGTTTGATGTTTTCTCCGCTGCCCAAAATGGAACTCGATACCGCCCGGCGACACCTGAAAACATCAAAACATCGTTAATATTATCATCGTTCTCGCCGCTACCTACCAAGACTGCAATACTTACCGATTATGTAAAATTCTTCCCGATCTGTGATACCTATGTCTGTAAATAATGTGCATTTTCATATTTTTATACTTTATATTTCTTGTATCAACCCTTGTACATACGTCAATTATTTCAAAATTCCCCAAAATATTTTGTCTTTTTAAATTTTTACGTCGCAGGAAGAGAACACTTATGATTAAAAAACCCAAAATCCCATTTTTTGTTATTTTCATACCCAAATTTCACATCTGAAAATTTACCCACCCTGTTTATTCTTATTTACCGACAAAAAACATTGAATTTTTATTTTCAAAACCTAAACCCAAAACCAAAATAGCAAATTAGACCCATTATAGATTCAAAATTACCCCTCCAAATGTCAAAACAATAGTTCACCATGTTTAAATCAATCATCACAAACCAATTACCCCAATATTTTATATACATATTTATTTTTATGCTTATTTTTTGTCATTATTTCAACCCATACATGTTTATATTTAAGTATGAATCACATTGTCTGCGTTTTCACGACGTCCACAAAAAATTTACCACCTAGACATCAGTCTACTCGGACACATAAACGCATCACAAAAATACTGCGCTGATAACGGGCCAACCTGCCTACGAAAACAACCAAAGCGCATCGCACACTTTAATGTGCAAATTATTTTATTTTTCTCATTACCATTTCTTTTTATTTTTGCCATGTTATACCATAAGATATTATCTTTTTTTTCATTTCTATTTCTTGCCAATGTATAAATATTTCCATAAACTTAAGCTAGACCGCACAAATTCCCCCATTATTTTTATAATGTCCCTTTTGTAATTTGCAAATTCGGATGCGACTCACAACTGCCTATTAACACACCGCACAAAAAAGCAGTTTTGCAAAAGCAAGAGCCTGACCGAAACTTGTCAAAATTATTTTCAACGCATTTCGAAATAACAAAAAGGACAACCACTATAAAAATGAAAAAGATGACTTAAAACAAATCTACGACATCAAAATTCTAATTTTTCTCACCCACAGCTGCGTCTGTGTTCAAAATTAAATCAAAAAAGCTCATTTCTTTCGGTTCAGCAAAAATTTTAGAATTCAGACTAAAATTTCAAAATTCAGATTAAAATTTCAAATTAAACAGTCATCCAGAGCTCGCAGTGCTTTCGATCACTGTCAAAAATTCAAAATTAAAGCCAGACCTACTTCGAATACAACTTTACACTGGTACTTCCAGGTTACCACCACCCATAGCCAAGTTCGATGGGGCAGGGACCATGATACACTCTAAGAACTGAAAGTTTGACCTCGAATTTGGGGTTCGAACTCGACTCTGGGGTGTGAGCTACCCCCTCCCCCTCATCAAGTCCGATGGGGCATATGTAAGAGTGATTATGGCCCTGTCCAAGATTATTGGGAAATAATCTTGGGCTATGGTGTGGTGGCAACCCTGCGAGCAAATAGTGGTTGATCGACTCGCGATTCAATCTGCGATCGATCGAATCAGTCCTTTCGAAATCTCCTCGACAGCTAGGTCAGGCTCAGCACGGTTTTAAGGCTCAGGTCTCGCGCGTGTTTCACCAAGTAGGCTAAAGCAGTTTGTCGAAATTGCAATCAATTCGTAGTCGCCTCCGAATTTGCTATTTCTCTTCCTGCGTACCCCGAAACCCCGCGCGGTCCACACGTTCAGCGTAATTCGATATCGCGAGTTAATTGTTCCGAATTAATACGCGGTAATTTAGACCAATTGTTCGCGATAATTACTTTGTATTTTTACGCCGCTTGTACTTCCTACTCGCGCCCAAATACATCATTATCGCGTACACCCGTTCAGAAACTTGTGTCCTTTATTTTACCCAAGCTGCGAGTCCGGCCTTCCGTCCGCGCAGCCCAGCCAGAAATATAGGTACACGATAATACGTCGCGCCAAATTCGGTCATTTACGCCGCTCATCTTGGTGCCGTCGTCGGTTCTCTCAGCGCCGCTCTGTGCTCGTCGTCAAAATCATCAGCCGAAGAGTCACATCCGGACACATCGCTGGAACCGCCGCAGCCACCAATATCACCCGGCAACCCCGAATTTGGGCTCCGCACGCGACAGTAAAGAAGGGCCGGGGGCAGCCCTCAGGATCCACTGCCCGGAGCGTTCAACTCCCAAGCTCCCCGTGATCGTGCGAGATACGGCCGCGAGATATTCCCATCTTTACAGATGGTCATTTTAAAAAAGTAGAACAAACGTTTGCCCGTTAATTTTGGAATTCGAGCAATTTTCAAAGTTTGAGGGTGAGGTTTTGGCTAGAATGCACTGCAAAAAAAATTCCGAAAAAATTCCTAAAAATTGGTCACCACTCCCTGTATACACCACATAAATAATTTCAAAATTTTTCGTTGCGTGAATGGCGAAATTGGTCTTTTTAAGCAGTAAATCGCATTTTTAGGTCTGTTCTACCAACTCGAAAAATCTGAAAAAAATATCATGATATTGTACCATGGTAGGACTATATTTGTACCGAAATGAAAAAAAAGCAGATCTTTTAGTTTCAGAATTATGGCGATTTTAAAGTTTCAAAGTGGAATTTTGGCTAGAAGGCAGTGCAAAAAAATCTGAAAAATTCTCAAATATTGGTCACCCCTCCCTGTATACACCACATAAATTTCAGAATTTTTGGTCCATTAGGTCCGGAGATACGATTTTTCAACGAAAATTCGCTATTTTGGGGGGTGGGGGTAAAGGGGGGTGAGTTGGGGAGTTGAAAAAATTTCCTAAAATCATTTTTTGGGGTCCTTAATAATGTTCGGGGGTCAATTTCAAAAAGTAGGTCTTAGGCCGATTCGCCTATCTTATCCGGGGGTACCCTTTACATTTTTTTGAGGACAAAAATTTTCAATTTTTTTAAGCACAAAAATTTTAATTTTTTTGAGCACAAAAATTTTTAATTTTTTTTAGCACAAAGATTGAGTTGGAAAAATAAAAATTTGAAGAATTTTATTTCAAGGGAAAAAATGAATTTTTTTTAGTACAAAGATTTTTAATTTTTCAAGAACAAAAATTTTCAGCTTTTTCAAGCACAAAAATTTTCAATTTTTCGAGTACAAAACTTTTTAATTTTTTGAGCACAAAAACTTTCAATTTTTCAACTTTGACAATGTTACGTTGCTTTATTCTTGTATTTATTCTTCTAATATGAGCCTGAATATAGAAACCGTGTTTAAAAAAACACAGATGTAAAAGAAATTTGAAATTGGCTAAAATTCATCCTGCAGGAGAGAGTGGAGAAGGAGGGGCCAGAAGAGGAAATTTTCAGAAACCAAAAAATCCAGCCTAAAGAGGTGTCCAAAATTCGTTATGAAAAGGATGAAGGGAGGAATTACAGAAAAAATCTGATGGAATTAGAATTTAGCCGGGAAAGGGACACAAAAAATGTAAAAATACCAAAATTCTACCTGAACGAGGCATTGAATGTAGGAGAGATCAGAAATTGGATACCAAAATCCAACCTACATGAGAGGTTACAGCTAAACTTTGTAGTTTTAAATTACCAAAATTTAGCATGAAGGTGATAGGTAGATACTTGGAAAATTTGAAATAGGTAACCGTAAAACATACTGAAAGTAAAAATCGAGAGAAATCTCCATAAATATCTCATTATTTTGTAAGTACTCAAGTGCAATTTCTTTCTTCATTTTCAACATTTTAAAATACGTTTTCCAATTTTTTTCTCAGTTTTTGAAATACTTTCCTTAATTTTTTTTAACAATATTTTTCACTATTTTTTGTCCTTTTTTTACATTTTCCAATAGTTTTCCTGTGGTAGGGTAGGCACCTACCTCTTACCTATCGAGAAATTTGTTGATTTTTTCTTGAAAAAAAGAATGGTTTTTATTAAAAGAAGAATAGGTAAAACAAATTAAAAATTGTTATCAATAACAAAAGTCGACAAAAAATTTGTTGCTTTGTGTTTTTCAGTTTTAAAAGTCTAAGGTGGAGGGGGTGGAGGAATTATACAAGTAAATACCATTTTAAAAATGAAAAAATATCGTCATAAATATTTATTTGAACGTTTTTGGTTGCGCTGAATTCAAATTCAACGTCCATTTTTTGTATGGAAGAATTTTTTTTTAAAAAAGAACAAAAGTACCTGTGTGTATGTACTTTTTTTTCAGAACAGCTTCAAATCAATAATACTTTTCAAGGTCCCATTCTTCATAAACAAATCACCATGATTTTTTTTCAATTTTTCATCCTTTCAGTTCAGTATCTAGTAAGTACATATCTTTTTTACCATATCTTAGCAAAAATTATGTCTCAGTGACTCCACAAACACGACGTGATTTCTCTCCAACAACGTCACAATTTCCACACACCGGATAAATTTCATCTCATTCCACCATTTTGCAATATTACAAACGACTGCACAGTAATCAAGTTTCATATACCTTTCGAGACCTACAACGTTATCAAGCGAACGATTCGTCGATCCGTGAACCAAACAGCAGAATCAACAATCTTTAATCTGACATTAAACTTTTACGAGGTACTATTTGTGAATACCTACGTATTACATTTTAGCCAGACATTAAAGACGTAAACTAAAATTTCAGCTTCATAACTGAGCCTTCTAAAGACCACCATGTTGATTTAGGTTTCGTTAACATGAGTCTTTCAAACATAGACACTTTTACCTCGCCTTGAATAAAATTTATTACAAAAGGTATCAATTCGTACGACTCTCGTAAGCATTTCCCAATATAGAACATCGATTCTTTCATTTATTCAATTTCATAGCTAATATGAAGTTGATAGCAACAAATACACGTCACACAGTTCCCCGGACTAAAATAGCTCTCGCTTTCGCACGTTTCAAAATTACATACTCGCATTCCCCTCATATTCGATATTTATTGCTTATTTCTCGACGAAAAAGTGACGACCTACAATGAAATATTAAAATTCATATCGTCGGCAGATCTCCTCGCCTCGGCAAATTCCGGCATCAGACTACGAGCCAAAAATTCTTCAATAAAATCTCGCCATTAAAAGAAAAAATACGGAAATAAAGTGAAAAATAATACCCCAGACAATATGAAATTTTCAATTTAATTCCAAACCCGAAAGAAATCCACCAAGATATAAAATTTTCCGGCGAAATTGGCTCGAAACGATAATAAAAAAAATATAACTGTCACAAAACGACAAAATCCGACTCCAATTTGTTCCACTATATTTCAAAGTACACAGCAATTTTAAATGCTCGAGTGAAAAGCTCCATAAAATTGTTATTTTTTTTCTACGTCGGTTAATTTGACAATTGACAGACAATGTTTACACATTAATTCGGATACAAATTCGGTACATTGGATTCCACAAGGGGGGAGAAAAAAAAAGTCAAAAATCAAAAATACTGGAGCTTACACGAAAGCGACGTTTTTCCAAATCGTTGAAAAGCTGCGTACGTAAAATAATCCAAAAAAAAGGGGATTTTTTTTTTCAACTTTCACTATAATTGGATACCGTTGACCGGAAAAATTCACGCTTCGATGAGCACTCTACGTTTTTCTTATTAATTTCGTTATATTTTACGACTGAATAATAAGGTTTTCAAATTATCCTAATGTTTCGAAACACTGCTCAAGGCGTTGTACACTGTTTTCCTTTTTATTTTTTATTTTTTTTTTTGTCAACAATAATATAGTTAACCTGTTCGAATAATAAAAGAATTTATTCAAAGTGAATTTCCTACGGTTTGGCGTTTTTATAGTACAAAAGAATCGATACGATGTCTTTTTTTTTCGAGTATTTTATACCGAGAAGGATGAGGAGAAAAAAGGTTGTTTAAATTGAAATAAATTAATACCGCCATTATTTAACGCGTTGACAGCTTTCCAAGTTAAACTTTCAAGGTGGTAAAATGAAATCGACAATTTCAAGTGGACATCGCAGTCGCAGCCTACCCATTATGTTGAGTATTACTCGAAACCTCCGTTAAAAAATTTTTTTCCAACAACAGGTATGTTAAATATAAAAACATATTTAATGGGACTACTATAAGTATCTTAACGTCATTCACAGACCGTATTGATTACTTGTAGAGAAAAAAAAAAAGAAGTAAATGACAGCAGAGTTTAAAAAATATACCGCAATGGGCTTTTCATCGCTTTTACTTTCTTTGGGCGAGAAAACATGTAGAGGTTTTTGGAAAACACGCATATGCAAAAATCGTAAACCGACTTAATTCTCTTTTGACTTGAAGAAAGGGATGAGGAGGAGATGGTAAAATGGGGGAATTCGAATCGACGTTATAAATTTCACCATTTTTACACGCACGAAAATTCATATTGTAACAATATCGCAGCTCGGAGGCCGAAAAGTGAAAAGTGTCATCGAAAATACCTTCGTCGTTTACTCACTCGTCTCTGAAATTTACGATGTAATAAATTGGACGAGCTGTTTGGAGAAAAATAGTGACCTGGTGGACTCAAAGGCCGGTAGGTTTTCCTAGGTATTGCGTATAGAGTTGACCGTTTATTATGTAGGTAGTAGGTATATAATATACCGTGTGATGTGTGTGTCCCATTTCCCATTTCTGAATGTAAAATGGCTTAGGTTATTTTTGAACCACCCAGTCACGCGAATTTAATATTCATTACGTTTTCAAAGCGATAATAATCATTTTGTATGTTGTTTTAAATATAGGGCAAGCAAATGCGCCCAAATATTATCCGCGTCGTCGATGCTGGCCGAGATGAATTCGTCATCGTGTCGCACGATTTTCCAAAAAGGTTTGTTCCTCTGGTTCGTGTAGCCCTTTAAGGACGGTTTGAATAGTTTCGGGTAATTTCGATGGATTTGATAAACGCGGCCGGGAGAATGAGGACGGTGGAATGGGTATCGATATTTTTTCGAGGGTTGTTCGAATAGGAGTTGAGGGAGAGGAAGGAGGGGTGTTTTGGCAATGATTGAATGTTTCAGTTTTTACCCCTGAAATTACTTCATGTTTTGGGGTTTCAGCTTACTTTTTTTCAGGTCATTTTGAGAAGTGAAAAATAGTTTGGTTTTGCAGTGTTTTTATCTTGGAAATACCTCACAAGGAAGGTATTCCAATCTGAAGTAAAAGTGAGCCTAAACAAAAATTTATCTAAAATATCTACGAGATGTACCGGTGCGTTTTTCAAATTTTGGCGAATTTATGAAGTTTCAAAACAATTTTATAACCCTAAAAAATATAAAAATTGATCAAAAATCAACGAAAAAAACTGAATTTTGGAATATACCCTACTTGTGACCTGCCGAATCGATTTAAAGTGGTTTTGAGACGTTTCAAAACCACCAGAGAATTTTGTAATTTCCCAGCGCTGAAGAAACCACCATAAAAAGAAATGTATGATCTTCAGCACCTAAAATCGCGGATTACAAATATTGGTGACGACCTATTTGTTCGAATAGAGCGCTTACATATTTTAGGGGGAAAATAAATTTTCTGAAAAAACACATATGTATTAAAAAAAAATTAGAATCAAAAACATTGATTTTAATAAGATATTAAAAAAAAATCCAGAATAAACAAAAATCAAATCATTTCCAAAAATAGGTGGGTTTTTCAGGAGAATCGAGTCCTTCTCCCCCCCTCTTAGATAGTTTTAAGAAAGAATCGTCCAAAATTCAATTCAACTAATAAAGAAACCAATTTATTTTCAGATATATTCAGAACCAAAACGGTGCGTTTTAAGAAGAAAACAGTATTTTTCAATACCTAGGTAGACAGTTGAACACTGATTTTTTGAATGGTTGTGGTTGGTTTTTTTATTTTATATTTTCGAAAACTTGTTTTTTTTTCTTATTTTAAAAAATCGTTTGATTATTATTTTTTTTAATAGTTGAAAATGTTTGATTTTGATTTTATATTTTCGAAAACTTGTTTTTTTCTTATTTTAAAAAATCGTTTGATCATTATTTTTTTTTAATAGTTGAAGATGTTTGTTTTTACTACAATGCCTTGGTTGCACAGAAATCCACTTAGTTTTTATGTTTTACCCTACGCCCTTTTCATCTACTTATTATTTTAAAAATGGATAGGTTATTTGGTTTCTCCTGCATAAAAAAGGGGTGCTTTTTTGGGACATTTTTGTGATGTTTTTTTGGAAATTGTAAGTTATTAGAAGAATTTGGTTTTTTCGGATTGGTTTAGTGGGTTTTTTCCCTCTAAATCATTTATTTTTCCAAAATAGCTCATTATTTATTCCTGGAAATGGACTGAATTTTTTTTAGTGGTTTAGGTTTCACTTGAAAATGTGTTAGTTTTTAGAAATGTAGTTTTTTTTCCTTTCTGTTATCAATTTGGTTTCCATGTTTTTCCTCAAAATCATTCTCGGTTATATTTTCTAAATTTGTTTTTAATAGCTTTTTTTTGAATTTTCTTTTTCAAATTTATTTGATTTTTATTCGCAAATTATTTGTATTTTTGACACTTTCTAAAAATTGTTAGATTCCTTTTTCGAAAATTTTTTCCTAAAATAAGGTTCGTTTTTCCCTTAAATGACTTGAGTTTTTTTTTTCAGGAGACTTTTTTTAAAATTGATTTTTTGGGAATTTATTAAAGTTCTTGCTCCATCAATTTGAATTAGTGAAAAATCATTGAAGAAAAGTCAGAAAAGCAGCACAGAGAAAATCAGAAAAATTGGTCGATTTTAAGGGGATTTTGCTGTTTTTTTAAAAAAAATTTCACCAATTTTTCAGCAAATTTCAGATGTTTTACCAACTTTTCAGTGAATTTTCACTGATTTTTCAGTAATTTTCTTTACTGTTTGTTTTTTTGCAAAATTTTTTCATTGATTTATTACGGTGTTGTATTTCTGTTTTTCAGTGATTTTCGATAATTTCCAATGATATGAAATGAATATGTATTGTGTTTCTTTTAAAAAATGTTTAATTTTTGTTTTTCTTCTGACAAGAATTAGGGTTCTCTTTCGAAATAGATTTTTCCCGAAAACGTCTTATTCTGGCGTTTTTGGAAAAAATTTTTTTCTTAAAATTGATTTTTTTCTGGAAAAAAGTTGTTTTAAGAAGGAATTTGAATTAATTTGGAAACTATTAATTTTTCGAACGAATATCAAAGGTTTTTTGGTAGTTTTTTTTGGAAAATTTGTGTTTTTTTTTATTTCTTTTTTTTCGATAAATGATTTTTTTTCAGTTTATTCATGAATTTTTTTGAAATGAACTTTTTTCATTCGAGTTCCTGCTTTTTGTTCAACAAAAATGGGTTTTTAGTTTGATCACGAAAACCTTACATCCTTAGGGGGTCTATTTTTTCCTAAAAATTGCCATATTTTTTGAACACAAATACCTTGACCCTTTTCCACCTCCAGGAAAAATGTGATTCTAACAAAAATTCTTTTTGTTCCATCCGATTAAATGTTTGAATTGGTATCCTATAATTCCAATGAGAATCATGCAAGTTCTCAATGTATCAAAAATGCTTTTCTTTTCGGCTTAAAATGAAATACAATATCCTAAGCATTGAATTTCATCACCAAAGACTATTTCATTACAATTCATCTCACTCTATCGACAATTTGTACCGATATGTAATTGCAAACCCCATACAATCCCAGGATCAAGCAATCATCAATTTAAAAGGAAATTCCCCCTCAGGCATCATTTTCCAAGACATAGAATTCTCCAATACAAAAACCCCATTCGAACCAAAATACCTCGCAATATTACACGCCGACAAGAAAAAATAAAATAAGCCACCACCGCAAAATAACTCAATTTAACGTGTCTCGAGTCTAATGTGGGCATCCAGCACAGCAAATCGATCGGCACAAAAAAGCTCAACTTTAAGTCGCGTTTCAACGATACATATCCGCGTTAAACCAGTAAACCAGCCGAACAGCTTTCGATTTGAAATTCAATTTTTTATTTATTCTTTATCTATACAGTCATGCTTCGTGTTACTTGGCGTCACTTTGCGGTCTCTTTTCCTTTTTTCTTTTTCAAACTGATATCTCAATTCTCTGCAACTTTATACCTAGGTACATTAAGTCCTATACATACGTAACATTGTTCTGTGATGTCTCGTTTTTGCCAAGATAAAACAACACGTTGAGTATAATATAATAAAATACCATCTCGCGATCATCTTTTCCAACCTTATTCCATAACACTTTATTCTTTAACGAATTTTCTTCTGTGCGTCTTGAATTTTCCATTAAAACAATCCCTCACTTTCCCTCTTACTCCCACGTTACGTTAAAAAAATACACAATTTCGTTCGCGAGTCAATTTCCAAAGACTTATTCGCAGAGGCTTTGTAAAGTCAAGAAAGCTGACAAAAAACCACCGCACACAAGTTCATTTTGGTAAATAGCAACTTTTGTTTTCATTTTCACGCCATTCCGATTCCATCTTTTATCCGACCGTTTCATCAATTTTATTAACGCTTCGCTTCATTCGACTCGCTCGTTTTCACCTTTTTACGTTTTATTCGCTTCTTCGCCAAATGACGACTTTTGCGAGGTAAAAAAAATGCCAACCGATGGTTCGTGGAAGCAGATGTGGTTTAGTTAATGAGCTCGTGAGTTATGACTAATTACAAGATTATTTCGCCTTCTATATAGATTTAAATTAACGATTAATAACTGCGAGCCTGGAGCTATCCATATTTACGTAAACGTTCGAACAATCGAGACGTAGAAAAAGTATACCCACGTATAATGATAATAACCGTAATATATATCATTTGTTGGCGCCGTTTTGTTCGTTTTGGCAAAAAATAAACGCCGAACGAGCCCCGGCCAAAGCGAAAAAATCCTACACGAAAATGGGCTTTATTTTTTCGCCGTATATTGTCCGAGAACGCGAACCGTTTTTATAGAACCATCGTTGTCTTTATTTCAATCTTTAAACTTTTAAGAAATATTTTTCAATTTCCAAAACTTTCGTTTTTGGTTGGATCAAACGACGTTAAACCGAAAATACTAACAAGGCCAGATTTCGATGCAGACGATATTAAAATCTGCGTCTTTGGGGTTTTACATACGAGATTCTTTTCTTTTATCCGGATGCCTGGTATTTTTTTTTGCACCATCGTCCATACGATCACTGGCGGGCTATTTTATGCCGAAACAGGATAAAAATTGAGTCGAGTCTTTCGATTACACTCAAATTTTTTTTACGAGTTTCTCTTGGTGGTTTATTCACAAAATCACGATCACTTTTTTCGTAACCCTCAAGGGAGCGGGGGACGGACCTCAAAATTTTTATGCAATTACGATTTTTAGCAAAATTCCAAAAGATATGTACGATTCATCCATTAGGAGGCCGGTTAGAGCAAGGTAAAAGGACTAAAATTAAAAAGTAAGTCGATATTCGAATTCTACGACCTCAAATTAGCGACAATCGATATGTCACACGCTATTTTAATTTTCCAAAAATTGGAGGCTAGGGGGGCACTGTTGGGTCAAATCTAGAAAATGAGCAAATTTTCGAACTCAGCGCCCTCAAATACCTAACAAACGACAGGTCGCTCGTTATTTTTCATTTTTTCGAATTTTGACCCCCTATTAAGGGGGCTCATGGGGGGGGGGGTTAGAGGGGTTGGATGAAAAAACCAAGTACATATTCGTAATCAGCGCCTTCAAATTAGTAGAAATCGATGTGCTACTTTACTTTTACTTTTTTTTTATTTTGATCGAAATTGTGGACCCCTGTACCCCCAGGGGTCTAAAGATCCATCTTGAAAAAAAAAATTGAAAAGAGGGTGAAAAGGGCTGCTTAAGGTAAGGTAGCCTAATTTGGACCCCCTTTTGTTTTGGGGCTGTAGAATGGCCCCAAAACAGCCCAGACCACCAAAAATGAAGTCAGCGTGTAGGCTGAAGCCTTGACTACACCCATCTGGAAGAACAGCTAAAAATATTGAAAACTCGATTTTTGGCGAATTTTTTTTTCCAAAAGGTCAATTTTTGAGACATCAAATTTTTGGACGCCTAATTTGGACCCCCTAAAAATTTGTTTTAAAAACATGGGAACCCCGGAGATATGTGTATATTTCGATTTTTTTAAAAGCTTTTAGACAGTATGAAAGAGTCCAGCCCCCTCAGAATCCACAAGGGGTCAACCCCCCTCTTCTCAAAATGGAGTTTTGCTTACTTTTATGTATATAATTTAACTGAAACGCCATTTTTCGAAAAATTACTGATAAACAACTCTAATTTTTGTAAAATTTTCTATCAAATTTCCAGCATCTGTCAGAAAATAAATGAAAATAAGTAAATTTATGCTTTTATTTTCATCATGACATAGGGGGTCCAAATTTGGCGATTCACTCAAAAAATTTTCAACTCAATTTACCTCAACTTTCAAAAGCTTCGATGACAAAATCGAATACACCATAGGTAGCCTTTGAAATGTACTTTTTGGCCGCATATATTCAAAAAAAATCTGAACGCTCTTTTTACAAGTTGAAAAAAAATAGAGGGAGCAAAATCGTTTTTCGTGTTTATCTATTTTTCTTGAACTTGTGGGTAATTTTTTAAATGCTAGACGTGTTTCTCGTGAAAAAATGATGTAGTATGATTTTTTTCCCACCCGATCGAGCCATAAACGGACGAGATCGGCTGGGGGTCCCAATTAGGCGACTTTACCTTATTATAATTTTTTCAAGTTTTTAAATGGTAGCTTCCATCTTTTTTTCTTACCATGAAAGTTGAGCTTTCACTACCAAAGTTCAACTTTGAGCTTTTCAAAATGTGATTATCGATTGTAAATTTCCTATCAATTATCTTTCAGACCCTGCAAACAGTTTTCACGACTGTCTAGATTGTTCACTGCAACAGGGTTCGGTATTTTTTTTTTTTTCGCTCATATCATAATCATACGTCTCAAGATCTCAACGTCTCAACTCTCAAGATGGAAATTTTTCCAAGTCCGTAATATTTTCGTTGATTTTCAAGTAGTATGAAATTTTTTCACCATTTTTCCGCCTCCCAACTTTTTTTATAACATTTTTCCAACGCCCCAATTTTCTTTCTAAAATTTATTTCGACTCAATTTTTTTCAAAAATTTGAATTTACTTACTATGATTAAATTTTTTTCTCAAATTTATTATGGCTCAATTTTTTCACGAAAACTGATTCTGACTCAATTTTTTTTCTAATCTTCACCAATAAGACTCGTTTTTTTTGAAAATTTATTCGTCGACTCTCAAATTAAAAAGAAAATTGAGTTGAAAAAATGTTTAGATTATAATTGGGAGTGGATAAAAAGATTTTTTCGAAAAAATTGAAGCTGGAAACAATTTTAGAAGAAATTTGGAGCATTAGAGCTGAAGAAAATTTTGAGAGAAAAATTTGATGAATTTAAAAAAATTAAAAAAAGAAAAAAGTGTGCTGAACTTGAAATTCAAAAATCGTTCGAAAAAAATTGAGTTTAAAAAAGATAAACATATCGTAAGAAAAATTTTAATTTTAATCTAAACATTTTTTTAACTCAATTTTCTTTTTAATTCGGGAGTCAACGAATAAATTTTCGAAAAAACCTGTGTCTTGGTGAAGATCAGAAAAAAATTGAGTCGAAATCAGTTTTTGTAAATAAATTGAGGCATAAATTTGAGAAAAAAAATTAATCATACTAAATTCAAATTTTAGAAAGAAATTGAGTCGAAATAAATTTTGGAATGAACATTAGGGAATTGGAAAAATTTCATTAAAAGAGTTGGGAGTTGGAAAAATGGTGAGAAAATTTCATACTATTTGAAAATTAACGACAGCGACAATATTATGGACTTGGAAAAATTTCTATCTTGAGAGTTGAAGGGGAAAAAACACCATTTTGAGGCCTGCCCCCGCCCCTTGAGAGTTAGTAAAAAAAATAATCGTGGTTTTGTGAATAGACCACCAAGGAGAACTCGTAAAAAAAATGAGTGAAATCGGAAGACCCGACTTCCTTTTTGTCCTACCATATTTTAGCATGGAATAGCCCTGGCGTTAAACTTTCATCGAAAATACATCGATTTCATAACAGTTGTCCGTGTACTTGAAATACTCCTATTTGGAATGAAACTCTCGTTTGTAATTTTATTACACGACGCGTATCGAAGCGACTTATTCTTTTAACATTATTGTAACCTCGATGAGATTTATGGATATTTTTTTCCTGCTCTTTTCTCCAAATACCAGCATGGCTCACTCCGCCAGGGAAATAAATTCAATAACCGTATACGCGAACAGCCAGATTCGAAAAAATTTCCAACTTTTAACAGACAACCTATAAACTTCTCGCGGGTCTATATTTTCTCGTAGTCGTATATAATAAAAAATAATAATTCGTTGGGAGCTCACACATGAACACGCTTATAAAATAATACCGTAGGAGCCCACGATGCCATATACGACAACCCCCGAGTAACGAGAGCATACCGAAAACCCCTATCAGCCGAATAAAATATCGCTTTCATGACGTTAAAAAAGTTTTATACGTAGACGTACATGTACGAGAATGGGTATGGGAAAAAAATAAATTATAACTTTAAGGATGCCACAGGATCTTCGAAGGCTTTTTCCATACACACGCATTCGAATATAATACCATCAAACAATAAAGGCTACGACCTCGAACCAAAACCCCCATAAATATCGCACTTGAATTTTTTTCCATCATAATTTTTTATCACGTAGGTATTTTCTCTTTTTATTTTATTAAGACGTAAAATGACGAGAAATTTGTACTCACGAAACGAGTATACTTGGATACAATTATTAGAAAAAAAATTGACATCTTGAGATATTTTTGTAGGTATAGGTGTCCCATCTCAGTCGAGACCAATTTTTTTCCTCTTAGATGATAAACCCTTTGGGCGAATTTTTTTCGGAAATTATTTCTCTCGGAAAACGATCATTAAAGGACTTCGCTCGCAGGATTTTCCTCCGGTCGAATTTGTTATTTGTTATACTTCCATTCTTATAAATTTTTACAACGGCTTTTGACGAGAAATGTAGTAGTTTGGTTTTACGAGTATGGTGTATAACTTGGGTAAGTAACGAATGTCCGCGACAATTTTCCTTATCGATCATAAATTTTGATAATACTCGTGTCGAAATTTTTTATTGTCTGGCGAGAGAGATGCTTTTGGCTGATAAATTCGTTACGTTCGCCTCTCGGGTGTAATGAGTTACGTTGCTTATTTTGTATTGATTTTTTTTGCGCTCCCGTGAGGCGAAATTAACCCTTTTGTGAAGTATCACGAAGTGTTGGTTAAAATATGGTCGAATGTGTTGCGAATATTCGACCGAGTGATTGTATAATTTTTTGTGGAGTTGTGTGTCATATCTCACAAGTCACTTTGAACTATTTGTGTCATATGATAAAAATTACTATATAGTCATGTAACACAAATAGTTTGACTATTTGACATATGACACAAACATCTTGTCAGGTAACACAAATTCTGTGCCACACATCTCCCGCCTAATTGTGGAGTCAATCCGAAATCAGGAAATTAGGATCAAAGATTGACCCAGAGTCAAGGTGGAGTCAGGAGTCAATTTTCTCTCTGGATTCCAAGAGTCAAATGGGGTGAGAGAGTCACAACCGAATTGTTATGGTATATTACAAATGATTCATCACTAATGACTCGTCATGCCTTCCTAATGACTCACCACACATTACTATTGACTCGCCATGCATTACTAATGGCTCGTCGTGTATTACTAATAACTTGTCATTGTATATCACTAATGACTCGTCATTGTAAGTATATCACTAATGACTTGTCATTGTAAGTATATCACTAATGACTCGTCATTGTAAGTATATCACTAATGACTTGTCATTGTAAGTATATCACTAATGACTCGTCATTGTAAGTATATCACTAATGACTCGTCATTGTAAGTATATTATCACTAATGGCTTGTCAATGTAAGTATATCACTAATGACTTGTCATTGTAAGTATATCACTAATGACTTGTCTTGCATTTCTAATGACTCATGATATGGCACAAATTTTTTGATTTATTTTCGGGTCAATTCGTTTCAACCTGGTCCTATGTCCTATATTTGTATCACAGCCTTGTTTCAAGAGTTCAAATTCAAGAAATTGTTTAAAAATTACACGGAAGATTTTTCTAAAACAAAAAAGCATTACCAACCTACTTTCTAACGTTTTTTCAAGAACGATTTCTAAGCCTGACGCCTTATTACTGTCACAAAAATGAAGAAATGAATTGCGAAGATAAAAAATATACCTACTTATCCATTATCCAATCTTCGATTCAATTTTTTTTTGCCCCGAAAAAATTTACAGTTTCCGAAGAATTTATAACTTTTAGGAAGGAATTCACAACTTTGAAAAAGTGTACGCTTTTGGCAGAAGGAAAAAGTTCGTTGGTTTTGAGAGCTTGGCAAAGGATGAGTAGGTCAACGATCTCTCTACAGTAGATGAAAACTTATCGGGTTGGAAAAATTGAGGGAAAAAGTGATGAAATAAGAAGTGATTTTTGAAAATTGAATTTTAAGCCGAATCAATGAAAAATTGCAAGACAAAACAGTTCCAAATTTTTGAGACTGTTTTAAAAAATTTCAACGAGCTATTTTCTTTGATAAAATTATTATCTACACCTTAATTCCGAATAAGTTCTCGCATAATTTTCGAAATTGAATACCGTACCTATTCATTTCCGAGTGAAAAATTTCAAAAGTCAATTTACCTGAGGGTATAGATGCTTAAAGTCAAACAATGGAGAGGAAAGGTAAATGAACGAGGCGTGAAATAAATGACCATTTCATCGTCATAAGAGAACTTTCCCCATGATTATTATTTTTTCAAGATAATCAATTTCTTTTCTAAATTGAATTAGATATTTAAAAAAAAAAAAAATTTAATTCGATATTATTTATTGTGAGAAAATAACTTTTTGGAAATTGCTCAATTTCTGACAGTTTCGCCAATTTTTGGCCAATGAAATGCTAAATCTCGATAATTGTACGAAGTATTTCTGATAATTATCATTGACAATTTCATCGCATTATTTTACCAGTTTTATTGGTAAAATTTGATGATTTATTGACTTAAGTACATACATGAATTCAATTTTATGGCATTTTAAACTATTTTTTCAATTACCTACCTATCAAATTTTGACAATTTTTCATGATGAACTAAATTAAATTTTATTATAATTCAGTAACTTGACCAAATTTCGAAACTTTTGCCAAAGTTTAGGTAAATATGGTATCAAGATGAACTTGAAATATGCAATTTTTTGACAAATACATTTCAATACATTTAAAAATTATGCAAAGAATATTGAAATTTCATCACATTTTAGCCACTTCGCCGAATTTTGACAATATTATCAGGCAATGTACATAATTTATTACATGTGTGTAGTTACCATATTTAGTCAATTTGGCTTCAATTCAAATACTGAATTTTTCCAAATTTTGGCAATCCTGAATTTTTTGAAAATTTTCAGTGTTTGACTACCTATGTTTAAATTTTGTCGATTTTACCATTTCAGAAACCTGGCAAATTTGAAAAATTATCAAATTTTTTTAATTTTACGAAATTTTTATCCATTTAACTAAGTACTACCTACATTTCAGCAATTTCAACATATTTTGCTAATTTGTCAAATTTACTGGTCTTGAGAAATTTTTCAAAATTTCCAAATTACATGTTTTGCCGATTTTTTGAAATGTTTACTTGGTATCAACTTTTGAACATTAGATTTAGCTAGGTACCCAATATTTTTTCGAAAGATTTTTCAAGGTAACTCACTCACCATTTTTGAAATTTTCAGCAAAAATTTTCAAAAAATATACATATCTCCTTTTAGAAAATTAGAGAAAACTGTATTTTGTCATTCCGCCAACTTTTTCTAGTCTCTTTTCATTGACTATACTTATATCTACCTACCTACCTACATTTACATACATTCAAACGTTTCTTTTTTTCTCAAATTGCAAAGTTCAAAAACGATTGTCGATTCATTTTCCGAACAAGATATTTTCCCCTCACCCTCCCAAACAGATTTTTTTATCCCGGTCCAAACTCATAGAAAACATATTGAACCGAAGATATAGGCAGGTTTAAAAATAACTACACACGTAGGTAGGTTATCTACGTATGATACTAAGAGGTGCTATTTTTCGTATCGATGGTTTTATACTCAGGTATATAAAAAATTGCTCTACTAGCTGAACCAATGTTACACGTTGAAAAACGAAATCTAATTTTTTCCCCTGTCAAATTCGAATCCGTTCAATCGAAAACGTTATACTATAAGCGGATAGCGAAATCGAGTTCTTAGGCGAGTAAAGAAATCAATCTATATTTAATATAGGTAGGTAGTACTTTTCTGTTTCTTTTTTCTTCCTTCGTGGCAAAAAAACAAACTCCTTTGCCTTTGAAGTACTGGCGTCTAACTTTGTCGACCCTTTAGACGTTCGTAAACTAAACATCGAGGTTCCCCCCTCTCAGACCGAATAGAAAAACACAGTAACAGAGCCCTCTCTAGGCAGCAAACTTTTCGGAACTAGATTATTGCTAATTCAGCAATTTCGGCCCGAGTTTTTCCACGGTGTACATACGGGTAATAAAAAGTGCCAAAAGAGGAAAATGCTTTCAAATTGTATTCGTTAGCAAATCGCTCGTCGTCGATTAGGCAACATCGTTCGGCCGGGTACCGGAGTACTCGATCAAAAAACCGCCTTTAATAAAGTGACACAGCCGGAGAGATTTATACGTTCGAATACTCGTAACTAGGTGTAATTTGTACGTACCTACGATGAAACAAACCAGCGGCGATTTTTTTTTAATACGAGTACGATAATCAACTGACCTAATGCCCGGTTAGCGTGAGTGTTTTATCGACTAATCTTACGACCTCAGATCCTGGTTTGAATCAAAGGCCTGATCATATTGACCTATTAAAAATACATTTTTAGTATGATCCGCGGCAATTGGGTGCCGGCGGTGAAAACAATTTAACCGAATGTGTAATGCTTTAACGAGAACGTGTGCCTCAGACAGACGTGATCTCGTGTAATAACCTTCTTTATGACGACATTTATGGAACCTCGGTTAAGTAATAAGAAAAAGACATTTGGCTAACTTGTTACGAGCTATAGGGTAACATTTGTTGTACGAATTCTCGCGCTGTACTCGAAACACTTTTTTGCTAGACTTTTCCGTGTGAAAAGTTGCTAAAAGAGGATCCCCAACAGCACAGATTCGAATTTATCTACTCGGTATGTTAATTTACAAAGCAGAGCGAGAAAAAAAAGGATTGAATCTAATTACCATTTATCTTCCATGAGTTTGCTGATGACTTTGAAAATACCTTCGGTTGATTACTTTCGTCCAAGACTAATGAAAATAATCAATTTTCGATAAACCTAACTCATTTTGATTGATTTCCTTGAAAAAAAAAACAATGATTACACCGAGCCTGATGTTATTACATGAACCACACCAAACATACCTACGTAGGACTGTAAACGTCTTCGTGGCACGCATTATTTTATACAGCTAAGTAAATAAAGGCACCGGGTAAATTTTTCACCATCGGATATCAACGTTTTTTTTATTTGATTTATTGGAAAATACGTAGGTACGTTGTGGAAGCAGCAAATCGGATGATTTTTTCGCGTGTTTTTCTTTAATACGATGCATAGGCATGAGCGTAGATACTCGTATTTGTTTATTTACCGCCGCCGCGCCGTGTATGTTTATCGTTTAAAAGCTATTTGCCAGTTGTATTGATTCAATTAATTTATTCGTTATTTTTTCTCTTGTATTTTTGGTGTGTTTGGAAAAATTATCGATTTGTGGGAGACGAAGGGGTCGATGGCGTAGGTATGTAGGTGAATATTTTAATGAAAATTCAATCGCCAGGAACGATCTGAAAGTGTGATTGATTTCGTGCGAGGTTGCGTCGGTTTGAGGAAGGGGGAGGGGAGGAGGTTCTGGAGGATTTTGGTGGGCTGAATTGAAAAAAAAAAAAGGATAATGTATAGGAGTGGTTTTTTTTGGTGGGTGTCTGATTGAGGCGATTGGGTATGTTCGGATATGGGGATCGAAATATGATGAATTTTGTGGATGGATTTTTAATGAAATTTCAGGCTCGAATTGAGATTATTTTTGATCATAGTTGAAGGTTCGTATTGAATTGGATCGATTTTTCAGTCTTTTCTTCAAAATACATACAATTTTTTGAAAAATGGCAAAAACAACTACTTTTGATCAGGTAAATCCATAGTTTGGTACAAAAAATAAATTTTTGATCATGTAAAAATTGTCGATTCTTGTCGTTTGTTTGAAAAACGACGAAAATGGTGACATTTTTGATCATGCAAATTCATCTCTTCCTGTCTTTTTTTTGAAAAACGACAAAACGGACTCTTTTTGATAATGGAAATTGGACGGTTTTCTTAAGCAACGACATTTTAACAACTATTTTTGATCATGTGAATTCTTCGTTTCCCGTCGTTTCGTTGAAAAAAGAAAAAAAACAGGCATCACAAAATACGAAAAATTTTGATTATGGAAACGCGTCTTTTACAACCGTTTCATTGAAAAACAAAAAATAATGTTTTTTGATCATATATCCTTAAATCTGTCTTTTTTTTCCTGGGAAAACGACAAAAATGACAATTTTTGATCATGTGAATTAGTTGTTTCTTTGAGAAACGACAAAAACGACCAGTTGTGATATGAATCCGACGCCGCGCTGGGCCGGCGTTTCTGAACAAAAATTTTTTCCTGTCGTTTTGTTGAGAAATTACAACAAAAATTGTTTTTTATCGTGTAAATATGTCAAGTTTCTCGTTTGTTTGAAAAACGTCAAAAACGACAAATTTTGATCATTCAAATCTGTAGTTTTTCGAAAACAATTTTTGATCATTGAAATCTGTCATTTTTTGAAAACAATTTTTGATCATCCAAATCTGTTGTTTTTTGAAAAAAAAAATTGATCATTCAAATCTGTCGTTTTTTGAAAACAATTTTTGATATTTCAGATCTGTACTTTTTGAAAACACTTTTTGATGCTCAATTCAAATTTGTTGTTTTTTGAAAACAATTTTTGATCATTCAAATCTGTTGTTTTTTAAAAACAGTTTTTGATCATTCCAATCTGTCCTTTTTTGACAACAATTTTTGATCATCAAAATCTATCGTTTTTTGAAAGCAATTTTTGATCATTCAAATCTGTACTTTTTGAAAACAATTTTTGATGCTCAATTCAAATTTGTTGTTTTTTGAAAACAATTTTTGATCATTCAAATCTGTTGTTTTTCAAAAACAGTTTTTGATCATTCCAATCTGTCCTATTTTGACAACAATTTTTGATCATCAAAATCTATCGTTTTTTGAAAACAATTTTTGATCATTCAAATCTGTTGTTTTTTAAAAACAGTTTTTGATCATTCCAATCTGTCCTATTTTGACAACAATTTTTGATCATCAAAATTTATCGTTTTTTGAAAACAATTTTTGATAAATAATTCAAATCTGTCGTTTTTTAAAAAACAATTTCATCAAAATATATCGTTTTTGAAAACAATTTTTGATCATTCAAATCTGTCGTTTTTTGAAAACAATTTTCGATCTTTCAAATCTGTTTTTTTTTTGACAACAATTTTTGATCATCAAAATCTATCGTTTTTTGAAAACAATTTTTGATCATTCAAATCTGTCGTTTTTTGAAAATAATTTTCGAACTTTCAAATCTGTTTTTTTTTTTAAAAAAAAAAAATTGATAATCAAAATCTATCGTTTTTTGAAAACATTCATTGATAGTTCAAATCCGCCGTTTTTTTGAAATCAATTTTTGATAATTCAAATCTATCATTTTTTGAAAAGAATTTTTGATTATCCAATCTGTCATTTTTTGGAAACGACCATATTCATAATTTTTGATCCTGTAAATCCGTTTGACCGTTTCTTTGAAAAACGATAAAAATACTGTTTTTGATCACGTAAATTTGCAGTTTCTTCGAAAAACGACAAGGTTACTTTTTGATCCAGGATTTCCCATCCATGTTCTCTAACCAAACTAAAAAAAAAGATTGGGGGGGATGAAGTCGGTTAGAACAGTTGGAAGGGGCCCGGATCAAAAAGTAAGTCGATAATTGAGGTTTTGTGCTTGTAAAAAAAAAAAAAAAATGAGCGAAATCAAAAAATTCGACTTCATTTTGGGTTCCAATTACTATGAAATAGCTCTTCTTTGATAATTTTCTTTCAAATGGATTTGCATCCAATGGAATACAGAAAATAAAATTTGACTTTCGAACTAGATTTCATGGAAAGTTGCTGAAAAAATTGAGGCTAGGTAAGGTGAGTCACAGCACTCATTTCAGTACTTATATTTATCGTATTTCTTTTTAAGAAAAAATCTTACCTCCTCATAGATGAAATTATCAATCTCCTCCAACGGTCTTCCATACATATTCGACGGAAACGGCTCATACTTATCGGGCAGCACCGACTCATCTTCAATGCTGGACTTTCGCTTCCTGGCGAAACCGCATTCGCGGGCAATCTTCACCGTCTTGTTATCAAACTTCTCCGCAGACTCCTTGGTAAACGGCTTGAAATCCGGTTTCGACTCATTTTTCCGACTAATAATCGAGCTTCCGGCCGACGACGGCTTTTGCGCTTCATTTTTCGATTTGGCCGACGATTTTTTCAACGTAGTCGGCAACCGAATACGAAACATATTTAACTACCCGTGCAGTACCGTTTCATCATGAAAAACGTTCTTCGGTACGCGCCCGGACGGCGAAAAAAATTACCATATTTACGCGTAATTTATTTGACATTTTCCCCCGCGTTTCGTCTCGCCGAGCAGAATTTCTTTATTGACGCCGAGCCGGGCGTTAGGTAACGCAACCCTCGTCGATGAAAAAATAACAAACACCGCGAATACACCTGTAAAATAATAAAATCACATCGACGCATTAATTTCCTATAGACACGGTTTTACTATAGAATTAGAGAGGCCATTAATTTTAAATTATTTTAATCGAGTTACAAAATACCATCGGAGTATCGGCGCTGCTCGACGTTGCGGCCGCCGAATCAATTAAACCATTACGACAATCTTCTTAACGCGGATTACGAACCCTAATTTCAATTTCTGAATAGCAAATCTACTCGTATTAATTTACCGGTCAACCAGGAGCTGGTAAGTGCACAAACGTGTATAAACCTTGATTCCCAGAGTGAATCTTTCGACTGAACTAAACCTTCATTGTTCTTACGTACAATTAAACTTACATTAGATAGATGTAAAAAATACACCAAGTTTGAAAATTTTAAAAGCTGTGCGAGTTGAATGGCCGAATTTTTAGCCCATAACCTTTTACAAGGTCTTTGTTTCGAGTTCAGACAATAATTTAGACTTTCGTATTTGATAAAATCTCTTGTTTTACGAAAAACCGTGAAGTAGCTTGAATTGTGACCATAAATAAAACGAAATGAAATCAAGATATATTGCCAGCTTGATAAAAGCGTATGTGTAGTACTTTATCAACAGGTGAACGCGTAACTCTTCGTTTAAAACGATGAGTTGAACATGACTTTCGTGCATTTTTTGTCTAAGGGAATTTCGAGATCATATTTTTTTCCTCGTGTTTTTTTTTTTCAAAATTATGCGAAGGGTTTGGTGAGTGGATATCTTATTTGAAACTCGAGAGATTTACGTGTAACTAAAGAATGTAAAAATATACAAATTAAGGCTTCTCTGGTTTTTCGCGGAGGAATTATTAATGAACAGTTTGGAAGAGATTTCTTAGGGTTTTGAGCTTGAATTTCTTCCATCTGCTTAAAAATTTCTGATGCATGTTTAGAAGTTACAATGTGAAACTCTGGAATAGTCTGCATGATTTATAATTCGATTGGAGGTAAATTTGAAGTCTCAGCCAGAGTGCTAAAAATTTGTAGATTTATTACAAAAACACATTCGTACCCAGAAATTAAGAAATTAAAAGAGGATCTGAGAATTTGATAAAAAATATGGAGAGGGGGTGAAATTTCAAATTAGTTACTTTTCACTGATTTTTCAGTCAAAAATCATTAATTTTTTCTAACAAATTAAAAATTTATTGAAAAATCTGTGATTTTTAACTGGAAAATTGATCAAAAATAATCAACTTGTAAAAAAAAGTACTGAAATACCGTCTAAGCAAAGCTAGGACGAAAATTTTTTGAAAAAATAATTTTTTAAAATGAAAAAAATGCACTTTTTTATATTTTTGCAATAAATAAATCTTTTCCCGAGCTTAAGGGGGGCTTCTCCAGCTCACTAAGCCCCCCCCCCCCCTGAATGCGCCGATGCACAAAAATGCTACTTCTACACAGCAATAAAATCTGAATATTCAAAAATAACATAATTTGTAATCTGAGACTTAAAATCTGTTGAAAAATATTACGATCTTGATTTTTAGAAATTTGTCCAAAATTCGCCCAAAATATTTTCGACATTTTTTCAACACACATTTTTCTCGAAAAATATTTTGAAACTCTGAATTTTTACTTTAAAATTAACTCAAATTCTTTTTTAATTTTTTGTTTTAAAAATAAAACTTCGATTTTTGAACACTTTCGTTGTTCATTCTTTTTTAGTGATTTATAACTGAAAAATTTTTCTAAAAAGAATCCAAAATTTTGATGAAGACCCAAAAACAAAATAGAATCAAAAACCAAACAAAACCCGAATTTTTTAAGAACCAAAAACAAAAACGAAAATCGAAAACTAAAAAGAACAAAAAAAGAACTGAAACTGAAAACGAAATTTCAAATTTGGGGACCCAAGAACGAAAACTGAAACCCGAATTGAAATTCATGGAAACAAAAACCAAGAATCAAATCCTTGATTTTCAGTCCTTGCAAAACTGCTTTCATTCGATAGAATGGGTGTAGCTGAATACCAACTTTGCCTTCCAAGGAGGCACATATGAGAAAAATGTGTGCAAAATGGAGCACAAATGAAGCACGAATGATCGACTTTAGTTTTACGATCTTGTACCGAAAGCAGATTTTTCGAGAGATGCTTTGCCCTCATTTTTAAGAATAGGAAATAAATCCATTTTTTATTCAACTGTTTTTAACCCAGATGAAAACTCCTTTATTGACTCCACCTCCTCCCCATACCATAAAAATCTAGCATTTTTTTTCATCAGTCACATTTACCATCCAATTCCAATCTTCAATAATCATAAAATCCATAAAACTCCCCCCCGCTTCGAAAAAATCCCACCGCAGAAATTCCCAAATAAGATACCCTCATAAAATAAAAACACCCGAACATCTGCAACAATAGGTACGCTCATACACGATACGAAACCCAACCGTGTATTTAAAACGCCCAGAACAGAAATTAAGCTCACAATAGCGCCAAAGTGGAAAGTTGTCGCTTTGCTGGAAGTGTTAATGCCAACTATTTGCTATTGTTTTTAATGTTGTATATTTGAATCAGAATTAAGCTCGCGGATTTCAGTCGGGTTTCTTTCAGAGATCAGATTAGCATTTTTATCGTTCGGTATTAATTACCGCCGCGCGACTCTTTTGTATGAATTTTTATCGCACTTGGGATATAATACGCGGACTCGAAGGTTACTCTTCACCAGATAAAAACTCGACTCGTTATTAAGCATTTGTGTGGGTGAACTTGAAAAAACACCATCACAGCAAATTTAAAACATAGGACTTGATGAAGCAATAATGAAAGAAAAAAATTTCACGGTGGATGTTTTCAAACGAGTGATTTTTTAATGTAAAAGAAAATTCTTTGGGGAAAATATAAAAAAAATCATCTAATGCCTGCATTCTTAGCATGTCAGAGTTATGAAACATCGTAAATGAAATTTTTTCATCGATACACGAGATAATTTTGTTGAAAATTGAATTTTTTTAAAAACAATTGGGTTATCTGTTACGTCATCGTAGATTATTTTTTTCGTATAATATCGTAAAAAAATCAAGTTGCAGCCGAATTTACGAGCCAATAAATTACTCGCGTTGTAGACAATTGCTTTTTATCATGATATATACTTTTTACAAAGAGATAGGAGAAAAAAACCTTACAGGAATGGAAAATGCAAGAAAAAATTGAGTGGTTTGAACAATATTTTTCTTATTGGTTGGTGAAATTTTCAAAAAATTCCAAACTCTTTTTTTAGGAGATTTTCTGTTAAAAATAGGCAAAATTGAAAAAATCCTCTTACTTACAAGAAATTAAAAATATTGGTTATCTTTTAATATTACTAAACTGATACCGGAATAATTTTTAAACTTGATTTTTCATATTCAAAAATTTATAAATATCTTAGAAATGAACCTTAGAACTTGAAATTTTAGAAATGGGATTACTTTTGATTTACCAGTAATTATTTTTCTTCGAGTAGGGATATTTACCTCTTTTATTGAACCAAAATATTCAAATTTTAATATTTTTTAAAATTCGATTTTTCAAAATGATCTATTTTTGGTTCATTTGATTAAAAATTTTAAAATTGAAACAATCTGAGGTAAAAATCTGGGTGTGATGTCTAAAGTGGATGTTTGGAATAATGTTATGAGCCCTCTTTCCTTCAACCCCGGAAAATTTGGAGACAATCTGGAACGGAATTTTCAAAAAATTTCTAATTTTTTCAGAAGTCAAAAAATATCATAAAAAAATAAGAAATTTATATTTTTCATTTTCAACTTCTAAATAACTTATAGGTAGGTACTAGGTACTAATAAGTCGAAAAAATTTTTATATTCACCTTCGAAATTTTTGTCCAAGATTTGAGAGGAACTTTGAGTCAGCATATTTGTGGATCCCCCCCCCCCCTCCCGACGAAAAATGAAGTTTCATCTCAAGAAAAAATTTCTTCTTCCTCGATTTTTTTTTCAACATTTTTCAAAATTATTTTGAAATAATTTCATCTTGACCAAAAATTCGGAACATCTTCAGCAAAATACCAAAAATCTTAAAGAAACATTCTTACATTTTTTTTGATAAAATCGTCCAATTTAACCCACCGTCGCTTCGAGTAAACCATATATCTCGAAAATTTAATATTTTCCGCCAATACTGTGAAAATATAATAACACTCAATGACCAAACCATCGCTGAAAACTCATGTCTCGATTGTCCGCTCGAATTGACGACATTCGTAAGTACATGAAAGGTGCAGACGTTAAACCGAAACGAAAATTTTTCAACTTAGGATACTATCTTCGGTACGAAAGGTTGTTTTCGCAAAAGATACTGAAGAAATTTTGCGTAGGCTGTCTGATGACGTAATAGAAGAAACCTTCTCTCTTAAGGTTGTTTTCTCGCTTCTGTTTCGCACTTTAACACCAATCTACCATCCGCAATTTGCCAACTAGGTGCATTTATTTTCTGTGGACGAATTCACTTCATTTAAGTATTTCTCGATGTCAAATAGAGAGAAAAAAATCTACATTACGGAAATGAAATTTACACCGTTGAAATTATCGAGTTAAAATACGACTCTCGTCATCAGCCAGAAACACTCGAAGCGATAGAGAGAAAAAAAAATTCCTCAGACAAAATCAGCAACCATTGTTTGAACGTATATACGACAAAAGACAATGATTTTTTTTCGCTCCTTAAAATATGAAAACCTCGGTCGCAGTCGCTCATAAACACAAGGCAACTCTCCCTCGATTGTTTTTCGTTAACTTGAAAAGTATCACCCAAAGCAAAGACTGAAATTTTGCGACGAAAAATATTATATATATCGCTGATAATAAAAAAATATATGAAATTTTGTGGAAATTAAAACACGCTTTTCGCCGAGGAAAAAAATACCCCTTCGCCCTGTCATCGCTCCGTTCTCGTATTTTTTTGTCCCGTTTCATATACGACTGACATCTGCGAACCGTTTTAATTTCGCACTTGTCGCAGAATGGAGCTCTTCAGTTAGAAAAATTATATGATGAAGTTCGCTAATTGCGAACCAGAGTCGGAGCCGCATTTCACCGCGAAAATATTTTTTTTATATGCGGTTCGTTTATGTACATCTACGTATATTTCAAAAACGTTAGTAGTTTTACGAGCTACAGCCAACAGCATCGGCATCATTTGCGAAATATTTTTCCTCGTTTGAAATGTGATCGTTAAAGGGCATTTATTGAATTTTCCTCTCTCGACGTCTATTCCATCGGGGCGAATTATTTTTTATCATTAGTTCAAAACGAAATATTTGGGAATTTATTGCCGGCGATTTTTATACGCGTGTTATATTGATCGACGGCGCGTTCATCAGTAAATTAATCTTTCGCAAGGCGCAGAATATAGGCAAATTTATTAACGCGAGTTTTGTTATATTTACGGCGGTTTGAGTAGGCAAATTAATTAACACGAAGACAGCGAGGCGTTGAAAACAAGGCGCCAATTTCGCATTGTCTATTTTCTTATTTATTTCAGGGCTCTCGTTTTGTTCGAATTGAAAACTGTTTTATGAGCAGTGAATTAATTCGAAAAAAAAGAAAAGTTGGAGGGAATGAATGAACTCGGTTTAGACATATTCAGCTGAAAGTAGCCCATTAAAAAATGGGTTTTGGAGAATTTACGAGAGATTGAGGAGGCATGAAGAGAAAACTCTACACCTTCAATGTTCTCAGGAAAAAAAATGAATTTCCTCAGAAATATTTGAAAAAGTGGATCAGTAGGTATTTTTCATTGTGAAGAGTTTTTTTTTTTTCAAAATTAGAACCCAAGAAATCGTTACTCATCTTTACAGTTTTTGAACTTTCAAACTCTTCCCCTCCTTACCCAGCGAAAAAATCATTCCACTTTTTCATCCCTTTTCTTCCCTTCTCGAAATTTCTCCATTACAATTCAAACCAATATCAGTTACCTATTAGCCCTTCCCAAAAAGTTGCTTCATAAAAATATTCAGAATAATGAGATGATTAATTTCCAATTTCGAAAAATTAAAGTTTGAACTATTCTGTATTTAAAATGTAAATAAATTTTCTTTTCATTTTAGAAGCAAGTAAACTTGTTTGTAAGCAAAATTTGACTCTTGACTCTACATTGACTCCAGAGTCGAACTCAGATCCTGATTCCGACGCCAAATCAACTCCGAAGCTCAACTCTGAGTCAATTTCAGACTTTGACTCCTGACTCTGTTCTGACTCCGAGTCAAACTCATACCTACTCTGACTCCCAACTCCACCTTGACTTCCTGACTCTGGAGTCAATATATGACCTTGACTTCTTGGCTCTGGAGTCAATGAATGGCCTTGACTTCATGACTCTGGGAGTCAATGTATGACCTTGATTTCATGACGCCGAAGTCAATCTATGACCTTGACTTCTTATTCTTAACTCGGGAGTCAATCTGTGACCTTGACTTCCTGAATTCGGAATGAAGCTGTTACCCAAGTCAGAGTCAATTTGGCGTCAGTACTTCAACTTTTAAATCGACGCTTGCTCACTGATTTCCATTGAAAAAAAAAAACAATTCTTTTCTCCCTCGCATCACTGTGAATAAAATAAAAATTTTTATTACAAATCAACTTCCAAAATTCAAAAAATCGAGACCATTTTTTTCTTTTACTAGGTGGGTAGCTGGGTACTGTGATTTATTGTGACAAACTCTCATTTTATATGAATTGAAAATTCTAGGTAGCGTTGTTTATCAATCATGAAAATTGTTTTAAAATATTAAAAAACTAAACAACAATTTTTTTGAACCAAAAAAAAAAGAAAAATTCCGTCAAAATTGTTTTTTTTTTTTTGTACAAAACAAATTTTAAAATCACGAAATCAATATTAATTTTTTGTACACATCATTTTGTACTATTGGAAGCGAAATCCTCCCCCTCCTCCCCCCTCCCCTCAAAAAACACACTGAAAACCAGAATTGCATTTCAAATAGAAAAATGGAGTGCATTTTCATTTAGGAATTTTGTAAAATTTTTGAGTCATGTTTTTACCCAGGAAATTATTATGTGATTTCCTCTCCCTCTCATAATAATTATTTTCAGAGAATTGGAGGAAACTGTTTTAAAACAGCAGAAGTGATTTTATCAGATAAACACGTGTGATTTAAATAGGGAAAAATTGTTCAAAATTACGATTTAAACTATTGAAACATTCCGAATGTGTTCACTCTCCTCATTTCTTTTCCTTTCATAAACAATCTAAAAAAAATATCTAAATCATGAATAATGGTAAATATGTATCTTCTCATTTTTTTATTCTCAGGTACCTACATTATGTTTGGAAAATGAGAAAAAACTTATTTTTAGAAGCAATAGTAATATCCCCTCCCCACCAACAGCTTTCCTATGAAGGAAAAAATTGATGAAAATTATGATTTTAAATACCCATTTAAAAATTCTGAATTGCTTTTATGAAGAAGTGGAGGGAAAAATTGAATCTTGGAAATTGACAAAATTTTATTTCAAATTTCAAAAAATAGGTTCAATTAGGAAAATAAAAAAAAAAATCTCCTTAAAAATTAGAAAATTATATTTTCGAATTGGAAAAACAAATTTCAGCGTTGAAAATTCTTTCCTTCAACTCTGGAAATCCGGATTTAAAAAAAAATCAAAAAAATCGAGGAAAAAATACCTACCTACTTGGAAATTTACCAACTTCCAATTGCCAATTCAATAGAAAACATTTTCCAAACGTTTCAAAGCTCATAGGAAACTGCCTAGGTACATTTTCCCATCAAATTCTTTTCATGGCCCAAAAAATTTCAAATTTTAGCTTCTCTCGATAAATTCTTTCTCTATTTCACGGTTTATTTTAATTCGATGGCTTTTAGTTCAATTGAATGGCATGAAATTGAAATCAATACGTAGGTAACTTGTTGAACATACCTAGAATTGCCATACCCATAGACGAAAATATACCTATCAAAGTGAAATCAGGACGTGATATCGTTTCATCGGTATAGATATTTCGGTAATTCTGGAGAAATGGAATTGCATCGGTTCGTAGGCACCATGTGGACAAGGTGTAATATTTCGTAACGAGGGTTGCATACATAAAGCGAAAAGGTAATTTCGCAATTTGCTCCAGAATTGTCTATTTTTATGTTTCACGTCGATTGTAAAGAGGAAAATATTTTACGTTTGGGTAATAAACATTTGTCGATGCGAATGGCTCGAAGCTGTTAAAATTTACACGAAGAATGTGCTTTATGAAAAACTCGTGTGTGAGATGAAAAATACCGAAACACCCTTACACTTGGTTCAGCTCACACCTCCATTACAATATCTGAATTAATCGAATGCAAAGTATACATAGTAGAATTTCCACCCCTTTCTCCATATGCCACGATTTAATATACAGCAATGAATCATCGCGGGTCGAAACAGAAAATTCACAGAAATGCGATACGTATCAATGGGAAAATTAAATTTGCTCCGAAAAACTATAATTACGCAGTCAAAATAAATTCTAGGGGTACCTTTTTGCGCGGTCATTATCGTTAATTTGATGTACTGAAAGATTATACGAGGCTGGTTTTTTAAAGGCCCCCGGTGTGCCGGTGTAGTCGACTTTTAATAATAATATATATAATCACGATCGGCCTTAACCTTTTAATTAGCAGTGTTTCCTAAATTGCGCATTTCGGTGATTTTTTTTCCACCCCAACTCTTCCATTTCGCCGTTTCTTCTATTCGTAATATACCCATAAATTAAGGTTATTTAAGAAGTTACGAGTACGCCGCACCATGCTACATCGGCAAGTTATGGTCTGTTTGCGAAAACATTTCATGTTTGGAAACTTTTTTCGCTCGTTTTACGCTTCTTCGTAAAGTAAGTAAGGAGTACGATGCGTGAAACATCCATAACTATGGTAAAAAATTTCCTTCTTTCCGTCACGACCAACTTTCCATATTCTTGCGCTGATTTAGAAGCAACGAGAATTTAAGCCAGGTTTTTTGTATACATTTTTTTTTTTTTTTCAATTGAACGACATGTAAATTTGTTCGGTACGTAATTTGGATACTTAATGGAAGGTTTCGGTCGTGTTGGAATTCGTTTTTCTCAAATGAGAATCGCGCAGGTACAATTTGCTCAAATGAAGAAGGATTTGTTCAAATAAAAGTCGTTCGTCAACGATTTGCTAGAATGAAAGTCGTTCACGAACAATTCTATTCTCGATTGAAAGTCGTTCGCGAACGATTCGGTGCTCGAATAGAAGTCGTTCGCGAACGATTCGATTCTCGAATGAAAGTCGTTCGCAAACGATCGCGAACGATTCAATTTTCGAATGAAAGTCGTTCGCGAACGATTCGATTCTCGAATGAAAGCCGCTCGCAAACGATTCGATTTTCGAATGAAAGTCGTTCGCGAACGATTCGATTCTCGAATGAAAGCCGTTCACGAACGATTCGATTCTCAATTTGAAAGTCGTTCGCGAATGATTTGATTCTCGAATGAAAGTCGTTCGCGAACGGTTCGATTCTCGAATGAAAGTAGTTCGCGAACGATTCGATGCTCGAATGAAAGTTTTTCATGAACGACTTGCTCAAATGAAAGTAGTTCACAATCGATTTTATTCAAAATGAGAGAATTATTCGCAAACGATCAGTTCAATTATGAGTCGTTTATTATCGATTTCGATCACATGTGAACGAATCATATGAGAACAATCTCATTATCCCTTTTTTACCAGGTTTTCTTGAAATTTTGAAACTTGACCTTTTTTTGAAAGTTTTTTTCCACAATTAGCCTCAAAAACTAATCGAAAATATGTATTGCAACTTTTTGATACAATGAAATGAAAATAAAGTACCACTTAATTTGAATTAGAAATTTCTGTATAATTTTTCTTCACAGATAATTACATCATTTTACATCGATCGAGTCAGACAATTTTTCCTCTTTTTTACACCAAAGAACAAAATTCATTCCGAAATTAAGCATAATTTGATAAGAAATTGCAACGATATGGAAAATTGTATGCAGTATCTCTCTCGTTAGAAATTTACATTCATCATTTTACCATGAATTTCGCTACTGGATGCTTAAATGCGAGAAATTAAGAACACATTTTTGTACATTTTCAATTTTCGTTGGTGTAATTTTCGCTGGAAGTATATATTTCGCATCTGTCGTCGAGAAACGAAACGTCGGTATTTTTAAAATTTTCGGGCACCGGCGGTAGTTTCTAAAGTGAAATTTATGTGCAGTTAAATGATAACTTTGCAGTTGTATGGAGTGTTTTATAATTTACGATACCGTTGAGGTGATTTAGCGAGCCGAGAGATGTGAAGAAATCGTCATAAAATATTCAACCGAGCGGAATATTTTTGTTGTCTGACTAAAGGAATTGTCGTGTTTTTGGGTCAAATTATCAGCTTTTTTTTCAATAAATAGTACAATTATTTTCATTTGGCGAGTAATAATACGTAATTACTGCACTTATTCAATGCAATAATATCTAGTCGGAACCGCTTTTTTCCAAAAATGAAGAAAGTTTCTCACAGTGTTGAATAAGTTGCCTATACGAAATTCCGTAAATACGAGTAATTCGTGTTAATTAATTTGCCTACGCAATCCCTCGATGAATTAATTCAATAATGACAAGACTAGCAGAATAAATAACTTTCTGTCTACCAACTTCGAATTTTCAACAGCTCTAGATTTTGAAAATTTTAGAAAACAATTTCAAACTACAAATTTTTCATAATAAATTAAAACGAACAAAATTTGCTAGTTTTTTAGCCCAAGAGAATTTTCATTCGAATAAAAAAATGAAAAATTTTATCCATCGTTTCAAAAGCAGATTTACGTGGGTGTACGTAACTGCTCAGATCATTTCTGCGCATCTCTGGTTCGTCTGAGGAGGGATTTCAGCAGACAGGGTGAAAAACGAAATTCACGAAATTGGTACTAAACTAACAAAGGCGAAATTCACTTCGCGGGTGATTTTTACTCCACTATCATCAAATTTTACCCACTTCCAACAGACGAAAACACAATAAAATCTGCAACATAAATTTTAAAAATTTCAAACACGAATAAAATTACACCGAGGGTTCGAAGGGGAAAAAATATACGCGAATAATTGCATCACAACCAAATTATAAATAAACCTTTACTCATAAAAAAATCAAAACAATCAACTCGAGTCGTAAAATTTGAATAACAGCGCTCCGGAGAAAAATTAAAAACACCTTAACTTCGTTCGTTGCCCAAATCCGAAGAATTATTAAGAGAAGACAACGCACGTGCGAAGTTGATAATCCGTAAAAAAGCAAGCGAAATACGAGCATTTCGAATGGGAAAAATAAGGTTATACGTTTTCGCAACGAAAAAAAGTAAATAAAGGGAATACCAAAAAAAAAGTTTGTTAATACAACCAAATGTAACTCATCGCTTTTGATTAGTTCTTTAAAGTCATGTTTTGTACGCAATTGTTAAAAAGCTGTTTTGTAGTCGAGTATAATGATTGACAAGCTAATAAGTAAAGTTTTCCAAACAACTAAAGTTTTTAAAACAATTTGAATTATTAACTTTATGAAATGTTTAAAATCGTTGCCAACGTGGCGATAATATTTTTACCCAAGACTTCGATAATTTCTTTCGATTAAAAATTTCATCAATTTTATCATATGGTATAAAAAAATAACTTTTTCGATCAGAAATTACTTAGCTGGATGGGTCTGTATCGAAAATGCATCGATCTTAGTTCTCGCAACGAATCGAAATACCCACTTTTTAAAAATTTAAAAAACAAAACGAAACGAGGAAAAGAGATGAAAAAAGTTTAGAGGGAAAAAATCGATCTTCTTAATTTTTCACACATTTCGTACTTCGCTTTTAATGTACTTCGCTAAACAAAGCTCGACTGAAAAATAAGCTTTTTACTCGTAGCGTTCAGCTCGTATTTATTATCTTTTTTTTTTGAAAAAATAGCTATATAACGAGAAAAATACAAGAAAGGAAAAAGAAAAGGAAAAGTTTTTAAAAAATATCCAACTTTATCTTCCTAATCTAAATTGAATTGAAATTTCATTCGTACTTCATTTTATTTTCAATAAGAAACCCACTTCAATTACTCGGAATGTAAAATGAGGCAGAAAAACGATCATTTGAAAAAAATTGATTCGCCGATTCAATACACCAATAAATTTTCATAATTTGAAGTTTAATTTTCTCATTGATAATGATAAAAGATACCAGTCGATTTACATAATTGAAGCCACCTCTATTGGTATTATTGGAAAAATTGGTCTGTAACGGGTTTCATAATCTCAATCTGAATTCTTTATGGCAATTTGTTAAAATAAATATTTGTTTATTTTTTAGGGCCAATTTAATTGATATGTACCTACCTAAGTAAACGAAAAAAGCAACGTGAAATTCAAATTTTAGCCGCCTGTGATTTTTTTCTCAATTTATTAGCTTGAGTTTAGATCTTTTTGGAGAAATAGATAAAAATCTTTTTTCCTTCTCTCAAATGTTATTTTGAATCAGCATCTACATAAATTTTTCACCGATTTCGAAAAAATTGGGAGAATTATGTCTTCAAACAGATTGAGCAATTCATAGCATTTAAAATTTTTGAATTTCTTGGACAAACAACCGAATCATTAATTTTAAAAATTACTCAGTTAAAGTTTTTTACTTCGTATTCTCAAGTCTCCCCCCTCCCCGCAATTTTGTAACTGGAATGACAAAAATTGTCAGTATACTTCCTGAAACGAAAATTTGTCAAAGTCACACATAACTCTTTCAAAAAATTTTCAGCTCCAACTGCAAATTCCCCCCTCCCCCCCCAAAAAAAACAATTTTCCGAGCTAGAAATTACTTGCAATTGAGTCAAGCTAACCCTTTTACTCTGGTCTCGACTTCTTTCCTCCTTCCATTCGATATTATGCACTTCGTAAAATATCATTTTCATACAAGATTGCTTTGAAAAAACTAGGGGATTCTTTTTGGAGAAAACCGTTTCTTTCTCCAATATTTTTTATTTTGAAGAAAATGAAATCCTTGTACAATTTTCAAAATTTCAAAAAAAAAGTGAACACTTTCAAAATCTAACAACCTCATTCAAATTTTAGAGGAAAATCCGACAAAAATTTACAGTACTTTTCTAAAGCACTTTGAGCCTTAGTTGCAGTTTTAAAAAAATTATCATCTGGAAAGAAAGGTATCAATTATTTTAAAAAGAAATCTGCTTAACTCATTGATTTTGCAAAAAATGAGCCATTTTTGAGTTTTGAAAATTTTGTAAAGTTTATATCTCAGCCTCACTCACCATTCACCATCAATTCTCCATCACTCTCCAATAAAGATCACAAAAAATCAAAATTGAATAAATGATTTCTTTTTTTTTAAAAATTCTCCTCCCAAGTTGTGATTTCTCAAAAAATCCAACCCCTTTTTTGTCAATTTCGACGGAAAATATTTTTTGTAAAATTTTTCATCGATATAAATTACGAAAAAAAAAGTTTTTAAATGAAGTTCGAACATCAAAATTTTTCACAAACAAACCAAATTTGGCTTATTGTGGGGTCAAAAAAAAATAAAAATAGTCAAATAACATGCCACTTTTTCAATTTTCCCACTTTTTTTACTCAAAATGGAAAAATTTTCAAAAGAAATCATCACTTTGGGAAATTTTTTCATTCGAGCCCAATTTTTTCAGAGAGCAGCAGACTTCATTGCTTTCCTCCACCTTTCACTTAAACCCAAAAATGTTTTAAAATTTCTCGCTCGAAAAAAAGAAAACATGTAAAACTGAAAAAGATCTCGATCAAAACAGTGTATTTTCAGAAAGAATTGAGCATTATTTCCCTAGTTTGTCCTTTCTTCCCACTTCAAGTGAAAACATTGACTTATGAAGATGAATAATTATTGCGTTTCTTGTCTTATTCAGTCTTCACTCGGCTCACACTGAATTTTTGAATCAATTCATCCAAATATTATGAGCGCTAAAAAAATGAACATTACCAACATAACCAACATTTTCAATTTCAAAATTGTACCACGATTTTTCATTTTTTTTCCTGCTTTTTTAAAACGTTTCATCTCAAGCCAAGAATCGAATTTTTCTAATCAAATTTCAGAAAAATTATCGCACCTGCGAAGTAAAAATTGAGAATTATCACCAATCCTGAATTTTCCAAGTTTACAATTTGATTTTCATAATTTTTTGGAGAAAAAATTAATATTACGTTTTCCCAATCGAGCAGAAAGAAAATCATCGCAGAAGTTGAAAAATGAAAACAGTCAACACTCAGTTTTCTAACCAAAAAAGTAATTTTCTCAAATTTCTCCAACCAAAATCATAATTTTTGAAAATTCTTTTTCCCTCAAATTAAATTCTGCCCTCTCTGTAAAGGTATCTCATTAAAATTATAGGAAAATCAAATTCCCTTCCTTTCCCCTCCCCTTTCTTTTTTAGCTCATCTCAGGAATTCAATCGACTTGGTTTCCAACTGCGTACCATTTTTTTCTCTCACAATATCACAACTCCATTTTAAAATGAAGCTACGATCCCCACCCTCTATTCCTTCATCCTTGGAAACTTCTCACATGCCCATCCTCCAACCCAAATAACTCATCCGACCTCCAAATAACCACGAAATAGAAAAAGAAAACACGTATTTGTAAAAACATAAAATTTTAAGAATTCTTGGCAATAAAAATCATAAATATACGCATCTCGTAGGAATTTTCATTTACGGTCGGCAATTTCAACTCTTTACTATTCACGTCGACAGATCAAAGCTTTTATTTGAATTCGCATATGGAAAAGGCAAAGAGATCCTCCTTTTTTACGATGAACTGGGTTAAACTGCATCGTTGTAAAATTTCATAAAAATATTCCCTCTGTGTACGTTTTCCAAACACGAGGAAACTTCGAAGGAGAAAAAAAAATACCAAGATGAAAGATATTAAAACTGGGAATACTGGTCAAACAGGACGAAAAAGCCTACCGTTGAGAAATTAATTAACTCGTCCGGAAACCCTTATTCAAAAGAACACGTTAAATACAGAGTACCAACAGGTAAAACAGATACAGCGTTAGGTATAAATAAGATGAGCTAGAGACGTATTAAATTTCGATTTATCAATACACAAACTCCTACTTACCGCAAAACGACTATACGACGATACAAAGCTACGCACGCAGCTTTGGACGCAATTTAGGAAACCCCATTTTTTAAAAATGTCATTAGCATAATACACTTAATGGTTCATTATAAGAACTCGCTTATATGAGTATGGAAAAAAAAATACTAGTAGAAAAAAAAGAGGTTAAACAAACGGGCGGGATTTCCCTCGGCCCACGAGCCTTACACATATAAAAAGGAACGGGGCAGCGAAAGAAAAAAAAATACGGTGGAAAATTCAAACAGTGTGAGAACGTCACATGTTGCCGCACTAAAGGTATACGACGCGCATAACTTAAAACTATGGCCAGTAGTCACGCAAATTTCACCTTTTATGTTTAACCCGGTAAAATTACAACAATTTTCACAGTATCCACGCGAACTCTTCGACGGTGTACACCCGGACTAAAACTGAAGTTTTTAAAGGAAGCCTGCAGTCAACGAGTGGAGCTATTACCTTCCGCCCGCCGCACTTTATCCCTGGCAACCCTTCTGCCCCGGCTCGCCGAGGACGTGCGCGGTTACCAAACTTTGCCCCCAACATGCTGGCGACGGTTACGCATGGCATTTCTATATATTTTACACCATACTGACCCATATTACGGTTCGTTTCACCCCCTAGTCAAAAATTAACGGGTTTCTATATTTAAAATTCAATAGAGAACCGTAATTCTATAGTTAATAACTTGCTGGATAGAAAGAGGTTCTGCCGGGTACGTGGAACTTGCTGGATGAATTTTCATCTCATTGGTGGTCAACACACGTAGCTGGAAATCATGCTCTCGATGCAGTATCTAGTTACAGGTTGGATGCATGTACTTGTACCTAAGCATACGTAAAATAACCTGTATCGAGTCGATGAATTTTCCTTATTGAAAAGCGAAACAACGAGATATAATCGAATCAACAGGGTTACAAGGATATAGATGGATGATGAACAGACCATATGCTGTAATTGATTTTCATATCTAATCGATTAGAAAATTTCCAATCAAGTTGTTAATTTGTGAAAAAATTTTCCACGGTGGAGTTATACGAAGGTACCTGGAAATATCCAAAGACCAGCGGGTTGATTAAATTGATTACGTTATTGAATTGTTTACTGCATGTATTCGAATTTGACGAATTTTAAACAAGATGAAATTGGTAAGTTCGGGAAAAAGTGGACTTGGGGGGATTTTTTTCTTCTAATGTTTATGTAGATAAATTAGGAGAACGCGGAAGTAAGTATACCTATTTTTGAGAACTGAAATTTGGAAAGACAAGTATACCCCTATTTTTAATATTCCAGAATTGAGCGAAGGCGATTTCTACAGTAGAAAATTTTAGAATTCTTCAGTACTGTTGAAAAGACTGTGAAAAGTGTCCGCATGAAATTCGGTTCTTGTAACAGTTGGGCCATTCCATACTAAAACAGGACAAAAATGAAGTGAGGTCTTCGGATTTCGCTCAAATTTTTTTTACGAGTTCCCCTTGGTGGTCTATTCACAAAACCACGATCATTTTTTTCCTAACCCTCTAGGGGGCGGGGGGACGGGGCTCGAAATTTTTATACAATTACGATTTTTAGCAAAATTGCCCAACTTTGAAGGCTCATATCTCGAGATAGGTAGTACTTGAAGGGAAACTGTTTGCGGGGCCTGAAAGAGAATTGATAGGAGATTCAAAATCGATAATCACATTTTGAAAAGTTCAAAGTTGAACTTTGGTGGTGAAAGCTTAACTTTCATGATAAGAACAAAAGATGAAAGCTACCATTTAAAAATCTGAAAAAATTACAGTAAGTAGCTCTTTTTACCTGCTTTTCAACTAAAAAATTTTCAAGATGGGATCTCCAGACCCCTGGGGGGTACAGGGGGTCCACAATATTGACCAAAATTCAAAAAAACCGAAAAAGTGAAGTAGCACATCGATTTCCTCTAATTTGAAGGCGCTGATTACGAATATGTACTTGGTTTTTTCATCCAACCCCTCTAAACCCCCCTATGAGCCCCCTCAAAAGGGGTCAAAATTCAAAAAAATGAAAAATAACGAGTGACCTGTCGTTTGTCAGGTATTTGAGGGCGCTGAGTTCGAAAATGGGCTTATTTTTTAGATTTGACCCAACAGTGCCCCCCTAGCCCCCCAATTTTGGGGAAAGGTACCCTATTATGCTAAAAAAGCGGGTGACATCTCGATTGTCACTAATTTGAGGACGTAGAATTCGATAATCGGCTTACTTTTCGATTTTACTTCTTTACCCTTGCTCCAATCAGCCTCCTAATGGATTAACCGTACATATCTTTTGGTGAGAGCAAGGGGAAAGAAGTAAAATCGAAAAGTAAGCCGATTATCGAATTCTACGTCCTCAAATTAGTGACAATCGAGATGTCACCCGCTTTTTTAGCATAATAGGGTACCTTTCCCCAAAATTGGGGGGCTAGGGGGGCACTGTTGGGTCAAATCTGAAAAATAAGCCCATTTTCGAACTCAGCGCCCTCAAATACCTGACAAACGACAGGTCACTCGTTATTTTTCATTTTTTTGAATTTTGACCCCTTTTGAGGGGGCTCATAGGGGGGTTTAGAGGGGTTGGATGAAAAAACCAAGTACATATTCGTAATCAGCGCCTTCAAATTAGGGGAAATCGATGTTCTACTTCACTTTTTCGGTTTTTTTGAATTTTGGTCAATATTGTGGACCCCCTGTACCCCCTAGGGGTCTGGAGATCCCATCTTTAAAATTTTTTAGTTGAAAAGCAGGTAAAAAGAGCTACTCACTGTAATTTTGTCAGATTTTTAAATGGTAGCTTTCATCTTTTGTTCTTATCATGAAAGTTGAGCTTTCACCACCAAAGTTCAACTTTGAACTTTTCAAAATGTGATTATCGATTTTGAATCTCCTATCAATTCTCTTTCAGGCCCCGCAAACAGTTTCCCTTCAAGTACCACCTATCTCGAGATATGAGCCTTCAAAGTTGGGCAATTTTGCTAAAAATCGTAATTGTATAAAAATTTCGAGCCCCGTCCCCCCGCCCCCTAGAGGGTTAGGAAAAAAATGATCGTGGTTTTGTGAATAGACCACCAAGGGGAACTCGTAAAAAAAATTTGAGCGAAATCCGAAGACCTCACTTCATTTTTGTCCTGTTTTAGTATGGAATGGCCCAGTTGAGAACAGTGATTACCTACCTGTATTGGTGATCTTGATCAATTGAAGCACGGTTGTCCAAAACCTGTAATTTTGTATTGAAACCCTTATCTCTGGCTAAAAATGTTTTCTGGGAGGAAATATAGACTTCAGTTTGGTACAACGAATTTTGGAAAATTATGCTTCAATCGATCAAAATGGGGCAGCAATACAGGTACATATGGTTTTGAATTAGAATTTACCAAAGCAAGCAGAAAAAATTCTGCACAAATTCAACGAAAATTCTAAAAAAAAATGTGCATGAATTTTGGAAAAATGCTGCTCAAATTCTGCTCAAAATCTGTTCGAATTCTGCATGAATTCTGCCAAAATGCTGAATGAAATTTGTAAAAAAAATCTGCTCAAATTCTGCCACGAGGCTGAATTAAATTTGCAAAAATTCTGCATGAATTCTGCTGAACTTCTGCTCAAAATCTGCTCGAATTCTGCCGAAAGGCTGAATTAAATTTGGAAAAATTCTGCATGAATTCTGCCAAAAAATGCACAATGGAATTTGCGAAAATTCTGCACGAGTCCTGCAAAAATTCTGCCTGAATTCTGCTCAAAATCTGCTCGAATTCTGGATAAATTCTGCCAAAAATGCAGAATGGCTTTTGCGAAAATTCTGCACAAATTCAACGAAAATTCTACAATAAATCTGCATGAATTTTGGAAAAATTCTGCTCAAAATCTGTTCGAATTCTGCATAAATTCTGCCAAAATGCTGAATGAAATTTGTAAAAAAAACTGCTCAAATTTTGCAAAAATTCCGCTCAATATCTGCTCGAATTCTGCCGAAAGGCTGAATTAAATTTGGAAAAATTCTGCATGAATTCTGCCAAAAAATGCAGAATGGAATTTGCGAAAATTCTGCATGAATCCTGCAAAAATTCTGCCTGAATTCTGCTCAAAATCTGCTCGAATTCTGGTTGAATTCTGCCAAAGTGTAGAATGAAATTTACAAAAAATCTACTTAAATTAAATCTATTCGAATTCTATGCAAAATTACAAAAATTATTATTGAATTCTTCAATAAAACTACGTAAACCTTCCGCATGAAATTTGAAATTTTTCGACAAATATTCGGCCGAAATTCTGCCAAAAATGTTGCGTGAATTCTACAAAAATGCTCAATGAATTCTGCGGAAACTACGCTTGTATTTTGCAAAAATGCTGCATGACTTCTTACAAATCGGCATTTTGAAAAAATCGAAAAATCCTGTAAAAAAAAGCTGTGTGATTTATACAAAAATGCCGATTGAAATATGAAAATGTTTTGCATGAATTTTCCAAAGATTCTGCAAGAATTCTAGATACAAAAAATTTTGCGAAAATTCTACAAAAAAAACTGCACAAATTCTGTTGAAATTCTGCAAAAAAGCCGTAAAAATTGTGTAAAAATTCTGCTCGAATTTTGAAAAAAAAAAAATGCAAAAATTCTGCAAAACTTCTGCATGAATACTGCAAAAGCTTTGGATGAATATTGTGTCAATGTGCAGAATCACATTTGAAAAAATAGCGCAAGAATTGTACTCGAATTCTGCTGAAAATGCTGTATGAATCTTGAAAAATTTCTACGAACAAATACCAAATGAATTCTATAAAGATTCTGCTCAACTTTTGCGAAAACTTCTGGTCGAATCCTACGAAATTGCTGCTAAAATTCTGCATGAAATCTAGATCGATGATTTCTTCATAAATTCTGCAATTATCCTGCAAAGATTCTGCGAAAATACTCTGTAATTTCCGCAAAAATGTCGCTCGAATTCTTGAAAAATTTGGTATGAATTCTGCCAAGGTGCTGCAAGAATTCTGTATGATTTCTGCGAAATTGCTACGAAAAATGCTGCAAGAATTCTGAAAAAATTCGGCATGACTTATGTACAATTTTTGTGAAAAAAAATCCACAAAAATCCTGCATAAATTCTGCAAAAAATTGTGCCCAAATTTGTCGAGAATATTCTCAAATTCTAACATAGTCGCTCCTAGAAATTAATTAAGGGTGGGGCCGAGAATTTGAGAAAAATCGAAGGAAGGCGGGAGGTCGAATTTCAAATTAGGTGATCATTTTTCACTGCTCTTTCAGTCAAAAATCATTAATTTTTTCTGACAAACTGGGAATTTATCGAGGAATTGATTATCAATTTTGAATAAGACTGAAATACTGCCCGAGTGGATGCTATGGCGAAATTTTTTGGAAAAAAACTGTTTGAAAAACAAAAAATGTACTTTTAAAATATTTTTGCAATTTAAAAAAATATTTTTTTCGAGCTCAAGGGAAGGAGGCTCAAGCCCCCTGAGCCCACCCCTTGGATGCGCCTATGAATTCTAAGAAAATTCTGCAAAAAATGCTGCAAGGCTGCGTAGATTCTACAAAAATTCTACTGGAATTGTGCAAAAATTCTGCTAAAAATTTGACGAAAATTCCTATGTAGGTATCTGTTGCTTTCAAGCTTTTTTTTAAAAAAAAAAAAAAAAAAATGATCATTAATTTTGTTTAGGTACCTACCTGTTTGTTATTCAGATTTTTTAACACCGCCATTAAAACTTTTTTATGAAATTTCTTTCATTTTCGAATGTTTTAAAATCCAACTTATTTTTCATCCGCATTTCACATACTCACTTACGACTGGAAATATTGAATAAAGACGGTTTAAGTACTCTTTGCACGTATACGAATCAAGGGGGAAAAAGTAGGTAAGAATTATGGAGGATGAAATAGCTAGCAAACAACTCAGCAAAAGTACACACATACGAGCACAAAAACAAAAAAGAAACCCTGCTATCTCGTCTGGTGCTGAGCGTTACTCTATGCAGAAAGAATAATCCATCTGCGTAGTTTTATTTATAAACTTCGTTGACCCCAGTGCCGTTTCAAGAGTGTATTATTGGTTTTAAATGCGGAAAAAATTACATATTTATATGGATTTTCAAGATTTTAAATTTAAAATAGACATAAGTAGAAATATTAAAAACCATCCAAGTAAGTACATTAAATAAAGCAGGGTTTCCATGACTGTTTTTTTTAAAAAAATGGGTTTTTAGACCTTTTTTTTTGTTTCAAAATAAGTACGATACCTACATAAAAAATCGAATATTTCGGAGCCGGAAAAAGGAGCCGGGAAAGTAAGACGGATTCATATAATTCTACGAGCGATTTCAAGTCCCTGAATCCATTTTTTAATTTATTTTGATCTAATCTCAAAAAGACATCGCGAAAAAGTCGCAAAAAATGTCTCAAAATTATTCAAAAAATCGCGAATTTTTTCCAAACTTCTGAATTTTTTTTCTCTACGTACAACGCAAAAATTAAAAAATTTCAACTTTTTGAACTTTTTTTTTCAAATTTTTCCTTTCGCTTCTTCCGATTTGAGATGTTTGTTTGTGTAATAAATTCGATGGCATTACTTTTTTATTGGAGGGAGTGGGCAAATTTAGAGAATTGAGAGATGAATACCATGAGAGAAAATCGCGAAAAAGTTGCGAATTTTTGATTTTTAAAAATTTGTAGACACCCTGAATATTGATTGAAATGGAGGTGAATCAACCCTTTACTTTTAAATATATTCCAATTTTATATGCTCAAGCAAAGCGAGGGCAAAGAATTGAAAACCTGATGATTTTTTGAAAAAAAAAAGATTATTTTTTTAATAGTTTGATGTTTGAAAAAATTCCATTATTTAGGTGTAGAAATTTCGTGATTTTTAAATTCTTTCAGTAGCTTGAAAAAAAGAAATCATTTTCAAAATATTGATACTTTATCTCTTGAAAATTAAGGTTTCGCGAATTTTTTCAAGTGAAACAAATACGCAGAAAATGATTTAGAAGGGCTAATTCAACATGGGGGGGGGTCTGCACAATTCGATATCCTAAAGTACCTAGATACCCTACAAAATCTGTTACACTTCTCACCATGCACCGGCTATTCCCACCAAACTCATCTCATTTCTCGTCACATAAGACATCCAGCTCGATTCTGCAACTGCGATCCAAATTACACGAAAATATTTCATAACATTCTATAATTTAATAACATTCGGTTAAATCTCGAGCTGCGATACCGCAACGAACGTAAAGTTTAACCATTTAACATCATTAATAGAACAAGATGAAATGTAATTTCATTCTTGGATTTCTCTCGCCGCGTAAACGAAGAGTAGACCGGCTCAAGACGCTGTAATCTCGCAAGTCTTAAGGTATTTAGTTCCTTGTAGCGTTTAAAACGTGACGTCGGTTATGTCCCCGTCCCATTCGAAGAAAACACGAGTACACACAAAACCCGAACCCGAGCCTCGAACGGAACATTGTCGGGAAATTTCCCATTTCACGTCGGCGTCTTCTATACCTTAAGGTTTTGTTTCGATTACAATATTATATTTTCTCGGCAATTTAATATATTCGCAGATGCGAAACACCTCCGTGTACTTGCAAATTTAAAATACGTTAACCGATTAATTCAAAGGATCATACCGGCAGAAGCTTTTATACAAATTATTACAAATTTAAACATAACACCGAAACTAAATATTTACACATGTAATCGTACCATACTTATCCATACCTATTGACACAGCGAGGAAGTGTACCTTTCAACATATTTCCTCAACGTAACACCGTATTAAATATCCCTTCATATCCTTCTCCCGTTAAATGAACTCGTTTTGAATGGACGTTCTGCCCGAGCTGAGGAAAAAAATTCCCGAGAATTTTCTCGAGCTGAAAACCTCCGACTCCGGTCGCGTCAAAAGACGAGTTTATTAAATAGCGAGCACATTTAGCAGAGGCAAAAGCATGGCTTTAATTTCCTGGCAATTACGTCGCCATCAGCGAACACCGCAGATCTTTTGCAACGCCAACGTACTACATCATTAGCGAGTTTAATTTATATTAATCAATTTATATACGGCGATTACTTGATTAATGAGACCGCAGCGGACAATTTCATTTTGTACTTTATGAAAATGTCTTCGGTTCGAGTCATCAGTTATCATACAAACAGGCGTTAAAACGATAAGATGAAAAACTCGCCGTGTCATTGCCAAAGCACCAGCTCAGAAAAAAAATCACCCAACAAAGCTCGACAATTTTATGGCTAAAAAAGAAACCGTGTTTTTTTTCATGAAAGGAAACAGCCACAAAGAGGAAATTGATACTTTTACGTAAACATGGCGAATATTTAAAACCCCTCACATTTCTTTCTATTTTGGTGATATCTTGGTACACATTTTGTTTTCAAATTCCACTACCAGACCAATTGGTACTTCGATAAAGGAGTTTTTTTTCCACGGTTTAAAAATTACAAACGATACGTTTGAAAAAAAAGCTGCTATTCATTTAGTACATATAAAATTTTCCCTCGTATATAAAATTCATTTGTTTTAGCGTATCAATCGTATTACTATGAAAAAAACTTCGAGTTTTTATTATTTTCAAGAGTTCGAGTGCTTTTAGTGAATATTTCAGTCGTGAAAAAAATACCCCAAGAAAGCAGGTCAAATTATTTTGTTCGTGGTGACTTTTGCTGGCGTAAGACTCGATTTTTTCAAACTCTCGCTGCGAAGTAATTCTTTCCCTATTGCGAGTACATTGAACGAGTTCACGCGTTCATTGGTAAAGCGTAACCTTTTGGAAAACAATATATTGAAATTTATTTCGAAAATGTAAGTTGTTATATGAGTACAGGAGTGATTTATAAATTTATTTTGCAATGGGTTACGTGTGGAGGGGAAAAACCGCGAATGTGAGGAAAATATTCGCTGGATGCTAATTTTTCATTTGCTAGTTTTATTTATCTGTTGTTTGCATTCCATATCTTGGTCTCGTTTTAAGGAAATTTTACCGAGAAAAAACCATCGAAGATGTATTTACAAGGTGCCAAAACGGAAACCTCAAATATAACGCTTTGCTTCTTTTGTAAGGATCTGTTGGGTGAAAATGTCTGATGTGAAAAATTGGCGCCGATGGTGGTTTTGAAAAAATATACCGATCGATAATATGCAAAATATGCGGTCCTACGATTTTTTTGATGGTTTTCCGATTCATATTTCGGTAGGAGTGGGGAGGTTGAGCTGTTTGGATTGTATGGATTGGCCTTCCTCTTTGACAACGAACTGTCGCAAATAATTTTAAAAAAAATTAATAAAAAATTTGAAAAAAATTTTTCCTTGAAAAATTTTCAAATAAAAAAATGGATACAACATATCCTTAGCTTAATTCAATTCAACCGTTTATTTTGGAAAATATGAAGACTACCTACCGAACTTCCACCGGCGTTTGCTCATCCTGGATTTTTAAAATTCTGTTGATGGTATTACTTGAACGGGATTGAAGGGTCCCCCCCCCCCCGATAAGATAGGCGAATCGGCCTAAGATCTACTTTTTTAAATTAACAAGCAGACATTATTAAGGGCCCCGAAAAATGATTTTAGAAAAATTTTTTCACCCGCTCAACTCATACCCTTTACCCCCACCCACCAAAATAGCGAATTTTCGTCCAAAAAATCCTATCTCGGAACCTGACGGACCAAAAAATCTGAAATTTATGTGGTGTATACAGGCAGTGGTGACCAATTTTCGAGAATTTTTTCCGATTTTTTTGCACTGCCTTCTAGCCCTCCCCCCCACTTTGAAACTTTAAATTCGCTATAATTCTGAAACTAAAAGATCTACATTTTTTTTTTTTTGCACAAATATAGTTCTACCCAGTGATGGAAAACTGGAATCGGAACTGGAATTGAAATTTGAAAAAAAACTGGAACTAAAACTGAAAAACTGAAACTGGAACTAAAATGAATTTCAGTTTTATACCAGTTCCAGCATTTTTTTGAAAATTGCAATTTTTTTTAAATGAAATTTTTACTTAATTAGAATCATCTTCTCTTGCATTACACCTTACGTACCAAAAATTTTTCGTAATATTCAAAAAACAAATTTCCAAATGGAGTAAAAAACAGAAAAAATTCAATTTTTGAAAATTTGACGTGAAAAAGTAGAAAATTTAGCTGCACAATATTCAATTTAAAATTTTGTATTAAAAATTGAAAAACAAAAATCACCTTACACGAACCTTTAAATTTTTGGTAGAAAAGTGAATTGAAAAAAATGTGTTGTAAATTTGAAAATTCCAGCCAATTAAAAACATCCTTGCACACATTCTTCAAATTTCAATTTTTTCATTGGATGATTATTCAGGACTCAGGAAATCACTAAGTTAGGATGTCAGGACCAGAAATCGCAAAATTTCTAAAAAAGATAGTTTCTCAGGTTTTTTCCCCCAGAAATATTTTGCGTTGAGCTTAATTAGGTATTATGAAAAATGAAAAAATTGTAAGTATTTCAAAAAGAAGAATAAAAACAACAAAGTTCAATTTTTGCAGAGAATTTTGGGTTTTTTCATCTCTCAAAATTGAAAAAAAAAATGGAATTTTGGAACTGGTATTTGGAACTGAAACTGGAATTGGAATTGGAACTGGAAATTTAAAATTTTGTGATCTGGAACTAGAACTGGAAATGGAACTAAAATAATTTCAGTTTTCCATCGCTGGTCCTACCATGGTACCTACAATATCATGATTATTTTCCTCTGATTTTTGTACTATTGTACCGGATAACAATGATGATGTATCAAGGAACCACCAATTTCGCTCCAAACTATTAGACCTGGAGGCAGCTACTTCCATTTTAAACTTCCATAGCATGAACACGATACATTTGCCAATTTGCCATCATATTGTGAGCCAATTGGCGAGGATTATGGAAAGTTCATTTCGATTTTGGGTGAAGAACCGGGACGTGAGGGGATAAAAGACTTCATTCGAGACATTATAAATTTCAATCACAAAACTACCTCCACCGAACAATCCCTTGTAAAACCAGTAAAAAAAAAAAAGAGCAGAATTAAAGTGAAAATATCAATTCAATTTCTACTCGCATTTTATATTTTTGTGTTAGTTTGGAGAAAAATCAAAAACAAGACGTGAAAATTTGACAATATTTATCAATATAGGCGCACCCAAGTAGGGCTCAAGGGGCTCAAGGCCCCTACCCCCGCTGGGAAAAAAGATTTTTGCTGCAACAAAATATAAAAAATTGCATTTTTTGCTCTTCAAAGTATATTTTTTCAAAAAAATTCGCCCTCGCTTTGCTCGGCCCAGCTCGTCAGAAAAAATGGATGATTTTTGACTGAAAAATCAGTCAAAAAAAATTTTGACCCCCTCTATTTTTTCTCCAATTCTCAGCCCCTCCCTTAATTAATTTCTGGGTGCGCCTGTGTTAATTAAATAATAATGTTGAATTACTTACCGGATATTTTTTTTCTCTTTTCCTCCTTCAATAGTGTTGAAATTGAGTAAAAAAAAAACACTAATATTTTTTTTCATTTCCATTGGAAAAAAGAGAAATATTTACCATCAATATTTTTGCTGAAAAAAATTACACAATTTTAACTTTGAAAAAAGTGATGGAGGTGAAGAACCACTGTCAAGAAAAAGACTGCAATTTGGATTTTTTAAAAATCAAAATTCCAACAGGTACAATGACAATTTGAACAGTTTTTTAGTTGGCGAAGCATTTCACGAAATCAATTACTTAGGTAGGCTTGCCAGCTATATGAGAGAAGTTCAAATTTGACATTTTTCTCGAATAAATTTTTCATCATAAAAAACTTCAAATTCTGCAAAATGAAATTTAATTATTAGATTTTTGAACAGTGTTTTACTTTGACCTACAACGTAAGGTACCTAATCAATTTTCATGTTGAATATTTCAAAACAACAAGATGATTGATCAAAAACTTCTGAAATGCACCTAGACAAATTTTTTGGAAAGGATAAAATAATGCAATGTACTATTTTGATTAGTTTTTTTTTTTTTCTTTTTTTGAAAGAAAAGGTTTATCAAAATTTTCAAACTTGTGGCATTTTGAGTTCAAGCTGACAAAATTTAACTAACAAGACGATATTTCGGTACCTATGTAATGGGAAAATAAATCAATAAACTGTCAAAAATAATTTTTTTTTTCTTCAAACATTGAAAAAATTCAGCTCTTCAGCTGCAATTGAATTTTCACTTTTTCGACTCAAAGTTTCTGCAAATTTTATAACTATCGAAAATTCATAAATATCAAAAAATGAGACCTTTCATATTTTTTTGTAACTTTACCATTGCATATTTTAATCGGCCCGCAAACAACTTCGACAAATTTTCATACCTATTCGAAAATTTCCTGCAATTTTTTTTTCTCATTTCATTATGAAAATCTCGTTTCTAAAAATGGTAAAAATTCGAGGAATCTAAATACTTATCTAAGTTTAATTTCAAATATTTTTTTCGTCTCATAATCCCCTGCTCCTGAAAAATTCCGCAATAATTTCTTTCCCTTCCTGCTTGAAAATTCCATTTCTCCGCAACGAGTGGAAAATACCACATCACTGCAGCACTCTAATCTCAACAGTATCGTTGAACAACTCGAATGAAATTTTTAGAAATGATATCTGCTGGTAGTGTAAACACCATTTTCTCTATTTTACTTATAAACCAAATAAGAAAGAAAAACGTAAAGAAAGAAAAAACCACAGGGTAAAACATGTCATACTTTTATCGATTTTCACCTACGAGTATAACAATACAGTACCTGTGCACTTTACTTATTAACCTTAGCTAGGTTATAATATTGTTGCTTTCATTTCAAGCTTTGGTTCAGCTATACCCATTATACCAATACACCCAACCCAGTTCTACTTTTACCATACCCTTGAAACAAAACACCGCGAATCGACGACGCTGCAATGCGCGTGAATTTTTTATGCTGTGAATTTGTCAAAATCACGTTTAATCATTTTCTTTCTAGCTTATACTGCGCAGAGAACGGGTTGCGAAAAAATATTGTCTGTGTAAGAGATCGTGTTTAACGAAGTGAGATACAATTGGCGGGGAAAATCGTCTAAATGTTTAATAAAGTGTTAAGAAAAAAAAATAGATAACGCGAAAAATTGAAGAATTTCCAAGTTCATTAAACATCTAAACGAATAATGTTTCGAGAAACTACTTCGAAAACGTAATGATCCATTAAACAATTTCTCTGCCATTATATTTAAATATCCATTAAAACCAACCGCCGGCGTCCTTCAATCATTTCGTAATATTAAATTTCCATCACAGAATCCTGCTCCTGGGTGGCCAGATTTGAGAAAATTTAAAACCGAAGGATATTTTTAATGCTCAGAAAAACGATAAAATTTAGAGATTTGAATTTTTACGATGGGATTGGGATATTGACGAGATGATCACGGACAAGAATTAATTTCGCCCTTTGCCATTCGATTTTTTAAATTAAGGGGTAGACATGAGAAAATGTTTTGGATTTGAAACTTAATATTGCACGCGATCTTTCGACCAACAAAAGTACTTCAGAGTGGTTAATTTCGCCATCTAGCAGCTTGCGTTGTCGATCATGAATTTAATCGAGACTAATTTCGCCTGTAGATGGGGCTGAAGTTTTCAGTATTCCTTTGCGCGATCAATTGAAGAGATTGGTATAGTTTTTAGTAGAATTTTTTTTGTTGATTTTTAGACTTTGGTAAAACCATTTATTTGAATTGTGGAATTGACGAATTAAAAAATGATGATTAGGCAGACAGGAAATGATTTTTCATGAGGAAATTCAGATTACTGAAATAATTAAGTACAAAAAAAATTAAATAAATAAGCAGACAATTGAATTTCCAATTATATTTTAAAAACATTTGCCTTCTAAAAGTAATTATCTAAGGTATGTTTAAAAACAAAATTAAAAAATATTGTCGGAGAAAATTGAAATCCTATGACTAAATTTACACGAAAAGGCTTCAGGCACGAAATTGAAAATACACTGGGAACGACTAAATCGTTCCTTTTCCAAATCTATGACTCACAGTGGTCCGCTTGTTTTTTCTCAAGTTTGAAATTTTTTCCGAGTTTAAATTTTTTCTAGATTATTTTTTCAAAATTCGAAATTTCCTTAGAGATACTCGATGAAAAAATTTCAGATCAAATTGTATCAAATCATATCTAATTTAGATAAAATTTTATCAAAACAGATAAAAATTGATCTCAAAAATGTCCCAATCAAATTATATCAAATTATATCTGATTTTTTTTTTAGATATGATTTGATCAGATTAGATGTCATTTGATCACATCATATCAAACTGCATCAATTTTTTCAGATATGAATTGATACAATGAGATATGATTTGATATAATTTGATAAAATTAGATTGGGACATTTTTGAGATATGATCAGAACTGAAATTTTTTCATCGGGTGGGAGATCGAGATACTTGAAACAAAAAAGTAAAACGCTTAAACCTGAATCTGTATAACAAACTTTGATAATGTTGACGAATTTTTGAATAAATTTTGAAGAAAAATAAAAAATTCAATTTTGGGAATGAAAGAACAAGAACGATAAACTTTATTAATAGCCATCTATGGTCAAAGTGGCATCATTTTTCATAACCCCTGCAAATTCATCAAATGCAACATTAATGACAATATTGTGATATTGTACAGAATCTATAACTTCGTAGGTAGACTTTTTTTAAAAATGATGCCACTTTACCTGTAAACTTCACAAAAAGTTGCCATCTCGACCATAGGTACGAAAAAAAATTTTTTGCTTCAAGGAGTAGAATATAAGTGGTAAAGTGGCATCAAGTTTCTGATAGGTTTTCTGGCATCTATAGCACTTATCTTAGCCAAATAACAGCAAACGAAAACTGGCATCCGAAAAATGATGCCAGTTTCCAAAAAAGATGCCAGTTTACCTGTAGACAAAAAAAAAGATGCCACTTTGACCATAGACAAATGTATTTGTATTTTTTTTTTTTACGTTATCTACAGTTATAAAATCGAAAAAAAATTGAACTTCGCAAAAAATTTTGAATTTTGAAAAAAATAATCGAGAGAAAATACGAACTTGAAAAAAATTGAATGTAGAAAGAATAGGTAATCAAAAAAAATTTGAACTTGAAAAAAAATTTTGTAAAATTTTGTATTTTGAAAAAAATAATTGAGAGAATACGAACTTGAAAAAAATTTGAATTTTGAAAGAATAATCGAAAAAGAATTCAAACTTGGAAAAAAATTTGAAGTTTAAAAAAATAATCGAGAAAAAATTTGAACTTTGCAAAAAATTTTTGAAGTTTGAAAAAATAATCGAGAAAAAATTTGAACTTGGCAAAAAATTTTGAACTTTGAAAAAAATAATCGAGAGAATACGAACTTGAAAAAAATTGAATTTTGAAAGAATAATCGAAAAAAATTTCGAACTTGAAAAAAAAACAAGCGGACCACTGTGAGTCATAGAATTGGAAAAGGAATGATTCAGTCGTTCGCAGTGTATTTTCAATTTCGTGCCTGAAGCCCTTTCGTGTAGATTTAGTCATAGGTACAAGAAAATGACCCCAACACCAAAGTAAACCATGATCCAGTCATGAATGAAAAAACATCTACTGTTGAGTTGAACACCATATTGATTCTTTTACAATCTTGCATCATTCCGTATGTTCATCTACGTTTTTGTGTTATAACTGCTCCAATTGTCACATTTTCTCGATCTGTTAACATCAACAAAAATATTTAAGATGTTTCGAGTAGATATACATAATTACCTACCCAACAATAAACTGGTAATTTAGTGATGATTGTTAGACCTGTTGAGACAAGCGACTAGTTTACATTGGTACTTTACCCTCCCCTCCTCTTCCCAAAAAAGTAAATCTGTGGAAATCGGAGCAAGAAAAATGGTAGCTAGTTTTATGTTCAAAAAATTTATGCTTTAAGCAAAAGAGTGCGCCCAGAAAAGGGATTTCCAACCTATTCAAGTGGTTGAAAATAAAGTAGATAGGTATTACATACTTAATAAGTATCGGATTTTTTCGTTCATTTTGATCAAATTTTTAAGCATATTTTGCAGGATGATGAGATGATTTTTCAAAATTTGCAAAAAATTCAAAGAATGAATTTTAGCATCTCATCTCAGGCGATGTGAAATTTTGAAAGTGAGGTTTATTTTTTGTTTCAATTAAAATTTTACAGCCTGTTGGGATACCTCTCTTAAAAGTACTCGTTAAGTTATGCTTATGAACAGAAATGGAAATCAATAATTCTTACTTTGTGAGAAAGATCCAGGAATTTGTTGCTAGAACACAGTCGAAATTAAATCCGACGAATCTTTTTTTCTTCACCCAAAAGTAGTCCAACTTATTCAACTCAGAAAATCTTCCTGGAATTTTCCGCTATAAATTAAAATTCGAAATTAATGTGATAAATTGGTAGGTACCAAGTACCACTAACTATCGATTTTAAATACACAAACACAGCATGACTCATTATTTACATACCTTTAGTCTACCGGTCTGGAGTCTTATCACACAGCAGTCTATTCTTTCTACGCTTAGAAAGTTTACGTTTGCTTGGTACTAGGCTGTTTTTTTCAAGTATTTTCAGCATCTCGGAGAGGTGCAGAGATATGCCTGCTTCCATAAAATAATTCTGTGAACTAAAAAAAATATAGGTATCTAATGTGATTTTTTGAAGGAGCGTATCTTTAAAATATCTGCAATCTGCATAAATGTACTTAGATGTAGATAAGTAGACTAATTATTAGCTTTTTACCTGTTTCAAATTTATGGATAATTTTGAAAAAATATCCTAATTGCACTAAAATTTCACCTGAATTCACGAACTATATAAGATCATAATCGATGATTTAAAAACAATCGAAACAAAATTTCTAAATTTTTTATCGATTATTTCAACACATTATTCTGACTTCAACCGAACAAAATGACCTCAGAATTATTGCATCTGTAACACAGACTAGTGATATGGTGATGTGTCACTGAATCGGCCAGTAAAAATTACTTTTCAAATCATTAAAATATGTTGCAAGTCGAGTTTTAGAAATTTCTACCACATAAAGGCTAAAACCTAAAACACGATTCCCCACTTTCATGCGTCCGCTCAGCTGTTCTCAGAGAAGGCGAATCGATTTTAAAATTCTGTTTCAATGTTGCCACCAAAGATGGTACAAAAGTCTTGAGAAATGATGCAATTGTATTGACACAGTTTGCGGCGTCCAACGCAACGTCAAGGTTTGGATTTGGAATCATTGCATTTATGTTTACCACGTAGTCCAGCCAATTAAAAAAAGCAAATGTTCAAAATGAATAATTTTTTTCAGTAGCTGAATATTTTTTAGTTGTGTTGAGAATTTGAGGTGGTTGGCTAGACCTACATTAACACTAACAGACGAAAACAATATTACAGAATGAAATGGACCACATATTTTGTTAAAATATTAAACACAAACTTACTAACGTTCTGTTCTCAGAAATAGAAAAAAATGACAAAATGGAAATTTTTCCTCAAGTTTTTGTCTTAAAATTACTTTTCTAAAATTTGATTTGTGTTGAATTTTCAATTGAGAAGGTTTGACTTCAACTTTGTAGATAGCGTAACTTAAAATAATGATTTATGGCATGGCAATCATACCAAGTAAATGTTCCAAATGAAATAATATTTGTTTTTCCGAAATAAAATCGAGGGATCTAGACTTCGAATTGGAAAAAAACTAAATCATGTCATTTTAAGTTGAAGAAAACTTGCGAATAATATGTAGATGGGCATAATATTTAAAAAATTGAACTTCTAAGAACAGCTCCCGAAAATTCAATTTCATCGACTTATAAAAAAATTTGGAGGAAATCTGAACCCGAAAGAATTTTTGAAAAGATTGTGAAAATTTGGGAACTTCAAAAAAAGGGGGAAACGGTAGACAAAAGAATTTGAGAGAATCAAACATTTGAAATAATAACATTTTAAATAAGTGAATCGCAAAAATTTTAAATCTAGAAAAAAAATTCCAAAACATATCAAATGAATAGACTTGAGTATAATTTCTTCCCTCGCTAGAAAATGACAATGCAGCTTCTGTCATGAAAAAAAATTATGCCTGGGTCCTTTTTTTCATATGTTTGAGACTTGAACTGTTTGTATTTTTAAAAAATTCAAACTTGAAAAAAATAAAAGGTGGAGAAAATATTGAGAAAATTTAAAATTAGATAGGATGATGGGAAAATTCGAAAATTGAAAAAATTCGACGTTGGAAAAAATCTTGAAATTCAACCAAATTCGGATTTCAAAAAAGAAAAAAAGAAAGAAAATAAAATACTTTCACCGCATGAAACAGAATCGTCCTGGTAAATAGGAATGTGACCCTGCCGAAAAGAAGGAACCATGTGCAAAAAAAGATGTCTCTATTTTCATGGGTTTGGTCCAGATTTTGTATAATTTGGACCAAAAACGTGAAAAAAAAGACATCGATTTTTTTTACGCACGGTCCCTTTTTTCCAGCAGGGTCTCAAATACTAACCCAGAATTAATTTTTTTTTCTTTCTCTCTTCTGATTGGCTAATTAATATGATAATAAAATTTACCTTATTCCACAATAATTTTAGGTTTGAAAAAAAAGAATGAAAAAAGAGAACTAGGGATCTGATATCTGATCAAAGAATCGAATCGAATCTAAAAATGGAGAATTCTTTTTGAATCTTGATCATATCCATCACCTAAAATAAAAGGGCAATGTGACCATCCAATGCGCTGTTGAATTAAGGTACTATTAGTTTTTCCGTTTTTCTAAAAAAAAAAAAAAAAAAAAAAAAGATGGAGAATTATTTTTTAGACTCTCGCAGTTTCTTAAATTTTTCTTATTCATCTTTATTGCAGATTTTTTTACTTATTAGAGTTATATTTCATCACCGAAATCTAAAAAAAAATCAAAATAAACAAATTTCCTTTTCCGATTTTTTTGTTTTCAATTTTGAAATTTAAAAAATTTGGATTCATTTCACGAAAACACACATAGGATTTATATTTTCAAGCAGAAATATTAATAAAACGAGTCATGAATTATTCACATTCAATTTAGAACCCCATTTACCTCATTTTATCAAAGCAAAATGAAAATAATACGAGTACCTACGTAGGTAATAAACGAAAAACACAATACATTATGAACTATAGGTATGTAGGTAAGAATTTCGTAATCAAGTAAATTAAAGCAACTGTAGTAGTAATTTATTTTATCTTCATACTTTAAAAAGACGTACTTATCTGAATGACGAGCTGATAAACAATTTAATACGGAGTAGCACTCACCAGCAGTCGCATAATTTTTCTCGATTAATGAATAATCTCTCAATTTTGCAGCAAGCATTAGTACTCGAAAATAAGGAAAATTAGCTTACCTATTATTACGGTATGGTACAATTTCGGTAGTTTCTTTCTTCAATTAAAAATTACCTCGTTTTGACCTTGACCTGTCACATTTTTTCGGTCGTTTTTTACAAAATATCCAAATTAGGTCTTTTCATGGAAATAATAAGTACTCGGCGCGTTATTTAATTAGAGTAGTATTTAAATGTGAGAAATTATTCAGCTCTAAAGCTCAAATAATTTCAAGATTTTTGGTATTTTATTATTTTTCAATCAATAAGTAGGTAAAATACCTATAAAGTATCGACTACTGAGTAAATTGGTGGAGAAGAGGGTCATTTTGATTTTTTTTTTTTTTCGGAAGTTGCAGAGGAGACTAACTAGAAAGTATGTCTATACCTACCAATCAAAACATATGAGAAAAATAATTAAAATCTGGTTAAGTAGGTATCTTTTAAAAAATGTTGAAAAATTGAAAAAATCGTTTTTTTTTTTCAGAAACAATATCAATATGGGAGGCTTTATCGAAAAATACCACCAAGAAAAATTTTTCATCCGATCTTAAATTTTCTAGAATCCTTAAAAATTAAAAATCATCAACTTTTTCGTGCTTTTTTTTCATGTTCGGTGAAAAATCTAAAAAAAAAAATTGAAAAATTTTTCCCCTGAAATAATTTTAGTAAGTATTAATAGGTACCTATGTATTTCAGTTCATTAAAATCATTGAGAGAAATTTTCCATCACCAATCATCTCTTCCAGCTATTTTCTCAATTTTGAAGAAAAATTCATTGTGATTTGTTCTCCAAAAATTTAAAACTGGGAAAAAATCTGAGCTGATGATTTTTATGGATTAAAATATTCATGCTAACATCACTGCATGGGAAATTTTCCATTTTTTTTTCGTTTTGAAAAAATTGCAAAAAAATAATTTTGAAGAATTTCTGAAAAACAGGATAAAATGGAAAAATGAATGCCAATGGAATTTTTGAGTGAAGAAATCCATTTTAAAACTATTTTTGAAAAAAAAGTTTTCAGTTTTTCAATTTTTTAATTTTTTTTTACAAATTTTGAATTTTGGATCTGATGAATAGACATAGATTGGGAAACTGAAATTTTCACCTCTTCTTTTTGAAATCCAGCTCTATTTAATTTTCAAAAAAAAAATGCCAAAAATCTCTCCTAATTGGACACTACATTTTAATTGATAGAAGAACTCAAATTTCAAGAACAATTTTTTCTTCAAACTGAAAAAATAGGAATTCGAGCCCAAAATGTACCTACCTATTAATTTACAAAAAATACCAATTTTCAAAATTTTTCGCCACACGACCCCAAGCGGATGCTATCGCCCCCAGCTCAAAAAAAAATACACGAGCCAGCAAAACCCAAAATTTGCACCCTCCACACAAAGCCTCGTACACGTTTAAAGCATAACAGATCTCAGCTTGCGTGCTTGGTCGATACAGTTATAGGATGGCGCCTGTGTCAGCGGGTTGCAATCCCCCTACAATATTTTCCGTATGATCCATTAAAGCGCATTTTCAACGTTCGTGGTGTTTAAGTTAACGCAGTAGTTTAGCAAGCTCGGGTTTGTCGAGTTTTCAAATACAATGTTATCCTTTCGTGCTTGTACACTTCAGCGAAACGTAAACCAGCGTAATTAATCTCGAATACATTAAAAATGTGTACGAAACAAAGTTACCAAGTTTTGTTAATATTTCTAATGGTGTACTAAATTCGAAGTGCTTTTTTTTCTAAATTTTAAATCACTATTTGACCATCAACATGTCACATTCCGTGGATAGTTCGCCGAAAATCAGTAAGTGGTTTATTTTTTTGATTATTTTATTAAGAATTTTCGGTGTAGTTTTGAGTAGAAATTAGATAATGTGAAAATATGACGAGAAATTGTTGCATTTATGGTCTGAGAAAATTTTCAGGGGTCAATGAACTCGAGATTGGGTATGTTTTCATCTGAGAATTCGAAATTATTCACCAGAGGTTAATTTTTAAGAGATTGGATGTCGTATCAGATTCTCAGATTTTAATTAGATGGTCAAATTTCATCTCGAGGTTTTTTTGGAAATGATTCGAGTTGAAAATTTCACGATATTTTGCAACGAAGGTCTATTTTTTGGTCAAATAGAATTTTATCATTAGTCTAGAAATCTGTGGCGAACTAGAAAACAGGTAGAAACGAGGAATAATCTTTGATAAATGATAATTGATAAAGTTGACGTTTGTATGTAGCAAGATTCGACTGCTCTATTTTGCTAGAAAAATGTTCTCAGTAAATATTTGAATTTTCGGTTTTACCATCAAAAATTTAAATTTCGAGTACTGACTGTAATTTTTTCGTTCTTCATTCGCAACCAAAGAGATTTTACCCTTTCATGAATACCTGATATTCCTCAAAATGTAAATATTGCCTCGAAAACAGCATATTTTCAACTCGTAACTATATTTACTCTAACGTGTAATTTATAACTTGGAGTTTAATTTAAAGTTCACCAGTGGAAAAAAAAATTACCACCTAAATCAAGTCAAAAGCCCATTAGCTTAAAAAAGATTTCTCAAGTTCCGGTCTAATGAAAATGTTAATAGGGTAGGAAAAAAATGTACCTATATTTATACACGTTATTCATAAACGTACCTACCTTTTAATACACCTGGTTGAAAACTTTTGACAATTTTTTTTAATTGCAAACCTTACGTAATAAAATTAACCCAACGAAAAAAAATTACGAAAATAAAGCAGAAAAAAGTTTATCTAAACTTTAAGATAACTCAACTTTTTGATCGAATTCCCCGGCAGAATGAATTCGGTCGATTTTGGTTTTCTTTATCGAGCTCGAACGTTCTCCTTTTTCTATGTTTTTCCGCTAAACTGAAAAATTATCTGCACTAAGCTTATCAACGCGTGCAAAAAATTCCAGCGACAAAGCACGCAGCCTTTATTCGTTTTCTTTCGGCTAATCGCATTTAATCTAGGATTTTTGCATTTTCTACCATCACCAGCTTTGTGAAATATCTACGTCGACTTTGAATATTTATTTAACCGAGTATGTAGGTTTTTTTTTTAGCCTTTTTGTCGGCATTTTTTTCGTAGCTGAATGTGTATTTTTGTAACAATTCTCAGGAAAAGGTATTGTCAAGGGTAACAATTGATCACTGGTATGAAAGTATTTGTATGTAGATTTTCGATAAAAGATTTTATACAAATGCGGTTACCATATTTTTGTGAATATTTGAGTTGGTACTTTTGTGTATTTTGTTAAAGATGATGAATTGATGATCTGACGTAATCGACGGAAGCGTGGTTTAAATTCTTTTCAAAGTTATTCCACTGTAAGGACGCTGGAGACGAATTAAAATTGATGTAGTGCCAATTTCCATCCCCCTTAATAAATTTTCTCGGCCAGTTTCACATTTAATGACTTATGGGCGTCTGTAAGGTCAGAAAATCTAGACTTTATGGAAAATCGATATTTTCAGATTGAATGGTCATTGTATTTAAACTTTAAAGTCTGGGTAAACTAATCTTGAAAATGTAGTGGTTAATTGGTCATTGGTAATCAAAGGGTAAAACATTAAGTTTGTTCGAAGAAAATGATGAAGATTGGGAGAGCTGGGAAGAGGAGAAAGGTTCTCGAGTTTTCAGTGGTGAAAATGTGAAACTTAGGATTGTTTTCTATTTTCAAAAAAATCCGTGAAAAATAGAAGTCTATAGATGGGGATAGACTGAGTGAAGGACGGAGGGAGGAGGGAGGATATTGTCCCCAAATTAGTGGCGTAGCATGAAATTTCTCAAGGAATAGATCCAAACTTTCATCTTTTTTATTTTTTTTTTTAAATATGAGTTCACTAATCCCACATCTTCTCACACCCACAGACACAAAAAATTTCCTTTTAGTTAAGAAAAAAAAAAAATTTAGAATCATTCATCAAAATGTAATTTTGTAAGAAACAACTTCCATACTAAATATTTTGACTTTAGAAACCAAAAATAATTCATATCAAATGCAAGCAGTGGGGTCGCAAACTTTTTTGGGGAGGATGAAAATTGTGCATGGAGACTTGGAATACCAGAATTGAGAATTTTTTTCGCATAGTCACCTCAATAGTTCATGTAGACTGTAATTTGGTTCATGCCCGAGCCAAGCTTTTAAAAAAAATTAATTTATAATACTCCAAATAGACATTTTGTAAATTCTTGATCTCATGAGGGAGGAGAGCCGAGACCTATTTGGCTACGCCTCGGCCCCAAATAATGACAAAATTGAACTTTCAGCCGGAAAATTGAGTTAAGTAAGAAAACTTTTGAAAATACGTAAGTAAGTGATTACTTTTTGAATGAATATTTTTTGTGAGAAATTATCTTTCTAAATCGACAAAAAAAAGAAAAAGTGCCAGAATCGAAAATTTTTTATCCCCCCCCCCCCACAACAAAAATTTGACCCAGTTTTCTGGGTGGATCGTATTTTATTTGATTTTCCAAAAATTATGAGAAAAGAGAGGCAGCTTTAGGAAATGATGTCTGAACTTCCAAACTTCCGAAAAATCTGGTTAAATTTCACCATCTTTAGGTCACTTCTACCTCAATGAAAATTTTTCATTTTGAACGTAATTTTGCATATCTACTAATTCAGCCCTTCAAGTTGAACAGAATTCCAAATAAATTTTTTGATTTTGTCCTAAAAATAAAAAAAAAATTAAAATGGAATTTTTCGGATATTTCCGAAGCTCGAGGTAAAAATTTTTCCATTTTTTCCAATTCAACCCTAATTTTTTCAAATTGAAAATGCAATTTTGCCATTATAAGTAGATGAAAGAAAGCAAAATTCCCCCTTAGCCCTCTTTTGCTCTTAAAGAAAAAGAAAAAAAAGGAAGGATGGAGGGTATTTTATCAAAAATGATATGCATCTATTTCTTAATACAGATTCTAAAAATGATTTTGGTTTTAGAAACCCCAAAAAAAATTTCATCTTATTGAAAATTTTATGAAAAAATATTGAAAAATGGCATGGTTTTAATTCATCGTGACCAGATATTTCACCCCAAAAAGAAACGTGGTCTTTTCAGCGTTATTGCCTCAATTTTAGATGAAAAATTATTTTTTTTTCGAAAAACAACCAGAATCGGTATATATGTGGGTTTTTTTTTGGGGGGGGGGGGGGGAGATAATAATAGAAATCATTAACGATAATTTTTTGGAATGAAAATATTCATTACTGACAAAAAAAGTGCACGAGAGGTGTGACAGGATTTTTAATTTTTTTACAGACTTGTAGACCATCACAAAGAAAAATCAACAGCTAAAATTTTATCTTCCAAAGTCGACCTGAAGGGGAAGGAATTATGAACGTTTGAATTTCTAAAAAAAATCTAATAAGGTGTGAGTAAAAATTCACCCAAAAAAATTACACGCAGATTCAAGTGACCATCCTTTCTGCAGATGACTCATGAGGAAGTCAAAGTGTATGGTAAAAAAGAGTCTTATATGCCGTAAGTTGCGGAGTTATATCAATTTTCCTATTTTTCACGTTGGATTTTGGTAGATTTTTCACAATAAGTATTTTAGGTGATTTTTCGAAATTAAAGCCCCCATAACTGCTTCCCAAGTCAACTTCAGGAACTAAAATTTTGGCTGTGTAATTTTTTTGTGGTGCTCTACAATTCTAAAAAAATTATAATTTGGCGTGTTACACCTCGTACACTTCTTTGGTAAAACCATCAATTCGAGCCTGGATCATTTTTTACGATATTTTTTTAAAAAATCCCAAGCATCCCTGAAAAATAAGATTTAGATGAAAAATTGATCACACTTTTGGATAAAAATATTTAGGTTCTCAGGTATAAAAAATAACACCCACTATTTTAAAAAAAGCATATTGATTTTAATTTCTTCTATTTTAGAGGGTAAAAATCCATTGCAAATAAGTCATTACTTTTTCGATTTTTTTATTTTTAAATTAATTTTCCAAATCAAATTAAAACTTCGATTTTTTCTCCATAAAAAGGTTGTTCTGAAGGCTCCCTTCACCGGTTGAGTTTCATCTCTCTATCATTTTCAAGATAGCGTAATAATTCAGTCTGGGATTTGCTAAAACCATTTTTTTTTCAGCGTCGGTAAACAATATAGATTTTAAAAAAAATTGTCAAGCTTAAAAAAATGCGTTTATTTTTTTGAACAAAGAAAGGAAAAAAGAGTAAAGTTTATTTTACCGTATCTTGAGATAAAATTACACAATCTTGAAAAATTGATTTTCGCCAACTCCTTCCATCAAATTGAGAAAGTGAATCAACAAATCATTCGTTAAATCGGCTCATATTCTACAACACTCGTATCAACTTACGCTCAATTAAGTCCTGTTAATACATCACTGATACATCATTTTGAACTTACAAGCAAGAAACTTCTCACAACTTGTGAAAACTTATGGTGTATACCAAAGTACATAGCTCGAAGAAAAAACCATCAACGCCATCTTTAAAAAGCTGCGAAGAAAAAATTTTAAACGGAAATTAGTTCGTCGTCGAGCTTAATTTTCATATTTAAATATACGAAAGGAAAAACTTTCCAGGGTAATAAATTAATCAAGACGATGCTGCCTTCGTGTTGTATTAAGATTTTAAAATCTTACTCTCGACTTTAGGGTTAAATTAAACGGCGGAATTCACGCGAGAAACGAGCACTATGTACCTACATTCCAAATTCCAATAGATATTCGACTATAACAAGATAATTATTTCTGGTATACTGGATTCCAGATACTATACCTTTGTTATATAGGTACCTATACCGAGTGATAAAATTACCAAGGAGAATTTGAAAAGCATCGTTGTAATAAGTTGCCACGATTTATTACTCCAAGAAGCAAAACTTTTATTGCCAAGTGTGTGAATATTTTCACGTAAACCCAATTTACATTCATTTGCATATAAAAACACCTACGAGTACCTTACTCCAATGACTACACGAGCCATTCGAGTAAAAATAAAAATAAACGGATCACGAGGTAAAATTCGAACAAGTGGAAAGCACAAAGCTCGAGAAATTAATAAATGATTTTCCCCCCTCGAAACGAATCGTATTGTTGGAACGAAAATAATTACTCGAGATTGCTTTGCATTAAAAATAGGTCTTGGCAATTGCTTAGACGTAGAAAATTGTAAAAATGCAATTCGCGATTGTTCTTTAGAAGCTGTTCAACTGCCTGCGATTCAATTTAAATATGTCAAGTATCCTTGCAAAGTTCGCAGTGATAAGCCACGAACAGTTTGAAAGTTGAGATTCTTTTTGAACTTTGTTGCATAAGCGAAGATACATCGAGGCGAATTTAAAATGGAGAAATCTTTCGAATAACGAGGTATGCAGTTTTATCGAGTCGAGCGCACTTTATCAATACGCGGTGTATAAATTGCGAACCATTATATCGACAATTTTCACGTAATACGTGTCATCAATATCTTACGTTTCGTACATTTATTTTCCAACCAACTGAATAATAAATTTGTACGTAATTTTATTTGGAAACAGAGGAAACTTTCGGTACCGCGTGAGATACCTTTAAAACGTTTAAACCTCATTGTTAGACGTTGCTTGTGTAATTTAAAGGGGTAAAATGTAAATTCTTCCTGTGATGTTTTTTTTTACAAGTAAACGAGACCTTTCTTTTTATATCATGTTTCATATAGAAAATTGAAGCCAAGAAACAAAAGCCATATATTGTGTAGGTTGGTGGCTGGCTGGCTGAGTAAAGGTATATAACATCAAGGAACTTGGCAAAATGTAATTTATTAGAACTTATTTGAAATTCAGCTTCTAAAATAAAAATAGACAGAGTGCTTTTAAATTTTTCATGCAGCGAAAGTTTTATAAATGGGTTTCACATTTTGTCGAAAAAAAATTATATTCGGTAGGAATTGACAAAAAATGCCATGAAAAATGAAAATAGAAACCTAAGTAGGTAGGTAACTAGGTATTCATCTTCCAATTTTTTTTCCTGAAATTTTTCAATACCTAGATTACCTGTCCTACTTATTTTGATATATTTTTTAAAGTTGATTTTCTTCTCATGTTATTGAGAATTAAATATTTAAATTCTTGAAATTTTATTAGGATAAGTTTCCAGTAATTTTCTTCATAATTCTGAGCACCACAATGAAAACTGAAAAAAAAGGATACCTATGAGAAATCTCCAGGAGAGGTGAGTAACTCGAATCAAAATAAAATTCCGAGTCCGACAAAATGTTAATCAGAAGTACATCATAAAGCAGCCAAAATTTTAGGTAGTCAAGTTCATTTCTCAAATTTTGGCGAATTTTTGAAATTTCATTACCTCATCGTTCTGAAAAGTAACATGGAAATTTGATAAAATCAACTAAATAAGCTGAAATTTGGGATATACCTTATTTTTGACCCGACAAATTGAATGAAAGTGGTTTTGAGAAGGTTCGGAGTTATCAGAAAATTTTGGAATTTTCCAGCGTTTGAGAAAATCCCACAAAAATGGTCTAAATGTACTTCAGCACCTATAATCATCGATTGAGCACTTATATTGGTGACCACGTTTTTTAAAAATTATCTGTTTCAATTCTAAAATTGTTTTTCAAAGAAGCAAAATTAATTTCCACTTCAATTTTTTTCATCAAAAAACATTTTTTCACCGAACTATCTTAATTTAAATTTTCTCCGTTTTTTTCACCTTACTTATATTTTTTTAGCTGAAAAATTGAAAAAATTATCAATTTTAAATTTTTTAAAATTTTTCAAAAATGTTTTTGAACTTCAGAATCTTGAAAAACATTAGAGTTTGAAAAAATTGGGGAAAATTTTAGAATTCGACGTGACTGACAAGAGAGGTATATATTCCAACTCGAAAAAATCGGAAGTACTTCATAAGAGAACTCCATACCCAAAATTTCAAGTTCATTTCTCGAATTTCGAAGAATTTTTGAAATTCTAAAATTAAACCAAAAAATTTGAAATTTGTTTTATACTTTATTTTTGAACACGCCAAGTCGATTAAAAGCGCTTTTGAGACGTTTCAGAACCATCATAAAATTTTAGAATTTTTCCACGATGAAAGAAAGCCCATAAAAATGGTTCATATGAACTCATTCGATCTACTTGAATGCGATTTTTGTAATTCGTAACTCGAGTTGAAATCCATGTCTATTTATTTTGGGGATTTAAAATTTTTACTGGAAAAAATACGAGTTTTGACTCGAATTTATAAATTTTAGAAGATTGTGTTTTAATCGATCAAATGGGTCACCAATATAGGTAATCCGCGATTGTATGAGCTGAAGTGCATATGAACTATTTTTATGGGCTTTTCTCAAGCGCTGGAAAATTCCAAAATTTTCTGGTGACTCCAAAACATCTCGAGACCACTTCAAATCGATTTGGCAGGTAAAAAATAAGGTATGTACCAATTTTTTTTTTGTGTCGAATAAATCCAATTTTTATATGAATTTTGCAAGGCCATAAAGAAATTTTGAAATTGAAAAAAATAGACAAAATTCGAGAAATGAATTTTGTCAACTCAAATTTTGAATATATGATCCTTTTATGATATATTTTTGATTTATTTGCGTTTAGACTCGAAATTTACCTGCTTTTTGGAATTGTTGGGATACCTTTGTGGTAAGTGAATTTTTAATACTGTTCAAGTCATTTAATGAGAGAACTTTTCTTATTCCAAAATCCAATTCCTTATTGAGAAAATGCACAGCATCGACCCCTTGATTAAAAAACTTAGGTACCTATTCCAAATTCTCAGTGAGAAATTTCAATTTACATAAATTCGAGCTCGCGATAAAGCAAACTTTTCCAAATCTAGTATTATTTTCACGGTTGTTTTCAAGTTAAATAAAAACACCGCATTTTCGTCACTCCATTCGTACTAACGATTATTTCCCAAAGAATTTTTTCCAGACCGAAACTCCCGAGAGTTTCTGCTTATTAGAGTAGGTCTGTGATTCGAATTCTCAAAATTGGGGAAAACTTGTACGAAAATTTACTGCTGGTGAAATTGCATGGTACAGAAAAGGATAAAGAATGTTGTGTAGTTTTACGATAAAATCGATGTAGGTACGTAATTCTAACAACATTTTTTTAAAGTGTAATTTATTGGTTTTAGAAGGTCTCTTGAATGCGTCGTTATTACCGCGATTTTGTCCTAGTTCGAAAGTCGAGTGTATTTTTTATCTCGAATTTCCATTTTTATGTGTATGGGACGCCGACGGTATTAAATTTTAAGTTTTCTGGTTTCGAAAAATGTTCGATTTCAAGTTTTTATAAACAGGGAAAAACCTATTGGAAATGAAAAATTTCTCAATTTTTTGATACTAAATGCAAAAATTTTCATCTTAGAAATGAAAAAAATGAGGTCATCACTTTTTAAAATTTTCAATTCATTGACTAGATCGAGGGTTTTCAGATAGAAAGGAATTTCGTAATCATTCAGGACAGGAAATTTATCCCCTTGCTTCTCTCCACTTTTAAAAATCATTTCACAAAAATCGAATTTCTCAAAAATATTCCCTATAAAATTTATAGGTAGGTACATATATAAAAACAAATTCCAAAGTATAAATAATTTCATTTTTCGTGCAGTAATCAAAACAAATTTCAAACTACATATGTGACCCTGCCGGAAAGAAGGGACCTTGTGTAAAAAAAATCAATATCTTTATTTTTATGTGTTTGGTCCAGATTTGTTGTCATTTGGACCAAAAACGTGAAAAATGAGAAATTGATTTTTTTACACAAGGCCCCTTTTCCTCGGCAGGGTCACATATTCTGGAGTATACAGATTTTTTTTTGATTTTTTCCAGTCTTCTCAGATATTTCTGAAAGGTTTAAAAAATTGACTTGAACCATCAAAATTTAAATACTTACTTCAGACGATTTTTTGGCCACCATTCGAATTTCCTAAATGGTCAAATTGGAAGCTAATAAGAAAAAATTTATCAAAATGTTTGTATAAAAATTTCAAAAAATGTAAAATTTTGCGTTGGGCTACTCGAAAAAATCAAAGAAATCCATTCTAAACCATCCAAGCTAATTTTTAAACCGTTTGGAAAAATAGAAAAAAAAAATGGGAAGTAATCAAAATTTTGCTGAAAATTGCAGTATATTGTCATTGATTGATGAGATTCAATTTTGAGATTTCAATATAAAGAAAAAGAATTTAATTTCAATACTTTTTGCAGAATTTTTTTTAAAAAGTTTGTTTGAATTGGAAATTACGATCTATAAATTTTCAAGTATTCGTCAAAAATCAATAAAAAAATTTCGAACTTCAAAATTCTGGTTAAGGAAGTTTTGAACCAAAAAGCACCTCTTTCCCAAAATTTTCCTCTTGTTCACTTCAACCTAAAATTATGTAGTAAGTACCTACCAACTATGTGATTATTAATCGACTACTAAAATTATCAATTAATCGACGTAAAAAATATCAAAGCGCGATCATTTTTTCAGCGTCATCTAATAATCGATCAATCAAAATTTCGATAATTTTTTCAATTTTGGTGATTTTTTTCAATTTTGGCAATTTTTTGCAACATCGGTAATTTTTTCAATTGATTATTTTTCAATTTTAATAATTTTTTTACCACGACCACTTTCAGATTTTTTTCGAAATTTCTTCAAAATTCTTCATCAAGATTTCAAAATGTGAAATTCTTCAATAAATTTCTTACAATTTTTTCATGAACCTCAAAATTAAAGAGAAAAATATTAATTGCAAAACAAGCATTTTTTTCCGGTATAGGTAAGTCCATAATTTTTTTCAAGTTTTTGCTTTTTGTCCCTAATTTTTGAATTTTTACGAAATTTTGGCCCAAAACTGATTTTTTTTATTTCTAAAATTTGAATCATATTCCAAATGAAATCCTTGATTTTAACCAACCTTCTTCTTAAAAATTTGTACCTATCTTTAAAAAACGTAAAAAAAAAAATGAAATCTGATGTATTTTTAGTTAAAAGTACAAAGTAGTACAGATTTTACGTTTTACTGCATTTTTTTTCTAACCCAGGTGGCAGGTAAATTAATAAATTTCGTCATATGAAAAAGAGTCAAAGAATTATTAAAGAATTTCAGCCAAGAGGATTTTAGCAGCTTCTAGGAATTGTTGAACTTTTGATTGACAGAAAAAATCGTTCTGATTTTTTAATGTCATTAAAATCTATTACCATCGTAATCATAATTAATTTTTTCATCGCATAATCGATTATTTTTTTCGACGATTGATCGATTTTTGATTATTTTCAAATGATCGATTTTCAAACTCTGCCTAAAATCTTATCTCACTTTAAAAAATCGATACAGGTAAAGTAATTTTTTGAATCGTCTCATTGGAATTGAAATCAAAATATTTTCACGTCCTTGGCTTTTTTTAACTTCAATAAAATATTTCTCTTTGGGAGGTCAATCAGTCGAGTAAAATTCCAATTTATAAATTTTCCCCGAATATTCGTTCGGTCAAGTGAATAAACATCAAATTTTATCATCCGAACACTAAACACACGTACGATTCGTATTAAATGTGCTAAAAATTTGCAACATGATGTACTTACCGACGCTACGTACCTATAACTTCGCATCCTTCAAAAAATTTATCAAACTTATTGCGTTTAAACAAATTTCTTGCACTGACAAACGCGGCGAACAAACACCATTTATTTATTCAGCTTGAACATAAAGGTGAAAACGTAATCCTCTGGGTGCTAGTTTTTTACGAATTATTTCAGTACGTTATCGTTCGTTTCAACGTTCAGCGATATTCTTCCGCATCATTGAAAAATTTCGAGCGTTTTTTCTCCACAGATTTACACCTAACGTTCGCAGCATACAAGACCAGGTAATTCAGTTATTCAAAACTTAATCACGCGCTAAACTTTTTTCGTCAAAATTGAAATTTTCATCTCGATAGGTTCGATTTTACAACACTTTACAATAGGTACCTATCTATAATTTATTCAAAATATATCGTCGATCGAGCCGCATTAAAATTTAAATTTTCCCTCCTCAAAACGACACAGTTCCATTAATTAAAATCTCCCCGCGGTGAAAGAAACACCCAGACTCGAGCTTTTCGACGTTTTCGATAAATAAATGCACACTTGACGAACATTTTCGGTAATAAATTCAACAAATGCCGAATGTAAACCAAGAAACCAAGATATTCGGTTACGTCAGTTAACGAAATATCACGAGAGCGGTTTAAATAAATTAGTGGTTGGATTTCCATGTTCCTCGGCCTACTCGCGTATTTTGCCATGCGAAGAAAAATAATTACGCCGGTTCAAGACAGCGGATAAAATTCTAATATTTCTGTCGTAAAGTTATCAAAACAGTCGAGATTTTGAATTTCGCCAAGCCGTATTAAGATTTTACCAAGTTCGGGATTCGGCTCATTTTTTAGGCTGCAAACCTCCCAACGAATGTCCAAATTAATATACGAGTTCATTTCATAAGACAACTTAGTTCATAAAATATGTATCTGGGTAGGTACTTCGGGGTAATATTAAACTAAGCTTAATTAAAATACGGATAAAGTTGTTATTTGCTGAGTAAGCGTTCAAATATGAGCAAAAAGTAATCTTCAAAAAAAAAAATTCAACCGCTGAAAATTTTTAAAAAATTGTTCGCGTCTACCTACAGAGATTTTTTGAAAATAAATTGCAATTTTAAAATTCCGCCATTAGGGAATGAGCCTTATTTTATATTTTGCGAATGATTCGAGATGATAAAATGTTTACTTTTTTAATTCGCAGGCCGTTATTTTTTACTAAACGAAGATGGAATAATAATTTATTCAAATTGGTAATTTTTGTGAGTTCGAGGTTTTTTTTTCTTTTTTTTTATAATCATCATCATTTATTTAAAGAGTCGCAGATTTGTTTTTTCTCCCTTGTTTCTCCTTCAATATGAGATTTGAACTGCCTAGTCAGCAATAATCCATACTTCATTTTTTACACCGAAGTATTAAAATTAAGTAATCTTTTTTGAAAAAATAATCATTGTAAATACCTCATTATCGTAATTCAAATCTTTACTAAATAATAAATCTTCTTCAATGTCTTAAAATTCTATTCAAACCATCCTAAGAACTTGAGTAAATTCATTTTTACTTATCATCAGTAATTAAGCTCCAATTAATAACTATCTTGATCACGATTCACAAAAAATACTGTTGATATTTTTTGATACGGTATTCATTTTTCGTGCCATGTCAAGACGTGCTAACAAATACTCCCCTGCTCATTCAACGTAAAACTAAAATTTCAAAATTTTCCACCTTCCCCTATCAACTTAGGGATTTGATGGCAGAACTGAAAGTTAATCTGTCTTAGAGCAGAAATTCTAAATTAACCGATGGAATGTGGTTATGGTTTGAAAATCTCGTGGTAAATATTTCCGCCTCCTTACTCCTCTTCTACCCTTTGTTATTTCTACTGAGAATTTTAATTTCTACGAGTTTTCAGCCGAATTTTCTCAAACTTGCATGAATAGTATCTTTTACTGAGGGATATTAGTGGTTGGTTTGAGGAAAAAAATTCAATAATTTTTTCTGGCCGAAAATCGTATTTGAAAATTTTAAATCCAAATTTTTAGGTGATGTTTCAAAGAGACAAATCTAAAAAAAATTTCGTAGTACAACGTGATATTTTTTTAGAAATTATTGAATGGCGGAATACTTTGAAAATAGTGAAAAACCATTTTTCCATAACTTTTTCATTCATAAAAATGGTCATTTTCGGTCGAAAATTTTTTTCTTGTGATTATGCTCCAAAATTTTATTTATATACCACCTGTCTGATTTTCACTTTATTTTATTTACTTTTTGTAATTTTTTCAAGTTCAAGTAAGTGAGTCCATTTTCAGCTCCAGACTAAAAATTTAAACATCTGTCTTTTTTTGTTGCCACTTACAAAATTTTCACTAGAAAAAAAAACAGTTTCGTACTCAATTTTTTTTTCATAAATTCCATTCGCACGATCAAATCAATCAAACAAATTACGCCACGATTTCTTTGAGATGATTTATGAGAATAATTTCCCTCCTGAAAAATCGTCCCACAATTTATCCAAGCATTTGAGGCACAGATGATTTTTGAGATGAAAATCAATCTCACAAATTATCTCACATTTTTTGGGAGAAATTGAAAATTATTTTCACAAATTATTCGAGCATGCGAGGCTTGGATAATTTTTGCGATGAAAATTGAATTCACAAATTATTCTTAAAAGGAGCAGAAATCTCACAAATTATCCCACGATTTTTCAAACTTTTGAAGCCAATAAGGTGATTTGTGAAATGAATTTTCATCGAGAAAATTATCCCTCCATTTATCTGAGATTCTCAAACTGAGATAATTTTTGAGATGAAAATCAATCCTACAACTCGGGATCATTTTTTGAATAAACTTTGGCAGGATGGCACTTGACATTGCAAAAAATTTTCAATAATGGACAACTTTAGTGATGGCAAATGGCATATTATTGAAAAATAATTAGTTGAGTAAAAATTAAATTTTCGAAATTTTAGTGCTTTAATCGTGCAAATGGAGTTTTTTGGAAGTAGTTTGAGCAGCTGAATACGAATCTGTTGTTACTTTTTTCACATGAAAATTATGCACAAAAAAAATGAGATGTCTTGAAATTACAAAAATCGCGAAAAAAAAGTACTATTTTGAAGAAAAAAATTTTCCATCGAAAATAACCATTGAATGAAAAAAGTTCTGGAGAAAATTGTTTTTCGTATTTTTCAAAATGATCCACCACCTAAAATTTTTTTTTGAAAAATATCACATTTTACATAGAAACTAGTCGCATGAAATCTAGGAGGGGGCCAAAATTTTGACAATGAAATTTTCAAACCCTAAGAACCAAATTCCATTGATTATTTTGAAATTTCAGCTCCGAGAGGCATATTCGTCTATCTTAACCACCGATATTCTTTAAAAAAAAAAAAAAAAAAACAGATTTTTTGTCACCCAAAATGCCCATTTTTCAATATTATTTTAATTTCATTTTGGGGATATTTATGGACAAAAAATGGTATGCAAAAAAAATTAAGTTCAACATTTTTTAACAGCATAATTGAAGAGTTGAGAGTAAAAACTCACATTCTCTCTCCCCCCCTCCCCAAACAAAAAAATTTCATTTTTATGAAGAATTCTAAATAAGTGCTAAGTAGGTACCTACATGCTTTACAACATATGCGTTTTGGAAAACAGACCTTGAATTAAGGATAACACTTTATGTTGGTTAACACATAGTTTAAGTAGGTATTTAGGTACCTACGTAAATGCTACACGTTGTGTGGCATGTTGTTCGGAACAGTTTGAAGCAAAAAAAAATTTTTAAAAATGGAACAAACGAATTTCGAAAAATTTCGTGATAATGCGTTTTGGAACTCGAGCCTTCAACCGTATGGGTGTTTTTGAACTATATACTATAGTATACCAGAAATTCACTTTACGTTGATTTATAATTTAAAACGATTTCTTTACAATGGTTTAACGTAGTATAACTTATACTACACAATATGGAATGTACATTTCTCTCAGTGTTTAGGTACTCGTATATGAAGTTTGATGGAAAAACATACAGAAAGAAAACATATCCTGGACGACTTTTACTAAAATTGGCGAGGTACCTAGTTCACTTTTGAGTAACAAACTCTCAGAAACTCCATTCCTTTTCTATTAATTTTTCCTTGTAAATCACATGATTATCAGCATTTCAGCAAATGTATGTATCTAGATTTGATGATATGTTAACACGACCATGGCAATTCCTTAATCTTTTAACCGTGGATTTTTTAATAAGAATATTAATCAAATGATAACTTATCTTCGCAGAGGGATAAATTAAAGCATTTTAAATATGAGCAATTTTATCATCATAATTTTGATTAATAAATATAGGTAAAAATCGTAATTGAATAGAAATTTTGAGGCCCAACCTTCACTTTGAGGGTTAGAAGAAAAATTACAGAAGCGATATAATCCATAGGAACTCATAAAAAAGGTTGAACATCAAAAGCGGAATAGTAAGAATGCGTTACTAGAATGACGGTGGATATAGCTGGATATAATGGATACCCATCGCCAAGACGCCAACAAAGCTAACGATATACCCAATAATTTTATTTTCTTGGCACAATTTCCTTACTTATTAGACTTGTAAACAAATATTCTGTCATCCAAATCGACGGTTGACAGTAGTATATCGATTGCTCTATTACTCTTTTTTATGTAACTAAGGTGACTCTCCTCGGGTTTTTGACCAGCTTTCCATTTTCCCTTATGAAACATTTCGCTGAGTAAATCATAGGCCTCTGCGATCCCATCGGCGAATTCAGGTATAGTGGACTTTTCAGTTACTACATTTGCTAAACTTTGAAGGAGCGTTGTGGGAGGGTACGTCAGGTAATGGACCCATTTCTGTCTCCTTATTTCTCGAACTTGATCGTAGTAATTTTTAAAATTTTTGATAAGTTGGTTATCTCGTTTAAATTTTGGTACTGACTTTTTTAAATTTGTTGAGTCCAGCTCCACTTCGTTTTCGTATTTATTGAACTCATTTTCATACTTGTCAATAATTTGACGAGTGGCCATCGTCCATTTACAATTACTCAAATCTGTTTCCAAGATGTTCTAAAGAAAACAAAAATAATAAAATAAGATAGCACCGGCATCAACGTAGGTAAATTTGGGTAACTACTAACTAGATGAATTTTCATTTTCAATTCTACAGAATCACAATTTATTCATACGTAAGAAACTTATTACATTCAAGAGCAAGCGAATGAATTAGTTCTTTCGTACCTAGATGTTCATAAATTAGGTACCCAACCTATGTAAACGTATATATTTGTAAATTTCGCTTGAATGCCTATTTCCCCTTCCACATTTTCGAGAGTCCGCTCGCAACATTTAAAACACAATAATCTGTGAAAAAAATTCTCCGACAGAGAAGCAGTCCCCTCCCCTCCATAACAGAAACGCAAACGAATCAAGGTGGCCTCCTCGAATTTGGAATGCTAAAAGGTTCACCTTCAAAAAAAAAAGAAAATATTTTGATAATAAAATGTTGTGATATAAAGGTGAAATCCGCCCATTAGAACATACTCCCACTTCTGGGAAACAAAATGAAAGAATATTTCGGTAATAAAATGTTATGATAAAATGGTAAAGTCCGCCCAGAGAAACAAATGAGATAAAGGAGATGAAAATTTTAAAGGAAGTAAAGAAGTCAAAAGTAGTAAAGTAATGAAGTACTTAGCTGAAAGATAAGAAAGTAAAAGTGGAAAAGAAGAAAATAGAAATTCAAAAGAAGTTGGAAGAATGAAGAAGTAAAATAATAATAAGAAGTAGGAAGAAGAAACGGAGAAAAATGGAGTCAAGTAGAAAATAATGAAATTCTGTAAAAATTAGAAAGAAGTAAAGTTGAAAGTCAAGAAGTTGAAAAAAAAAAATTATAATGGGGAAGTATTCAAAATGGAAATGCTAAGCAAGTAGAAATATGTAAACATCAAAGAGTTGATCATATAGTTACCTATCATTTTATGAATTGGTATTACTTACAAATCTGATAGTTAAATTTGCTAAATCATCAGAAAGACGTCTCTTTTCTTGGGCAAAATCATCAGCACGGTCTTTCATTTCTATGGCAGATAGCTTCAACTCCAAGACAAACGTCTCTTCTACTCTACTTCTCAACTCAGGAGGCAAAATTCGATTTAAAAGCTCGCCATATCGCTGTTTCACTACGAATCGTGCCTAAAAAATAGGGTAAATACAACCACGACATTAATTTACACATGTAGGTACTTAGTAGTGAGGTCCTAAATAATTGGTTTTTATTCTAGATCCTAAAACAAACGAATTTCGCTTGTACGCTTATTTTTCCTCTCCCTTTTTTCTGAAAGTCTGTTCCAACAATTCAAACGCGTGCATCGCCTTATCTTCGGATTGTGCAATGAATAAACTTTCAAACTAAAATCGTTCGTTCGTTCGTTCCTCAATACCTAATGCACCTTTCATTTTTCATCAAAATCCATTTTTGAGCACCTCCTGCCCCTCAAATGTAGAAAATATCAAAATGTGTTTGAGAAAATTGCATGTTCAAAATCACATTTTCTTTATCTTCAACGAAAAGCTTCGCAGATATGGAAATTTTTTTGTAATCATCACAAGAATTCAGAATTAAAATTTAAAATTACTTTTCCAATGAGTTATGTTGTGACCATTTTCAACGACATTTCTCGACAAGGTAGACCCCTTCCCCACCCACATCACAAACTTTGACATGTAATAGAACAATACCACAGATTTTAAATTTTCGAACATGATTTTGTCTACCTCGAGTAGGTAGTTTTTTTTTCTAGAGCAAAAATAGACGTTATGTTGCTTAGGTACCGAAGCACCTCTGTATAAAAACATACCTTGAAATCGATGTCCTCATACAATTTATCCCATTTCAAAGTCGAGGACGAGTCCGGTGAAACAATTATCGCTTGGACTACAAAAACTACGCATACCAAAAAAACTGCTTTCTGAAATCCGCCTACACTCTGAAGACGCATAATCTGAAAATAAAAGAAATATCAAAATATTTGCAAAGTATACATATATAGGTAAGTATACCAAAACAGCTAGATAGGTAAACAGTTGGAGAAGCGGAGAGTCAACTGAAAATTTATAAGCAAAAAAAAGGTCCTCTACTTAATATAATTACATATTATGAAATTGGTCTGTGAAAAATTGAAACACATTGTCTGAAAAAGAATCCGATTCATCACTTGAAAAAATAACGAAAATTACTGCATTTATGAACTTATATTAGAAATAAACTAGTAGGTAGGTACTGTACTTACATATTTTTTAGAACAACGATCACAAATCACGATAGAATCAACCACCTTTGTAAGGACTTTCCTATTGAGCAAATGGTAAAAATTTGTACACGATATTAAAATTCATTGGAAAAATATGTGCATGATAACGAAAATTCGAGAATTTCATTTCATCTATATCTAATCAAAGATTTTAGCCATAGATACCTTAGCTAGTATTAACGAAATGCTGGGACGTTTGAAATCTCAGATTTTACTGATACGTATGTGTTCTATATATTATTGACAGATGATGATTTTAGGAGGGAAAGACGGATCGAAAATTGAAAACTGGACATACCACTTCTTTTTTTTTGCTTCAAACTGTTCTAACCTCTCAAAAGGGCGAAAAAAACGAAAAAAACCAATAACCAATAACCATAACCAAAAACCAATAATGAAACAGAAAAACCATAACCAAAAATTAATAACCAATTATCACGAATTTGACAATAAAAGTTAACCATAACCAATTTTTTTTGCCTAAATTTTGTACCATAACTGAAAACCAAAAACCAAAATAATTTCAGTTATCATCCCTGACAAAAATTCTGTTTTTCAAAAAATTCGCGTCTCCTGAATTTTTGGTCGATTTGTTAGAAAAGACTTTTAATCAGTTCATACAAATTCCATATGATAGAAATAGAGAAATACAGAGTTGTTAAAAATTCATCTCTTTTGTTGTGCAATTTTTAAGCATTTTACGTCAAGAAATATTTTCTCATATTGCATGGACGAACGAATTCCCCCCCCCCCCCGTTTTTAAAAATATTTTTCCAATAAGTAAAAAATAAATTGAGTAACTAAGGTAAGTAATTTTTCATTTTCATATTTTCTGTGTCCTTGCATTGGGATCTGTCGCAACCAAGAGATTTTAAGCGTTTAAAAATAGTTCGGAAATTTCAGATTTACGTATCAGAATGAATTTTTGGTGAAGAATTTTACAACTCATCTAGTGACTTAAACTTTAGACAAATTATTTCACAAAATGTAAGCATATTAAAAATATGAAACCTATTCTAATAAAAATCGATCTCTAAAAATAAGTTCCCAAAAAAATGACCATCCAAACAATTTCAATTTCAATGTAAAAATATAACGCGATCAATTTATTGATACCAAATCTAGCATAAAAATCTCTCCAGCTTTTTCAAAAATATCCATTCACTCGAAAAAAATTTTCATTCTCTGAAATCTGTTTATTTTGCAAACTATTTTTCGGTTAAAGGAGACGAAAAAAATCTAGGTCAGCATTCCATACGACGACGACCGTATTAATTCAAAACCAAAATGAAACGTCAGACCAAAATCCACAATACATTTTTTTTTTGGAAGCCGCTTTCAAGCTGGAATACGATAAAAAAAATACTTCAATTTTTGTACGTATATGTTACACTTCGTGTCACTTTTCATCTCGAGCTTCTTATAATATTTTGGTACCGTACAGAAAATCTTGATTTTCAAGGTGTGAAAATCTCGTTACGAAGGAAAATGCCAAGCTATGCTGAAGCCAACGTTACGTTTAATAATTCTTCCACGTTTAACGCTTCGAGATTATTATCCGCAGTGAAACTGCGATAGTCGATTTTTCATAAAAGAGAATAAACTTCCTCATTGTGGTTGGATATTCTATCTGATGCACTTACGTTCTGTAATTTGCTCTTATGGAAGTACAAAAAGGTATTCGAAAAGGAAAAGATGAAAGCCCAAGCTCGAGTGTACTTCAATAAATGTCTATAATAATTATTAGTAAGTCTGGGAATCTATTCGTAGAAAAGAAAAGAAAAAATTATCGTTTAATGTAAAATCTGTGGCTCAAATAATTTACGAATTTTTTCGAGGAAATAATTTTATGAAGGTGCTGAAATTTTTGAAATATTTTATTGATCAGAATCTGTCCCCTCTTTGCATTACTTGACGGAATTTATTTCAAAAATAGCTTTTGGGTGAATAATTATCACCTCTGTTGTTGATTTTTCTTAATTTTGAATGAAAAAATTTGCCAAAAAAATCTGATAAATATCACTCTCGTCATCTTACGAGAAATTTTGTCAAGACGATGTTATTTTATGGAAGAAAAATGCCTTGATAAATGAGAAATTTTCAACATATTCTACACTCGAGGTAAATTATACTGCCTCATATATTTTCTCTTGTAAGTTGGTCTTTTCATCTTGTTTCAAAGATACAATACAGGTACCTACGAGGCACCTTACATATGAAAGAATTTAATAAACGTCTATTTGTTTTATATTATATGTCACCTAGGTAATATACCCTTTTAAGGTTTACGTGTCTAATGAAAATAAATATCGCGAGCTTTTTACAAATTGAACGTCTCGCTAGTTACTTTTTATTTTCGAGTTGCATTAGAACTACCTATTGTAACGTCAAAATGCCAACTTGTGTTTCTATTTTATGGCGAATTTTGTCCCAAGTGTTCCCCGCGGTGGCGGCGTTGACGTGAAACTAAACTTTAATCGGACTTGTTTTTATTGGGGTATCTCCAGAGAACGACTATGTTAAAAAAATTCGTTTCGTGTGAATCGTCCTGTGAAAAATGTTGTCCTGTAATTGATATCGTTATCGAATGTTTGCACAGTATGTACTTACACTAGGTATACGTTAATAAATTTATCCGGATTGACTGATACGTGTACAATTGTGCATACGTTACTTATATACATAGGGGTATTCGATATCTATTTCAGCTTATCTGGTTTTATTTTTCGTTTGAATATAGTGCCTATTTTTTTTTTCTAAAGTAAATATTCCAATGATGATTGAAACTGTAGAAAGGATTTTGATTTTCTTTTTTTAATTTTCGTGTTTGTTTTTACCTTTATGAGGACTGCATGATTATTGTTTTTTCATATTTTTAATCAAAAACAAGTGGTGCACATGATTTCGAAAAAAAATTTAATCAAGGAGGATTTTTTTAGGAATTAGATTGAGAAATTTGGCCGAAAGTTATCAACAACAAACCTCTCGGTTTTTCAACGTGGAATAAATTTTTCTCCAATTCTGAAAATAGTTTTCTATTTTAGATTAAGTACATATAAATTTCGCAGCTTCAAAATTTTCTCTCAATTTAAATTTTTCAAAAAACTTCTTGTAAATTGAACCAAGTTCATTTTGGATTTTTTCTGAAGACAATTTTTCATTTTATTTTTTCAATGGAAGAGGGAGGAAGAAGTGATGATATTTCAATGACAATAAATCTTTGAGGAAAACTTGAAACAAAAGCGAGTACACTGAAAAAAAAAATAATAATAAAATTTATCCAAAAAAATAATAACGTGTCCCAATTCTCAAAATAGGTAAAATTTATCATTTTTTTGAATAAAATTTATTCTTTTTGGTAAAATTTATTCATTTTTTTGACAAATTTCATCATTTTTTCTGATAATAAATATTATTTTTTAGAACAAATTTCACCTATTTTGTGAATTAAAACACGTTATCATTTTTTGAATACATTTTATTATTTTTTGATTAAAATTTATTATTTTGGTAAAATTTATTAATTTTTTTGATAAAATCTATCTTTTTTTTGATAAAATTTATTATTTTTGGGGTAAAATGTATTCATTTTTGTAACTTCTGTTTTTTTCGTGTATACTTCAGTTATTTCATCTGCAAATTGCAGAAATCATCTAGAGTAATTTTTCATTTTTTCTCCCTTTTAGAATCCTCACGAAATTACTTGTTGAAACGATTTTAATTTCGATTAAAAAATTTCCATTTTTTTCGTGACTGAAAAAAAGAGATTCGACAAATTCTTTTTTTTCGATGATTGTTTCAGATTTTTAATTTTGAGGAATTTAGTGGAAAAGAGGTGTATTGGATTAAAACCAAAAATTACTCCAAGAATATTTTTTAGTTTTTGAGCTTGTGATCGTTGTGAATTTCTAGAAGAAAATAGCGAGTGAGTCAAGGCCAAATTATTTAAACTTTTTATTTTTGGTAAATAGGTAGGTAGGTACCTACAATTTCATGATTGTGGTCCTCAAAAAATGAAATTTCCAAAGCAAAATATAAAAATTAAACATTAACCCTTCGAATTTTTTATTAAAATTATAAACAAAGATTTCAAAAAATATTCTGTTTGTTGAGCTAAAAAATTCTCTTTTTTAATAGTTTGTTATACCAATAAATCAGCAATACTGGAAATTGTTCGATCGAAAAATCAATCGTTATGAGGATATTACCAAACTGACAGATCGACAAAGAGGAAGAAGAAAGAGTTTGCTTAGAGTAGCAACCCCTTTTTTTTTTTAATTCAAAATTCGGCAAACTTTCGTAAAAATTAAGGAAAAAATTAAGAATGAAGCAAAATTTTAGAAAATTTTGAATCATTAAATTTCTACTTTGGTAAAATTTCGGAAAAATTAAAATTTCATGTTCTTAAGAAATAATCATTGCTCGAAATTAGAAATTTTAATTTTTAAAATTACACTATACGAAATTTTTTCATTTTTCTTTCCTCAAAAATCGTCTCTGATCTGGGGAAAATTAGTCTAAAAAATGGCAACATTGGATAAGTAAATATTTATTTTTAATTGCAAAAAATCTTTGTCTCTGGGGTTGAGAAAATTAAAAAAAAAAATATTTGAACGGATAATTAAAAAAAATTGTTTAAAAAATTTCTCAATATTTCTCTTTTTACCTCCTCCCCCTCCCCCCTCATCATGATACTAACTTCGATTCGATCTAAACTCTGAATTGTGTGGGAGCTATGAGAACGTGACATTGATGGCATTAATTATTTTAGAACTACTCGCTCGTGGCTTTTTACGTGAAATAAATTCCAGCATCTGAAAAATAACTGGATTCGTATTTCATACACGAGCTTTTGGCACATTACATTGTTGAAAAAATTCCATTCAGGCAAGTTTCATTATAAAGTTTTGTCATCTATCAGTAAATTCTGAAAATCGAAGAGAGGGGATAGAACAGACGCGTTTTAACCGAAGATATGTCTTTTCGAAAAACTGATGACCGGAGGGAGGCTTTAACAGAGTCAATATGATATTATAGGCCTCTTGAAAACTTGTGATATGTATTTCAAAAATGTAAATATTCTAAATAACAGCAAAAAAATGATAAAATTCCTAATTAAGTACCTACAAAATATTCAGAAAAATCAGAAAATTATTTTAAAAAATTGATTAGAAAAGGTGATTTGAGAAGTCTCAATTTTTAATTTCTAGTCTTTCTACTTTGAAAAATTGTTTCTCACTTTAAGTAGGTAATGAATTTTTTTCAATTGGGAAATTTTTTTCATAAAATTTTTTTCAGCTAGAGTTTTTCTAGAAATTTCTTTCAATTCTGCTATTTTTTCTCAAAATTTTTTTCAAATGCTAAATTTTTTGCAAATTTTTTTTAAAAATTGGAATTTTTTCTTGAGAATTTTTTTATGTCACCCATTGTAAAATTGTATTTGAAAATTATTTCAAAAAAAAATCAATACCCATGAAGAATTTTCTCATTTTTCTCCACTCTACAATTTTTTTTAAAAAAAAGATTTTCCATCTTCGATATTTCGTTATTGATTCTGAAATTTTTCTCTCAAATTATATTCCATGCATAAAATTTTCAGACTACAAATTTTTGATATTTTGACAATTATGAGAAAAATGAACACTGAAAATCTAATTTCGAACTGTAAATTTAATCAGAACTAAAATTCATAATTTTAATTATAATTCCTTTGGCTTCATTTTAAAAACCTCGACATCAAACCCTTTTGAAAAATTTTTCAAAAGAACTTCTATTTTTTACGCATTCAACCTCACTTCGAGTCACAATAATTTGCGGTCGCAAAAAATAAAATTTTTATATCCCACACTTCAAAGATACGCGAAACCCATAAACCACCTAGATAAAAATACTTCATAACTCGACTCCAAACTGTAATTAAATCATAAGCCGAAGCTTTTATTTATAGCTTCATATAGGTACCTAAGCTACCTATCTAAAGATGAAAACGCAGCTTGCAAGTCAAATTAAACTCCGGCACAGATATCGTTTGGAAGAGAAAGATTACGTATGTAAAGACAGACATTATTAGGTAAACTGATGGTATCACATTATTAGGGTTTATAGGGTTAATTTCGAACACAAAACCATGACTTGGTAAACAGGTGAACACCTTTTAACATTCTGCACTCGGCTGATTTAACGTGCGTGTTGAAAATTCAAAAACGGTACCGGTAATTTGAGACCTGTTATAGACAAAACAGATTTGGTAGTCTAATTTTCATTTATTCTTTCCCTTTGTGAAATATACTCCTACCTCGTTGATCAAAATTATACGCCAGATGCTGAAGTAAAATAAAAATGGGTCTTTTGTTCGGAATAAATTCAACCTGGTACACTTGGTCTGACAAATTTTACCTTGGAAGCTTGGAATCTAAAATCTCCGCTTCGGCGACAAGTTAAGGTTTTTGTAGGTAAATACTTACTTACGAATAATTATTCGCAAGAGAGATAATTCTGTCGTGAAGAAAATTTAGTGTTTTGGGCTAAAGGGCTCACTGTATAATTTTTAGTAAAAAATATACCCCTTTAGGTATTTTAGCAAATTCTCGCAACACATTTCGTCTTTTTCTTATTACAAAAGCAGCATGCCACTTGGCCAAGTCGAGAAATGACAAAAAAATACTACAGGGAATAATCGATTAATGCATAAAAAATATATCTAACGCAGGATCGAAATAACAGACTGGATTTAAAATTAATGAATTAAAAAAAAGAGAGACCAACCTTAACGCGTGACAATTTTACCAATATTTTAATCCCTGTTTTTCGCTCGATATTGTTGGCTGTGGTACTATATTTCCATTACTGTGATAAAATAAACCTGAAATTATCGCTGCGCCTAATATGGAGTTATATTATGGAATGAGAAATTTTCAAATAACATTAATAAGCTGTTAAATCTTTCAAAGGTATGTAATTCCAGGCACGCAACATTTCGATGTAATTTTACCAGCATTAATTAGTTTATTGGTAGGATTATTTGGTAGGTATCTGGGTACCAACATTGTCGATTTTTTCTCTCCTTTTCACCAATTCGAATAAGTATAAACTAAATTTTAACATAAATATTGACGCACAACTCCCTCAAGAAAGTTGCTTCTCTCATTCGTAGAATTTGGCCTGTGAAACACGTTCGATTTGGGAAAGGCATTCCCTGCAGCAAACACGTAGAATACTTTTTCAAATAGAAAATATTCGTAATTTTGACATGTTCTCTCGCAGCTCTACTTAAGATTATTGATAAAACAATAAAACACAAAAAGCCCAACGTAATATCCGAAGGGTACGATGAATTTATCCAGTTTTCCAACGAATAAGGAAAAACACTCAGTTACCAAAAAATTATTCTCGACGTGATAAAACACCACTGCGGATGTAACATTTATTGCTTACTTGGATGATATTTCACAATTCACACGATTCGACCGCGATAAATTGAAATTCGAAGTTTGGTAAATTGAGGAAATGGGATTATGGAGTACATTTAGATTTAGGGAATTATGCGACCGAAAAACTGAGCCGAATTTTGTCCTTGGAAAGTTTGGTCAAGGTCGAGAACATAAAACAAAGTGGCTGTAAATTGTATAGTCGAGACGATATGTAATTTTGGCCTAATTTTTCCCCTAGTTTTCGTGCCCTTGTTTTATAAATGCTTGGTGGGTGAGACTTGAGATTTGTTGGTTTGTGATAGTTTCCAGTCTTTTAAAGTCGGAATGGGTTCGAAGGAGGTTTAAGAGAGTTTTAATGTTTGGCATTAGGTATTAATTTTTTTAATTGACCTAGTTTATCGTTATTAAGTGTTTGGAATTTTTAAAAAATTTATTAAAATATATCGAAGTTGTTTTAAATTTTATAAAATTTGTGTTAATTCGGAGGAAATTTTCAAAAATGAGAAAATTTTTTCAAACATTGAATAAGAACCTAGCTGAAAAATTACAAAGATAAAATTTTTCATAAAAATTGCAAAAATATTTTGAATTAGATTATTTTGGCATTCAAAACTTCAGATTTTAAATTTCACCTAAAAATTTTGAAAAATCTGTGGTCATTTCGTAACTCTGAAGACCACCATCAAATTTCCTGAATCTAAAATTCTGAACCTTCACGAACTTGATTTAAAAATCCAAAAATTTGAGTAGCATGATTGTAGTTTGTAATGTTCTCGATAAAAAGGCATAATAAATTCAAAAATTGAATTTCATCGGTTATGGTTTTCTACCCGTTCTTTCTCTACTTTCGCTGCTGAAAATTGAAATTTTTTCGTGAAAATTTTTCATGATTCATCGTTTTTCAGGATGCTGAGATAAGTAAAATGTGGATTTATTTTCTTTCTATAATCCTACTGAGAGCTTTTTATTCTCAAATTGAAAAAAAAATTGGATATTTTTGATAGGAATTCAGCTTTTTAGTATTTTTATGACTAAAATTTATTTTAAAAAAAAAATCGGAAGTCCCGAGGCAGCCATTAAATCCAGACGGATATTTTAGAGAAATGTAATTTTTCCAAGCATGTTTTTTAAAAAATCAGAGACTCATAAAATGAGAATAAAAACGGGAGTGACAGGAAATAGGTATCAGCCAAAAAGTTGACCCCTGACTCCACCTCGTCTGCGGAGTTGAACTCATACCCTGACTCCTGAGTCCTGACTCCACCTCAACTTTGGAGTCAGTCTATGACCTTGACTCCCTGACTCCACCTTGACTCCGACTTGACTCCTTTGCGATTTGTTTGACTCAAATTCCTGAGTTAACTACTATTCCTTGGAGGGTTCTGAGATAAAAAAAAAATCTAAAAATATCACGGTTTGAAAGAATTTTCCGAAATAGGTAAATAATATTTAAAGAATTTTATGCATCTAAATGGAAACTTCGCTCACGTGAATTTTTTTTTGAAAATTAGGTCAATTAATCATCAGATATTTTCAATTTTTCTAAATCAATATTCTTATAATTTTTGTCTTCGAAATTTCTTCTTCCGTTTCATAAATTTACTTTCAGAATTTGAAAACCGATTAGAACAAGGTACCCCCTCCCCCGTGGCGCTCAATTCGGGCATAATGCCCGAAAAAAAAAAATAATAAAACCAAAAAACCAATTTGAACATAAGAGACCAAGAATTTTAAAAAATCAATTGGGACATGATGCCCCAAAAAAATCCAATTTTCTGTAGGTGGGTAAAGTACCTAGGTATCTTTTGATAGTTAAAAAAAAAATCAAAATCTGTTGAAATTGCGGAGAAATATTTTCAAATTGATGTTGTCAGAAAGTATGTAAATTACGTTTCATAATTTGAAATTTGGTAAAAATTACTTCTTTGAAATACTTAATGAAAAAATATCAAATTTTCGTTAATTTCAGTATTTTTTATACAAATTTGCGAGCTTACTTTCAAGACACCTATGTACTTGAAGCATTTTTAAAATGTTTCATGGTTTTTTGTCCAGTGTGCACTTTTTAAAGATATTTCCAAAAAATTTTATATCAATTCAAAATTTGAGGGATTTTCAAGGATTTTTGAACCAATTTCACAAAAAATTGGCAATCTCAAGTCATTTCTAAACTTTTTTTTTTCAATACTTAGGTCATTTTAAATGAGTTTATTTCTTTCTATCAAAGTTTGAAAGATTTCTAACTCAACCCTGTGAAGAGAGGGAGAAAAGAGGAGGTTTCTTCTCAGATCAGAATTTTTTGAAGAACCAGCGAGAGCCTGCTAGAGCTGAAAAATTTCATCTCCATCGCAAAGGTCCTTACTTCAACGATATTGTAAGTGAAAATGAATGAAAGAGTGAATAAAGAAAAAACAGATGCTATAGTTAGGTTGATGTAGAAAAATTAAAATTTTCAAATTTGAAATGATCTTTTCTTAATTTTTTTGATGAAAAATACAAAATTTTCAACTCAGATAACAATTTTTTAGGGAAAAGTTTTTTTCCCCATTTTTATAAAGTTTCCAATAAGTAAGCATGATAAACGAGAAGAAAACTGGAAAATTTTTGACCAAAATATGATTTTTTTTTCTGATATTTTTGATTTGGGAAGTACAATTTTTCCTATTTTTTCAGACTTGATACAAAAAAATTCCAAAAAGAGCCACAAATTTTGAAAAATTTTCGACCTAAACGTAGTGTATGTTTTTGTTATTTTTTTTTTACTGGACATGTGATATATTAGGTACTCTTTGGAGATTAATTTTTCTCCCTACCCCCGTTCGGTTCAACCCTCATGAGAACTTTACGTCCCGACACCCACGTACGACAATTTTTCTATCCCTAATTAAAATCAATAAATCTCTAAAATTCTCAAACCTACATAACTTGGCAAAAACAAACGCCATCTCGACCATTCGACCCCGATGAAAAACATCCATATCTCTTCTGAATTTTCAAAACTTTGATAAATCTCAAAAAAAAAATTTCTCAAGCCCTTGAGCAAAATAAAATATAAGTTCCGTCTCGATTTCATCTTTTGGGAAAGACAATTTAAACTACAACTAAAGAGGGAAATATCTTCGAGGAATACGTTGTTTTTTTTATTCTCAAAATATAGAACGCTTACTATTATTCATAAATTATACGAAAGACTGAGAGAAGAAATAACATTCAACTATTCGGCGTACACAACGATACCAAAATTTAGAACAAAGTTATCCTTTTAAATTGCCCGAACCCGAACAATTTCGACAACAGGGTCGACATACCTACTCGTTGAGTAAACAGGAGGATTTTTCCAACCCCTATTTATACCTACCAACTTTTATTCGTGTCCGGATCACATCATTACGCGACTTTACGAGCTCAAAGCTCAATCCAAAGCTTCTGTCCGAGCAAAGTTAATCTCTATGAAAGGATAAACTGTGGTTGAAATGGTCTCCAGGTCATTTATTCCAATTGCAATTACACGTCAGGTATGGTTTATTTTCTTATCGGTTCTGCATCGATTTCGAGGTATGAAATCAAATCAGTGTCGAATTGCGATTCGTGTAATTTTTTACGATGATTTATACCTACAAACGTCACATTCTACCTGAACTGATATTACAGGTAATTCGATGAAACCGAAATCGTGCCCAGAGATGAGTAATAGGAAAACACATTGTAACCTCTGGTTGTTAAAAAAATCTCCCCACCATTTACAACAACGCACTGAACGTAAATAATCAACTGAAATACTTTCAGTATCTGTGGCGTTGGCGTCAGTCTCCATGTGCTAGTTCGACCGTTCATCTAATGTGGTTATCATTTTCGTAGAAATTTTGAAAGAGTAATTTTTACGTTCGCGAAGAGTTATAAAATAGTGAAATATAATTAATTGTGATCTACTTAGTGATTGCTTGGTTAATTAAGTTGAAAAATATCGAAGCGTGTTATTTCTTCGATAATCAGTTAAGTTCGGTTATAAAAATTTTATTTTCGAGTGATAATTACCTAGGTATACCTACCAGCTACTTAGAGTGGAAATTGAAATCATTCGGAAACATTTTCTTCACGTGTTACAATTCCGGAGATAAATTCGAGAAGTACGTTGGATAATTATTTTACCAATTTAGTTGCTCGAGCTGGATTGAAAATCTAATTGAACTAGAATTTTTATTATTTGGTCAGGTATAAAAATACAGCTCGTCTTTTTTAAATAGCTTTTCAGAATAGGTTTAACGAACCGTCAATTACGGCAGGTTTACTTTCATGGTTCGAGTGTTTAAATGAGGCACAGCTTGTTCGAAAAATTCCCATTACGTGGAAATACTCTCGAGTCTCGAATAAGGATTCTTTTACCTTTACCCGAGTTATACTTACTCGAGAATTATTTCTTTTGAAAAGTGAATAGCTGGAGAATGATTGTGATTCTCAGCACGTGTTAAGAGAGGTATATCTTATCTACATGATGATTTGGTTAACAATGCTGTAATACTTTTGAATATGGGTTTGAGAGCTGGTGGAGCTTTTGTATCGTATTTGGGATTAAGTTTTGATGATGTTTTTGTGTTCGGGATGAATTTTATTGTAAGAAAAGATGCTGAGAGGTAGCGTTGTAAAGTTATGGTTTGAATGGACTCGAGAGATGGGTGTTTTTCTTGTGTTTGGAATGGTTTAGGTGTGAGGGCGAAATTTTGTTTGTTTGGGTTTTAGTAGTGTCCAAATTAATGTGATTTGGCAGTAGCCAATGTGAAAAGTGGAAAATAAGCAGATTTCAGGGATCAATGAAAGTTGAATCATTCAGTCTGTGGAATTCATCTTCAAATGATTTGATTATTTTGAGCCTCGACTTTTGTTTATTTTTTATGATTGAAAAGTATAGAAAGATTATGTATGTTTTTTATTTTTACGATTTCTCATTTCGAGAAGCTAGTTTAAGAATAATTTACATAGGTACTTAAATTATAGAAATTTTTTGCTGTTGGTTTTGAAGAAAAATTTTACGAGAAAATCTGTAATGATGCCGATTTTTATTTTTAATAAAACTAACGCACCGCCATTTTCTTCTTGGTTCGAAACGATTTCTTTCACATGAATTCTCTTTTAAAATTTTTATAAGTCGGCATTTTAAATTTAGGTACAAATATAATTTGGATTGTTTCTAATTCAGGGCGTATTCTAAGAAAATTTTGAAGCTACACAGTCATAGTTTCATTAAAAACTTTTTTGCGTTTTACTGCTCTCCTAATTAAGGAGGGGAGGCTCAAAATTGTAGGAAAAATATGGGGGACTGGTCAAATTTCAAATCAGTCATTTTATATTGATCTTTCAGTCAAAATTGTTTTTTTCTTGACAATTTTGGAACCGATTGAGAAATCGAGAGATTTTTAAAAAAATATTTGTGAAAAATCATAATTATTCAAAATAAAATGAACAAACTACCGCCCGAGCGAAGCGAGGGCGAAGCGAGGGCGAAAATTTTTTGGAAAATATAATAGAGCAAAAAAATGCACTTTTTAAATATTTTTGTGGTGAAAAATTTTTCCGAGGGTAAGGAGGGGGCTCCCTTGGGTGCGTCCTGAGTGCCTACAATACCTTTATTTTTGAAGAGGTCAATATAGTGGAAGATGGAGAGACCAATGACCAGTGGCATTATCAAAAGCTTGTTCTGGGTAGAAATAAAATGAGCATCATACTTGGAATAGCAGAACGAATTTCGAGCCAAAAAATGAGGAAAAAAGCAAAAAAAAATTTCTTTAAATTTTTATGTTGTCACTTCACATAATTTTGCGAAATTTTGTTATTTTTTTGTCGTTTGAGTATAACAAAAAATTGTTGAAATATTCAAATTTTTCAAACTGCACAATTTTTTTTGGAGCTGCACAAAATGTGCGGAGCTGCACGTTAGAGTACGCGCTGTTCTAATTTAAAAAAAAAATTATTCCATTTTCAAAAAATTAGACAAAAATTATGAAAATCATCAATCAAGTCTCAATGAATGAAAAATGAGATTTGAAAAAGACAGGTTGCATTTTGCTTTTTTGTAAAATTTATTTTTCGACTTTCAGCCCCTCATTTGAATTTTCAATGACAGTGCATAAAATCGAAGTGAAGGACATGAATTAGATGTGAAATGCTCAGGTATTTTCCTCATTATGTCCTTGGTAGGTCCAGTCAAAAAAATTAGGACAATTGATTGCTTAAAAATGATGTTTTCGATGATCCTATTCAATTTTTTTCAAAACAATCAGTTCTCCGAAAAAAAAAAAAAACTAAAAAAAGACCAAAAAGCTAAAAAAAAATTACAAACTAAAAATTCTTATTTTTAATGCGTAATTATAAAGTTACAATTTTGTAAATAGTTCTATATATATATATTCTTTTTTGAAAAACCTATGCCTACACCTACTTAATTCATTTGTTGAATTTTTCCATTCTTTTTGAATCATCTACCACTTCAAAAAAAATCAGTGAAAAAAATCACTGAAAGGTCAGTAAAATAACATCTGGAATTTGCTGGAAAATTGATAAAAATCGTTGAAAAATCGGCAAAAATCCGCCCGAAAATAAAAAAATTGTGCTAATTTTTCCTGTGCAGCAATTCTGACTTTTTTCAATGTCTTTTCACTGATTTACGTACCTAAAATGAGTGAGTTCAATTCGAAAATTTTTCTAAATTTTTGGATAACGGTTCAATTTTTTGAGTAAGTTGATTGTATTTTCATTTTTTTTTCATTTTTTCAAAATTAATTTCATTTTCCTCAAATTTGACCAAAAATTTCAAAGCTGGGGGTCATTTCTTCGATTTTTTTTCCAATTGAGAAACTTTGATATACTTATTTTCTCATGCTGAAAGATGCTTAATGCAATTTTTGCTATAAGAAAAAAATTATTTTAAAATTAAGTACACAGTTTTTATACTTATTGACATATTTCCACAAAAGGAAATCTGCTCAGATACCCAATTAAGTATTATTTTAATTATGAAAAAATCGCCCAATTGTTGGAAAATCATCCAATTTTTAAAATATTGTCTAAACCTATTTCGAAAAATTCTCCCTGCTATGTTGAAAATCATTCAATTTTGTTTTTAAAAATGCAATTTTTAGAAAACTGTGCCATTTTTGAGAGATTGGCCAATTTTTGGAAAATCGTCTAGTTCTCAGAAAATGTTCAGATTTTTAAGAATCATTCCATCTGATGGAAAAATTTGCAATCGTTTGAAGAAATCATGCTAAGTATGTTCAAGGCGACCATCAATTTTCAAAAAATAAAAAAAAAATTTAAAATATCTCAGTTTTGAAAAATTATTACAAAATTGTTGAAAAGATTGAGTAATTTTTGAAAACCACCTGATTTCTGAAAAAATTGTTCAATCTGTGTATCTCTACCGACCCATTTTTTGGAAAATCGTTTCATCGTCTATATTGATGGAAAATTGACCAATTTCCGAAAATCTTCTATTGTTTAATCTTTAAAAGAAAAATATTCATATTCCGAAGAATTATCCCATTTTTTGGGAAGGTGAAATTTTTTGGAAAAATTACCGAATTTTATGATCAGCTTTCAGTTAAATAATTCTTTTTAGATTTAGATTTTTTTTTAAATATTTAAAAGTAATACAAGTCCCAAGAAATTACCAATTTAGAAAATTTATTCAATCACCAACTTTTTAATAATCTTTAATTTTTTTTTCAGTTTTTAACCCTTTGGTGCCCGGCAAAAAACTAACGGATGAAATTGAAAAATTTTCACGTTGCTGAAATACACCAAAGACCAATAGCTAAAAGCTAAAAAAATATTTGCTTCGGGTGAATTCATTGATTTGGAAATGAATAACTTTTAAAAATCTTTGAAATTTGGCTATATTCGTTTCCAAATTTACAGAAGCTCCAACTGACCTGAAAATTGCGCCAAAATGTAAAGGACTGAAAATTTGGTAAGGTAACGTGAAAATAATATGTATTAGTTCAAAGGTCAAATAACCAGAAAAAAAAAATAAAAATGAATCCAAAGTTTTTTCAAAAAAAGTGAAACCTTTTCCGCCGGAAATATCAAAATTTGATCATGCTGAAAGCAAAATTTTCCGATAGAAAAATATTTTGTGGTAAATTCGAGACATTTACAGAAGGAAATTTGTGTAAGTATTGAATAATATTTGGAAATTGAGGTTCAAGGCTAAATTTGACAAAAAATTGAAAAAAACTGATAAATTTTGTTCAAAAAAAGAAAATCCAAAAAAATTGTTTTTGATATTCCAAATCATGTACTTATAATTTGAAAAAAAAAAAATTTCTTACCGAAGTTAACTCTTCATTAATTAATAAAGAGTGAAAATTTTCAACGGAAAAAAATGTTTCATATTTTCGATAAATTTTTCTATGCATTTAAATGGGCCTCAGTACGATCTTGAAATCTGAATTCCAAAAATTATTAAATACTTATACGAATTTCCTTCTGTAAATGTCTCGGTTTTCCCACAAAGTATTTTTATATCGGAAAATTTTGCTTCCAGCAAGATCAAGTTTTGATATTTCCGGCGGAAAAGGTTCCACTTATTTTTGAAAAAATTTTCGATTTTTTTTTCTAGTAGTTCGATCTTTGAACAATTACGTATTATTTTCATACTATTTAATTAAATTTGCAGTCCATCATATTTTGGCGCAATTTTCACTTCAGTTGGAGCTTCTATAGATTTGGAAACGAATATAGCCAAATTTCAAAGATTTTTAAAAACTATTCTTTCCAAATCAATGAATTCACCCGAAGCAAATATTTTTTTGTCTTTCTACTATTGGGGTTTGGTGCATTTCATCAGCGTGAAAATTTTTCAATTTCATCCGTCAGTTTTTCGCCGGGCACCAAAGGGTTAATGCCAAATTCGTGGTCAATTTTCCGCATAATTAATTTTAAAACTTTTACAGGATCTCCATTTAGAAATTTTTAGAGTTTTTTCGAACCACTTTTATGTGTAAGTATTTAATTAAATTGTGTGGTGGAATAATTAGAATCAAATTATAGAAAATTTTCGAAGTTTATGAGGAAAAAAATGTGAATTCCTGAAAAGCGTGAGTTACGTCATGTTCGAAAATTTTGGTGCCAGAAGCCACTTGAACTGATTTTAGTTACCAAATCATTTGAAAAATATTGTAGACATGAAAAACAAAACATAAAAAAATAACAAGGTACAAATTACCCTGCCCTTGAAAAAAAAAGTAGCACATATCCACTAATATGCATAATTCCCAAAAACATGATAACCATTCCACACGCAAAATCATCCCAAAAAATCTCCATCGCTTTCAATTCCGACTCAAACATAACAATACCATCGAGTCTGGAAATGAAACCAACCAACGTAATGTTGATAAAGTTTGAAAAATGACTCCGAATTGTTCCACAATATGCATTGTGTATTCACGTATTACGAGTTAAATAAAGGTCGCGTAAACAAATTTATTGTCTGTGTGCATTCCTACACTCTACAGTTACACATGGTATCATTACAAAAGCGAAACTTAATAGCACATAAAATCTTTTTGTTGGCTTGGCGGAAACAATCGCAAAATCGATTCCTTTCAGATGTTACTCACTGGCCCAGTTTATACCTAGATAAACTCCAGCCCCAATTTTTAATCTGCTCGATTGAAGCTAGCCCCACTCACGCGAGTACATATTTTTATGAAACTGATCACGTACTTATCCATGTCATGTAATTTCGAGAAACAAACTTCCAGAAAAAAAAAATTATAATTTATTAACTCTATAGTTTTGCTATAGTGTTTTCGGTTCGCTGCTCGTGACGAGGATTAGTTTCATTTCTCTGTAGCTAATTTTCAAGCAAACGGTGTCGAGATATTTAATTGAGAGTTTAACGAACATGAATGGTGCTACAAAGGTATCCAGCGTAAAGTTTCAGTTAATACCTCAGCCGAGAAATTCCGGTTTTATGTTTCACGTATAAAGGAAGCTCAGATAAGTTCCGGATCGTGTTTTTGGTCGATTAAAAAACTCCTAATGAAGTGATTTGCTCTATGAACTTTATCGAAAAACTTCAAAAGCGTATTCATCCAGTGAAATAATTCAACCTCCAGGTCCTTCCGTTACTTTGACGCGTTTATCTTCACGAATGTCGTGTAAATTCTATAAAATAAGGGTTCGAGCTTAACGTCGTATAATTTTTAAACCGAATAATCTGAAAGCACTTCGAATTGTATATAAAATTTAACAATATTATAAATCTTCGTAACCTATTTTTCGAGCACTCGATTTCTGATACAATATTGTTTCATAAAAAGTAATTTAAAATCCGAAGTGTCAAGTTTACTCGCTGTTGACAAAGTGAAATTTATCAATGGCAGTTTTATTGCTGCGTGATAGTGTATTATTTTTTAAATTTTATTTATGTACTTGGGGCAATTTTTTCTCATTTTCTGAGAAAATATTATATTATAAAAGACGATATAAAAATTTTTATTCAAATTTTTTACGATTTTTTTTATTCGCTCTGGTACTTTTATTGCCTTTAATTTGGGAATATTTTAAAATATATTTTGCGGTTTTGTTTTTTTTTTAAGACACTGTAACGGAGGGTAAGTGACGTCAAACAAACCGAAAGTTACATGACGCCCGTTTTCTAAATAAATAGAATATCCCTATTAAAAAAAATCAATTTTAGTATCCCCTTGGATGGAATTTTAAACTCGGCGATGTTTTTTTTTTTTTTCATTTTATTAATTAACCGACATAATCGGCTGAAAAATTAATCCTGTAAATCAGCGTCAAATTGACACGGATGTAAATTACGCCTAATTAACGCAACATTCTAGCGACACGAATTTCCATCGAGCTTAATTAAAATTTTCAATGGTATTTGACATAATGACTGGTGAGAAAAGGCTGTATAAACATCTCGCTGTATTACTTGACTTTTCATTAAGTTTAATTACTCCCTGTAGTCGAGGTTTTCATATTTTATCATCGAGTAATTTTTCTTAATAATTTAGGAAACCCTACCGCACGTTAAACTGTCTGAATGATTCTTTTTGGCTCTTTGTGTCGGTAGAGTAAGATTTATACAGAATTCATCGTCTACAGTTTCATTTCAAGGACATCGAGAATTGACTTGGGATCGTCAGTTTGGATTCTGAAACCAAAGTTGAGTTTTGCCTCGTGACCAGGTGATTTTTCGGATGTATTTGCGTCGAAATATCGAACGTTGCTGTGTTTTGTTTTCAAACAAGCTCGTGTGTGCGAGTATGTTCGCTTGGATGATAATTTATGGATGAGTTAAAATAGAAACTGTATTGGTTTCGTGTTTATATTGCCGCGTTCGAGTACTTCGGTGTATGTAGGTTCGGTTCATACGTTCAATGACTCGTATGATTCAGAGTGCCTGGTCATAAGGTTCACGGAATTCGAGTGAGTGAACGACTGAATCAACTGCTCAGTTACGATCGCATTTTGCAAAAGAAATGGTTTTTCGGAGTATAAAATTTATTTTGAAAAGATCCCAATTCTGAATTACTTATGATCAATTTTTTTCGATATTTTTCTCCTTAGATTTTTCCAACTCATGAGGTTTTTCCACAAAATGTTATTTTTTTCTCAAAATTTTTGCAAGTAGATTTCCCACTTTAGGTATTTCTTAATATTTTTTATGATTCAATTTTTCTTGAATTTTTTTCAACGTTAGCAAAATTTTTTCTTGAATTTTTTTAGCGTGAAAATTTTTTTTAAACTGAGATTTTCTATCAGTTTTTTTAATCTACCAACATTTTTTCTCATTTCTTCTAATCTAAAATTTTCTCTCATTTTTTCTAATCTAAAACTTCATTCCTTTGTTTCAATTTTATACTCTTCCTGATTTTTCCTGAACAATTTTTTCAACCTATACAATTTTTTCTAAATATTTTAATTCTTTCCCAGCTCCTGCATTTTTTCAATTTTTTTTTCGAAGAAAAATTTTCTCCCAATTGGGAGGTAACCAACTGGAAAGAAAATTTCGAGCTTATACAAAAAAAAATCAAAATAAGATACCCCATACCAAAACCCTCTTTTCGAAATTTCAGGGACTGAATTTCATTTCTCAAATTTTAATTTCAAAATTACGTTGTCGTCATGCTAAATCTGAAAATTTTATTCAATCGAAAAAAAAGGTTAAATTTGATATCATATTATTTATTTTTTACCTGCCAAATCGATTTCAAACGACATCGCATCATGATATTTCAGAATCACCAGAAAATTTTGGAATTTTCCAGCTCTGGAGAAAAGTCCATAAAAATTGACCATACGAAATTCAGCTCCTTTAATCGTGGATTACTCATGTTCGTGATTTATTTGATCGATTGAAACACAATTCTCCGAATTCAAATCCATGTTTTTAAGGAGGAATTTTTTCTGGAAAAAATTTAAAAATACGTTTATGCCACAAGCCTTTATGTGCAAAGCTAAAAATTGGTAGATACCCCATTTTAGATCTGCCAAATCGTTTGGAAGCAGTTTCGAGACGTTTCAGAGCAATCTGAAAATTTTGAAATTTTCCACTACTAGGAAATGGCTTACAAAAAATGGTTCATATGAATTTCAGCTTCTAAAATCTTGAATTACCTGTACTAGTGACGTAGTGACCTATTTGATCGATTGAAACACAAATTTTCGAAATTCGTAATTTTGAGTTAAAATTCGTATTTTTTCCAGTAAAAATTTGCCACCAAAAATGAGGAGCTGAAATTCATTTTGATCCTTTTTATGGGCTCATCTCTAGCGCTGGAAAATTCCAATATTTTTTGGTGATTCCAAAAAGTCTTGAAACCACTTTCAAATTGATTAGGCAGGTCAAAAATAAGGTATTACGTAGGTACCAAAGTTTAGCTTTTTTTGTTGATTCGATCAAATTTTTAGATTTTTCAGAGCCATGGGGTAATTTTGAAATTTTGAAAATTGATCAAGATTCCAGAAATTAACTTCATCGCCTAAAATTTCGAATACATAATGATGGTTTCTAATTGTGTAAAATCAAATTTTTTGTTTGAATTCAAAACTTTACTTTGAGTTGGGATAACTTCCTTTAGTTATTTCAAAATCACAATTTTTTTCAATTTTTTTACGAATTCCACTTTTTTTTGAGATTTTGAAGTTGGAAAACTTATTTAAAAAATTCAAGTTGGTAATTTTTTTAATGTTTTGCCCAAAAAAGTGTAAAGTTGAAAAAAAAATTGAGAAAATTGTAATTTGAATAAAATTTTGATTCCAAAATATATTATTTTGTAAGTATTCTGAAAAAAAAATCATGTTAAAATTGATTTTGTTTCATGAAAAAACAATTTTTAGAATTGAAACAAAATAATTTTTAAAAAATATTTAAATTTGAAAAAAAAAAAACAGAAAAGATTCTAGTTTGAAAAAAATTGAATAATTTATTTATTTATGAAACAAATTTTGAAAAAAATCTTAAAAATCTCTTTTTATGGTTTCAACGCTGTATTTGAGTTTGGAGCTGCTTAATTCTACTTAATTATAGATGGATATCAAAGTATTGCGACAATTTCCTCACCTAACGAATTTCCATAGAGAAGAAACTGTCTCGTCTTGCTAATCTACCTCACTGCAAGCGTATTCTTCAAATGATTAATGATTCTCACTACAAAATGTACTTCGCAACGATACATATACTAAAGTATTCTTTTACGTCGACGTATCGTCGTCGTCGACGATTTAAATCTACGCTTAAAACGCGAATTTATATGCGAATAACACGAATACCGATTGGCTTAATATATCGTCGCGTTTCTCGAATCCTCGCGACACGTTCGTAATATTTATGAGGAATAAGGTAGATGTACTCTCTTTTCAGAGGGTAAAATACCCCCTAACCCTAGAATATAAATTTTTAATACTCGAAACTCGTATACATGGTCTTCCTGGATTACAAATTATTTGCAATTTGAATGCATTCAGGTACATATTCGATGAAATGTTTTTTTTTTTCATATATTTGCGTGAGTTGAGCAACTTGTAATATTATAATTATCTGCAGTGTGGTGAATGCAGATGCGGCAAAGTCCAAGTGTCGTAAAAAGTTTCCTTTTTATACTTTGATCGTATGTATGGTGTCTTATTTTGCTTTTTATCGACTATTCGCACGCTACCAATGGCACTAATTTGATGCTACGTCGTTGATGATGCGTCATGCGAAATTCAATCAGTATAATGATGTGTGGGTGTAATTTCATTTCACTGGATGCACGTTATCTGGGAATACCAGTTTAGACAAAAAAGTGAAAGGAAGATCGCCCCCGTGAGATCGAAAATTTCTTGTCAAATATTATAATTTTCAATTTTTAGCCATTTAAGGTGATTTTTTCAAGAAAAATGATCTCTGGCTGCGTTCAAGCTGATAGTATTTCTTTTTTGGCGTAAGGAATTTCTGATCGGAAAAGTAAATTTTGCACAAAACGCAAAAAAATGACCATTATCGAAAACAATGTATCTGGTTTCAAGTAAGTTACAATGGGTTTGAGTCTCGGAAATATTGTTCTCTTTGTTTTTTTTTCTTGAAAACGAACATTAATGAAGGTCTCGTTAAAATTTTACCAGGTAATAAAAATGAAGAAATCCGACTTGTGGTATGATTTCATTTTTCAGATGAGTCAATTTCAATGTGGTTTCTATCGCCTATAATCTAATTATGTAAGAAGACGAAAAAAATTTCTAAACATATTTCTCTCATGGTTCATTTTAATAGGTATGTGAAAAAAGTATCTAATTTTTATTTGAGTATTTTTCTCGAGATTTTGATTTTTTAAATTCAATATTTTGGATACCTGTTTAAAAAATTTACAACAAGCTCATTTTTCAAGCTTTTTCGAAGATTTTTTCAAGAGAAAAAATTATTTTATTCAATGATCCCCCCTCCCACGCCAAAAAAAGGAAAAAATCGTAAAATAAATGTGGTTTTGTATCGCTGGTTGTGTCACATTTTGAAAATTTCTATCAAAAATCTTGACATCTTGGAATTTTTTTCTTCCATATTATTAATTCTCATTTTATTTTTATTTAAAGGTACCTATTTTCAACGATTTATTTTTCATCAAAAGTTAATTTTTTTTGCATGTACCTAAAGAGTTTTAGTTTCGAATTCTCCCAAATTTAAATTTTAGATTAATTAGATAAAATTTTGAATGAATTTTTTTGGGACACCACGTCCAAATTGATGATTTTTAGGACATTCTATCCAAATACGTTTTTATAGGACACCATGTCCCAACTGAGTTTTTTAAAGTACATGTTTTTGAAACACTATGTCTAAATTGTTTTTTTATAGACTCTTTCTGTAAATCAATTTTTTTTCGAATAACCATGCCCCAACTAAAGATGGAAACATTATTCAAAATATTTTCCAACTTATTTCAAATTTTGAGGGGCCTGTATCAGAAATTGATCCGAAAATCTTATCAAAACTCCGCGATAAAATTTTGATTTTTTTTAGTCTTCGTCCAACTACCCTTTTCTCATCCTGGCAAGAGCTTGAAGTTTCAAAGTTCTGAAATAAAATTTTTTCTGTTTAGTTGATGGGTATCGTACATATTATTACCATTGAAAAATTAATAAAAATTTATTATTTTTTCAATAAATTTTTAAAGGTGGTTAGATGTAGGATGACTTTGAATCCGATTTCTTTATTTCTTTCTTTCTGTCTTTCTTTCTTTTTCTTTTTTTTTAAATACTCGAATTACTGTAAAGAATGAAGGCTTCGACTCAAATCTTTTTTATATGTAATAATTACCTAACCAAACAAATCAAATAATATTTTTCATTGAAAAAAAATTCAAAATGATGAAATTTGGAGAATTGAATTTTTACTGAGAGGGAATGGTGTTACACAGGGACCAAAAATTTTCTGAACCCATTTCACGAAACTTCTTAGTATGGACTCATAATTCGAAAAAAGTTGAAAAATGTTTTACCTTAGATAGTGGTACACTTTTTTCAGTTCGATTTCAAAAGCAGTATGTCACAATCAAAATTTTTGAGACATCATGTCCAAATTGAAATTTTTTAAGAATTTTTGTTTCCAATTCAAGGACACTATGTTCGAATTGGGCTCTTGGGACATAATGTCCAAATATTTTTTTTTTTTAGACACCTCGCCTCAATTAAATTTTTTCGAATAGGCACTATGCTCGAAAACAGTCTCAGGACACTATCCAAGTTCAGGTTTCTGGGGACACTATTTTCAAATTTTTTCGAGAAAATTATATCCAAATTGAGATTTTTTGAGACATCATATTATGCCAATTTTTTTAAGGGCATGTGTCCCAATTGAGTTTTTTCAGATATTACTGTGAAGTAATAAGTATACTCTGTACATAATTTAGACAAAAATATAAAATTGTGTTTTAAGGACAGTATGTCCAAAATTGAGTTTCTTTTCTGAACGCAATGTCTCGAGAGAATTAGAACATTTTTCCATTTTTTTTTTTTTTTTTTATAATATGATACTTACCCAAAGTATTTTGGGGAAGGGAGTGCAATTTCCAATTTTTTTGATGCATAGTTATATTCTGAGATTTTTTAAAATCTAATCAGATCTGAATTTTGAGCACCGGTTTTTTGGAATACTTTACCATGATACCATGAAAGCATAAAAAAAATTATAAAATCGTGAAAAATTCTTTCAATCTGACATTTCAGTAAAAGTGATGCATGGTAAGGTAGGTACCGTTCTTCTTCATTTTTTTTTTCAACTTCAATAAAGGAGTCGAAAACCGGTTTGAGTCGAAAATTTTGTAAAAATTGTGACTTTTAAAAAATATTATCAATTTAAAACCAAAAGTTTGGAAAAACATTCCAAGTCGAAAAAATCGATTAAATTCAATAAAAGTTGAAAATTTTCAATTTTTCACCCTTCCAATTAAATAGCTTCTGCGGATACGAATTAATGGTGAGAATAACTTAGATATCATTAGATGGATTTTTCGAAAGAAGTAATGAAATTGATTTTTCTCAGACTCATTTTTTCTATCCAAGTTCCACATTTTCTTAGGAATCAATGCCGCGATTCTTTATCAAAATGATAAAAAACGGTAGTAGAAATTTGCTGATTCACAATTCCATCAAAAATTTTTCATCTTTCATTTTTCCTGATTTTCGCACAGGTAACCTATCCACTCTAAAATTTAATATCCATACAAAATAACCATTCTAACTCAAAGAACACGTAAACATCAAAGAACAAGTCACACTTGAAAGACGAAAAAATTACCCGTACCGAGAAAAACATATTGCTTCCAAAATCCCATAAAAAATTCGCCAGGTAACCTTGAAAATAACCCGCAGATGTTTGTTTATAACCTTTTTTTTTTCAACGTAAACGATGCAGCACCGATGAAATTAAGTGATAACATTTTTCACGCTGCTCGCAAGTCAACACCTTTTTCCTTATCCTGGAGCTGGAAGAATTTTGCGAGCTTTGAAGTGGACGATACAACGTATATCTTTCTTTACTCTCTTTTTTTTCAGTAAATAAGGGTACTGCTTGAATAGGTCGAATCCATGCTGTAAAGTCAATACAATAAAACTTCCTTTCCATTAGGTAAAATTTGTGAGCATGGAGTCTAATATAAATCATAGCGTGGTACGATTCCGAAAATACGAAAAGAATGTCGCCTCGAAAAGGTTTATTTTTTATTTTCATTGACATATCGAGTACTCGAGCCGATCTTTTTTCCGCTGAAACGTATTTTTAAAAGGGAAACTGTGTGCTAGAAAATGTCTCCTTGTGATGTGTTCGGTAATTTTTCACTCAATTAGGTAAAGAATTTTAAAGGTATACTGACCATAGGCTTATATCACAAAACAGGTGTCTGTAGTGTACCGTTGGATGGAAAAAATTAATTATTCATGCTTCGTTGTGTTTATTATTTGTATATGAAATATCGCGAAAAGAAACTCATTAGGAATACCAGACATTCTCGTAGCATTGATCTCGCCGCGGTGCGATTTTTTTTATCATTCGCGAATAAATATCGACGAGGTATTTTGTCTAGTTTACGATTTCACAACATGTTTTACATCCTAGATACGTCCTCAATTTATGCGTATATTTGCACAAATGCGGGTGACAGTGTTAAAGCCTGGTTTGGGTGTCGATATCGAGCATATACGTGACACAGATCATCGATGGCAATTAGGTTGATTAATTGTGTTCCGATAAATAATATCGCGGCTGTGGAGAATGTAATGATGTAATTAGCATGAACATGACGTTTTTCGTGGTAAACGTATTATGGAAATATTTGGTGAGATGAGGCTCGAATTGAAAATACGTGAATGTGGAATAATAGGAAATTCGCTGAGATGTACTAAAATTATACGAGATGATTGGAAAATATGGATAAATGGACGTCAATCTATCTGTAATTTTTCAGTAGAAAGCGAATAGAATATTAGAAAAAGTTGTAGGAAATTCGCAAAACTGATAAAATAGGTTTTTTTTTATACAAATTTTAAGAAGAATTTTTCACCTTTTCATATGATTTTTTAAGCCTTACTCAATTCATCTGTATCGAACAAAAATACGATAATTCTCTTTGATTTTGAGAATAAATTGATTCGACATCTAAAAATCTTCATCCATACCAGTTTTCAACCTCTGGAAGTTAATTTTTTATTTTTGGTGATTTTTTTTAAATATCTAAAGATTGAGATGTTAGGGAAATTAGGTACATTCGATTTTCAAACGAACTTCATCAGCTGAATATTTGATTGGAGATATCGTATGACCTCTAAAATGGTTCATGAGACCAAAACTGGTTGCCTGAATTTGCGAGTCCAGTCAGGAAACGAATTTTTCTCATTAACAAAAATATAAAATCGAATACCAACTTTCAACTTTTTATCTTGATGCTTTACACTGCTCGTGTATTTTTCAGTTTTCGTGAGAAATTAGAGCTGAAGAAAATATGGATTTTAACCGGGATTTTCCTGTATACCTATTTTGGAAAATTATGCGTTAATCAATCGAATAGGTCCCAAATTGATTTTTTTAAAAAAATTTTAGAAGCCTTCAGAACGTCTTAAAATCATATCTGTCGATTATTATGGAAGACAAAAATGAAATATATAAGCAAAATTTCGAATTTTTCAGTCGATTAGGTTAAATTTTCATATTTTACTCCTTTTCAGGACTTTGAATCAAATTCGAATTTTTAAAGGTAAAATTTGAGGAACCTAAAATTTTGAATATTGGGTTCTTGTAATGTGAGTTTGGTGTCAAATTTCAGCTTCATATTTTTCAGAACTTTTGAGGTACTTAATTTTAGAGTTTCAAAAATTCGTCAAAATTCGAGAAATGGAATTCAGCTCCGGAAATTTAAAATATGAGTTCAATTAAAATTTTACTGCCGATGCCGGTTGGGATACCTTTCTTGACGTAAAAAAAAACTCTTAAATTGCAGATGTATTTGGAGACATTTTGATTAAAAATTTTGAGTATTATTCAATTAACAATGTAGGTACTTTTAGGTATTTTTAATATTAAAATTTGAATAAAAATTCGCAGGCAGAGGGAGAAGTTTGCCTCCAATAATTACCTACAAAACTTAATTTTTGGTCGAAAAAATCAAGTTTGAATGGAAAATTATTTAAAAGTGATAAAAAGTTTTGAGGCGAATTTTCATTGTGTTTTTGGTCGTTAAAAGAAGAAAAATTCTTTTCCAGACCTCCAGACGTAAAATTTTTATTTTTTGTCCTTTAATACTTAAGACAACTCTTTAACCTCATTTGTAGCAATGAGGAGGGGATATGAAAAATTTTGACAAATAAGCTATTTTTAAGAAAAAAAAACCACTCATCAGTCACAACAATCGTTTCTGAGATATTGGTAATTTATGAATCTGCATGAAATTAGTTTTCAAACGATCTGTTGATAATACCTACTTTTTCACGCTGAAAAAGCGATTTTTTAAAGATTTCAAAGATATTGGAAAAATTAAGTTTGAAAAAAAAAAACGCATTTAAAAGTCTCGAATAAAAATTCTCACGTCAGTAAAACAGGAATTGATGATGTAAAAATTCGTGTTTTTTTTTTCAATCTTTTGGGAAATTCGTTGAAGAATTAGAATAATTTAGAGTATGAACAATTTTGATTTTTTTTCTGACAATGGAATGGATTGAGGAATCAGTAATTTTTGTCTGAAAGCTTGGTGGAAAATTATTAATTTTCAATGAAAATCATTTCATTTTAATTATGAAAAGAAGAATTTCTTCAAAGACTGATTTTAATTTAGAGAATATTGTATGTTCATTAAATGAAGAAAAAGATTAAAATACTGCCCGAATGAAGTGGGGGAGGGAGGTAAAATTTAAAAAAAATTGTAGGATGCTCTTATATGTTTCTTTGCTTTCAAAATTTCATTTTTTTAGCAAAAGAAAAAAAATCTCAAAATCAACTTTATGACCAAAAGCTAAGAAAAACGTCTCAAAAATTTTCCAGGACATACCTATCAATTTCAAAAAGCCTTCAACTTGAATCGAAATTTTAAAACCAATAAAATGCTGTTTTGTCTGGGAAATGTAGGAAATCTTCCTCTTCCCCCTTCCCTCTCAACCCCTCAAACATTTAATGAAAAAAAAATAAAATAAAAAACTTCAATAAAATATGACCATTAAAAATTTTTGTCAACTTGTAACATTTTGGCAAAAAACATTGTCATCACTTTCTATGTGAAAAATGTCACACAGTGTGACATTTCAATAAAAATCCAACTGATTTTTTTTCGAACCCCTTCCTCCTCCTCCACTGCATTTTGTAAAATGTAAATTTATTAACCAACCGGTAAACGATATTGAAAAAATGTCGGTGCGAATTTTATTTCAATATTGTCAGTTCGAATCATAATTCATGACCAATTAACCATGTCACTCCAATGTTCTTTTAAATCAAAAATCGTCATCATTTACCTAGAAATGAGGAACGTTCCCTATATTTTTGTTCGCACTTCATAGATATTTGTATAGGTATTCTACTGTACGACTCTGAGTCATATCTATGATGCGATGATTGACGTGAGATTCTCTTAGGTATATCTCGCCAATGATTCAAATACATACTGTTTGAGAAATTAGTCGATATCCGGTTATTTTAATTTTTATACCAAACTCTTGCATACCTAATGTTTCTCTTACGTAATAAAATCGATGAATAATAAGGAAGCGGTTTTGATTAGAAATATTATTCGATCTACCTCCAATGAAGTTGACAAACTGCTAATAAAGAGCTTATTTGATGACTTTGGTGGGGAAAATTAGCTTCGATAAAACTAATAACATAATTTTTCGAAGTAAAATCAATATTTGAAAAAGTATTTAGTACCTACTGCCACCTTCAAAACCCATTATTTCAATAGACGAATATTTATTCACCCGATGGAGAAAGCTTACAAGAATTTAAAAAAAAATTGTAGACTTAATTTGAAAAAAAGAGCTATTTTTAGTCGTTTTGTTTCAATTTTATAAAAATATGGTAATTTTTCTATATTTGCCAAGTATACCTATTTAGAATTTTATTCGCAATTCTCTCTTTCTCGAGTTTATTCCCATTTCATTATCAAATTACCTAACCGCGAGTGATAAATTGAACGACGTTAATTTGAAATACGAATAAACCCTGGCTCGTCGACTTGACAGATATTGAGATATAAAAACACAGCGTTTTATTTTCACCCTGACGAACGTGAAAAGGAAAGTTTACTTGCCCTTTTCTACCATATAATTACTGACCACTTCACCGGTTGCATGTTCGCAATGCCTAACAAGTAAAATGAGGAAGTTTGAGTAAAAACAGTGCAAAAGTATGAATTTTTTAAATTTACGATTTATTAAAAATGATCGTCCGAGGAAGCAGTATGCTTAATAACTATCTACGTATGATTTTACATCTAGATACAGATTGCATCTCTTTTCTAAGTACAGATTTTCCAAGGGTTATTGTACTTTAAAAGGGGAGGAAAAAAACATTACTACCGGTGGCGTTGTTCGAGTTCATTACTTTGTGTGCAAGTTGGTTGAAAAACACGCGACTTCGGTCACGCTATAGGGGTATTCGTTCGATATGTGTGATACTTTGGTGTTGGAAAAAAAGTCAATAGGTAGATTTTTCGGTAGATTTGATCGATGTCTAGACTCGAAGAGTTGGGTCAAAGTGTGGTTTTAAAATTAGAACGGATGAGGATTAATTTTCATGTCATGGAGTAATTATTTTTACCCAATTATTCTCGAATTTTTTCCCTGAAGAATTGAATAATGCTTGGTATTGATTTTGTGGGCAGTTTTTCAAAAAAAAAAAAAAAAAGGAAAGTTTATTTAGGATTAAAAAATCTTAAAATTGTTCGAAATGCAAGAAAACTGGTTAGATTAAATTTTTATATTTTTCAGGGCTATAAGGTGATTTTGGAATTTCAAAAATTAGCCAAAAGTCAAGAAATTTTGAGCATCTGAAGATTTTGAATAAGTACCTATAAAATTCTCTTATGGTGTACGTTTCAATTTTTTTTTGGTTTGAGCTCAAAATTTTATACTTGTCTACTAAACAGAAAAAATTTGAAACGATGATGTAGGATCTGAGAAAGAATGTAAATAGCAGGGTTGGGCAGAATTTAAATCCTTCTGGATTTAAAATCCAAAAAAGTTGAAAATTCGGATTTCGGATTTAAATCCACTCTCATTCCGGATTTTGGATTTAAAATCCTAATTTTTTCAAAATTCAAAATTTTTTGTATTCTGTACTCGGAATGGAAGATTAGTATTCTAGTTCCGGTTGAGCGGTTAATTTTTTTTTTTTTGTAAAATTATAATGAACCATCAACGGTCTATATTGAATGATAATAACTTCAGAACTCTTGACTTTTTAAAAGGCCATGAAAAATTTTCCAAATTGTAAAGTAAAAATAGAATTGTTTCAAATTTCAGAATTTTTTTCCATCACTTTCACGCCCAGATTTCGGATTTCAGATTTTGGATTTTAAATCCACTGTCTAAAAGGACTTCGGATTTTGTATTTGAAATCCATTTTAGCAGAGGATTTTTTTGATTTTGGATTTGAAATCCTTCTGTCCCGGATTTTGTCCATCCCTGGTAAATAAGTGCCTTGAAAAAGCGAAGAATTGTAAAAAAAATTATGAAAAAAAATTGAGAAAAAATTAGGATAAGCGCAAAATTAAAACTAAAAGAGAAAATTTTAGATTAAACAAGAATTTTCAAACAAAAAATAACAAGAAAAATTTTAACGTTGAAAAATTTTCATGAAAAATTGAGTCATGAAAATGTTTTGAAATAGGTAGTAAAAGTGGAAAATAGAGCTATAAAAAATTTTGAGACTTTATAATTTTGAAAAATGGGAAAATTTAGGCAGAAAAATTTGAAATCACTAAAAAAAAACTAGCAAATGATCAATTATCAATAAGTATGAGTAATTGTTGATTAATAAGTGCCAAAGTTGATATGGACCATTTTTATGGGCTTTTTTCCTCAAAATTTTCTAGCGACTCCACGGAACTTCTTGAAACTGCTTCCAATCGATTCATCTGTTGAAAAATTCAGTATACATCTCAATTTAGCATTTTTCATTGATTGAAACAATTAATTTTTATACGTTTCAAGGTTTTGGGGTTGTTTTTAAATCTCAAAAATTCTCCAAAATTCGAAAAATACACTTTGGCACTTGGAATTTTGGGTTTGAGGGTTCTTTTTTGGTTTAATTTTTTTTTTGTTTGACTTCAAAACTTTACTTTGAGTTGGAATACCTTCTTACCATCCTTGTTTGGCTGAGATTTCATCATCTGTGCAATACGACCAACTTGCCCATAGGTTTAAAGCGATGTCTTATATACGAAGATAATAGGAATTGTCTACCATAAATGTATTTATTCGCTCGAGGCTGTTTTCTGTACCGCTGAAAGTGCCAGTATGTAATGTAAAGAGAGGTCATCAAACTTGAAAGAAGATTTTAAGTATCATTTCCATTGGTAATGGAACATAAAACCTTATCGTAAACTGAGATGGTCAAATTTGTACGGAATTTGTACGGATAATTAGCCCATGGGCTAAATTTCTATTCCATCGATTACATATCCAAACATTTCAACCAAATGGTATCGGTTGATTCCAACTTGATATATTAAAAAACCCACTGACAAGTTGATAGCGGTAGCTGAATCTATCAATTACTTTTTTCAAAGCCCATTATTCGGTCATGAACGCTCGCCAGCCATCGACTCGGCGTATTAATTTATAATCGGTCGAAAGTTTGAAAAAAAAAGGGGTATTTTTTTCCTGTTCCATTCGTCGTTCCGATTAATTGGAAATTAAACGCCGAGGATAAAATGGTCATTGGCTTATTTATATTGAGCAATTAAAAGCATAGTAAGTACCGGTATCTGGCACGTATCCAGCCGACGACCAAGTTTTTTAAAAAAAATAGGTACTCTTTATACGATCACGAGAAGTATTTTGTACGTATTTTGTTGTTTTCTAACTATTTCGTTTATTTGTTTCGTTTACAGCGGCCAAATTCCGCAGTCACGTTTCTTCAAAATCGTTAAAAGAGACACATCACTTATTAAAGAGTAAATTGGGCAAACGTCATTTGTCAAAATCAGCCTCCGAGCTGAGGCATCGCGGCGAAACCAAGTTTCCTAATCAACAAGCATCCACGTCAAACGAATGTGCTAATAACGTAGCCCTGCAACAAGAATCGCCGAGTCGTCACGCTACCGTTATTCAAAAAACGCAAGCTTTCTTCGCATCCCTCAAGGTTAGAGGCGGAGGTAATCGTTTCTTTTAATCTTATTTTCAGGATACGATCGATGCGGTAGTGCTCTTGAGTACGATCGACAATGATCCGGATGAAATCGATCAGATGTGGTGATAAACTTCGTTGGAAATGGGTCACAAGTTCAATGAAAATTGGAAATTTTTTCAGGGGGAAGATTGATTTCGGAATGTTTTGATCTTTGATCTCATTTTTTTGGAATATTTTTGGAATAATTTGAAAAGATTTTTTATTGATTGTGGAAATCATTTATTTGAATAAAATTTGTGAAAATAATTTCAAAAATTTTTGGATAGTTTTTCTCGATGATATTTTACCACAATTTCATCATCCTGCGTAAAAAAAAATGAAAATTCGAGCTGACAACAATGGAAATGAGACTCATGTCATCAGACACTGGACACAAATCATTGATCTCTCTACATTTGACGAAGGAGCCAGCGATCAGAATATTCGAAAGCTGATAGTTGGATGTTGAAAGTCATGATTTTCAAAAATCAGAAATTATTGTTAATTTTCTTGAAAACTACTCACAAAGTATAAAAAAAGAGGATTTATTCATTTTAATTGGAAGCAGCCTTTCCTTCCATCTTGTAACTAGGCAACATGTATTGATTGATGTAGACAAGTTGATTCAATTTCTGTGCTGAAGAGGCAGGAGAATCGAAAAAATCAGTTTATCTCTTGAGCGGATTGAAAAAAAATCATAATTTACCTTTTTCTCTCATTTCGTTTGATAAGAAAGGAACCCAAATTAAATTTCTAAAAAATCGATAACTTGTTACCAAATTGCAAAAATTTTACATCAATGAATGAATTCCGCTTTAGCACTTCCCCCCACTCCCCTCCACCGCCACCATTAATTCATCCGATTTGTGATGCAAAGATTCTAGTGAAAAGAAAGGCCCGAATGAAAGAAACTTTAATGAACTTGGGACAAATTTGCTACCAAGTTCTCCAAAACTTTAATGATTTTTTAAGGATATAATTATTTTTTGAAACATTTTGATAGTTTTTCATCTTTTGAAACTGATTAGTTTCGAACAAAATTTTTTAAAAGAATTAGTCAATTTTGGTGAATTCCTAAAAACTTGATCCATTTTCTAATCGATCAATTCCAAAAATCGGTCATTTCACTAAAAATTGGCCATTTCTATAAATTGGTCAATTTTCAGAAAATTGGTCAATTATCAAAAAATTGGTCAATTTTCAAAAAAATTGTTAGTTTTCAAAAAATTGGTCAGTTTTCAAAAAATTAGTCAGTTTTTCAGAAAAATTTGTTGATTTTGCAAAAAAAAAAAAACATCAATTCTTGTAAAATTAATACTTATTTTTTACAAAAATTGAAAAATAATTAGCAGAATTGGTCTATTTTCCAAAAGTTTGTCACTGTATTAAGAATAGGAAAATTTTCCAAAAAATGGTCACTCTGCTAAAAATTAGTCAATTTTCCAAATCCTGGTCAGTGGTCACTTTTTCAAGAATCGGTCAATTTTTAAAAATTGATTAATTTTCCAAAAATTACAAAGTAATTTTCTAAAAACTGAGAAGAATTTCAGTATTGGAAATCGTTCAAAAATTGAACCGCTTCAATAAAAAAATCGAAGTCTTGGTGAAAAATTGCCATCTTTATTTTTACGTCCCTGTGAATCATATTTTTTCACCTTGAAGGAAAATGGAATTTTTTTGAAAAACATAAGTACCGAATATTCAAAAACCTCGTTATTAAAATTAAACGTTTTTGGTAAAATTAATGAAAATACTTACTCAATGTGGCTTTCCCATTACTGAAATTCAGTACCTTATTTCAATTCATTCTGGAGATTTCAGCCAAATTTCGATTTTTCTTCTGAACTTCGTATATATTTTTTTTCAAATGAACTAGCAATTATCTTGGGTAGCTGAAATTAAGTTTCTTGTATGTTATCTACTTTTGAGTAACAATTTGCCAACAATTACATAGAAATTTTAAAAAATGACCATTGACCAAAAAAATTTTCAACTGAAATTTTAAATTCATTAATTGTTTTTTATTTCTTGTCCTCGATTCAGTCTAAAACCAATGCTGAAAAACTGAAACTGTTAATTTTTTAAGCGATGGAACTCTTCTTAAGAAGTAACCAGTAGAAAGTTGATATCAAGAAGAGAACTTTCATTAGATTTTGCTTTTCCTTGTGAAGAAAATCACAACTTTCTACCTGTTAAATTTTTATTAGATAGAATAATTATTTAAATTGAAATTTTGCAAAAAAAAAAAAACAATTTGAACATAGATAAAGCGAATAAGTAAGATTCTCTTTCTCTTTTCTTATCCTTGAAAATTTGAAAAAAAAAGTTCGATAATTTTTAACCTTTTGACTTACTTAGGTACCAAACGAGTACCTAAATTTTAATCTCCCAATTGAATGAATTCTTCCAAAGGTGTGTTTCAAAACGTTTGAAAATTATTCCAATGGAAAATACTGATTGAAAAAATTACCAATTTTTTTCGAAGTCCTATCTCAATGTAATGATAGGCTGAATTAAGCTAACTAAAACATGGCGTCTATTTAATCGGTCACTTTGTTGATTTTTCTAGATACTAGGTACCGATAATACATATTCCAATTTACCCTCGTTCGAATATACGATATTTCCCCATCCATTTCGTTGAAAATAACTTCGTCTTTTATCGAATTGCTACACAATGAGTTTTTTTTCATACGTATTTATATATCTACTATGTAATCCATGCATGAAAATTTTGATACATTTTCGCACGTTTGAAAAAAATTAATTTTTATTATACCTTCGGTGACGAAAATGAAACACCTACTGGTACCAGCATTTTCACAATGGGTTAAAAAATGAATACAACAGCTAGTTTAAAACTTGGTATAATTAAACATACAAACCTACCTATCCACCCATGTTCCAAGTGTAGTCTTTTGTTCGTTACTCGCAAAACGCAGACCCAGCTTAAGAATTTTTTTTCCTCGTCTATGTTCATTTAATTAGGCCGGTTTAAACGCGGTTTTGCGAGATTATTTGGAAATGCTAAGCTGCAGTAAAATTACCTTCAGGTTGAGGGTTGAGCCTTGAACGGAATAAAAATACTGCAGCACAGAAAATTTTAAAACCTGGTATTTTAAAATTTTTAATAACGCTGAGTGCACATTTTTCATATTTTAATTGAGCACGACTACGACTTCTCGAATCATCAGTGAATTCAAAAATACGCAAAAAAAAGTGTCAAAAGTTTATCGTGATGCTGTTTTGTTGGTACTTTGAGAAAATTAAAACCATTATATAAACTAGAATGTATGTAAAATAAATGAAGAATGTTTTATGTGTTAAGAAATCATAATGTGTGTTGCTACCGGTAGTTTATCTTTTTGGAAAAAATTTATTTGCGAGGAAGAAATACGGAAGTACGGAAAAGAGCTATAATTTTTGTTTGCATATTGCTTCTTTTGCGGCCGTGTGTGGTTTTTGGGTTTACATTCGTTTTGGGTATGCGAATGTTAGAGTTATTGTTTAAACGTGCACCCTTGTTTGTTGTGTCGAAAAGTTGTGTTTTCAAAGTACAAATATTAGGACCATCTTGGCTCTTGAATTTGTAATTTTTTTTCTTCCTGGTTTCGTGCTGGGGTTTGATGGAGAAAGAGTGGATGTGGTTTGGAAATTGCGGATGGAGAATTTTTCGAAGAAGAGAAGAGTTCGAGAAGAAGCTAAGAGCAAATATTGAAGTAGGCACTTACTCGAGGTGATTTGAACATCTTCAAACGTAATAACCTGCTTGTACTCTGCCTCTGTTCAAACAACCAGATTCTAGATTTTTTTAGAGTTTTGATTCACGTTTTGACAACCTTCAGAAATTTTTCATTTTTCGTTTTTTTTTATCACCTCCCCCCCCCCTCTCCAAAAAAATGAAGGTACGAAAATTCTGGAAAAATATTCGAGTATTTTTAACTGCTGTGGTTTGACTTTAGTTTATGGAAGCTTCGAAACCTTTTTTCTGAAACCTTGAACGACTTTGACAAAAATTTCCTACATTTTTTTAAACCATTGCCTGAAAATGACCATTTTTTCAAATTATTTGAGCACTGAAATTCAGAAACTTACAATTTTGTGTGTTTTTTTTTGGGGGGGATCATCATCTTAGAGGAGAATTTTTGTAGGAATTATGAGTAAAAATTTTCGTTTTCATAAAAAATCACAGAGTAAAAATTATCGTTTAAAAAAAAAAAAAATTATGAGAAATTTTACTTACGTACCTTTATAGCCGAAAGTACGTACTAAAAAGGCTAGTTTGAGTTTTTTTTTTTTTTTAAATCATTCACAAGTTGTAGAATTGAGTTCGGGAAGTAGCTCATTTCCTTCAAATAATCACAAAAATTGTATTTTTATAACAAAAAATCAAAGAGTGAAAATTTCTTGAAAATATTTCCTACAGAAAATTTGACCTTTTTGGAGCCTTAAAAAATTGAACAAAATTTCTACTAAAATAATCAAAAATGCAAAAAAAAAACGAATTAGGAAGAAAACTGAAATAGAATAAAATATTAATAGGTACCTATTACAGTTCTAATTGCCTACAGCTTCGTTTTTTTTTCAAATCGTCAATTGAAGGTAAAATTAGAAGCTAAGAACGTTTTCTCTCTTCCCTTCCTTCCCCACTTACGTAAGGACAGAATAAAATTTTGTGAGAAAATTTGAAAAAGTTACACTTTCCTGGTTAAAAATAATCGAAAACACAAAAAATCTAACAGAATATTTTTCACTAAAAAGGAGCAAAAATTGTTTTTTCTTTGAGTTCTGAACGAAATTTTTCCTTGCAGCGCAGCGGGAGAAAAGCGCAAATTTAAACGCACGAGCTTTCCGCAAGATTTCAGTTTCAGTTTCCTTCAAAATTGAGAGCGAAAAATTAAGCAGATTAAATAATTAAAATTTTAGTACTTCCATTTGAAAACCAATCAATTCAAAAAATTTAATACTTTTGCCATTCCAAAAATCTAAAAATTACTTCTGAAACCTGAAGGCTCAAAAATGGAGCATTAGGCCGCACAAAAGAGCAAAAATCAGCATAATTATTTTTGAAAAAAATCAATAATTACGAAATAAATCGATAAGAATGTATGTGAAATTTTCTAAAAATGTAAAATTGGTTTTTTATTGCGTCTAATTTGAAATTTCATTGTTTTATGAGGGGGGGGGGGGTAGTTAAATAATAATCAAAATGAAAAATCTACGAATTTTCGAGTTGTGATTTTAATACGAATCCTAAGATTAAAAATTAATTGACAGAATTGATTTTTTGGTTTACAAAATTATCACAAGATGTCCATTTTCTACCTCTAGGCCAAAAAATTCGAAAAAGTCGTATTTCTCAAAGTAGATAGACCGAGAAAAGATAGAAAAAAGGTCGAGAATTTTTCTTTTAAAAAAAACTACACAAAACGTGGAGAATTTTTTAGGGAAAAAATGTACGAAGAAGTAAAAAATTCTTATGAATGAAGATAAGTTTGACAACTTTCTTCTACGTATTGTCTGGTGTTTTTTTTTTACGTAATTCAATAGAAAAAAAATTGTAAAATTAATTTCACTACAATGTTACGTTTTAGAAACCTTGAAAAGGACCGAGAAAAATTTTTAAAGCCGAAGAAAACTAATTATTTTTGGAAAAAAAAAATACAACATTTTTTCGATTTTTTTTATGGGAAAGAGAATTACAAAGGGTAAGTATGTCGGTACTTAATTTTCTCTTTCAAACGTCAAAGACAAAATTCGAGATATTTAATTTCTGGATGATTCTTTACTTCAAATAAAATAAGCTTCTAGTTGAGAAATTTCCAATATTGATGACAATTTTTCATGAAAAAAAAAAAAAAAAAAAAAAATTGGAGATAGGTAATTACTTTCCACGTGGAGAAAAGGATTGAGCTATGCCATTGGCAATTTTCAGTTTTCAGCATTGGTGGCTATAAAACTGTTTTTCTCTCTTTCGTTCTGCAATTTTAATAACCAACGTTCCATCAAACTTTAAAATAGATTTCAAAATTTCTCTCTCGTTATTCAAAAAAAAAAAAAAAATGGTATCCCTGTTCTCTGCAATATTTTTCTGCAGGATGAGGAGAAGGGTTGAAATCGCCTTTCTCTAATGACTTCCAGACTTAAACCTTATTTTCATTTAAACTCGAAAAAACCTCCCCTTTACTTATTTTAAAAGCAACGAAACAAAAACTAAAACGATTAATTCGTATCCGTGTAAAATAAAGTGATCGATTAGCACGCATTAGTTAATGGTCTAAAAGCTCGAAAAATATCAGCATTCCAGTCAAATGAGCTGTTTCCACTCCTCGCCTCCTACCCAAAATCCTTGTCGATCCTGCGGTAAACTAAAGTAACCATTCACGCTTCATTATTTTTCGCGTTAATTTCGTGCGAAATATTAATAACTGCGAGAAAAATTACTTGGGGTGGAAAAAATTAAATAAAAATTATCGAACGCGGAAACCCTAAAGTTGATTTCAAAGGAAGAATGAGGCTTGGTAGGCTACTGGAGGGACGATTTTGGGTAAATTTTCATTATGAAAATCGTGCATAGGTACAATCTATAAATTACACGAATAAAATACTTCAAAAGGCTGAAACGTTTACGGGCAGTCGTAAAATGAAAATAATTTCTATATTTAATAAAAACTAAAGCCGCGAGTAAAAAACGACGATAAAAAAATTGCAAAAATGAAAATCGCCGACGTAGGATTTTTTTGTCTACGGTGCCGCGGTAATTAATACGTGCAAAGGAACGAGTCACTTACCTTGTTTTTGTCGAAAATAGCCCGCTCGCATTCTTGGCTGTGATAATCAACGAATTTCTACTGTAAATAGGCCTTACCTGAAATTACTATAGTCTTGCACGTGGCCGTTCATTATTTCATTAATATTTAACGCCAATTCCGAAACGTCAAAAATATCACAGACGTGGCCTTCGTCATTAAGGTTCTCTTTAAAAAAAAAAACCTACCTACGTGCTCGTATTTATAAGCTGAGCTGTAAAAGTGAGAATTCTCGTTGGAAAATATCCATTGTCTGTTAACTTTAAAAGCATCCTATTCAAAAACTTTATTTATCGTCAATTATTATACGTGCCAAAGTTGAACTTGGATAGATTTTATTTTAAAGCTGGCTCGAAAGGTATCTTTGCTTGTGACTCATTCAAAGTGATCTTTCTTCTTGTCGTTGGTAACCTAATAAATTCATCTTAGATGGGAAAATTTTCCAGATACTGGAAAATGGATGACAACAAATGTATTACTTTCGAATGATCGATTCCGAATAAATATACCTTTAGATAAAGAAAACATTGGAAATTTTACTCGGTTCGTTCTATACGAACACAGTTTTATTATTTTCGAGACGTATGGGCTTTTATTAATGATTTTCCATTACGATACTCGTACGTTAGTTTTTGGTCGTCATAAAAGACGATGATAGTCAATGGCTGTTATATTGTTTTTATTAAAAGTAATGGACAAAAGTTGTATAGTTAATAACGAAATATTAAACTTTTACGTTCGTATTTATTTTGGGTCAATTAAGTCTTATTTTCTGTACCGAGAACGATGAAAAGGAAATGAGTTTCGAGTGGGTGAAAAAAATACACTCACGTGTTTGTTTTTTAAACGCTCCCAAATCACCCGAGTTGATTTTTTGGCTCGTATTCAAACGTCAGGTACGAGAATTCACCTGGGTGAGCTTATTGGTTAATTTTATCGGAAATTTAATCCTATTATGTGATTTTATTATTTCGTATGTTTCTATGCTCGTTTGTGAATAAGCCTTTTGGGGAAATATTGTACGTACGTAAGCATTCCTTATTCAAAATCGATATAAAACGTTCCCAATTTCTTTACTGGTAGAAGTGGAAAATCATATAATGGTAGCTTTAGGGAGAAGCGAGATAGTTGAAGGAAAAAAATGCCGGAGAAACTACATGATTTGATATAATGAAGCAGTCAGCTATGTAAATAAAATTACCAACTGACGTTAGGGTGAAATAAATTGAATTAGGTTAGCGAATATGCCTTCGAGATTATAAGGAATTCTCGGCATGTAAATGCTGCTGCGTTTGAATGTGTCTTTTTACTTGAAAATCTCTAGTGATTGCGAAATTACATGCACATTATGTAGGTACTGTGTGTGAATTGTTGCGTTGCGTTGCGTTCATTAAAAAGTAAGTAGAATGTGAGGTTTATTATCGAACGAATCCCCTCCTGGGTGATATTTTGTTGACCTATTTGGCAGTTTTTTGGTTGAATTTTTGGTTTAGAAAAGTAACTTTTATCGTGGTAGTTTTAATTGATGGAGAGCGAGGGTATGAATGTGTTTTATGACTGCGGAAGTCTATTTCGATTTTAGTCTTTGTTGGTCAAATTTCGATTAATGAGGCCAACAGACTTTACTTGATGGATCAATTCGATAAAAGGTATTGGCGTTTTAAAGCATTGAATTTAAAAAATTTTAATGTGATTTTTTTGATAAGTTTATTCAACTTCCTCTTCCTTTCTCTCATCATTATCAATGGATTTTGGTATTTTTTTTATTTTTTCAAAAATACCAGCGTAGGTGGGATTTTTCAAGTCAGGGCAAATAGAATTTTAAAAAACTAACAAAAATTTTTTGAATTCAAAAATAAATTTCATTGTTTGAAAATGTGGTTTTGGAAATAATGATTCAAGAATGGTTAGAATTACCTATATGCTTAGATCGAATTGAAATGGAAACCATTGAATTTGGTTATTTTCAAAAACCCCATAAGTATGATTTTTTTTTCATGCTTACGGTATTTTTCACGTTCTATCGATTGAACATAATGCTACGTTCCAAAAGTCAGTTACATATTTCGGAGATACCTACGGCGCCATCAGCAGCAGTAGAAAATTCCAACTTATTCTGGTGATTTCGAAACGTCCTAAAATCGCTTCCAATCGATTGAGCGGGTCGAATATATTTTTTTACCTCAGATTTTTAATTTTTTTTCTCGTGCAAAAATACACCTTTAGAGTAAAATTTAGGTCTTCGGTCTTATGGGGTTTTGGAAATTACCAAATCTGGTACTTTTTTTTTATTTTCAATGCTTTAAAAAAAAATCATAATAATTTTCATTCGCCTATTGTTTATGAAATTTTCAGAGTTCATAAATACCTAAAAAGACAATAAATTTCATAAAATTTTGTAAGAAAAAAAAGTGTATGACTAATCGAAAATTGAAAGTACCCAGTGTATTGTAAATATTGAAAGATGATGAAGATTTTTAAAAAAATGAAAATCAGTTCATTAGAACTCCTTGATTTTTTGAACAATTGGAATTTTTGCTTGAATATCTATGAATAAATTTACACGAATGAGCTTCAGGTACGAAATTGAAAATACACTGCGAACGACTGTATCTTTCTTTTTCCAGCTCTCTTCATGGTTGATGAGCGGGTTTTAGATTTTTTTTTCAAGTTTGAAATTTTTTCTCAATTATTTTTTTAAACTTCAAAAATTTTTTCGTCGTCTACAATTTTTTCCTAATAGCCTTTTTTTTTCAACGCGTCTATTTTTCAAGTTCAAAATTTTTCCTCAATTTTTTTCAGAATTTCAAAATGATTTTTCCTCGATTTTTTTCCAGAATTTTCAAATTTATTTTGTCAATTTCTCAGGTTGGTTTAACATTTTTTTCGTCAAATTTTTCCAACATAAAATTACACTGCCAATGACTGAATCCTTCAAGTTTGAATATTTTTTTCAAGTATTTTTCTTTCAAAAAAACATAAATGAAGTGATTTTTTAGATGGATGCTTGGAAAAAACGATTTAAACTTGAAGGATTCAGTCATGTCATTGGCAGTATAATTTTATGTTGGGAAAATTTGATGAAAAAAATTTCAAACCAACTTGAGAAATTGACAAAATAAATTTGAAAAATTTTTTAATTCTGGAAAAAATTAGGAAAAATAATTCTGAAAGTCTGAAAAAAAATGTGAAAAAATATTGAACTTGAAAAATAGACGGATTGAAAAAAAAAAACAATATTCAGAAAAAATTGTACACCTCGACGAAAAAATTTTGAGTTTTAAAAAAATAATTTAAAAAAAATCGAACTTGAAAGAAAAAATTTTGCCTCTTCATTGGAGAAAGCAAAAAAATTTTAAATGATGAAGTAAACTTTCTTTTCAAAAAAAAATTCCAACACAGGAATTTTTCCTTCTCTTTGGATGTGGTCAAAACTCAACTAAAATGGTGTTTTTCAAGCATAATTTTTTTACTCAGTATCTCCACAACGATGACAACTTTCGTGATGCTGGACTATTCCAACATAAATTCTTACAGATGCCTATTTAGTGCAAAACTAGTCATAAGAACTGGAGAAAATTATTAAATTTCTAGAATTGAGAATTTTAATGTCTTTAGTCCTAATAGTCAGCCCTGAATCAATTTTTTGACGGGATAAATTCAGTCTGTCACGAATATGTGGTAAAATCTCAGCTGCATCAGTCAAGTTGTCAATTTGTACTCGAGATTATGTGGGTTCGGTTGTGGGACTTCGAAATCGACCGGCTTCGAATGAAACAATACGAGATTGAAAAAAGAGCAAAAAAAAGTAAATCAACAATGAAATCGTATCGAAGGGTCAACAGCTGATTTCCAGGTATAAATATACAACAAACTAGTCCAAAATAACGACCATTGAAAGGCTAGATTCTCGCGGTGGGTGGGAAAAAAGTGAAAGTGAACTAGGTTGTTTGTTGGTGCAACCGAAACCTCGAAGGAGCAGGAATGTAGTTTAAAGGGTGGATGCATCCCAAATGCATCCACCGAACCCATACGTGATGGACGTTTGTCCTTTCCAACGGTACCGACGCGACGAAACGCACGAAAGATGAAAGAAACCTGTTTGTGACATTTTTATCATCACATTTGCGGACTTACAAAATATCTCAGACAGTAATTTTGAGATCAATATAAAGGTCGATTTTGGCGGGAAAAAATATTTTAAAAATGTCATTTTTAAACAAAATTTTCACATTTATTTTTTTTATAATTAGAAACTCTGAGCGGTTCCATAAAAATTTTTTAGGCATGCAGCATTGACTTTCGCGTCCAAAAAATACCGTAGAAAACATTGCATTTCACATTTTAATAACTATCGAAGAAATTTTTAATATTTCATTGAAAATGCCACTTTAGAAAATATTTACTTTGGAAATTTTTTTCAAAATTTTGCTGAATTGCTCGCTTCAAAAAAAAATTGGACGGCAGCATCCAATCTGCGGTCAAAAATTACTGAAAAAACTACTTTATAATTTACATTTTGATGAAAAATCGAGAAAAAACTTTTAAAAATAGAAAAGGAAATGATTACCTATTGGAGCAATTTTCACGAACCTATTTCTCAAAACCGTTCCCATGGTGAATAATTTGTTTGAAATTTATTCAAGGATAATTTTTTCCTTCAGTTTGGAAGATAAGCGTCAAAACGAGCAAATAATCGTTTTGAGCATCGTTTCGTTATTTTCCAAACTTTAATCCCCGAATTATAGGAAGAAACTAGGAAATTTCAGTTGGTTTAGAGCCAATACACGTTAAACCAACTTACACTAAACTTCCATAGAATTTTATTACGAGATGAAAAATTTTAGGCGTTGAAATCCGGGCAATTTGGCTTACAAAGTACGTTTATTCCAAACTACGTAAATAGGAAGGGGTTTCCATAGAGGGAAGGGGTAGCTCGCAGCTACGACAGTTCAATAGCCCAAATTTTCAAAATCTTTCCGGCGCCAACGCCATTGTAATCGAGAACGAATTTCTTACGAGAACGAAAACTAGCCGGAAAATAACTTTTACATAGAAAAAGCAACACATTGAATAAAGTCATGAAATTTCATTCGAGCTGACGACTTTATTGTACATTTACAGCAGACAGTACGAGTTTATAGCTTTAAAAGGGTTCGTTTCGTATTTAATGTAATTTCAAATTTTTGCGGGGAATTTTGTCTCGTTGGTGGCATTGAAAACAGAGAATTTTTGTCGGATAAGTTTGAAGTTTTCGTGAAATGGTTCGTTATTGTACGTCTACGTAGTGAAATCCATTTAGTACCCTGGCTTACCTAGACACATATAAAGATAACATGAATAATTACACACACGCGAGACGACAGGAGGAGGGGAAAACGTCGGTGAACTTTCAGATTTAACTTTTATTCGAAAGTTCGACGACGCGACTTCATACGAGTTGAAAATTTCAAACTTTCACAAATTATTTTCAATGTTTATTCGAAGGTATGAAAATTGCGGTACGACAAGAAGGGAAACCCAAAAATATATTAATTCTCATTCGCGTATTCGAATTTTTTTTGTTGGAACGAGTTGACGAAATATAATGAAAACGTTTTTCGCTATTCCGCGTTGCGAGTTTATTAAAAAGTAATTTCGAAGTAGCTGATACATTTTTCAGCCGACGTTTATTTTGAATAAAATATGAGTCGAGAGATGGTTGCTAAACGAAGGTATATTTTTCCAACATCGAAAAATAGCATTCGGAGTGATGATCGCTGAATGTTTTATGTTGTGACTCGAATGTGGGGAGGATTTGACGACAAAATAATTCATAAATCATGAGACCGGCGAGGACTCAGTTTCTCGTATTTTCCTAACCAGTGCTCGTTTTACTTTCAGGAGAGGTGGTCGAAAAGTCGCTGTCGTGACAAGCAAAATTCCAAATCGCCCTCGGAGAAGGAATATTACGATGGGGATGGAATCTGCGAAGAATTCCAAACCATAAATGACGATTCGCCGAACAAAACCCATAAAGGATATACCCATTATGAGGTCGGATACAGCACCGATTACGCAGCTGATAATTCGTCCGACCATAGCAGCTCTGCGACTCCTTTATCTCAGTCACCGTTTCACAAAGTGATACAAAAAACGACGTCTTCCTTATCGCAAAAATTGGGTGAGTTGTTTGATAACCATTGATAACAAAGCGAGTCTATTTTCTATTTTACGCGAATTTAATATCGCCCTGTTTTCCTTTTTCGATGTGAATTTTACAACGCAATAAAACCTCGCGACGCGTCTGATACTCGTAGAAATCGTATTCTTTTCACACCTTTGACGCGAAAAATAACAAAATCGAAATGAAACGAGGCCCAGTGTTGTTTATCCAAAGAAGCTGAAATGTTTGAACGGTAATAGACGTCGATTTAGAGCCTGGCGAAAAAAAAAAAAAATGAGGAAAAACGTCGACGTACTACGTTTTGTAATTTACGACTGCGATGTCAAAAATTGCCACTGTTTTCCGCATCCGCGAATACACGTTTTTTGACATTTTGTCACATTTCCTACTCGAAAAAGTAGATTTTTATCGAAATTCTGGAGCTAAAAATACGTCTCGTCGAATAATCGAATTCCTCTCGAATACCAAATACCTACGATAAAATAAATTGAAAAATTTATCTAAATTTTGATAAATAGTGTGCTCGTAAAATACCCACTTTGCAGACTTAAACATCGTTTTAATTAAACTTCGCCAACTTGTTGAGTCGTCAGATTCGTATCAGAAGCGAGTTTTTTTAAAGAAATAACCCTTATTAATCTCGCCATCCATTTTGGCGGATTTGCCGGCTCGAAATGAACAATTCGCTGAAAAATTACCATAAAAGTGGTATAAATTATATTAGGAGAAAGTTTTCCATCGTCGATATTGGACGATAGACGAAAGACGATACTAAAGATTCTTCGGGCTTCTTACTTCATCCATCTTATGGCAGACAGATAGAAAGTTCTACAGGTAAAGGAAGCACTTAAAGTGTCGAAACGTCAATGAAATCTTTTTAACGTCTTTAAAAGCTCAAAAATACGGATTTCATTGTCTATAGAGAAGTTTCGTTGCTTGCAGGGGTTTTGTAGTTTTCATCGATAGTTCATTTTTTTAGAAAAGGTTTTTTTTTTCGAACGTAATTTGTATTGAGATTTGATGTATTGGGGGGAAAATTCAGATGAGTGGTTTGATGTAGTGCTTGGTTCGTGGTACCTGCAGGGTGTTTTTAGAGTGATTTGCTTGCTTCGATTTAATAATTTCGAAATTTTCGAGATGCGGATTTAAGTGGGACTTTAGATTTCCCAAATCTTTGAGAATTTTAAAAACAGAAAATTTAGATGAAATGAATCTTGAGTTTTCCTTTTAAAAAATTAAATGCAATTTCTCATTTAAAATAAAATAAAAAAAAAAAAAAAAAACTAAAAAAGATCCAAAAATATTTTTACGTTCATTTACCTACTAATTCTTGTTGATTTAAATTTTTGGAAATTTTCTGGTTTTAAGTTCTCTTTGAATTGCGCAAAGGCAAAGTTTAGTCTCGATAAATGTTGTTCAATGCCATGAACTCGAATAAAATCAGTAGTCTACAAAATGAAGAAAAATATAAGGGAGGAGAGCAAGGGGTACCAATGAAAAAAAAAGGGTTGACGAACGCCCATCTTTAAAAAATGAGAATAAAATAACTTTTAAACGCGGAAAAACACAATTTTCGTTATAAGAACGAGTTGGAAATACTTGAGACCCAATAACCTTGAAATTCGCGGAATTCCCAAATTTTCGAGGTATAAAAAAAACATAATTAAATCTCATTAGCATAGTTAACGTTCCCTTTTTTTTTTCCGAAAAATATGAATTCATCCCTCATTATTCATAAATTAGGTACTCATTGAATTTTTTTTCATTTTTGCACTTTTCAAAAAAAATCAATTTCCAAAATTATTTTGATAATTTAAAAAAAATTTAATACATATTTAGAAACTACAGAGTTTAAGATAAGGATCAAAAATCATTAAATGCAGATTTTTTGCCCAATAAAAAATTCGAAAAGACAAAAATTTGCAAAAAAAAACTACTTTTCATAAAATTGGTAACACTGCATCTTACCCTTTTAAACCTCTTCTTCCTTTCTGGATATTTTGAGTGTGGCGTTGGCGTGGTCCCTCGACGACCTAAAGATAGGCAACCTTTCGTTCGAGCTAGCAAACGTAGGACGAAAAGAGACAACAAAACTTTAGGCAGCAGAATTTTTGGATCACTCTGTATCTCGAAAAATGAACAATTTCCTATTCATTTTTGTTCAACTAGAAAATTAAATTGGACACAATGGAAAATTTACTTTTACAAAAAAAAAAATAATAAATTGAAAAATCAATCGGGTAATGAAAATAATACAAAATTACACATTCAAAACTGAATAGATTTAACTATAATAATTTTTCACTTTTGGTGCTTTGGAATTGAAAGGGTTTCAAGAAATTCAAATTGACGAATGAACTTGAAAATATTTTCAAATTTTCTCGACTTTGATTGATCAGTAGCCTCCTTCAATTCCAATTTCTACTGGGCAAAAAATCAAGTTTTCAAAGTATGTATGACCTATTTCTTTCTTAAGACTCCGCCCCCCCCCCCAAAAAAAAAAAAATCCTTAATAACCTTTTCAATTTTCAAGTTGTGCCAAAAATGAAAAATTTTTATTTAAAGAATATTTCCAAACCAAAAAAGTTTTTCCAGCTAATATTTACAAAAAATTATTCACCTTTTTTTTAATTTTAGAGATAGGCACAGAACTAGTGAGAAGGGTAAAGCGTGCATTTACACCTCGAAAAATTGCAAAAAAGCTGACAAATCAATTTTGAATTTTTTTGGAGGGGGAAGGGGGAGAAGTGTCTAAAAGAATTTGTTGCACTGGGACTTTTGGTTGATTTTAATGAATTAATTATGTTCTTCTTAGAGGCCGTGAGGGAAGGGGGTATGAAAAATGAAATCTGAAACTTAAATCAAAATTCGGGCTCATATCACCTTCTAAAATATAACTAGTAATATTTATCATAGATGTAATTTTTTTGGAGGGGAGGGGGATTTTCTGTCCCTTCAATAGATCATTTACTAAGTAGAAAGATAGAATTTTGGTAATTTTTTTACCCTAAAAACAAAAAAAGCTCGAGAAAAATTTTTAGACCGACATTGGAAAATTTGAAGAGAAATGCAGTGTACAATAATACCTATGCTTAGGAATGCTTAGCTGATTTCCATTCACCTTTTACATAATCTGAAAAATCATGCTCACAAACAAATCCAAAAATAGGGGAAAAGACTTTTCGAATGAGGGTGAATTTTTCAGAATTCATTGAGTGAATTCCAATTATGATATTTTGATTTTTAAAAAAAGTGAAAAATTTTTAACATGAGTACTTACCTACTTAAATCTTTGAAAATCATATTACCTTTCTGATTTTTTTCAACCTTCCTTTGGGGTTGATCGATTCGAAAAAATTTTGTCAAAAGAAAGCGAGGCTGGGATTGTCCTAAAACCCAACTGACGCTGGCTGACAGTAATTTTGGGTCGGCTTTGTATTATTAGACAATATACATATATTTTATAATGTAGGAAAATACGGTTCCACATTTCAACCCTCCCTCTCCTCCTTCTGAATCTCAAGAGCTAGCGAAACTATTTCCGCTCATGTAGCTTAATTTACTACTTTGTTAGATGAAAAGCAGTGAACTGTGATTAAAGTCTGCTGAAACATTCTGTATGTAATCGATGTTCGGAACCTACGTACATAAAAAATTTAGAATTGATTTACATTTTATAACGCTTTGTAGCGTTCTCCATTTTGAATTTAAACGAAATAACTCACGTGCGTACAAATTTTATCAATATTCGATATTGGATAACTTTGCTCCTTTAATCTCAGAGCAGGCAAACATATTTACATGTGTGGTTTGAGATTACTATATCGGTAAATGAAAGACGATAAGTAGCTACCGCAATACCTGTCGATTTATTTTTGATTATTAGTTCGGATTTGTGAGAGAGAATTGTAGTTGTATCTTTATGTGTAGATATCAAATTGTATTTGAATTTAAATTACAAAAGTGGATGGATAATTCAAGATTTGATTCGATAGATTTTATTCTGTAAAGGGGGCAGAATTTTCTCAATTCGTATTTCAATACTTATCAATAAATCAAAATATTGCCTAAAAATATGTAGGTACCTATTTTCGAGTTATGAAATGTATTTCATTCAGTCTCAAATCCCAGGTCACCGAATGTAATTTTACTCAATTTGCATTATGTTAGGTACATTTTATTAAATTGTTGATGATTTTTTCCCCCTAAAATTCAAATTCGATTAGTCTACCTACGTGCAAGTGTTCAACTTACGTCATTGACGTAAATAGTAAATATTTTGGGTTGCTGCATCATCAAACAGAAGGCACTACTTGTGACTTGAAACACCCTGTGTGGTCAAGGTTCAGCTGAAGGAAATAACTCGAGCTTATTAAATTGAATATTGCCATTTGCTCATTTGTTGCGGTCAATCTGCGTAGGTGAAAATACTAACTGAAAACTGAACGTTGGACGTCGTCATGCTATGGGGACTAAGCCAAAATATGAAATATGATAAATAAATTCTTCATTTATTTTTGCTAAATCGACGAGTGATGTTCTAAGTTACCTACGTAAAGATTTCAAAATACGTAATCTAATTGTACGGTATGTTTGCTATTTTAGGTATAATTCATTCGACCGAAATGAATCAATCTAGTAATGACATATCACCAAGAATCCGATTCGAGGATTGTCGCAATGGAGATACACACGATGAAGAGATGAAAGACGTTATTGAACCTTCATGCACTGAAAATTATTCATATCAAAATAAGGTGAGTTGAGAAACTTGATTATGAATTTTTTTGCTTGAATTGATTTCGGGTTTTTGGCTGTTTTTTTGAATGTGGATAAGTATTTTTTAGTGGAGAAAGGAGTTTTATGTGATATTTTGACGAAAATTGAAAAAATATAGAAGATAAAATTTTTTTATTGACAGACTGCAAAGGAGATAATTATCAACATTTTGTGCCATTTTATTGAAAATAAACTTTCAACCCCACTCTGGTGCTTCAAAAAAGAACTAAGGGGTGATTTTCGAAAAATATGGGGTTTAATTTTTTGGCCTGATTATGAACTTTAATTTTTGAATTTTCGGAAAAATAAAAAATTTCGTCCGTTGAATAATTTGAAAAGTTTGCTTTCGATTTTTTTTACTCGTTGTAGGATTTTAGCATACCCGCTCAAAGGCTCTGGTCTGGTAAAGGGTTATTTGACCTGTGGTGAATTTTTGATCACAATTTTTGTACTTTCTGATTTATTATGATGAAAGATGATTTTAGATTGCATGAGCAAATATTTATCTGATTGCTGGGGTATTGAGGTCTTAAAATCTCCCGAGCTAAAGATTCTATCTCTGTAAGTTTTCAACCGATTTTCTTCACACTTGGCACGTACTAGGTAGAGTAACTAGAGAGGGGAATACCCTGAAATTTTTTCTGATTTTTTTTTCAACCGTTTTAATGACCTTCAATTTGAATTTGAAAATTAAAAATTTCCCTGAGGAACACAGTTTTAGGATACACAGAAAAATGATTTTCCCTTCATTTTTAAATATAATTCACACCTCGTAGAATTTTTTCAGATTTTTTCGAGAGGTGGAATTTTGTCAAATTAATCATTTTTGTTCCTTGAAATTACTGCTTTTCTCAAATTTTTCGCGGTTTTTTGAATGAGTACTTATTTGACCAAAGAATCCCAGAGAGAAGAAGAAGGGATAAAAATGGAAAAAAAATTAAAACGGAACCTTCATTTGAGAATTTCCAATTGCTCTCGAGTCTCGAGTAGTTGAAGGTGGTTCCAGGACACTTAAATTTTTTATGGGGAGTTTGAAGTCAAAAGATAAGAGGTATTTCTCAAGGGGGAAAAAAAACAGAAAAATCATCAAAATACATTTTCAAATTTTACTCCATTTAACACTCTCCCTGCCGTGTGGTAAATAGCACACACCGAGCTGTTCCACTGACGCCACGTGTGCTGTACAGCACACGCAAGGTATACTACTTTGAACAACCGTGTGCCAATGGGTTCACGTTTACCGTTGATTGGATCTGCAGGCCTAAATTCGGCTCCAAAGTCTTATGAATGGGTTCACGTTTTCCGTTGATTCTAATGCGTTTTTCGGATTCAGCGGGCTTGAATTCGGCTCCGAAGTCTTGACGTCATAGTCACGTGATGAGTGGATTTTTTCTGAAAAACGCATTAGAATCAACGAAAAACGTGAACCCATTAGCACACGTAGCAAGGAGAGTGTTAAATACCATTTTTATTCAATATTTTCATTGGGGTTTTTCAGCTTTAGATAGCGATATATTTTGAGAAATAATTTACATATTTTCGTCCAAAATGATGATGGCACTTCAAAATTTCACAGCTTTTTATTTTTATCATGAAATTTTATTAGAATGTAAAACTGATTGTGAGATTTTTTGATATTTTAACACTTTTTATTGTAATGGCAAATTGTGCTGTCGGTTTTTTTTCATTTAAATTTTTTTTCAAATTTTCATTGAGTTTGTACAGACTGAAAAAATTGAAAAACACAAAAACCGCGCAAATTTTCGAAAAATACTGGGTACATTTTTTTTTTTTTTAGTATTTTTCCAACAATGTAGAAGAGAGGGAATTGGTGGACGATTTCACCAAAATATTCGTAAATTTAGATCAAAAAATGTCATGTAAAAAGTCGTAAAAAACATAAAATCGATTTGAATTTTTTTTATGAACTTTACGATCATTTTGTATCAGATACTCTTTTGGAATTTTCATCAAAATCAATAGGTATAAAGCAAATCTTTTTTAAAAATCTATTCATTTGTATTTCTTTCTCTAAGAAAGGAGTTGATCTGATTTTTCTTTCTATCTATCTTGAAAATATTCAAAGTGATGGAAAAAAAGATAAGGGGTTTGCAAATTTTTCTGAAAAATTATTCGCAAAATTTATGATGCAAAAACGATTATTTTTATGCAGCTTTGATCGCATCTACAGACAACAAAAGTAAATTAAATATAATTTTCATTGAAGTTTTCATTGATAGACATCGATTCAAGAATTTTCAAACAAAACACCAAGCTGTGGTTACCAAAAAACAACTTTTTAAAAAAATCGAAATCTTCAGTTTTTTTTTTTAATTCACTGCTAAAAATGTCTCTGATTTCTTTTCGACATTTCGGTTACATTTCTGCCTTCATTTTTCGGACGTTTTTAAAATAACCAATTTGTTTGACAAGATTTTCACACAAAAAATACCTAGTTAATTGCCAAGTCAGCGGTATCAAAGGATTAGGAATATTACAACGGTGAGAAAAATATAACTCCGGTGGAAAAATACCATGTAAAGGGTGCAAAATATATTTTTTTATTAGGGTAAGGTTGTCACAATACCGAGATAAATAATTGTATCGTGTAATGGTCAGCATTAATATTTAGTATAGGTACCATGAAAATTCGCCAAAAGACCGCAGCGAGATGAATAAAAGGTGTTCTACCTTTACATACTATCTAAAGGCCTTTGTTACCTAGAAAATCCTTTGGTATTATTACTTCGTTAGTTGAATTTGGCAATAATTGAAATTGAACATAATCTCGTTTTAATTACAAATAATTTTATTTCAATATCAATTAACCTTAACACGTATAAAATTGAATTATCTACGCAGCTCACGCATTGCGAAAGTTGCCTCATTAGCACCTACCCTTCGAAAAGATATTCCAGTAGGTTGATGTTTTTGGAACGATATAAAAAGTACAGCTCCCGGATCTGGGCCGATATTATAAAGGCATTTTTCTTGGAACGTTGTTCGATTGTGACCATCGTAAATACACCAAATCGTCCAATAATCGGTATAGGAATCCGAAGGATGATACCGGAAAGTAATATCTCCGGTGAGACGAGCACGTTGAATTACGATATTCTTAAACTTCTCCGAATACATAAGGTCGTCATTTTTAAAAATGTAGTGTTTCAATTCGTAAATCAAGACGGCCATGCCGAGCCGGTTGTAAAAAGTCATCGTACCGTTTTCCAATTTACCATATTCGTCTTCATCCCAGGGCTTCAAAGTGAAAGGAGTTTTCCCAGATTTTTGATAGAGTCGGAATGGGGGCTGGGTTCGATTGGGCCATTTCCGGGGCCATTTTCTCGATCCGTTGTTTCTGACTGATTCGTGTATGCCGGATTTATTTTTCGGTGCTTCTGTCGTATGGGTTCGAACGATTCGTTTTTGTTTTCCTGCTGCTTTGCCGCCTGGTCTGGCTGCGTCGTTTAGTATCAAGAATGGTACTCCGATTATTAAGATCCATAAGTAAACATGCATATTTTTATTGGAATCGAATTACTAAAAACCATTTCTTTCGACTGTGACGAGTACGATGAATGGATGTGAATTGGAGCTGAATTCGGACTCGGTCGTCAGAGACGATTTAATTCAGATAAGATAGATTGAGAATGTTGAAATTATATCTGATTCGGGATACTTTTAAGCAGCTAATTTTTTAAATTCGTTTGGCCATCGTATGATTATCGTGGGTTGAGAAAATCCCCCCTTGTTTCGTCTCTTCTAAAAAATATGGCTGGTTCAGTTCCTTGAATTTAGTGAGCGAATATTTTTCTCGAGTTGGAATTGCTGCAAATTTTTTTTAAATTTTTGAATATAACTTGAAATTTTTCGTTTCCTTGAATTTTTGTATTTTTTATTCAATTTTCAGAATCTCTAAATTTTAATTAGGTAGTCAAATACGGTGTATAAAATTTTTGATTTTTGAATCAACAAAATATTTTTCACTGAGGATAATTATTTCTCCCTTAAAATTTCTGTTAAAAAATGCTGAAAGGTTTTTTTTTTGAAAAATTGGGGAATTGATTGAAAAATCACTGATTTTCAGCAAAAAATTTTCCATCAATTCAAAAGTTGGAATTTCATCAAATTTGACTAATTCCGATTCAGAGAAGAGAAATTAAAAATTTGGTATTTTATTCATATTTATGAATATTATTCAAATGAAATAGCTCGAATAATTGACTAACAATTGAAAAACTTTTGAACTTCATCAATTGGAAATGAAAAAAGCTTAAATCAACAGACATATCGAAATGTTTTGATAATTTTTAAATCTTTGCTCCATGGACTTGGAAATTGGGGTTGATTTTTTATTTGCCAATTCAACTCTCAACCTACTTTACGAGCAAAAATTGATAATCAAGTATAGGTACCTATACTTAACAAGCCTTCCTTTGGTGAAAATTTCCTCCACGAAACAGCCAAAAATATTCTCATAATTTAAATTCTCCATCTCTAATATAGGAACATCTGGTTATGGGAAAAACAGTAGAGGAAAACAGCGAAATTTTTCTTTTTGATTCGTTTTCATTAAAATGTTAGCATTCGTGTAGCCAAACGATGGTTTCACATTTCTCCTCTTTTGAACACACCAGAAAATGTTTTAAAAGTCATATTTTGTTTCTCGACGACTCGACGTATTCAAAAGGTATGATGAAGTTGAAGCCAAAGTTGACTCTCGTTCGAAAAAGTTCTTCAATGGAATTTTCCATCTCGTGGGAGGGGCTGATTTAACTTTTATTAAATGAGCGAATTACCTACATTTTGAAGAATTGTTAAAGAACACGTAAAATGAATAAAGCTAATGAAATTTTACTTACACAATGTAAAAATGTAAAACAGACGAATAATGGAACAATTTGTCGATTCGTACCGAAGAATTAAATTAAATTTCGCCCATTTGTAAAATTACTTAACGTTATTAAGCTTCGATCAAAGAAAAGGGCATTTCGACCCCGGCGGCCATTTTAAATCTACAAGTGCGACGAAAATTCATCAACGTTAACATTAATATACCTTTGCTATCTTCGTTAAAATTGCAATAAATATCCTTATTCTCGAAAGTATAATTTTTACCGCTGAAGGTAAAGTACAGATCCCATTTGTCTTTCAGCTTCGGATTTTCGTATTGGTACAGGATTGGAATATCTTGCGATAATTGTCGAGCTCTGAATGTCATCGATTTGAATGTCTCTTCGAATAAGGGTTTGTCATCGTCCATTATGGTATGAGTGAGGTAATGTATGTGCACTTGTTGAATGTTGTTGTTGTAAATTGATAGAGTACCTGTTCGGAGTGCTGGGTGTCCGGAGGGCCATTTTTGTGGGGTTACTTTTTGGTATGAAATGGCTGCTGGGGTGTTGTATGGTCGAGATGCCTGGGATGGTGTTAAACATGATATAAACAATGGTGCAAACAAATGTAACAACATAATGTTAAATTTATGTGAGGCTTGACCGTGAAGAACATCTCTACGAATACTGATTAATTTTTAATTTTTTACGACGAGAGAGGTTAAAACTGGCGATATTTTCGGAAGTACGATGATTATAAAATTGTTGATAAGATGAGAGTAGGATGGTTACGTAATTTTGATTTTTTTTTTCGAGATGGATTTTTCGAGTGTTGAGATCGAATTGAAAATTTAGAAAGTTGAAAAATATCTCAAAATATGTTTCGGATTTTCTGCCTGCGTATTTTTCGTGATAGAAAACTAAAGCTGATGTGGAAAAATTTTGGAAAACTGAAAATTGATCCTAATGCTATCTATCATTTCAGTTTTCTAGTTTTTTTTTTTTTTTTTTTTTTTGAGTAAATGAAGATTTTTATCGCAACATTAAGAGCAGAAAACGTCTTGTTTTCTCAAAATCAAAAAAAAAAAATTATCTGAAAAAATTGTTTCCATTTTTTGGAGAAATTGGGAATCTACTGATTCTAAAATTTTTCATCATAAACGCACCCAGAAATTAAATAAAGGATGGACTGAGAATTTCAAAAAATAGGGAGAAGGGGTCAAATTTCAAATGAGTCATTTTTTACTAATCTTCGAGTCTTATAAATTTTTTCTGCCAAATTAAAAATTTATTGAAAAATTAAAGATTTTTTATTGAAAAATTATTAATTTAGGAAAAAAAAGAGACTGCACTGAAGTACTACCCAAGTGAAGCAATGGTGAAAATTTTTTGAAAATACTATTTGAAAAACAAAAAATACACTTTTCCCAGATTTTTGACATGAAAAATCTCCTTTCTAAGCTTCAGTAGGGGCACTCGAGCCCCCTAAACCCCCTCCCCCTTGGGTGTGCCTTGTTCCTCATCAATAGTTCTAAAAATTTTGTTTATTGCCTTCTGGTTTTGCTGTAAAACCAAAAATAGATAGTTTATTTACGGCGGCTTACTACTGAATTTTTTTGTTCCGGTAATGTGAGTGAGGAAGGGGGTGTTGAAGGTCACGAAAATATATTGAAGAAAATTTTTCAAGAAAGCTTCATTTTGAGAAATCAATTTCGACAGGTTTAGGTTTATTTTGATTCTAAAAATTGATCATTCTAACTCTAGAAAATTTTCAAAGATATCAAATGTTTTCAATTTTCAAAAAAAAAATTAAAATTGATCATTTTAATCTTTAAGATTTTTCAAAGATATCAATTTTTCGATTTTCAAAAAAAAAAAATCTTAAAACTGTTGAAAATGACTCAAAATTGGTAAAATTCATTAAAAAAACCTAAATATTTTAAAATTATGGTTCGAAAGTTACTTGAAAATTTTGTTAACATGGTGTAAAAATTGAAAATTTATGAAACAATCATCAATTTATTCGCAATAATACCAAAATTAGTCAAATATTATAATTATAAATTTTTTTCGAAAAAAAATTTCTGAAATTTTCATATTAAATGGTGCAAAAAAATTGACAAAAATATCAGTGAAATTGCTTCTCAGGTATCAAAAATTTTTGAACTCTGGATAAAAATTTCGTGAAAATAATGTTCAAAAATTTAAAAAGAATCCTTGAATTTTAGTAAATATTGAATAAAAATAACTCAGGGATTAGTAAAATGGTATCGAGAATGTGTAAATTTTCGTAAAAGAGAGGTAGGTAGGTCTTAGGTACTAAAAATAGAAAAAATATTGGGTTTTTTACCCCAAAAAAAATTTCCCGGTGATTTACTATGCTTGATAATTTCAAAATTTTTCAAGACTTTTTATGAAGTTTTTGCAATTTTATAATTTTTCCACTATCACTTAAAAATTTATTTTGCAGAATTCGGATCAATTCAAATAGAATTTTAGGATTTTTGGTGGCCTTTCCTTCCTATATGTATTCTTAAATAGAGATAGGTATTTTTAATAGGTATCTAATGTTAATGTTTACAATTTTTATGACTTTTTCAAAAAAAAATTGTTCTTTTTCAAAAAAATTACCGATATGTATACTTACCAACTTCAAAAAAATTTGATGAAAATACAATTTAAAATTATTTTCTTGCTAAAAATTGAAAGCAATATTGACGAGATTTTAAATATTTAAAATGGATAGGTACGTATTAGGTACCTACCTACAATTTTTTTCGAGCACAACATTTTTTTATCTACGGAATATCCGGGTCTTTAATTTCAAGTTTATTATTTTTTTTATCAAAGAAAAAATCGAAGGTCTATAATTTTTCTAAACGTTTCATCAATTACACGCTATCACTTTTTCAAAGCATTTCAATTTTCGCAGCCATCTGTGAATTTCAATCAATGAAGTTTTTCTTCTTTGAAAAAAAACATCTATGTAATATAAGAAGTTTTAATAGATCAAAAGATAGTCTTCTTCTAACGGAAAATTTTTTCTCGCAGGTGGACGAATTCCGAGAGAACGACCGAGGAGAATCGGAGATCAGTCGAGAAACAGTTCTCCGGCAGTATTCATTTTTTCAACTCAGAATCCATCTAAAATGCGGTAGAAATTTAGTTGCCAAAGATAAGAGCGGTATGTACGAATAATTTTCCAATAAAAATAACCTTCCGTAGGTAATTTCATTAGCTTGATCAAATATAGAATTTAATATCGGATTTTAGGAAATTGAATAAAAATTGATAGTTGAATCAAGATGATGAAATTGATAAACGAAATTATCTTTTCGAATTATCCAAATTACAAAATAGGTACACACTTGATCCATATCCCTACCGAAGGGAATTGAACGATTTTTTCGTTTCGTTTTATATAAAATACGTGTGTTGAAATTCGTATTGCGGTTGGTAATCAAGGTCAAAATACCATGAACTTTGAATACTAATCTTTATATGAAAAGACTTGCCATTAAATCCCTCGTGTATAAAGGTTCAAATTGTATGCATGAAAATTCTCGTGAAAACAAAAAAAGAACGCTCGGCAAGTAAACGAGCTAGTCGAAGAAATTCGACTCGTCGGTCCTCGTTTCAAATAAATTATTCTTCTAAGCTAGTTGTATAAAAAGACTTTGCGGATTAGGCTTGAATTTTTCATAGGTGTATGTTTTTTTCCTCTTTTTAAACGTAAACGAGCGTTATTTTAATGAAGATTTCTTACGGTGGATTTTCTCATTCCGCAGGTACCAGTGATCCGTACGTTAAATTTAAAATTAATGGAAAACTAGTCTACAAGTCTAAAACTATTTATAGAGATTTGAACCCTTTGTGGGATGAAAGTTTCACATTACCTATTGAAGATCCTTTTTTACCTGTGCAGATAAAGGTAAGCGGAACTTTTTTTTATTAAATCTTTGACGCGAGTGTCGTATTTTTTTTGGAATATTTTTTTATTAAAAATTATTTTTCAGGTGTTTGATTACGATTGGGGTCTTCAAGATGATTTCATTGGTGCTAGTTTTTTGGATATTACTCAATTAGATTTCGGAAAGTAAGGAATTTTTTTCATTTAAAAAATAATTTGTTCGTAAAAAATGATGTCCATTCGTAAAAAATTATTGGATCATTTTATTGTACACTTTTTATGTCTTTGAAAATCCCAGTAGTAGGATTCATTTCGAAATAGCTCAATTATCCGAAGCATTGTAGCTCTGAAAAACAACTTTTTATACGAATTTTCGACCGACGCATTTAGAAAAAAAATAATAAACGAAGACGACTTCGATAACGACTCAAAGCTTAACATCAGATTGTTATCGTAGTTATTTTTTTCTCTCATATGTTTCAATGTGTTTTTTTGAAAACATCACCTTATTGATCTCACAGGTTCGGTCGAAAGTGTTCTCTTCTTTCTCGACTATCCTTGGGCCTTTTTTTTTTTGTACGAGGAGAAATAATTAAAACGTATGTACGATGTTGACAGACCTCACGAATTAACGTTACCATTGGAAGACAACAAAGGGACAGAAAATTTAGGCGAAATTTTGCTCTCGGCGACTTTGTGGCCTCGCTCACAACAGGACAAAGAGCAAGTAAGATATGGTTAAAGACAAGCACGAATTGTTCGGTTCGTTGTTTAATGTTGGCTGAATTTCAGTTTTATCAAAGAAACGTGAAATCTCAAGATACCAATAAAAGACTCAAGAGCCAGATATGGAGCTCGGTTGTGACGATTGTGTTAATCAAAGGCACGAATTTAGTTTCGATGGATTCAGACGGATATAGTGATCCTTATGTTAAATTTAGGTAAATTTTTTGCATTTTTATGGGCTCTTTTTGTGGTATTTCTATGAAGCAATTGTGTCGGTTTTTTATGTAGATTAGCCAATGAAAAATATAAAAGTAAAGTTGCCTATAAAACGTTGAATCCGAAATGGTTAGAGCAGTTTGATTTGCATTTATATGAAGATCAATCTCAAGAGTTGGAAATAACTGTTTGGGATAAAGACTGGACTACGGATGATTTTATGGGAAGGTATAGTTACGAATATTTACATTAAATTTTTATGAATTCATGGTTATTTCTTTTCGAAGCAGATGGAACATGGGTATTTTTTTTGAATTATGAATTAATTGCAGATGTTCGGTTTTATTGAGCGATTTGGAGCGTGAGAAAACGCACAAAATTACGAAAGAATTGGAAGAAGGCTGTGGCTCGATTTCATTATTATTGACGATTAGTGGCACTACAGCATCGGAAACCATATCTGATCTCACAACTTATGAAGTGAATCCTAAAGAAAAAGATATCGTTGAAAATAGATACGTAAGTGATGAAATTTTACTGGTTAGAAAATGCGATTTTTTGTTGCATTTCTAGGATGTATTATGCATCTAAAATGCATATTAGTTGAGAAAATTCTGGACTTTAGAATGCTACTTTATGAGCTCCTTTAATTTTTATAAAAGGTAGGCAAAAATCATCATAAACTGAAATTTTTTAATTTTTCAAAGCACAATAAATTCCTAATACTTACAGAAGATCATTTGTAGGAATGTTGGAGTCGTCGTTTCCTGTCGTTTCTTTGAAAAACGACAGTTTGAAAATTCTTCAACCCATAGAAATTACGGCTTCGGCTAGAATCTTTTTTATTCTCAAAAAAACGACTAAAATCGATAATTTTTAGACATGTCGGAGTCGTCGTTTCCTGTCGTTTCTTTGAAAAACGACAGTTTGAAAATTCTTCAACCCACAGAAATTACGGCTCAGGCTGGAATTTTTTTTATTCTCAAAAAAAACGACGAAGTATGGAATTTTTATTCGGTACCTACATATATTTTTTTGCTATGTTGCGTTTTAAATTTTGAATTTGAGCAAAAAATAAATTTTGAAAAGATCAATTTTCCAAATTTTATTTTTCATCATCCTAGATGATTAAAATTTGGGTTTATGACGATCAAGATAGGTAGTCAGTATTGGAATTTGGAGGGAAGGGGGAAGGAAAGAAGATAAAATTGCATTCATTTTCGAATAGGTAGTAAAATTTTTACTCAAGGGAAATTTATAAACATTTCTTAACTGGAAAAGTACCTAACATTTTTATTAGGTACCTATTATTTTTTTTCAAATAAGGTCGTTAATTTTATATTTAATATGCAATTTCCATATATATTTTTTTTTAATAAATCTTCGCTGATCCTTTATTATTTCAACCCTCCTTTCAAAAAAGATTTCAAGGTCGTAAATTTGGAGCAAAGAAGACACAGTTATAATTTCTGGCTCAATTCTGCTTTTTTTTAAACCCTTTTTTATAGACACAAATTGGTGAAGGCAGAATAGAAAGTATGATTGCTGGAATGAAAGTTTCTGAATGAGCTAATTTTGAGTTGGAAAAATAAATTTTCTGCTAAAACTTAAACGGCGGGAGGGGGGATCATTTCAAAATTTAAAGCAAGGTACTTACTTATCTATTTCTTATAATCTCCTTTCAATGAATCCTGAAAAAAATTATGATCAATTGATTTTTTTTTCAAAACATCGTTTTTTTTTTAAATCATAAAATATTTTATTTTTAAACCCAAAATCATTTTTTTAAAATATGTTTTTTTGAAAGTTTAAGGAGAATAATTGTTTCCAGTGACTATCTGTGCGTGAATTCCAAAAAAAATTGAAGTACCTATTTTTTAAAATTTGTTTGCAAATTTTGGTCATTTTCGACAAATTTTTTAATATTCTAAACAGTTTAAAATTTTTTTGCAACTTTTATGGAATTTTTGAACCATTTTCAAATTATTTCGATTTATTTTTAGAATACCTAGATAGGTATTTTATATGATTTTTTAGAAGATTTTCAAATTTTTTTTACGTCATTTTGAATATTTTTTTAGGTATGTTTTAATCCCTTTTTTACGATATTTTTAATGAGTTTTATGGAAATTTTTCGAACTTCTTTCATTTGTTTGCCCTTTTTTTTCTCTCTTCAAACTAGTTTTCAAGTTCTGGACAATTTTTACCTTATTTTTGACCAATTTTGAGATTTTTTTCAAGTTTTAACCATTTTTACATTTTACGACATTGTCATTTGGTAGGTAATTTTGAAGACATTTTCTCCAGTCTGATCATTATTTTTCAAGTTTTGTACCAAGATTTTTAATTCAATTTGGGAAACTCGCATTCTCAAATATTTACCAATTCGCAATTTTCTAAAATACCTAGATACCTATCTACTTTTCAGAATCAAATTTTTAAAAAATTTCTGATCTTCCTAATTATAGAAAAAAACGTGTTTTTTTAATGAATTATTACGATTCCAAAACTGCTGTTCAAATTCGATAGAGGTACATAAATGTTTAATATTCAACGATCAGGTCTATTATTAGAAGCTCGTTAAATTCAATTTTTTACAAGCTTAAAAAAATGAATATTCCTTTTTAAAAAGGTAGACATTATATAATTTTGAATTTTTTTGCCTATCTGTGTGTTTTTTCATTTTTTTATTTTTTATTTTGCACGATCGCTCATTTGATAGGTAATCAATATTGTCTAATTTTTTTTTTCATCTTCTGTCAATAGGTTATTTCTAGAACATTCCATAATTTAAGAGACGTCGGGCATTTGACTGTGAAAGTGTACAAAGCCCAAGGATTAGCTTCGGCGGACATCTGCGGTAAATCAGATCCATTTTGTGTGATAGAACTAGTCAACGCCAGATTACAAACACAGACTGAATATAAAACACTGACGCCATCTTGGCAAAAAATTTTCACTTTGTAAGATTCCATCAATTTATGACCATTTCATCTACCAAAAACCTACCCAAAAACCCTCAAAACGTAATTTTTATATTTTCAGCAACGTTAAAGACATCCATTCAGTATTAGAAGTAACTGTTTACGACGAAGATAAAGATCACAAAGTGGAGTTCCTCGGTAAAATAGCCATCCCTTTGCTCAGGATACGTAATAACGAAAAGAAATGGTACGCTTTGAAAGATAAAAAACTCAGGGGCAGGGCGAAGGGAAATTCGCCGCAGATTTTATTGGAAATGAATATCGTTTGGAATTCGGTACCTATTTATAATTTTAATATTTTGGAAATTTATTGTAACTTTAAAGAGTTCATAATTTTTTTTTTGATATTACAGATCAGAGCTTGTATACGTACTTTAAATCCTAAAGAAGAGAAATATATGCAAAGTGAGATAAAATTCAAAAGACAGGTTTTCGTTCGCAATGTGATGCGTTTGAAAAATATCATTATGTATTTTATCGAATTTAGTAAATTCATTCAGTAAGTTATCTACCTATTTGTGAAAAAATTCAACGATAGTTGGTCAATGCGATTTTAATATTTTTTTCCATCAATTTTTAGGAGCTGTTTTGAATGGGAATCCACCATACAAAGTATTTTTTCGCTTATTATATTCATTCTGCTGTGTCACTATTTTGAACCTTACATGGCACCGATTGCTCTTTTACTTGTATTTTTTGCTTGTTATGTTGTAAGTTTTAATATTTTCTTAATCAATTCAAAAAAAAAACATTGAATCAATATTAATTTTTAATTTTTTATTTAAAGGTACAAAAATTGACTGGATCGTCGTGTGGTTGGAATACAATGGATGATGACGAGGATATCGGTGACGATGATGACGACGACGACGATAAAGACAAAGTACCTACAATTAAATTGAAAATAATCTTAGGGTGTATCGTAACGATGGTAATTTTCTAACGAGGTCATTTGGTAAATTTTCCAGGAAGAGAAAAGAAGTTTGAAAGAACGTCTGCAAGCTATTCAGGAAGTCACACAAACGGTACAGAATTCCATTGGCTATATTGCATCGTTATGTGAAAGTGTCAAAAAGTAAATGCGATATTTTTTTATTCCACGAATCGATATCAGAACTTACACGCGACATTTAATAATCAAATTCGTCGATTTTCCTGTACCTATTTGGTTTTCTAGCACGTTCAATTTCACCGTTCCATTTCTCACGTATTTGGCTATCGGATTATTGGTTACGATAACAGTGGTGCTTTATTTTATACCAGTTCGTTACTTGATTATGATATGGGGTATAAATAAATTCTCGAGGAAACTTCTCAGACCCGATACAGTTCCTAATAACGAATTATTAGATTTTCTGTCCAGAGTTCCCGATGATGAAGATTTAGTGAGTTTTTTCCCTTGTCGAAGTATTTTTCTTCCAATTTCGAGCTAGATTTAATTTTCGAGTTTGATTACAGATCTCGTATCGTGAATTGAAGCCTCAGCCTACTACCGATACCGAAAGAAGATCTCGTAAAAAACCTAAATCGTCCTAATATGGTTGTTTCAACTTTTATTTATTTTTTCATTGTTATGTAGTTGATGGTATTTTTTTTTTAGTTTTTAATTCGTTAAGTTTTTCTCATTATTGTGTTGTTTTTATTTGGAAGTATTTTATTTTCATGTTCGAGATATTATTGCTCTGAATAACCTATATAATTACGGTTATTTTATTTTAATAAGTTTTTTTCCTTTTTTTCCTTTCTTTTTTAAATTATTTTAATCATTTTTTCCTACATTCCAGTAGAATTTCAGCGTTTTAAAATTTTTATGAGCTTACTTAAATTTTGTGATATTAATTAAATAAATTTTTCTCTTTTTCAAATTCGAGAAATTTTTTGAGTGTAAATTTTAAAATACCTATGTATTGATTTTTTTAAAAATATTTTAGTTTTGGAACTTATATTTTTGAAATATTTTTAAACTAATGTTCAATACTATATTGAATTTCATCAGAAAACTTGGGAAATACTTTTTTTTCAAAATTTCAGAAGTTTAATATTTTGAATAGGTATTTTAAAAAAAAATTGTTTGGTACCTATCAAAAATTCCCAAATCTTTTACATCTGACAAAATAAGTCGTGCTGGTATTGAAGAAAACTTAGTTGATAAAAACAGCCTTAGTCTACTTCGAAATTTAGAATTTAGATTTTTTTGAACTAGTAATGTGATGTGAATTTTTCACTGCAGAAAATGGGAAAACTTTTAATTTTATCTTGAAGGTTTGGAGATTTCATACACAGTTTAACCACCATTCTTTATGCAATAGTTTTCTCGCAATGAGCGTGTAAAGTAATTTCAAGATCCCATTTCCTAAATGTACTAAGGTTGTTTTTACCAACTGCCCTTCTATTCGTTCTTTATAGTTTTTTAATGCCTCATTTCTGATTTTTTTTTTAGATTTTATTCCGATTTGAAGATTTTTAATTCGCCCCCTATACCCCTTCACCCAGCAGAACTCTAAAAAAGAGTCATGTATTTTTGTACGTACTTCTTATGAGTTTTGGTGAAAATTAGTAATGTTTTTTTATTCAAATTGGGACTTCCAAAAAAATTCAAGCCCCCTAACCTAAAAACAGAAGAATTAGAAACATCAAAAAAGGGTGAGCTCTGAAAAAAAAGTTATTTGTCATCTTCGGTAACCTCTACACAAGGGAGTTGAATAGATGCATTTTTTTTTATTTTTATTGAATAAAATTTTCCTATGTGAACTCAAAATTAATTCAGTTTTTTTTTTGTTTCCAAAAATAAAATTTGGTGCGAATTTTTAAACTACGAATATATTCAATGGTAATGCTGCCAGCAATGCCAAGGTTACAAAAAATAACCAAAAAAGAGAATAATAGGTCGGTATGATTTATTTTTCATGACCAACAAAGATTTTTTTCTCATTTTTAAATTTATTAAGTATATGAACATCTTGATTTTTTTTTAATGCGTGATTCAAAATGAAATTGGCAGATTTGCTATGATTTTTTTTTTTTTTTAAATCTCATTATTATTTAACTTTGGTGATTGAGAAATTTTTTGGCTAAATTTTGAGATGTTCGAGTAAGAATTTTTCTAAAAGATCAAGAAATATTTTTTAAATTCATCTTCGTGATTTGTAAGTAACTTCTCATCAGAAAGAAAATGTTGAATCCTTTAAAACGTTCCTACATTGAATGAAACATAATTGCACTGAAAATATAATTTAATTGATCAAGTTTTCAGCTAAATTTTATTTCCAATTTATAAATTAGGTAAGTAGGTAATAGGTATATCACAGAAAACATTCGTAGGTATATTAAAAATAATAAAGAAAAAACTCAAAGCAGTCAACTGTTGAAAACAACTATTAAGGAAGGTCAAAGTTAAGTGCTCTAATAATTCTGGATTTTCACAACCGACCCCTTCAATGACAAAAAATACACAAACAAGTTTATAATCTAGTATCCATATCCGCAGATGACAAAATACATTTTCCACTACCACTCGAAGACATGGCAAAAATGCCCGTTGCTTCGGTCCTGCCATTTTTAGTGACAGAATATTTATCATCGGTGATGGTCAAGACTCGATGGAATATTTTCCTGTATAAAGTATACTCCAATAATTCGCATCGGATTTCTCTTTCGTTCATGCATCGTACGATGAAAATAACAATGCCTTGATTAGCTACAAGGACTGCGAATGTGATACGTCCCAAGAGCCGAGTTTCCGTGAGCCACATCAGAGGAAACGAAATGCACCAAAATAGTCCGAATACTTGTACCAGGGACATCACGTATTTTTTCTGGAATTTCAAAAATTGTCGTCAATGAGTTGAAAAATTATTCAGATACTTTAATTGAAAAATGTGCCTTTGGATACCTACCTTTCTGCCGGTTAAACTTTTGATTTTATTTTTGCATACTACGTTAATAAACATGATTGCGAAAAATATAATGTTGCAAATCATCACCAAAGCGCAAGGTAACAAGTAAAGTAGCATATTGTGTTCGAAAAAAATGCCACATTCGTCCTTTTTTGAATAATCTGTTATTAATATGCCTACTAAGCTGGTGACGAGAGGAAATCCTGAAATGAGAATATTATTTATGTATTAGGTACCTACCTAGAAAAAGGTCAGCAACAAAATATAAGAAAAAGTACCTCGACACCCATAATTATTTTTATTTCGAGAAAATTTATCTAAACTTACCCCAAGAAATGATTTTACTCCAGCGATAAAAAACAGTTTTTCTTTTATCAAAAATATCAACGAACAGTTTTCTCCACATATTTATGCCATCTGCAGATGTCCATAGTAAGGTCGATGATACCCCATAATGGACGAAAAAATTCAAAATCCAACAAGGGAAAATTTGTTGGAAAAATGTGTAGATTATGAATGAGATATGAAGCAGTAATAGTGATACGCAGCAATTCATTAATATTTTTGATGATATTTTTTTTCGTCGAGCTCTGCAAAAAAAATGAAAGGTAGCTTTATCATGAGGTATCTCTTTTATAAGATTAATGAGAATGAGGAAGGATTGGAAAGTTGTATCTAGATCTCCGAAAGACTTAAGAAATTTCACTTCCTTAATTAAATATTTATATCTATTCAAGTTCCTTAAAAGGATAAAATTCAATAATGTTCAATTTTTTTTTGAAAAATTCTCAGTGAAAAAATTTTATTAATGCCCCTAATTCAAATTTTCTCTATTTTTTCTTAAAGGATCACTTTTTTCATGTTTCAAAATTTCTCGAGTGCAATTTTTTTCGTACAAAAAATAGAGCCGAATCAATCAAAGGTTGTGCCTGAGGGGTGAAATTTTAAACAGATTATTTCAACCTACATTTTTCTTCATTTTTAAAAATGGACTGAAGGAAGGTCGATCAGGAAATTCCAGTGGGGATTTTTATGAGCTTTAAAATAGGTACTTACCTATTCGTATTAAATTAATATCATTTCAAGAATAATTGTTGGAAAAATTTGTTTCGTTTTCTGGCAAAATACTTAAAGATACGTATTTTAAAAAATTGAAAAAAAATTTAGTGACCCCTGAAAAATGAAGTGGAAATGAAAAATGTGTGCCAGTGGTATTTTTGTATAAAAGAAAATTTATAATAAAGCCAATTTTTTTAATCGAATTTTTCTCATTTCTCAATTTTTTCAATTGGTTATTTTTTTATTTCTTTGAAAAATTCAACGCAGGTAGACAAGGTCAGGGTGATAGGTTAGAATTTTTTCTTGGATGTTTTTGAAAATTCGATACAACTTTTATAAGTTGGTTTTTTTCAACTTCCGAAAATAATTTTATAAAATCATTTGGTTCATTTACTCACCTTTTATGACGATACAAAAATATGGTAATAATCAAACACGGAATCGTCAACAACGACCCTAACACACTGATAATTGTTAAAAATTCGTCGTCATCTTCGGTGCCAGCATATGGATCCATAACAATTGAAAATGCAGATAAATGATCGCTCATGCAAGTAAAATATCTATCATCTTTTACCGTCCTGATACCACGTTTCTCCCATTCATGAGCTGTAAATAATTTCTGCATGAGGAACAATGAAAATTAACCTTTCTTCCACTAAAATAAAAAACTCGAACGGTTTAGATTTATTCTATGGAAAAAAATTAGAACCTACTCTGGTTATTCCAAAATCTGCAATTCCATTTCCCCTTCGGACGATCTAATTGTTTTCTATCAATTTTGAATTCCAGTGCTGGGGAACCTGTTGATATTTCATTTTGTGAAGTTGTTTTTACAATGATGAAAGGTCCGTGTTTCAGTATTTGTCCATTTTTCGCCGATGTATCGAAACTCGAATGACTGTAGTGTTTTAATAGAGCAATTTTAAAGTATATTGATTCGGATTCCATGTGATTTACTATTTCGTGATGTAATTTGATATCTATTTCCTATAATCAAAATAAACCTATCAATAGAATACATAAATTATTATCTAAACAGACGCAATTGAATACATCCAAAGAATTATTAAAGTAGATAAGAAGATGACTACCTAGCTTCTAATTTTGATTTAAATGTGATTAAATCAATAATTTTTAATATCTGTTTGATCGTATTTTTCTCAATAGTAAAAAAAAGAAGAGAATTAGGTAGGTAGAGATTGGTATAATACTAAACTAAATTTCAAGCTACATTATCTACCATCTAAATATTTATCCGTCCAAACAATTTCCCATGGGCAATTATTTACCTACTTAAAGTTTAAAAAGTGAGATAAGAATAAGTATTATGAATTCATAGCGGTAGGTGTTCAAAAAATACAACTAAAACTCGAGTACCTACCACGCAAAGTGAATAATACTCACATCGTTACTATTTTGTTCTCTAAATTGCCAAATTGTATCAATATCATTTCGTTCAGCCATATCTGTAAAATCAACAAAAAAATCCACGTTAAAAGAAAAAAAATAGCGATGTTTAAAAGTTATACCTACCTAACAAGGTAAGAAAAATAAATCGGTCTAAGAAGAATTTCCCTATTTTTTTCTCCAAAAATCGATTTCTTAAAAGATCATTTTGCACCAAAAATATTGTATCTCTTATCGTGATGACTTTGACAGGCATTTTTGGGTTAAATGGTTGAGAATTTATACCTGCTCAAGAAATGTCTGATTTTTTACTTCGAATCGACTTCGAAACGGGTTTGAAAATTTTAGAAGCAAAAAATCCATTATAAATGCAAAAAAAAATCAGAAAATGGCACGTCCTTGGATATACTTTTTACCTATAAGTAGGTACTTGCATTTTTTGAAATTTCTTGAAGCCTTGATATTTTCAAAAACTGCTTTTTATTTAATTTCCATCAAAATTGAAGAGAAGAAATGACGCATCGAATTAATAAACTGTTCAAATTATCCCTTTACGCATTTACTGTTTGAGTGAATTATTTAATTTGAAGTCTCATTAGGTACCTAAAGTATTCATTTTTCATTGGTTTTCTATAATAGACTGAAAAAATCCTTACAAAATGGTAAATTTTGAAAATTACACCAAAAAATCTAAAAAAAAAAATCAGGTGAATAATGCAAAATATGTCCAGAAAGATGTGATATTTTTACATTCATAATTGGATATCATTTTTATGGGTGTTTGAAATTTTCAAAACCAATTTTATGACCATTTCTGGGGAAAATTGTCGAAAAAAGATATCTACCCTTTACAGTTTAACAAATTTCATTTTATTTGACTGGTAAATGCCTAACAAAGAAGGTATCTCTATCTCAACTCAAAGTGAAATTATGAGCCTAAACAAAAAAAAAATCAAAAATATACCATTAAAAAATCCCATATTCAAAATTTCAAGTGAAAAGGTTCATTTCTCGAGTCTTAGCGAATTTTTGAAAGCACAGCCCTGTAAAAAATGAAAATTTGATCAAATCAACAAAAACACTGAAATTTGGTATACTTATGGGTACCCCATTTTTGACCTACCGAATCGAGTGAAAGCAGCTTCGAGATATTTTGAAGCTTACAGAACGTTTTGAAATTTTTAAGCGCTAGAGAAAAGTCCATAAAAATGGTCAAAATGATCCACATGAATTTCAGCATTTGAAATTTCCTGCCTCAATATGTTTTGGAAAATTATACTTTAATCGATCAAGTAGGTCACCAATATGGATAATCCACGATTATAGAAGCTGAAGTTCATATGGATCATTTTTATAGGGGTTTCTCCAGCTCTGGAAAGTTCCAAAATTTTCTGGTTGCTGTGAAACGTCTTGAAACTGCTTTCTATCGATTTAGCAGGTCAGAAAATAGGGCATTAGGTACCAAATTTCAGCTTTTTTCGTTGATTAGATCAAATTTTCATATTTCGCAGGACTATAATAAAGAGTAATTTTTAAATTTTAAAAATTTGCCAAAATTCGAGAAATGCACTTCAGCATCACAAATTTTGGGTAGGTATGGAGTTCTTTTATAGTGTACTTTTTTTTGTTTGGGCTCTAAATTTTATTTTGAGTTTGGATGCCTCCCTCGTAAGATTACGATTAAGATGTAAAAAAATTCAAACTTTTGAAGTCAAACGTGAGGATCAAGATATCAAAATGACGTTGTCCCTCTTCACCAGACATTGAAATCTGACCGAGTTCAAAAAAAATTTAATCAAGTGGAAAAAAAAAGATTTTAAAAAATGGTTTCAGTAAGCAAAGAATGGATGCCATTACAGGGGTCCTCAAGAACGATTACTTTTTAATTTTTTTTTTATATATTAAAAAAAATGACTAAATATTGAAAATTTTGAACAATACTAAAATTATTTTGAAAGAATGAAATTTTTACACTCTCAGAGGAGATTTCATTTTCGATCAAAAATTAATCTCCTACCAGAATAAATGGTTTTTTGGGGGAGAGGGGGATTTGAAAAACATTGCTTAGACCAATAGCTTAAATTTTACCTACCGAAAGTCCCTAAATATTCATTATTTCTCAGCAAAAAGTATTTTTAAATATTTTTACCTATACCTGGAACGTAGACAGCAAAGCTCAAATCATTTACTATTTTCTGCATCGAATAGGGAATATCATCGATCAACGTGTAAACTTGGCTCAATATTTCGTAGTCATTTTTCTCTTGTGAAATCTCTGTCAACGATTTTTCCATTTCCCTCTGCATAAACATAATTTTTAATTCTGATAAAATTAACTTACCTACTAAAAATCAAATTAAAATCTTAAAAATGATCAATACCTCATGGGTATAATAACCACAACAGTCATCTTCAGCAGTTGTCGATGTCAAATCGGATGAAAGTGCCATAGAAACTAGTTGCTCAGGAAAAGAAACAGAGACTGTTCCACCTTTATCAGTTTCTCGCCCAGTTAGAGTTTGTTTATTTGGTTGTTCCAAGGGGTAGGCTGCCGCCGAATGAATTGATTTCGAGTCATGGGTTACTTCTTTTTTAGAATTATTTGGAATTGGGATATCTGTTGAAAAAATTATCAAATTAAATCACAATAAATGAAGAAATGTGCGAACATCAATACAGGAAAGAAATACTCCAACTATATGTAGGGTACCTATGACTAATCATGTATATAGGTAGGTAGAGGTACTAGGTAGCATGTTAGACGTAGATGATGTACATATTTAGTGGATTCTCAACCTTGCCAATAATTCAAAAATAATTTATGATTACGATTAACCTTTCCTTATTTAATAAAATTAAACAGATTATAAGATTTCCTACAATGGTATTGATATTGATAATAAATGAAGGTAATACGTCTCAGGTGATATCATAAAAATGATTGATTCAACTTTACCTCATTTCTACGCAATGGACTAGTAAGTATTTCATTTAAAATTCTTATTTTAAAAAATAATAATAAAAAAATAGGTATCCACTATCTACTTACCTAAATATTCGTGTTTTTTTGTGTTTTTTTTTTTTTTTCAATACCACGTACCTATAGATATTTTTCTTATAAGTACCCATTACACTTTTTAACTAAGTACTCGAAAACAAATCAATTTTTACCTGGTCCACCAAGCTTTATCCATGTCATACCACAGCACAATTGAATAATTAAAAAAACAACCAACAAACACTGTAAGTACATCGCACAAACCCTTCAGATGCATCGGCGTAGTGAAAAAATTGCATACCTTCGAGTATTTTTTTTTTAAATTTACGATTATTTATGACAATAAACGTGCTTCGAAAATATATTAAAATACACGAAATTTATGACCGTACGTATTTCTAAGAATAAACGCGCGAAACACCACACACTTCATAGCTGAAACTAATTTGTCCGTCTCCAGATTCCGCTGCAATGTTTCTCACAACACGGGCAAGGATACATTATTTTTTTGTCAATTCTTCCGAGTCCGAATGCAAGAAACACCTTCGAACGAATTTTCTTAATGGTTTAAAATGCGAAAATAAAGTGTATTTTTTTCAATAGCACATAACGATACGCTTTGATTATCACCGACGACGTGATTCACACTACTTACTTGTATTCCTAGAATGTGCGTACGAGGGACCGAGAATTTTTTTTTAAAATTTGCTCTCGTAGCCAATTGGCGGAGATATCGGTGACGGTGGATGAGTACTTGTTGTAATCTATACATTTTTGAAATAATTTGAGTGATTTATTTATGAGTGTGGCTGGCTTTGAGCACTCGAGATTAATGCACCAAGTTGTAATGTGGCTGATAAACCTGCACAAGAAGTGTTGAAAGTTGATACTCGTTTGGAAGCGTTGAATTTGAAATTTTTGTAAACTTGGGTTTCTTTATGTGGCGTAATAAGAACCTAGGTATTTAATTTTAGTTCATGACCAAATCAAGTGCGAAGAAATACTCAACAGTGAATAAAAGAGCATATTTTTTTTTAGAAGCAAAAATTCATTTTTTGAGAGAAAGACACGAGTCCCAAAAATATTGATGTTTCGATTGTTTGTGGAATTTTTTAAAATCAAGAATAGCCTCTTCAGAGTTGAGATATGCATTTTTATTTTTTGAGCACTGGTACGATGCGATGTTATTCTATGGCATACGTGTATTTTAAAATTCAATAATTTCAGCCATCAAAAAAATCTCTGAGAATGATACAAAAATAAATAAAAAATTATTTTTATAAGCAGATGGGTTTATGCTTTTTTCAAAAATACCAAAATTTTGAAAAATGACTGACGCAATATCGAGCTGTATTTTTTTATTGCGCCAATTCATCGAAAAAAAAGTCTCGATGAAAAATTTTTCAAGGCGAATTGTGACCCACTGACGTGAGATAGGTAAAATTTTGCGAGGAATTTGAAAATGTGGATAATTTTTTTTCGAGGGATAGATGCCATCGATTATACGTTAGAATTTCATTTATTTCAGGTAGGTACCTATTTGAAAATGTTCTAAACTTTTTTCAACAATTTATTCTTGTAAGCCTATTTTTTTGTCATTTAATTATTCTTTAATTTAAATTACCTAGTTGAATTAAAAATTGAAAAAATCCCATTTAAATGAGAGAAAAAATTATAAAAGTTGGAGTTGAAAAATTTTGATCAATTGAAGCAGAATACATACAGAATCCTGTATTGACATTTTTTACATTTATTTCAATATTTTTCAAAAATTGAAATTTTTTTAAAACGTCGAAAAATGGTACAAAAATTTAATCACAATTTCATTAGTTTTTGAATGATTTTTAACCATTCAGAGATTTGAAAACTTGTTATCCCTTTCGAAAACCACCCCGAATCAAATGTTTCACAACAATTTTGAAAAATAATTATTTTGGGACTCAATCTTACATTTTTTCTCTAAAAAATTTTGAGATAGATAGTCATTTTCTAAAATATTTACCCTTCGAAAATTTTTTATGCATATTATCTTTTACAGTCCTACATACGAACTAAAATTCATCAAACGGGGATCATTTTCAAGACTTTTTGGCATTTACATATTTGAAAACGTTTCGATTTTTACAAAATTTAAATTTATTACCTCCTCAAACACCTTAAAATCGATTCAAAAATGATCAGTCATTTGCCAAACACCGCAAGTCCATGTGAGATTAATTTTTAAAAACCACCCTTAGGGGGTCAAAATTTGATTTGCCCCCCTAAGGGTGTTTTTTTTTTTTATGCAAGCTCATGTAGACATACGGGGTTTTACAAATGACTGGTTCAAATGTTAAAAAAATGTGTTTCAGATCATTTAGAATAATTTTTAGCATTTTTTACTGATTTTTTAAAAAGATTTGATAGCAGTGTTGCCAACTGCATTTAAATTTACGTAATTTTTGTAAAATTTAAGCTGTTTATTTTTCAGTAGCTTGGAAAATAACATTTTTTATCGTTAAAAAAATGAAGTTGTTTTTTTTTGGGGGGGGGGGATTTTTTGTTGCACTAATGACAAACTAAAATTATGAAAATTACGTAGTTAAATCAAAATGAAATTTTGTTAAGGAGAAGTTCTGTAATGAGAATTTTTGATGAATTTTTTTCAAAAATTACTCAAGTAAGTACACAGTTATGTACTTACACTTATTCAAACATAGAAACCTTCTGATTTTTTCGAATTTTCCTTTTTTTGATATCTTTCTGGACTAAAGGCTCAAAATTTCTTGGAACCTCTCTCACTCGAAATTAATCAACATCGCCTACAGTTTCTGCAGCAATCCAGGATATGTATTCATTTCATCCACCTTTTTAATAAGTATGAAAATTAAACTGATTTTTATTTTCCGCAACTGATCTTGATAAAATTCATTCACTACCTTACGTTCACGCTAAATCAAGTTGATTATATCTAATTTATCTATTCATTTAATCGTTATGAAATTTAAATAATTATTAATTTATTATTTTCGTATTTTTTGAATCTTTTTCTCCTGCCTTCATTAAAGGGAAATAGGCAACCAAAATTACAGAGGGAAATCAAAATAAAAATACATTTGGCAACATTGCTTCTAGCTTTTGAAACATTCCAGCACGTGGTGTTTGTTTTGAAAAAATTCGACAGTTTGAGTTCGTGATAATATCCGTCCTCCGTTAAATTATTCGCGAAGTGCGTGTTAATTAACGATTAATTAATTAAAAAGCTCGTCATTTATTCAGTTAACGATCGAAAATCACTAATCAAGTCGCTGCTTCTTCTATTCCATCATCTTCACTATCGCCACCAAGATGTCATTTTTCTCAGCGTAGTTCATTTCGAGTGTATATGTGATCATACAACGCGAATTCATACAAATTGTACTTCGAGCTGCCCTTTTATTCCAAATGATTTACATACTGACAGAATATTACTCGATTAGTACGTGATCTCAAACAATTCATCGTAAGTACGTTCACTTGTTTAGAATTACTATTACGACTTTATTTTCATTTTTTTCCTCGAAATCATAGAAAACACACGTTTATTCTTTGAAAATTGCTGAAGTAATGTATTGCAAAAATAAGCCATTACATGAAACAAAAAAAACACATACGCAGTCTTTATAGATAGAATAACCGTTGTGATTATTCGTCATCGTTTGTCTGAGCGTTTATCATCTTGTTAAATTTTTGTATTTCTATGTTACCGGTATTCGATACCAGAATCTGTAAAAATTTTTGTTAATTTTACTTAATAAGTTGAGTTATATAATCGTACTAATGTCAATTTTTTCTTACTAAGTAAGGATTAGCATCTTTGACATCATCGATGAACGGAGACACCACCACCGAATTGATGTCTTGCACTTGGACGCAGTACGTCATCGAATAATTCTCGGAAGAAAATCGATAAACGCATAATCTGGGATCAAAAAAAGATGGAAATAAATACCGGTATTTATATTTGTTATCAACGAGAACGTGTACGTATCGAAATTCACATACTTGGAATTTAAATCCAATGACAATATGTAATTATGTTTATTCCATAGCCATTGTAACGACTGTACACTGACCGAAGAAACATCACGTTGTTCTAAATTTGAAACCGGTTCGCTGTAATTGTAATTATATAATCGGATATTGCCGTTACCATATCCAACCTGAAGATTAATACAAAAATCCATACGTATTATTACCCCGTGTAGTGATATGTTTGTATGGTAATTGATAAAAAGTAATCTACCAACCGCGAAATAGTTCTCGTCGTATGGACAGACTTCCAAACAAGTAACTTTTGATTGATCTGAAAATATTCAAAAATGTTGAATCGTTTTTGTATGAATAAATTTCAGATTCATTTGGATACCTTTTACGTCGACGGATTCGTATTTACTGTAAATTTTACTCTTCTTATCGTACGAGCTGCATTTGTAAATTAATCCGGTATTCGTTCCTAACAAAATTTTACTTTCCGATAAAACTTTCAGCGTTGTGGCACGAAAAGGTAACCTGAAAATCGAACAAACACGTTGTAAATTTCAAGTGGTCGATAATTGCAAGGCAATTAAGCTTGTTTACTTTGGGAATAATCGAACGACATCGATAACTTGATTCAAGAAGAATTTTATTCTACTCCAAGGAGCTAATCCGATATCGGTTGATTTGCTGTAGCTCCTCGAAAGATTCCAGATTATTAGGAAGCTTTCTTCTTCTACGCTGAACACCTGGAATAATGGATTGATGGATCATCCGGAATCGAAGCTGATCAGTATTTATTTTTAATGAAAAATGTTACGTACAGTATGAGTTTTGAAATCGTTGAGTAATTCTGTACCATCTTCGTTCACGGTTCGAATACTTTCTACGTTTACAACGCTGCTATTGTGATTAACGTTTTTGAAAATTTCAGCTGCGAATGTGAAAAGTTAATCGATGGAATTGTTCGAAATCGAAGGAAAAATTAAAATATACCTGTGTTGTACGATGGCGATCGAATGTGAAATTCGATATTACCCAGTTTGATTTTCTCCGAGTACAAGGAATTATCTCGAAGATCCCAGACACAAAGTGAACTATTTTGAAAGAATGAAGAAATATTATGGGAAAGAAAAATCGAAAGTAAATTTACGGATTTATTTTATTATTACCCATCTTTATGTCCAGCAATGAGGAAAGACGAATCGTCGGCTACAAAACAGGTAGTCGTTACTGCTCCGTAACTTCTCAGGATCATTTTGGGTATCGATGGCTGGTGAATATTCCATATGCATAAAATACTGCATCTGTCGTTATCGTCTGCTTGTTGAGAATACTAGAAGAAGATGAAGATTAAATGAAGTTCCAATGGATGATTGAAATGATCATTGTGATGGAATATTCACCTCATGTGCGGTTAATAAACGTGATGGACTGTGAGGATCGAAAATTGTCGAGACGATTGGCCTTGATTTTAACAAATCGACCGAATTGCATTTTATGGAGCAGATCGAATCGGTTATTTTGAGCGGAGTGATGCTAGAATTGGCTGTAGATGGATCTAGAGTAACAGATTCCTCATCTAATAAAGCTATCAGCTCCTGTGAAGAAGAATTTGAAATATTTAGTATGGCATGGAAAAAATGTATGTGAGACATGGATGACGTATTGTGAATGTGGATTTTACTTCGCCAACGGTTTTCATGAATTCGTTTAATCTTCTGGCGCTGAATTCTATCACATTTTGTCCAATATTTGGAGTATTTTCATCGCCTACTCCCAACATTGCCTAGAGTAAAAAAATTAGGGAAAAGATGAGTTTTAGTTTATAATTTTATTGAAAAATTTTCAAGTTATTAATTAAGTATTTAATAAGTTATAGTATTGTTACCTGTTGTAAATTAGTTTCTTCATTGAGCATATTTTTGGTCAGCTCAACTGGATTCTGGGTCCATTTGGATTGAGATAGGATATCCTCGGTTTGAATTTCTATCGACATGTTGTCTTCGTTTGTTTGTACGTAAGCCTTGTAATTAGAAAATGTTCGTGGGTATGGTGACATCATCGTATTCCTTTGTGAATTAGTTGCAAAAAATCATTAATTAAGGTTTACTTGGGAGGTGTCTTTACGTGCGTAGCATCTCATGAAAACATCGTACGGAACTGGAGACATTTCGTGTAATGTGTATTGCATAACGTCTAGGGTAACCATTTGCAGGAGTTTCTCTCCTCTTGTTTTTATTCTATTAGAGATCTGCAATGATACGTTTTATACATTTTTTTTTTTGTATTTTCCAGGCTTTTAATTGAGAATTTTTTAGAAGTGGTATAAAATCAAATAAGGATTGGAAAAAAAAAATTGAAAAATCAAACTGAAAGTGCATGATTTTTTTCTAAACCTTATATGAAAAAATTCTCATCAAATTTATTGTTTTTGAAAAAATTTTAAAAAATATTTCAGATCAACTCCTATCATAGATGATAAAAATTATCATTTTTCGTTAATTATGTTTTTTATTTTTTTTTTATTTAAGAACAAAGGACAGTTTTGTATAAATGTGAAGGAAAATATGAAAATGAAAAAGTTCTGAGTGATTTTTGAAAATTTTTCAATTGAAGAAACCGATACCTGAATTGTAAAAATGTTGAATTTTTAATTGGAATTTTTCGACTGGACTGCTAGAATAATAGCAGTTTTTAGCCATAGAACATAGAATGGCTGTCTCGCTTGATGGTCACAATTTTTTTGGCTTAAGTGATTCAAATGGGAGAAGTTTTAAAATTATTCAAATTATTTGGATAAGTTATTCAAAGTTCTGAAATTATTCGACTCAAATAATTTTTTTTTGACTCTGAACTAAAAAAATTAGACTTTCCATTATAAATTTTCGAATGTGGTATGGGGGTGCCCTCCCCTGCTTCTCCAGGTTCGACCTGGCGTTTGTCATGTCTTCGAAATGATTGCATTGCTGTCTCCTACCCCCTCCCCTCCTCGAAAAACTTCGTTTAAGGACTGAATAAGGTTTACAAATTAAAAATATTTAGTAAGCTTTGCTTAATTTTTTTTTCAGTTTTTGGTAGCTTTATAAGGATTGAATTGAGTGAAGGATAATTTTCGATTGTTTGGCTCTTTTGGAGTGCGAAGGAAACATGGCGATGATTTTACAAAAATTTTATAAACTAAACTTTTTGCCATCCACCTCATTTCTCGCTGAAAAAAAAATATTCATAGTGAAATAATTTTTATAAAATTTGCTCCATATAAATTCACAGGCAATTCAACTTTTCGTTTAAGAACATAAGATTTTTGATTTTTTTTTTGATCCTAACATGTATTTTGGAAATATCTGAAAACGTAGTCTGGCCATGAAAGGAGGCAATAAAAAAACAGCTTTCTCCAATCCAGTCGAATAAATTTAATTTTTAGTTAGAAAAATTTACTGTAGGTACCTAAGCATTGCTGAGTGTTATTGAACAAAATTTCCGAGAATTTTGATTTAAAAAAAAAATCATTGAAAAGAGAACAAAAAACTTGCTCTTTTGGCCCCCCCCCCCCAAAAAAAAGAAATAATAATTTTTTGTGAACATTTCTTATAATTTCTCTCCTCTCCCCCCCCCCTCAATAATGGCTACCAACTGAAAAGCCAAGAAGTCGATAATTTACGACAAGTGTATACTTTTTCTAATTTTTTTTGTGCTCTCAAAAATTAATTTGAATTGTTCTTGGCTCAGTTAACTGAAAAAAAAATATAGATATAATCTTTTCTTCCGATTATTATTATTTTTTTTTTTAATTCATGATTCAATTATACATGCATGGATGGTATGATTTTTGTCAGCAATGCTGATTCTGTAGTTGAATCACTAACAAAATTCGATTTTTAGTCATGGAAATTATTTAGAGACAGAAAATTTGCTAGTGATGACTTTTTGGAATCGTTTCGGTTTTTAGTTGAATAAGTAGGGAAAAAATATTCCATCTGGTTCGAAAATTTTTCGATTGTTAGTCTTCCTATGAATTGATGTTACCTTTAGATTTCTGTTGAGCTTACTTTGTTTATTCGATTTCTATAAACTGTTATATCTTGAAGAATTGAAAAAAAAAGTACCATGAACCCAAAAATTGAAAAAATTGCGATGTTTTCAAAACTTGAAAAATTATGCCAAAAATTTGGAAATCAGGTGAAGGCAGAAGAAATTATGAATACACAAGTTTCAGAACTCATCTTCCAAAAAATTGGAAACTTTACAAAAAAAAATCAAAAATTATGATTTTTTTGTCATTGCATCTTGTCCCATGGCATTCTGCATCCTGCCCCAGATTACGCCTCTTCGGAGAAAGATTTCTTTAGAGGAACCAATACCTGAATCGTATTTAAGGAATCGTAGTCTAAAATCGATCCTTTCATTTATTCTCCATCCCTCCTGTTTTTTTTTTTTATTATTTATTTTCAGTAATAATTTTAAAAAATTCTTTGAAATTCAGACAGCATTTGATTTAAATGGAATAAATTTTCAAAATTTCTTTCAAATTGAATCTCATAATTACCTCTAAATCACGTTGCCTCTTCTTAGCACTAGTAAAATTCTGCAAACTTTTGGTATCAAAATTGGAAAGAAAATCATCGTCGTTCTTGTCGTCATCGATCGCTTTCTCTTCGATATTTGCTCCACGGTTCTGATACAAAGGGCTATTTCAAAAAAAAAAAAAAAAATTTTCTAAACCCTTTCAAAACAGCATTGAAGATATTTCAATCGAATATTCACCTATTTTGACGTTTAACTTCTGTATTTTCCTTATGCACAGCTTCTTTAATCATCTCCAATTGATTTTTTTGTCGCTGCCTGGATAAATCATAGCTCCCCGAATCCATCTTCTTTTCTTCTTCACTAGGGAACTTCTCATTCTCCAAATCACGAGCACCTTCCATTTCATTAGATTCAGATTCGTTCGATTCCGAGCAGGATTCAAAATCAGATTCGTAATCCTGCCAATAAACCAACACATTCGTTAGAAACCTCGATACAAACATATGTAAAAATTGAATTACCTCAAAATCATCCTCATATTCGTACTCAACATGCTTATTTTCGTCAACTTTTATTTCAGTAGCCTTAATTTTAAGTTCATTTTCCATCTTCCCTTCAACATTTTGCTTTACCTTGTCTTGGACCAAAGTGACGTGAGAAGTAGAGCTACGACGCGAACTCGACTCAGAATCTTCTGAAGATCGTCTAAGTCTACGTTTATATACGTCTTCCATGGTTATTTTACCGATAGATGTTCCTCGTCTGTCTTCCAAAAATGATGGCTTAGGTTTCGATGTCCTAGGGGACTCCGATTTGGTCAAAGTTTTCGTAGGTTTCGTGCTGGAGCTAGAAATTGATGATGGTTTCGTGGACGGAGTTGGTTTTGATTTGAGGACGGTATTTTTGGCAGCATCGGTGGTAATTTTCGATCTGGTTTGTTGAGTTGGGGTAATTCGGTCATTGGCAGGTCTGGCAGTGGAGCTGGATCGAGGCGAAGTCGATGTTTTTTTCGGGGTGCTAATTGCATTGGTTTTAATTCGTGTTGGACGTTCGTCTATGGAGGTAGTTCTGGTGGATAATTTCTTTGGGGATGATTTCGATGTATTGACCTAAAAAAAATTGGAAATTTCGAATATATTTATTTTTTTATCGATATTGGAGCCTTTGAAAAAGCCAATAAACATCTAGTGCGCAATTCAGCTTCGTTTACGAGTGAAAATTTTCATTCATGTGGTGTACTTACCGCTATAAAGCTGTTGATTTCGGTAATTCCTCCTTTTTTCATTTTGGTACGATTTTAAACACTTTTATCATCGACTTACGATCATCTTGTTTGGTTAAGTATAAAAAAAAGCGCCTAATTTGCACCAAAAACGAATTAAACTGTACGCTTTTGTGCAGCGTAATGAAAGCATGTGTTGGAAAAATCGATAACGTGCCGCTATCTGTTCCGGTTGCTAACAACTACATCGATTTTTATACACGTAATGTTTTCTGTAGCCAGGCGGGCGCAGGAAAACCGCAAATGTCGTAAAATATTAAAAACAAAGCTGACACTTGGCTAACTTTAAAAACGTTTTATTACCCTGGCGAAGAAATTCCGCAAAGTAACCAACATCGTAATAATATTCGCTGTCAATAAAATATCGCAGACAGCGTAGGAGAGTAAAAAATTAGCACACATTTTGGTATTACGACGACGACTGGCGAAATTCGAAGTTTACCAAACGACGTGTAATTAGAAAAATTATTCTTTGCGATTTTGCGACTAGCGAGTGACGAAAAAAAGCGAGAAATAGGAAAGTTTGGAGGTCTCTCTGGAGTATAGTTATGTTTCATTAATGGTTTTAGATTTTCGCCGGAGTTGTTTGCGATGAAATTCCCAGATGAGAATCGAGATCTCAGTTTGAATGTTTCGTTTTAGCCGAGTACGATAAATTTGAAGTTGGAAGAATTCGTTGTTATAAAATTTTAAGACGATTTCATTGTTTGCTTTTGTTTCACCTTCGATTGCTGCGACGCTCGAGAGGGTTGTTTTGGAATGGGCTAAAGTGTCGGGGATTATGTGAGTAATTGAATTTTGTAGGAGGATTTTTTTAAAGGGTTTGGACGAATGGGACGAAGGTTGGAGGTTGATTTTTTCGAAGCTGTGGAATTACTTGCGTGGCTCGTAAAGGTGTTCGATGGTTTGAATTTTTCATGTTTCTGATTTTCGAAAAACAGATTGAAATCGTGTGATAAGTATGATTTTTGTAGGCTCATAAAAATTCAAAAATTTCAAGTTTTCGAATATTTTTTTCTGGTGGAATTGAAAATAATTAGGAAGGAACTGGAATGTCATTATGAAAAGAGAAAAAATGAAATATTTTGACCCAAATGCATTGTTTCCCTTTTTTCTTTTTTTTTCTTTTCAAAGGAAATTACAATTTTCCAAATAAAACTTTCCTACACTTTCTAAAATTTTTAATTTTCTGTTTTGAACCTTATTTTCTCAAAGAATGCAATTTTTCACCTTGAAAGGGAGAATCGCTTCTTATCTTCTCCGATTGCTTTCATAGTCGACTTGATTTTTAGATCTCATATTAATTTTTCAAATTGTAAATGAATGAATTGGTGGTTTTTGTTTTTATAGGAAGTTTTGTTCATATAAAAATTGGATTGAATAATTTCTCTGAAAATTTTTTTTAAAACATTTGGTACGGCAATTACGTTTTTTGAAATTTTTATGAAAATTTAACAAATTTTACTGCTATGAAATTTTGATTAGGATCACTTTCTAAAATATTGAACTTTTTTAGAATTCTGGCTTTATTGAACGGGGATTTTTTGGCTTCCTATTAGGAATCGAAAATTTTCCAAATCAAAAAATCCCCCCCCCCCTCCAGTCACTAAGCCAACTTTAGTTCTTTCACGTGTTCTAACTTACGTAATATTTAATTTCTGTTTCAACTTTAATGTGTAGGTAACATTCCACTTGAAAAAAAAAAAAAACGGATCTCGAAAAATTAGGCCAATTTTTGCACCACAATGTTTCAACTTTAAGGTTCCATGAAGCATTCACAGACCCTAATCTAAAAAATTTTTGGAGCCGCATAAATTGAAAAAAATTGAATTATTGGTTTGGAAACCATTTTCTATCTGATAATTTTTTTCTTGAGGTTGCAACTCTGATTGATTGAGGGAAAGGTTGAAGAAGCAGGATGCATGGGACAAGATGCAAACAATAAAGATATGCCAAAAGATCATGATTTTTGATTTTTTTTTTGTAAAGTTTACAATTTTTGGGAAGATGAGTTCTGAAACCTGTGTATTCATAATTTCTTCTGCCTTCAACTGATTCCCAATTTTTTGGCCTATTTAATTTTTGATTTTTTAAAAACTCTGAAATGAAACTTAATTTTTTGTACTTATCATGTGAAAACTGCATAAGACGAGAAATGAATTATTTGACTAGAGCGAGAGTGAAAATTATTCTGTGATAATCGCCAAAAAAAAAAACTTTGAAAAACGGATGTCTTCGAATTCTCAATTCAATTAATTTTTTGTTTTGTATACTTGTGACTGGTTCTGCGAGCTGAATGGGAAAATTTCTAATTTTTCTAGAATGTTTTACATTTTTTATTGAAAATTAATTTTAAAAAAAAATTCAAAAGGGAAAAATGTTCCCTTTTTTCTAATATTTATTGGTGCTGTTGTTTGTCAGATAATGAAAAAAATTAATTTTTATGTTTTTAAAATTTTATTATTCTGTTTTAGGTTTTTGTTGTAGGTAGTACCTTCTTCTTTTCTAATGAAAACTGCTAAAAAAAAAAAAAAAAAAAGATAATATGAAATGTGAGAAAGGAGTAATCAATCATCAAATTTATACCATTTACCATTGAACTGAAAAATTGGGGCAAACAGCTCGAATTTTTACAATATTCAAAAGAAAACTTTAGTAGGGTAAGAAATTTTTCTAAAAAAAAAATTAAAAATTGGAATGATCTGTAAATTCAAGAGATCTAGGGCAGGCGAAGTCTGATTCCTCCGGATCCGGCTTCAGTTCCGAGATTTTTGATTAAATTGCCTCTGGCTCCAGCCTCCAGCCCGAGATTTTTTGAAAGTGGTTACGGTTCCAAAATAATCGTACGGAGGCGCCCTCCTCCTTCCTGCTCCGCTCCGGATTCCTGTTGAAAACGTACGAACTTTTTGGAATAGGTACATATCTGTACGTATTTGAGAATAAATAATGGCATTGGAACTCTTTTTTTTTTAATTTTTCAAATATTGATGTAAATTTGATTTCCTTACCCTCAAACCCTCATCGATTACCAATTTTGACCGCCCCTCTCCCTAAAAATAAATAGAAAGAGCCAGAGGCGATTTTCCAAGGGAAGTTAGGGAAGTCAGACTTCCATCGATTTTTTTTCCAAGATTGAAGTTTTTAAGTAGGTACCAATTTTTTGGTAAAATGTACCCAGAAAAATGGAAAATCAAATTAAATTCTATCCTGGAACCAGACCATAAACAAGAATTCAACGATGTAGGTTCCAATTCATTCCAATTTTTTGAGTCTAAATTTTTTTTTTTCAAAATTTTACCCAATATCTAATTTTTGAATTTTTTCTTCAATAAAATTATTTCGAAACTAAATTTTATTTTTTCCACTTGTTTTTCAATTTCATGTTCTTGAAAATTCTTTATTTACTCATAAAATTTTTTTTAAAACATGAAGTTGAAATTCATTTTTAAAAAAAGGAAAATTTTCAAAATTATTGGAAAAAAATTTCAAAGTTAAAGAAATTTCAAGGGAAAACATTTGACAGAATTTTTTTTAAAAATTGTTCAATTCGGAAATGACCAACTTTCAAAGATTTTCTTCAACATCACGTTTTTCAAAATATTTTCCAAACGAAATGAATAATTGAACGAAAATTTAAAAAATAATAAGAATTCAAGAAACGTGAACCTATTCAAATTTTGAGCAGTTATTTAATTAATTCGTATTCGTAAGATTTTGAAAAATGTTCAGTTTCTTTCAAATTTCAGACTTCCTCAGATTTTCCTTTCCAAAATCGCCACTGGAAAGAACTAAACTCCACTTTTTCAATGAAATTTTTACCTCCAGGTTATGCAATTTCACTTACAAACACGTATGAAAAGTTGCTACGTAGCATCTCAATTCACAAAATCGTCGAATTTCGAATTTCGACCCAATATTTCCCAAATATTAAAAATTCAAAACCAAACAAAATTATATCCATCAATGAACACTTCAATATCATCCCCGTGTTTGATTTCAACCCACGATAAAAGTGCAAGGTGGCAAAAAAATAACGACGAAATCGCCCAGTTCTACCTATCGATACCTAAAACAAATAATTTTTAATGGTCTTTATTTAAATAAAATTTGCGTAATTTTCATCGAATTAAGGTAAACATAAATATTAGAGGAGGCACGTTTACTAGCAACGCGACGATTATGCTGGCGCAATTCAAATAAGAGAAATTTCGTTTTAAATTATTCACGACATTTAGCCATGTTGGGTTGTTTCCTGCTGGCTTTGTACGGTTGCTCGCAGAACAGGGTATAATTTTGAGAACCCTTTGCATTATGTAGAAAACGATACAATACGTAAACTTACTTTACTACACATACGTTCAACGTTAGCGTATTTTTACTCGAAATAAAGAAGAATCATGCGATACTACTTGGTATATAATTATATGGAAATGCAATCACTTATTGTACCGTGTATAATAAAAAAAAGGAGGTACTATGTTGTATACCTAGGTACCTATATGAACCGTATGCGTAGAATATTTCAAATTAACAATTCATACGGTATGAATGAATAAAAAAGTTTTCAAGCCCTTTAATTCATGAAATACATAAACCAAGTGCACGCTATGTGTACGGGGTGAAATAGAGGTTGATTTTTTCAAAAGATACACAAGGTGAGATATAATTGGTGGCTTTTGAAGATATACCCAGAACCAACGGCGTCGTCGGTGACTCGGGCGTCGTATTTTATCCAAAAAAAATATATACAGTTTCAGCACGACAAAAATGCGTTCATTAGGTAAAGTAGAACGTGTGCTAGATGTCGCTGAAATTCCAAAAGAATCACGTTATATTTATATTTTTCACGAAACGTTGTCAATAAATTCACCTGTGGGGGAAAAATTGGATGGAAAGTTTGTACACGAATATTTAGTGAATCGTGTATCTACGATTTAGTATATTGAATGGCATATTATCGTATCACCTTGCACCAGGTCCGTGGAAAATCCATTAAAGGTCAGAACGACAGGAAATAATTGATCGAGTTTGAGGAAATTGTGTGATATAAAGATTTTAAAGAAGAAAGTCTATTCATGAATTTAATTTTGATTTTTTTTCATGTTTTTTGTTTATCTATAGCTAATGGTTTGGTAGTTCACATTCTAAAATGTTGATCCTGGACTAGCTACTATAATTTTATTTTTACCGCAAATGTGATTTCGAGGATCGAAGTACAAGTTTTAGGTACTTCAGGGTTATTGTGCTCTAAAAATTTTTCAGTTTCTTCAATTCTGATTTTTTTTTTAAAACTGTATCCAATTTTTAAATTTATGCAATAGTAAAAAAAATGTAACTTTAATTTTCTTGAAATTTTCTCAATTCTGAATTTTTGAATTTTGAATTAATTTTATTATTTCTTCCAAGTATTGTGTCGAAAAAATTTTTGAAAAACAAAGTTGAAATTTTTTTTTCAAAGTTTGAAAAAATTTTTACCCGAACCAAAAATGAAGTCGAATTTTCCGATTTCGCTCCAATTTCCTTTACCACCCCGGTCATTTTCTTTTCAAGTCACAAGGCGACTGAGAGGAACCTCATAATTTTTAAGCCATTGCAATTTTTTGCCAAATTACGAAACTTTAAAGGCTCATATTTTGAGATAGGTTGTTTTCGGGAGAAAACTGTTTGCGGGGGTTTGAAAAAAAAATTTTAAGAGATTCAAAAGCGACAATCATATTTTGAAAAACTCAAAGTTGAACTTTGGCAATGACAGCTTAACTTTTTAAACAAGTATCAAAGATGAAATGTACCATTTAAAAATTTGAAAAAATTACGGATGGTAGCCTTTTTACGTTTTTTCAACCAATAAATTTTCAAGGTGGGATCTTCAATCCCACAATTCTGATCAAAAAATTCAAAAAATTGAAAAATGTGACATAGATTTTTATTGATTCGAAGACACTAAGTTTGAATATGTATCAAGTTTTTTCATCCGACCTTTTGGCGACCCCCCCCCCCCCATCAGCTCCATTGATACTTGAGGTCAAAATTTTTAAAAAAATGAAAAATAACGTGTGACGTCATTTGTTTGGCTTTTGAGAGAACTTAGTTGGAATATTTGATCATTTTTTTTTGGATTTGACCCTTCAGAGCCCCTAACCCCTCCCCTATTTTGGGAAAGGTATTTTAAGAAATGATAATAGTGTGTGGCCTTTTAATTCTCTCCAATTTAAGGGCGTCAAAAATCAACTTACTTTTTGACACAATGCCTCCTCCTCCAAAGAAATTCAAAATTATTGAAAAAAAATTAAAGTTGGAAGAGAGTTTGAAAAATATAAAGTTAAAAAAATCAAAATTGGAAATTTTTTGAGAAAATATAAATAATTACAAACATTTATAATTGAAAAAACGCAAGTGCATAAAATATTTTCCAGCTTTAATTTCTTCCCATTTTTTTCAACTTTATATTTCTTGGTAATTTCTTATACTTGATTCGAAAATTGTTTCCATCATTTTTTTTTCCATTTTGTGTCCTCTGAAATTTCCTTTAACGCGATAAGTGATTGGACGAAATTTTAAAAAGTAATAAAACTATGAAGTCGAAAAAAATCGAAATTGAAAAAACTTTGAGAAAATTCAAGTGGATAATGTTTTTACAAACTTTGAATTTGGAATAGAAAAATTTAAACTAAAATCATCGAAATTCCATTTACAGCAAAAATAGGAGTATAGGAGCTAGTTTTCTCAGAAGTGTTCTCTACCACCATCAGGAGGAAACCTTTAGTTTGAAAAATAAACCTTTGACGCGCTATTTTATACTTATTATAAATTGAGTAGATTGTATAAAGAAACAATTATTTTCAAAAATGCCCACTTCTTTGGCTAAATAAATGAAGGGTAAAAATTGAAAAATATACAGTTTTCAAATAGTCGTCACTGCATTTTCTAAATAATTAAAACTCATGGAAATGAAGCTCAGTTTGCGTTCCTGAAAGAAACAAAATGTGACCCTGTCGTAAAGAAAAGACCCAGTGTTAAAAAAAAATCGAAGTCTCATTTTTCAAATTTTTGATCCAAATGACACCAAATCTGGACCAAACACCTAAAAATAAAAACATTGATTTTTTTACACAAGGTCCCTTCTTTATGGCAGGGTCACAAATACTAAAAAAAAAAAAATAAACACTTTTCGACCCCAAACACAATTTTTTTTACTTAATATTTTTGTTCCCTCCTTACATTTTGTATCTTCACATTTTTTCAACTTCACTCTCATAATTAAATGTTGGGACTAGAATTTTTGCTGTCATTTTTTTTGATTATCCCACAAGTGTGCCTGAAAAAAAAATTCATTTCATCTCATTGGTAATGTTTCGGATAATTTGAGTGCTACAGTTTTGATTATTTCAAAAAATATTATGACTGTTCAAAAATTAAAAATTGGTACCTATACTTTTTATCCTTAATTTTTTTACCAAAGAAAATACGAATTTTGAGGGGGAAAATTGTACAAGGAGAAGATATCCACAGAAAAACTGCAGGGTTTCATTGTGCATTTCCTTCCTACTTGGAGATAGTGAAGCCTCCTCCCTCCTGTTAGGTGAAAATTGCAGCGTAGGTATGGATTAGTGGCCAAAAAAATCTGAAAAACTAATCGAGATCGAATTATTTCAAAATTTGTATTTTTTTTTTTCAAATTTAACTGGACTACCAGGCAAAGTGCGCTATAATTTTAAATTTTTAACGAAATCTGAATAAAACAAGTGGGTAATTTGAAATTAAACTTTCCACGTGTGGCGATAAAGTCGATGATAATTTTAAACACGGGTACATATTTCTTGTAAGATCAGGTGATCGTTGGTAATTTCTTACAACCATTATTTAAAAACTAATGGGCGAAACTTTGATAGGTAAAGGTAACAATAAAATAATATAAGAAAGCAGCCATATATTATATTATGGTCGTAAGAACTAATAATACCCATTTGGCGGACTTGATTTCAATAGTTGATGGGGCAATATGCGATATTAATTTGGTTACTTTTGTTGTTATTCTAGTTACTATAGTTACTGATAGGCATGTTACCTGATAGACATCAATTATTCTATGCTAAAGTAACACGCGATGGTGAAATTCTGTTAATTTATCATGGCGACCTTGTTTATACGTTGAATTTTTTGAATTACATTCTGACAAAATTTTTCGTCTAATCCGTGTTCGTTGCCTTAATTTAGTGGAAAATTTTTTCATTTTTTGCTTTTTTCCTCTCCTTTGTCGACGTATGGCACGAAAATTACAGTCAGATAGGATACGAATTTTGATCGTTAATCCAGTTCGTGTAAAAAAAACAGCTGCGTTAACGTACTCTCGCAAATGGCCAGCTTCGCGTTTATGAACCGGAACATTATAAACACCAGGTTTATAACTGAAAATACGCTTTAAAAAGAGCACCTGGTGGGGGCGAATAACGATTAAAATATCATTAATAAGCTCAAAACTAATATTACGGTGCATTAACCCGTATTATATGGTTGGAAATTCGTTGTATCGATTTAATAACCTTTGAGGTGTTTGAATGGGCTTTTATGGCTAGATTCGTGTTTAATTTCGACGCATTTATAATGCACCTACCTGACACTGGAATTGTGGATGTTAATTGTTCGATGTGCGGGTCTGAGGTGTCGACTGTGTATCTTTTATGCCAATGTAGCAGTCATTATGATAAGGGAGTGTACGATGAGTGATGTTTACCGAGAATTGATAGCTTGGTTGAATATAGTGACGTTGCTGATAGATGATTTTATTGACTTCGAGGAATACCAGGGTTTGAAATTTTTCGAATCGGTGATATGTACTATTGTATTTTAGATGGAAAAGATTCTGAGAAATGATCATTTTTGTGCAAGGGTTTTTTTCAGAGAAAGGTAAACTTTTTTTCAGTTCAATATTCGAAGTTGAAATTTTCAAAGGTTTCTAGAAAATATTACTTTTGTTATCAGAGAGAAATTATTGACTTTGTTGAATAAAAAATTATTAGCTTTCCTTGATAATTAAGTTCGTATGAAGGAGTGTGTTTTGGCGTATAATTATACATATTATTATCTACATTGTCCCAATTTGTCTTTAATGATAGGCAGAGCTGAAGTGAAAGACCGTTTCTTTTGATTTGTACATATCTCTGTACAATTATTCAATTATAATTATCTATTTTGCAACGAAACGGACTGAAACGTTAGAAAAAAATGAAACATGTTAATGTGTTAACTTCCCAGAATATCTAACAAGTCATTGAAGTCATCTAATTATCCAAAAGTTATCCTTTTGGCCAAAAATTGGCCTTTTTTTACTTAAAAAAGACTGACGAAATGAAAAATTAGAATAGTGATACGATAGTGAATGGAATGATGAAATCAGTATTACTAATTTAAAAAATTAGATCATCCAGAAATGCAGATTCTGTCTTTTAACTTCGGCTTTTCCAATTTGCTGGGTATCTTTTTCCAAATAAAAAAACAACAAAATTTTCAGATGAGGCCCTTGATTTTCATTGATATTATAATCAAAACATTTAGCGATGATGAATGAAGTACAGATTTCTAAAATACTGGAAAATATGAAGATGATCTTTTCCAAACTTTGTACAAATAATTTGTGAACATTGACATTTTTACAAAATTGTCCATAAGTAAACTGAATCGTTTTCGAGTATTTGGGTGAGATAATGCTGGTTATTCGGTGGAGAATTTCTCAAAATGCAAACAAAAATACATTTTCGGAATCGTCTCGTCAAGCACTGTCAAATGGTTTTTTCATCATTCAATTTCGAGCATTTGGGTGGAAGTTGGTTTTTTGCTGTGAAGGGTAGATTTTTGGGGGAGACCTCGCGCGGGAAAATTCTGGTAACTTTTTCGAAAATCACCCAAAATGCAAAAACTAATACATTTTTGGAATCCTCTCGTCGAGACGAATCGAATGGTTTTTTTACGAATAAATTTGGAGCATTAGAACGAAAGTTGACTTTTTTTCCGGCGCGGATGGTTGATGAATGGTCGGTGCCGCATTAAAATTCCCATAACTCGGCCAAAAATTGCTCAAAATGCAAAAACTAATACATTTTTGGAATCCTCTCGTCGTGAACAAACGAATGGTTTTTTTACCATCCCATTTCGAGCAGTTGGGAGGAAGTTGGTTTTTTGCTGTGAAGGGTAGATTTTTGGGGGGAGACCTCGCGCGGAAAAATTCTGGCAACTTTTTCGAAAATTACCCAAAATGCAAAAACTAATACATTTTCGGAATCCTCTCGTCAAGCACTGAAGAATGGTTTTTTCATCATTCAATTTCGAGCATTTGGGTGGAAGTTGGTTTTTTGATGTGAAGGGTAGATTTTTGGGGGAGACCTCGCGTGGGAAAATTCTGGCAACTTTTTCGGAAATCAACCAAAATGCAAAAACTAATACATTTTGGGAATCCTCTCGTCGAGACGAATCGAATGGTTTTTTTACGAATAAATTTGGAGCATTAGAACGAAAGTTGACTTTTTTTCCGGCGCGGATGGTTGATGGATGGTCGGTGCCGCATTAAAATTCCCATAACTCGGCCAAAAATTGCTCAAAATGCAAAAACTAATACATTTTTGGAATCCTCTCGTCGTGAACAAACGAATGGTTTTTTTACCATCCCATTTCGAGCATTTGGGAGGAAGTTGGTTTTTTGCTGTAAAGGGTAGATTTTTGGGGGGAGACCTCGCGTGGAAAAATTCTGGAAACTTTTTCGAAAATTACCCAAAACGCAAAAACTAATACATTTTCGGAATCCTCTCGTCAAGCACTGAAGAATGGTTTTTTCATCATTCAATTTCGAGCATTTGGGTGGGAGATATTATTGATTTACGCGGATCGTAGATTGAGAAAAAAGCTGGTTATTCGGTAGAGAATTGCTCAAAATGCAAAAAGTAATACATTTTCGGAATCCTCTCTTCAAGCACTGTGGAATGATTTTTTCATCATTCAATTTCGAGCATTTGGGTGGAAGTTGGTTTTTTGATGTGAAGGGTAGATTTTTGGGGGAGACCTCTCACGGGAAAATTCTGGCAACTTTTTCGGAAATCAACCAAAATGCAAAAACTAATACATTTTTGGAATCCTCTCGTCGAGACGAATCGAATGGTTTTTTTACGAATAAATTTGGAGCATTAGAACGAAAGTTGACTTTTTTTCCGGCGCGGATGGTTGATGAATGGTCGGTGCCGCATTAAAATTCCCATAACTCGGCCAAAAATTGCTCAAAATGCAAAAACTAATACATTATTGGAATCTTCTCGTCGTGAACAAACGAATGGTTTTTTTACCATCCCATTTCGAGCATTTGGGAGGAAGTTGGTTTTTTGCTGTTAAGGGTAGATTTTTGGGAGGAGACCTCGCGCGGAAAAATTCTGGCAACTTTTTCGAAAATTACCCAAAACGTAAAAACTAATACATTTTCGGAATCCTCTCATCAAGCACTGAAGAATGGTTTTTTCATCATTCAATTTCGAGCATTTGGGTGGGAGATATTATTGATTTTCGCGGATCGTAGATTGAGAAAAAAGCTGGTTATTCGGTAGAGAATTGCTCAAAATGCAAAAAGTAATACATTTTCGGAATCCTCTCTTCAAGCACTGTGGAATGGTTTTTTCATCATTCAATTTCGAGCATTTGGGTGGAAGTTGGTTTTTTGCTGTGAAGGGTAGATTTTTGGGGGAGACCTCGCGCGGGAAAATTCTGGCAACTTTTTCGGAAATCAACCAAAATGCAAAAACTAATACATTTTTGGAATCCTCTCGTCGAGACGAATCGAATGGTTTTTTTACGAATAAATTTGGAGCATTAGAACGAAAGTTGACTTTTTTTCCGGCGCGGATGGTTGATGAATGGTCAGTGCCGCATTAAAATTCCCATAACTCGGCCAAAAATTGCTCAAAATGCAAAAACTAATACATTATTGGAATCTTCTCGTCGTGAACAAACGAATGGTTTTTTTACCATCCCATTTCGAGCATTTGGACGGGAGATAGCTTTTTTGCTGCCTGGATAGTTGATGAAGAAAAACGCCCGTAACTCGGCCAAAAATTGCTCAAAATGCAAAAACTAATACATTTTTGGAATCCTCTCGTCGTGAACAAACGAATGGTTTTTTTACCATCCCATTTCGAGCATTTGGGAGGAAGTTGGTTTTTTGCTGTAAAGGATTTTTGGGGGGAGACCTCGCGTGGAAAAATTCTGGCAACTTTTTCGAAAATTACCCAAAACGCAAAAACTAATACATTTTCGGAATCCTCTCGTCAAGCACTGAAGAATGGTTTTTTCATCATTCAATTTCGAGCATTTGGGTGGGAGATATTATTGATTTTCGCGGATCGTAGATTGAGAAAAAAGCTGGTTATTCGGTAGAGAATTGCTCAAAATGCAAAAAGTAATACATTTTCGGAATCCTCTCTTCAAGCACTGTGGAATGGTTTTTTCATCATTCAATTTCGAGCATTTGGGTGGAAGTTGGTTTTTTGCTGTGAAGGGTAGATTTTTGGGGGAGACCTCGCGCGGGAGAATTCTGACAACTTTTTAGAAAATTAACCAAAACGCAAAAACTAATGCATTTTCGGAATCTTCTCGTCGAGACGAATCGAATGGTTTTTTTACGAATAAATTTGGATTATTAGAACGAAAGTTGACTTTTTTTCCAGCGCGGATGGTTGATGGATGGTCGGTGCCGCATTAAAATTCCCATAACTCGGCCAAAAATTGCTCCAAATGCAAAAACTAATACATTTTTGGAATCCTCTCGTCGTGAACAAACGAATGGTTTTTTTACCATCCCATTTCGAGCATTTGGACAGGAGGTAGCTTTTTTGCTGTCTGGATAGTTGATGAAGAAAATCGCCCGTAACTCGGCCAAAAATTGCTCAAAATGCAAAAACTAATACATTTTTGGAATTCTCTCGTCATGAACAAACGAATGGTTTTTTTACCATCCCATTTCGAGCATTTGGGAGGAAGTTGGTTTTTCGCTGTGAAGGGTAGATTTTTGGGGGGAGACCTCGCGCGGAAAAATTTTGGCAACTTTTTCGAAAATTACCCAAAACGCGAAAACTAATACATTTTTGGAATCCTCTCGTCAAGCACTGAAGAATGGTTTTTTCATCATTCAATTTCGAGCATTTGGGTGGAAGTTGGTTTTTTGCTGTGAAGGGTAGATTTTTGAAGGAGACCTCGCGCGGGAAAATTCTGGCAACTTTTTCGAAAATCATCCAAAATGCAAAAACTAATACATTTTTGGATCTCATGTGACATTGGGAAAAACTGCCCACCATCTTTGAAAGAAACTACGCATTATACAAAGATCTCTAGCATTCCACCTCAATTTGCATCTTTTTCTCACACCTGTACAGCTCATTTGCTTAAACAACATGCCTGCTTATGTAATAGAACATTAGAATATTTTCATTACATTCCATCTATCACACTTGTCTTTACCTTTTTTTTCACAGCCATGCGCTGAAAATATTTCAACGTACGTGAAATCACGACGATTTCCCTACTGCATTTTACAAATCTTACTTTCAATGGTACATTTGCATTCCCACACCTCGGAAGTACAAGTCGTATTTGAAACGTGTTAATATGTCGTATTTGTAAAGAAATACGAGTCGAAAAATTACTCGTGTATTTCGTACATCTCTCGTTAAATATTTAAAACAAAACAAAAAAAAAAAGAGAAAAAAAGAGCATGGAAAGTGTTTGTCGATGCGACGAAGTAACAGTAAAAAAAGTGGCGACGCTGGTTTCTTTATTCCCTTAGGAATATACTAGCCGCGGTAATTCAGAAAAGCAAACATTTTAGGCACCTAATTTTCATGTATTGTGTTCTCGAAACGTTCAAGTAGAAGAAAAAAAACTGCGGCTACGCTGAAATGTGTAACACGCGGATGGTGAAAAAGTTACATGGAAATGATGTTGATTTTAGTACATAGTTATTGTGCGGTAGGAGCTTCGGATTACCTTACGGTGATCTTGAAATGTAACTTGGTATGTGGCAATTTGACGTTGCAGAATATCAAGTGCTAGGTATCGACAGCCTTATATGCATGTGTTTTTTAAACAGGTCAACAGATCGAGTGAGAACGCTATTGGTTTTATTGCACGAATAGAGACTAATAACGATTCATAGAATTATATGTATTCGTATTGTAAATCAGTCCAATGGCGACATGTCCGAGTTGCACGTTAGTGTGCTCATTATGCAAGATATTTTTACAGATTAATGACCTTTGCTGGTGTTTTGATATCATTGCAGTCATCGTAGACTATTTGTAACAGATGTAATTAAACAGATATCATTTTAATCTCGTCTCGGATAGTTGACTCTTTTAACCAGATTATCCTTTGATGAGGAAATAAAATTGTGGTGGCTTAGGTTGCCTGAAGATCGTGGTGATTTAAAGATAGCGAATTAGTGATGCCCCAGATGAAGTTTTCAAGGGGGAAATATATTCTGGTTAGCGAGGTACCCTTGAAAATGAAATTGATGGTTCTTCATGCATGAAATAACAAAAAGTCATTTGTCAATGTTTCGCTGCCAAATTTACCTCTGAAAAATTGAAATTTTTCATTTTCCTTGGACCACTGCTAATTTTTAATTTTATTTTTATTGTGTTGAATATGTTTTGTGTCTGAATTTTATTGTACCAATAAGTAATATAAAATTTCATAATTATTTTCAGGTTTGGTGCTTCCAGTGCTGCATGATGAAGGAATCTCCCTCAGCTAGTTTTTTGGTGAGTCCAAATTTCTTATTTTTTTTTTTAGAGCAAATCTTAGGATCTGAAAATATTCTACCATAGTCCTGGCCAGGAAGGTATTCTAACCGGCAGTAAAATTTTGGACCGAAAAAAATACATAAGAAGTACATTGTTTAGAGAATTTATTCATTTTTACACCATTAAGAATTTCGAAATCACCAGAAAACAGCCAGAATTGCAGCATAGTAATAAATCATTGAAAAATTTCACTGAAAGCAAATTGAAAATTTTTTTTAAAAGAAGTGAAAATTCAATGAAATGTTATTAAACTGTCTGAAATTTGCTAAAAAAAATCGGTGAAATTCTTTGAAAAATGGTCAAATTTTTTGATTTATGAATTTTGCTTATTTTCCCTGCGCTGTGATTCTGACTTTTTAAAGTGATTTTTCATTGATTCGAAATGAAAGAGAATCCTACAGCTTTGCACTGGATTTCCTGCGACTTTTTAGTGATTTTTGTCACTGATTTGTTTTCAGTCAAAAATTTTTCAATGATTTTCTCCTGCGTTGCAATTCTGACTGTTACTCAGTGATTTTCGGTAATTTTCACTGATTTATAAATGAGTAAGTACCCACTTGTCGATTTTTTATTCATGTATGTCTAAAATTTTAAGTGTTGGAATTCAGTTTTCGAATTTTGGTGAATTTTTATAATTTAAAAATAACTCCGCATCGCCTTGCAAAATTAAAATTTTTTATCTAATCTACTGAAAAAGCTGAAATTTTGTGTGTACCCTATTTTTGACCTCCCGAGTTGATTGGAAGTGGTTTTGAGACGTTTTTGAGCCTCCAAATTTTTTTGGAATTTTCCAGCATTGAAGAAAAGCTTATAATAAGTGATCAATTTTGAAGCACTATTTTTTTAAATTCCCTTTTACTGTCGAGTCAAATTTATATTTTTTACCCACAGCGTATGTACCTGGCTACCTACGGTGGTAAAAAGCTGAAATTTGATAGATATCTCATTTTTGACCATTCAAATCAATTGGAAGTGGTTTCAAGACGTTTCGGAGGTACCAGAAAATTTTAAAAATTTCCAACATTTAAAAGAAGTCAATCACTGGACATCCCTTCTGAGGAGGGGGAAGGGAAGAAAGAAATCAAAGAATAAAAAGTATTTTTTGGGAAGTGTGCTGAATGAACTTGGAGTCCTGGAATACCAGAAGAATTTCAGAAGGAGGAGGGGGGTAAAAAGGAGCCTGCTTTTGTGCTGTCAACTGTCACCTCAAATTAGTAAGGTAATTGGGCAGATAACCGAAAAGCTGAAAGAGCTAGAAATGGAAGATAAACATAATGAAATTCTGCTTATTTTTCTCATTAGTCATCTGGCTGAAAACAAATTCACAAATTTTTCGAATTTCTATAAATTTTTGAAAAAAACTTATCCCATTTTTCTCTCACGAAGCGAAAATAATTTCAGGAATATTTCAAGTTTTCAGTCATCAAATTTTTTTATTCTCCAGTTCATTTACACCTTCAGTGAAGAACAAATGAGAAGGAATTTTTAAATATGTTGAAAAAGTTTTTTCGTTTTGACGTTTACCCTTTCTTCCTCAATTATTTCGGATTTTTTTGTAATCAGTCTTAGTATCATACTTTTCGAACAGCTTTTATTGCCAAAAAAATTAATTTTGAAGAATTTCTGAGGAGGGGAGGGGTTGTCTTCTCGTTCAATATTTCTTCTTGCGATATTTCGGAGTATCTCATTTGGTTGAAGTGTAAATATGAGAGAATTGAGAGATGAGGGTTGAAAATCATACGTATCTCCCTTCAATTTTAAAAAATTGATTTGAAAAATGAAGAATTTTTAGCTTCTGAGTGCCTTTTTCTTCGAAAATATTCTCTTGAACGTGATGAATTGTTCTCAAAATGATGCTTCGAATATGAACTTTCTTCCCTTCCATGGTAGTAAAATGAAAAAATTTTTCCTCCACGGCTGCTATTAGGTAATTTAGTGACGATCTGGAATGAAATTTTTTTTCAAGAGAAGGACGTTATTGATGAATATATATTTTTTGAGAATCGAAAAAGTGGTGTAGAAGGAGCATAAATTTTTGCCCCCCTTCCCGATCTTTTTGCCAAAGTTTCGTCTATGCTAAGTTTTTGGATTCATTATTTCTCATACTTCAGCTCTAGGTTTCGGTCTATTAAGATACTATGCCTTGCAATACGATTTGAGCTTCGAGCTAATCCAACCTTGTTCTTTTTCATTATACATGTATTATATCAAGTTTATTTCACGCTACGAATGCGTACAAAATTTATTCATAAATACGCATGGTTCAACGTTCAACACACGATGAACATGAGTACATTGAAATAAGAAAACATCTCTTACAGAATTACCAAATTCGTGCCAACATCGTATCGTTTGAAAAATATAGAAACAAAAATATGGCAATAGTAAAGGGCAATTTGAAGTGAAAGATGAATGCTTTTTTTTTCTATCGAAAGCGGTGTCAATAGAATATCGGATAAAAATAGTGCGCTCGAGGCGTTTATAAGTGTAGTGGATGCGAGTGTTAATGTATTTACCAAACATAAGACCACGTGTTTTGAAATACGATGCATAGTTTACGATGTACGAGTGTAGAGTATACCGCGTGTGGCTATTTTTGAATGATTTAGTATCGCAGAAGTGAAGGAGATTGTTGGTGGGTAATTTTTGGGTAGGTACGAAGAGACTGGAATTGAGATGGATAGATGAATAGAGTTTTGAAACAGGTGTAATTATTGCAAAAGATGCATTAATCAGGTTTGGTTTGAAAAATCAGCGAGAAGAAATTTTGAGAATCCTAAGTCAATTTATTTTGAAATTTTACAGGAATTGAAAATTTTTCGAATAAGCTTCAAATATAGAAGTATGGGTATTTAAAATATTAAACTACATATTTTCTCAGAAGTGAGGCATACTGATTGCCTAATTTCGATTTTTTTTTTTGAAAACTTGAGGGGTTATTCATTAAAACATCATTATATAATCAATAGATTTTAGAATTAGGCAGGTACCTATCCCATTTTTTACTTTTTTTTTCTTTTGAATTTACTGGTGAGTTTAGAAACGGAAACAATTTCAATGTTGGAAAATGTTCAAAAAACGAGATTTCCATTCTTTTAAAATCAAAAAATAATGTAGGTTTTGAATGAATTTTTAAAACCACTTATGTGCAATTCTGCATGCAAGGCTATTTTATACACACGAATTAGAAAATCCCAGAGAAGGGAGCCTTATTACCCCTCCTCCTCCCCCTCATCACCACCATCTAGTATTGGTACGCTCACTCACTATGAATAAGATTTTATCATTTTTTTAATCCTTCGTTCTTCATCATGGCAGGAAAAATATCAAAAAGCTAGAAGCCGATTTTTAAATTTTAAAAACAAATTTTTCATATTTTTAAAAAACACTATTGATACTTTTTTTAAAAAATTTTTAGTGAATTCGTTTAATAATTTCACATTCTGAGGAATTTTCTGAGAATTTCGAAAAAATTTAGCAAAAATACTAGATTTTTGGTCAAAACCCTTATATTTTTCAACTTTTCTTTCTAATTCGGCTCCAAAGTGTGACGTCATAATCGGCCGATTTTTCGCTCATTTAACAATTTGGTAACACTGATGATAAGATGTAAAGGTGAATAATGGAGAAAAATACATTACAAAATGTAGTTTTTCGAAAGTTATGCTAAATTGGTGAACTTCTGAGGAATGTTTATATGAAGTTTTTTGTAGAGAAGAAAATTCTGTACAAAATGTAAGTTGTTTCATCTCGATTGGTTGTGTAGTTTCTGAGAAATGATAGAAAAATGTTGTTCTTCTATCACCTCTCACGAAGATTTTCAATCATTTCTCAAAAACTACACAACCAATCGAGATGAAACAACTTACGTTTTGTACAGAATTTTCTCCTCTACAAAAAACTTCATATAAACATTCCTCAGAAGTTCACCAATTTAGCAAAACCTTTAAAAAACGACATCATTTATTCTACATGATTCACCTTTACATTATCATATCAACGTAAACAATCCGCTCATCACGTGACTATGACGTCAAGACTTTGGAGCCGAATTTCCGCACTGCATCCCACTTTTTCAAATTTTTGTCCAATTTTGGTCCAAAAAATGGGAAATTTTACTAAAAGTTGATAAATCTCTAATTTATATCCCTCACCAATCCCAATTGTCACTTTGAATTCTCGCCTCTACCTTTTTTGTAAAATTTTTTGAAAACATCCAACATCTCTAAAAAAAAAAAAAAAAAAACTATTTAAAAAATAATGAAAACTAGAGCGGAATTCCGCTAAAAAGAGGCTTAAAATGGCATGCAATGCATTTTAATTTGAACTGGAAATCTTTAGTTCAATTTTCGCTTCTGCATTTCATTTTTTTTTAAAAATTAGATGGCTAGTAACATTGTAAATACATAACGTCATTGGTGGAAAATAATGTTACAGAATTTCTAAGGAATTTTTACCAAAAATTTTACCCTTTTGAAGAAATGGCGCTGAAACAAAGAAAAAAAAATCGCTCGAATTTTCTCCTGCAATTATTAACGATTAATAGATCATCAATTATTTTCAAACAATCGATTTTGTCCACTCTTTCATTTCGAACCAGTGAAAAATTTGCTGAAAAAAGTTAGAATTACAGCACAAGGGAAAATCAGTAAAATTCTTCGATTTTTAGAGAATTATTTCTGATTTTTCCAATTATTTTACTGATTTTTCAAAAAATTCACTAGTTTTTTTTAAAGAATTTCAGATATTTTACTGACTCGTCACGTTGTCAGTAAGTTTTCATTTCAATGAATTTCCAGCAGCATTTTTTTTTTCATCGTTTTCTTTTAGTGAATTTTTTTGTTGATTTACGACTGTACTATTATTCTGACTATTTTTCAGCAATTTTCGAAAATATTCACCGGTTTATAAATGAGAGAAAACCCCTACTCTTCTGCTGTCAAAATTGAACAATTTTTCGAACCAAGCGAGGACGAAGTTTAAAAAACCAAAATTTCCAATTATCAAAAAATTGGAGAAAATTCTAAAATCATCAATTCCAATCATTCTGCTAGACATGATCAACAATTCAAAAATTCTAACCCCTACCTTATCAACCCCGCCCCCCCCCCCCGTGCATTTCATTTCAAAATCAAGTGTCAAATAAGTTGCATACCTCAGCTGCTCGAAGGCGCAATTCGAAACTCTCGAAACATCCCACGACGTGAAAAATTCCCAAACAAGAGACCGATTCTATTTCAACTACGAATCTGTTTCGAACACGGAACGAAAATAGTTTAAAAAATAGCGTTTCCTCGGGAGCTGTCAACGAGCTGCAAATTTGATGATGCAAACAATCCAAATAGTCTCCAGAGAGGTTAAAAACTTCAAAGTTAACCGATTATCCTAAAGGTTTAAAACAACTATGACACTTGAGCAGGTTGATATAACGAGAGAGACGAAAAATAAAGTACAGAGAGATGTACTCGTTAGCTGATTACCGCGTGTGTATTTCTCGAGAATATTTCAAAGCTCAAAGAACCGCTTGACCTAGGCGACAAGTATTTCAGTTGAGCTAATTCGCAATGTCGAATGAAATGGACGAACCTTGTATGATTATAAAATAACGTAAAACTTTATATTTCCGTTTTCATTTCTGACAAAGAAAGAAAAAAAAATCAAAAGCGAGAAACTAGCCACTTTATCATGTAGCAAATTCTACTGTCACGATAACCCAATTTTCGATGCACTTGGGAAACTCACCACTCAGGATGGATGAGCGCAGAGGAAACGAAAAAGTAATTGGATGTTTGGTTTTTGGAAATCGCCAAAATGATACCATTTTGGAAAATTTCTCAACTCTGCATAGGTTTGTTTGTATAGTCGTGGAAAGTTTTTTCCACCAGAATTGGCTTCGTTGCGGAAAAACGTTACAATGTTTACGAAAACTTCTCCCGATGAAGGTATTGTCGGTGCTGCCATCTTATGACATTGCGAGTACTCGAAAGGGGCACATGCGCGTTACCAAAATTCGTTTATACCGAAACGGTGCGGACGTAGCTCACCGACGATCAGCGACTTTGGGGCAAAAAATCGCTCGAGTCTGAAAATACCTTCGTTCAGTACCAATCGCGCTCTTTTACATTTCGCAACTGCCTTGAAAAACATATCAGATTTGTGATAACGTTTTTATTCTCTCGTTTCCCAACTGTGATAAGTAAAAAAAAAATTTCCAATCGCGGAGGCGTTTTTTTTTTCGTCTTATTACGATGTATTTAGTTTTAAAAGACGGTATTGTATGTACGTAGTGTAGAAATAAGAAAAAAAAAATAGTAATAAACCTGACAAAACCGCATTACCTAGATAACCATCGGTTTCTTGTACGTTGCGTGTCTTCGAAGGATTCCCCCTACCAATTCGGTTTCTATGTAAACGGTGCCCCGCGTGTTCCCCCACCTTTTTATTTCCTCTTCCGGTCCCATTGTCCACGAGGCCGTGACGTTTCGAAGTAACGAGTTAAGTCACTCTTCAAGTGAGCAATAAGTCAGTATAGCGGGATCCAGTTCAATCGTAGTGTTGAGTCTCGTAGCGATCGAGTTTCGCGCGTAAATTTTTGTTTATACCGGTATCACCGACACGCTGATAAGAATACGCCGCGTTTGTGATGAACAAAACACCAATAGAATTTTTTTTCACTCTTGTATCGTGCTAGTTCGGTAGATTCCTGTGAATAATTTGCACCAATTTGTGACCAAAAAAATTGATCGAAATTTTCCCGATTATTTTTTTTCTCTCAATATGAAAATTAATACGATAATTTGATCTGGAAAATACATCTCTGGAAGCTGCACATTGAATAGGCAGCGGTCTCAATTTCGTATTTTGGATTCGTTAAAGTAATCTACACTCGTCATGAATATAGCCAGTTCTTCTCCATCCGTCACGGAACAGAATCAGATAGCCCTTTGTCAGAATATGGACTCGGTGGGAAATTTACCCAGCGAAGAAGAGGTAAGGTATCCATGAATAATGCTGAAAATATCCAAACATGTTTGGATTGCGTGGAGTATTTTTATTAACCGTGTAATGTCTGCTCGACGTCATAGATATTTTCGACTCGAATTGTCGTCAATATGGTTTTAAACGTCTTTGTATTACACAATCGAGTCATGTTTTCTAGTTCATCGTACGAGGTCCCAACTGAGTGAATTTTGCCATCGTGTAGGGTGATGAATAGAGCACCTGACTACACCCTATGTAAATATACCGAACAGGTCAAGTTGTATATAAATAATGTGTGTGGTGTGGATTTCTGTAAAGGTAGACACGTGCAAGGTGATTTGAAATAAGTTAGGGGTGCCGAGAGAGGGGTGAGAGATTCGTTTGCACCGGGCTTGAATTTTTCAAAAAACCGTCCCTAGAATTTCAAGAGGTTTCATAAAACGTGAGCATTTCAGAAAAATTGGATTAATTTGAAATATTTGGCTTTGACTAACGACAAAAAGTGATCAGTGCAATAAAAATATCTGAAAAATTGCTAAATTTTCAAAAAAAAAATTGAAAAATTAAAATTTGAGAAAGGTGGTGATCTGGTGATTCATACTTATAAATCAGTGAAAATCATCGAAAATCACTTGAAAACAGTGAAAATTGCATCACAGTGATTAATCAGTTGAATAATTTTTTTAAAACAAATAGCGAGAAAGAATTCTGGAAAATCAGAGAAAATTCAGTTGATAAAATGTCTGAAATTCGCTGAAAAACCAGTGATATTCTTTGAAAAAATAATAAACTTTTTCGAAAAATCAAAAAAAAAATATGCTAAAAATCAAAGAATTTCGCTCAATTTTCTCGTGCTGCAATTCTGACTTTTTCCCGGTGACTTTTCACTGATTTGAAATGAGAGAAGTTCACAGACAAATGTTTTGAAAATGATGGTTATTTGAAAAATTGGCATAATAAATTAATGATGTTTACTAGCAAGCAAAAAAAAAAAATGAAAAATAACAAAAAATGTGTACGTAGGTAGTAGGTACATTTCAGAAGTGAGAAAATTGGAAAATGACAAGAATTTCATGATTTTACTGCAGAAATTTGCGTTTTTCCCCCTTTCTTGTGTGTTTTATTTGAAGAATTTTAAAAAAGGTTCTTTTTCGGCAAATTTTAACCAAGAAACATCCGGAAAATAGCAACAATTTTCATTGTTTTGATCCAATAAATACCATGTCATAACAGTTTTGAAAAATTTTTGATATTTCGTCAGGTGTTGTTATAAATTATTAAAAAATTGCTTAAAAATGAAAATTTTCCATTTTTTTTTTTTGAATTAAATTTTTGATGTTTTGAGTACGGCGGGCCAGGAGAAAACATTGAAAATTTTAATTGAATTTTCCAGCTGAAGACGGCTTGAAAATATTGCACTGGCAACGTTTATTTTGTTTTTGCCCTCTTTCTTGTTTATAAATCAGTGAAAATTATCAAAAATTGTTGGAAAACAGTTTCAATTGCAGAAAAATTATGGATCAATGAAAAAAATTCAATGAAAATTTGCTGAAAAGTAAGTGAAATTTCACTGGAAAATCAGTGAAAATATCACTGGAAAGTCTGCGAAAATTCCCTAAAAGGGCAGTAATATCTCTAAACTTCACTGAAAATTGAAGAATTCTACTTATTTTTCTTGTGCTGAAATTTTGACTATTACATTAGTATTACTTTTCACTTATTTTACTCTCTTATTCTGAATCAGTGAAAAGTCACTGATGAACAGGCAGAATTGCAGGATAGAAAAAATCAGTGAAATTCACTAATTTTTCAAATATTTTTACTGATTTTTTTCAAAGGTTTCACAGATTTTTTCATCCAAATTGATAATTTTCTCTGAATGTTCAGTGAATTTTCACTGATTTTCTAGTGATTTTTCACACTGCGTTTTCAGTGAAAATTTTTTCACTGATGTTCTCCTGTGCTGTAATTCTGACGGTTTCTCAGTAATTTTCGATAATTTTTACTGATTTATAAATGAGAGAGTAAATTAGAGAGCTGTTTTTAATCAAAATGTTGAAATAGACTGATTTTTTCTTGTTTCTTTTCCTCCAAGCTTGAAAAATTCAAATTTACTGTCTCATTTCAATTCAGTGAAGTCACTGAAAAAAATCAGGATTGCAGCGCAGGAAAAATCAGTAAAAATCTTTGTTTTCCGCGGATTTTTGTTGATTTTTTAAAAATTTGCACCGATTTTTCAGCAAATTTCAGAAATTTTCTGATTCATTGGTAAATTTTCACTGATTTTCCAGATTTTTTTCTTTTTAATTTTTCAATGAGAGATATCTTCTGTTTTCAAAATTCTAGAATTACTCCATTTAAAATTTTTTCAATTGGTTTTTTTTTCATGTGACGTTATATAAACATGGGATATGTAAATTCTTCCTCTCCTGCCTCCGCCGCCGCCCCCCTCCCCCCACAAAAAATTGTGAAATGTTGGAAAACTTTATCAAAAGCTTTGCTTTGTCATTATAAAATTCTATCAGACATCTAACTAAGAGCTGCACCTAGGATTCTACTTCTGCATCGTGTGATTCTCATCTGATTAAGATCAAAAAAGTATGTAGAAGTAGGATGTGTCACCAACGTAATTTCTTAGAATCAAATCGAACCGAATCGAATCGACCAAGTATTGCGAAAAAAATTACTCTCGCGATGTTTAATGTTTACTTAGGAATTGTTATCTTAATTATTCCAAATGATGTTTTCTACGTGATTTCGTAAAATTTTCGAAATTCTCGAAGTTCATCGATTGGTGTATTTTTTTTTTTTTCAAAGTCGAAGTTTCGAAATAATGGTAATAGTGCTTTAGCTGGTTAAAATGGTTAAAATGAAATAAATTTCGTCAAAGTAAAGAGACCGAGGATCTAGAAGAGAGAAAAAATCGTAAACCTCGAAATCGAGTAACGGTTTTGGTAAAATGAATTTGATGGGATTATCGAAACAGTGTAGATACCGAAGACAACAGGTCTTTTCTCGTTACCTCGAAGAAAATATCCTTTTAAAATTAGATTACCAGCTCTGCGGGCGAAATAACGTCTTAACCGGTAACTGAAGAATGAAGCAAAATGGATGCAAAGGCGAATTTAATTTTTACTATTTTTACCAACGCCACGACACAGTTTTCCCTTTTTTTTTTTTTACTCGACGACGAAAAGCGAACGAGAATGTTTTTATAGAGAAAATAATATAAAAATACTTTATATTCAATTATTTTCTTTTGCATAATTGACGCTCCCGTGGGCTTAAAACGGTATAACACTTGTCCAATTTATTTTACGTGTTGTTTGTGACACGTTAATCTTAATTTTATTTGACATTTTTCTCGTGTGTTTTTCTTTATCAAATGTCACATCTACCTGTGAATTGGAATCTTTAACGAGGTGGTTATCGGATTTTCGTACCAGGCGAGAAATTTCGATTGATGGAATCGTCGTACGGCGAAGGAAAAAAAATACTCGAAATGAAGATTTTAAGATTTTTTTTCCTTCTTTTCATTTTTTATTTGTTTTGTTGGAAAATTGATTCGTTCGATCGTGCCATTGTTAGTGCATATATTTGAAATATTACACCGGTGTCTATCGTGGAAACGTGATAGTATCATTTATACTCGACGGATCACGCTTCAATTAAATTCTGACTTTGTGTTGTTTCAATTTTATGAAATAAAAACGCGACTTTTATTCATGTCGTAGATAACAAATGGGTAATGAAAATGGTATGATTTTTTTACCGTTCTATTCGATCGTGATGTAAGGTTGGCGTGTACGCGTGATAAATGACGAAGGTGGAGATCGAAATGAGTTTATCGTCGGATGATGCGTTTGATCGAATTTTTACCAAAGACTTTCGGCGTGTGAAGATTGTTTGGAAATGTGTTCGTGTTAAGCACAGTGATATAAGTAGTTGTGAATACGAGAATAAGTTTTGTAAAATTCAAAAAAAAATCCTGAAATTTTTAAAATGTCAAAAAATAAAAAAATTCTTCTCAAACATTAATTTTCTATTCAAAACTTATTTATAATTTTTGAAATTTTATTGAATATGAAAGAATTGGAATTTTTTTTGATGTCGAAGATTTCTAAGATCCCCCACTTTCCATCAAAAAAAGGTTTTTAAAAAATCTGGCTTTTCCTCTGCTTTCTGAAATGTGTGAAAATTTATCATTTTATGTCTTGGAAAAGAAAAAAAAATGTACTCTCTCATTTCAAATCAATGGAAATTCACTGAAAAAAAATCAGAATTGCAGAGCAAGAAGAATCTGCAAAATTCTTTGATTTTCAGAGGATTTTTCAAAGGATTTCATTAATTTTGAATGATTTATTCCTTCTTCCTCCGTGAACTTTAAAGCTATTAACATCAGTTTTCAAGTTGTTTGTTTTTTGCTAATTTTTACGTTTTGAAATTTTCAGTTAAAATCATAAAATTTTTCTTTAATGGAATTTTCAACATAGAAGACTAAAAAAATGAAGTAAAGTTGTTTCCTTCAACTTCTTTGTCTTTCTGTTTTCCCACAATTCAACTTTTAATTCTTGAAGTATAAAATCATTTCTTATATTTTTTTCAAAACTGGTAAAAAATTCAATTCTGACCAAAATGGGCTCAAAATTAAAATAGCAGATAAGTATTGATAAAAATAGCTAAATAAGAATTTTCATTTTCTATTCATTTCAAAATTAGAAGAAAGATTTTACTACAACGAGTAAAAAATCTCATTAGATCTCACAAACAATCACTTTCTTTTAATTTTGAAATGAACAAAAAATGGAAATTCTTATTTTTTTAGCTATTCTCATCAATACTTATCTACTTTAAAACATTCACCAAAAAATTAGACTTATAAATTGAAAATCCGTGAATAGAAGTATACCTGGTGATATGTATTAGCATCAAAAACTTCTACGAAGAACGATAATGATGGGGAAATCCTGAAATTTTATATTCAAGGGTTCTCAACGTATTCTGATTTTCGTCTTCCAGTTTAAATGAAAATTTAGGTTCTCGTGTTTGGAATACCAAGGTATAAGTTTTGTAATGCATAAATTTTTTTAAAATAATTTTTTGGTGCGGTAGGAAGGTAGGAGGCGTTATTTTAATGGCACTATGATTCATGTTCTTTATTTGACCAGTTTTTTTAATGAAAAAAATTACGATACGACTCACTTGACGATTTTTCATTTCCTTGATAATTATTATGAATTTGAAATGATTATTTGGTAAAGGCACATCTTATTTAAGAACTGAATATATAATCTTTGATAATTGGTCGAAATTGTGACATGAAAAAAAATTGGTGAAAATAGCATTTTTTAAAAAAAATCATAGAAAAAAAATCATTGAATAGATCTGTAAAATCAAATCTTTCACAAAATTTACTAAAAAAATTTGTGAAATTTACCAAAAATTGATGAAATTTTCTGATTTCTTATCTTGAATTTCAGTGCTCTTTTCATAAATTTTGATGTTTCGTCATGAATCTCTTAAATTTTTCATACAATTTATTCTTTTTTTTTTAAGAAAAAATATGAAAATTCGATTAAAAACCTTATCATTATTAACTTTATCAATTTTCCAAATAATCTTTTTGATTCCTTCTCTGCTGTGATTCTAATTCTACAGCAGTGATTTTTCACCAATTCTGATGAACAGAATTCAGATCCTCATTTGTGAAAATTTTACGAAAAATTTCGTTCACCAAGCTTCTAAGTTTCAACCATTCCACGTCAACATTTGGTTCCTCTTTCGTCAAATTATCACAATACGACGTCAACGACGCTAGATACTTTCAAATTAGCCGAAAAAAATTCACACATAACCTTGGATATGGCCGACACAGACGCGCGTAAAAACGTCCAAATCATCCAGAAAATAAAACAAAAAAAGTCGACTTCGCGTTATAAAACGCACATCAAACCTGTCCTTGAAAAGTGTTCGCTATGTAAGTACAGCACACCATAAGTACACCGGTAACTAAAATTTCCATTAATCACTTTACAGCTAAATTAAACCTTTTTTTTGCCACTTAATCGTGCCAGGTGGTCTGATGGAAATTCTCACAGTGTATTTTGGTGTCGTCGGTGCGAGTGATAGTGTTTTCTAAGTACGACATTATGGTGTGTGTAAGGATTGCCGGAAAGGCGTTACGTTCCAACATCTATAAACTACAAGAGGTTACACAGAATTAGAAGGTAGGTAATTATTTCTGGTTTTGTCCATCGACTGCGTTGTGACGTCACTCGGAAGAAGCGGAAATGTAGGTAAACGTGTTCGCGCGTTGATTTTACATTTAAAGAACGTAAACAAACGCATCGTCTTGCCGTTTTTCAATTTTTGTAATAGAATGGTGAATTTTAAAATGATTTTTAATCAAATTTTATTTTAGAGGATGAAATTATCTATCTTTTTAAAAAAAATTCAACGTTATTCATTGAAAATTGAACGTTTAGTGCTTAATTTATATTTCGTACCAGTGATATTGGTGCATTTTGAGTTCATGTAACTGTCTCAGAAATCAATTTTATATTTTAAATTCCTAATTTCTTCAAATTTATTGTCATGAACTTTAGCAAATAAAAGTGTTCAAGTTCGTTTTTCATTTTTAATACCCATACTCGCACTTTTTGTTCCAAATTATTTCTTGCTATCTGTACATTTGACATTAAGTTTTCCATAGAAATTTTTTTTAGGTACTTAATGAATTATTCATAATGTTTTATTCTTTCTGAAAATCATTCTAAATTTTTAAAGGTGTATAATTTAGCTGAAACTGAAAAATCTACTCGAAAGAGGCTTCAGGCACGAAATTAAAAATATCCTGTGTGAAGGACTGAATCGTTTTTTTTTCAACTGTATGATTTAAGTGGTCCCTTTTGCTTTTTTCCAAGTTCGAAATTTTTCATTTTTTTTTCAGAGTTCGAATTTTTTCTCAATTTTTTTCCAAATTAAATTTTTTCAGAGTTCGAATTTTTCCTCGACTACTTTTTCTCAAAATTAAAATTCGAACTCAAAAAAATTTTAATTTTGAGAAAAAATAGTTTAGAAAAAATTCGAACTCTGAAAAAATTTCAACTTTGAGAAAAAGTAGTCAAGAAAAAATTCAAACTCGAAAAAAAATTAATTTGGAAAAAAATAATCGAGAAAAAATTCGAACTCTGAAAAAATTTCAACTTTGAGAAAAAGTAGTCAAGAAAAAATTCAAACTCGAAAAAAAATTAATTTGGAAAAAAATAATTGAGAAAAAATTCGAACTCAGAAAAAATTTCAACTTTGAGAAAAAGTAGTCAAGAAAAAATTCAAACTCGAAAAAAAATTAATTTGGAAAAAAATAATCGAGAAAAAATTCGAACTCAGAAAAAAATTCAATTTGGAGAAAAATAATCGAGAAAAAATCCGAACTCTGAAAAAATTTTAATTTTGAGGAAAAGTAGTCTAGAAAAAATTCAAACTCGAAAAAAATCTAATTTGGAAAAAAATAAATGAGAAAAAATTTGAACTCTGAAAAAATTTTAATTTTGAGGAAAAGTAGTCTAGAAAAAATTCAAACTCGAAAAAAAATCTAATTTGGAAAAAAATAAATGAGAAAAAATTTGAACTCTGAAAAAATTTCAATTTTGAGGAAAAGTAGTCTAGAAAAAATTCAAACTCGAAAAAAAATCTAATTTGGAATAAAATACCGGTAAGTGAGAAAAAATTTGAACTCTGAAAAAATTTCAATTTTGAGGAAAAGTAGTCTAGAAAAAATTCAAACTCGAAAAAAAAATCTAATTTGGAAAAAAATAATTGTGAAAAAATTATAATTTAAATTTTCATTTTTAAATTAGTTTTACAGTCATTATAAAAAAATGAAAGAAAAAAAAACCTAAAATTTTATCGAAAAAAAAACATGAAAATGAAAAAAGAACCTGTCAGACTGTCAATGGTTATTTTTTCGTTTCATGTGATCATGAGTTCATGATTTCATGAAATAATTCTTTTTTTTTCAGTTCATCAGTTCATAAAAAAAATTAATAATCATTCAAAAAACGTAATATTTTGCTTACTTTTTTACGTGGTGATAAATTTTATTCAATTTTTTAAAATTTGTTCAAAAAAAAATTCAAAGATGAAAAAAAGTAGTGACAACGAAAGTATTTTAATTCCATTTCAAAAATTAAAAAAACAAAAGCAAAAATAGGCACAAAAACCAAAAAATTTATTTTCGAAATTCTGGATTTTTTGATTTTCTTTTCATTTTATTATATATAAATGACATTTTTAAATTTTTTATCCTCTTTGAATCAAGTTCTATTTAAAATTCTTGTAATTCCCATATTTTCGCTAAAAAAAATTTACGACTTCATAATAACTTAATATGGCCATAGGAATTGCCAAGTTCAAAAATCGCTATTTATTTAACCGAAATAATTGAAATAAAATTCACCAGACAGTATTCTTTATTCTCTGTGACGTAGGACCTCTTAAAATTTTTTATAAGTCTCATAGATTCGCCATAAAAATGAAAAAACCATAAAAAAATATGCATTTGCCCATATCCGCCGTATACGTACATGAAAATCTTCTTCCGAGTGACGTCACAATTCCGGTGCGGTAAAGAGGGACGTGACCCTCCGTTTTTCGCGCAAAACGGGTTTCTGTGTAACCTCTTGTAGTTTATAGATGTTGGTTACGTTCATCGGATTAGATTTGTTTACATGTGTATAGATATGGAAGTTGTTTGGTCTCTCTTTGGCGTATATCGTACGTAACGTACCTATAAATACGTATGAGATATGCCTGTTTGCGTGTGTTCGATTCCAAGTGTGAATTAAAATGATGATAGAGTAAAATGTAAACACATGGTTTTACGGGTGTACAGTTAGATATGCGTAAAATAAACGAGTTATGTAATTGATAAATATCTTTCACCTTTGAAGGCAGGAAAAAATTCGGTAAAGGCGCGATGTTGCCAAATCTCTCGGTTTATATTTAGGTATTGTATGATTTATCGCATGTAAAGTTGAGTGGATTGATAAAAATATACCGGATTTGGATAAAATTCCAAGGGGTTGTTTATTTTCAGTGGAAAAATGACTGTAAAAATTTCAGCTCTCAGAGTAGGATTAAAGTGAATTTGAAAAATTGTAGTTTTCATGGATAACACCGAGTAAAATAGTGGAACGAAAAAAAAGGGCTAAAAAAAGTGCGATTCGAATTTCTACATCTCTTTGAATCATTGGTGACGCGTTTCGATACCATTTTTGGGATGGCACAGCTCAATGAACAGTTGCAGATATGTAGTTGGAAAATCGAAATAGCATTTGTTCAGTCATCGAAGATTGTCCAATAAATTTGAAAAAAAAAATAGTTTGATGCGAAAAAATGAAAATTTTACTTTTCAGTGATATTCTTGGTCAAAATGAATTTTTGCCATGAAAAATTGAAAAATTTTGTCGTATTTTTTCAAAATCGGAAGTTGGGAACATAGAAAAACAAAATTTTCAACTTTTTGGGTCAAAATATTTTTTTTACGTTGGTGTTAAAAAAATGATCAGGTTTTGATGTCCAAGAAACGCCATTTCGTTTTTCAGGCAAAAAATCAGAAGTTTCGACTTTTCAATAATTTGCAACTTTTTGATGAGTTGTGACCAAATAAGTGGTAAGGTTATCGAATGACATAATCAATAGTTCAAGCAGGTGTATAGGTACTAAAATTTCATTTTTTTCGGTCTCTTTCTCTTTTGTAAGTACGTTTTTTTATATTTCAATTAGGGAGCTTGATTTTTTTTTTTTACAAATGATGAGTTTCCAACTAAATATGAACCAATTCCCAATTCTGTACATTTTTTCAAAATTGAAAGCATGTTTTTTAAATTTGCTCTTGACATCGAATCAGTCGCCACTTGTGGGCAAATCCTTGAACCACAATGAAACAAAAATCGGTAGGGTTCTGTGAGGGGGCCAAAAAAGTTCCACAAAAACAAAAATATTGTATAGGAGGATCATTTTTTCCAGATTACTGAGTTCATATATTTTAACTCAGTTTTGAGATTTGATCTCTCTTTTTTTCAATATTTTGGTCCAAAGGGACGGTTGCTCAGAAGCTACGTCGAAAAATTGATTTGAAATTTTGAATCAGTTTTTCTCTCTCATTTTGAATTAGTCGCTGAAAAAAAAAGTCAGAATTGCAGAACATGGATAATCAGTAAAATTCTTTGATTTTCAACTGATTTTCGCTGATTTTAAAGCAATTTTTCAATGATTCATTATACCGCGCTACCATTCTGACTGCTTTTCTGTAATTTTTGATAATTTTTACTGATTCATAAATGAGAGAGAACATCACAAAATATTCATTTTTCTTTTTTGGCCAATTTTTAACCTCAATAGTTGATATTTCCAGTAAGGGGAATTTTTAGTAATTTTATGAGAATTTTCCTGTGGTAAAAATTTTGCACCGACTTCTCAAAAGATATTGGCAACTTTCAGCAGATATCGCTAATTTTTTTATTGGTTTTTCAGTAATTTTATTTTTTTGCTCAATTTCACTCATCGATTTGTCAACAAATTTCTGTGATTTTATTGATCTAACTTGGGCTAACTGATCTTTTTTCACTGAATTTTCCAACTGATTTCACCACCGTTTTCAGAGAATTTCATCGATTTTCAGTGTTCGATTTTTCAGTCATTTTGCTCATTGATTTTCTTACAGCAACCTTCACACATTTTTATAGAATATCATCGATTTTCCAACAAATTTTATCAATTTCTACAGTGATTTTACTTATTGATATTTTTTAGTTGAAATTTTTTCTGATTTTTCGACGGATTTGAACAATTTTCAGCCAATGATACTCATTTTCAGTGATTTTTCAACACTTTTCAACAATTTTTTTGGAAGTTTTTTTTTTATCATAGTCTTGTCAACGAATTTGACCGATTTTTACCACCATTTTGTTCTCCGCTGTGGTGTTTTACAGTGGAAATTGTTATTGATTTCTCATTTGAATCAATCAAAATTGACTGATTAAAAATCCAAAAATGTGCAACTGTAGAAATCAGTGAAAATTTTATTAATTTAATTAGTGAATTTTCATTTTTGAATCAGTAATTTTTTCAACTACTGAAATGAATCAGTGAAAATTTTAATTTACTGATTGAATCAGTAATTAATCACTGATTGAATTAGTAAATTGAAATTTTACTGATTTATTTTAGTAATTGAAAAAAGATTACTGATTCAAACATGAAAATTTACCAATTGAATCTGAATCAGTAATTTTTCACTGATTGACAGTCAAATTTCACTGATTAACAGTTTCACACTTTTCGCTGTTTAATCAGTCGATTTTCAGTTTTTTGACTGATTCAGATTTAGAAAGTATCGCTAATTTTCAGTAAATTTCCCTTTCTCATTTCATCAGTGAAAAGTTGTTTTAAAAAAATGGTCAGAATTGCAGCACAGGAAAAATCAGTGAAATTTTTTGATTTTCAATGGATTTTGCTGATTTTCCCCAAAATTTTACTGATTTCCTGCAAATTTCAGATATTTTACTGATTTTTTCAGATTTTTTTTTCTCGCTGATTTATAATTGTGCTGCGATTCTGACTTTTTTTTCGATACTTTTTACTGATTTATATATGCAAAAGAACTGATTTCATTCTATGCTTCACCTCTTGACCAAGTATCAGTGATTTCTTCTATTGATTTGCAAATGAGAGAGTATAACGTATAACCCTCAATCTGATCAAACCTTATTCAACATTCCTCTGCATACTCAACAACCCACAAAGACCTCAGACAAAAACTCAACCCAAGCAACTCGACCACCACCATTCCATCAGCAGATCTCGATAGATCGAACGAAACACATAGAAAGAACGCTGATCTTCCAAGTCAAAACGTTATTCGCATACGACACGATAATTTTTTCATTCCTTCTGGTTCTCACGACTGCAGCGCGATAATTAACGCGATAATAGACGAACGATGTCCCCTAACGATAGTGCAACCTGTGCACGGTCTTCGCTCTGCAAACGATGGTCGTCGATAAACTTCAAAATATCAGTCGCAGCTTCTTACGCATTCGGCGAGCTTTCACGGACACCGCGTCCGCGACCGCGTGAAACGCGATGGTACATCGAAGACCGAACCAGTACAAACCTGCTATCGGCTTTGAGCTATTTAGCTAAATCGCTGAACCATGCACGGCGTTATATAATGTTACCGCCTTTACAAACCAGCCCGATTGTAGTGGGAAGGTCTGCACGGATATTAGCGTCAACGTTCAGACTATTGTTTGCCTTCTGCTTATACATCGTATTCCAAGTACCAGAGGTTTTTCTCTCCATAGGTACCGAGGTACTTCTGTTCCATGTGCCACGATATACTCTCCAACTCGGCAATGTACCTATCTACCTATACACCGTGCTATTCTCAATTCGTGTCGTCGTCGTGTTTATCTTGTATGTAGTTTTCGACAAAGCACGTAATTTAGGTGTTTCCATATCGCGTAAATAAACGCCGTGTATCCAATTACGGATCAGCCATTGGTTTTGAACATATTAACGATATAGCTATCGTTGTTTCCGTTAAATATGTGTACTTTTTTTACCTACGTACGTAGACGTACCATATTTTTCCTACGTACAATTACACTAAACTAATCTTTGGGCTGGTTCTTGGTAAACGATACTTATGTATGTGACATCGCTATCGTCGTAAACCTTGCGACGTTAATGGCTTTTGAAAACGTTTAATTACCAACGCTATTTTGTGCGAGGACGCGTTATTGCAATTTAAAATAGCCATAAAAACGATACACATCGCGAACTCAACCTGTGGTAGTCGTGATAAGCTGATTGGAAATTTGCAAAATCCATTCACTTGAAGTGATTATTGCAAAAATGCGCTGCTCTTTTATTTTTAAAACGGAGAAAACTTTTGAAAATTATTGGAAAGCGGTCAGAATTGCAGCAGAGAAATGATATCAGTGAAAAAAATTCACTGAAAGCAAACGATGTAAAAAAATTGCGGGAAAATGAGTGGAAATTTACTGGAAAGTCGTTGAAAACGTTGAAAATCGCTGATAAATCGATGAAGTTTTTTGAAAAATTGGTGAAAATTCGCTGAATTACGAAAGACTTGTATTTTTTCATGGGGGGGGGGGGCTTTCTTTCGTGGAAAGTCACAGAAAACAAATAGAATTGCAGCTGAGGGAAATTCAGTGAAATTTTAGGATTTTCAGCAGATTTTCATTGGTTTTGCAGCAAAATTTTTACTGCTATTCCAGCAATTTTTTCATAATTTTCACAGAAATTTTTTATCTGAATTATCAGTATCTTCTCAGGACATGGTGTCCTCTCAGGGCATGGTGTTCTTCTAGGACATAATTTTCCAGGGTACCGTATCTAACGGGTAGTGAAAGTAGCGAAAGGAGTGAAAAAGTAGTGATTTGAAAAACCGGTCATGCCGGTAGTGGAGAAGTATTGAATTCAGACGAAAATTTGAAAAAAAAGTAGTAAAAAAATGAAAAAATTCCAAAAACACAAAATTTATTTTTTTTAATTTCAAAAATTGTTCATTTTTCATTTATTACATTTAAAATATAGATTGTTTTCTAATTTCATTTTTTTCTCTAATTTTTTTTTGCATGTTGGAAAGAAATTAGTTTTTTTGGGGGGGGGGGGTACAAATTGAATTTAAAAAAAAAAGTAGTGATTTTACAAAAAAAAATCAGTTAGATACCCTGTTTTCGTCATTTTTGCAGCTTCTGCCTCAAGTTTTTTACCAGTTACATTTTAAAACTGGTATGTATCAGTTGGTCTCTCGTTCATCCACCGACACCTTGTTCAATATAATCAACGACACATCATTATTGCACTATAATCGAAGAAATCAGTTCAACAATCAATGATTATCAATTTATCAATAATGATGAATGAAATTCAGTATCAGAGAATCTATAAACAAAATCATCACAAAAATCAGTAAAAATTTTTATTAAAAAATCAACGAAACTTGCTAAAATCGTTGAAAATTGAAAATGTTTTCCCATAAATTTGTAAACAGTCAGTAATAGCCAATGAAATAGCCAAATCATCAGAAATTCGGTGAATTTTGTCAAGAAATCTATGAAATTTTACAAAAATCGACAGTGAAATTTACTGAAAATCAGAAATTGAGAAAATTTATTGAAAATGTGCTATACCTACTTATTTACTTATTGTTTGAGAAAAAACGGCGAACACTTGAAATATGAACTGAGATTTGGTTCACATCAAATTGAAATTTCAAATTTTGCTGAAATTCCTCGAGTAATCGCCTCTCTTCTCACTTCATCTTTCTTCTCATCTTTTGAAGACAACATATTGAAGAATCGTCAAAAGACGAAAGAATTATCAAACTTTTGAACTTGGTTTACTATTTTCTAAAGCTGAAAATGAACCAAAATTGTCATAGAGAGGGAGGACAGGGGAGGCTGAAAAAAATTATATTTTTGATCAAAATTGAGTTTTTCCTGAATTCTTTGAATCTAGGTACAATTTTTTGAACCAGAACTAGAAGTGGAATTTTCCAAAAAATCATGTTTTCTTATTGAAATTCTCCTACTTCAACAGAATTTTCTTAACAAAAAAAGCAATTTTCGTAATGTTAGGGACAGGCTGTTTTTTTTTGTCTACCTCATTAAAATTGTCATAGAGAGGGAGGACGGGGGAGGCTGAAAAAAATTATATTTTTGACCAAAATGGAGTTTTCCCTGAATTCGTTGAATCTAGATACAATTTTTTGATCCAGAACTAAAAGCGGAAATTTTCCAAAAAATCATACATCTTCTAGAATTTTTTTATATGGTAGCAGAGCATGGTTTTTCTTCGTTTTTCTTTCTTCAGCTCACCTAATGGCTTTTTTGGATCTTCTATGTCATTCTGTCATTTTTTTAGCTGGAGTTCCTGATAATTTATTTGAAAATTCATCTCTTTTTATTTGAATAGAAATTTTTACTAATTAATTGGCACGATTTAATGTTTTTTCTCAATAATTTTCAAGATTCCTTTTATTTCTCATCAAAAATCAACGTGAAATGCAAGTGTTCAAAATTTTTCCAAATTAAAATATTCTTTTGTCAGTAAAACGAAATTTAATTTCAAATGTTATTTTAAGGAAGGATTGCTTTTTCCCTTTCAAACTTTTTATTTAATTTTAAATTGTAAATTCGTGCAGGTTTTGGGATCAAAAACGATCACATTTCCGTTTCTATTGCAGATTCAAATGCTTTAAAAAGAAGATTTGCATCATTGCATCTCTAAAAATTTTTGGTCAGTTCTGAAAAATTCAATCGAATTGAAATGAGCTGGAAGTACATTCCATTGTTTTCCCTCCTCCCCCTCCCCCTTACATTTCCAGTTACATCTCCTTGTTCTCTTTTTTTCTTTTTATTCTGCTTCTATTCTCTTCTTTTATTTATTTTTCTTTACATCCCATTTTCATTCAGTAATTTCTTTTCTCTAAAAATTTCCTGTTCCCCTTTCCATCTTCAAGTTACTCGTCTCATTTCACTCGTAAAATTTCCTCACCCATGAATGGATGAAATTTAATGATAGAGTTACAACTTGCGATGAAATCGGTGAAAAAAATCGTTGATGGAATCATTGAAATTTACTGAAATCTCTATTAATTTTATTATTTTGAATTTTCAGTTAATTTTGCTACTTTCTTTACACTACAACTCTGCTTGTAATCAGTGATTACCATTGATTCGATATTTTTTTCAAAAACTAATCTAAAAAGAATGAAAATAATTCTATCGTGAAAATACTTTAAATTGACCCACAACTTTCAAATCAGCTGATCAAAATAAAAATACGAAAAATTGGCAACCTCTTTCTCTAATTATTCTCCTAGATACGATCTACGACCTTCTGATCTACATTTGGACATAATAAAAGCACAGTGAAATATTTTCAACGTTAATATTAAATTCGGTATATTTTCCTTCCAAAACAATACAATTGCAACGTTGCCAAAGCCTAATGAACCAAGATTTCTCTCGGATTCTCACAATGACTCATTTAATTAATACATTTGGCTGATTTCTGTTATTTTTCTTCTCCTACTCGAAGTACCCATCGAGTACATACTCGACAAACCGAGGCATTGTATTTTTGCAGCTTGACGGACACAAACGAGGCTCCACAACGAGGTAAAACAAATACACCTTCTTATGATCCTAATTGAGGAGCCGGTATCGATTTCGAATGTAGGCGAATTGAAAATGCCGGCGTATTTTTAGCCGGGTCGGGCAAAGATTACCAAATTCTAGGATCTTACAAATACCGCAACTCAATTAAACGTAAATATTTACCGTTTGCGAGAAGACCGATGGCATTTGAATGTCAATATTTTTTCATCGATGGATTTCATGCGAGCCAGTTGCGTCATACGTTGGCGATTAAGTAACGACCCCCTTCAGCTATACCAAAGTAAGACATAGCGTATCTTCTGCATCCAATTAGGTATTATCCCGACTGACCAGCACTGGAAACGGCGACGGGGGCATTCGACGCCGAGTTTCGCGCCACAAACAAATAATGTAATGACTGACACGGTATGATCTGCGAATAAATTAAACGTGCCGGTGCCTCTCCGCTGCTTTGGCGAGTTTTTCGAGTAAAGTACTTACTCGAGGTTGGAAACTAGTCATCTGCATATCGTTACCGTTTGTTTTGTTTTTGCATTCGTTCACGGTTTGTACTTGTACTACGAAAGACTAAAGGTCAACGAACAAGCAGTGTATTAAACGATGCGTTTAAAGCAGAAGTTGTTCGGTCGAAGAGAGGAAAAAACTGTATAGATATACGATTCGCAGGTGCTCTTTTAGCGTATACTTCCGTGAGTTGGCTATTTGCCCTGTACAAATTTAAAAGATTTAACTGTTCATTTTGTTGGGCCGCGCGTCTTTGTAGAAATTACGAGCAGATCTTTCCCTTTAATGAAATTAAACTCCGTGCAAAACAATTCAAAAAAAGAACTCGGGCGACGCTGGCGTATCTCAGATACTCGTAGCTGTGTGGCAGAATACTCGCTACAAGGTATCTGTGTGCCATACTGGTCGTATACGGTACTGGACTCGACTTCTATACGTAGCGCTGAATAAGAATGGCAGCATAGGTTTTATTATCGCGTTCAGCATTTCAACGTTGAAAAAAATTACGTTTACAATGACGTTATTTTTAATTGATGATTCTAATTTTAGTTCCGGCGTGAATAGTGTTAGCTTTTCTTAATCCTCGTCCGTCATCGCATTGTAAATTTATATTTTTATTATTCGACGACAAACGGCTACTCGCAAGTCGGCTGCGCTTGCTCTTCACTTTTATGCATTTTGCGTGCGAGTCTCGAGTTATAACTTTATTTCGGTTGATTTAGATCAAGTATTTTCTTTTTACCCAGATCGTAAATTGATAAGTGCTACGTTGCGGATGTTTTTTCTGCTTCTTAATGGAGTCGGTAGATTTGTTGGAAGTGTTCGATTCATGCGATTTCTGCCGCATTACGAAGTATAGGTACTTCCATCGTATGTGTTTCAAGTTCATAAGTATATAAATTTTTTTAACGCCGGTTTTACTCATTCCTACGGAGCGCATTGCATGCGATGTTATTTCATTTGATCTGCTCGTGTTCAGCAATTGGAACGATTCTTTGTACACAAAGAACAGCGGGCGTCATCCGGCCGCCGTCGTAACCAGTCTTGTGCATCTTCGAGAGTCGAATTTGCGCGACGTTGAAAATGCCAGCCAGGTAAATTTACCGAATGTGGTAGTTTTGGCGGAATTTTGAAGGAGGTGGCGGAGGTACGATGACGGACGTCGTTCAAGGATTATGGACTACGATGGTGGCATGGTTTTGAGGAGGGATAATGGCGATTTTATGAAACGATAAGAAATCTAATTTAGAAGATGCGTGTTCTGACCCAATAAATGGCGAATACGTCGACCGACCGGGTAATGGTATTACACCTTGGTTCAAAATCAATGACGGTAGCGCCATCGTGCCGTAAAACGTCCGAGCTAGGAAACGCCTTTGGTGCTGAGGGTAGACTAAGAGTTTACATGAGGTTGATAATTCGAAATTCGTGTGAGGTGTGATTTTCAGTCGTCGACGTGTTGAAATCGCGATCGAATGAGTAGTATTCGGAGGAACGGAGGAGTGGAAATGTTGCGATTTATGGTTCAAAATTCTTACTTTTTCAGATCGTTGTTGATTTTTGGTTACTTATTTTGTTTCCGAGCCTAAATCGATCGATCTTGTTCCACTCTAAAGTGATTGAGAGTAGTTGGAAGTTTTAAGCTTGCAGTTTGGTCTCTTGATTTTTTTTTTTCGATTGAATCAATTTTTGGAAAAATTTGCTATAAAAAATAATAATAGAAATGAAAATCTGAACTGGTAAAAGTTTTCAATTTTTGGTTTCGTACTCTCTCATTCATGAATTAGTGAAAATCACCGAAAAGCGGTTAGGTATAGAATTGCAACATGATAATAAATCAGTGAGAAAAATAGTTGGAAGCAAACTATGAAAATTCACTAAAAAATTAGTAAAATTGAAATTCGCTCAAGGAAAAATTAGTGAAATTCTTTGATGAATCAACGATTGCATTAAAATTGTTTACCTCTAGGAAAATCATTTCTGTTTTTGATAAATTTGCCTTATTTTATAGTAGAATTGGTTAATTTTCAATTTTTTGTAGTATTGCCAATTTTTTAGCCCCGTACCGTCATTAATTTTTTAGTCAAACTGTCAATTTTTGGTGAAATTGTCAATTCTTAGTAAAATTGTGAATTTTTAGTGAAATGTCAATTTTCAGTAAAATGACATTTTTTTTGTTGATTTTGTTATTTTATTATTTTTTAAATAAAATGGTAAATTTTTTCAGTTGGTAAGATTAACAATTTTTTGGAGAAATTGACAATTTTTTTAGTAAATTGACAATTTTTTAGTACATTGACAATGTTTTAGTAAAATTGACAATTTTTTTAAAAATAAAATTGACGATTTCATGAAAATTTTTAGTAAAATTGACCAGTTTTAGTAGAATTGACATGTTCTAGTGAAGTTTTCAATTTTTTCAGTGAACTCGTTCATGGTTTATTCCAAAATTTTAGTAAAATTGACACTTTTTTTTTAGTGAAATTGACACTTTTTTTTAGTGAAATTGACAATTTTTAGTAAAATGGACACCTTTTTAGTGAAATTGACAATTTTTAGTAAAATGGACACCTTTTTAGTGAAATTGACAATTTTTAGTGAAATTGACAATTTTTAGTGAAATTGACACTTTTTAGTGAAATTGACAATTTTTAGTGAAATTGACAATTTTTAGTGAAATTGAAAATTTTTAGTGAAATTGACAATTTTTAGTGAAATTAACAATTTTTAGTGAAATTGACAATTTTTAGTGAAATTCACAATTTTTAGTAAAATTGACAGTTTTTAGTAAAATTGACAATTTTTAGTAAAATTGGCACTTTTTAGTAAAATTGACAATTTTTAGTAAAATTGACAGTTTTTAGTAAAATTGACAGTTTTTAGTAAAATTGACAGTTTTTAGTAAAATTGACAATTTTTAGTAAAATTGACGATTTTTAGTAAAATTGACAATTTTTAGTAAAATTGACGATTTTTAGTAAAATTGACAATTTTTAGTAAAATTGACGTTTTTTTTAGAGAAATTGACAGTTTTTAGTGAAATCGACAGTTTTTAGTGAAATTGGCAAGTTTTAGTGAAATTGACAATTTTTAGTGACTGACAGTTTTTAGTGAAATTGACAAGTTTAGTGAAATTGACAATTTTTAGTGTAATTGGACTATTTCTAGTGAAATTGACGCTTTTTAGTGAAATTGACAATTTTCAGTGAAATTGACAGTTTTTAGTGAAATTGACAATTTTTAGTGACTGACAGTTTTTAGTGAAATTGACAAGTTTAGTAAAATTGGACTATTTCTAGTGAAATTGACGCTTTTTAGTGAAATTGATAATTTTCAGTGAAATTGATAATTTTCAGTGAAATTGACAGTTTTTAGTGAAATCGACAAGTTTTTAGTGAAATTGACAATTTTTAGTGACTGAGAGTTTTTAGTGAAATTGAAAAGTTTAGTGAAATTGACAATTTTTAGTGAAATTGGACTATTTCTAGTGAAATTGACGCTTTTTAGTGAAATTGGACTATTTCTAGTGAAATTGACAATTCTTAGTGAAATTGGACTATTTCTAGTAAAATTTTTAATTTTTTCAGTGAACTCGTTGATTGTTTATTCCAAATTTTTAGTGAAATTTACAATTTGAAGTAAAATAGTAACTTATCAGTGAAATTATCATTTTTTTAATGAAATAGTAAAATTTCCACAAAATTGGTCGACTTTTCAAAGGCAATAAAAATTTTCGAGCAACTGATTGGCAATTTTTTGTGAAACTGTGTATTTTGATATTGAAATTACAGTTGACTATTTTGTTACGAAATTGTTGATAATGATAAAAATGCCAATTTTGTCGAGGATGATGATTTTCAGCGAAATTCATTCCTTGTGGAATTTTCTATTGTTGGTTAGCAATTTTTCGAATTGGTTTTCCCTTTGTCAATTCTACTCATTAGATTATCATGCTCCAGATTTCCGGACTTGATTTCATTTCCTTTGTCTGGAAAAAATATTTTGGAAATTTGAAATTCAATTCCTTATATATAGTTGTGCTTCTTGAATTAAAATCTTTAATTTTTTGAAAAAAGGAATTCAGATTCAGAATTTTTTATTGGCTCGAAAATGTATGATATCATTAGAACTGAGCGAGAATACTTCGATTTGAGAATGCATAATATATGATCATGTCTACATTTCTTTTCCAATTAATCGTGAAATTTTAATCGAATCTCACCATTTTATATACCATACTTAACCCTATATAGACCACCAGTGCCAAAAACGGCACTACAATGCATTTTTCGAAAAAAAAACCACCTGGTGCCAAAAACGGCACTAAATGTATTTCCTTAACATTGTAGTGCCGTTTTGGGCACCAGGTGGTTTTTTTTCTAAAAAAAGCATTGTTGGGCCTTTTTTGGCACCAGGTGGTTTTTTTTTGGTGGTCTACCTAGGGTTAATCTGAAACTTCGTGTAACTAGTAATTTTCACAAAAAAAAATTCACAACTCTGGCTCACACTCACATCATTCCAACTCCAACATTGCACAATTCCGCAGCGATGTTATCGACACAGGTTTCGACATCGACTCGACCCTTATCATCATTCGCCGGTAATTTTTCTCTACACAATGGTTGAGTAACTCGCAGAACTAAATTATTTGTAAAAGAAAAATACTCCACATTGTCACGTAAAATATTTCTTTTAATTATACCCGTAGAAATAATAGTACCGAGAGTCGTCGTACGTTGCTGCCAAGTCGAACTCGAAGCAAAGCGATAAAAAAAAAAGTCGACGATTTTTTTCTCTTATTTAATTGATAATAAACTCACGGGGACATCGAACGATTATAATAAAAGAACGACATTACTACTCGAGAGAACACAGAGAGGTCACCGAAACTGAAACTACCGAAGTGAAAATGATTCAGCATAATTGTTCGACGTGTTTTAACACTTGAAATTGTCAACATTTAAAAAAAATCATTCCGTTATGGAGACTTGCCTTCTAGTTGCAGGTATTTCGAGATCAAAATGGGTGTTCAAGGTTCAAGTGCTGAGCCTTTTTTTCCAATGGTGGGTACGAATGGGCATCCAACATGGTTCTGATGGAAATACCGGGTGCTCGATTAATTCTGGACTCCCCCTGTACTTTTTGTGGTAAAAATCGTAAGTTGGCAATACTTTGTATTTGTTTATTTTGTTAATGATTGGACAATTTAAATAAAGTATTACCAACTTACGATTTTTAACACCAAAAAGTGCAAGGGGAGTCCAGAATTAATCGAGCACCCGGTACCAATTTATGGCGGAAAATTTTCAGAATCGAGGTATAAAAATGTTCTGCGGTGCAAAAAATGAGCAAAAATATTCGTGACTTGAGAATAAAAATGTTCATAGAGGAAGCAAAGTTGAAAAAAATTTCCAATTGCTCATTTCAACTCTGGTCGACTTATTTTTACATCTGCGTTTAATTACGAGTTTTGTTTAATTGCTCGATGATCAAAATGAGATCGAATTTTACAAAGGAGAAAATTTCAAAGAGGATTTTTTCAAGTACACGAGTACAATTTCGATCTACGTTCGCACATACGAAAGAAGAAGACTAAGAAGATGTAGCCGAAGAAAAAAAAAACATTTCACGAACTAGCCTCGCCGCTGGTTCTATTACAAAAGCATTATAACCGCATACGGGTAAATCTGAATACACATCGACCATACACCTTCACGATGCGTGCGAACCAAATCGCCGAACATGCTGATCCGCTATTGTTTGAAGCGCAATCGCTTGATTTAATTACGGAAAATCACCTGGAATGGTTTTACGAAACCGAGCCTGGGCATAGCGATAACTGTATATTTAAACCAACGTGTATAGAGTACATAGGTATATACGAATAACATCCAAGTAAGAAAGATCGACATCATTACAGTTAATTCTCCGAGCAAACGGTTCGGTTCTAGCCGAGAAGATTTTTTTTTATTAAACCAGATTGCGAGCGTATAGTGCGTACCAGCGTAGGAGGAGTTGGTAACGTCAATGCGTTCGCGGCTCATGAACCACGCATTTGTACTACGTCACAACAAAATATTAAGAATACCGACACGATGCCCGATGCCGCGGTCGTGGTACCCAGACTTGAGCTATCTCTAGTATACGTTTGTTGTTTTCCAATGTAACAATTTTTTTTTCGACATTGCTTACACCAATTAAAACCACGAATACGGTCAAGAACGAAGAGCTGCGTCAGGGTTCATCGAGATCGTATTCTGGATGCATTATACCTTACGATCATTTTTATTCTGTGGTGTGAAATTTTTTCGTCTGCTGGTATCTTATAGATAACGTCGTGTGTTCCGTAAAAGGATTTTGAAGGCTGAATGAAGTGAAAAAAACATCCTCGCGACAAATTCTTGCCGAACGTAATGTACGTTTGCGAAAAATTACGTGGAGGAATTTATCGTCGTCGATGGGTATGGTTTACGCAATGTATTTGCGCTGTTTATAAGCTCGATTCGATTTTACGATGAATTAATTTGTCTCGGGTTTCTGGTGGGTTGCGAAGTTGCGAAGTTTATAAATTTTCGTGTGTTGAAATTGGTGGAGATGAGGAGGTGATGTAATGGTTTAGTGGAAGGGGTATGGAAGAGTTTCTGAGGGGGATTGGAGGTCTTGAATTCTATTGGAAATGTTGGAAAAATTGGTTTAAAATGTTGCAATGTTGGACTTGGAATTTTTTTGGATGAGGGAGAAGAGTGTTCCAGTAATTTCATAGAAAATCAATGATCTTTCTGTTGTAAATTTGGGTGATACATCTTCCTTGAAAAATTATTTGACTAGTGACGACGCTATGTAAAGGAGAGAAAATGATGAAATGGAAATAAAGAATGCTATTAGGAGTGAAAATAGCAGGAGCAAAAAGTTTGTAGCATCTGATTGCAATTTTTATTTTTAGACTACCATTTTCATTATCCAAAAAATTTTCCATACCCAACTTTTTCAGATGGTGTCCATTTTCCGGAAAACCTATAGAAAAGTTGGAGAATTTCGAAATTTTTGCTGAAATTTTGTAAAAATCCAAGATGATAAATTTTCTAGAAAAGGGTTTCTTCATTTCATTTTATTATTAATTTTTCAAAAAAAATCCTTGCTCCATTTAAGTCAAATTGTTTCAACTAATTTTTGTATTTCTCATTTTTTTTTGTTGATAGTGTTGGATTAATATTTTGAATACTCGTTTTTGTGAGTTGAATTATAAATTTTTCAGAAAAATTTCTCTCGCTACCATTTTTCATTTTTCTGTGAAATCCATGATTTTTTTTTTGAACTCGTACATACTTTACAATGACATGGGATGAACAAAGTATACCATGACGCTCTTGATGACGATTTTAAAAGAAATGGAAAAAATGGAAGAGAATTCAAAATTATTGGTCATATTTTTGAAAATTTCTCTGGGAGTGAAGTGATGAATTTTCAACTTTTGAAGGTCTTTTCTGGATGATTTTTTTTTCTTTTCTTATTTGAGGAATTATGTATTTTATTCCTCATTAATTTTTTATTTACGGAAACAAGCTGAAAATATTGTTGTGGCTTTTTTTGGAGGGGAGGGGGAAGGGGGGTAATTACGAAGAGATTTTGGAATTTTCAAACTAGAAAAATCCGAACCTTTATTCATAGTTTGATGGACACCGTGACATAATTTTTTTCATTTTTCAAAACTTGATTTATAATGTTGCTCCAACATTAAGTTTTTCCTTTTTATTTGAAGTTTTTTCTGTTATAAATTCAAGTTTCCAAGTTTTTATGCAGAGGGAATGAGAGGGAGATTGGAGTAAAAAATTTCTGAGTCCCTTTTTGTGGCCAGAAGAGGGAGCATCTAATAATCTCGCAAGAAATAATGATTTTTGAAAAAAAATCATTCCTCTACACAATCCCGATGAAAAAATTTTAGATCAAATCGTATCAAATCATATCTGATTTTATCAAAACAGATAAAATTTGATTTCAAAAATGTCCTAATCAAATTATATCTAATTACATCTGATTTTTTTTAGATATGATTTGATCAAATTAGATGTCATTTGATCACATCATATCAAACTGGATCTGAACCTTCAGATGTGAATTGATACAATGAGATATGATTTGATGTGATTTGATAAAATTAGATTGGGACATTTTTGAGATATGATCAGATCTGAAATTTTTTCATCGGGATTTTATTACGCGAAAAACAACCACCCCGTTTCCGTCTTTCATGAATATCATACCTTTAAAAGGTCAGGAAAATTTTGTAAAATGGTTTGGAAAATTTGGAGAAGTCGGATAAAATCATTTTTGAATTTTTTTGGTCATCCTGTTTTATTTCAAATTTTTGATCAAATAATCCATTTATGTGTGAACCTGGATGCCAAAACCACAACCAATTATCAAAACTGGATTTGGTCCTCTCTGGAAGGATATAGAATTCGGGAATTTCAGAGGAAGAAAAAAATTGGATGATTCCCCTCCATTCCCATATTTTTAGGAGTCTGTAAAGGCCTGTCATATTTGAAAAATTTAGTTCGAGGGCCCTTCAAACTAACAAAATTTTGCCCAATTATTAATTACCTACCTCGTATATGGAGTTTAAACGTTCAAAATACCAAAAGTCCTCACAAGATCTTTTTTGGCTTGTACATTTTCTTCCGGTCCTCAGAACATCACAAATCACAACCCCTAATTCAGTAAATTTTCTTGAGTGGGTTTACAAAAAATTACTCCAACGAACATGTCGTACTGGGTCTCAAAATTTTCCTAAAGATACCAATTTTACCAAAAATTGTATCATCAATAATCAGTGTGAAATTAAATGTTATGCATTTTGTGAAAAACTGAAAATTTTACTTTGAAAAAATTTATCTGACTTCGAACCGACAATTCGACTAAAATTGTCACAACTTGACTAAAAAGTTTTAATTTTACTCAGATAGAAAGAAATCAGTTGAAACATTTTCGCACGAAGTTATTCCAAAATTCTCGAAAATTGGGGGGAGGAGGATGGTAAAAAATTTTCAAAATTTGGCGGAGAAAAACACAAGGCACTTTTGGTCACATTTTTCACCAAAAATTTGGGGTGAAACAGGACTGTTGAAAATTTTGCGAAAAATTACTTCTATCAAATGAAAATTATCCCTTTTGAGCAAACACTGAACTTTTTTGTTCTCTAGTTTATTTTTAAAAATTTCCGATATGGAAGTGAAGCAAAGAAGGTTCATCTCCTAATGCACTAAAACATCTCTTACCAAAAAAATAAAAGATTTTGCACGTTCGTTTTGGTGGGTTTATTTCCTCTATTTGTGTGAAAATAACTGACTAAATTTAAAAAAAAAATAATCGCACAAGAATCGCAAAAGATTCCGATTCTGAATCTCGATTCTTTTCAGAAAAAATAATCGCATTCTGCTAATCTGATTCTTCAAAATCGATGAATCTTATTCCACTGAATCCGATTCTCTAAATCGAAGAATCGTCTCATTTACAGAACACCTCGTAATTTTCATTCTAACCAGACAACTCAACCAATAGACGAATTCGTATTGCGTAATAAAACATAGAAAAATCACACGTAAAGGTATCGAAATAGACCATATGCAACACTTCCACATCATAATTTATTTCTGCTGTCCACATGAAACGGAAAATGTTTCTTTTCACGAGCCCCATGCTGAAATAACCACGACAAAGATGTCAAAATTTAGAACTTCACTAATAAACTCAAATATTACGAGGTTTTATTACTTCAAATATTATCAAACTTTCGACCCAGCACACCCATTTACAATTTCCATACTCTTCCAACATCATGCACACAAATACGTTTTAATTACCAAACACACTTTACAAAAATAAATAGGTAGAGTACCCATTTTAGCGACTAGAATGGGAAAAAAACCAACGATAACCACAAAACGTCATTAAATCGGTACATTTTCCACGATACGGTTAAAAGCTGATAACCGTATTCGTACTTTTCATTATTCCGGCAACGACTTTCATTATTTTCCTAATCGAATCCCAGTTAATGAAAAAAAATTACCATTTGCGATGATTATGTGTAAAGGTGAAAAAAGAAGGGGAGGGGGAATGAAGGAATACTAGTCGGCTTTGGTACCTGTCACCATCGTTTTTTTTTAGGAGCCTTCTGTCACTACGCGTTCTATTTATTCGGTTACTCTGTTTACAATTGTCATCTTACAAGTGAAACGACACTGATGTGCAATTGTCTGAGGCGTGAACGAACAAGTGTTTCGTACCAGTTCCAGCAGCCAAACTCATTACTATATATTTTTTTTCATATTCTCCGTCTGGATTTTTTTTTTCCACATCGCTATACCGAATAAACCCAATTCAATAGTGTAATTACTATAATAATTATTTATCGTGATCGCGGGTGAATGACATATTCTTTACCTATATATTCGATAGAGCACGAAGTTCATTTACCATTTGAATACCTTATGGCATACGTCAATGTACGTTGATTCCCTTCTGCCATGGTACAAAGGTGAAATTATTTTTACGTGTTTTATTCCAGTTCGATGCGAGTTCGTTGGAATATTCAAGGATTTTTCAGTGTCTTTTGTAATTAAATTCACAATAATTTCGAATCGCCGAGTCAAATCCGCCTGAGACGTAATTGGGGAAATTGTGTAAATATTTCGCATAACGCCGCCGGAACGCGTGATTTTTCACGAATAATACGGATGTCTACGGTAACACGATTGCTAAATAGTGTTTTTCTCCTTCGCCTTTCCCCCCTTATCCGGTGTTTATTTGTACGACGCGACGCGCGTGTACTATCATTTATGACATAAGCCCTCCACGTATACGCGGAAGTCGAAATATGAACCGTTCAATAACAATCGTCTTGAATAGTCGAGCCGGGTATTTCAAACAATCTATATAAAGCGATCGTCCCACACAGGAAATTTTGCGAGCAAAAAAACAATGAAGGTTTGTTGAAAAATTGCTAATCGTGAAGTATTCGCAGAGGTGAGAAAAACGTGGAAGTCGGTTGATGGATATGGGTGGCAAGGTCAACGAAGGGAGTGATCGTAAGAGGCAGAATTGGACTAAATTTTGCAAATTCATTTTCTATGGAGTTGAAAAAAATTCGGCAATGAAATCGAAAAAAAAGGTTGTCTGGAAATGTAGATTTTTTGGGACATATGGGTTTAATAAAAATGAATTATGAGTTGATAAAAAATTCAGATTTTACACCCCATGGGTTTTTTTCGATCATATTGTATAGTCTGTTGACTTTACTGGTGGGGAATTCAACTTCTCATCCGGAGAGACAAGAGGTTTGAAATTTAGCCGGAAATATTATGCTGAATTACAACTTGGCAACGTTGCGATTTCGTGATTAGAATTTAATAAGTAGCCAAGTGATGGGTGAGGCGGGGATTTCCTCAGTTGTATGATGCATAGGTGTACATGGAGCTGGCAAAGAAATGTTATAAAGAGAATTTAATGATTTTTTTTCATAGATGGTAGCTAGCAGATGAGGAATACGATGTGTTAGAGTGGTTGAAATTCTGTTTTTAATTTTTTTTTTCAAATTTAAATTCGAAGTGATTTAAATAGCGAAATTTCGCTGAGAATCGAAGAATTTTGATGATCTTTTGCTGAAATTCTGAGCTTTTTTTCAGTGACTTTTCACTAATTCGAAATGACAGTGGGTAAAACTTTTTCGAAAAATTTTGTTTTGAAAGCAAAAAATGTGTTTTGAAACAATTTCACTGTCAACTCAAGCAGGTTTTGACTCCAGATTTTTTATTTTTTTCTCAAGTTTTTTTTTTATGGATTCCCCTTGATGGTCCAGTTAAAATATTACCGTCAATTCGATCCTAATTCTACAAGAAGGTGAGGACGAGCTTTGTATTTTTTCGTAAATTTTGGAGTTTTTTGAAAGGGCTCAAACGTTTGGGTGATTTTGTAGAGAATTAAAAGCAAATTCAAAATTGATAACCGCATTATGGAAATTTCAAAGTTGAACTTTTGTGTGGAAAGATCAAATTTCATGATTGTACAAAAGATGAAAGCTACAAATTAAAAATCTGAAAAAATTACAGTAAAGAGAACTTTCAATGTATTTTTCAGCTAATTGCTTTTCAAGATGGGATCTCTACACCGCTGGGAAATACATACAAAGGCTCATAATTTTGATCAAAATTCAAAAAAAAAATCGAAATTCAAAAAAAATGAAAAAAAAAGATTTTGAAAGCATACTGGAGTTGGAATATTTGTCAATTTTTTGGATTTGGCTCATTGATATCCCTCTGCCCCTCCTTTGATTTTTAGAAAACTTTTACCAATAAATGAAAATAATATGGCTAATCGATCAAAGATGCTGAGCAGCTGAGCTCTATTATCAATTTTTTTTTTTAATTTGCCTTTTCCGTCACCCACATTGACCCCAATTGAAAAATACATAATCAACTTTTTGATGATTTATGAGACTTGGACAAAACGTCAGCAGGGTATAATGATTTCAGAACGTAATGTCAATTTTTTCAAAAAAAAAAAAGAAGTTTTTTCATTTCATTCGTCTGATAGTTCAGGTTTTAACAATAATGAAAAATTGGAAAAAATGAAGAGGAAAAAATACATTGTAAATTATTTAAGATTTATTTTTTGTCGTTTTTTTCCTCTTTGCCAAAAAAATCATTCTGATGAGCTGAAAGACTGAGACCTATAAACACATTATGGCTGAAAAGACTTTTTTTTAAGATGGTCAAAACGGTATTTGACCTCGAATAATGTTACTCCCAGTGTAAAATTGTCACCAAAATTTTTTACTCCGACCTCATCTTTTCTAGAAATGTTATTTATTTCATATTTTAATTTAAATTTTTTTAAAAATTAGTAAGAAATTGGGCTTACATTCTTTTTTTATCATGTCATTCTCAAAGGTATAAAAAAGGTAGTAAGTACTCACTTATGACCTCCGAAAAAAATTCAGCCATGCTCATTTGAAATTTGACCATTTCTTAAAAATTTAAAAGTTAAAAAAATGAGAAAATGATATGAATTTGTTACCCTGCCGGAAAGAAGGGACTTTGTATAAAAAAAATCGATGTATCATTTTTCACGTCTTTGGTCCAAATGACACCAAATCTGGACCAAATACATGAAAATAAAGATATGGATTTTTTTTCACGCAAGGTCCCTTTTTTACGGCAGGGTCACATTTATTAAAAACGTTTCCACAAATGATTTGTCAACTTGATAAATAGGTCTATAGGTACTGACAACTCATAGTCTGTAAAAATTTAAAAATTGAATTTTCTATGTAGTAAGTAGCACTATAAATCTAGAAAGAAAAGTCGGAGAGGTCAGAAATTTGATCGAAAGCTTTTGCATCAAGCATAAAATTCAGGACAATTGAGTTAAAGGCCATTTTTATCGTTTTACTAAAAAAGACCTTCAATTTTTTGGTCACAACATGGCGCATATTTCAAAATTTAGTAAAAATTTTTTCCTTTGAAATTTTAAAATTTTTTTAGAATTGAGCTTACTTACTTGAACCTAAAATCGATTTTTTGAAAATGCGTCCTGGCGCAGAATTCCTCTCTTTTCCCTGCATTATTTAAAAAATTCTAGAAAAACAGAATATTTGAAACTGAAAATTGATTTTCTTGTAAATTTTTTTATAATCCTAATCTTTCCTTCTCTCTCCTTGGCTCTCTTTCCAGTATAATGTTGAAAAACTCCTAGGAAAAGTTCAATAAAATTTATGTTTGTGATAATTTTGAATAAGTAGATAGTTTTTTTTTATGATTTTGAAATTTTTTCTGTTATATCTCAAAAACTTGAACAAACAGATCTGAAAAACTTGAAAAATAAAAAAAATCATTTTTGAAGAATAGTGTTCCCCTTGCTTTAGAGAGGGGTACGATTTTTAAAAGTTTATTTAAGAATTTTGATCTCAAATTTTGGTTTCAGGATTTTTCTCTAAAGCAAGGGGAACACTAATACTTCAAAAATGACTTTTTTCTTTTTCAAGTTTTTCAGATATGTTTGTTCAAGTTTTTGAGATACTTACAACAAAAAAAATTCAAAATCATGAAAAAAAATTCTTTTGCAAAATTATCACAAACATAAATTTTATTGAACTTTGAAAAACCAAAAATAATATTTGAAAACTGAAATTAGAAAATTGATTCAATTTTCTATTTTAGTTTTCAGATATTATTTTTGGTTTTTCATGAATGATATTTTGAAAAAATGTATTTTCAACTTGCAGAATTTTGGTTTTAATTTTTCTTTATATTCAAATTCAGGTTTTTTTTGTTCATCTCTGGATCAAAAATTATATTGCGAGATCGCTGAAAATTGGCACGATCCTTGCAATAATTTCGCATCTACCGTCTGATTATTTATTTCATTCGTGTAGTTGATTCGATTGAAAAGGCAATCAATCTATGACACTTCACGAGCCATTTCTTCACCCCAATTCCTCAAATCCAACCACCCATCCCACCCATTAAAGAAACCACCAAAATAACCATTTCGGCTCTGTCTTTCGTCAAAAATTTCACATCTCACGGACACACTCGTCGGGTGCAGAACTCAGCAGCGATATTTCAACGAGAAATGAAAACTCATGGAAATTACGTAGATGATAAAACACGTCGCTTTGCGCGAAACTAAAAATGGTCAAGATCATGGCACGATTTCATTCGAGGTTGATTTTCAAAGAAACGCGAAAAGAGTGTAAGATGACATACAACGTACGTTCTTCTATTCGAGAAAAAATCGCAGATACATCGAGTAAAAAGACACCCTACGTGTCGTAATTTGTCAAACGCTAACGTTCGAAACCGTTATTAATAAATACTTAATGAATTGGCTCTGCCTACGGTTAGTATTAATTTTACTTTTCGCGACATTATAGGAGTGACCGTTTAGTTTTCAGAATAAACAATAACTAGACATCTTCATGTGCGATATTGGAGCGTATCCAAACAGAGCATAGTGCAAGGTTTAAATCTATGTTTCGGCGTTCGTTATTATCAAAGCTCCGGTGTTCCTTATGGTCGCGTCGGTGTGACGTAAGAGAAGCCGAGTTTTAACACATTCTACCAAATTAGCAACTTTAGCCAAGACATTCATTAAATCTTTCTGATTTAATTATATTACCGCTTAATCGCGCCGCTGACTATATTTTGTATGCGTAATTTACCGTCAGCGAGATAAACCAACCCAAATGTCACAATTTGTAAGGCGATTTTCGGCTCGCAAATTGTACTTTGAGGAGGGCTTTTTTCTCTCTATACTTATCAAATGAGGGCCATTCGTCGTGTGGAGATCATTACGTAGGTATATTTTATCGGTTCCGGACAATATGATTTAACTTCGTGTAGTCTGCTGTAAGTATACCAGACTAATAAACCATGAATAAGATTTTCTTATTTTATTCTCTGGTGGAATGCGTGTGACACGGTGTATGATATTGTGGCTTTTGTTATTTCGTGTAATGGAGCGGTTTAGCTCAAGGATTTTGATTTTTTTTTTTCGTCTGTAAAACAATGTAGTGTAATTATGTGTATGAATGTGTGGTATTATTGGTATTGCATTGATATATAAAAAAGGGACTAGAGAAAGGGAAAAATTGGTTGTGGAATTGACCATCAATGAAATTAGATATTGTGTTTATCTATGTACTATATTTTTTGTACCTTGAAATGTTTTTTTAGTCTACTTTATCTAATAATTTTTTCGTTTTTTTTTGTTTTTCTTTAGGTAAGTGAAGATGACGATCTTATTTAATACATTGATTCGTGAATGTAAACAGGTCGATGAAAAATTTATCGCGTGAGTAAGTAAATATTGTTGCTATGTTTGAATTCCAACTTCTTGATTCGGTTACGTTTACACCTTTTACTAGCGTGTTTCGATGTTTGCTAATAACTTTGTCCTTAAAGAAATGAGAAAAACGTGTTGAAATTTTTCTTCGTACTATCACATTCCATTATTAATATTACTTCCTTCTTGAATCCTTGAACTTGTCACCCTGTGTTTCATCGTGCTTGAGGAATTCCAAGTGGTGAAAAGGTAGTGGTTTTTAAAGTTTTGTTTTGTGTGAAGGAATTTTTTGGAAAATGGGAGGGAAAATTTGTAAATGGCCTCGTTGAAAATAGGATTCGTGTTGAGCTCAAAAAACACGAAATTTTTGTTCATTTTAGACTTGAAAATTTGAAAATTAGCCTTTAGATGAAAATTCAGTCCAGCTTTATCCCAGACTTGAAAATTCAAAAATCAGCTTTGGATGAATATTGGGATGAAAATTTAACCCCAAGTTCATCCCAGACATAAGAATTCATCCCAAGTTGATCCCAGACTTTGAAATTTGAAAATCAGCTTGGGATGAATTTTGGAATTATTATTCATCGGGGGGGGGGGGCTAGGGTGAAAAACATAATTTTGTAGAAGAGCTAAATAATCGAAAACAAAGGATAAAATTGAATTTTTTTTCATCGTTTTTCGCCATATGTTATAGACTTCTGGCTGATTCGAGTGATAGGAAAATTTGCTAGATTAATTTTTGACTCATTATCATGAAACTCGTTCTTAAAATGGTTTAATTTCATTGATAAGTATCTCGATTTTTCAATTTGTTGGAAATTAGAATGCTCCAAGTTCCAAAATTGATGAAATTTCGTGATTTTCTTGGTTTATGATTCCTTACTTGGATAGAAAAAAAGTAAGGGCCAAATCCTTCATTTTTTGTCGAAATCAAATAAAGAAAAAAAAAGAACACGAAATCGAAATCAAAATAATAGAGGTAAAAATAAAAAACTTATAATCGTATAACTGCTGCATGCTGAATCGAACTTCTATTTTTACGATTTTATGATTTGTATCCCTGATATTATTGTTTATTATGAGCTATGCTTTAATTTTCATTTCCTTATTTTCGAAAAAATGACCATGGTGGGGGGGGGGGTGAATAAATTTATTGAAACATCAACTTAAAAAACACACAAGAAAAAGTAATTAGATTTCAGATAGAATTTCTGTGAAAAAACCTGGAAATTTGAAAAATATTTTTATGAATTTTAATTTTTGATTGAAAATTTTGAGATCTTTCTCAAACTTGATGCGTCATAATTCAAAATAAATCAAGAGTTGAGGAATGTTCATTTGCAGGCAAAAAAAAATCAAACAAATGAAATTTTCATTGCTTTATTTTTCCTTTCACAATTTTTAGAAATTTTGAACTGATTTTTATTATTTAATTAAGTACATTTTTTTTGTAATTCGTGTATCTTGTTTTCTTGAATTTAAATTGTGACGCGCCATGAGAAAGCGACCCTTAAGGTGAAATTTTGAAAAATGCTTTTTTGACAGATTCTGATAGAAAAATGTACGAGGAATCGAATGCAACAAACCGCAGTTCAATCCGAGCAAAATTCGCGGAGATATGACACTTTGAAGTTAAGAGGTGCGAAAAACAAAATTTCGAGAAAAACGAGTTTAAAGTTTTTGAATTTCGGTACTACTGGGCTCAGACACCTCTCACTATAAACGCTGGTACGAAGTGATAAAACATCAAAACAACTTGGAAATGGTCTTAAAATGTTCTTAAGACATCGCACTGAATTAATTTCCATCAAAAAGTCATTTTTGATAAAAATCAACTTTTCAACCTATTTCTGCGTTTTTCTCAAAATTTTGTTTTTCACCTCAGGGGTCGGTTTCTCATGGCGCGTCACAATTATGTTTATTATTATTTTGCTAATCAAAGTAATTCTCACTAAACTGTGACAAGAAGAAAGAAGCTGCCCCCCCCAAATCCCTTTGTACAATTTATTTAAAAATATATATTTGTGTTCAACTTTTATTTATTTTTCCAAAAATATTGCAAAAAAAACTTTACAAACTTGGCTGAAAATAAGAGGAAAAAAATTGAAAAATGATCGAATCAGTGTCTCGAGACAAAAAACTGAGTTATCAAAAAAATCACAACACCCATTTAAAAACATAATAATACTTGGAGATTTTTTTTTTAATTTAAATTTAAAATATAAAAAATTCCAAAATACTCTTTCAACCCATACCTAAATAACTTCAATTAATTCCCAATTTTCTTTAGTCCCTGCAGTTTCTGTATAAGGCATTTAAAAAAAATCAAAAAAATTATATTTAAAAAAAAAACACAAAAAACCTGGAAAATGCAGCGAAATTTCTACGAAAATTTCCTCAAAAAGTTCGACTGTCTGATAATTAGCTACCTGCAGATATGCAGATTGTACTTGACGATTTTTTTTATTATTCAACAGAAACTGAAATTGCTCATTTTACGATCCAAAATTCACCGAACGCCCTCGAAATTAAAAATACGAAAGTGATATCGTTGATGATTCAGTTAAAATTGTTATAAAAAGCCAAAAAAATCTGAAAAATTTATTCGCGTTATAAAACGGTTTTAAAAATTCTAAAAAATGTTCATCATTATCGAGTTGATTTGTGGCAAAAATGGTATTCTACTAGTAATTTGTACCTAATTGCATTTTAAATATTCCTTTAATGTTTTATGGAAAAATCTACCATAGCCAACTATTTCAAGCAATAAAAATTTTACAGTGAACGAATGACTTTAAATCCTAAAAATCCAAGTTTGAGAGCCCCTGTAAAATTTACCATAAGTTTGGTGCAATTTCAATGTGTTAATTTTCACATAAAAATTTGGCATTGATTTTTCCAAAGAGTTCCTTTCGTTTGAGTAAAAAATTAGAAAGATGGTGGATTCATTTCAGGGACTTTTTTTTTGTTTTTGGCATATCCCGTTATGGAGTATCACCTCTCTCTTGTATTGAATGCTTATTGCATTCGAATATAAGTGCAAAAAAATTGAAGTTTATTTCGGTTATGAAACTTTGAAGAGTAAGGCTGAGGGAGAAGAAAGAGTAAGGCAAGTTTAAAAATTCTCTGACTCATTTTCTATTCATTTTTCAAGTTTTCCGTAACCTGAAAAAAAATTCTTCGAGGCTCATTCTAGTAGAATGGAAAATTCTCCAGAATGAGAAATCAATTGTATGAAAATGAAGCTAGAAAATTTCAAATATTCGAATTCAAACCTTGCCTCATTTTATGGCTTTCCAGCTTAAAAAAATAAATAAATCGACAAACCATTAAAAATATGAAAAATTCAATTTGAAAAAATTCCAAAAATGTCACTTCGAAAAATTCTCACTCAAACCCAATTTTTTCCCAGAATAACATTTTTTCGGCCATTTTATCGAATTTCTTGTTAATTCTTTTGTTTCCCAGAGCCTCTCACATTATGTTGGCAATTTCATTCATCTATTAAATAAATAGCACAATACTCCGGTATAAAAATACAACTCGATGGTTATTGTGAAATTTACTGTAATTTTAGTCGCATTCGTATTGCATTATGCGATATGAGAATACATTGGTAACCTGTTGATACCAACGTGTTACGTGCTGTTATTATGATAGAAAAATAAATGCAAGTTTTCAATACTCTGGCTTACTCGAGTGGCTTTTTTTTCACCATAATAAACAATTAGTTTTATCGGTTCGACGTATTTATCGAAATCATTGCTATTTTTTTCCCCCATAAAAATATTGTTCGGCTTTGATGGATTTTTCTATACCTTGTAAATGCGACAAAGCTGTATACAATATAATGCTAGTTTAGTGAAGTATAAATATAAGAGGTGTACTTGGGTACAGCCTATAAAAATCATATCGAACCGCGTGCCCGTTTACATATTATGTTGCGCCTTGAATAAAGAAATCAAAATATCAATAAAATACTCCTTTATTTCCATTGTTAAATTTAATTAATAGGAAACGTATATGCAAATGGCATATTGTTACATGAGTCGGATAAATACGTATGACTTATTGAATAATAGCAATTATACTCTCGTAGATTTTTTTTTCAATCGATGATTTACAAATAGAAAAAAAACCACGAGAAATTTCAAATCGAATTATTAATTGGTATTTTAGTATTTTTTTTTGTTATCTACGATACGATTTTCTTTTCCTATAGTGGCAAGAAAGCTATCGAGATGGAAGTCTATACTAATCGATGTGCTTCATATGCATAGACATTGTCATTGCATAGACAGACCGAGACTATAGGTAACCTAAATGCATATTTAAATTTTCAATGGGTTTGTGACACACACGTAGGGAAAAGTATTTCGAATTAACGTCAATTTCAATAAGTTGTTATCGTCCGAAGCTACACATACAAATGTATAACCCAGAGCCTAATTAGCATCGGTTTTTTCGCTCCGAGTCGAACAATGGCACAGAAATAATCAAATTGTAATTAACTTTTTTGCGGAGGTTTTCCATTCAGGTCGGACGATTTTTTAAAATAGATTCGATAATGTCTTCATTGATTATACAGACTTCTCTCGGTAATTAATTGGACGCGAGTGAAATAATACCAGGTTAGGGTTACGATTGGAATTTTTTTCCAAGTCTTTTGCTCGGATGAATATGAATTACATTCGAGTATAATTTTTACTCCTCGAATTACAGCAGCGGTTAATTCGCTGATGCAGGATGAAAACCGATACATTGCGATAAGTTTTCCATCGTAATTCGCAATGCCTCTTATCAAATTCCGAGCCGAGTGTTCTACGTTGAAAAAAATACGTACTCGAAGTTCGTCGGTTTGTTGGTTCAACATTCCGCGACTCGTTTCCATTTGTGACGAAAAATTTTTCAAAGCGATGAAAAATCGTACGATTGCGTAATGTTTTCGAGTGTACCGCCATCGATGAGTCATCCAATCGTGATGAAAAATTTTACGAAGCCGATGGTAATTACGATTTCAAAGAAATATCGGGATTATTTTTGCAGAATATCGGTGTATTTTTTCTCGATTTGTTTACCGAGAGTCGACAATTTTCTATTGTACGTGAGTGTGCGAAATTTTGTATCAGTTCAGCAGATCCCCCCATATGCTTGGAAATCACGTCATCACGAAGGTGATCTAGTTCTCATGATAACGTAACATTCGCGATACTGTGATTAATCATTTATCTATATAAATGTAAATATTACACGTATTAAATATTCGTAGACTCAGAGGACGATTAATTTACTTAAAAGCCAATATACCAGCTTGCGATGGTAATTAAGAATTCAACTGCAGAGCTATAAGTACACCAGCTAAACGGTTCCCATTCAATATACCAGAGATATCGCCCTTTATGAATAAACCCCACGACTCCATTATCCGATGATTAGAAATTATTATTGTGCTGTTCTTCGTTCTGTAAGGTAGAGATACAGATACGGTATTTTAAATAAGCTCGTTTCGTAATACATTCTCGTGCATGGTCCAAGTGGAAGATGTGCGCGAAATGTGCTCGTATATCGCGCTGTAATTGTTTACCACCCGTTGACCGTTGTGTATTACTTTCTTAAATTGTACCAACGGTTTGGTTGCGATCGCAGCTTTCATTCAAGACTTTCTTTTCGATTCTCTCGACGAGGATGGCGTCTGGTTTTCGAAATAATTTATTGTCAATGCGAGGTTTTATGCATGGTTTTTACGACGACGAAGAGTGTAATTTATAAAATTTTCGCCGCGAGGATGGTAATAATTTTGAGTGGATTGGGAGGGGAGGTGGAAATTTTTGAGAATTCTGTGAGGGTACCTGAATGCGTCGAAGTTTTTCAAATGCTCAAAATTGGATTATAATTTTGGAAAAATTTGTTCAAAAAATGTAATGAAATTTTGTTGGAATTATTTTTGACGAAGCTGAAAAATGGTCGAAACTGGTTTAAAAAGGGGATAAATTGATTTGAAAATAAGTTCCATGACTTTTTTCAAATGTGGTAAATAATGGCGAAAAAAAATTTGAAAAAAATGAAATTGAAAAAAAAAATGAAATTGAAAAAAAATATATTCCTAAAAATTGTTGAAATTGTTTGAAAATACTCAAAACTGTTGAAATTGCTGTAAAAATCAATAAAATAATTGAATAAGTGTTTGAAACTCTTCAAAAGTATCAAATTTGTTTTAAATTTGGTAATAATGATTCAAATTTTCATAAAAAAATTGTAAATAGTTTAATTGCTGAAATATTTTTTAAAAAACTATTTAAAATCAATGAAAAATTACTAATTCAAAACTCGAGCAGCATTGGAAGAAATCAATCAAAAAATCTTGTTTCTTTCTGTAATGATTTTTTTACTTATTATAAATCAGTGGAAAAAATTGCTGGAAAATTATTGAAAATTCACTGAAAAATGAACAAAATATTTGAAAAATTGCTGGAAAATCAGTGAAAATTCACTGAAAAAAATGAACAAAAGATTTGAAAATTTGCTGGAAAATTGGTGATTTTTTTTTTTAAAAAGCATCAAAAACCTGCTGATAATCGAAGAATTTTGCTAATTTTTCCCTGTGTGTGGTGCAATTCTTACTTTCACTGATTTGAAATGAGTGAATAGAGTACAGAAATCGAAAATTGCACAAAAACATCAATAAACTGATGTAATTGTCCTTGTAAAAATATTCCAAATAACATCTTATCAAATTTTGAAAATTAGACAAAAGTACGTAGGTACAGGTACTCAAAGTCTGAGATTAAAAATGGTCAAAACATGAAAAAAATTAATTGTAAGCTTGGATACCAAAACCATTCTTGTTGAAAAAAATTTGGTTTTTGAGTTGCGGTTCTCTCCTGATTCTACTCCTTCTGAAAGTTCCAAGAGTAGTGTCAACCCAAAAAACAATTTTTGACACCTAAACGTGGTTTCCATATCCAAGCTCATATTTGTTTCACTGTTTTCAGCTAATTTTCATAGAAACTTGATACTTTTGTTTCATTTTGTGAATTTCTTGGATTATTTTTAAGAAAAGTCACTGCACATTTTTGATCAAATTTTTCGTCATTTTTATATGATTTCTACAATTCCCCCCCTCCCCATTTTAGAAGATTTTTAATAAATTTTATTGAAATTTCAACATTTTATTAATTATACGGATTTTTATGATCTGAATTTTCCTTTTATTCATTCTGAATCAATGAAAAAAAATAAATAAATAAAAATACTGAAAAACAGGAAAAATTGCAGTGCAATAAAAATTTAAAAAATTGATTGTATTCTAGCTAATTTTTACTCATTTTTCATTCAGCTTCACTAATTTTTAGTGTGTTTTGTCAACTTTTGGTGACTGTTTTTTCTCAATTTTTCCAACTATTTTTTACAGGTTTCCTTTCATGAAAATTATTCTCTGATTTTTTTCTTTCTGTTTATCAATGATTTTTCACTGATTGTAGACAAGGAGGTATCAATTTTAGTGGCATTTTAAACAAATTTTGAGGCAAAATCATACATTAGGATGACTTTTTTCTGAAAATGGAAAATTTATTCGGTGCATTTTTTATTGGAAAAATTAAGTATTACAATAAAGTTTGAAAATTTTCGATGATATTTCATTTCAAATTTGAAAAAGAAAAAAGTCATTTTTTTGAGTTGAAAAATCTAGATGAAATTTCATGTTTTCCAAAAATTTTGAATTTCAACCCTCCTCTTTGAAATTTCAACTTTATTTGTCCTTGATGAAAAAAATTCAATTTTGTGATTATTATTTTCAATTACATTTTTTCCTGGCATACATCATGGTTGGAAATCAGAAATTCTGGGCATTCGGAATTTTTCGACTGAAATTCAACGATTTGTTCTCAATTTTTCGTCAATTGTAAACAAATTTTGTAAAAGAATCTGCCGCATCCCCCCCCCCGCCCATGAAATCAGTAAAAAAATAATTGAATTATTAGTAAAATCATTTTAAAAATCGGCGAAATTCTCAGAAAATTTGTTCATTTTACTGATTTTTCATTGCTTTTACCTACTGTAAGTAATTCTGATAGTTCATCAGTGATTTTTCACTGATTCAGCGTGAGAGAAAATTTCTAATGATATTCAAAAAATGTAATTTTGTACAGTTTTACAAAATCATATCGAAATTTCATCACTTTTTTCATCATTTCCAATACTTGATACTAAGTTCGACAATTATTTGTACATTTGGAACAATTTTCAAAGCATTTTCAAATTTTATTGCCAATTTTTTCAACATTTCAAAGTTTTTTTTTTAAATAAAAAATTCAAATTATTTCTGTTCCTTTTTTATGTTGAAACACGGCATGATTTACGAGAACGAATGAAACGAATAAATTCACCATCCCGCGACATGGGTATTATTCGGCAGGCATCCCGAAATTTCCTTTGGAGGTCGATATCGAAATTTTTTCCCAATTTTTATTATCTCCTCGCGCGGATCCGTAAGAAGATTTATTTTATTAGTAGAAATATTCGAAGAATACAACGTAGCATCAGGTTGTAAATAATTTTCGACTATTTAATCGACTTTTGATGAGATTTTTCTCATTCGTTATTGACGGTTTATTTGATTTTTTATACGCGTATGAAACCGGTTTCCTCGTAACGTCTACCGATGCCGATGTATTCGCTGAAATCGATTCACACTTCCTTTCAAGGTGTAAGTTCTTTTGTTTGGGAATTGAATTTTACTTTGTCAGAGTGAGAGGAGGATATAAAACCGGGAGGATATACGATATTAAGAAAAAAAGACCTAGGTGTAAATGGAATAATGGTATAGAGGTAGAGATAGCATAGTTACATAGATGTTACCACATTGGACGGCATGGCAGTCTCTATGTGGTATGAAACAACGCGTGTTTTAAAAAAATTCAGAACTTTAGCGTCGAAATAGAAAGCGAGAGTAAACATGTTTGCTACAAGTGTAAAATATTTTTCGAATCGAAGCACATGTGGTAAAACGTTTACGCACTTGGTCGATATAAGGTGAACCAAAAATAACTCACGCTTTTGTTCGTAATATGTATGATGGATATTGGATGGTGAATCGGATGAAAAAAATTGTTCCGAAGATGTAATATTCACGATGAACTATGATGGGTGGTTATTTTTGGTTTGTGATCTGAGATGTGGAGAGTGTATGTAGATATAGCAGTACTCATCTTATATTATACGTACTATGCGATGGTGTAATAATCTTTGAAATATAGATTGTGTTCTAGTTTTTTCTCTCTTTCTGACTCCTCGGTAGGAAAAAGAGAACTCTTAATGGAGTTCGATCTATAAAAAACGCGCGGCAATTTAACTAATACAAGATTTATTAAAAATATATTCCATGGAAAGAAAATAGCTACTAAGGTAATTGCCATATGTGAAATATCCTTGAATGTTACGTTGCTCTGTGCTAATTATGTGGGTAAAGATTCGATCAGTTGAGACGACGTTGCCACGTTGCATCGACTTGATACTTATGAGAGACTTGATGGTTGATGCGATTCGTGATGTTTATTTATTTATTTTCTTTCTTTCTTTTCCTCACATACGTATGCGCTTTTTAAACCGGCGTGCGTATTTTTTCAACAACGTTCGTCAAGTGTACGATGTACACCACGTGAATGCTCAAGGTGATTTGTATCTTTGTTATGTCAATTTCGGAGTCGAAATTTTTGTCATTTTGGTTAACTTGGTTGTGTTTATGTTCAATGTGGTGAAGATGTGTGTAAAGTAAGCTTGGAAATTGACGTCGTAATAAATCGTTAATCGTTTGTGGGAGTTGTCATCTGCACGAGGCAAATGTGTTTCGATATCCAAGTTTAAGGTGTGGGGTTTAGCATGCGTCAGGTGTCAGGTGTAGAATTGTGTGTGGGGTACTTGGCAACGTTGCGTGGCATCTGTGTTTTGGCTTCGATGAGGGGGAAGATGGAAGAGGGGATGATTTTGGGTAGAAAATTAATATGAATGTGTACAGATGTAGTTCATTTGGAAATATTTTTTTAATATTGGTATATTTTGGGTAGTGAATTCATGTGTGTGGCTGAAATGAATTCATATTGCATGTTTGGCAACGTCGAATTGGTTTCAAAACTCTGAGCTATTTTCAATTGATTGTTTTTTTTTTCTTCAAAAGTAATAAAATCGATTATGTGAAGTACAAAAAATGTGATTTTTTTCTCGATTCAAGAATCTCACAAAGTTACCATTTTTGATCGTGAAATTTTCAAAAAAAAAAAAAAAAAAATGAAAATTGAAATGGCCAAAATACTGAAGATTGCCTGTTTGTAAAAATTTGTATTGTAGAAATTCGCAATAAAATAAAAAATATATTTTCTCTTAGAATTTTCTAAAATGTTTCCTTGGAAAGTGTTTGCTCAAAGGGATAAACCTGGATTTGGAGAAAGAAACACGAGTGAAGTATGGGGGAGGGGGGCGCTTATGAAATATGTACCAGCTACCAGGAAACCTCAAGATGAGTATCAACTGTCAAGAACAGAGTAAAAGGGAAAATTTTGAAAAAATAAAACTAATCCTTTCAAACTTTGTAAAAAATCATGTTCAAAAATATGTTTGTATTGAGTACTTGGCAACGTTGCATAAACTGATATTAGATTTTCATTTTCAGTAGGTATTTTCTATGATAATTCTCAAAAACATTTTGTTCTCTTTCGTCCCCCTGTTTTTTTTTGGAAACGTTTCAGATTTTTTCCAATTTTTGGAATTTTTAAATTTTTCAAAATTTTTATCAATTTTATATTTTATTGAAAAAAATGTTTGATTATCTAGTTGGGAAAAATTTTCAAAAAAATATGCACAAAATTTTTTCAAATTCTAAATTTTAAAAAAATTGAAGAAGAATGAAAAATTGGAAGAAATATTGAAACATATTAAGTTAAAATTTCTTTTAAAATTATGAAATTGAATTTTTTTAAAAATTTGCATTAAAAAGTTTTACAGATTGGATTGGAAAACCCGGATTCATAACTGAAATCAAAATTGAAATTCGGACAAAATCGTAACCGTAACCGATATTAAAATAACTTTATCACTCTAAGAACGAAATTGATCTGAATTTTTTTTCTCCTGGAAATTGAGACAGACATTTTTTTTTTTTACACCCAAGAAATGTTTTTTTTTGACAATTTGGCAACGTGTGGCCTGATATGAACTTTCAGAAATCGTATGCATGATAAGCAAGGACCGGATATGTATGTTCCAAAAAACGCAAAATATGTACATATTTTATGCGCTAAAAAAGGGCAAAATATGCAAAAATATGTGCTAAAAACTCGAAATATGTGAAAATATGTGAATACGATATGGGTATCAAAAAACAGCTTTTTTCAATCTTGTCATTAAATTATCACTCAAAGTGCTGAAATATTATTCATTTTAGGAAATTTTGACTGATTTTAGTAATTTCTTATTGATAAAATCGATTTTTAATTCAAAATAAAAAGTATTTACTTTTTCAAAAAAAAAAGTTGCAACAGGAATTTTCATTTCTCAGACAGAAAAAAATTAAAAAATTAAAAAATTAAATTTTGGGTGATAAGTACGAAAAAAAAAGAGTAAAACAGATAAAATGAGTAAAATATGCCCAAAAACGTGAAAAATGGTCAAAATATGGCCAATTATGCGCCAAACATGGCAAAATATGTAAAAATATGCGTTTATACCTAAAATATGCAAAAATATGCGCTAACATATGGGGCTCAAAATACTCAGAATTTTTTGAATCGTAAAGAAACCGCCGATATGCGCGATAGGAATGCTCACAGAAAAATATGTTTTTACATATTTATCCGGTCCTTGATGATAAGTATATGGCATTATTTTGTATCAATTCCTTTGATGAACTTTTTAAAATTCGGTTTTTCTAAGGGTATTATGGCAAAAAAAATTCATTTATGCTTAAAAAAATTTGTTCTTATCGGTGCATCTGCATGATCTAAGGAAGCTCCTCCTATTATTATATTTTCAATTGAAATCAGTTTTCTTAGTTCAGCGTCAGAAATCTGTTTCTTTTGAAAATTTGGCAACGTTGCATTTCAACAGATGATGTTGATTTATTTTAGTATTTTTGTGATCATGTTCAGTTATATCAACTCCCAGTGTTTGAACTTTTCATGAGAAGGGGGATAATTTTAAAAAAAAATCAGTTATTCGACGAAAATCCGTCTTTACTGAGCCTTTGGCAACGTCGCACATGCCAAAATGAGCTTATTTCACAATTTGTTTGACATGAAACTTAATGTTATGAACTCTAGTCTATCTTTTTGATATATTATACGTACTTTCTGCGTTTTTTTTTTTTTTTTTGAAGGTTAGGATGAAATTCTTCAGCCATGTCAAAATCTGTGTACCTATATTGAGTAATTGGCAACGTTGCATCGATTTTTTTTTTAGTTTTTCAAAGACATTATCCAGTTGAGAATAATTTCTGATGTTGACTGTTTGTGATATGGGAAACAGCTACATTGAAATTCGATTCTCTTGCCATTCAAAATATTACCTACCTAGTTGAGGAAATTATGGCAACCCTGTCAAAAAATGATTTCAAGTACTTACTAAATAATTTGATTTTACTTCCCGATTTTTCGAGTGATTTCTATACTCAAAATAAATATTTAGACATCATTGAAAAGCTTTTAATTTATACTTACGATGTTTTCCTTGTGATTGCTCTTCATACTTACTAATGAATAACATGAAAATTGACATTTCAAAACAAAGTTTCTGTTTATTATTTCGTCATTTTTAGTCGTAGATCGTAAACGTGATTCAAAAATTCAGAATGACGAAATTGTGTTGAAATATTCAACGAAAGATAAATATCTTGTCGAAGAAGCAAAACTGTTATCCGCAGTGTTTCTAGAAATGAATGAAAATGATTGGTCGAGCATCTCAAATAAAGAATATCTCCTCAACCATTTTTTTTTGATTTTTTCACTCTGACGTGGTAATAATTTCTGAAAAATCCTACCCACCATCCAAGTATTTTGGTAACCCTTTATCCCACTCAATTTTACCAACACCTGAACGGTAATTTTTCCATCGAAAGCGATTAAATTAGTCGGCCGAATAAATGGTATATTCGTATAATGGCGGCAATCGAATGATAATTTCAAAGCAAACGTAATCCATTTGATGAAATAGTACAAAATGAGGGAAAAAATTGACGAAAAAGTGTTGATTCGAACGAGATTTAATACCGGCACGATTACATCACTGTACTATGCCATTATCTAACCAATGGTTAAAAATATCTTCGGTATACCTAGTTGACTGTAAAAACGTATAGATTACCATAGTCGATAATTAGCTTTAAAAAATCCTCCGTATACAAACTATACACGTGCAAATCGCATAACCAATACAAACAAATCAGAAAAAAACCTCAACTCGAGAGGAAATCAGAAAAAATGCAATCACTAGTGAAAAAATCTCTCACCGAAGCTAATCTATACAGATAAAAAACACGGTTTGAAACAAAAACTCATTCCAGCTCGATGCTGGTAATTGATTGTGAATTCAAATCCACATCCGTGCCAGAGTCACAGCTCGTACAAGGGGTTGAGCCAGTATAAAAGGACGAAATTGATACGAAATTAGTAATAATCGTGCATGTGTAGAAACGGTTGACGACACCGTGGAAAGGTACGTTTGCACCTGTTTCCTTCCGGTTTTCGATACTCGTCGGATGGCAACCTACCTGCCGTGTACCTGTACCTACGTACAGACCAGTATGTACGATGGTAATGGTAATGGTAGATACAGGATGTATTATTGTTAACCGACATCAGCTGTCGGAGACAAAGCTCGATGACGAAGTTGACTCCAACGAACGGAAATCATGAATGTATGAAGAGCAAGTACTCCGACCAGAACACCCTTTTGGGAGTGATTTCGAAAAATACGTTTTTGATTTTATCGCTAGCTCGTACTCGAGTATTTTTTTTGGATGTCGGACGATCCATAAGTAGATAGCCTTGATGTGTATTCTCATCACGCGTCTCCTATTATAAAATTATTTCGGTCGTGAGTCAACTTTTGACCAGGTCTAAAGCTCTCTATGGATCGAGTACCATATATCACCCGCAGAGGCGATTTTCCAAGGGAAGTTGGACAAGTCAGACTTTTCAAAGATGGAGATTTTTTTAAACCAATTTTTTGATCAAATGTGTCTAGAAAAATATACGAATTAAATTGAATTCCATCCGAAAATAAGGTAGCCTGTGTACTTATTTTTGCCATAAATTGGATTTCAAGTAAAATTTCTGAAACCTAATTTCTTTCTATTCCGAATTTCTTAAATCACTATTTATAATTTTTTTTTCTTCAAAATTGTATCCATTTTCAATGTTTGAAGTAGTAAAATTAATTCAAACCAAATTTTTTTAAACATATTTTTCCAATCTTAATTTTTCTGTTTTTTTTTTCTAATTTTATTTTCATATTCTAAAAAATTCCCAAGTAACAATTATTTAGTCGAAAATCAATTTTTTTTAAAGTCTAAATTCAAAAAAAAGGGGAATATTTTGAGAAATTTCAAGAAATATGAATTGAATTATTTTTAAAATCTAAGTTGGAAAGATTTTGAGAAAATATGAATTAATAAGGGTAAGGTGCCCTATCTCCGACCCCCTTTTGAAAAACTGTCTCTATCTCTGAACCGTTTGGGTCAAAAATTTTCGAAATAGGCTTAAAAGATACCTTGAAGTGTCTACTACAAGTACCCAAAAGGTTGGGGCTCAAAAATAATTTTAAATATTTTTTACGATTTTTTCCCCGAAGGAAGTCAAAAATCGATTTTCAAAATTTGTGTTCCTAATTCCGACCCCCCTCCCTAATTGGACGGGTAATGATGCAATTTGTCGATTTTTTTTTTTTTGGTTCCTTTCTCACAGATGAACAAAATGGGTCGAAAACGACAACTCTGCAGTAAAAACTCGCGGAGAAAATTGGAAAAAACAAAATCGCGTTCAAAACAACAGATTATATAGGGGGTTGGAGTTAGGACACCATAAAACGAAAACTTGAGTCAAAAAATTTTGGTACTTGCTGCGATCAATCTCCAAAACCAATTGCACCAATCGATGGGCAATTAATTCAATTTTCGAAAAATATTTTCAAAATATTTTTTTGATAAAAACTTTTTTTTTAACGAGCGCGTAACATTTACAGCGTGCGACAGTTTAACGACTTCAATTTTCAACTTTCTCGATTTTCTCAAAAAATTTTGACTTCCGAGACGTCGAGTTTGTCTCATTATGTTTATCTGCGATAAAGGAATACAAAAAAAAATTTCCCGGTAGATTGCATCATAAACGAACGAAATCGAGAGGGGGTCGGACTTAGGACAGGGGTCGGAGATAGGGCACCTTACCCTTATTCGTTGAAAATGTTTCCAAATTCCAACTTGGATTTCTTCAATTTTTAAAAAAATTTTGTCCAACCCTAAAATGATTCAGGGTGTCTAACGGTCAGTATAGTCAGTACTTTTGCCTAATTTACTCGGAAAGTCAGTACCTATTTTTGAAAAAAAATTCAAATAAAAAAACATTTTCCCTTGAAAAATAAGAGATTTTAAGATTTTGCCTCTTCTTAAATACTAAAATATTGATCAAGTAATGAAAAAATGTCTAGATTTTGAATTCTATTTTTTTTCAAAAATTTTCATTCTCGCTTCGCTCGGGCTCAGGAAATTTGCACAATTTTATTTTCATAATAATGGTGTGAAACTTTTTCACTTCCAACCTAAACAATTATTATTCTCAAATGAAAGAAAGTTCCTTCTTATTTATCAAAGGACTCGATGATAATCTCGATTGGAACTTTCAAAAATGTTACGATTTTTTTGGAGGCAAATCAGGAAATGAATCAATAGATATCTATTTTTTTTTAGAATTCAAAAAGATTCTGAATGCTATTTTTCCAAAATTTTGGCTCAATCAGAGTTCAGTCAGATCTGGAGAGAGGGTGTACAGGGGAATACGAATGAAAAATGTTCGCCCTCATTTCGCTGTGGTAGTATTTATTCAGATCTTTCAGTTAAATATTACTGATTTTCAATCAATTTCTAATTTGTCAAAAAAATCAATAATTTTAACTGAAAAATCAGTGAAAAGTGACTGATTGGAAATAATATGAAAAATTAGCAGAAAGTTCACCTATCAACAAAATTTCATTTTTTTCGAATTTGTATTGAAAAATTTCGCTCTTGCTTAATGTATGTTCTGTTTTTTTTTTTGGGGGGGGGGCTCAGAAAAATCATTCCAAAAGTCATTCCAAAAAGTCAGTGTAATAGTTGTTTTGTAATCGTCTTCTCTTCTTAATCTGTACTGCATATTCCTCGATAAATAATTTTTAAAAAAAAGTCAGCATTTTTGCTCAATAAAGTTGGACACCTTGTTAAACCAATTTTTTGGTAAAATGTGCCCAGAAAAATATACGAATTTAATTGAATTCCATCCGAAAACTAGGAAGCCTGTGTATTTATTTTTGCCATAAATTGGACTTCAAGTAAAATTTCTGAAACCTAATTTCTTTCTATTCCGAAATTCTTAAATCACTTTAATTATAATTTTTTTTTTCAAAATTGTATCCATTTTCAATGTTTAAAATAGTAAAATCAATTCAAATCAATTTTTTTCAACATATTTTTCTAATCTTAATTTTTCTATTTTTTTTTTTTTTTTTTTCTAATTTTCATGTTCTAAAAAATTCCCAAGCAACAATTCTTTAGTCTGAAATCAATTTTTTAAAAAGTTGAAACTCAAAAAAAAAGAGGAATATGTTGAGAAATTTCAAGGAATATGAATTGATTTTTTTTTTGAAATGCAAGTTGAAAAGATTTCTAGAAAATATGAATTGATATTCGTTGAAAATGTTTCCAAATTCCAATTTGAATTTCTTCAATTTTTCTAAAATTTTGTCCAACCGTAAAACGATTGTTTTTTTTTCAAATTCTCAAACAATATGTTTTCAAAAGTTCTTTACATTGAGTAGGTAAAGGAAATGAAATTCAAAAGTACCTAATAATAAATACAAGAGACTTGGACATATTCAATTTCTTTTCATTTTTTTGGGGGGGGAGGGGGGGGAATTTGTACCTATTAGAAAGATTTTGAAAAATTCCAGGGTTTCTTTAAACTTCCCGACTTCCACAGATTTTCTCTTCCAAAATCGTCACTGAGACTTCAGATGAGCTTTAAAATTCCATAGATGATTCTAGGGGTCATTCGATTGAATCCTGGGTACCATATGCAATACTGAATTTAATCAGCGAATTGTCTTATGCTGGGAGGTAAAACGGTGCAACCGATTAATTCATAACCGTCGAAAGAGAACCGGTTTAGGAGCTAAACCGTCCGACGATTCCGTGTATAGTACTATTTTACTATACAATAAAAGTTACTTACTTGAATTTCTTATATAATTCTGGTCGCGGGGGAACGGTATTCACGACGAAGCGCAACTTTTATACACGTATTCGCCTAAGTGACGGAAACCAGTATTTAAATCGATGATAATTTCATTATCAACGGATGCAAATTTTTCAATCCTGTCTCGAACTGGTTTGCCAGTTTGGGTGAATACTTTTTTTTTTACGCACGACAATAATGAATGAACTATTGAGTCATTGACCCAGTTATACCAGAGGTTGTAGCTTTGCAGTGCAGTTTGCGTATAGTAAGTTTTGACCACTTTCTCAATGACCTTGAATGATGTTTTATAGGCATGTGGGACTTGTACGTTTCTATGTCGAATTGAATTTCCACTGCGAGCAAACATATAGTACACGTAATGCTGTAAATATTTGGAAAAAGACTCTCGTTAGCGTGAGAAAAGCAGAAAGTTTTAATGTAGTTGGAACAAGTGGCTGAAAATTTCATTTAATTAACTCATTTCTTTGTTTCCTCGAACACTCACCTCTATATCCAGGCTCGCCTATGCGTCGTGTTAAAATTCAAACACGTTTGGGTATCTGAATTTGTGAGTATAATTTATGCGTACATTGTGTTCCCTTCGAAGAGACCATTTTTACTTATTTTCGATAACGAAAAATAAGAGTAAAAGATGAAGAAAAAAACCATTTAATACGATACCCTGCCAACCGTGAATCCGGTACAATTGACCATGATACGATATGTGTACAGCCTATTCCACGCTGTACCTGCCTACTGTATCTCATTTTGTTCTAGACCGTTTTTTTTTTTTTTCAGCTTTGGTTACCAACGGTGACCCTAATAGCTCGCTAATGCGTTCATTTAAATTCAATACTTACTGGGAAATTGTTTTATTACACCTAGGTTCATTTTCTTCCCCTATGCAGCGTAGGACGCGAAAATTAGTCCAGCTCGTTTGAAAATGGTAACTTGAGCTCGGAATTACATTTTTATCGTGATAGAGGCTACCTGGTAATTAGAGTATTGCGAATGGTGGCTGGAATTGGCCATATGTTCGAGGAGCTGCGTGTAGTAAATTACTCGATGTATTTGGTGGAATTACGGGTGTTGATGGTGGAGGCAAAAGAAGGATAAAGGTGACATATTTCACGGCGCTGGGTATACAATTTTATTAACATGAGAAATACCTACCGCAGGATACGGTTCAATGAAGGTACCACGATTGCGGATACAGATACGAATTTTTGGAGTGGGGGAATGCCATGCTTTTTCAAGATGATTTTGTGTTTGGTTCGAAGGAGGAATGAGTGGTATAGAGATGTGGCGAGTTTGGGTTTGTTGTTGTTATGCTGCCAATGAGGTGATTTTGCTTTAATGTAGAAAGTGTAACGGTGTTTTTCACTGTTATGAAATGATTTTATTCTTCGATTTTTTTTTAGATGTTTTGAAGTTTGAAGTGGAGGGAAAGGGGGGGCTGAATAGCTCAAATCGAAATGGGAAAACAGACTTATGCTCATAATGAAAGTTTCAGAAAAAAATTATTTAGGAAGTTTTATAAATTATTTGAATATTTTATTGATTGATTGTTTATTATCGATGCTTTTTTTTAAATAAAATATTCAATAATTCAATTTTGTCGATCATCGGATTATAAATTATTATATTTTTGGCTGCAAAAAAAATTATTACAGCAGGAAAATAAGTTTTACAAAATTATTTAAAAAATGTGTTCCAATTCACAAAATAGATGAAATTTATTTCTGTGGTAAGATTTATCATTTTTTGGATTTCGTTTTCGTAACTTTCTTCTTTTTTTTTCGTGTACAAATTTTCAAACAATTGGAAAAAATGTTCCAGCTTTTCAAAGAAAATTGGACTAATGTGAGGATAAAGAGAAAGATGAGGAGGGGGTCACATAATGAGTTGTGAGTTGTTGAATTTTGTTCAGAAATACAAGATAGAAAATTATATTTTTAAGATTTGAATTCAAAGAATTTTCTTAATTAAGTTTTCAAAAAATTGAAAGAGATTGCGTTTTGTGAATACCTACATATTTTTACCTCAGAAATTATTCATTGATTCTCAGCTCATCCTGTTGTTTTTTTTTTTTTTTTCAAATATGAAACTTATTTTTTTCTTGGTTTTCCAGAAAGGGAAATGTTGGTAAAAAAACTTTGGAGAAATAGTGTCTTTTTGGTAGCTATAGCTACATTTGACCAAAAAAAATTTTCTCAATTTTTTCGAAACTTTTTCAAAACTTGAGAAATGTTACTTGAATGCAAATTCAGATCCTAGAAAGCGTATTCCAATGAAAAAAGTGCTCAAATTATTAATGTTTTTAGTACCAACCGGTATGTTGATATTTACCAAACAAAGTTTCAAAGCTAATTTTTCAACGGTTTTTATATTTTTTCCACGCAAAAATGAAATGAAATGGAGGTTCGTGACATTATTTCTGCCCTTCCAAAATAAATAAATAGACAATTCAAAATGATATCTGTGTATTACCTATTTGAAATTTTTTAAAGCTGCAAACTGTGAAAATCTTTGAATTTTGATTTTGATGGAAATGGTAATTTTTTGGGAATCTGCGAAAAAGGAAAGTCTTCGGGTGTTTCTGTCTCATTTTAGTTTCCTTACACTATTTTTACCATTTTTAGTTCAATTTTTTGAATGATAACTGAAGTACGTCTTGAAATTTTGAGAACTCTCTGATCTCTGAACAATTGGTGAATAGAATATGAATATTCTGGAAAAAAGAAATATGGTGATGAATTTTAATCTCAAAACATTATTACAGATTCTGGTGTGGTAAGAGGGTCATTTGGCTTCTATGTGGTGGAACTTGATCAAAATATTCATGTCATTCGATTTGTGTTGGTAAAAAAATGACTTTACAGCACTATTTTTTAATAAAAATTTAATGTTATTTTATTAAGTTTTAATGTTTTCTTGTCATAATTTTTGATGTTTTTTGGTCAAAATTTGATATAATTATGAGTGAATTTTTAGATGCCCCAAAATACGTGCTTTACAGACTAAAATTTTTATTTGCGCGAAATTTCAATCGATTTTTTCAAAATTTGAACTTAAATAGAGGTAGGAGGGGGGAAGGGGAGTACCTTGAAATTTTTCTAGATTTTTTCAGTTACGTTAAGACCTTGAATTCCTTTTTGAAAATTTAAAATCGCCCTGGGAGACACAATTTTGTGAAGAGCTGGAAGATAATTTTTTCCAACGCTTTTCAATGTATTTCACTCTTCTAAAAATTTTTTTTAGATTTTTTTCAAGTAGCGGAAGTTGAAAAAACCAACGTCGTTGATAATTTTGTTCCAATAAATACTGCTGTTTGTTTTTTTGAGTATTTGACCAATTTGCATAATCGAAAAAATCTGAGAAAATTCTGATAGGTATGAAATAAATTGAAAAAAATTAGGAGAAAGTTATCTTTCTGCTCGACTCAAAATTTTACCTTCCAGGGCGATTTCAAATTTTCAGGTCATTGAAGTGGTTAGAAAAATCTGAAAAAATGTCAGAGTATCATTTTCCAGAAAGTACATCTACCTACCATGTATTTAGTTTAAAAAAAAATCGATTGCCAAATCGCGGAGATGGAATTTTTTTGGTTTGGAAATCACGTATTTTGGAGCCCCGATCCCCCCAGGGGTGAAATGAAAATTCGCTCTCGCGCTCTAAAATCTTTATCAATTTCTCATACTTTTTATGACTGCAAGTAACTCATTATTTTGCAATAAAAAAAGTCAATGAGAAATTGAATGGTGAAATTTTCACTTTTTTTTTTTCAATCTAACAGAATACCTTAGATTCATCGTGTCAGCAGTCCTCAAAATCAAAATTTGGTCTCCAGTTTTAAAGACACCCCCTCCCCCTCAGCACTGAAAACACCTTAAAATTTTTGAACTCATCGGATTCACGCCGTTCATCTCCATAATCACCACCTTTCAAAAAATCATCCCAAAATTGATCAAATTCTGTCAAAAACATGTGTTAAATTTTTCCACATCATTTTTTTTTTCATTTTCTTCTGTTCTCATCATCATTCTTTCCCTCTTCCAAACTCGAAATCTCTGAACAAAATCCGTTCAATTTTCGTGACACAAATCGCCACGTCCAGAAGCCAATTACCAGCACATTTCGAAGTAGAAAATATTACAAAAATATACCCACCCACCATCATAATCATAATCTCCAACCGCCTCATCACAAAGGTGAAAAAATATTATTTAAAACGAATATTATAATTAAGACGAAGACAAAATACATTCTTTCGAATCGCGCCTTTCAAAATACCTACCGTGTATTCTTTCCCGACGCGTTCAAATCGTCCGAAGAGAAGAAAAAAACATCCCAGCCCAACCACGTCTAAACACCAGAAGCAGTAACATTCGGTATACTTCTAATGATCAACCTACTCCGAAAGTCGAAAAGCGTAACCGCAAACGTTTTTCATTTTGTTCATTAACAATTTCGTATACCATACCATACGTCATACGTATAGAGAACTATGACTACGCAGCAAAGCCGTCCATCTTACTGGCCAATGCGGCGCTGTTTTTTCGAATTCTTCAACTTGACCATATAGAAGAAAGCCTCCTACATGCGAATGGTGCTCCTACATGGGCCGGTGCCGGTGCTGCGGCAACCTACATACGATTCAATCCTCGTGGCTGCCGAGTCCATTTTTATCACTTTCGTTTATTCAGAAACCGATTGAAACCAGTTTTAATTGAGTAGTAGGATTAAGGTGTGATTACCTCGGAGAGATAATCAGATTGCGAATACGATTATCGCTCGGTTCGCAGCTACCGATAATTCTGTGAGATGGACGTTATGTAATGGACTGAAAAACCCATGTTTCCGTTTTTTTTTTGATCGGGTCAAGAATGTCACAGGTGTTGAGACGCGACCAACAAACCGAATAATGGAATGAATCATTCATCGGGTTAAAGATAAAGAAATTCCAACGAGGTTCGAATTCGAATTCGATGGTGCAACGTTGGCTGCATATGCTTGAAACATGTATACGATAAAAGAAGTGTTAAAAATAATGTACATTCTTATCGTTTCGGACCGAGTACAACGTTGAGCCAACATTTTGTACTTGTGTCATCGTCCAAATGGGAATCTATTTGGACGATGAAAAATTACCCACGTTTTGCAAACAGTCCGCAGAGGTGGGTAATTTTCGACTGTGAAATTTGCACTGAAAACGAACAGCAGCAGGAAACCGAGATATGTTTCGATTGACATCGAGCTCATCAAATAATTATTTAAGACCTTGTGTAATTTAAATTGTATACTACTCGAGTCATACTGTGATGTAACACCCGCTTATTATTAGTCACATTGTGGCCATCTAAGAGAAGAATTTTATAAAGCGAAAGCGTAGGCGAATGATAAAAATTTTAATTGATGTGGTACACACAACCGTCCCTGTCCACGCGTAGATACCTAAACCTATATTTTAGCCATGGAAAAAAATTGGAACAAGACGGTGTTCTATTTACCAAGGGCTGGGATGGCGGAATTAACTGAAAAATTTATCGAATTTTGAAGTACTAACCTCGAATTCAAATTATGATGTTTTTATTTTTCAAAAAATTATTGAGTTTTGTTTGATTGCTCTTTGACAAAACTCTTGAAAAATTGATGGGTACCTGAGAAACATATTTTCAAAATCTAAAAATAATTGAAAGTTCACTGGGCACTGAGGGATTTTTTTAATGTTTTCAATTCAGAATGTACAATTTAAAAAAAAAACAAAAAACAAAAGTGGCTTATGAAGATTCGAATCAGAGGTGTGTGGTGGATAGAAAAAGCAAACTTGCTGTAAGCTCCATCTAGGGATGTCGGTTACATTTTCCTCGACGTTTCAAACCTCAACGATGAATGGATTTTGAATAATAACTATAAAACTAAAAAAAAAATAGTTTTTATTTTTCCTCAGAATTTACTCAGCCAATTTTTTCCAAATTTGGACCCTGATGTATCATTATTATTTAAGGACTTTTCACAAAAAAATTTACAGCTCTTCACTATCCTCTCCTCCTCCTACCCCCTCCCCCTTAAAAAATGGCTCAATATTTTCGTGGTAAAAATTGATCAAAACTAGCAGAACCCAAGTTCTATGCAGTTAATTACCATGGCAAAAATCTGAAACTAGAAATTCTGGTAGTAAAAATGTGATATTTCGTGGTCAGAATTTTTTTTTAGCTTTTTGGAAAATAAAGGTCATCAATCTTACAAGTACAATAGGAAAAAATAGTGAAAAAAATCCTTTAGGTACTTCGAGATTTTTCACGATTTGAATTTTTTGTTGGAAATTTTTCTACGATTTTTCGATAATTTTTAAAATTTGAGGCCAATTAGGTCTTACTGAAAAAAAAAAATGAATGAATTGTCCAGTGTAAAATTTGCTTTATGTAGAGTCTAATTCGCGTGTTCACTAAAAGTTGAGATTTTTAGATTTAATTTCAAAATTCAACATTCATTTTCTTGAAAATATCTTAAAAACTTGGATTTTTAGAAAAAAATTGAATTAATTCGAATTTATAGGAAGGAAATTTTATTCTCTGTAATTTATCGATTCTATTCCTTTTTTGTTTTGTTTTTTTGTTTACGACTGAGGTACCTCATTTTAGAAAATAAACTTCAAGTATCAAAAATGAAATTGTAAAATGTTAATTTAAAAATTCAAATTGGGAAAAATCTTGAAGTTATAAAGGAAAAAACAGGCTGGCAAAGTTAATCCATCAATGATTTGGTACGTAGAAGAAATTGTTGAAATTCAAACCTACATACAGAAGATTACTTTATGAACTCTCTTTTACGAAGTAGAAATCAAAAGTTACCCATTATCAAATCGCATACTCAATTTTGAGGGCAAAATATATAATCATCAGTATTGATGTCATTTTCATAAAAATTGGGGATCTCAGACTTGAAAATCAGATTCAATTTTCATTTGGAGCCTCGTGTCACATTGTAAGTACATAACTCATTGTGGAAAAGCAATATTTTGAAAGAAGAAAAATGTTTGGAAACTGGAAGTTTTCTGTTTTAATTTTTTTTTTTCAGTCGGATGAATATTTGTTTGAATGACTTTTTTGCAGAAGTTTTTTTCAGGTAAAGGATGTATTTTGCAAACTTGGGAAAATTTTTACGAAATTTTGGTTGAAATTAATGTACTAAAATTTTTTATTAGCTGTTTATCTGATTTTTTTGAAAATTTTGAAGGGATTTTGAAGACAACTGATATGATATATTTTTTTTAATTTTGGAAAATTAACATTAAAATGTTATTTTTCTCTGGGGGGGGGGGGTCTTTCCAAAATTTTTAAGACGTTAATTTGCGTCACGCCAAGTCAAAAACTTATAAATTTTTATATTTTCGAAATTAACTCAATGTCAGAAAGTCAGAAGCTGGCTTTTGAAGACATAAATTTTTATATTTTCAAATTCAACTTATTATACATATATCAGAAAGTTAGAAGCTGAAATTATTCTTCTTAGGTGGGGGTTATTCCAAAATTATGAGGACCCTATTTTGCGACACCAAATTTTTCGTGACTAAAAATCAAAAACTTATAAACTTCTATATTTTCGAAATTAACTTGATGTCAAAAAGTCACCCAAAAGTCAAAAACTGATAAATTTTTTGTATTTTCGAAATTAATTTATTGTCTGTATTGTCAAAAAGTCAGAAGCTGAAAATTAACTTGATATTAGAAAGTCAGAATGACAGGAAAATTATCAAATAGCTGGAAAAATTTTTAAAACAAATTTTTATATTTTTTTTTGAAATTAACTTGATATTAGAAGTCAGGATGAGAGGAAAAAACATATAATCCATGTTTTCAACATTTCCTTTCAAAAGAAACCTTATTTCATTTTTTGGAGGGGTTTTGAAGACCACTGATTAGATATTTTTTAAAATTGGAAATTCTTTTTTTTTCAATTTTGGAAAATTTTGAAGGGATTTTTGAAGTCCATTGATATAATATTTTTTTTTTAACTTGGAAAATCTTGAAAAAAAATCGATATTATGATATAATGATTCCAAAATTACATAAAAATGACGTATTCATCATTAAAATTTTTACTAAGATATGAAAATTTTTTGAAAAATTATTAATTTTTCAACATAATTGACATTTTGAGATTTGTGGGAAAATATTTGAATATTCACTATTCAGTATGTTGATACCTTTTTTTTGACATGATAGAAATTTTTTTGTTAAAACAAAGATGTACTAAGATCAAAATTTGAAAAATTGAAACTTAATTATTCCTGAGTAAAAAATTGAAACAATTTTTCATTTTTCAAAACCCACCCATCATTGAAATCTAAAACTCGTGAGAAAATTCATCTTGGAATATCTCTAACCCCTCAAAATATTCTCTCAAAATGAACTTCAGATCGACTCACCCTTCTCATCCACTCATGGCCTTCAATTGGTTACGAGCAAAAAATTCCGACTCTTATCGCACGTGATTCGAATCGCACCCATGGCTGATGCTATTTTCGATGCATCTTTCACTACAACCAATTCGCTGGTTTGGCGAGTGCACCGGGCATCACACAAACGTCAGCGTCACATCTGCACCGCCGTTGACGAGTCGTCGAATTAATTACTCGATAATAGGTTTTTGTACATGTTCCAGAGTATGGCAGCTAAACAAATTGCAAGCGCCGCACCGTCCCCGCGAAGGTTAAAAAATCATTTTACCAATTGCGAATTGCCATTATGAATTCCCCGTTCGCTTCTCCGGTTCTGGTAATACGCTTAGTCACATCTCTTTGCTCGAGCAGCCGGGCAGGGGGATGAGAATTGAAAAAAAAACGTAAGAAACGAAACTATGGCATCTTTTGAAATTATCTACTGCCTACATTTAATAAAAGGTATGATTAATGATTTCTTACACTTCCCACATATAATGGCATTAGACGAGAAACAATTTATTCATTAAATCCTATAAACGCGGTTAATTACCAATTAACTCGCGGTGACCTTTTTGACTTTACATTACCTTGTTTCGTGTCTTCGAATGTCATCCTCGTATTCACCATCTTAATAAGCGTTTATCTGGAAATAATTCGTATCACGTGCTGTGTGCGTAACGCGGTCCGCGCCAGCGCCAGCCACCGCTGTATAAACCATAACACCAGCACCACTATGTCAAATTATGTTAACACGCGTCCTTTGACCCTTGTTAATATTTACCACTAAATGTCTTCGATAGTTAAGTCATTGCTGTGGCTCGTGCACAGGGCGAGACGACTCCCGAGTATAAAAAGGGTGGAAAGATAAATCGCCGCTGCCTACCGCGCCCAAGACTCTTATTTCATCCCCTGCTGTAGTACGATATACGATGTTTGTGCCCCGACGATACCAGTGTGTAAGATACTATTGCACATACAACGTATAAACATCCATTCTCACAGCATCACTGTGGTAGATTTACTGGCTCTAGTAAGCCGACAGTTTTCGCGTTCAATTCTAAACCTATTTGTATACACGTAACTTGATTGAGATAAAGATGCTGTAACCATTCGTGTTATTCTCATCCGGTCGTACCGCAACTATTGTCTGATGCGGTGAAATACGATGCCGATTTCAAAATATGTCGTAGAAACGAGATGAGGTTTTTCTTCGGGATCGAGTCATTGAGTTGGGTCTTTCTCTGGTGTCATGGTGACATTCGATCGAGCTGTGGAATTGCCGAGGTGTTGGCGAAATGAATCGGTTTGCGGGAGATGAATTTATCGATATGGGAAGTTTGGGGTTCTCTCAATTTTTAAGTTTTTAAAAGTGAGAGTGATCGAGTTGCATGATTTGGTAGATTTTTTGAAATTTTATGATTTTTTTTAGTTGTTTTGACCAATTTTTGCTCAAGTTTTAAAAAATGTCTTTAATTTTTCTGAAATATTTTTTTATTGTCCGAGTTTTCAAATCGTACATTGAATTTCATTCAGATCTCTTTTATGAGAGAATTTCACTACATGCAAGGCGAGGATTTGATGAAAAATGTAACTCGAAGTACTTGAAAGATGAATTCTCATGTTGAGATTTTATGATAAATTAAGTTGTGGAAATTTTCAAATAAAATTCATGACCAAAAGAACGTCTACGATGGAAATTTTTTCAACGAAATGAAAGTTGAAAATTGGAATTGGGATAACTTTTTGGTATTAGAATTCAGGCGATTCTTAATTGCTTTGAGATTCTATGAAAAAATATCCGAATAAATTGATAGGTAAAATTTTTTCTATTTTTTCCATCTTTGATGTTGGTTGTAGTAAAAATGACAAATGAAAATGAGAGTCCAAATTAGACCGAAAAATTCTTTTGGGACTCAGAAACGAATTAATGACGAAATTACTGGACGTGTTTGAGAATTTTCCGCAAAAAATATTACTTCTGCAGAATTTGCCACTCAAATCCACTTTTTTTCAATAAGAATTGAAATTTTTTCTTTGTTGAGGGAGGGAGGGCATCTATCAAGTTTTCCGTTTGGTTTCGTTATGTTAATGACTGCAGATCAAAAAATATATGTTTGAATTTATTGGGTTTCTTTTATTCTTATTTTTTCCTGGAATTCCAAATTTCAGAAGTCTGAATGAAAGAAATATTTCCATTGAATTATGATTTCTTTTCTTTCCTTCTTTTTTTTAAAAAAAAAAATAAAAGAACGATATTTTTTGAAAAAATCACCCAAGAACATTAATTTCCAATTTTTTACTGAAAACAGTGTCCGATTTTAAGGGATGCGAACTGTAGACATATTTTCCAACAATTTTGAAATTTATTCTTTAAAATTCAAGCCCCTTGACACCCCCCCCTCCCCCTGGAAAACATTCGAGTTTTCAATATAAAAATGATGGAAAATTGAAATTTCTGACTTGAGAATAATTTCTAATTCAATGGAATTTTGAAAAAAAATTCAGAAGAGTTGGAGAAGATTTTTGGTAATTTTTTTTCAAATATGAGTTACCTACTTAGCTTTAAAAGATTAATAATTTTTGTTATCAATTTAAATTTTTGACTGAGTGATTTGAATAAATCTGTCTGTAAACAAAAAATAAGTTGTGAGAATGAATTTTTTTTTCCTTTTCTGAAATATTATTAGCACTTATTTTAATCATTTTTTAATTCGAAATGTTTATTTTTCTGTTTTAGGTAAGTCGCAGTATAATTATTTCTTCCTCGAACGTTTTCTTTCGTTGATTCGTAAGTAAATATTATAACACCTATTTAAATTTTTTCGTGGCAGTTTGTTCAAGTGATACAGTATAAGACTTTCATAAGCTGCTCTGATATTTCTTTTGAGAGCTCTTATTGTAAAATGAATCAGAATTACTAAATTATGCTGAATTGTGCAAATTATCAAAATTTGTTCTAATCAACAAAAAAACAGACAGCTTGGAGTTTACTTAGGTACCTCATTTTTAACATCCTAAATCGTTCTAAAGTGGTTTCAAGACGTTTTGGAGGCTCCAGAAAAATTTGAAATTTTTCAGCTCTGAATAAAAGCTTAAAAAATGTCTGTATCGATTTGAGCATCTAAATTTTTCAAAATTTTGGCGAACAAGTTTTGAAGCAGATTGATAAATACAACTCGAAAGTTTGAAACGTCTCGAAATCACTTCCAATCTGTTGCGGAATGGGGGGGGTGTCGAAAATAGTGTATTGGCCAACTTTCAAGCTTTTTCGCTGATGAATAAAGCACATTTCGATATTTTTCGGGACTCGACCATGGAGAAATTTTGAATTTTGAAAAATTGGCCAAAGTTCGAGAAATAATGAACTTGAGAATTTAAAATGTTTGCTGAAAAGTTCCTTAATGATGATTGTTATTTTTTCTTTATTTTTGGTGCGACTCAAAATCGTATTCAAAAATTCATCACATTTTTGAAAAATATCATTATTATCAGATAGTTTTCGGTGCATAAACAGAAAAACAAGCCCAAAAATAGTAAAAACTCAAATTTTTCCTGCCAAAAGCTAGAATTTTCAATATAATTTCTTTTTCCTTGAATTTCATTAATCGAAGGATTTAATTTTTTTTGAGAGGGGGGGGGGAAGAAATTTGAAGCCAGAAAATCACCAAAAAGTAGCAAGATGTTTTTAGATTCAGTAGACACCACACTTGTGATAAAATGAAATTTAATGTCAAAACATTCACTAAATTTTTGCAAGTCTGTCGTGTCTGCACCATCATCATTTATTTATAACAATTTTCATAATTTTTTTTTTTAGATCTATAGCAAAATATTGTATCAAATTAGGTTTCTTTTTTTATAACTCGATCATTTGCTCCTCATTTTTATTGCATTGATATGCAAAATCCACAATATTTTTTGAAAATTGTATAGTGGAAATTAAAGTAGCTTAAATCTTGCATTTTTTTTCCAAATTTTGTTGCCCAATTCGCCACTTGAACATATTAGATATCTCTGCTCTTTCTCTCTCATTTTTAATTAGTAAATAATCACTGATGAATAGCCAGAATTGCAGCAAAACAAAAATCAGCAAAATCTTTAAATTTCAACGAATTTTCACCAATTCTTCCAAGAATTTCAATGATTTTTCTAAAAAAACTTACCAATATTTCCGCGAATTATTGATATTTTACTGACTTTTCAATGATCTTTCGATGAATTTGACTGATTTATAGATGAGAGAATAGTATTTTATGAAATTCATCCAATTGCCATATTTTCTTTTGAGTATTATCGCTGAAAAAAAATCTTAAAAATGTTTCAATGGATTAAATTGTATAAAATGTAAAACTGACAACGTTGCCTAACACGCCATACCATCCTTATCACTCACCACCATTTTCTTCTTGTCAAATTCTCTCTCAAAAAATGAAAAATTCTCTTTGAAAAATATCAAAGCCGTTGCTTACGTCTCTGCTGATCTTTTATTCTGCACTCGACGAATTGAATCGTTTATTATCCTAGCAAAAGATTGGACCATTTCTTGGAAACCTTCACAAGAGCGAAACGCTTACGACACATAGGTACTTGAGAAAAAAAACATAATAATGCTAATTGTCTACTTAACAAGTTTTATAACCTTGCCTTACACGACTTTTTTCACATTTAACCGAGTATATTATCGCGAATGAATTTTTTTGGCTCGAGATTCATTCGATATAAAATAGTACAGATTGCTCGGACCCCTTTTTTCACAAAAGCTCATTACACAAGCATGATAAACTCTTTTTGAACCAGCCCAACGAATGAGAAAAGTTTACACGGTACTGTTTCGTTTTTTAAATAGAAGAAGAAATAAAAATTTCGCGATTATACGAGACATATTGTTGTACTTGATGGACGACGGTGAGAAGGGGGCGTGGGCATGCTATCAAAAACCTTGGAACAAATTTTTACACGTGCTAAGACACGTTGTTGTGAGTTATCGAACATCACGCTGGTTGATGGCTCGAACACGACGAAGCTGCGAGGTACGATCGGATTGGACAAATCGAAAGGTGATGTACGATAAATTTATAACAACAAAGTTATTGCTATAATCGCGCCTTCGACAAATAATATAAATCACCGACATAACAAAATGCATGCCTTCGTACCCCCTCGCCCATTTAATCGCGTACATGTGCTCCGAAATGATATATGAAAGCGGGCAAGTATCATTAGCAGTTGGCTACCGGACAATAATTGCTTGGCTTGTTGACAAACGTTAAAACTTTCTTAGACCGAATGTAATTATCAAATAATACGCATTTTGTTAGAAATTGTGCGCTTGAATGAGACAAGTTGACTGGCCCTAAGGAGGGAGCCGACGGAGGGCACTCAATGTAAGTTAATATGGGTTAATGTTATATCGCGTTACGTCTTACGTCTACGATGCTCTGAAAACTTGGCTGATGGGCTGCAATGTTGAAATCATGCAGTTCAATTGCATTATCATCATTTTTTATAACGGCAAAATCGCCTCTCTCGAAGATATAATTGTTTTGTTTCGCGCAGCTATAAGCACGTGTATGGTTGAAGGAAAAAAAAAATTGTAATCGAAGGTATAATATACCCACGCGAGTGTTCCACAAGATACGAGGTATAGAAAGATACTGGTAACCTTTATTTAGATTCGAGTACGATTAAATAGGTATAAAATAATTATCGAGTTAAATAGAACATGAATTCAATTATACATAAATGTTCAAATAAATCTGCTCGCTTGTAGCAATCGCTATTCCGAAGTTGGAGCCAGGTAATATTTATATTGTGCGAGTTGCTGTTGCTATTACAATAAAATGGATAATTTCGACATTATAATTGTGGGAATTACCAGCAGAAAGTTTTTTCTCAAGAGGAAGGGGGTATTTTTACCAAAAAGTGGTTAAAATAATGAATTAAAATGGCATCCGATGTCACCGAAATTAATTAAAAGGAAGTTGTTGGCTATGAGAATTCTCCTGGGAAAATTTGTTTTGTGTTTTTTCGATGATTTCTCAATATCTCGAATAATGAATGTTTGATTGGAATGAAAAGTTTGTTTTTAATTGAGGTGAATGAACGGTAGAAAATGGCCATCTTTTTGGTGTCGCAATATTGTTTTTGGTTTGGGAATAGATAGAAGATGTGGCTTGAGAAAATTTCAATCAAGTTTTTTGTAATTGTGTATTATTTTTTGAGATACTTATCGTAAGTTTTCGTGTAATCCAATGAATACATTGCTTGGGTCTTGTTGATTATCATTATCCAAGGTTTTTGTTGAGTTGTTAAAAAATTAAAAAATTGATCCAAAAATCATCAAAATTGCAAATTATTTCGGAAAACATTGCCATTTTCATGTTTTTTTTTTTTTTTTTCAGAATTTCAAATCCAAATCTATTCAGATTTTAGTTTAATTAACCAGACTAGCTGAATTTACTGCATTAAAAATTAGATGAATTGATTTGGAGAAATGATATGAAATTCGTTGGTTTGAAGCAGACAAATGTTGTGTAAAAATTCCAAAAAGTTGTGCTATTCAGATTTTCAAATTTTTTGCACTCAATTACATATTATTAGGATTTTCTCTTTTTTTTCGAGGAAATTCAAAATTGAGATGTGTTTACATGATTTCATTCATCAACCATGAAAATTATCAGAAATCACTGAAAAACTGACACCATTGTTACACAATCACAAATCAATGAAAAAAATACTGGAAAATTGGCGAAAATTTGCTGTGGGGGGGGGGGGGCTTGGTAGAAATATGTAAAATTAAAAGGGAGACCCTTGACTGGTTTTGATGAGAAAAGGGGAAAATATGTATCAACTAAATTTTCCAATATTCTTACAAACCATTCCCTGAATCTGAATCAGACAAATTTTGTGAAATTCTTCCCCATTTGATTTAGTGAAAACAATTTTCACTGATGATTGAATTAGTCAATACTCACTGATTCCTGGCAATTTTAAAACTCTGTCAGAAAAAATCAATCATTTTTGACCAAAATCAGTCAAGAATCATCACTATTTATTTCGTCGATTCCAAAAAAAGGAATTTCACTGAAGTTTATCAATTCAGATTGAAGAGTCAATGCCCAATTTTAAAAATGACTGAAAAAATCAAGATTTTCAGTGTCGTGTATCAATTTTTTTTTTAAATTTATTCGAAATTCTTCCTACTTCGTATGCCCATCTAAGGGAAGATCTCAGGAAGCTCCAGTACCCCTTCCCCCACTTGCTGAAGGGATTTTTCACTGTAAAAAAATGTCAAAATAGTGAATTCTTTTGTTTTTCAAACATGATTTTTTACAAAAAATTATCTTTGTTTCGCTTGAACAGTACAGTGAACATTTTGTAATGTATTGATCTCTCATTTATAAAAGTCAAAATTCCTACACACTTAGTAAATCAATAAAAAAAAAAATGGAAAACAGCGAAAATTCACTGAAAGTCAGTAGAATTCTCATCTTGAGTTGACTTGAAATCAAGGAATTTTTTTGGAAGAAAATCAATGATTTGTTGAAAAAAAACACAGTAAAATTTTTTAAAGAAAATCAGTGAAATTTTTCTGAAAAAAATCGGTGAATTTTTGAAGAAAATCAGTGAATTTTTGAAGAAAATCAGTTACTTTTCAAAAGAAAAATCAGTGATTTTTTAAAAAGAAAATCAGTGATTTTTTAAAAAGAAAATCAGTGATTTTTTAAAAAGAAAATCAGTGATTTTTTAAAAAGAAAATCAGTGATTTTTTAAAAAGAAAATCAGTGATTTTTTAAAAAGAAAATCAGTGATTTTTTTAAAAGAAAATCAGTGATTTTTTAAAAGAAAACCAGTGCTTTTTAAAAAGAAAATCAGTGATTTTTTAAAAAGAAAATCAGTGATTTTTTAAAAGAAAACCAGTGTTTTTTAAAAAGAAAATCAGTGATTTTTAAAAAGAAAATCAGTGATTTTTAAAAAGAAAATCAGTGATTTTTAAAAAGAAAATCAGTGATTTTTTAAAAGAAAATCAGTGATTTTTTAAAAGAAAATCAGTGATTTTTTAAAAGAAAAACAGTGATTTTTTGAAGAAAGTCTGTGAAATTTTTTTCAAAAAAGGCAGTGAATTTTTTTGAAGAAACCCGTCGTGCAAACGCAACCGTCACGCTGACGAGGTTGTGGATGATAATTTTGACGGCAATCGTGGCGGTATCCTGACAATGTATTCAACCAATCAGAGAGAGGCAGTACAAACAGGTTTTCGTGGTCGCGCGTCGATGAAATGACGGCGTTGCGACATTAATTGTGGCAGGGTCCTGGCGTTACTATGACACTTCGACAGTAAAATGGCATAGTTTTGGCGATGTTGTGGCGCACTTTTGACAAATTTATGACACATTTGTGACATAAAAATGACGATTGTATATTGAATGTAACTGTAAAAAACTGGTTTCTGCTTTGGCCAACTACCCTCTGTATTCGGCTACTTACTGTTGTGAGATGTCCTTGAGCGCTTGGTCTTGGTTTACAGGAGCACGCCACCACTGCAGGTGGACATTATAGTGCTGGTTTTCCTATATATGTACAAGTAGTGAGGTGGCGACTGAAATTTTTTTATCAATTTTTTTGGCTCAATTTTAAAATGAAAATTATTAAATTATAAACATAGAATAAAAATGAGATCTCGGAATTGTTTATTCTATTTTAAAAGCATTTTAATGAATAAATTGAGAAAAATAATTTAATGATCCCATTTTTGATTTTCGATTTTTTTTTCTTAAAAAAATCAGGATGAAAATTATTTCTAAATTAACTAACAAAGAGATCTTTTCCAAAATCAAATTTTAAAATTAGTGATCTTCAACGTATTTAGGTAAGTATATCATTCTTTCAAAGATCAAAATTTCCAAGGATAATTTTTTTTTGAATTTAATGAAAATTGTTTCAAGTGAAACATGAGTAGGTAGGTAGATTTTGTTTCAAAGAAATTATGATGGGAATTTTCTCTACTTTTATTGATCATTAAACTCACAGATCTCTTTCAAACTCAATTTTTGAAATGAGTCATTTGTATACTTGAGTAATAGATCGTTTTTTTTTGTGTTTTTCTAAAATAAATTTTAAAATAACTCAAAATTTTCTTAAAGTTGAATTTTAAACAAATTCCTCTCTTTCAAACATCAAACTTTTCAAGGCAGATTTTTTGAAATTTACTTTTTTCTTGAATTTCTTCGTTTTTTAAAAACATACCTATTTCCAATTTAATTTTCAGATAATAGCTTTCAATTTTTTCTGAAATTACATTTTTCTTGAATTCATTTTTTAAAATTACTAGTTACCTACTTGTCTAATTGACAACTGAAATATTTAAAATTTTGCCTAGATAGAAATGCAAAGAAATCAATCAAGTAAGAAAAAATAATCAATTTAAAAGAGAAATATTTTTTAAAATAAAGTTGCCTTATTTTTAAAAACACAACTATTCAATTGAAAAAAATTAGCAGAGAATTTGTTCGTTTGAAAAAATCCATTTCAACCTTAGGTATGGGTAATGAAAATTTGAACGTCATATACAAGTCATCAAACTGTCACATACGTGTCATTAAACCGTCATATATGTCATGAAACTGTCACAAACATGCCATTAAATCGTCATATACTTGTCATGATAATATCACAAACGCGTCATTAAACTGTCGCAAACATGCCATTAAATCGTCATATACTTGTCATGATATTGTCACAAACGCGTCATTAAACTGTCGCAAACGCGTCATTAAACTGTCGCAAATATGTCATTACACTGTCACATATGTGTCCTATATGTTTCACTTTTTTGTGGCGAGAATATGACACAAATATAGCTGAGTTTTGACATCTTTATTTCGTGTTGATCACAAAACCTGAAAGTAGGCGGAGCCTTCTTACATCTGATTGGTGGAAATTTGGTGGCGCTTTTGTAGCGGAGTTCTGACGCGTCACGTGGCAGTGATGTGACGGCTTTTGCACGACGGGAAATAAATAAAATTTTTGAAAATATTTAGGTGAAATTTTTGAAGAGAATCAGTGATTTTTTTGAAGTAAATCGGTGATTTTTTTATGAAGAAAATCTGTGATTTTTTGAAGAAAATCGTTGGTAATTTTTGAAGAAAACCGGTGATTTTTTTTAAAAAAACAGTGAAATTTAAAAAAAAATCAATAAAATTTTTGATTTTTTTTTTGAAATCTTAGTAACATTTTTTTGAATTGTTGAAAATTTTTGAAAAATTGGTAAAATGTTTTGAAAAATCATCAAAAATTGTCTCAAAAATTTTTTCCTGATTCCCTGTACTGCAATTCTGACCTTTTTTTTTTAGTGACATTCCACCAAATCGAAATGAGAAAGTACCTCTGATCTTCCTTCGCTGTAACTTTGATATAACATGTTAGGATTCCTTCAAAACATGGAAATTATGAATTTACATAGATAATTTTTCACCTTCGCCAAAAACTTCGCATCATCTAATTCAACTCTAATCCCACCTACGAATCTTCATCAGAATCATATGTACGTACTTGCAAATTCACTTATCCCAATCTAAAATTTCGGAATACACTCCACCACGATGATTTTTCACGTGCTCGCACGTTTCGCACTCTGCGTTTATATACGTTTGTTTATAATTCCTTGACAGCGACATCGTTTCACATTTACGTACACCAGAGCATCGAATAAGTACGCTGAAATAATTCATTTTCTCGGTCAACGCGAAGACGTTTCGTCAGGGATGTAAATTATATGTACGATGTCTGATTTGCAACGTTGATTAAACGTGTGGTTTTTCGCTCGGATGTAGGTAAGTATCGTTGAACTCTTCGGCTGGCATAAGACAAGAGACAGTACGGGAAAAAAAAGGCGAAATATTTAATTCGGCGTGTTTTCTAATCGTAGAAAAACCCCTGGTCATGATTCGATTTTTAAATTAAACGCTACGTTGAATTTTTCCTACAGAAGCGTATCCCACAGCTATGTTGCCAAATTGCCTATACCGATGCCAATTTTATTCTTCGAAGGTACCGTACACGATACGATTACAGGTTTATACGTAAATAATGAGTCGTCGTGTAATGGATTTAATTTGTTGAGGGCGTTTTGCTGATGCGATGCTTCGGTTGTGTTTCTGGTCTTCTTCTGGTATAATTACAGTTTGATTGGGGACTCGATTTTTATATTTCATTTAGTTGGTTTGTGCGTGTGTTATGAATCATTGCTGCGGCGTGTCGATGTCAAACAGGTAAACTTTCGGTAATAAAAAAATCTCGATACGAAATGTCTCATTAACGATGTTAGTCACCGCATGAGACGATGTTTTCCAATTTGGAAAAAAATTACGATTCGAACCATTTATCAGCTCGATAAAATATCAAGGTGTGTTTGCATCTTCCAAACATCAAACACCCTTTCGCAAGGGCAAATTTTAATAAGAAAACGCCCATTGGATCCTTTCGCCGGCCCAATGCAGGATATGGGTTTTCGAATTGGTAACCGTCGAGGAAAAAAATCCTAATATCTCAATTAGTTGTTACTTTTTAGAGCTGGCGAACAATGCGACCATAAAATATAACAGCAACATGCGGAATTAACGAACCTTAACGAAAATAAATTATCAAAATGATCCTTTGTTGCGACGATGGCAGCGTAATTTCGAATTCTAACGAAATTCATTATCATATTGCAAAAAAAAAATAACCGGGAAAGAATTCACAGATACGTATCCGTTATACGAGTTTGTCTTTTACGCAGGTACAGGCGGATAAAGAAAATGACGAATATTGTTTGGACTGGGAGGACGAAGTTACACAACACCGAAGCCTCAAAAATGTTGTCACTAGAGAAAATAAAAATGTCGAGTTAATTCCTCGGCTTGTAAAATGATACGTACGAGTATTATCGATTACTAATTTGTATTCGAAGCATTTAATGTACCTCTGCATGGCTGAAATATTAAAGAAAATGATTTGTTAACGTGTTCGTGTAAATGTAATGGAAAGAAATTCCTGTATGGTGACTTTCTTCACCTTATCGCCCAGTAGGAAACATGACCGTTGATGCCTCCCCTGGGAATATTCCTCGAAGCAATTTTTTTTCCTCGACGAATTTTTTTAATTGTCGTTTTATCGCGAGAGTCGCCGAATTGTGTTTTTTTAAGAAAATCGGTTTATCAGTTGTTCGTTATAGGATTTTATGCTGTTTCATGGTCAACTAACGTAATTCTTAATGAGTTCAACTACCTTTGGAGCGTACCTATGGAACATCTGTTGAAGCAGGTACAAAGATTACCTACTTCCTCCTACCGGAGAAATTTTGTCTTATAAACGTGACGAAAAGAGTGCGAGGATTTTGATGAACCATGCTCGGTTCGGGTTTGATTTCACGAGTTCAACTTGGTTTTTTTTTCTTTTTTTTTGTGACCTTTTTCGCTGCTGCTAAACATACAGATGAGTATGCTTTAGCCGGCGAAATAGCCGTATTTTATGCGTGTAATTGCGCGAGTTGCACTGTATGGTATATCGTTGCGTAAAATTATATCTATAATGATGGCATAACTCTGGAGAACTATTACGTTTTTTTTTTTAAAACCGGGTACCTGTACGGAGTACTTGTACCGAACTAATGAGGATATTTTTAATGCATAATTAAACCGAAGTACGCGTTGGAGTGAGGAAAAACAAAGTTATTGTTGGGTCGACGATTGTTTTCTGATTTTTTTATATTTTTCATTTTTAATTACCGCGATAGATCGATAATGCGAGTATTGTAGCCGAGTGTACAGGAAATGAGGTTTTTTAAGGTGTTATTTTGTCTGAGTGGTGGGGTGTTTGGAAAAGAATGAATGGGATTTGTGATGTAGGTGGAGAAAAATTAGCGAGTGGAGGGAATTTTTTGAAAATTTTTCTAATTTGGTCTTTTGATAAAATTTTGAGTCTGGATGGCGATTTTTTATTTCAAGTTTGGGAAATTCTTTTCAGTTTTTTCAGATATCTCAGAGTCGGTACCGAATTTTACTGCCCCCCTCCTCTAAATTAGTGAGAATTCATTTATAAAATTCTATTTTTATTTTTTAGGTACCTTCCCTCAAAATTAGGAGGCTAGAGGGGCCCGAAAAAGTTGATAAATCCAAAAAATAGCAAATATTCCAACACGGTGCCCATGTCTTAAAAAACTATGTGTCACACGTTATTTTTCTTTTTCTTTTTTTTTTTTTTTTTTTGAATTTTGCCCTTCTCAAAAACTGAGTAAGTACTAAATACATATTTTTGTAACTCGGCGCCTTCAAATGAGTATAGAAATCAATTTGTTACTTTACTTTTCAATTTAAAAAAAAAAAAAAAAAAAAAAAAAAAAAAAAGGTTAGAATTGTAGAATTGTGGCCCCTGTAGTTTTTAGAAGTGTAAAGATCTCATCTTGAAAAGTTGCTGTCTGGAAAAAGGATGAAATGGGCCACTTGCTGTAATTTTTTTTTATTTTAAAATGGTACTTAGTTTTGAACTTTCGTGACCATAATGAAAATTGAGCTTTCACCGCCAAAGTTCAATTTTGAACTTTTCAAAATATAATTAATGTGATTGATTATCGTTTTTAAATGGAGAAAAATCGCCAAATGCAAAATTACGAGAACCACCCCTCAAGTCCCTTGAGGGTAGGAAGGGAAATTATCGTGGTTTTGGGAATGGACTACCAATGGAAACTTGTAAACGTCTAGAAACGACTGATTTGCATGATTAGAAAGAGAAGTTTTTTTCGTTTTTCAATGAAACGACGAAATCCTATGATCGGAAATTGTCATTTATGTAATTTTTCAAAAAAGAAAGATGGAAAACGACGAAATTCAGTGTTTGGGAAATTTTTTTAAAAGAAACGGTGGATCTAAATTCTAAAATATTATTTTTTGTCGTTTTTCATGAAAACGATGGATTCGCATGATTAAAAGTAATTTTATGTGCTGTTTTTTGAAGAAACGACGAGAAAAAGACATAATTCCATGATCCAGAATTGTTGGTTTTTGTTGGTTTTTAAAGAAACGACTAAAAACGACGGATTTACTTCATCAAAAGAATCGTTTTTGTCGTTTTTTAATGAAACGACAAGAAACGACGGAATTAAATTATCAAGAATTGTTGGTTTTTGTCGTTTTTCAAAGAAACGATTAGAAACGACGGATTCACTTCATCAAAAAGAGTCGTTTTTTAATGAAACGACAAGAAACGACGGAATTCCATGATCAAGAATTATTGGTTTTTGTCGTTTTTCAATGAAATGACAAGAAAGGACGGATTTACTTCATTAAAAAGAGTCGTTTTTGTCGTTTCTTTTAAATGATGAAATTCTATGATCGATAGTTGTCGTTTTTCGAAACAGCGCTCAAAACGCCATATCCACCTAGTCAAGTTTTTTTTCAAGGAAATGACAAGAAATGGGCAAAGAAAATCTTTAAACATTTTCAGAAAAAATACTTCAGTTTTGGAAAAAACCAGAATCATCAAAAACAAAAATTTAATCATTTTTGATAGGTATCCAAAAAAAAAAAAAAAAAAAAAAAAAAACATAAAATGAAGACACAAAAACTAGTGTTAAAAATGATAGAACAAAACAAAACTCATACACGTATCTACTCAGTAAATTTTTTGAAAAAAAAGTGATTTTTAACAATTTTGCTGGGAAACTAATTAAATAGCTACCTATTTTTTTTTAAATTCTGATTCAAAAAAGAAATGAACCCAAACATTTTAGAAACATGTAAGTAAAAAATTGAAATTTTTAAAAATGATTTACGTGATTCCTGATTTAATTTTTTTTTTATTTCAAACTATGTTTCGCTTGTACGTAAATTTCATAACATTTCATAATTTTGCAAAATACATCTAGAAAAAATTTCTTTTTGTACTATAGATTTTTATCCACCTGGAAGCTTAATTTTTTTGATACTTTTAAAATCCATCCTAAGAAATTGAATTTCTGAAAAATAAGGTGGGTGTTTAAGACTCCAAAACATTTTCCAACTACCCGAATAGAATAAAAATGAGAAACTTGGGCAAAATATATGCGATCGAAAATCGTAATTCAAAATTTCTCCACCATTGAACCTGCCTCCGATATGGAAAGCAGACAAGTATATATGCATGACCTTTTTTTATTACTCGAGATGAATTTATGTGATAAAAAAAGTTATTCGAAGAAATTTTGAAGTTAACTTGGAGTTTTGGAAGTAAAACTAAGTATAGGTACTCACATCGTAGCGGTAATTCTATTAGGTACCTATTTTTATTCGGCATATTTTATACAGGTACTCAACTTACAAGTTTGAATACATGATAGGGAAGGGACAGGGGGAAAAGATGCTTGAAAAAAGTTTAGAAATACCTACATATGTAGGTTTGTATTTCTGATCAATATTTCTCGCATCTCCCGAAAGGTATGAAAAGTAGTCAATGATATAAAAAAGACGAACCCTATAAAAAAAAATCTTCGAAAAAAATTCCACAAAATAAATTAATTACAAAACATCTGAAAAAAATACATTTCTACCATCGTTGGATGGTTGAAAAAAAAATGATAAATCTACGTTAGATATTTCGTGATCGATAAATAACGCCTGAAGATGTATGGGCTCGTATGTACACTCTCGTAAGCCTGGCGGGATCACTGTTGACCTCCAGATGAAAGTGAAGGTATGATAATTGCTACCGTTGATTATCCGCTGCTTTTTCCTGCAGGCTTCCAGAGGAAAGGGAACGCTTCGCGGATCGCGAATTCAATCGAATTTCATTTCGTGATTGATTTCGATACGTTATTTAATTAAAAACTGTACGGATTTTTGAAATTGAACGTTACGGGAGTTGTTATTTTCCATGACCTGGAAGAGGCAGTCGTTCTGAATGATTCTTGTTTCATTTTTTTCTATTTGTGGACTTGGGAAGTTTTTTTTAGCGCCATTTTTTTCAGGAATGAAAAACTAGCTAGAAGCTTGAAGCGAAAATTTGAGAGCCGACCAAATTCAAGTAGAAAGCTGAAGGTTCAAATGTTTGAAAAATAGCAAGCTAAAAGATGGTCAAAAGATTTTTCTTGGGTGCTTTATTTTCCAGCTTTTTATGTAGGTACCTACTTGAAAATTTAAAACCGACGTTAGGAATTTTTTCAACTACAAAATTTTTTAATCTATTCTCAAAATATTTTCAGCTGTTAATTTCTTTTTCTCCGAATATTTTTCAAACTCCGAAATTTTTATCTTTTACTTATCCAATTTTTATCTCAAATTAAAAAATTTTTAGTAACTTTTGAAATTCTTTCAATATTTCAAAATTTTTGCAACTCTTGAAAGTTTTTCTCAAAATTCTAATTTCTTTTTCAATTATTTTTCTGATCTAAAATTTTTAGAATAAAAAAATTTGAAAAATTCGAACTGGGAAAAATTTTAAGAAACTCAAGATGAATAAATTTCGGTATCAAAGAATGGAATTTTATGGTTACCTAATAGTTGAGATAAATGTCAGTAAATGAAAAAAATTGGAGCAAAATAATTTTAGTGAAATAAAAATCGAGGAAATTAAAAAAAATTGAAGCTGAAAAAATTTTAAGGAAGAAATTTTAAGTGCGAGGAAAAAAATTATTGAAGTTGAAAAAATTGTGAAATCTGAAAAAATTGAAATTTTGAGAAAACAGTGCAGATATAGATAATGATTTTTATCATTGTGCTGTTTTTTGTTGAAATTTTAATAAAGGATAACTAAAAGTTGAAACGCAAAAAAGTTGAAAGCTCGCCAAATCGTCAAAAGTTGGCAGCATGAATCAAAAAGCCCAAATTCAAAAAAATAAAGTTTTTATTTTCTTTATTTTTGATGTTTTCAGCCGAAAGCCAGAATCGGAAATTTAATTTTTAGCCTTTTCATTCCCGATTCTTTTCGACTCGAAAATTTTCAGTTTTTGCGTTTAGTTCTTAATTATTTTTGCTACAAATGGGGTTTTAGATAATCCAAGTCCAACTTTAATCCAATTTCAAACGACAAAATTTTCCAGTTTCCTCGATTCTACTTTCTTTTTTTTTTTCAAAATTGTATCTAATTCAAAAATTTTTCCAATTATGAATTTATGAGCCGTAGTCAAGAAGTCAAAGTCATAGATTGATTCTAGAGTTGAGTCGAAATCTAAGGTCAAGGTCAACGATTAGACTGGCTCCAGATCAAACGTCGCGTCGCCCCGAAGTCAAGACAGTACAATTTTTCAAACTTGAATTCTCCCAAAATTTTTCCAATTTAAATGTGCTTCAGTTTTTTTTTTCAATTTTTTCCATTCCTGATTTATGTATGTAGTTTGAAAAAAATTTTAAAAACGTGAAATTGAGAAAAATTCGAAAAAAAAAATGGAAATTTGAGATAATTTCACAGATTGAAGAAATTTTGGAATTACACGTTTTTCCAACTTGAATTTTTTCAAATTTTTTCAACTTCAGATTTTTTAAAATTCTTTCCTACTCAAAAATGACTTTAATTTTTTCAAAAAAATATTCGACTTCATAGTTTTGGAAGTTTCCTTCCATCTCAAAAATTAATTTTTAAAAATTGAAAAAATTACCCATTTGAAAATGGACGATAGAAAAATTTTGATCGAATTAAAATTTTCAAGGGATTTATATCTTGAAAATGTGATAAAAGAAATGAAAATTCAGCCAATTCGAGATTTTGGAGCAAAATCAAAGATTTGAGTGAAAAACCAGTATCTTTCATTGTTCCAACCTTATCTCTCTTCTCCTCCAAGTCATGGAAAATAACTCCCAAACCTAATTTATCAATTATTTTTTCACCTTCACCAAGAGAATTGCTTTGATCTGCATTCGAATACGGAGATACCTCTTAGGTAGAAATGCGAATTGATAATTTAATATCTATAAATCAATTCTATACGAATCGCAACTCGTTTTCGATTCCGCTACATAAGATACCTCCCTATGACATAATTTTACCGTTGCACACGTCGTCGGCCGTCATTCGCGTTGTTTTGCGAAACGCAAATATAAATAAATCAGCGTTTCTCGAATATCCTAAAACGAAGATAATTACATGCGAAATAATGGAAAAAATTCACCGATGGATAAGAATTCCTTCTTTATCAACGGTGTTTTAAGTAAAATGACGTCATGACTTCTCGCGTAATTAGTTCCCGTGGGAAGAGCGAATACACATAAAATGGATACTGTCGTACTTTTTTTTTTAGATATGCAACCGTGTGTATCGTGTACGATTCTTATTCACGTTTGAAATTTCTACTCCGAATGATAAACTATATCCTTAATTAGTTATACGGCGGTGTGTATATTGAAATACAATTATGTAGGTTTATTACACGCAGATATATGTTAAATTCGTAGTGGATATAATCTCGTTCACATACGTCTATAGAGATATATCGGATTGCAAATAATTCCACATACAGGTAATCGAGTTGCGATGGCAACAATGAATTCCATATTTTCACATTTTATTATTATTATGGTTATTTACGACTCGGTTTGTTTTTCGAACGCGGAGGCGCCTCCGGTATTATCCTTTTAAAGAATAAAAAAAGAAATTTGCATTCACGTAATAAAAAGAAAAAATTACCATAGAGTTACACGTCGTTGATAAATTCCGCAAGGTTATGACATATTGAAACATATTGAGTAATTAACCAGCAGCAACCCATCCAGATACTAATTTTGCTTTTTTTTTCTCTGTTTCAGGTAAGCATTGCTTTTTTTAGTCAGTCTCGTGCGAGAAAATCTAAATAAAGAATGAGCAGACAGGTAAAGAAAAAACATACTACATAATTCGGTATAGAATTTACTCATGGCGGAATTAACAAACTGGAAAGTCGAATAGGACGTAGAGGATGTTTTCAATACCCAACGTTCGAGTATTACAAGACCCTTTTTTTTCTCTCACTATGGCTTTCATTGTTAAAAATCCTGTTTACTTAACAAAGCGTTGTAAGGAAAAACAAACTATGTAAGCCCTTTAACGACTGAGCAACCACTTAACACGCGTCAATATTTCATCCCTTATTTTCTTTAAAAATTTTATTGCTTTTTTATCATTTTTCTTTGGGGAGTTCGAAGAATTAATCCGAGTTTTTTTCTACGGTTATTAAGGGCTATGTAATGGCGCTGTAAATTTTCAACGCGATGGTGAAAAACAAATGGGAAATTTTTCATCATCGTTGATGAATTCTTGGAAATTGAACCGAGGTTTTTTTCGAAAGTTCTAACGTTATAGGTAAATAAGATGGGTTTTGTTCGAGTAATCTGGCGATATAATTGTATTTTTTGAGAAGGATTAAGATTTCGTTGTAAAGGTTACCTTGAAATGTCATCTTGAGTGCAAACGTTCCTAAAGGTTAAAAATTATTAAAAATGATTCGTATTTAAGACCATATTGCCCGATAATTTAATAAAACGGCGGTGTTTTATGGGCACCAGCGTATTCAAATAGGGGCTTATTATTCTAGTTTGTTACCAGGCTACGACGTTTAATATGGAGTAATTTTGATTCGAAGGAAAGGGGTAGAAGGGTTTAATACGTTGATTACTCGGTAATCTTTTTCGTTTGGTTTTTATTTTACAGTTTTTTAATTTCATTTTGCTGTTTAATTTAGGACGGGTTTTTATTTTTACGTTTGAAATTTTCCTCGAGCTGGGTTGGTGAGCGTGAAATGCCCAAAGAAATGGATTAGATTGCTTTTGACCAGGGTTTTTTAAAGGGGTTTTGTGGATGTTCCTTTTTATGGCCTTTTTTTTGTTGAAAATTAGGCGTATTTTTTGACTGATAACAAACGAAAAAATATAATGAGGTCGTTTCGAAAAAAACTAGGTTTGAGATGGACTAAAATTATTGTAATTGTGTGAGATAGAGGAGGGAAATTTTGATTGCTTTGGAACGTTATTTACTGTAAAGTTACCAAAAAAAGAGCAGAATTAATAACAGCTAAGAACTTGGGAAAAAAATTTAAAGAGATTTTTTGTGAAAAGGATTCTAGTAAAAGAAAAAATGGCTTCATGAATTCTGATTTTTAAAAAATAATAATTTCATGGTCTACCAACCTATCGATCTTATCGTACTGTTTTTATAGAACTAATTGAAAAAAATGATGTAGCTGTTGAATTATCTAAAAAAAATTTAAAATTCAGTGATATCTTGAATTTTTGTAAAAATGTCTCAATTTTTTTATTATATTGTAAAAAAAAATAAATAAAAAACTGCCTCATCTCTTTTTTTTCAAACTATCTAACAAGTTCTGCAAACGATGAAAAGATCCTATAAATTCTCATTATAAAAATTTGATTCATTTCGATATTTTTAAAAACTGTTTGTTGTAATTTTTTGTTCCGCTTACTTTTTGTGATGATTTTTTCCAAGAATTTGAACAAATTTGCAAACTTTTTGATTACCTATTTTAATTCCTCGTACTGAGAGTGAATTTTTTTGAGGAGTGAGGGAAGAAGGGAGGAAGTAAAAGTATATTTTTGAAAATTCCTCATGAATTCTAAAAAAATATCTTGGAATATCCAAACAAGAAAAAAATATAAAAATTATTTAAGAAAAGACGGTATATCTTTTTTTTTTTGATAATTAAAAAGCTGGAATTTTCAAGATGACTTCGTGACTTTTATTTCTAGAAAAATGTCAGAAAAAATCAATTCATTATCCATACTTATCTGAAAAATTGGGAGAAAAATTAGGTAATTAAGTTTAGTAAATTTTGACATTTTGAAGGAAAGTTTTAAAAAATTTTAAAATGAATTCGTAGCTGATTTTTTTAATAGTCAAAGCAAAGAAAATTCAGAACGAAAAAATCTAAAGTGAGGAAAACGATGAATTTTTTTACAAATTTGTACAAAAATTTAAAGATGCAATGATTTTATAAAATACATTTTATTCTTTTTTGAAACGTTCGTTATTCTCAAAAATTACTTTACAATTTTCTATGAAAATTTTCGAAAAAAGATTAGGAAAAAAGTACAATTTTATTACTTGAAACAGAAAAAAAGAAATGAAAAATTATTCGTTTCGTGAGTTTTTGAAGAAAAATATGAAAATTTACTCTTTTCAGTTTTAAACAAAATAGAAAAAAATGAGAACGCAGTTCTATGACTTTTTGTCGAAAATTTGTTTGAATATTTCAGAAATATTATCGTATGATTTTCTTGCCTGATGAAATTTCACATGATCCCATTACCTCCTTCCCCCTCCATCCCATAATTTTTATTGTAATTTAGATACTTATATATCAAATTTTTTTGATAGGATTGGGTTTTAATAGGCTCAAAAATTATAATTTTGTATTTTTTTAACTACATTTTTAACATTTTCATAGTTTTTGAGTGCCTTATATTTATGAAAATGTCATCGCGATATTGAATTAAAGTTTTCTAAAGATTTTTAATTCTTCAATAATAAATTTTATGATTTTTATTTTCTGCAATTTAGGATATTTTTAATTCTTTTTTTTTCAATTTTTCCAGTTAGCTCTTTTTTTTTATATAAATTTATAAATTATTCCCCCGAATGATAGATTATTTACAAATTCATCGATTTTTGAAATTTGCATTGAATATTTTATAAACTTCTGAAGGAATTTAGGTTAATTCGAAATTTTCTAAATTTTCAACTGGAAATTGAATTGGAAATTTTCTAAATTTTCAGTAAAAATTTCAATTGAAGATTTTCAATTTATTTCTCTTTTTTTGAATTCTCGTAAGTATATTATTTGAATCTTTTCAATTTTTCAAAACTTTCATTGGAATTATTAATTTTTTTTTTAGATTTTTCATGATTTTGAATTTCTGTCAAGCGTATGCATCTTCTTTTACCTTGAATTTATGAAATTTTCTTTCAAATCATAAATTCAATATGTATCATTAATTTTTAAAATGTTCGCAATTGCCAATTTTCTAAATTTTTCAAGCTCTTATCAATTTTATTAAATTGAAGTTCCCCTGACTTTATTGATAAATTTTTGATTTGTGAAATTCTCAATGATGATTTCTCTCTTTGAAACGTGCAGTTTTCTTTCAAGTCGTCAAATTAATGATTTCTTTGATTACTGCAAATTTTTTATCAGTATTACAAATTTTTTTACTCACATTTTTTGCAATATTTTCACTCGGATTATAAATTCAAGATTTCAATTATTCATAAGGTCCAGTTTTCCATTCTTCTTCTCTTTTAGGCTCATTTACTTTTTTTTTTAAATTTTCGTTTTCGAACGTCGAGAAAACGGAAGCTTCTACCTAATTTATAATTCAAAATATTTCATTTTTTTCTTTATCGAAAGCAAAGGTGTAAAAAGTCAATCCGACTAAAGAAGCTTTCCAGCTTGCTGAATTTTCATTTCTTCTTATTTTTTTTCGTATTCATTTTAGATATAAATTAAGTTCATCCGGATCAGCCTCCATTTACCCAACCTTAGAAAATATTTTTTTACTCGTCTCTTCGAATACGCGGGAAAAAAGAAAACAAACGAATAAACCAACATTGCAGATTCCTTACGAACGTATCGAGTTAAAATCCATAAATTTATAACTTTCTCGATATAAGTCGCTACTTTGTGTACCAAAAAATACGACCTAAATTCGCCATCGATACGGTATAATAATAACAACGCCCTCTCATCGATGACACTTGACTACGACAAACGATAAATATCCGAAATGATATTTCGTTACGATTACGAAACAAACAACCTCGAGTAAATTAGGGGATTATTAGGGTAAGAATTTGATGCGTGGGAACAGTCATTCGGTCCAAGAATAACCTAGAATTTGCTTACGATGGCATGGCGGCCTGGGTGATGCATATTACAATAATGAAAACAACTAGCTTCGGTTATGGAGAAGCTGTCGTATAAATTTTTATTACGTTGTCGTTGCTAAAGTATATTTCTTTTCGATGCCTACACATGCCATAAGCGATGATGCTAAATCGAGTAAAATTATCTAAATAAGTCGAACACGTGAACAGGCCGAGTGTAAGTAAGCTTTCGACTTCGCACATGATTAACTCTACTTACGACGCATTAAAAGGTATACGAAAGGAGTCTGGATGAGATGCAGGTAAACGGAATTTAAATGAGGCTTTGAAAAAACTTCAGTCGATTTTTTTCCTCTTTCAACGGCTCAGACAAGTAGGTGTGACATGGAGACAAAAAAATGTCAAGTAAACGTGTCACTGACTCGATGAGCATGTGGAAACGATTATACGTTTAAGCTAAAATTAAAAAAAAAAGGTCTGTGTCTTTTCCAGGAACAATGCGAATTGACCTATAATCAGCAATGTATTAGGTTGCGAAATACGCACATGTTTAAATTTATCCATTTACGTGATTTTTTTTCCCCTTCTAGTCGACGGATCGACGTGCTTTTTTAATTATTCCCAACGATCGATTACCGTGAAAAATTAATTGATATTTAATCAACTCTTCGTCGAAACCACTTAAATGATTCGGTTTTAGATGGAGGCGTAATTCGATAATTTCATTTGCTGAGATTCCCCTTTTCGAGATTATCGACGAGATGGTTAAAAAAAATGGTTTGGATTAAATGCCCGAGTCGAAAATGTCACGAAAATTACATTTGATTGGCAAACATCTCGCGGCCGTTCCGCTTTCTGTTCACAAAATGACCGTGAACTGTTTTACGATCGTTGAATGATTTCATAATGGTGTAAAAATCGCGAAAAAATACGACAAAATCTGGTTAATCACCGTCTTATACATTGAATCGATAAGTAAATTTTCTATAAGGTGTTTATCTAGTTGGGTATATCTGGTTGTCGTAAAAAAAAATAGACGAATGGCGTACTATTTTTCGAACGATCGAGATGGCCGGGCATTTCAATTGTTTGGCGGTATTTTCATAAATTACCGGTAATTACCGTCAACGAAGGTTTAATCGATTTGGTATCTTTGAAATTACCTTGAACAATTGATATTTCCGTTCGGCGTTGAGCATCGCGATGGTGACAAGTCGTGTTATGAATTGTAATTATGGCGAAGAATTATGTTTGTGATTATACGTATATTTTAGGAGTATGGCTGAAAAATTTTGCGAGAAAGTTGTGTTTCAAAATCGACCTTCTGATCGGTTTCTCTTCCTTTGCCCTGGATTTGGTTACGTGCGGTTCGGTTGGGTAATTTTTTGAGTTGTTTGGTGATGACGATGAGGTAATGAGGTATCTACTTATGGATATGAGTGCAATTTAGATTCGGGTTCTCATGTATGTCTTTTTAGTGGACTTGATGTGTGGGCAATTAGGCATTAGACAAATACGATAGGGAAATATTTGATTTTTTGTGTGACTATCTGTCGGATTTCCTGTCGTAAAATGGAGTAAAATTAGTAATTTAAGGTTGAATTTGTGGTTTGAGATGGGGAAGGAGGTAGAACTGAAATGTTTTCTGGCTGATATTGGTGAAATTATTGTGATTTTTTTTGGTATCCCTGATCTAAGTTGGGTGTTGACTTCCTATTGATTAATGAATTTTCATCCCAATAAGATTTTTTTTTAAATTTTCTAGCCTGGGAATAAACTTGGGATGAATTTTCATATCAATATTCTGCCTCAGCTGATTCTCGAATTTTTGAACCTGGGATGAACTTGAGGTGAATTTTCATCTCAATATTCATCCCAGCGTGATTTTTGAATTTTTAAGCTTGGGATGAGTTTTTTTGTTCCAAAAATCTTTAAATTTATTCAAATCATGAATTAATGAATTTTTGGCCTAAATCGTAAATTTGCGAATTCATCAAATTCTAAAATTTTCTTCAAAATTGTCACTTGATTTTTTCGATTCTTTTTTTTAAAAATGCTTTTTCAATTTCATTAATTTTTATATTTTGTCAAATATGGAATTGGAATAGGAATCATAATTTTAAATGAAATTTTCGCCAAGATTACCATAATTTTGCAATTTTTATCAATATTGATAATTCGAGGGATTTTCTCAAAAAAAAAAAAAAAAAACAGCTACGGTTGAAAAACTAAATTTTAGAGAAGAAAAAAATGAAATATTTTTGAATATTTAACTTACCTAAATTTTACTTTTTATCAGTTTTATTATTTTATGTTTCCCTCAATTTATCGATTTATTACTTGAATCATAGAATGGTTATGGTCAATTTAAATCGTTTATCAAGATCAAAAATTGATGGATTTTGATGAATTATTGTCATCAGGTTCTCGCATTTTCTCAATTTTCTTTGAAATCATTCAACTATAGGTAATTTCACATGAGTTTATGAAATTTTCATCAGAAACCATAATTATCGATGATTTATGGAATTGATCGATTTTATCAATTTGATATTCTCCCGAGGTCGACGAATTTTTAAGCGATAAAATTACAATTTGATCAATTTATGGAATTTTTGTCAGTTATCGACTTATAACTTTTGAAAATTCTTGAATTTTTCAACAATTTTATTGATTTTTTAAATATTTCCTCAATTTAAAAATTTTCCACTGAAATCATAAATAACATTTTCATCAAAATCATAAAATTTTCAATTTTTGAAATAGCATTCTGAGTTGAATTTTTGAATTTTCTGAATTTATGGTAGGTGTTGTGTACCGAGCAGGGGGGGGGGTACCTACCTGAAGTCGGAATATATAATTTTGCGCTAGAGCCAAAAATATGAAAAAATGGGCGATTTCTTGAATTTTTTTGCATTTATAAGAAGTTTAGACCTCTATACAGCGTCAAATGTGTTTTTCTCGATTTTTTTTTTGAAAGTCATGATTTTCTTATTTTAAAATGCCTCTAACTCACCGAAGAATTAGCTTTGGATGCTCATCCAAGTCTTAAAATGTTCCTCATTATCTCCCCTATCTTTTAAGTCAAAAAACTCATTTTTGAAAAATCTGACTTTAGGTACATTTTCCCTGCACCGTACACATTTAGATAAAAGCAATAAAACTACGATTTCACCAATTTATGGAATTCTTTTCACATAATCATTTTCTGGAGAACCTGGGAGATTTTGGAAAGTCAGGGAATTTTGATTTTCTGAAAAAGTCGTAAGGAATAGCATTTTCAGAATAAATAAAAAAGAGCATTTTTTGTTCTTTTAACATGCTTTTTCAAAAGAAAAAAAATCCAAAGTGAATCGAGGGCAATGAATACTTTTTTTCCGAATTTTGATATGATTAAAATATAATTTTACCCCCTCTTTAAATCTTTTCTCATAGCTATCAAAAAAATTCATATTTCAGATAGGTACTAAAAAAATTTTTTTTTGAAAATTGAATATAAATTATCTAGGGAGTTGAATTTAGGTCTTAAAACGTCGATCTTAAAACTTGATCATTTTCAATTGAAAAAATTGAGAAAAATTGGTACCCACTTTCCAAAAGTTTAAGTAAGTATAAAAAAGTAATTTTAAATTCATGAAAAACGTCTGTTCTGATTTCACATATTTCACAATTTCACATTCATCATCTCTCGTTTTGATCATTTTATCACAATGAAAAAAAAAATGAGATGGCATTGTTTTTTTGGAATATCCCTCCCCCTCCTCCTCACCTCTTGGAAAAAATCTGGAAAACCTGGAAAAATCAGCGATAAATCATTTCTGAGGTATTGTGGACAGAACCTTGAGTTGTTATTTTTTGAACATTTTGAAATTTTCAACTAATTTTTTTCCCTTTGATTGAAAATTTTGAACGTCGGTGTACGTATGTCAAAATTTGATTCATCATACCTCACATAGGTATCTTTTTCCTGACGAAATAAGTGCTGAGAAATTGACAAAGGTTCAAAGAAATTTTAATAACTAACTTTCCCAAGGAAAAGAGGAGAATTCGTAGTGATTTAGGAAGAATTGACCCAGTGATTCGAATCCACAATTAGATTCTAATAACATACCGTCATTCCCGGTATCAATATCGATTCGATTTATTGGTTATTTCATCATCCAGAGGGGGAAGGGGGGTCAAATCTACTTGGAAACAATACAACTAGATAAACTCGATAACATCATCAAATGCGGTACAGATTACACATAGGCAGTTTCCTTAGAACCATAGACACCGAGAAAATTACACATCGCAGTTCGCATTTATTCGCAACCGTATAAATTGCAATATTCACAACCACGATTGTTTCTCTATTTGCGGTGATTGTTGGTTGATTAGCACTTGCCATTATCATACATCACCTTTCATTTCATTTTAAAAACCACCTCACACTGTTGGCAATTTACACTCGATTCAAGAGCCAACACCAGCCAATCCTGAAACCGAAAGTATCACTTTATTGATAAAACAGCTCACTGAATACGGTATGATTTTCAAATTGGCAATTCGACTCTCGATTTATAATTTCAGCTAAACTAGATCATTAGGTAAAAAGAATACCTATCGACATGAAAACCATCGGTACTCATGGCAAATTCAAGGTCTCAACAGGTAACTCGTACACTCGGTTTCATAAAAGACCCAAGATAAGAATTCATTTCGAATCCTAAACCCGAGAACAACTCAGAGTCATTGGAATACGTCTTCCATTTATTTAAATCGTGACGTGGTCGCTTTTCAGTCTAAATCGTTCCTTTGAAATGGTTCACGTCGTCTTCGTGCTGTCGACCAATTTCTAAAATAATTTTTCATTTATTATGTAAATTATACCGAACATGTACACTAATGTTGGAAATATTTTTACCTGTACGACCTTCGTATTTTTTAAACTCCGTAAGCTCGTAAGTGGCAGCAATTTGCATTCTTCCCCTCGGCCCCAAAAATTCTCCGGTGAAATTTTTCCTTACGATTTGTTCGGTGTTTTGCGTTATGTTATAAAGGTGTAAATTTTCAAACCATCTGGTTCGTTCCCATCCCCCATATGCCCATTAGTCAAACTGGTTTACTGTTTTTTCCAAAGCAGTTGCTACTGCGAGGTTTTTATTACTTTTTAAAAGAACTATTCCGTCTTGGGATCTTTGGCATATGTTGCGAAAAAATTCCTATCCGAATATGTCGCCTGGTACTCAGAATAAGTATCCAGGGTTAATATCGAGCCTATTATTTGGTTAAACAATCGTTTTAACGAATACCTTTTTTTTTTATTCGTGGCGTAACGAAATGAGCTATTAAAAAAATCTACTATCTCGACACCTATATCCAGATTACGTAAGGTTGTTAAATATTCGGCCGGAGGCTGCGGCCAAGGCAGTGGGATCGAATCGTACTCCCAAATATGAATTCGCGCAGCCACCTCGTGACTTTAGGAGGCCTATGGCGAGCTGGCGAATTTTTTCGGGTATTAATTTGTTGCCACGTTGGCCCTGGATGATTAAAAGGTAATCAGGGTGATCGATATCAGCTGTTTGGGTCGAAGGGGGAAAAGAGGCGAAGATATCGTGTTGATAACTCGGAACAATCGTTCGTTTCGAAGGAAGGAGGTATAGGCCAGGTGACTGTACCTATGCACGTAATAGGCATCGACGGCAGGTGGTTACCGTCTTGTCTGGGCCTCTCAGCCTGGCACACGCCACATATAACACTACACCATCGATTGTACGTATTATATACGTAAAAAACACTACTATACAATGCCTATTACGCTAACGCGGTATTACGACATCTGCTTTCCAAGGCATCGGCATCGGCACCGTTAAATTCTATCGCGAACGGCAGCCGCATCTTTGAAGGCGCCTCCGACTTTTCCATGTTTGATCCCCCTCCCCCTCCCCCCTCTGATCACAGTATCACGAGGAAGAAATTTTTTTATATCGATAATTTGGATGATTTTTGTATTGCAAGTTCTATTCATAGATTGACTAGATCGTTCAATGACTTTGTTTACCTTTTTTTTGTGTGTTCGATAGTTCGTTGCTTTATTTAAACGATTCTGATCCGAGCCATAATTTTGCTCTAGTTTATTATTTGTATTTTTATCGAATTGTAAACAATAATGGAATGATGGTGATTATGATGATGGAGAGAATGAGGAGGGGAGTTTGGTTGTGTACGTTTAGACATTGTACGATGGTGATGTCGAGGCGAAAATTATTTGTCGGTTGGTTTCATCGGTTTTGAAATTTCGTCGATTTTTTTTCCACCTTAATCGTATAATGAGACTGAAGAGAAATATTAGAAAGTTTTCCGCATGCGGTAATGAAAAAGAAACCTTTTTGTTGGATGGTTTATAGCTTCGTTGAAAAGTAAATGGTGTGAAATCAGTCTTTATTTCGGGTATGTTTGGTCGATGAAGGGTTCTTCGAATGCTCTTTTGTCACGAAATCCATCCGATTTGATTTGGTTTATTGGGTTTCTTTAATTTTTTAACCAATGCGAGCGGTATTTTTGAAGGGTTTGATGGGAGGTCATTTTTAGTCTTTTGTTGATGAGGTTTCGAGGTGGCGCCAAAGTCGATGGATTTTTTCAAAATTTAGAGATTTTTATTTTTTATTTTTGAAGGAATTTTCAATTTTTTGTCGAGTGGTTTTTAAAATGATTGAAAAATTTTGTTCAATAATTCAAATGTATTCAAAAAAAATGACATGATTCATTAATTTTTTTGAAACCTGTTGAAATACGAGCAATTTTTAGGTACATATTTTGAAAAAACGTGAAAAATTAGGTGATGAAAAAAATTTTAATTTCAGAGAGTGATGATAAAAGTGATAAAATTGGCTCGTAATTGACTTTCAAAAATCAAAATTCGTCCAAAAAATTCATTAAAAAAGGTACCTTTGTGTAGTGATGTATTCAGGGGATTCAAGTATCGGACCCCCCCCCCCCCCCTGGCCAAAAATTTATGTGAAAGTGTCTTCTCGGGGTATGAACTTTTTTTCAAAACATGATAGTTCTGGCGTCTTCCCTTCTCCCCCCCCCCCTCCAGTGAGAAATTCTTGTCTCCGCCATGGTTCTGTTTTTCAGGATGAAAAGGTAGAAAAAATCGAGACATTCAAGTTAGGTCTAGAAGAAGGCAGCGACAAAGAAAAATTTTCCCAAAAATTCATAAAAAATTGAGAAAATTGAAACGAAAAATATGAAATGGACGAAAAATTATGTCGAAAAGATGAAAATGTTTGAGGCCATTTTCATATTGCATTTTGTTTCAAAACTTGTAAATTTTTTGCAGATATTTGAAAAGTTTATATTTTTTCATAGTCATTGTTTTTAGAAAAATTTGAATTTGAATTTTTGGACTGATGTTAGTTGATGGGGGTTGAGGGAGGGGTCACTTTAATTTCAATCGACCTGTTTTTTCGAAAAAATGAGAAATTCCAGAAAATAAATTATCTCATTATACTTCCTGAAAAATTACAACTGGGAAGTGAAATTGGTGATTTTTTTTCAATGTGGCCCCAATTTCGTCTCCCAATTTGCACAAACCTGGAAATTTATTTTCTAATTTTCGATGAGGATAAAAAAAAGTTTGTATGTACTTTGGCTTCACCGAGTCCAACATAATCTGTGACTGTCCAATAATAAAGTTTCCATATTTTTTGAATCTGTATGTCTTATTATTAGATATTTTAATTCCATAAAATAAAAACATGGTAGGGGGAAAGTGATAAAAAAAGGTATGCTTTTCAGACTCGAAAATAAAGTTCAATTTTTTTGAAAATTGAAATTTCTTCTTTAAAAATCTCTTTTTCATCATATTCAAGGAAGTTTTCTTTGTAATTATCAGAAGAATTTTTAGAAACATGGTCGGGATATTTCAGAATTAAAATGCGAAAAAATGATCTTTATAGATCATGCATGCTATCGACCTCTGTTTTTCTACGTATCAGTGCAATCCCCTTTTATTAATGTTTTCTGAAAGTTGATGAAATTTTTGTTCGTCACGAATTTTAAAAATGAATTATTGTCTAAAAAAATATCAAGTTTTTCACTTTTTACAAATAAAAGTACTTGAATTTAAATCATTTCTCAATTTTTCCAAATTTGGGTCCAATTCCCCTCCTTTCCTTCAAGATCTTTGAAAATGACTTTTATCCTTCCACTAAAATGTTTGAAAAAATCAAAAAAATCTGAATTATCTGCATAATCTGAATAATCTGGATAATCTGAAAAATTTGAAAAATATTGGAAATACAAAAAAACTGAAATCTGGACCTAGGAACCAAGTAGGTACCTGAAAACTAGAATCTGGATCTGGACAAAATTAGACAGAGTTTTTAGCCCCTTGATGAATTTCTCTTTTTTTAAAAAAATGATTTTTTAGATAATCTGGTTATTTTTCAGTGTTTCTCTAAATGACTGAAAATCTTTATCATCAGAAATTTCAAAATTGATAAAAACACCCATCCAAATATGAACAAAAGTTTTGAAAATAGCATTAAAATTTGTTTTTTCAAATATCTAAATTACTCTTCAAAATGTCATGTCTCAGTAAGTATCTTTTTTTTTTTTTAAAAAAACATCAATTTTTTTGGTACTTAATCGTTTTGTGGCAAATTTTTTCCTCTTTGATCGTTAAAAATTTCAAAATTCCAATCCATACCACGTTCGCTTGAAATGTCTCCGAAATTTCCAAACTTTCGAAACCAATAAAAAAAATTTTCAGCAGACAGATGGTTTTGAAAAAAGCGTCGAATTGTTTCCTTTTTTACAAAAACCGCCAATAAAAAGTCGTAGGTGGTATGATACAACGATATTAAATAAAATAGTAAGCACCGGATGACTATCCTTCATTTTAAAGCAACTGCCATATTACACTTTGATGTTAAGGTAAAAGTATTCATTATTATTACACATTGTGCCCTGCTGTATAGTTCTTTCAATACACTTACGTGTAAAAGGTAGCTATATAAAATAGACATTTAGGTGCATGTGACTTTTTTAGGTCATATCATGAACTTTATATCAAGAAGAGCTTCGCTCTTCGTAAGTAATTGCTGCTGAATTTCATACCTATCTCGTCCTTGTATTTTTTTGAAATTCTATTACCATCATGTGTCATGTTTTATTTTTCAATTTCATCGTAGATGGACGTTGTTTTTCGTAATTTACCGAGAATTGGAAAATTGAAAAATTATGCCAAGTATTTTTTATATGAAAATGGAAAAAGGAATACGAGTTTGGTTATCGCTTTAATGAGCGGAAATTTTGGTTACATAATAAGTACATTATCGTTTGAATTTTTTTTCAAAGTTCGGTTTCCGTTTTGAAATATTTAGCTGTGTGGTAGGTACATTGTTTAAAAATGTGGTGACGAAAAATTTGTGAAATACGTGGGTGATATTGAAATAGACTATTTTTGCAGTGACAGGAAAAAATTAACAAATTTTATGTTTTTGAATAAAACTGGTTTCATTTTCAAAATTTTCAATTTTTGAAATAAATTAAAATGTTGGTGGGTACTTGTAGTGTAAAATAAAACAATCTGAATATTTATGGAATGAATTAATATCACGAAAATTTCTAATTTCCCCCTCCCTTTCTTACATTTGTGAGAAATTTGGTAATTTTTTTCAATAATAATACGTACGAATTTTACTCTCAATTTATTTAACTAATTTGAACCTTGATTTTAGAAGATGCTTGTTTATTCAGGGCAAATTTCAAACCGGATTTGCAAGTGTGCCTAAGTGCCTAATTAAAAATAGAACCCGCTTAATTTTTGGTAATTTAATTGACAAACGGGGTCTTTTTATTTGCAACACCTGCAACATTCTCGATGCAACGATTTTTATTTTGTCATCCAAGACTAGCACGTTCGTAATCATTCATCTGTCATCAATGTTTTGGAGTATTTGATGAGAAAAAATTCTAGTTTTCACTCAAACGGTTTAGTTTTTGGTAAACAGATATTTTTTCATCGACTCTTTTTTTATTAATTTTTTTGCTTGAAAAAAATAACGTTTTTAAAACTTTTTCGTAATGGCTTGTTTGTATAAAAAAAAAAAAGAAGGAATACAGCGTTGTTTGTGTAAAATTAGGAAGATAATAAAAAATTTGGAAATTTTAAGAAATATTGAGAAAATGTTCATAAAACTCGTATTTTAGTAAAAAGTGATAAAAAATTTCCAAGCTCCAACGTGAGAAACTTTTTCAATAATTTTATGAAGTTCAATTGTGATTTTTTGCTCATACATAAAAACATAGCATCCTAGGTTTTGCAAAGGGACAAATGAGCAAGAGAGGCTGATTTTTCCTCTCAGATGAGTAAATTAAGCTAAAGTCGAATTGTTTTTCTGAGCGGTTGTCAAAACACTCCTTAGGAGTCTCTTCATTATTTTCCATTTCCACTCCATTCCACTCTTCACTTTTATGTTGCTCTCACTCTACTCTACTCCTAAGCTCTGATCACCCCCACTCATTTATTTTTTTCCAAAATTGAAACCTTCCCTTCTCCCCAAAATACTGCCCAAGTTCCTTTCTGCCTTCGAAACAACTTTTAGGAAAAATGAACGCAGAGAGTAAATAACGATCCTGCTGGTCTTGCAAAAATACCTTTTTTTTGTCTGGATGAAATCCTGATTTTTCAAAAAAAAATCTTTTTCAGATATTTTGCTGACTTTTCTGAGATTTTCCACTAATTTTTCAGCAGTTTTTCTCCCTGTTTACTTCTAGTGAATTTTTTTTGCTGATTTATAAAAAAAATAAGAGGTCTGTTTCTTCTAACTTTTTTTTTTTTTGTAAATTTATTGTGGATCGAAATTTCTTAGTCTTTCCCCAATTTAAAGTGGGAAAACGAGAGAATTTTTTCTCAGAAATCCTGTTGTTTGATTTTAAAATTTTTTCAGACAGCTTGTCGAGACAAAATTTGGATCTTGGAAGTCCTGTCAAAATCCTGAATCTCATTTGAAGGTTTGAAGTCCTATTTTTTTGCATATTTGGCATCCTGTTCATTACCTATTATTTTATTATTCCTGTCATATTTTTGGAGCTGTTTTCATAATTTTTACAAAAATTGATAATTTTATCAAGTTTTATTTCACTAAACAATTTTTTCATTTGAAAAAAAATCGTATAAAAACTAGTTTTTCAATTTTGCAATTTTTTTGCCGGGCACTTCGTTGGATCAAAATCTGAAAAATTTTATTCTGTAATTCAAAGAATGAAATAATCTCCTGATTGAAAAGAAAAAAAAATACAATAGAATACGACTTGTGTAATCTACATATGTATACGTAGATACATCTGAATATATTAAAAATTCAGCTCAAACAGAAAATCGACAATCACGACCTGTACCGGTCGACTTTCGGATCCAGCATTATTTATTCTTTTGTTCGGACGCCGCGAAACGATAATTAAAAATGGTAAAAATTTCGAAAACTTTGCTTCGTCATTTTACGTTAACACACCGTCGAAAAATAAATCACAATTACATTGTTGGTAAAAATAGTTACGCGGAATACCGGAGGTGCAATACGATAAGGGAAATATTTTCATAAAAAATATGCACAGGTAACATAGATAAGCTGCGTTCTCTTAGGTACACACTGTAGTTCTGCTCTGTGGAGGTACATTAGTGATGAGTCATCGATGATTAAATATAAATTTATTTATCTACTTACGTATTTCACTTCACATGTCGACTGTCTCATGTTAAAAGAAGTGAGAAAACCAATGAGCGAAATTTTTTCACCTATTTTTTGCGGTTTTTTTGACTGAAATTATTCGAGTTTGAAGTGCAAACGTAAAATCAATAATGTACCATTGCGGTGGTCTATAAATTACCCAGAATTATACCCATAGGTACAAATAGACTTCGAATCAAGGTAATTATTACGACGATTAACCTACAAAAAAATAAAAAGTTCGATTTTTAAAATTAGTTTATTCGATGGCAGCAAGACAGCTACGTAAATGAAAAATTAAAACATGCAAATAGAACGAAACGATTGAATTATTTTTCAATGAGTTTCACGACGATTAAAATTAATTTAGATTTTCATACAATGGCGAATTTTACCATCGCTTTGTTTGTATTTGGTAATTCGATGGTAATTTAAATATTCTCCGCTTGTATTTTTATCTGTGAAAAAATATGGGACAGTTGGAATTCACACGAAAATAAATTGAATTTCGAAAAATTACCAGCTCGTTATCGTTCCTTGGCGATCTCGGTTTTTAATTCGATTTACGAGCAAATAAACGGCGGATAATTTGAAAAATTAAACGGACGTGTTTTTAGACAAATTTCAACGGTGATTTATTACCTTTCTTTGTGTCTTTTCTTCGCAACACGTAGCAGAGACGCGGATTCTGAAAGCCGATGCGAGATGACCAAGATCAATCGTCTATTTTGGTCGTTTTTCACAATTTACGCGTCAAATGTTGCGGTTATGACGGTTTGGCCGATGTTGAAGCGCAAGGCGGATAACGTTACTTAGATACAGACGATTGGTTTATCAAAATACGATTTCATAGAACTAGTTTGAAGGTTTTCTTACTTTTATTGTTCTTTCTTTTTTCGGGTCTGTGATGAGATCTGTGAGGTGAAAACTTTAAACCCAGCTTAGGATTAACATTTGCTTTTGTAATAAAAATTTATTCTTTGGACCCGACATAATCTGCGTTTTAATTTGAGAAAAAAAATAACCCATTTGGTAATTTTATTACGTCGGCGTGACTGATCGCTATAAAAGGGTGATTTTTCGGCCAATTCTCTTCCTATATTTTAGATTTGTTCGATGGACATGTATTGAACGTGGTGTGAAAATTTCAACGCTGCTACGTATTAGGTAATTTATGAATTATAGGTTATTTAACGATATCGCGGATGACGCGATGATTGCCTTATCAAAAAGCAAAGAACGAGGTTTTTTTTCAATAGATAATGAGATATTGTATAAAACAGGCGCGCGACTCGACGAGAAGAGCGAATTGAAATTTCGCGCCATTCGACAACGCGAACGGTTTTTGAGGTGGAAAAAAATTTTTTTCGCTAACGAGATACTTCAACTTTTTTGCACGAGTCGAATTTCGAATATTTTTTAATGTAATCGTTCTAATATAAAGTCACAATTGTATGGGAATATCAATTTACAGTGTTGTAAATATATTTACCTGGGTGGACTTATTCGAGCGGAGCGGAGTATTTTTCAAGAGGAAGTTTACTTTTCCATTTTTATCACGAGCTCGAATTATGACAAGGTTAGAGGAGGGTTTTTGATGGAAATACGAAGTACTGTCTGTTTTTCTAACCTAAGTACATGGTTTACCTTGTATGGTGTTTGTAATATCATAATGAAGTTAACGCATTTCTTTTGAGAATTGATGATTTCATTTCGAATCGTTGGAAGTGTGCCGGGTGCGATTAGCGAAGAGTAGTTTTTCCCACGCGTCAAGGACGAGTTTTGGAAATGATGGTGATGTTGAGGATGTTTCATGTCCAAGTGGAATTGAAGTTTTTGATGAAGGATGGTGTTGGGGAAAAAAGGCATAAATTGAATAGTAATTTGGGATTTTTAAGGAGGTTTTATGCCGAGAAGAGAAGAAGAGGAAAAATAGATTTGAGAGAATGAGAAGTGGAAATGATTGTCTGGTGAATTATTTTTCATTTTTTGAAATTATTTTGAGCAAAAACGATATCTAATTTTATATTTTGATGCTTGAAAAAATTTTTATTGGAAATTTTGATTTGAAATATGATCTCGGTTTGTTGTAGCACAGTTTTGATTTACCTTACAAAAAAGTGTTTTTTTGATCCTCGAAATTCAACGAATAGTAAAATATGAATTTTTCAAGTTTTTTTTCTTAAATTTTGTGGTGTTGACGATACTTTTGGTTTAATGTTTTCAAGTTAAATCAGATTCAACTTTTTAAAATAACTTTTTGAACAATTTTAAAAAAAATTGAACAATATCAAAACTTAATATTGGTGTTTCAGCTTAATCAAGTAAACACTTTTTTGGCTCAATTTGATTAAAAATACTAATTTTTTTGAAAATTTCAATTCAAAATATGAAATTTGATTTAATTTTAATTTCGTGATTGTAGCATTAATTTCAGCGTCAACCAATTTGAAGTAAAAGGATAGTTACGAGTATTTTAAGTGAAAAAATGATGTTCATTTTAGACTGTATCTTGAAATTTTAAATCCTAAGATTGAAGAATTTGAATTTATTTTGGCTAAATTCTAGTTCAGCCTTTGGGCCATTATGGCTGCTAAAAATAACGAGAGCAAAACATTTATTAATTGTCATAGGTACACGAATGGTGGCGTTGTGAAGAGTTGAAGGAAGTTGCTTTCTTTTCACTAGAATGTGTAAAACGTTCAATATTTTCTTTTTAAGTGTGTGTTTTTTTTTTAATTTTCTTTAAATCTAGTTGGCATACAAAAAACATAAATTTTGCATACCATTTTAAACTAATGATATATATTTTTTGTTTTGTTTTAGGTGAGTTGAAAATTTTCATCATTGTTCTTGTTTGTAAGAAGAATTATCAACGAGTTGAATGAGTAAGTTATTTTTCCTGATTCTCAAAAAAATATTATTTCAGTTGAATGAAATATGGATTCAATATTTTGAAAAAATTCGTTCAAAAATCATGTTCTTTTTTCGGGGTTTTAAGTATATTTGAGAGACAGGTATAAAGATTGGGTATGAATATGAACTATGGAGATGAGATGAAAAAAAAAAAGAAAAAAAAAGCAGTCATTCAGATGTTTAGAATTCACCAATGTTGACAATGCCTTTTTTTTAAACTCAATTTGATCAAAAACCTGACTTTTGAGCATTTGAATTTTGCAGTTAAAATTGACTTTTGTGTTACTTTTCATTATTTTTTGGAAATTAAATTTGAAAAATGATCATTACAAATTTTGCATTTGATTGTATCAATCCAATAACGATATGTCGGTTACTTTTTTCGTCCAATTTAGTCAAATTCTTGTGCTTTTGAGCCTCCAAGCTCAAAATTTACTCTTTGATTTACTTTTTGAATATTATTTGAGCTTAAGCAAATAAATTTTTTTTCAAGAATCAAAATTGAAAAATGATCCCTGCATTACCTACTTCAAATGGAAAAAAATCATTTTGATTTTTTTTGGAGGGGGGGGGGGGAGGATTTATGGTTTGAATTAAAAAATGAAAATGGCCAGAAAATCCATTTTTTCCTGACTTGAAAAAAATTCTAAAAAAATCAAAATTTTCAATGTTTGAATTGTACATATTTAATTAACCACTGTACCTAATTTATTTAAAAATTCATTTGCTTATAATTCTTAGTGCTTTATAATGTGTTTGGCTTCAATTTGTGCCGAAAAGTTTCAATATATTTTGACGAGAACTCGAACAGATTTTTTAAAATTTTTTCATCGTAATCAAATGGCAGATCGACTTTGAAGAAAGCAAAATGTGGATTCGTTAGAATTGCAGCATAGTAATAAATTGGTAAAGATATTTTCACTTGAAAAAATTACTTGCAAATCAGTGAAAATTCACTGGAAATTCAATAAAAATCTCTGAATTTAAAAAAAAAATAGTAAAATTATTTAGAAAATCGTTGAAAATCAATGAATTTTGCCAATTTTTCTGACTGTTCATTGACCAATTCAAATAAAAGAGTTTAAATGGGAGTAAAATAGTGTGAATTGAAAATATGGCCAAATGAAAAAACCAGTCTCATATTTGTGTTCAGTAGGTCAAAATATCTTGATGAACACCCTTTTCACGATCGTTCTACTTTTGTGTCTCAAAATTCACTTTTTTAATCATGAAAAATCAGCGAAAAAGTAAATTTTGAAAACTTCGAGTAAAACTAGCCTGAAAAAGATGTTTATCGAGGTATTTTGAACTGCTAAACATGAATATGGGATCGCCATATTCGCATTTGACCATAATTATTTCCACATAAGATGCTCTCAAGAATTGAAAAATTTGCTAAAATAAATGAACACATGCAGGGAAATTAAACATCTAAACTATCTTCACAGTAACTTTTTCTAGGATGGTTCTAAAATATTTTTAAAAAAAGAAGAAGAAGAAGCATGCATCAAAATAATGGAAAAAATTACCATAAATAGACTTCTACGAGATACAAGATTATGCCAAAGAATAGAAAATTCATTTCCATTGAAATTAAAAAGTTTTGAAAAATGACTAGATCAAAATGGCCAGACCTGTAAACCTGAAAGAGAGGGGTATAAAGTGTCAAAAAATTTCCCATTATTTTTTTCATGTCAAGGGACAGCATCTTGAGGTGTCGGAATAAAAATCAATGATAGGGTCGATTTCACCCATCTTATCCGGCTACACCCTCGTCATAAAATTTTCAGCACCTTGAAAAATATCTTCCTCTATAAAAATAGCATCATTATTTAAAGATTATCATCGCACCGGAGATAAAATCAATACAAAATTTCAAAATGAATCATCGTAAAAAATTCGATAAGCACCTTTTAACGCCGCAATATATTCCGCTAATAAGGCCACGCTCGCTATCATTTTATAAAATCGCCCAAAAAAAGAGCTTATTAATCACACACGGCACCGGCGAAAAAGCCAAAAAATAATTTCACACCGTAATTAATTTACCGTCGGTAATTAGACTCGGATACGATCTACGAATCTGACCACGTCTTGGCGTCGCCTCATCCAAAATTTTCTGTCTCGGATTAATAGATTTTCAAGCACGATACGTAGCATAGCCGAAGTACATAGGTACCAAGGCGTAAATCCAAATCCACCGGTGCAAAATTTCGCATTCTTATTTATACGCTACTGCAACGCGTCTGTGGCTTTTCCTGTTGCCAGCGATTTTTCAAAACGAAACGTTTAACGCTAAATTAATTTCATAATTAATCAATAGAACCACGTATGGTTGGTTTAGAATTATCGGTGCTGATCCGCGTAGGCTTCGTGGGGCGGATCGTTGCATATTATTTTAATCGTGTGTATACGCGACAGTTGTTGATAATTCGAATAATTTTTTTTCTCGACGCAAGGTTACGTAGTCTTCGAATACGGAGGCAAATACAATTGTACAATGTTCGGAGGAGGAATCATTTAACCGTGGAATGTAGGTATTTTTTTATAGGTTACCGGTACCATTGACTAATGATTACAATACACATAGAGGCGTTGTATTACTCAATCTTTGAATTTGTGGCGGCTTCTTAAGTGCTCGCAAGCTCTAGTGTGCTTTTTTTATCTTCGTACTTGTAGTTTTATAATACGTTGTCAGCAGAGCATGCTGAAAAATTGGAAAAATTCGTGTGTAGAAATGCAACACTTGAAAAAAAAGAAAATATCATTTTTCAAATTTCCATCATTCATTTGCCCAAAAATCAGTTTTCAATAGTGATCCAAATTTACAAGTTACAGAACCTCACCTTAATATTTCATTTGTTTCCTTCCTTCAGTTTGAATGGAATATTCTTTGGGACCAAAAATTTGATAATTCTCGATGAAAAGGAAATTTTCCCTTATTTTTCCGATTCAAAGTACAATCTAACCCAGTTTTTTTTTTAACTCAATACGAAAATTGAAGTCATCATTTTTGAAAAATTTCAAATTTAAACCCAATTTTTTTACTTGAAAAACATTTTTGCTGCCATCATTGAAGTGAACCAAGATGCTCTCTTCATTCCCCCTCCCCCATCCCGTTTGCTCTGAATTCAAATCTTCTGTTTTGAAACTTCACCAAAAAATTGAGCAAAATTCAAAAAACAAACTTTATTTTTATGAGCATTTTTATCTTGTTATCAGTGAAAAAATTATGGATCTTTGTATCTTGAGAATTATTGAATAAAATGGTATGAAAATTTAATTTATGTGGTTTGGAAAACCATTACTTTTCAGGACTTTTGAGATATTTTGAAAATTTTTCTTCAATTTTTGAAAAAAAATGGAAAAGATTGGACAAACAACAACATTTTTTATCCATTTTTTTTGAAAATTCCTTTTTTCTAAATATTGAAGAAATATACTAAAAATATATTTCAAAAACTCTCAAAAGATAAAGTTGTTCTGAATTTTTCACTGAAGGAACAACGGAGGTCAAAAGATTGAAAATTAATTTCCATACGAGATGTGGATTGTTTCGACTCAAAGTATGATTTTTTCAATTTTTCTCCATTTTTAAACAAAAAATCTCCCAAAAAATTCACAATTTTCTAAAAGTTTTCGACTGAAGTGAAATAATTTTTTGCCTAAAAATTCAATTTTGCTATTAATGCGAAACAGCTACTCTCTGTCTCTCTCCCGCTCAATCTGACTCAAAATATTTCATCAAAAAGAAATCAAAACTTCAAAAAAATAATTTGAAAAAAAATTTCTACAACTTCATTTCAGATGCCATCAAAGCTTTTCAGTTTTTTTTGTTCTCTTACTTCGAAATAAAAAACGAAAAAGGATATTTCTAGGTGCTCGAAAAATCTCCCCCCTCCCTCAAGAGAATTTCGCTAATAAAATTTGCAAGTTTAAGGCTGGTAAAATGCAAATAATTGATGGTAATCGAATGGAATATAAATTGTGTGTTCAAAACGTATGAAATATCATTTTTATTTCCACTTTTTAATGCAAAAATTATGATTACTCAAATAAAAATATTTGTTCATTTAGATTTACATGGTTCAAAAATTGCCAACTTATGATTCTTGAACACAAAAATCTCAAGGGCGAGCTAAAACTTTTCGAGCACCTTGTATTTAACTTATGAGAAAGAGAAAAGGAAAAATTGAAAATTGCCGTTTGAGGTGATTTTTTTCTGGACATTTCCGATCCAAAAGTATTCTGTGAAGGAGCATAGGAAAAGAGACCTCTTGACAAATTTTTCGCTTTCCACCTCTTTACCTTAATTTTTTTAAAAAAATCTCAAAAATTGAATGAAACTGGTCCAAACTTTTACGTTCAAAAATTCAACGAAAATTATCCAACTTTTGAGCATAATAATTTCAAACTTTTTAAAATGATTTTTCAACAAAATTTCACTTCAGGTCTTAAGGTCCTTTTTCCCATGCACCCTCATCATAATTTTTTCCCCATTTATAAAACTGTCATATTCTTAAAATTCAGATTCAACATCAAACTATTTTGACTTGGAATTCAAATTTTCCAGGCGAAAAGTTGACCCCCCTCCCTTCAAAAACTTTGTTTTTCATCATCTATCATGTTCCATTATTGTATTAAAATTTTCAAAATAAAATTTTCAAAATTTACGTCAACATTTTTGCATCCTTAATAATCTAAACAGAAGGAACCATACAAGACGAGTCAAAATCGGCTTATGGCAGGAGGAGGGTTGAAAATTTTCGACTCAAATGGACTTTTTTTCATTTAAAAAAGTTTTTTCCGATCGAATCATGTAATATATTTGTGTTCTACTTTGCATCAGGATCAGATTGAAGTCGATTTTGCAAAACTGATGGATGAATTAATTTTTGTATGTATCTCAATTTTTTCGTAAACAATTTTTCAAACTGAGAATTTCTTCAACAGTATAAATCCAAATTTTTGTTGGAAGGTTTTTAAAAAAATTTTGTGTTGTTCTGAAACAATTTGGATTAACGAGTATTATTTTCAGATATTCTTGTTAGGTACCTATTGAATTCTTTACATTAGGACTTGATTTTTACTTCAATTGCTGCGGTAAATTTTCAAAATTTCCAAGAGAAGTTTTCCTTCAAAGTTGATCTTTTAGACTTTCAACTTTCGAATCTTGGTCTATTTTGACAGTATAAAAAATTTCAAATTCCATTCAGCAGTTATTAGGTCCACTTTTGAATTAAATTTATGAATAAATATTTTTACCCCTTGTTTTCGTCAATAACTGAAACTTAGATACCCTATCAACTTAAGTAAAAATAATTTTTAATTTTTAATCCATGGGGAGGGGAAGTGGCTTGTAAATTTCACTATTTTTGTACTATTTTGTGTGCTACACCTGAAAAAAATTCATTTCGCTGGCTCTTCCATCGTCTATGGTACTTTTAAGCAGATTTTCCAATAATATATCGTCATCTGCCTTTTAAAAGCACAACTATTTGAATTGTTTCGAACCGAAATCCCAAGGATAGAAAAACATTCGCAGCTGAGTTTACATGCAAAACCCACAAACCTGCTTTTAAACTTTTCACCGACTACATTGTCGTAGGGTAACGTACACCGATCAATAAATTGTCCAAACACGCTTCCACAACGACAAGACTCCACGTGCACGCGTCTTATCCGCAGAAGCCTCGTCTGCGCCTATGCACGAAATTAGCCTGCAAATATTTTCGCAAACCTAAGTCGTACACGAAAATAAAAAAAAATCCTTCGAAAGGAGTATGTATTACATATACGAACCTTTGGAAATGGTAAAATTGCTGTATAAAATTGCGCAAGCGGCAAAACAACGGTGTACGTGGGTTGGACGTTTTTAAGGGCGTTTTTGGATTGGTAGGTACAGCGCGAGAATCTTCCTAATGGCGTTAACATTATTATCGGTGACGTCACAAGCCGCGTATAACGTAATTTCTCAAAAAAAATATGTTCGAGGATAAATATCGGCGTGAAATTCTGGCTGTGTTTTGTTTTCGCTTCATTATGAGTTGGATTCGGCGAGCAGATTCTCGTTTTGCCATAGATATGCATAAATAGGCAGGCTTGGGTCGTGTTTTCGAACAATAATAAGTTACTGGAAGGGTAAGATAGGCTGATGTCATAGTCTGCGAATAAACATTTCAAATGGTTGTAGTTGATCGTATGATATCATTCTAGAATGATTCGTTTGATTAAAGATCTTTTAATGATTCTAGACTCGAATTGTGTATAGACTTTAAAATAGCAAGGACGTGAGAAGGTTTAAAAATTCTAACGTTGGTAATACTATCGCCAGAACTTTTTTATTTTGATTTCTTGTTACAATGTGGAGTATTCTTTAGGGACCCTTTTACAGTATTTCGTTCGAGGAAGGGATGACTAGAAATTAGAAAATGACCTTTTTTAAAGTTCACGCTACGAAAATGAAAAAAGAGCAGTTTGAATTTCAAACCAATCCAGTGCCAAGTTTTTGTTCGTATTTTAAATTTTTACGAAGTGGAAATTCCATTGAAAAGGTATCGAATGTGGTTGCGAACTTCCGTTTTGACTTTGACCGTTTCTGAGGTACGATGAAAATTACGAATTGAAAAAGGTAGAAAAAAATCAAAGGTAATGTGGGTGTTGGTATCGCTGAAGCGAAACTATGGCGGAAAATTTTCTCATGAATAATGAAATTATCGAAGTCTGGTTTCGAATGTCAATTTTCATCTTCTGGTGTCATTTTTTTAAAAGATTGATGATGATGTCATTTATCAAAAAGAAAATATTTGGTGAGAATATTATTGTGCCTACCTATAATAGTAAGGAAGTTGAGAAAAAGTGAATTTTTTTCTATGGGAAAATTTGATGTGAAAAATTACTCCGTTATTCATTTTTTGTCCTTTTTTTTTAAAAAGTAAAAAATATGAAATCATTTCGATTATTGGGAAATTTATTGGGTACAAATGATATTGATTTATCTGTCTATTTATTTTTAAAAAATTTGCAGAAAGAAAGCTTCTCTGTTTGTCTCTAATAGAAAGAGAACATAAATTCTTTTTTCAGCACAATTTTGTTTCATGCTTAAAATTGATTTCATGCTTAAAATGGAGTTCTTTGATCAAAATTATTCTCAGAAATTCGAAATCTTGAAATTGAATAATCAAAAGGCGTATGAATTTTACTCACAAATTGTCCTGCAACTCCTGCTTTTTACTACTATTTTTTTCTCAATGAAGTTTTCAAGTTTCAATTTATTCTCCTCATTTTTCCAACATTTCGAAATTACTTCATTTGAATTTTTTTTTCATTCAATAAAAAAAAAATGAAAATTTTACTCCAAGTTTAGTGCAGTCAGGCAAAAAAAAAATGGCAAAATACTCGTATGTGGGAAAATCTGATATTAGGTAGGTATAATTTTTTTTTTTTGTTATCAATTGACTCAGAATACTGCTCTCTCATTTTAAATCAATAAAAAGTCAATGATACCCAGAAGTGCTGTACAAGGAATTTTTTTTAAAGAATTCTTTCGATTTTTCAGCAAATTTCAGAAATTTTACAAATTTTTGTGTGCATTTTCACTGATTTTCTAGAATTTTTTTTTTACCAATTTATTGGATAATGTGCTGCAATTGTATCTGTTTTCCAGTGAGTTTCGATCATTTTTACAGATTTTTAGATGGAGGGGTTCCTCAACAATATGATGAGATGTCTTAATACCCCCTCCCCCATTTTTGGGGGAAAAGAAGTGAACTATCTCTGTATGGGATTTTTGCTCATAACTGGACGAAAAAGTAATAATTTAAAAAAAATGATAGTTTCGTACAATATTAATCAACGTTAAATGTTCTACAAAAAGGCTATCTTTATTTTTTGTGAGAAATGGAAATTGAGCCACGAACTCCCCCGCTAAAAACCATCTTCTGCGACTTTAGAATCATGTCAAAAGCTTACGAATGAAAACAGAACTTACTCGTTTGTGGTATTCGATTCCTTTTTAAATTTTTTTCTCCTCCAGTTCCAGGGTACCATACTAAAATGAGCCAAAGGTCTTTACAAAGAGTGACTGAAAAAAATACAAGCAAAATTTAATCAAAATATTTTTATCGCAGAGTTTGGTTTCAGAAAGTATTCGGAGCTTCTAAATTTATTTTTAGGATCATTTTAGCCTTAAACTTGGCCCAGAGCACACAGGGGCAAGAGGAATAAGAGTCAAGGTGAAAAAAAAACAAAACTGGAAAATATCGAGTGAAAAAACAAAAGTTTTGATACCGCACTTGATTTTTTTCAAAACATTTTTTCCACCTTGGCCAGATGGAATATAATTCTCTCATTTTCCCATAACTTTTTCAGTTTTACATAATTTCTGTTTTTTTTTTTTTTTTTTTTTAAGATGAATTTAATGAATCGATTTTGATCAATTTTTTCATTTTCATGATTTTTAAAATTTATTCATTTTTTAGTGTAAAGAATTGCAATCTGCAAGCCAAATAAATTCTTGAAATTCCAAAATGCACCCCCAAAAGACAAAATAAAATTTAGTATAATTTTTCTGTTCTAGAATTTCGGCGATTTTTTTCATAAATTTCAATTTTTATTGTGATTTTTCGAATTGCACCTTTAATTTAATTTTTTCGGGGGGAGGGGGAGCACGAACCACGAAGCTACGAACCCAGAAATTGAGTGTTAGGGTTTGAAGATTTGTAATTTTCGAAAATAGAAGTGCCCATGTTTTAATAATTTTTTTCCAATTCCTTGACTTCAAAATAATCCACAACATCCCCTGACTTGTTTAATTTTTCCAGTTTTTAAAGTTTGTAAAAATACTTTCTTCGAGAGATAGACGCAGTTGAAGAATATTTTCATTTTTTTACATCAAATTTTATGGTTTCAAAAAAATTCCTCGGATTTTCCAGATTTTCCGATTTTCAGAAAATTGACGTTGCAGTTTGAGGCCACCTGAAAAAGATTGCAAGAAGTGATTTTTCAATTTTTTTCCCCAAAATTATCTATTTTATGGACATTTAAACAGAATTTTCAAAATTTGACAAAACTCCCTCATAACTCTCTCTTGTTACTACAAATGGTGGGAAAATGATAATTTTTGCCTATGAATGAAAATGACAAATATTCTTTTGCAAAACCCATCTCCTTCAACGCCTACTCTGAAATCAATAAAATTGTCTAATCTTTAGGAATATACACAGATACCTAGTCAACCATCAATAAATTTCAGTCGTTATCAAAATCCATTTCGAACATCCCTTATCCTTCACTACACAAAAGGTAGATGTGGGCGCCAGCAAGCTAATTCCGAACTTTTTCGACACATGTTGGTTCGAATAGCGCACGTTAAAATAATCTCTAACGAGTGCTTTTTTTTTTTTCACCGATGAACTTTAATAATGACAGTCAACAATTCGCCGTTGATTAAAGAGAGATACCCTGTCAACCAGTTTCAGCTCGAACGTCAGGCCGAGCTGATTTTATTCCGAATTCAGCGAAGCGAAACTCCTCGCTGACGAATTCTATAATTATACGCGAGTAACAAATAAAAATTTATTTTAACAATAGACATCCATTTCCTGCATCCCGGATGTTACCTCCTAAAATAATGTTATTGCGTTGTAAATGGAAAATGGGCGCAGAGTTTCCAATTATCGCGCGGACAAAGTTCGAAATTCGATTACACCATAGTGGAATTTTTTACTGCACCGTCCCTCAGCTCCTTCAAAACCGCAGTACATAAGTTTAGTTTGTTCGGCTACAGATGCCTTTTTTTCTTTCTTGACTCGGCCATCAATCGATCGAGCTTACTGCCAAATGTAATTTTCCAATTTGGCCGCATCTCGGAGCTATACGTATCAAGTTGAACGTTACAAGCGTGAATATTAAACCTTAAAAGGTCGCAAAAGTCGTAACCGTAGTCGAGCCTAAACACTTGGCAGAAAAGTTATAAAGGCTACCGCGTCAACCTGCGAAACTATATTAAGCTTCAGCGTTAAATGAGTGAAAGCAATTAAGTTAATTAACAACGTTAAAAATTACATAGTTGGAAAAATTCTCTACCCTAGCTCGGTGGTTTTACTATCAAACCTACTGTAATGCTGTATACAGTTTGCGCTCATTTTCCGAAAAAAAACACACCTTACGAGCCATTGTCGTCGACTGTCTACTTCGCTATAGAACGTTAATAAATTTTATGACGCTTTTTGGGCGACGACCTAATGAAATTAACGTCGTCTTTCAGTCTGCACATAATTTCGAGGTGTATAAAAAAATAAAGCAAACATAGATAACGTTTTTAAATTAATTTTGATTTACCGTGAGTATTTTTTTTGGATCAGATTGACGGCGTCGTTAGGTCGACAGGGATACAGGTCGAGGTATAATGGTTTCGCTTTATGGTAGAAATAAATTCAAAAAGAATTTAGTGCGGTGAAATGCAAAAAAGAAGCTTGACTTTTGCGTGACATTTGAAGAAAGAATGAATTCATTATGCATGGTTTACTTTTTGTAACCCTTTTTTGATTTCTTTTTCGCCCTTTGTCATGAATTATCTTGAGAAATACGCCAGTGGAAAGAATGATTCGGGTGTAAGAAAAGGAATATTTTTGCTGAAATATATTTTTGCAAAACGTAGAAAACAGAACTTGAGAAAGATTGCTCTCTTATTTATAAATCAGTGAAGATCGAAAAACAATGAAAAACAGTCAGAATTACAGAAACGTACTTGATAAATCAGTGAAAAAAATTTCACTAAAAGCAAACATCCAAAACGTGAAAAAATTGATGGAAAATCATTGAAAATTTATTGTAAAATCAGAAAATTTTCTGAAATTCTTTGAATCAAAGAATTTTACTGACAGAGCTTCAAAACTCGAACTTGGAGTATGTTCAGTTCTGAATTGTGATTTTTTGGTTCTGTTTTTCAAAATCCAGTTCTTAGTTTTAGTTCCATGATTCTGTTCTTGAAAATTTAGATTCTTGATTTTTATTCTCAAGAACGAGTAATGGACGAATATGGATATTCTGTCCTGTTTTTCGTTCTTCTGTTCCTGAAAGGCAAAACAATGTCATTCGTTCTTTGTTCTTTCATCTTTAATAATTATTGATTCATTTTTTCGTTCCAGGGTTGCTAGCGTCTGAATTGCTAGCAATTTGCTAGCGTCCGAATTGCTAGCAATTTGCTAGCGTCTAAATCGCTAGCAAAATTCTAGCAAACAAATTGCTAGCAATTTGCTAGCGTCCGAATTGCTAGCAATTTGCTAGCGTCTGAATCGCTAGCAAAATTCTAGCAAACAAATTGCTAGCAATTTGCTAGCGTCTGAATTGCTAGCAATTTGCTAGCGTCTGAACTTCTAGCAAACAAAACGCTAGCAATTTGCTAGCGTCTGAATTGCTAGAGATTTGCTAGCAATTTGTTTGCTAGAATTTTGCTAGCGATTCAGACGCTAGCAAATCGCTAGCAATTTGTTTGCTAGAAATTTGCTAGCGATTTAGACGCTAGCAAATTGCTAGCAATTTGTTCGCTAGAATTTTGCTAGCGATTCAGACGCTAGCAAATTGCTAGCAATTTGTTTGCTAGAATTTTGCTAGCGATTTAAACGCTAGCAAATTGCTAGCAATTCAGACGCTAGCAAATTGCTAGCAATTTGTTTGCTAGAATTTTGCTAGCGATTCAGACGCTAGCAAATTGCTAGCAATTTGTTTGCTAGAATTTTGCTAGCGATTTAGACGCTAGCAAATTGCTAGCAATTCGGACGCTAGCAAATTGCTAGCAATTCGGACGCTAGCAAATTGCTAGCAATTCAGACGCTAGCAAATTGCTAGCGATTTGTTTGCTAGAATTTTGCTAGCGATTCAGACGCTAGCAAATCGCTAGCAATTCAGACGCTAGCAAATTGCTAGCGGTTTGTTTGCTAGAATTTTGCTAGCGGTTCAGACGCTAGCAAATTGCTAGCCATTTAGACGCTAGCAAATTGCTAGCAATTTGTTTGCTAGAATTTTGCTAGCGATTCAGACGCTAGCAAATCGCTAGCGATTCAGACGCTAGCAAATCGCTAGCGATTCAGACGCTAGCAAATCGCTAGCGATTCAGACGCTAGCAAATCGCTAGCGATTCAGACGCTAGCAAATCGCTAGCGATTCAGACGCTAGCAAATCGCTAGCGATTCAGACGTTAGCAAATCGCTAGCAATTTGTTTGCTAGAGAATTGCTAGCAATTTGTTTGCTAGAGAATTGCTAGCAATTTGTTCGCTAGAGATTTGCTAGCAATTTGTTTGCTAGAGATTTGCTAGCAATTTGTTTGCTAGAGATTCGCTAGCAATTTGTTTGCTAGAGATTTGCTAGTGATTATGACGCTAGCAAATTGCTAGCAATTCGGACGCTAGCAAATTGCTAGCAATTTAGACGCTAGCAAATTGCTAGCAATTTAGACGCTAGCAAATTGCTAGCAATTCAGACGCAAGCAAATTGCTAGCAATTTGTTTGCTAGAATTTTGTTAGCGATTTAGACGCTAGCAAAACTCTAGCAAACAAATTGCTAGCAATTTGCTAGCGTCTAAATTGCTAGCAATTTGCTAGCGTCTGAACCGCTAGCAAAATTCTAGCAAACAAACCGCTAGCAATTTGCTAGCGTCTGAATTGCTAGCGATTTGCTAGCGTCTGAATCGCTAGCAAAATTCTAGCAAACAAACTGCTAGCATTTTGCTAGCGTCTGAATTGCTAGCAATTTGCTAGCGTCTAAATCGCTAGCAAAATTCTAGCAAACAAATTGCTAGCAATTTGCTAGCGTCTGAATCGCAAGCAAAATTTAGTGAACAAATTGCTAGCAATTTGCTAGCGTCGAACTCGCTAGCAAAATTCTAGCAAACAACTTGCTAGCAATTTGCTAGCGTCCAAATCGCTAGCAAAATTCTAGCAAACAAATTGCTAGCAATTTGCTAGCGTCTGAATTGCTAGAAATTTGCTAGCGTCTGAATCGCTAGCAAAATTCTAGCATTGCTAGCGACTGAATCGCTAGCAAAATTCTAGCAAACAAATTGCTAGCAAATCTCTAGCAAACAAATTGCTAGCAAATCTCTAGCGAACAAATTGCTAGCAATTTGCTAGCGTCTGAATTGCTAGCGATTTGCTAGCGTCTGAATCGCTAGCGAAATTCTAGCAAACAAATTGCTAGCAAATCTCTAGCAAACAAATTGCTAGCAAATCTCTAGCAAACAAATTGCTAGCAAATCTCTAGCGAACAAATTGCTAGCAATTCTCTAGCAAACAAATTGCTAGCAATTTGCTAGCGTCTGAATTGCTAGCAATTTGCTAGCGTCTAAATCGCTAGCAATTTGCTAGCGTCTGAATCGCTAGCAAAATTCTAGCAAACAAATTGCTAGCAAATCTCTAGCAAACAAATTGCTAGCAAATCTCTAGCGAACAAATCGCTAGCAAAATTCTAGCAAACAAATTGCTAGCAATTTGCTAGCGTCTGAATTGCTAGCAATTTGCTAGCGTCTAAATTGCTAGCAATTTGCTAGCGTCTAAATTGCTAGCAATTTGCTAGCGTCTGAACCGCTAGCAAAATTCTAGCAAACAAACCGCTAGCAATTTGCTAGCGTCTGAATTGCTAGCGATTTGCTAGCGTCTGAATCGCTAGCAAAATTCTAGCAAACAAATTGCTAGCATTTTGCTAGCGTCTGAATTGCTAGCAATTTGCTAGCGTCTAAATCGCTAGCAAAATTCTAGCAAACAAATTGCTAGCAATTTGCTAGCGTCTGAATTGCTAGCAATTTGCTAGCGACTGAATCGCTAGCAAAATTCTAGCAAACAAATTGCTAGCAAATCTCTAGCAAATAAATTGCTAGCAAATCTCTAGCGAACAAATCGCTAGCAAAATTCTAGCAAACAAATTGCTAGCAATTTGCTAGCGTCTGAATTGCTAGCAATTTACTAGCGTCTAAATTGCTAGCAATTTGCTAGCGTCTAAATTGCTAGCAATTTGCTAGCGTCTAAATTGCTAGCAATTTGCTAGCGTCTAAATTGCTAGCAATTTGCTAGCGTCTGAACCGCTAGCAAAATTCTAGCAAACAAACCGCTAGCAATTTGCTAGCGTCTGAATTGCTAGCGATTTGCTAGCGTCTGAATCGCTAGCGATTTGCTAGCGTCTGAATCGCTAGCAAAATTCTAGCAAACAAATTGCTAGCATTTTGCTAGCGTCTGAATTGCTAGCAATTTGCTAGCGTCTAAATCGCTAGCAGAATTCTAGCAAACAAATTGCTAGCCATTTTGCTAGCGTCTGAATCGCTAGCAAAATTCTAGTGAACAAATTGCTAGCAATTTGCTAGCGTCTAAATCGCTAGCAAAATTCTAGCAAACAAATTGCTAGCAATTTGCTAGCGTCCAAATCGCTAGCAAAATTCTAGCAAACAAATTGCTAGCAATTTGCTAGCGTCTGAATCGCTAGCAAAATTCTAGTGAACAAATTGCTAGCAATTTGCTAGCGTCTAAATCGCTAGCAAAATTCTAGCAAACAAATTGCTAGCAATTTGCTAGCGTCCAAATCGCTAGCAAAATTCTAGCAAACAAATTGCTAGCAATTTGCTAGCGTCTGAATTGCTAGCAATTTGCTAGCGTCTAAATCGCTAGCAAAATTCTAGCAAACAAATTGCTAGCAATTTGCTAGCGTCTGAATCGCTAGCAAAATTCTAGTGAACAAATTGCTAGCAATTTGCTAGCGTCTAAATCGCTAGCAAAATTCTAGCAAACAAATTGCTAGCAATTTGCTAGCGTCCAAATCGCTAGCAAAATTCTAGCAAACAAATTGCTAGCAATTTGCTAGCGTCTGAATTGCTAGCAATTTGCTAGCGTCTGAATCGCTAGCAAAATTCTAGCATTGCTAGCGACTGAATCGCTAGCAAAATTCTAGCAAACAAATTGCTAGCAAATCTCTAGCAAACAAATTGCTAGCAAGTCTCTAGCGAACAAATTGCTAGCAATTTGCTAGCGTCTGAATTGCTAGCGATTTGCTAGCGTCTGAATCGCTAGCGAAATTCTAGCAAACAAATTGCTAGCAAATCTCTAGCAAACAAATTGCTAGCAAATCTCTAGCAAACAAATTGCTAGCAAATCTCTAGCGAACAAATTGCTAGCAGTTCTCTAGCAAACAAATTGCTATCAATTTGCTAGCGTCTGAATCGCTAGCAAAATTCTAGCAAACAAATTGCTAGCAATTTGCTAGCGTCTGAATCGCTAGCAAAATTCTAGTGAACAAATTGCTAGCAATTTGCTAGCGTCTAAATCGCTAGCAAAATTCTAGCAAACAAATTGCTAGCAATTTGCTAGCGTCCAAATCGCTAGCAAAATTCTAGCAAACAAATTGCTAGCAATTTGCTAGCGTCTGAATTGCTAGAAATTTGCTAGCGTCTGAATCGCTAGCAAAATTCTAGCATTGCTAGCGACTGAATCGCTAGCAAAATTCTAGCAAACAAATTGCTAGCAAATCTCTAGCAAACAAATTGCTAGCAAATCTCTAGCGAACAAATTGCTAGCAATTTGCTAGCGTCTGAATTGCTAGCGATTTGCTAGCGTCTGAATCGCTAGCGAAATTCTAGCAAACAAATTGCTAGCAAATCTCTAGCAAACAAATTGCTAGCAAATCTCTAGCAAACAAATTGCTAGCAAATCTCTAGCGAACAAATTGCTAGCAATTCTCTAGCAAACAAATTGCTAGCAATTTGCTAGCGTCTGAATTGCTAGCGATTTGCTAGCGTCTGAATTGCTAGCGATTTGCTAGCGTCTGAATCGCTAGCGAAATTCTAGCAAACAAATTGCTAGCAAATCTCTAGCAAACAAATTGCTAGCAAATCTCTAGCAAACAAATTGCTAGCAAATCTCTAGCGAACAAATTGCTAGCAATTCTCTAGCAAACAAATTGCTAGCAATTTGCTAGCGTCTGAATTGCTAGCAATTTGCTAGCGTCTAAATCGCTAGCAATTTGCTAGCGTCTGAATCGCTAGCAAAATTCTAGCATTGCTAGCGACTGAATCGCTAGCAAAATTCTAGCAAACAAATTGCTAGCAAATCTCTAGCAAACAAATTGCTAGCAAATCTCTAGCGAACAAATCGCTAGCAAAATTCTAGCAAACAAATTGCTAGCAATTTGCTAGCGTCTGAATTGCTAGCAATTTGCTAGCGTCTAAATTGCTAGCAATTTGCTAGCGTCTAAATTGCTAGCAATTTGCTAGCGTCTGAACCGCTAGCAAAATTCTAGCAAACAAACCGCTAGCAATTTGCTAGCGTCTGAATCGCTAGCAAAATTCTAGCAAACAAATTGCTAGCATTTTGCTAGCGTCTGAATTGCTAGCAATTTGCTAGCGTCTAAATCGCTAGCAAAATTCTAGCAAACAAATTGCTAGCAATTTGCTAGCGTCTGAATTGCTAGCAATTTGCTAGCGTCTGAATTGCTAGCAATTTGCTAGCGACTGAATCGCTAGCAAAATTCTAGCAAACAAATTGCTAGCAAATCTCTAGCAAATAAATTGCTAGCAAATCTCTAGCGAACAAATCGCTAGCAAAATTCTAGCAAACAAATTGCTAGCAATTTGCTAGCGTCTGAATTGCTAGCAATTTACTAGCGTCTAAATTGCTAGCAATTTGCTAGCGTCTAAATTGCTAGCAATTTGCTAGCGTCTAAATTGCTAGCAATTTGCTAGCGTCTGAACCGCTAGCAAAATTCTAGCAAACAAACCGCTAGCAATTTGCTAGCGTCTGAATTGCTAGCGATTTGCTAGCGTCTGAATCGCGAGCGATTTGCTCGCGTCTGAATCGCTCGCACTATTCTAGCCAACACAGTGCTAGCATTTTGCTAGCGTCTGAATTGCTAGCAATTTGCTAGCGTCTAAATCGCTAGCAAAATTCTAGCAAACAAATTGCTAGCAATTTGCTAGCGTCTGAATCGCTAGCAAAATTCTAGTGAACAAATTGCTAGCAATTTGCTAGCGTCTAAATCGCTAGCAAAATTCTAGCAAACAAATTGCTAGCAATTTGCTAGCGTCCAAATCGCTAGCAAAATTCTAGCAAACAAATTGCTAGCAATTTGCTAGCGTCTGAATCGCTAGCAAAATTCTAGTGAACAAATTGCTAGCAATTTGCTAGCGTCTAAATCGCTAGCAAAATTCTAGCAAACAAATTGCTAGCAATTTGCTAGCGTCCAAATCGCTAGCAAAATTCTAGCAAACAAATTGCTAGCAATTTGCTAGCGTCTGAATTGCTAGCAATTTGCTAGCGTCTAAATCGCTAGCAAAATTCTAGCAAACAAATTGCTAGCAATTTGCTAGCGTCTGAATCGCTAGCAAAATTCTAGTGAACAAATTGCTAGCAATTTGCTAGCGTCTAAATCGCTAGCAAAATTCTAGCAAACAAATTGCTAGCAATTTGCTAGCGTCCAAATCGCTAGCAAAATTCTAGCAAACAAATTGCTAGCAATTTGCTAGCGTCTGAATCGCTAGCAAAATTCTAGCATTGCTAGCGACTGAATCGCTAGCAAAATTCTAGCAAACAAATTGCTAGCAAATCTCTAGCAAACAAATTGCTAGCAAGTCTCTAGCGAACAAATTGCTAGCAATTTGCTAGCGTCTGAATTGCTAGCGATTTGCTAGCGTCTGAATCGCTAGCGAAATTCTAGCAAACAAATTGCTAGCAAATCTCTAGCAAACAAATTGCTAGCAAATCTCTAGCAAACAAATTGCTAGCAAATCTCTAGCGAACAAATTGCTAGCAATTCTCTAGCAAACAAATTGCTAGCAATTTGCTAGCGTCTGAATCGCTAGCAAAATTCTAGCATTGCTAGCGACTGAATCGCTAGCAAAATTCTAGCAAACAAATTGCTAGCAAATCTCTAGCGAACAAATTGCTAGCAATTCTCTAGCAAACAAATTGCTAGCAATTTGCTAGCGTCTGAATTGCTAGCAATTTACTAGCGTCTAAATTGCTAGGCAATTTGCTAGCGTCTAAATTGCTAGCAATTTGCTAGCGTCTAAATTGCTAGCAATTTGCTAGCGTCTGAACCGCTAGCAAAATTCTAGCAAACAAACCGCTAGCAATTTGCTAGCGTCTGAATTGCTAGCGATTTGCTAGCGTCTGAATCGCTAGCGATTTGCTAGCGTCTGAATCGCTAGCAAAATTCTAGCAAACAAATTGCTAGCATTTTGCTAGCGTCTGAATTGCTAGCAATTTGCTAGCGTCTAAATCGCTAGCAAAATTCTAGCAAACAAATTGCTAGCAATTTGCTAGCGTCTGAATCGCTAGCAAAATTCTAGTGAACAAATTGCTAGCAATTTGCTAGCGTCTAAATCGCTAGCAAAATTCTAGCAAACAAATTGCTAGCAATTTGCTAGCGTCCAAATCGCTAGCAAAATTCTAGCAAACAAATTGCTAGCAATTTGCTAGCGTCTGAATCGCTAGCAAAATTCTAGTGAACAAATTGCTAGCAATTTGCTAGCGTCTAAATCGCTAGCAAAATTCTAGCAAACAAATTGCTAGCAATTTGCTAGCGTCCAAATCGCTAGCAAAATTCTAGCAAACAAATTGCTAGCAATTTGCTAGCGTCTGAATTGCTAGCGATTTGCTAGCGTCTGAATCGCTAGCAAAATTCTAGCAAACAAATTGCTAGCAATTTGCTAGCGTCTGAATCGCTAGCAAAATTCTAGCCAACTAATTGCTAGCACTTTGCTAGCGTCTCAATCGCTCGCCATATTCTAGCCAACAAAGTGCTAGCCAGTTGCTCGCGGCCGAATCGCTAGCAACACTCTAGCAAACATCTTGCTAGCAATTTGCTATCGTCTGAATCGCTAGCAAAATTCTAGCATTGCTAGCGACTGAATCGCTAGCAAAATTCTAGCAAACAAATTGCTAGCAAATCTCTAGCAAACAAATTGCTAGCAAGTCTCTAGCGAACAAATTGCTAGCAATTTGCTAGCGTCTGAATTGCTAGCGATTTGCTAGCGTCTGAATCGCTAGCGAAATTCTAGCAAACAAATTGCTAGCAAATCTCTAGCAAACAAATTGCTAGCAAATCTCTAGCAAACAAATTGCTAGCAAATCTCTAGCGAACAAATTGCTAGCAATTCTCTAGCAAACAAATTGCTAGCAATTTGCTAGCGTCTGAATCGCTAGCAAAATTCTAGCATTGCTAGCGACTGAATCGCTAGCAAAATTCTAGCAAACAAATTGCTAGCAAATCTCTAGCGAACAAATTGCTAGCAATTCTCTAGCAAACAAATTGCTAGCAATTTGCTAGCGTCTGAATTGCTAGCAATTTACTAGCGTCTAAATTGCTAGCAATTTGCTAGCGTCTAAATTGCTAGCAATTTGCTAGCGTCTAAATTGCTAGCAATTTGCTAGCGTCTGAACCGCTAGCAAAATTCTAGCAAACAAACCGCTAGCAATTTGCTAGCGTCTGAATTGCTAGCGATTTGCTAGCGTCTGAATCGCTAGCGATTTGCTAGCGTCTGAATCGCTAGCAAAATTCTAGCAAACAAATTGCTAGCATTTTGCTAGCGTCTGAATTGCTAGCAATTTGCTAGCGTCTAAATCGCTAGCAAAATTCTAGCAAACAAATTGCTAGCAATTTGCTAGCGTCTGAATCGCTAGCAAAATTCTAGTGAACAAATTGCTAGCAATTTGCTAGCGTCTAAATCGCTAGCAAAATTCTAGCAAACAAATTGCTAGCAATTTGCTAGCGTCCAAATCGCTAGCAAAATTCTAGCAAACAAATTGCTAGCAATTTGCTAGCGTCTGAATCGCTAGCAAAATTCTAGTGAACAAATTGCTAGCAATTTGCTAGCGTCTAAATCGCTAGCAAAATTCTAGCAAACAAATTGCTAGCAATTTGCTAGCGTCCAAATCGCTAGCAAAATTCTAGCAAACAAATTGCTAGCAATTTGCTAGCGTCTGAATTGCTAGCAATTTGCTAGCGTCTAAATCGCTAGCAAAATTCTAGCAAACAAATTGCTAGCAATTTGCTAGCGTCTGAATCGCTAGCAAAATTCTAGTGAACAAATTGCTAGCAATTTGCTAGCGTCTAAATCGCTAGCAAAATTCTAGCAAACAAATTGCTAGCAATTTGCTAGCGTCCAAATCGCTAGCAAAATTCTAGCAAACAAATTGCTAGCAATTTGCTAGCGTCTGAATCGCTAGCAAAATTCTAGCATTGCTAGCGACTGAATCGCTAGCAAAATTCTAGCAAACAAATTGCTAGCAAATCTCTAGCAAACAAATTGCTAGCAAGTCTCTAGCGAACAAATTGCTAGCAATTTGCTAGCGTCTGAATTGCTAGCGATTTGCTAGCGTCTGAATCGCTAGCGAAATTCTAGCAAACAAATTGCTAGCAAATCTCTAGCAAACAAATTGCTAGCAAATCTCTAGCAAACAAATTGCTAGCAAATCTCTAGCGAACAAATTGCTAGCAATTCTCTAGCAAACAAATTGCTAGCAATTTGCTAGCGTCTGAATCGCTAGCAAAATTCTAGCATTGCTAGCGACTGAATCGCTAGCAAAATTCTAGCAAACAAATTGCTAGCAAATCTCTAGCGAACAAATTGCTAGCAATTCTCTAGCAAACAAATTGCTAGCAATTTGCTAGCGTCTGAATCGCTAGCAAAATTCTAGCAAACAAATTGCTAGCAATTTGCTAGCGTCTGAATTGCTAGCAATTTGCTAGCGTCTGAATTGCTAGCAATTTGCTAGCGTCTGAATTGCTAGCAATTTGCTAGCGTCTGAATTGCTAGCAATTTGCTAGCGTCTGAATCGCTAGCAATTTGCTAGCGTCTGAATCGCTAGCAAAATTCTAGCATTGCTAGCGACTGAATCGCTAGCAAAATTCTAGCAAACAAATTGCTAGCAAATCTCTAGCAAACAAATTGCTAGCAAATCTCTAGCGAACAAATTGCTAGCAATTTGCTAGCGTCTGAATTGCTAGCAATTTGCTAGCGTCTAAATCGCTAGCAATTTGCTAGCGTCTGAATCGCTAGCAATTTGCTAGCGTCTGAATCGCTAGCAAAATTCTAGCATTGCTAGCGACTGAATCGCTAGCAAAATTCTAGCAAACAAATTGCTAGCAAATCTCTAGCAAACAAATTGCTAGCAAATCTCTAGCGAACAAATTGCTAGCAATTCTCTAGCAAACAAATTGTTAGCAATTTGCTAGCGTCTGAATTGCTAGCGATTTGCTAGCGTCTGAATCGCTAGCGAAATTCTAGCCAACAAATTGCTAGCAAATCTCTAGCAAACAAATTGCTAGCAAATCTCTAGCAAACAAATTGCTAGCAAATCTCTAGCAAACAAATTGCTAGCAAATCTCTAGCGAACAAATTGCTAGCAATTCTCTAGCAAACAAATTGCTAGCAATTTGCTAGCGTCTGAATTGCTAGCGATTTGCTAGCGTCTGAATCGCTAGCGAAATTCTAGCAAACAAATTGCTAGCAAATCTCTAGCAAACAAATTGCTAGCAAATCTCTAGCAAACAAATTGCTAGCAAATCTCTAGCGAACAAATTGCTAGCAATTCTCTAGCAAACAAATTGCTAGCAATTTGCTAGCAAACAAATTGCTAGCAATTTGCTAGCGTCTGAATCGCTAGCAAAATTCTAGCAAACAAATTGCTAGCAATTTGCTAGCGTCTGAATTGCTAGCAATTTGCTAGCGTCTAAATCGCTAGCAATTTGCTAGCGTCTGAATCGCTAGCAAAATTCTAGCAAACAAATTGCTAGCGATTTGCTAGCGTCTAAATCGCTAGCGATTTGCTACTCCAGGGCTGCGAAAACGAGAAAAATTTGATCTTGTTCTCAGTTCTGTTCTGTCCCGAATTGAAAAAAAATTGTGTGCTCGTTCGTTCGTTCTTCCTAGTTCTGCGTTAAATCGGCTTCACAAAAAAAAAAAACGTGAAAATTTTTGAATTTCAACAAAAAGTAACGAGAACGAACTTGAAAACCAGAGATACCCGCTGTTGTTCTTTCGTTCGCGAACTTCAATTGAAATTTCTTGTTCTCGCTTTTGTTCTCTGTTCTTTCGAAAAAATTTAAGTTCCTGGGTTCTTTTGTTCCGTTCTTGAATGAAAATGCTTTATTCTTTTCTTTTGTTCTTCGTTCTCGTTCTTCGGTTGTTGTCGCAGTTCCTGATTTGTTCCATTCTCATGTTCTCGACTGAGATTCGTCATTCATGTTCCTCTGTTCTCTTTCTTGTTCCCATTTTCTCCAATAGATAGGTATATTTTTTTTAATTTCAATATTTTCAACGAGAAAAATTTGAAAAAATCCAGTGTTTTTGTGAAACTGCTTCCCACCTTTTTTTTTGTACACGAGTTTTTTTTTTCTGTTTTGATTGTAATTAGCACCGAAAATGCAAACTAAAACGAAGTAAAAAAAATGAAAAATTGTTCTCTGAGTCATTCATCATTTTACTTCTTCATCAAAAATTGAGCTCTGTTTTGTTTGTTCTCTATCGTTTGTTTCTCATTGTTTGTTCTTTTATTCCTTTGTTCTTTTAAAATTTTACTTGTTTTTTGGTTCTTTTGTTCTCATTCTTGTTTTGTTCTTCTATCACTGCTTAAAAACCGTTCTTCAAAGTTTGGTTCTTGGTTTCCATACAACCGGTTTTCAAAGTTTGGTTCTTGATGTTTGGTCTCAAGAACCGTTCTTCAGAAGAATTGTTTTCAGATTTGGTTCTTGGGAACTGGTTTTTATTATTGTTACATTAGTTTGGTTCTGAAACCAAAAAACATTTTTTTTGCTTCAGATCGTTTTTTTGGTTTGGTTCTTTTTGGAATTCAATTTTCAGTTCAGTCCTATTCCCGTTCTTAGTTCTGATATTTGGTTCTGGATTATGGTTTTACGATTCTGTTCTTCAAAATTAAATTTAGTTTTTAGTTTTGGTTCCTTGATTCAGTTCTTGAAAATTCATGGTTCTTGGTTTTTATTTTCAAGGACTGTTCTTCAAAGTTCGGTTCTTTGCTTCCATTTTCAGGAACCATTCTTCAAAGTTTGGTTTTTGGTTTCCATTTTCAAGAACCATTTTTTCAAAGGAACTATTCTTAGATTAGGTTCTGATTCTGAAGAACTGTTCTTTAAAATTTGGTTCTTGGTTTTCATTTTTGAGAACCGTTCTTTGATATTGTTTGGTTCGGTTTGGTTCTGAACGAAAAAGGATGTTCCTTTTGGTTCAGAACAGTTCTCTTGGTTTTGTTCTGTTCTAGTTTTGAAGACCCGTAATCGCTGATTTTCCCTTTGCTGAAATTCTGACTTTTTTCCAGTGACTTTTCACTGATTCAGAATGAGAAAGTATACTGATTATGCCAAAATCTTGACTTTAAAATTATTTTTATAGTTTTTGAGTAAATGCACTCTCATTTTGAATCGATGAACAGTCTCTGAAAAAAAGTCAGAATTTCAGCAAAGGGAAAATCATTGAGATTTTTTGATTTTCAGCTGTTTTTTGCTAATTCTTTTGCAGAATTTCTCTGATTTTTTTAAAGAGCTTCACTGATTCTTCAAAGAATTTCCCTGACTCTCCATCAATTCTTTCATTTTTTGACTTTCAGCGGAATTTTGGCTGATTTTTGATAGAATATCAGATAAATTCTGATTTTACGATGAATTCTCGCTGATTTTCTATAAAATTTTTTCACTTTTTGTTTTCATTGACATTTTTTTCACTACTTTGTGCTGCAATTCTGACTGGTTTGCCGTGATTTTCGATAATTTTCACTTAATAATAAATGAGAAAGTTCAACTTTTGAAAATTTTTAGGTTCAAATTTTTGAAGGAAAACTTCAAGTTTCACCCCCCCCCCCCCCCCCTTCACTTGACATAGTTTGTACTAAAAATATGAATAATGTTGCTGCTGCTGAAATTCATTGCACGATGAACGCAAAAAATAGTTCAAAAAAATAAATAACTTCCAAATTTTGAGCATAATATCGACGTTTTTCTCAATTTTTCAAGTTTCTAGAAACTTATAAAAAATTGATTTGGAAAACTTGAAAAAGTCAGGGAAAATAATTGGATGAAATAAATATTCATCTATCCACTACATTTTTTTGTTTCAAAATCTAAAATAATCCTTCATGAAAATACCTCTAACTCGATCTGAAAATCCAATTCAGACCTCACCACCTCCAAAACCACCGAATTATAAAATTTCCAACCTTATTAACGAGCTGCAATGAAAAAATATGCAAGATATGCACCGCAAAAATAGTACGTGTCGACGCCTAACCTACGTACAATGCAGTACTCATTCTTCGTAGATTTGGTACGAGCAGACGAAGCGAGGGGTGTGTTATTTCGTATAATTTTTCGCCAGTTTGACGCTATGACAGGGTATATAGTCTAGTTGAATAGCGGCCTTAGCCTTTATCGTGTCAAGGTACACTTGTCACCACTTTAAATACATCCCCTTATTCGGCCGGATCCTCCCCTTTTTCGTATGATACCCTTTTTATGCTACAGAATGTTCAATGAACCGAGCTCATTCATACTACAAAAGCAAGTGTATAAATAATTAATTACTCGATTTGCCTTTAACATGGCATTAATTATTTTCTCCAGGTTATTCGTTGTATGTGTATACGTATAAAATACGATGAGACGACTCTGGCTCTATGGTGCGGGTTTTTAAAATAAATTCGCACCGTGTCGATGACGAGCCTGCCACGATAGCTTATGGTATACTTAAGCACGTGTGTAGGAAGCCTAATAACGTGACTGTGAGAGCGAACTTTTCTAATCATCTAAGTCATACTACTAGGTATATAAAGTATCGATAGGCGTAATGATAAGCTACGTACTTGCATTGGCCAGCGTAATATCGAATTGAATTCCGAATCTGTCCGTGCAAAACCTTGGATATTAATTGATTACAACGTGCGATATACGTATTTCGTTCGAATTTTCCTCCGAACTGTTTATTTTTTTTCGTGGCTCTTTTGAAAATCTACCTACGCAGGTATCATTTGTATTGATCTGTAATTTTAACGTGCTGATGAGATAATGCGATGAAAAAGCATCTAATTCGCGAACGTGTCGCAAAAAACCGTCTAATTTTGGGGTCTTCCATTATGAAATTAAACGCCATAGTGAAAATGATATACGTGTTAGCTGTCTGCTGCGGTATTAAGGTCGCGCCCTTGCTAATTAGAATAAATTCACCTCGCAAATTAAATGAAAAGATCTTTTATGATGATTTTTGTTAATAGAAAAAAATTAGCTCTATCTGCGTCGACCTTCCGAAATGTTTTGGAAAATTCCGAGTCCAAAAGTATACGAATTGGATGTGTTTTTTTTGAGAGAGAATAAATTATCAATTACTTTTTTGTTTTTTTGTAACGTGGTGATGTTTTTTGAATGAGAAATGGTCGTATTTGGATTTCTATTCATTGGGATGTGTACTGGCAAGGTCAGTTTGGTGCGATTTTCTATTGGTATTTGTGAAATTGTGTGGTGAATGATGAGCAGATCGGTGTATGGAAACAGGAAGAAAGAAGGTTGTTGAATTGGAATTAATTTGTAAGGAATATTTTGATGGAGTGAGCTTATTTTTTCAACACGTGGCGTGGTCAGTTTTTATCTTTTATTTTTATCGAAAACAATTTTTTTGTGCTGGGTTTACGCGAATTTGAAAATTTTGAGTCAAAGGTAGATGGTTTCGTTGAATTTTCAATTAAATAAAATCTGCTAAGAAAAGTGCTTTTTAGTAATTTGATCTTTTTTTTCAGTTTTGATAACTTCGATTTGAATTTCACAAAAAAAAATCACCAAAGTCACTTTTTTTTTCTCAAATTGTCACCGTAACAAAAAAACAATATGCGAAACTGGAAAAAATGAATTGAATTTCTGTCCAATACCTGATCAAAAGTTTGGAGAAAAAATATGAAAATTCAGCTTTTGATTACTTACATTTTTTTTGCAAATATTTTCGATTTTGCTCTACGTTGAAATTCGAAAGAATGGTTTAATATTTGGCTTTTTTTTCTGCTTTGATATGATTTTTTATTTTATAATTTCTGGGGAAAATATGTAAGTAAGTACCTATTAATTTTTTTAAAAAAGTGATAAAATTTTTAAACAATTGCTAAATTTTTGGAGGATGTTTCGATTTTTTTAAAAATTCAATTTATTTGTGGATTTTTTTCCAATTTCATGTTCTAGTTTTTGAAGAATTTTCTGAATTATCGTCATTTTTTGGGAGGGAGGTGGAGGAAAATCTCGTCCTTTCTCCTTATTTTAAAAAATCATTCAAATTTTAATTGGAAAGTTGATTAGTATTGGAAATTGTTCGAATCTTATTTTTTGAAGATTGTGCTATTGAAAATGGACCAGTTTTAGAAAATTAATCTATAATTTTTGAAAACTCCGTCAAGTTTTGGAAAATATTTGGAAACTAGTTCGGGTTTATGGAAAAATATATTAAATTTCGAAAAATTGTCAAATTTTTGTGTGAAAAATTTTCGAGACTTTGAAAATTGTTTGAGATTTTATTATGTTCTTTTTTTAAAAGAAATTGTCCATGTTTTTTTGTTTCCTTTTAAAAAATTGTCCCAAGATGGGAAAATACATATCAATGATCCAATGTTTGGAAAATCGTACAAATTCTCAAAAATTAAAGTCTATTCCATTTTCAGAAAATTGTCCAAGTTTTGGAAAATTCTTCATTTTTTTTAAAAATTGTGAAAAAATTGCCCCGATTTTAAAAAATTGTTCAACATTTTGCAAAATTCTTCTATTTTTAGAAAATTAATCAAGTTTGGAATTTTTTTCAATATTTGCCAAGTCATTTACTCGGTGAAAAAGATCTTTCAATTTTTAGAAAATCATCCGAATCATCTGCCCTTGAAAAAAGCATATGCAAACTTATGGATTTTGGTCGTGGGGGGGGGGGGTGAATTAGGTCATTGGTCATTATGAGGTCAATTTTTTAGGGAGTCAATTTAATTCGTCATTTTCAAGGCACTTTTTATATCCGTTGAACTTGTTTTAAAAAAATTAAGGCAAAAAAATGAAAATACTTTTTTAAAAAAAATTAAGGCAAAAAATGAAAATTTTTGTTCGAGGAATGAAGCAATTTAAGGAGTTGATCAAATGTTCAAAATTTTAATTTTTTCAATGGCAATTTTATTGAGAAAAAAATATCAAAAGGTGATAATTTTCCAACAATGAAATTAGAAATAAATTATTTTTATCCAGTTTTCATTCATCAATTCGACTTCCGAATATTCGTTATTTTCCAACCATGAAAAACGCCAAAATCGGAATATTTTCCTCAAACCGAAGTTTTATATTTATTCAAACGTTCGTAATCATATTTTCAAAACTAAACACAAACAGCAAAGACTAACGAACGAAAAATTATTCCGGAAGAATAGTTTTCTCCAGCCTATTTTTTCCTCTTTAAACTCGTACTTTTGAAAAAAAGCAGCAGTTTTTCTTCTGGGACTTGTAAAGCCAATAACTTTAAAAACTTGTAAGATTAATAAGTTGACGAAAATGTTTCCAAACTCGAATGCGATTTTTGTTTGGTAAAAATTGCAACTTTTCGAAGCTCCAAATTGCCATCTTTTTACCGTTATATTTTTTATCAATAAAATTTCGATCAAAATAATGATTTTTTTCGTCAAATTGTTACACTTACTTTAATGTGTCACCGTAATAATAATAAACCAGTCTCGCTACTTGATGAATGTATGAAAAAAGCCCGTTACATGACGTAGGTTATTCCACTTTATCGATTAGAAACTCGTTTTTGGCGAATTCTTCCACTATCTGCCTAAAATTATCCGCTCAATTGCACTTGGATAAAAAATAATTTAACCCTCGGATACCAAAAGGTATCAAGGTAGAGTTCACATCACGAGACCATATTGAGAAAGGTCGGAACACGGAATTAGAAAAAGGATGAGCAACATTAGAAAAATTACATTTGTAATGAAATTAGAATATAATGGGTGTAAAAATCCTTCCGTTGCGGATCCTTGCTTCCTGTCTACCCGTAAAATAAACTACTTCAAAGGTTCAACTCGCTGATAATTTACATAGTTTCGTGCTCTCCAAGGAAATACCCACCGACCGCGTAAAATTAATATAATTTTTTCTTTTGTTTCAGGTAAGAAAAGTTACACCGTACAAAGAGTTGTTTTATACGAGAATATACCTTAACGAAAGCAGGCGAAATGGTGGTGAAATTCGTGAGTATTTCAGCGGCTGTGTTAATTTAACGCCGTTATAATTGTTCGTTTAAAAATAAGCCATGGGCTTATTAAACATTTCTGCTTTGAACAGATCGAAGGAATAGGAGTCGAATAACAAAGCGGTTGTTTTAAAAGTTTTACTGTGTTTTTGAAGATGCTTTGAAACTTGAAAATGATGAGATCGGTTATGAGTGTAAAATATTGAAGTTGATATGTTTTCGGGCGTGGGATCTGTTTGTAATTTTGGCAGAAAAGGCTTTTATAGGGGAAATGTTACCTTTGCTTTGTTTATTGGGATCTCATCAGGGCGTGGTATTTATCGAAATATGCGTTTTTTTGAACCATTTTTCAATATTTTTAATACGTATTCGTTAGAATTTGTTGATAGATGTTTTTTTTTTGAAATGTCAGATTGTAACGGAATGTATTATTTTTTTACTTTTCAATCATTTTTGTCTGTCAAAATATGCCATTTCAACGTGCTATATCATTAACGTTCGTCGGTTTGATATTTCGAAGTCATATTTTATGATGTTGGAATCGTTAAATGAGGTGCCTAGAATGGGAAATTTTCATTTTATTATTTTCTCGATTTTTTTTTTTCAGTACTGAAATTTTCCAAAGGCTTCGGTGAGGTGAGGAGATCATTTGGCCTCTGGTAGAACTTGATAAAAATGTTTACTTATGTAATTCAATTTGTGTGGTAGAAGATGATTTTAGTGCGTATGAACGAATTTTCATCTAACGCCTGGAGGGCTGAGGCACTAAAATACGTGATTCGTAAGGCAAAAATTCTATCTATGCGAGTTTTCAACCGATTTTTTCAAATTTATTGGTACGTAAGTGGAGGTAATGGAAAATACTCTGGATTTTTTTCAGATTTTTTTCAATGATTCTAATGAACTTGAATTTGACTTTGAAAATTGAAACTCGTTCTGAGAGACACAATATTTTGCCAACTTTCATCACTCGAAAAAATCTGAAAAAATTCTAAGAGATTTGAAATACATTGAAAAACTTTGGAAAAAAATTATTTTCTGTCAATTTCAAAAATTGTGTCCTCCAGGGCGATTGAGTGAAATTTAGGTCTATTAAAGTGGAAAAATCTTCTAAAAGTTCAGAGTATTTTTTCCCTTTGTATATCTCCACCCTACCTGCGCTGCGTGTCAAGTTTGAAAAAAATCGGTTGAAAGCTTGCGGAGATAGTATTTTTAGCTTGGAAATCACATACCTTGAAGCTTTAGCCCTTCAGGGAAGAGATAAAAATTCACCTATGCCCTCTAAAATCATTTTCTACCTAAAAAAATCGAATAACGAAAATTTTTTAGGAAGTTTTATCAAAGGTCAAATGATCTCTATACCACACTAGAGTCTTATTTTATTTTTCAGTATTTTTTAAAATGATTGAGGTTTTTGATAATCGTGAATATGTTTTGAAATTTTGAATGAGAAAAATTTAATGATCTTGAAATAAAACAGAGAAAAATAAAAATACATTTCCTGCAATTTCTATGATGTTTGTTTATATCATTTTGTCAGATTTTGATAGAAGTTTTATAAAGTTTTAATTTTTTTTTCAATTTTACAAATATATAAAAAAAATTGAATGTGATTTGTGGAACTTCTGACTTCTCCTCTCCCCCTCCCTCTCATGTGTACAAACATCTTGAAAGTGAAAAAACATTTCCTATTGCGATGAAAATCAATAGAAAATAGGTACTCATTGTTGAAAATCTTGGAATGCACAATCGCCAAAGTGTTTACCGGCTTTGATTAAATTATTATCAAACTTAAAAGTAGAAGTTGTTCAAATTATGAAATAAATCATTCAATCATAAAAAAAATTAAAATGAACTAATATTTGAAACATTATTTTTTTTGAACAAAATTGTTCACTTTTTATAAAAATTGTGCCAATGATTAATGGTAAGAAAAAATAATGTAAAAACATGTTTTAAAAAATTACCTAGTTCCATATGCTTGCTTGAGAAATTTTAAAAATTTGGTCAAAATTACATTTTTCAGCCAATTTTTATGTAAAATTTTCATCTTATTTTGAAATTTCCGAGGTATTTGAAGCAAATTTTTCTTGTTTCATTAATCGTTGGGTATTTTTTGTCTCTTGAGATTTTTTTAGCAAAGAAAAAAAAACAGTTTTAGACAAAAAATATGTTTTAAACAGTTTTTTGTTTAAAACATGTTTTTTTCTATCCGGCTGTTTTTTTTTCAAAAAAACGTGTTTTTTTAAATACAAAATTGAATGTAATTGTGTTGGCTGAAGCAGGCAAAAAACTGGAATTATCATTAATCAAAATTGAAACTGAAACGTGAAAAATATTGATTTACGCAAACAACTAAAACAGAATTGAAAATTCAGAAATTGTTTCAAACAGTTTTTTTTTTTTAATATTCCTAATTAAAACATGTTTTAAACAAAAAAAAAATACCCGAACAATCCAACATGAAAAAAAAGAAAAACTAATGGATTATAAAAATGATGTCACCTTCCAATTGGTAAAAATTACATGGATCCTTTGAAAAATTCAACGTTGTTATTAAAATTGAGAAAATTGTTAATCTTCTTTTAAAAAAAATTTCTGAAGTCTGAAAAAATATACAATTTTCTGAATTCATTGAAACCAATTAATTAGGTAGTAAACTTTATTGAATTTTTAGCCCAAAAAAAATGGATTTTCGTCGAAAAATCAGAAAAATTGGATAAACATGATATGTACCAATTTGGAAAAGTTTTATCCTTTCTGAGATATGAAAATTGAAAAAATCCAAAGTTGGTTTATTAGATTTGAACAGACAAAAAAAAATCAAAAATTTCCAACTGAAATGTAACTTTTTCTTATTTTTTTTACTCCAAGTTCAATTTTTTTCTTCGAAAAACGAAAATTTCCTCCTATAAAAAATCATTACGTTCAAAAATTTTCCGATTCAAACCTATTTTTTTTCAACTAAAAGTATAATTTTGACGTTGGGGACAAGTTGACTCCCTCTGCTCCTTCTCCATTCAGTTTGTTCCAATTTTCAGCCAGCATAATTATCCTTCAAGTGAAAATACAGTCTGAAAAATGCCCAAACCTTTTCAAAAGGTCATGTTCGCAGTAGTTTAACTTAGTTGGCCAATTCTATCTGCACATCTGGCTCAGTGGGAACTGATATTCCATCAAATGATAAAATTCATATTAAAGGATCAACTGTATACGTAAATTACAATTATTCTCCATGGGGAAACTGAAGAGATTCCAGTACGATAGGCATGGATTTTCGTACATGTTTTTCTAGCTAACATTGCGAAAGCCTTTCCATCCATCATAATTGTAATACACGAATACGAAATTACCTATTAAGCTTAATCCTTTGTGGTATTACGATGTGAAAAAGTAAACCGAAGAGAAAAAAAATAACAAGTAGATTTATATCTTGGACGGTAGGACTAGGAATATGGTAAAAACCTCTTTTGAATTTATAAGTCGGGCCGCTTTACGTCGTCAAGGTACCCTGTTTGTCGTGCATATACATTAACGTGACTTTGGTAACAATTATTGTAAGAAAAAGAATATACGAAGAAAGAAAGAAAAAAGGTTGTAGAAATATTTTACTATATACTTTTTGTGTTATAGTTTTCGTGTCATATTCCTTTTTTTTTTTCTTGAAAACCCCGTTCGACTGCACGCTTAGCTTTTTTTTTACCTTATTCGTATACTACTTTATTGATCAAACGGTAGCGTGCTCCTCGCAACCGACGTCAAAATGACCTTTAATAAATTATTTTCAATTTGTTGGTGTGGGGGTTTCCATGGTTATAAGACCGACAACAATTCAAATTCAAAAGGTTATAAAACGCGAAACGAACTATTAGCTCGGAGAAAATTTCAACTTTCCTTAATTTTAAATGTCTTTAAATTGATTAATGCCTCGGCCATAGCTGTAAAAAGTGGAACAATAAAGGCGAGTAAGTGTAAACAAATGATTCGGCAAATAGTCCTCGACAGTGTTTGCTTATCGATGATAAAAACATGGCGACACTTCGATATGGTAGTCGAGTCGGTCGCCTTTCGGGTACCTACGCAAGGTAATTCGATAAAACTTTATTGCCAAATAGGTGACTGAGAAAACGATACCTTTCGAGTTGGACATGCTAAGGGGTAATTTCACGTTTGTAATTCGAATAGGAAACAAAGCTGGTAAAAATACGATTAAAGAGGTCACACTGGCTAATGAATTTTAGTCTGTACCACGCAAACCAGAGCTTTTGATGGTAATTGTGTTTCTTCCATATTCTCGCAATGAGGGTTGAGCATTGAAATAATGTACTTATTAAACCCTTATACTTATCTGATTACGATTTCGAATTCCCTTTGTGGTTCGAATTTCCTTTGTGGCAGTCGATATACTTGAAAATGTACGTGTGCTTTTTTATTTCATTTTTTTGGTGGAATTTTTTCATATGCGATGGTTGATTCGAGTTGGAAAGTTTTGATGTTTATGAAGGTGGTTTTTTTTCCTGACATGATGACGACGTGTTGTCCAAATCAATGAAATCCGATTAACTGAACGGTTTTGACGAATGAACACCCTTGACGAATTCACCAAAAAATTCAATATTCTGTTTAATACGCGTTGTTTTATAATTCGTCTGTTTGAATACCGTGCTAATGGCGTATTTAAAATTTTAATATGCTCGACCAACCGTTACTGTGTTTGGGTTTACAAAACTTGGCTATTTTTATTTTCGTCGGTGCATTTCTGTTGCGGTGTAAGAATTGCAATATTTAAATTAAGATTTTTAAACCTCCTTTGGTGATTTTTTTTTCGATTAAGGTTTTAATTTTTTGGTGAGAAAAAGTTTAGATTGACGGTGACGTCAGGTGATATTTTTCACGTTGACGTCACGATCCGAGTGTGGTCATTTTTTTGCTCGGGTCGTAAAAAAATCACTTTATTTTTGGTCGTTTTGGAAGCTTAAAAATATAATAAAAACTGAAAGCTAATTAAATATGAGTTTTTTTCGAAGTTGATTGCATTGTTTGAAAATCTTGTGGAATGAAGATTGTTTTTAGTATTTTTAAAAATTATTTGTGAATTATTTATTTTTTTATATTTTGGTGTCGTGTTTTGTTATTTTTTTGAAGGGCCAAAAAAGGTGGAATTTTGCTCAGAAATTTCGTAAATTTTTGTATATTTTTAGGGTGTGAGGGGAGGGGGAAGATGGCATGGGTTGTGTTTGAAAGTTCTGGAAGTTTCATTCTGAGATTGATTTTTAAGGTGAAATGATTATAAGATAATTTGGAAAATTGGAAATTTTGAAATAATTTTCACCAATTTTTCAGGTGTCTATGGAAATTTTTATTCAACTTCAATGAGTGCTTTTGATAAGTAGTATTTTTTTGGTGATTACAGGAAAAATGATGGAAAAATTCCAGTACACCAGAATTTTTCAAAATTTGAATTTTTTGTTGAATTTGTTTACATTTTTTATGACTTTTTACTATTGAAGTCAATTTTTTGAGCAAAGGAAGGGTTCTTTGAAAAAATGAATAAAATGTAAATTACAGAGCATGAAATTTGTGTTTCATTGAATCCAGTTGGTTTTCTTTTTTTGGAAATTTGAACTTTCTAGGTATTCCAGTTAAAAATTCAAAGTTCAAAATTTATTTTTCATTGAAAATGTCTTTAAATTTTTCTGAAAAAAAAACGTTATGAATTCATGAAAAATTGTTGCTTCAATGTCCTAAGTGTACATTTTTTTCACAGGACCCTTTCTGTACGAATAAAAATGATTTTATGGTGCAAAAAATATTTCAACAGAAAATTCGAATTGACAGGAACCCTGTTACTATGGAGAAAAATTTTGAATAATATTTGAACTCAGCTCTAAAAAGTTTATTTTTTTTAATTTCACATTTTGACTTTTAGAAAACTACCAAAAAAAAGATCAGTTTTGCTCAAAAAATGGCAAGTATAGATTCACTCATTTGTTCTTTAAATTGTCTCTCCAAAAGTTATACGTTTTAGCAAAGGGCAGCTTGTCCGTTCATTTTATACTCTATTAATCTCGATTTGAACTCCATCGAGGCAACTTTTAGCTGAAATTATCGCTTCAAGTTGACCAAGATGGAGGGAAAGAGAGCATTTTACCTGAAACCCATAATTCATGAGGGAAACGCCTTTTCAGGCTCCTAAGGCTCTTCCCAGCTGCTATTACTTGACCCCTTTTTGTATTCCCCTCGTATTACCTGTCGTTTTTTTCTTCTTGACACTCTGACTCTCGTTCGGATACGTATTTGTATATTTAATGACTCATTCGAGAAGTACAAAAAGCTGTGGTGAGATTCGAATCATCTATTCAAATAAGGAAATCGATTTAGGTATCAAAGTTGTCTGAAATGTTTCAAAAAATGTTTAAATTATCTTGAACGGTTCGACTCATTAAAAAAAGATTTTTTAAATGTATTTCAATGACTTGGGCATTTAGCGATTTTCATCCGTTATAAGCTGGAAGAAAGAATTAAGAGAGGAACAGTATTTTTGTAATTGTGGAAAAAAAAATACTGAGCATTTTGTTTGGGGAAAAATGCAGGTTTTGGATAATTTTTCTTGATTAACTTCTTGCTGAAAAGTTGAAATTGAAAAAAAAAATTTTTTTTTTTTGTAATTCAAGAGTAATGCATTCGTAATCGACTGTTTTTTATCACTGAAAAGTCTGCATTTTTTAATGTACCTATGTGACTCTGCCGGAAAGAAGGAATCTAGTGTAAAAAAATCGACGTCTTCATTTTTATGTGTTTGGTCCAGATTTGGTGTCATTTGGACCAAAAACGTGAAAAATGAGACATCGATTTTTTTCCCCAAGGTCCCTTCTTTTCGGCAGGTTCACCTATTCTTTAGTATCAATTTCTCAATTTTTAATTTAATTTTTTATGAAATTGACTTATTTTAGGATATTCCAACAAAATTGATTTTTGATTGGAATTTGGTAAACTGTTCAATTTTTGTATTGAAATAATTGGTACATTTTATGATGGTATTTTATGATTTTTACACCTCAATTGAAGTTTTTTCAATTAAAATGTTGGATTTTGGAAAATTTTAAAATTTCAACTTTCATTGAAATGTTTTGATTGACTTTGTTTAAAAATTCTCCAAATTTTAAGGTGTTTTTCTAGATTCTACTTTTTATTGAATTTTTTTTTTCAGTCTTTTTTATTTTATGTCAGATTTCGATGTTTTTCAGCATTCTATTTTTTAATGAATTTTTTTCGAATTTCTAAAAATAGAAATGCTAAATTTCAAGATATTGTTCAACATACAATTTAAAATGTAATGTGATTTCAAAAAAGGAAAGTCATTTGAAAAAATTGACTGAAAAATTTCAAAAATCCAATTTGAAAAACAGATTTTACCTCCAAATGTCCAAAAAATATTCATAATTCATGATAATTGTTTCGAAAAATTTTCATCACATTATCAATAACCAAATTCTGCAGCGGAGATCAATTTAACAAAATCTTGTAGGTAAGGAAAATTTGTGAAGAATTTGAAAGAAATAATTCTAGGGTCAATCTAATGTCCCAAATTTATGAATTAAAATCCCCAGCTTCAAAATTTTGGAAATTTTGACTTTGAATTTTAGGGTGATATCTCACAGAAAATCTGAAAAAAAAAACTTTCTCCCGAGTGTCCTGAAAATTGCACTAAATACAAACCCACTAAAATGAAGAAAAATGATGAAATATTCGTTTTTATAAATTTTTGGTGTCTGGGGTTTGCCTTGGAGCACGTCGAGGCATACGATCAATATTTCTTCACGTATTTTTTCAAATAAAAGAAAAATAAATTTTCAATGGTGATTTTACTGAACTATGTTCTCCCGAATTTCTTGAAACTATTATTCTCCCATTTATAAAATAAGTAAAAAAATGATCAAAAATCACTGGAAAATGGTCAGAACTGCAACACATTGTAATAAATTAGTGAAAAAATTTTACTAAAATCAAACAATCCAAAAAAATTTCTGGAATGTTGGTGAAATTTTACGGAAAATTAAGTAAAATATCTAAAAATTTGCAGAAAAATTTATGTAATTTTTTGTAAAATCGATAAAAATTTGTTGAAATCATCAAAGAATTTTTAAAATTTTTTCCCTCCTGAAATTCTGACATTTTTCAGTGACTTTTCACTGATTCGAAATGAGAGCTTAGGTACATCATAATTACCCCAAAAGGCCTTCTAATTGAATGGCCAATTTCGAGATATTCTTCAATGCTTCAAATGCTTTTTATTTGAACTTTTTTTTTCTGAATTACCAATTTCTGAGATCCACAATTGTGTTTTTAAAACAACCATCTTTCAAACATTCGGTTTTTTTATTTCACGTGGAATTCTAAAAATATACGTGCCTCCAATAATTAGAAAGATTTTCTGTTTTCGAGAAAAATTTCGCCCACTTTTCCCGAAATATTTTACACCTTCAGCTCAGGCAACTGAAAAATTCGTAGGCGATGTGAAATTAAACCAACCCCCTCCCTCCGCTTCTCCTACCAAAAATGATACGCAACTTTCAACGTACAGACGCGAATTAAGCTGCGTTTTCATATATAAATTGGATTTACCGGGAGAAAATCGAATAACACGGGCTGTGGCAGACGATTTAGTATGTAAAACAGATAATGACTCACACGAAGCAGTTCTTCTTTACGTCCTTGAAAGAAAAATAAAATCTCGCTGGTATCCAGTTTTGAAAACACGTGTATTGTAATTTTAATTCGGTAGCGAGCTCGGTGGCGGTGGAAAATTAATTATTAAACGCGAATAATCCGCGTATACGTCAAGAAATTCCGACATTGTAGCGTTTCGTAGCGCACGGTATTTAAATAAATACGATAATTAGATTAAGAGCAAAAGTAAACTGAAATCGACGTAAAGGGTCTTCACCCTATAATGGTATTATATTATATTAAATCGCGTATGCTACCGTGTCCTACGCGCTTATAACTGCCACACGACGACGACGTTGCGGATCCAAAAAGTGACATTTTTTTTTTCATTTTGTACTTACGAAGTGGTGACGATATGCGGCCGCAAAAAAGACGCGTATTTAGATTTCCTTTCTTTTTTTTTTATTAGTATGTTCATAAAGCGTTTCAACTATACATAGGCAACCCTCTTGTAGTACAAGCTACCTATATACTTTAGTACCAAGCTGTATACATCAAATAGAGTCACCCCTTTTTGAAAATACTCCTCTCTGTCTGTGTTACTCGATGTTACACTAGGAACATCTTCGACCACCCGTAAATTCGAGTTGAATAATGTTGCATCAACAACGCGGGGGTTACGAACAATACCATCCGAGTGGTATATATTTTTAATTTACCGTGGCCCATTTTTCTTTTGTCTCAAGTGGCGACTTTTTTTACCACTGTGATTTAATTGATGCGCAGATTTGAAAAAAAGAGTATGTTTTTAGGCGATTTTTTTCTATGCTGTGTGAGTCGATGTACTCGGTGAATTATTTTTTGTTGGTGCTCGACGAATAATTAAGTTGACTGGTTGGAGAAATGAGATCGTTGATGAAGGGGTGTGATAAATTAGGTATCGATTGGATGATTTTTTTAATCTCTTAGGTATTTATGTGTGAAAGTAAACGAGAAAATTATTGGTAGAGTATGAAAATATTACCTTGCGACAACGTTGGAAATAATATGAGATCGAATTTCTATACAGCGACGTTTCAAATGTGGGACTATTCCCAGGTGTTAATTAGCTGCGGAGGTGTAGGTACCGAAGCCGAGGTATTATGTCATAATGGTATAGTCGGAGTCACCGAAACTGAGAAGGTTGCTGTTTGAATGGTGCTGTGGGATAGGTGAGAAAATTCGATAGGGTTGGAAATTTACCTATTTTGCGTTAATATTGTTGCCTAAAGGTGGCTTGGAAGGAGCTCAAGAGATGCGTTGATAGGAAGGGAATTGTGTGCGATGAAATTTGAGCCGTAGAGGGAGTAGGATGTTGGTGGAAAAGCACTCAAATGTCATTTATTATTAAGGAGAAGTATACGAAAATGGAGGGTATGTGAAGTATGTGAATTTACGAGTGAAAAATGATAAAAAATGTGGTGAAAATTATGTTATGGTGGGGAAGGGCAATATTTTTAATATTTTGATGAGTTTATGTTACGGTGAGGAGTGTGTGATCGTACTTGGATTTTTTTTCAGAATTGGTATGTTATTGACTTCCAAAGAAAATGAGGTTAACTGGGAGAAAATTTTTGAGCTGAAATGAAAATAAAATTGAAAGTAGGGAATTACGTTATGAAAAAGAATTCTGTATCCAAAATTTCTCAAGGATTGAAATTCATTTCACAAATTTTGGTGAATTTTTGAAATTTCCAAATTACCTAATTGCCCTTGCAATTTATTTAGATAACGGTAAAAATCTTAGATTTGGTATATACACTGCCTCCTCCCCCCCCCCCCCCAACAAAAAATACCAAAAATAGGTTGGAAATATTTTCGAGACATTTCGCAGTTCCTAGAAAATTTTGGAGTTTTCTAGTATTAGAGAAAAGCTCATGAAAATGGTTTAAATGAACTTCAGGCATTAAGTATATAATCACAAATTACTTTGCAGGGTGATCTCTTTTTTTTTTTTGAAATAGTTCTAAAAATAAATTCGAAAAAATGAATATTTTGTAAGTGGAAAACAAGAGACTGATCGATTATATTTGATTATTATTATTTTATTTTTAAATTAAGAAGTAATTTTTTCAAAAAAAAAATAATGATCAAAAAATGGTAATTTTCTATCATCAATTTTGAATTTTGAATCCATCAACTATCCCAGCCAAAACACATTTTTTACCCGAATAGCCAAAATTGAATCGTAAAAAAGTCATTCGATTCGTCTCGACGAGACGATTCCAAAAATGTATTAGTTTTTGAATTTTGATCAATTTTTGGTCAAGTTATGGGTGTTTTTCTCCTAGAATCCTACAAACCATTCAAGCCATGGAAAGGTCATTTTTGAAATAAATGATAAAAATTCAGACAACGTATGAAATCTTCAAGAAATAATTTTGAAAAAAATCATTTTTTTTTTCAAACTGATTGAAATAGGTATATTGATCGTAGGTATTCAGGTAGAAAATCTGACCACGAATTCGTTTTTCTGAGTGTTCCCAAAAGACTCCCAGATTTTTTAAAAAAAAAAAATGAAAAAATGAAAATTTGGATTTTTCCTGAAAAACTGAAACTTTTGAGGTGTTTTTTTTTAAATTTATTTTGTGAGTAAATTTTTCATATTTTCAAAAAAATTTTAGTAAAAGTTATAAATAGAAATTGAAATTTTATACATTTTTGGGATGTAGGACTTTTTTTGGAGGGGGAGGGGAATATCCAGGGGCATCATACGATCCATAAACTGATTTTTTCGGATTTCTGATCAAATTTCCTATCGAAATTGGTTTTGAGGGTATTTTTAAAACATTTAAGAGACAAAATCTGATCTTCAAACCTCTTTTTTTTTTTTTTTTTGAAGAGGGAGGAATCCGTAAATTTTCTTTTGAGATGGATAAAAACGAAAATATTTTTTTGTAGTTTGCCTGTGGGAAGTGGAAGAGAAAATGCCAAAAATTGTGGATTAATTGTGCATAATTTTTTCCAAAACTTTCAAACGAAATTTTTTAAAATAATTTTTTTCTTGAATGAAGAAAAAAAATGTCATTAATTGACGATCTTATGACTTATTTGTGTCAAAATGTCACGTGACTTTTTTTCTGAAAATTTTGGAATTTACAACCCTCCCTTCTCCCTCTTTTTGGAGTTCAATTTGGGATACAGTTTCATGTGTCCCATGCCTCCCATCACCTCCCTTCAGAATTTTCAACGTTTTTCAAAATGAAATGAAATTCGTGGTAATTTTCAATTCAATTTGTAAGCACCAATTTCTTTTAAAATACCACCCATTAAAAATAGACTGGATCTGAAAAAATTACTTATATTGAATATCTCTGTCTTTTGGTTGGACGAAACTGATTCTTTTTACAACTTTCAGTAATTGTTAATTTTTCAATCTTCAACGAGAATTACCGTTTTCTTCCACCCCCATTTCCTTTTTTTTTTTACTTTTGAGCTATCTTATTTCCTTAATTTTATTTATTTTCATTCAACTTCTTTTGTTTATTAAAATTTTGCCACTTTTTAAAAGAGAATTTTACTTTGATAGAAGACGACGAAAGCTGAAAAAGTCCAAAAATTAAAATTTCATCATCAAAAAACGCTTAATCTTGGTGATTTATTTTCTTAAATTAATTTCTTCCTTGGAAAAGAAAACTTTCTAAACTCTTTTTAATCATCTCGGTGTTACGTATTTAAAGGTTTTAGTCGCTTTGGTATTTTTTTTTTGTTTTCCTCTCTTTCATTTTAACGTGGTTTTTTTCATATCTTAATGGATCCAAGTTCGTTGAAAAAAATAATCCAACAACTCGTTAGGTATCCAAAATAAAACGAAAAAGAGAAATTTGTGAAATTTATGATTTCACCTATACGACCTTTTCTGCCTGGAAAAATAATCCAAAATTTACCCCCCGATTTTCTCTCCGCCACTCTTTGCAAATTGTACAAAACTATCTCGTACAAATTCGGTAGGCTTTAAAAAATAATACGGCCTTTGCGACCCCCATCGTTATAAATTTTCTTTTTTGAAACGTATTTATTTTTCAAAAGCTATACCACGCTACGATACTCTATACGGTGGCAAAATACGCAATTTTCTTCGTGTTCGATAAATTGCGAAAAAACATACTGCAGAGACGTTTCGCTCGAGACAAGCTTTATACGAACGATTTACAAACAGCGGCGTGTGCATGCTACTGAAGTGAAATGTTTGGAAAAGTCGTTTAAAAAGGATGATAACAGTTGCGAAAGGAAAGGAACACAGTGTTGCCGCGTGCCGTATTTACCGTCGGCTGTGATGTGCCGGTGCCGGGCAAAAACGGAAACAATTTGGAAAATTGAGCTCGACGGGTGTTCTTGGTATAAAAATAGTATGTCGAAATGAGGAAATTAATTTGATGAATTTTTTTTCTTTCAAATAACCAAGTGTGTCGGTGGGTTTTTTTCCATTTGACGGTTCAAAGATATAGGCCAAAAAAATGTGTAAATATGAAATTAATATTTTTATTTGAATTGAAAATTTTGAAATACGAGACTATGTAATTTAAAATTTTTCAAGTTCAAAAAAGTTTGGATGAGCCTGCTCTATAACCTTGACATTGAATGAAAATGAAATAATTTATTTTGATCATATTTTGCCCAAATTCAAAATTGAAAGAGCATGAAAATAAATTAAATGGAAAAATTCCCTGAAAAATTAAAAGCTGAGACGTAATTTTGAAAATGAGGCAAATTTTGTTGTAGAATGAAATTTAAGTTTCCTTGTATGTAAAATTGAAGCAGCTGCAAAAGTATGCAGAAACGAAGCATTTTGAAATTATTTACCTATAGAATTACTGCTTTGAAGATTGATCTAATCTGTTTTCATGATTTTTTTTGTCCAACTTGAAAATTTAGTTTGCTATGACCTACGTTGCAGTAATAAAATTTAATTTATATATTTTAAAAGGCTATAAAAGCACAGTCGCAGTCCTTCCGAAATTGTATTATTGGAGATTAAAAATGAGCCATTATTACTCCTAAAATGGGAATTTTTCATTTTTTTCGACTCAAAATGAAAAATTTTTAAAACGATTGCTCTCTGAACTGGATGAAATTTTTCTAATAATTTGTGAAGGAGGACAAGTTGTCCCCTTTTTTTCTACCTGTTTATGAGAAAATCGCTTTTTTTGAAACTGTATTTTACAACAAAAATATCTGTTTGGTCAACTTGAAAATTCTAGACAGAGCTGCCAATTCAGGAGTCGTGTATCTATATTTTTAGAATTTTTCAGAAACTAAAAAAAAAATGAAACCGTCAAATTTTGTATCTTGAAAATTTTTCAAGGATTTTTAGAAATTAAGAAAAACAAAACGTTGAAATTTGTGATTTGTCAACAAATTACTCCTCTAATTTTTTTCTTCTATCTTCCATTTTTTTAATGAGAATTTTTGTGAAGCAAAAATACATTTCTATCTGCCTAAATCATCAAATAAGTATGTAATAAATGAAAAGTATGGTTGAATGAATCTGAAGTACACATTTCTTTAATTTTCAATAAGAACTCGATCACAAATGACGATAAAAAATTTATTAAGATTTTTGTAAAAAAGCAAATTATGGATTTTTCGGATTTTTAATTGGCAAATAAGAACTCAATCACAAATGACGATAAAAAATTTATCAAGATTTTTGTAAAAAAGCAAATTGTGGATTTTTCGGATTTTTAATTGGCAGTACTGTTTTTTTGGGAATCCAAAACCTTCGTTAAAATTTTGATCCTCCCCTCCCCTACCCCCCCCCCCCCCCCCCAAAAAAAAAACAAGAAAATTAATTGTAAAACTGAGAATCTTTCTAAAACTGAGAAAATTGGACGTCCATAATTATTTGTCTCACCTCAAAATTAACAAAGCTACAAATTTTACGATTTTTCTATTAAGTATTTGAAAATTGAAAAGACGAATAAAAGTACCTATGCTAAAATAAAGAAAAGTGAACGAAGACAACCATTTACGATTTTTAACCAACTTGAATGTCGAGGGGGAGGGGGAGGGGAGGAGAAACTAGATATCTACGTTAAAGCATAAAAGTTCTGTAAAAAAAAAAAAATCAAATCAGAAAATAAACCGTACTCATAGGTACTTATTTTGAAATTTGAACAAATTTTGTTTTTGTCCAACTTCAGAATTGAATCAGACCGAAAAAGTTCATTAAAGACTCAGAACATCGTTTCGATGATTTTTATCTCATAATGAATGAAAAGTCATGAAAATATGTTGAAACAGAAAAAAATGGAAATAAATTGATCATTTGAAAATCGATTTTTTTTTTTGGGGGGGGGGGGGGCTAAATTAAGTACATACATAGAAAAATTCAATATTCCTCGGAAAATACGTCGAGGCAAAAAAATTTATATTACAAATCAATTTTTGAAATAAACTGCAGCATACTTGGAAAATCGAACAAACAGGGTATCTAACGGGTAGTGAAAGTAGTAAAAGTAGTGAAAAAGTAGTGATTTAAAAAACCGGTCATGCCGGTAGTGGAAAAGTAGTGAATTCAGACGAAAATTTTGAAAAAAAAGTAGTGAAAAAATGAAAAAATTCCAAAGACGCGAAATTTATTTTTTTAAATTTCAAAAATTGTTCATTTTTCATTTATTACATTTAAAATATAGATTTTTTTCTAATTTCATTTTTTTTTCTCTAAAAAATTTTGATCGTTTTTTTTGTATGTTGGAAAAAGAGTCGATTTCTTGTTGGGGGGTGGGGGGGACAAATTGAAATTTTTTTTAAAAAAAAGTAGTGGAAAAAGTAGTGATTTTCCAAAAAAAAAAAAATCAGTTAGATACCCTGACAAAGTTTGTTTCGTTGATTTTCCAACTAATGCTAAAAAATGAAGGAGTCACAAAAATACACTGAAACAAATAAAATCGATTTTGGAAGTGAGTAAATAACATTCTGAAAATCAAACAAAATTTGTTTTGATGGTTTTGCTACCATTTAAAAATTTAAAAAAAAAAACAAGAAAATTGATTTCTACATAATCCAATTTGAAAAATTAATATGTCAAAAATATACATAGAAGCAAAAATAGATTTCCAGGACACCAATTTTCGGAATGAAAGCTCTCTGAAAACGAAGCAAGTTTTCTTGAATGATTTTTGGCCTACAGGTAACTGAAAATGAGAGAAAAAAAATGAGAAGATTACATCGAAGCAAAATATCCTTAAAAAAAAACAATTTTGGAGTAAAAAATGACGAATTTTTGTCCATCTTGAAAATCAAAGGGAAAATAAAAATATTTTGAAGTCCTAAAATTAAAAAAAAAAACATTAATTCAGGATTTAGAACCTTTTTGAAAACTGACTGAATTACTCATTAGAATGATTCATTGCCTGATTTCGAAATTAAATTGATTGAGGAAAGATTCGATTTAGAAAAACTTGTAAAAATTCTTGATTTTCAAAGTTTTCTGCTTTGACGATTGAGATTATAACATGAGAAGTGAAATTCCTTCAATTTTTTAAATTTACAGCATTTTAATTCTTGAAATTTTTGAAATTCTCTTCGACAATTGAGATCACAACCCGAGAAACAAAATTTCCCCCAACAAGGGTGGAAAATTTTCACCTTCGTTGGCATCTCGAGCGATAATTTAAAAGCACGTATAAATTAGACTGCGATGATATTCGATCTATTTGACGATAATAGGTAAAAAGATATAAAATATAGAAACAGAGACGTGAAACATGCGTCTGTAACACAAAACCCGAGTCGTATATCTCGTATAACGAATAAGAAAAGCCAAATTGATAAATTACTCGTAACATGGTAAACAACCCTGGTCTTTGTCAATTTAGGGGGGGGGGGGGGGCAATCGAGTACACTTCGGTCAAAAATTACCTACGGAAGATTTATATTTCGTAAGACGGCGCCTAGATCTGCAACCCGGGACCATATCTGAGGTTCGACTGCAATGCATTGAAAATAATCCATGTAATATGACGAGTATGGGAAAAAAGCTGATAACGAGGGGGGTAGAAGGCTAGGTGACTAAGTTTTTACCTTTATTGATATTAGATTGATTGACCAGATAACACTGGGGCTCTGGCAAGTCGCGGTGGTGTTTGGCCGATGAATAATGTAATGAAAGTCGCTCGCCGGCTGTCAGTGTTGCCGTGTGCTGGTGTGTACATTTAATACAGGTTATGGATATTATTAGAGGGGTGGTGGCGTAAGAGACGAGGTCCCTAGGTGGGCTTCGTATCGATCGGTTCCAGAGAAACTTTCCTGCAGGTCACAGGCGCCTAACCGTCGTACACGACTCCGCGCTCCGTATCTTACCCTTTTCGGGTAAAATTTTACCGTATACTGCACGTAACGTATATATTTGGCCCGCACGTGATTCTCACGCGCTCAAATATACCGCCGCAGCCAGCTACCTATACAATTTGTCGACTAAATGTTAATTCTCCTTCCATGGGTTGAAAATGTATAAACGAATAGGTAAATTTTCGCCTCCAAAAATAACCCAGTTTGCCAACTCAGCTAAATTACAACTTTTAATATTTTAAAGTACCCAGCCATTGAAACACCTAACGAGTATTTTATCGTTATATTCGGCTAGAGTTAAAATAATGAAAAAATTTACCACCGAGGAGCCCATCGAGTTGACTTTGATCCTGGCCAGAGAATGATGGTTAAAAAATTCAACGAATTGTGAAAATTCATATCAGAAGGTAATGAACAGTCGCCTCCTGGGTGTTGGAGACGTATTTGCAATTTTCATACACCTTTCGGAGGGCTGAGTTTTTATGCATGTAACACGCATTCGGCAGCTCTGCGGTGGAAAAATGGAAAACGCGAAAACCACGCGATATGAATTATTCTCGTGTAAATGTTAATTTTTAAAATCGATTTCGAACGTGGCATTAAAATTTTCAGACGATGGCGAACTTGGGCTCCGGCTGGGTTTTTCACTTGGTAGAAGAAAAGTGCTCTATATATTACACGAATCTGTACCATAAATCATGAATCCATTTTTAAACCAACGTCCCAAAGTACCTCGGTTACTTACCCTGGAATATCGAAACGTAGTAAACCCAATTCGTAGCGAATAAATCGATTTTCGTAGTAAAAATGGCAAAAAAAGGCATTTCTAAGGTAAAATTGGATCAAACACTTAGCACACGTCAGACTATTCGGTTAAATATTTTTCTTACCGACGTATAATGCTATAGATAGGTGTACCTTGGATAAGTGGATATATTTGACTTTTTTTTTTCATTCGTCTGTGTATCCAGGACGACTGGAAAGTATACATTGCACATTATGCTGAGTGAGGAGTAGATATGGATGAGAAAAGAAGGTAGGGGGGAAAAAAGTTGGGTAATGTGTATCCTCTGAGGAGACATAACGTAGTTACCTTTTCCTCGGATCTATACGTAGTATGTTGAATATTTTGGTAGATTCGTGTTTTTTTTTTTACGTACGAGGTAGAGTCGAGTTTAGAATAAAACAGAGGTGTGTGAGAAATTACGAGTACCCGATGACGAATAAGATGGCGAAGGTGTTGGATTTTAATTGTGATTGAAATGCTTACCTAATGCGGATTTTTTTGTGTGCTTTTTGCATTGCAGGTTAGAACGTTATTCGTTAGCGGACTCCCAATGGATGCGAAACCGCGTGAATTATATTTGTTATTTCGAGCATACGAAGTGAGTATTCGATATGGTATTTTGTGGTATACAGGGTGATTCGAAGATGATGATCCTTCCAACCAGAAGATAGGCAATTTATTATGATTTCAAGTATGGTTGTTTGCCTGTTCGCTGGATTGCGGGGACTGAGTTATATTCTGAACAGAAATTGATTGAAAAAAGAAGTAAAAAAAATTTTTGATTTATTTTATTGAAAATTTCAATGATATTAATCATGTTGTGATGAGTGGAACGTTGTGGGTCAGTTCATTGATACAATTTCGCCAGTTCTAAATTAATAAAATTTTGAAAAATCAAAAACATAATATTTTTTGTAGTTAGATATTTGTAATTTTTTATTCGAGCTAGTGATCGAGGAAAAATTTTGATCTCGATCATATCGATATAAAATTTTCCTCGATTTCTCGACCACTAAATTCGAGCAAAATAGAGAGATGAGGTTTGTATTTGTACCATGAGATCAATTTTTTTTTAATCCAGAAAAATCTCTCAAGTCTGGAAATTTTTTTCAACTATCCACCTATTTACAAAATTTGAAAAAAAAATTCAATATTTTTTACTTTTTTTCAACCTATGATTTGATATGGTACGCCTACACCAATTCATCTATCAAAATTTATGAATTTGCGTGAAAAAAAAATTCAAAAAAATGTGAAGAAAATAACTCAGTTCCTGCAGTTGAGAGAGTAGACAAATGTACATTCTTGAATTAAGAATGAGTTGCCTACCTATTGAGTGGAAGGGGCGGAATCAACTTTCGGAACACCCTATACTGATAGGTAGTTTTTGTTATGGTGTGTTATGAATTATGTAAAAGGGAAATGGATTATGGCGTAGTTTGCTGTACCTGTAAATTTACGAATGAAATTTTGAAGGTCTTCTCCCTCTTTATTTTTATCTATTGGGACTAATAATTTTAATATTTTCAAATCATCTAAAATTGTATCGCAGTGGTTTTAAATGTTGTGGAAAAGATTTTTATTAAAAATTAGAAATGGTTTTCAAAATAATAAATGTAGTTTTGTTGAAATTTGATTGAAATCGTTTTAAAAAAACATGATGATGTTGTTTTAAAATTCCAAGAGTTTGTAAATTGCTGATAAGATTATTTGAATTTTGAATAAAATTATAAAATTGCAAACTTGATATGTTTTACGTAGTAGGTAAATACAAAAAAAAAAAAAAAAACAGTTGAAATATTCTTAAAAGTGTGAAAATGTGCAGAAAAAAATATTGGAAAAACTGATCAAATGCTGGTGAAAATTATTGAAACTACACAAAACAAAAATTTCATCAAATGTGACAAAAATTGGTTGAAATGTTGAAAAATTGCATTTGTGTTGCAGCATTCCTTTGTAGCCAATTTTTTGAAAAAAAACAGTAGGTTTTTAATGCTCCAAACGATAGGTTGTTAAAGTTTATTCATATTCGATCATTATTATCAAATTCTGTAATTTTGCGCGATTTTCTTGAAATTCAACAATCTTTTAAGCCTTTTAAACAAAATATTCATTCCATTTTCAATGATTTTTGAGATATCTACCTGTGTATTTGTATGAAATTTTATTGATAGTGTTGATTTTTTTTTTAAATTTTAACGTTTAGGGATTTTCTAGAATTTTATTGCTCATTTTTTTAAAATTTGAAATTATTTTTTCATTCAAACAGTTTTATTTAGTGATATTTTGAACGACTTTGTTAGAATTTTATCGAATTTTATTTCGTTTAAACGATGTTTTTGTGTGATTTGAAGCAAAACGTCTCACTTTTAAAGCAATTTTTAAATCGAAGTTTTCAGAAAAATGCGAAATTTTGAGCAATTTCGTTCCACTGCATTATTAATTTTTTTTTTTAATTTCATAATTTTTTCTCACAATTTTATCAAGAAAGAACCAAATTTGTCCAAGAGATGAGGGGGGAGGAATCGATAGAATTCGAGCACAGACATCTTATTTTCTGATTTTTTTTCGATTAACTTAATTTTTTTGTTGATTAATAAATTAATTTTTATGAAGTTTCCAAGGGTTTTGAACCATTTTCCTGGCATTATGAATAATAATTGTTGACACTTCTTGTATCAAGCAATTTTATCAATTTTGAGTGATTTTTAACAACCATTTCTTGAGAAAATTTTTTCTTGCATGAATTCAATTTTATAATTTTTCAAGAAAAAAACGACTTTTAATGATGTGGAAGTGAGGACAATTCGAGAATTTTTTTATTGAAAAAATCAGTTTTTGAGGTATTTTTCGATATTTCATCGTTCAATTAGATATCTAATTCTTTAATGTCCTTAATTGATTTGATTTTGAGTTGTTTTTTTTTTAATTTTTGAAACCATTCTTTGGGTCATAAAGATGAAATTTTTGATTTTTTTTGTTTCTTCTAAATTGATTCCTGTGTTTTCGAGCTGAGGGTCAATTTCAATTTTTTTGAAGGAAAAGTCGCAAATTAGTTGATGATGAATATGGTTTTGGTGACACTTCGACATAGAATTCAGAAAAAATTGAAGCAATTTTGGCCATCTAGTTGAAGTGTTTTTTAGTAAACATGGGATCAACCTCTTTCCCCTCCCCTTCCCTTCCCTTCCCTTCCCTTTGAAATTAATAAAAAACTGATGAAGTTTTTGACCTTTTCAAAAAAAAACATTCATTTATGACTTTCAACATTTTCTGTTGAACAATTAAACATTTTATTGCCTCACTGGAAAAATTTCGTCTTAGTTTTATTTCTCTTGATTTTTTTTTTCTCTAAAAATTTGTGTTGTTCAATTCTGCTCCCTAAAAAAAATTGAAAATTTATCAATTTTTGTAGTTTAAGTAGGTACATAAATTGAATTTAAAAAAATTAAAAAAATAATGATTTATTTCCGCTTTTTATAAAATTTTCATGGGAATTTTTAGTTTTCACACAATTTTTCCCATTGAATTATTCATTTCTTTAATTTTGAAGAGGTATAATTTCTTACAGTCATTTTCAAAGTAAATATCTATTCACATCATCGAGTCCTCTCTTTTTCAATAAAATTTTGAGCTCTTTGAATAATTTCTGACTAAATTTTTGATGATTTTCAGTGTTACACTTCATTTCGATAGTTTCGATAGTTGGTCTCTTATCAATTAGGTACCTAATATCTCCTCAAAACACTAAAATTATTCAAAATTTTCATTTCACAAAAAATTTTGTTCAATTTAAAATTAATGTAAAATAAAAACCATATTTTTTTGCAAAATAACAAAAATTTCAACAGCACTGCCCATTTTGATATTTTTATGGCTGGAAAAATTGTAAAAACTACATCATCAAAATCTCACGACCCAACAGCTCAATCTCCATTTACCTTTTAGCAATTGGAATACGAAATTTTCTGCCCACAAAACAACTGCAATTATCCTTTCAGGGACATTTCTCACCGCAGTATCTAAAATTTAATCCTATAGCGTAAAAATACTTTGTAAATTGTTTCCAAAACACAAGGAAGCTAAAGGAAAAAAACCCACGGAAATATTTTCCAATCCATCTACATAAAGGATATTGCTTACTCTGGCTTTTAAGTGGTATCACGTAGCCTATTGCGACTCCCCAGCATATCTTCATTATCCGTTTGGCTTTGCTAAAACGATATTTTCTTTCATTGAAAATAATTCTTTCGCTAACTAAAGAGACGTCGTCGGTCGTACTTAATCCACTGTTTTTTCTGCATCTTTTAACCCCTTTTTCTTGTATTTTTTTTTCTCTCCTCGTGTACTACTTGGGCGGACGCGTGGTACTAAAACAATGGTATAGCGACCCCTTTTGGTCGCACGAGGGCGAACGTTTTATGCGCGAGACTGGTAACAAGGCGTTCATTAAAGCTCAATAAAAATACAAAAATAGAGACAAGCTTGGCGCATTAATTGAGTAATTCTTTTGTATTTTGTGTGATGTACCTTAAAAGTCGACGTGTGTATTGACATTGTGGAAATATTTTTGTCCGATGTAATTAACAGAATAGTAATTCGATGTTTTTGTTTTTTTTTGACAGGGTTACGAAGGTTCCTTATTAAAAGTTACGAGTAAAAATGGAAAAACAGCTTCGGTGAGTATGTAATTTATTCTTGAGCGATAGAAAGAGAATCGAGTTGCTCGGCGTATTTCTCATTTACATACTGAGGTGGTCGTCCGAGTGGCATTTCGTGACCAGCAACAATGCAATTATTGCATCTAAAATGAGAATTTTTTTTACAAATTAGTACGGACGAATATCGAAATGGCCTAGGATACGGTGGAAAAATCAACGCGATTGTGTGGCACTGGCCATTTGATATAGTTCCATCGTAAATAGATGTAGTATCACGATCGAGGAAATAATTACGTAATTATCTGTATGTTTTGCTTTTTTTTTCTTCTTCTTGTAGCCGGTCGGATTTGTGACGTTCCAAACAAGGGCAGGAGCCGAAGCAGCTAAACAAGATTTACAGGTGTGTTATCGTTATTGTTACACGTTGTCAAGTGAATAGTACATTACGCGGCGTGGTTACTCCCACAGCGAATTTTTAATATTTTAAGGTTACGCAGTACTTTTTCTACATTTGGTAATATTTGAAGGTCGCCACTCCAGTAAGGTGGTTCGGCCGTACGGCGTATTCGAGATTGGTACATGATAAATTGAAATTAAATATAGATAAGGTGGGTTTGAGGTATAGAATGCGATCGAGCGCTACCAAAATCAAGTAAATCATGTTACCGTTTGGCGTCGAACGGCGTATAAAAGAGGTGGAGTAGCCAGTATCGAGGATGATTGGCAGTTACGCGGAAATATACGCGTAAAGTGAGCAAAATGCATTATTGAGATTTATACTAAGTACTGGCTCACCTATGTATGACCTAGTGTTGTGTATTTTCTGTACCTGACGGTTTTACCAGTGATGGGTGATGAGAAAAGTGGTACGTATGAATGATCAGTGCGTAGCTGCGTACTCAGGGTCAAGGAGAAGAAATTTTTTGAATGGTTGTAGCCTTGCGAATATTACGATGGGTCGTGAGGAATGGTGTGGGGTTTGGTTGTGAGTGATTGGTGGAAATTTGCTGGCGGGGTTTTTCTCTTTCGCCCCCATCTCTTGGTCATTTAAAATTGTTGAATTTTTTGTGTCTAGTTTTAAGATGTTGCAAGTGATATGTATATTGAGCAGTGTCTGAGGGCTTCGATTTCCACAGAAAGACAGATTTTTTTTAAAAAAATGAAAATTGACCGATTGTCGAGAATCAAAAAACTATTGAAAATTGGCAAATGTCTGAGAATCAAAAAATTTCTGCAAGTGGAAAAATTCTTGAAAGCAGGAAAATCGTTGAAAATTGAAAAAAAAAATCAAAAATTGTCAAACCCGGATAAATTTTTGAGAATTGAAAAATTATTGAAATCTGAAAAATGACCGATTGAAAAATGATAAATGAAGAATCGTTGAGTTTCAGAAAGTAAGTCGATGGAAAAGTTATCAAAAATTGTGAAAAATTGTTGGAAATTGAATTTGAGAATCAAAAAAATGTTGAGAATTATTGAAACAAAATTATTTTCAAAACTGTAAAATTGGCAAATTGCTATGAGAGCAAGAAAATTTTTAAAAATTGACAAAATTATCTAGAAAATTCAATAAGTACCTATATGAAAGAATCATTATTTAAAAAATTAATTCTCAAAATTGGAAAATTATAAAAAAATTCTCAATGGATTTTAGAACTAATGAGTATTTTAGGTAGAAAATTGTTAGACATCATCTAAAAAATTTTTGGACTGACCATTTTTTGAAAAAAAAGTGAATTCTTGCAAATTGAAAAATGCTTGAATATTGCGACAAATTATTAAAATTTGACCAATTGCTAACGATCAAAAATGTACTTCTTAGAAATTGGTCAACTATTGAAAATTAAAAAATATATATATATATTGAAAATTAAAACATTTTTAGAGATAGGAAAATCAGTGAAAATTGATAAATTTTAAAGAAATAATTAGAGGCTGGAAAATTGTAAAAAATTGAAAAATAGTTGAAAGCTGATAAATCACCAAAATAAAAATGCATGCCAACTTCTCAATGAAGTTCTTTTTGTTGAAAAAATTTTGTTTTCCTTGGTGAAATGTAAAAGCAGAAAAAAGTTCCGAATGAATCAAATTTCTAAAAAAAAAAATAATAATAATAAATGGAAAGACATCAAAAATTGAAAAAAAACACCCGAATTTCTCCAAATAACTAATCCATGTCAATTTTCTATACTTGAATGAAGAAATGGCTTTAAAAAAGTTTTCTTCGCTTCTACCCCTCTCCCTCCCTCCACCCTTGTAGGAACAGTTTGGGAAAATCCATATTTTCGTTATTTAACAATTCATGATGAGTTGGGATTTGGCTGAAAACAATTTTCAAAATTTTTTATTTTATGGCTTCTTTTTTGAAATTTAATTTTTTTCGATTTTTTGAAATTTTAATCTGGTAATTCAAGTGAATTGATTTTTTTGAAATGTTGGATTGTGACATATTTTTTTAAATTTCTCATTTCTCCGTTTGTCAACCCCTCCCCTTCCCTCCACAAATAAAAAATATAGTCAAATTTTCAACTATAAAAAGTCATTTCAAAATCACAGCTGAGTGCATTGTTTTTTTTGGGAATTTACTGCCTATTTTAGACCTTTTTTTTTTTTCATTGAAGAATCTGTTCATATTTTAAGTAGGTATTTCATTTTAGGGATAGGAATTTGAGCTCTTAAAATGAGAGGGGAAAAAAGAGGAAACCTTGTTTAAAAATTGACCTATGTCGTTGGAATTCGTTTTTTATTCCCTTTAATGTGGTCTATTTTACATATTGTGAAGAAACACTCCATAAAATATTCTCGTATCCAAATCATTAAGAAAATCATGAAAAACTGGGAGAAAAAATGATAATGAAAACTTATTAAAATATGTGAACCATTGAAGCTGGATATAGAAACCATCTTTAGGAGTGAAAGATTGGTTTTCGAGTTGAGGTTCTCTCTTGATTCATCTTCTGAAAATCCCAAAATCAGTGTCAACTCAAAAACCAATTTTCGACCCCTAAGGGTGGTTTCTATATTCAAGCTTATAAATATACTTTTTTAACCATTGGAAAATTGGAATAAAAATTGAAAAATTTTGCAAATGCTGCTTCTTTTTTGATTTTTTTTTTTAGAAAATTCTCTGAATAAAGTTGAAACGTCTCATACTAAGACGAAAAAAATTTGGAAATCATTTTAAATCTTTAATTTCTGGCCAAAAAATTTTTACCTACCACAATTTGGTTCTTTTTCAGTTACTCTCTGCCTCTTTCTAATTTAGCTTGTACCTATCCTAAATTATCAACCTTTTATGGTTAAATTTTTTTTGTAATTACATCAAGGGATGGGGAGGTTTTAAAATGTATGGGAATAATTTTTTCCAATTTTTCAAAATAGTGAAACAACAGTTTTTCATAATTTCAATTCAAACTGAAATTTTTGACTATGAGAGCTCAATTTTTGATGAGTTTCTTTCCAAAGAATCTCTTCGCATTGAATGTAAGTTTCAATACCTACAATTTTCATCATCTTTATTTTTATTCGTGGTTTGGGAAATCAGTATTTGGATGAAGGGTCTTGTGAAATTTGCAGATGATTAATTAATTTTTTAATGATGTTTGAACAAATCATCTTGAACTTCAATAATTCAATAATTTTGGCTGATTTCAAAACTTCAAATTCTTCGCAATTTTTCGCCCAAACACCTAATTTCTCACGGACGTTTATTCCAAAAGACCCTGTAAATATTGACAAGTGCTCCGCACGTACCAAGACCCGAGGTGTTAAAACGACGGAAGCATAATGTTTGTTCTATTGTTGATCTGTGGTGTTTTGTTGACAGCAGGGAGTGCGATTTGATCCAGATATGCCGCAGACAATTAGACTGGAATTTGCCAAAAGCAACACCAAGGTTAGCAAGCCTAAACCTACAACAAACTTGAACAACACTCACCCAACTTTAATGCACCCTCTCACAGGACGTAAGTATATTGCTCACACTCCCCACACATTACCCTCACATCCTACTTCGCTTTGTATTTAACTTGGTGTACCTTCTTCGAGAATCGCGACTTTGAAAAAAATTCTCCTCGATGTCTAATATACCAAGGCTAGTTATCGATATGACGAGTTCGCAATTCCCTCACCCACTTTCCCGACCGTATCGGTCTCAAAAAAGGGGTGATCGTTGTCGTAGATATGACACGTTCTCCAACCCCTCTATCTTGACTAATTCGTCTTCCCACAATCCGCAAATGTCTACGGTTGTAAATAACAGATTTTACATCATGTTTTGACTAATTCCTTTTCTTCTTGCCAACCCATTCGATTAATATCTGTACCAAGGTAATTAAAACGGTGAAAAATTACCTGCTAGATCAGAAGTCACCAAGAGTGGTTGCGTCCTTCGCGCAGTGACAGTTTACATAGGTCTAAGTAGATCTCTACATAGGCAAAGTCATTCATTTACAATATTAATATACTTACGCGGATCCAATTACTTCATTACGAGATTATACCAGTGCGAAGGCGAGAGAACCCGAGACCTTGGACCAATACTTAGATTCGCAGCCCTATTTTTTTGAATTACCATTTTAAGATTATTTGTGTAATTAGTTTTTTTTCACTCGTATTTCTTCGTTGTGTATCGAAATTGGCCGAGTCGATCGGTTAATTCGTGTTTTATTAATGATTTACCGTCGTATTACCAAATAAACGTGGGCTTTGAATGATTTGATTTCGATCGTTCACAAAGTGTTTTTTTTTCTCGGATGGAATTTTTTATTTAAATTAGAACGGGTAGCTGAATGTGGTTTGGAAATTAAGCGTCGAGCTGAGGCCCGGATGAATTAAAAGTTTGATTCGAAATTGGTTGGCAGTTGGATGAAATGGTAATGCTGTTCTCCTTTGCCATCTCCCTGCATTAAAAGTTGTCTACGTTTCTGTTGAAATTTTACGACGATTTGAAAATTTCAAGTATGAATTGAGGTAATTTTCTGAGTTATTTGGGTTCATAAAAAACGTGTTTTGGATATTTACGAAGAAAGGAGGAGGGAGGAGAAAGGGAGAAAATGAAAGAAATTCTTGGTTTGATGATGAGAAAAAAACATGAAAAAATGCTTCGTGTGTTTCTATCAAAATTAAAATTTTACAATCAAATTTTTTCTCGATGTTTTGTGTTTAATGAAGTGGGAGGAAGTGGGAGGGGGGGTAATTGAAAATTACTTGAAAATCACTGATAATATGGAATAATTTTTTCAGGAATGTTTAATAATTTAATCAATAATATTGACTCAAAATTTTAATCGTTTCCCTACATTTTTTTGAAAAACAAAGAACTTTTGGCTCCAGGCAATTTGTGAATCCTTCTTAAAATTAGTAGAGTAAGTGGGGGCAAGAGTACTAACACTTTCTTTGAAGCTAATTTTGAAGGTCTTAATCATGTTTTTTCACGATTTTTTTTTAAATAATTAAATTTTGGTGTTTTTCCCATAAAATAATTTATGGTTGATCAAAAAATTTGAAATTAAATGAACAAAAAAACGATTTGAAAAAAAAAGTACCTTATAGTACTCTTGCCCCCACCTGTGGGGCAAGAGTACTATTTTTTGTGGGGCAAGAGTACTACGTTCTTATCAGTGTAAAAATGTAAACAAAACGAATAAATTGACATTTTTTTAAATCTTGATACATTTCTACACTTATTAACTTTTAATCCATGTAAAAATTCATATGTTTCGAGTAAATATTTTCGTTTATAATCTTCGAAAATGAAAAATCATAACAATTTATAAAATTTGACATAATTTAATCAAAACAATTACTTTTTGAGCTGTAGTACTCTTGCCCCCACCCGGCATATTTTACATTTTATTAAAATTAAAAAAATGTTCAGCACAATAAAGATTGATGATACATTATTTTCATAGTATACCAAACCACTGTTCCATTAAAATCGAATCCGCATCCAAAAACTTGATATTGTGCTCCTAGCACATTTTCTAATTTTGTGAAAAAAAAAACTAATTTTTTGATAAAAACTTTACAGCGCTATAAAAAAGAAATAAATGAAGTGATAAAGGTGAAACAAGGTTTTTTGAGGGTTTTCGTAGGTGGAGATTATGAAAAAATCATCACTTTACCAATTACACTCACCTACCTATCAAAATCGCAAATAGTACTCTTGCCCCCATGCGTACTCTTGCCCCCGCTTACTCTAGCATTTTTTAAAAAATTTCAACGTAACAATCTGTTTTGAGAATTATACTTTCCAGATTCATTTTTCTCAAGTTTCCCGTTTTTTCTGGAATTGGAATTTTTAAATCGTATTTTTTCCTAAACAGACATTTTTTTCAATTTTGATTTGCCAAATTTTCAAATTCTTTCGATATTTTAAATTCCTGATGCGAATTTTTTTCTAAATTGAAAATGTTTGCAACTGTGTTACAATTTCGAAAAATGAAAACTTTGTTCGTGACGTAATTGTGTCCTCTCAGGACATGGTGTCCTCTCAGGACATGGTGTCCTCTCAGGACATGGTGTCCTCTCAGGACATGGTGTCCTCTCAGGACATGGTGTCCTCTCAGGACATGGTGTCCTCTCAGGGCATGGTGTCCTCTCAGGGCATGGTGTCCTCTCAGGGCATGGGTGTTCCGCTCAGGCATTGGTTTCGTCAGTGTTTTTCAACGTTTTACTAGCTGGGCATTTCTGAGAATAATCACAGTTTATGAACCAAATTATTAAGTAAGTAGGTGCCTTTGAAAATTTTCATCATCTTTTTTTCATTTTTTAATGATTTATTTTCAAAATTTAGGAGGAAATATTTTCCAGACCTTTTTTCATTCCCCCCCCCCCCCATTGTTTTAAAAATTGAGTATCTTTTCATTTTAAACTATTTATTTCAACTTCAGAATTTTTCGATGTTTCCCAAAGTATAATTTTTTCATTCTTGAAATTTATGTGAATTTTTTTTTCAAAAATTGGAGATACTTTTAAAATATTCGCTTTTTTTAAAAAACTACCTACCTTTAATTTAATGCAAATAGGTCGATTTTTTTTCAAAAGTTCCAATGTTGGCATGGACCAGCTCTTGAAATTGATTAATCCAATTTTCCTATTTAAAAAAATTCGAATTGAAAAAACTCCTTTGTTTCTTTTCGCCCTGAGGTAGAAACAACGCAAATTAGAGAATTACACGGTTGGAAAAATTGTTAGGAAAACCGCGACGATGGAATTTTCTATAAAAATGAAACAATGCCCACTCTTAACGAGCAAAATAGATAGTTAGGTACCCAGCCAGGCCGACGAATTTAAATAATAACGAAAAATGAAAAAAAAAAAAAAAGGTAACATAAGTGGACCGATAAAAATGAACTTCGTCATTAAAACATATCCTCCTACGTTAGCTTCAAGATACACCTGGAAAGGGTAAAAGGGTACATTTGACTCTCATTAAAATTAACATCATATCGGTCGTTAACTCTTGAAATGACTTCTTCCTGGCAGTATGATTTTTCGCTGGATAATTTTCGCATTCTGTTCGCCGTTCATTAATACCTTTAACATGATTAACTTACATCGAGATCAATTAAAACGAATGGTACATTTAGTTTACTTAAGTACTCGCTATTAATTATTAACCTTTATAGAGACCTACTAACAATATAAATATAGTAATGTATAATGCTTGGAAATGAAAAAAAGAAGAAAAAAAACTAACATAGCTAACCTTCGATTTAATTTAGATTTAGCTGGAACGACGAAAATAACGGAATAGTGTACCCTTTCTACAACGAATGAAAAATGCACATGTGTAATCGGCTCACATTACCATGTATTAACTTTCATGGTAATACAATGTATTGTTCGAAATGAACTCGAGGCGGTGTTACATTGTATTTTCGTTCGAATGATTTATTTATAATTTAAAAAGTATTGAAATCTTACCTACCTAAAGATCTCACCGTTGATGTGTTATGTGTGCTTTTTCACATTCTGGTCTGAAATGAAACCGAAGTTAGAGAAAAAAAATTTGCACTTGAGCGTATCGAGAATAGAAAAAGTGGGAAATTTCTAGCCAATGAATGTTTAGAAATAAAATTCGATGTGAGAAGAGATCGCTTATCACGCGAAAATCGTTGTTGGAATTTCAATATTGAAATTTTCTGCATGCACGTGTACATTCTGTCTTCCAACACCATCACGGTTTTTACCATAAAAGAATTGAAATTCTCTTTAGTTTTATTGTTATACGTAATTTTTTTGGCGAATACGTGCAGATGGATTATAATGATGAATTTTTTTCACAGATCTGGGAACTCCTTTCTTTCCTAGTGGTCCAGAGCTTTGGCATCATCCTTTGGCATACGCTACGGCTGCAGAGATACCAGGATCAGCATTACAGCATGCGACGCTAGTCCATCCAGCTCTACATCCACAGGTCCCCGTACGTTCCTATCTTTGACTATCTGCAGAAAAACCAGATACCATCGTGCCTCTTTCCTACAACCACCATGTAATTACGCAACTTGCTTTAATCGCCACCGTCTTTCCTTTTTTATCCTGCCTCTTTGGTTCAGCACTTTGGAATGTTTGCGATAAATGAAAAATTGACTCGCGCGACGATTCTTGAAATCGTGAACGTATCGAACGGTTTCGGTTTAAAGGTTGTATTTTTTCGGTCACGATCCGTGTTTCCAAATTCAAGAATCGTCGTAGCGATTTTTTTAAAACACGTGTCTTTTTATGGTATTTTTTTAAATGAAAGAATCGAGGCAGTGAAGCAGTATCACTATTGTAGTGTTATTTTTTATGTGTATTGAAATAGACTAATACGCTTTAGCAAGCACGCTGTTTGTGTTGACGTATTCGCTTTTGAAAACGCCTTGAATTTAGCTTATTTAATATTTTTCTTCTTGGGTAGTGACGGTGACGTAACGTGGGGTAATTGAGGCTGTTTGGCCGAGTCGAAAATATCACGTGCGAATGTAATTTTTTCATGTTCACTCGATGTTGATCATTTTTATCCAAGTTGGCTAATAAATTTCGAGTAACCTGAAATAAATTCCGAGTGAATTTGTGTATTTTGAGAAGAAAATGGCTTGATGTGGGTGATTAGACGTCGTATGACGAGTTATGTGTCTATTTTTGTGTCACATGTCAAATGAACTCGGGAATTTCATCCATTTAGTGATATTTTTTTCAAAAATATGTAAACTTATGTCACATAAAAATTAATCTCGTCACGTAACCAATATGACAGGCAACATGTCACAATATATCACTAAGTCAATTTTTGACTAGTAAAATGACTTTTAATCACATTTCAAGTGATATTTTGTTACATAACAAGTGTTTTATGTCATATGGATCAAAAAATCTTGTCATATGGCAAACAAAATGCATTTTTGACATGTCAAGTGACATTTTTGAGCGTCAAGTGACTTTTAGTCATATGTCTATTGTCTAGTGATATTTTTACTCATAACAAATATGTTGTATCATTTGCACCCATTGAAATTTTGTCACGTGATAGAAATTTTGGGGTTTTGAGAGCCCAAGTGACATTTTTGACACTCCAATGACACTTGTTATGTAATATGATTTTTTTAAAGCAAGTGTGCTTTTGTCACTTGTCAAGTGAGATTTTTGGTATGCCGTGTCAAGTGACGTTACCATTTCAAGTGACTTTTTGGCATGTTGAATGACTTTAAGTGATGTTTTTTGACGATTCAAGTGACTTTTTATCCAATATCAAGTGACATTTTGACATGTCAAGTGGCATTGTTGTTATGCCGAATAACATTATTTTTTCATGTCAAGTGACATTTTGATTTGTCAAGTGCCATTGTTGTCATGTCAAATGACATTATTTTTACATGCAAAATGACATTTTGACACGTCAAGAGACTTTTGACATGTCATGTGACAATTTAATTCGTCCAGTGATATTTTGACATGCCAAGTGATATTTTGACAGGACAAGTGACATTTTGACACGTCAAGTGACTTTTGACCAGAGATGTCGCGGTTCGAACCGCGTAAAGAGCCGCTAATAGAACCGCAGAGCCGCCGGTTCGAGCCGCGGCTCCAATCGCGGCTCTCTTATCAATAGAACCGCAAAACATCATTTTTGCGGCTCTCATGCTTTTTACAGCTTCTGTAGTGCAGTGATAAAAGCATGAGAATTTCTGAAATAACACAATTAAAAGTAATATTTCTAATTTAAAACAAGACTTCCAAACTCAAAATAGGAATATTCAATCCTTTGTGCATTTTTTCATTTCTGAGAACCGCGAATGAGAACCGCGGTTCTTTTGTGGAAAGAACCGCAAACATGCGACTCTTTATGTGGAAAGTTAGAACCGCGAAATTTAGAGCCGCGGTTCGGATCAGGCGAGAGCCGCAACATCCCTGCTTTTGACATGTCAAGTGACTTTTGACATGTCAAGTGACTTTTGACATGTCATGTGACTTTTGACATGTCATGTGACTTTTGACATGTCATGTGACATTTGGACATGACAAGTGACAATTCAACTTGTCTAGTGACATTTTGATATGCCAAGTGACAATTCAACTTGTCTAGTGACATTTTGACACGTCAAGTGACTTTTGACACGTCATGTGAATTTTTGACATGACAAGTGACAATTTAACTTGTCTAGTGACATTTTGATATGCCAAGTGACATTTTGACATGACAAATAACATTTTGACACGTCAAGTATCTTCTGACATTTCATGTGACATTTTGGCATGCCAAGTGTCAATTTAACTCGTCCGGTGACATTTCGACATGCCAAGTGATATTTTGACATGGCAAGTGATATTTTGACATGCGAAGTGGCATTTTGACATGTCAAGTGATATTTTGACACGTCAAGTGACATTTTGACACGTCATGTGACTTTTGACATGTCAATGATGTCCTTAGAAATCTAGTGACTTCCTGACATAGCAAGTAATATTTTGCACGTGCCAAGTAACATTTTGACATGTCAAGTGATACTCTTTGCATATCAAATGATTTTTTTTTGTTTGCAAAGTAACGTTCTCAACTAGTCAAGTGGTATTTTGATATTTCACGTGACATTTTTTGACTTGTCAAGTAATATTCTTTGCATATTAAGTGATTTTTTTCAACAAGTCAAATGACATTTTGCCACCACAAGTGAGATTTTTACTATTCAATTAATATTTCAACCTGGCAAGTGACATTTTTGACACGTCAAGTAGCATTTTTATACTGGCAAGTAAAACTTTTTACATATCAAGCGACATTTGGCATGTCAAGAAACATTTTTGCCATGTCAAGTAACATTTTTTCCATGTCAAGCGAAATTTTTTGACATGTTGAGTATGATTTTTGACGTGTCAAATGATATTTTTGGTATGCCAAGTGACGTTTTTACTTTTCAAATGACATTTTTTACCAGTCAAGTGTTATTTTGACATATCAAGTGATTTTTTGGCATGTCAAGCAATCTTTCTAACAGCTCAAGTGATGCTTTGTCATAAATTAAAATAATCTAGTGTTATATAAAAAAATATTTTTCGAAGTGTCAAATGACGTTATGTCACCTGACAAGTTACTTCATGTCTTGAATGAAATAACATTTTTTGTCTTGTGGCTGGAAAAAAGATATATTTTTGTCATAAATAAATTACGTTTTGTCACTTGACAATGAACCTTGTATCCCGTGTCAAACAATATTCATCACATATGACATGACCAATTGACCATTAACATTTTAAGTGATATTTTGTCATTTGACATGTTCACTTTGACTGTTTGAGTGACACGATATGATATGACATATGACATCACTTCATTATGGTGTCATTGGACATGTGACACTAAGATTAAGTTGAAAAATCGTAAATTTTGTGATTTTTTTGTATAGTATGTGATATCCAACTCACATCATGCCATTTTTTGTAGATTTGAGCATTGAAATTAGCCTTTGTGAAAGGTTTTGTTACGTCACTAATTTAACGAATATTACTACCTTGGGATAAACAGGGTTTCTCACAACATGCAAAATTAAATTTCTACTCAACGTGGCGGTGGTTGCAAAGGAAAATCTCAAATATGTTTTTATTTTCTTTAAAAAGAAAACCAGGTTTAAAATGCTGGTTTTTAAAAAGCTTGTCGAGTAACATGATACATGACTGAAAAGTTTACATGCTGAAATGTAATTTATTTCGAAACTCGGAATACCCACATAATTCGTACCTTTCACAGTGGAAATTTATATTACCCAATGACACGCGTTAAGGTAAAAAATAACGCGAAACGCCCATTTTGAGAAAAAAGAAAATTCCCAGTACCTAGCCACGAATTGTATAATATTTCCATAAAAAGCGAACTAAATTACACAGGTATCCTTATACCTACGGATGATAAAATTCATCATAAAATCCTGATCCTTGTAAAACTCCTGAAAATTTTTTTAGCAAGAAAATCTGGTGATTTCGTAGTTTTTCAAAGCACTTTGTATATTTTTCTACACCACGAAAAAGGTTGGCAATTTGGAACTCGGATTAATAATTTTTTTTATTTCTTTGCAGCCTCCTCTATCGATGCCGCATCCTACAGCAGCATTAACGGCAATGCATGCCGCCTCATTACCACATTTTTTGCCATCGCCAGCGTTAGCATCGCCGGTTGGATCTACTCCTCCATCGCAACCAACAGTGAGCATCAGTGCCGCGCCGTGTTCCACCTTATTTGTAGCCAATCTCGGGCAATTCGTTTCCGAACAAGAATTAAAGGAAATATTCAACAGGTATGTAGATGTGTCTAATAATCGTCCGTATACCTATGGTTTAAGAATATGTTATTTTACACGTTGTTGCGACTGTGATGTACCATGTACAAAGCACGGCTTCGTTCAAGGAAGAAACAAAAAAATGGAGCACGGTTTGCCGACGCATTTGCACGTTCTCTTTCGGTTTCTGGCGGTCGGTGGTGATGGGAGTAAATTTCTATTTTTTTCAATAAGTGCCGGTTAAAAACTCCAATCTTGTGTATTTAAATAATAATGGGTTTCGGTATTAACATATGTGAAAATAACGTGCCAAAATGTCGATTCCGATTGGGAATACCTACGAGTGCATTGTTATTTAAATTTTTCCACGAGTTGTGAAATTCGAACTGATTTTGTTTCTTAAGGTGTTGGGTTTCGGGTTGGCAAAGTGAGTGGTGGTGTGGTGGAGGTAAAAGGGATATAAGTTACTGCTGATAAATGGAGCAGTATTTGTCCTGAAAAATGAGAATTGAATCCTCTTTGTGTAATATGATCGTATCAGATTTTATGAAAAAAAATTCTGAATCGAAGTCCCAATTTAATTAAGTAGATCTAATCCATCAATTGATTTTGGATTGATGGCATATTGAACTATTTTAAATCAGGATCCGATCAAGTATTCAAAATACACTCACATCAGAATTTAGGTTTCATTCGAATCAAAGGAGCTATCTCATCATGCTGTTTAGAATTTTAGAAAAATTTTGAATATCTTGAATGATCAAAAGGTCATAAATTCTGTCAGATTTACCAAATTAAAAAAAAAATTACAAAAATTAGTTGAAATACAATTAACTATTTTGAATTATCTTTTCTCTTCTGTAGTGAGAGAATTTACTGTTGGAGCAATATTTTCAGGGTGTTTTAATTTAAAAAATCATTATTTTGTGGAGATTTTCCAAAAATACAAAATTAATAACTTGATATACTCGAAAGTTGGGTTGCCTATTTCAAAATTTAAAGGAAGAATCTTATTGGAACAGGAATGATATTTCACTTATGAGAACTTTTTTTTTAGACTCGATTGTGAAATTATCCCAAGTTTACCATTGGAATTTTTAATTTTCGAAATAGACTAATTTTTTTCAAATTTTAAGGAACCATAATTATATGTATCTTTGAAGATCTTCGAGAGCTAAAAATTTATAAAGGAGTATTTTAACTTCAGATTAATCTTTTATTGAAATATTGGCAAAAGTGATCATCTTTATGATCTTTTCAACTTTTTTCCATTTCTCAATTTTTACAAAATAATGGAAATTGAAAAAAATTAATTTTTCTCTCCTCTACCTTTTTTTACTCATTGCATCAAAATGAAAATTTGAAGAAAAAGTTCTTGATTTTTTTTTAAAAAAATGTGCTTTTAATTTCAACGCAAAAAGATATATTTTTTGAAACGAACGAAGTTGTGAACTCTGCATATTGTTTAAAAATTGCATCCTTTCTAGATCTCTGCCAATAAAAAAAAATTGTCTATTTAAAAATTTGATAGAGCAGCAAATTTTTTAGTCCATGTTCAGAGATTTCTGATAGTCAACTGGAACACATCTTGAAAAAGTCTTGTTTTTTTTTGTATCGAAACAAAAAATTATCGAAAATCACTGAAAAACAGTCAGAATTTCAGCACAGTAGATAATAAATCAATTTTAAAAAATTCACAGATAGAAAAGGTGAAAAAAAAATGTTGAAAATTCACTGAAAAGTTAGCAAACTATTTGAAATTCGCAGAAAAATCAGTGAAACAATTTTTTGAAAAAAATTCTGATTTTGAAGTTGATATCTGTATTGGTTAAGTAAAAGTTATGAAATCTGAAAAATGTCACGAAAGTCTTGAAAAAGCTTTCAATTGGTGAAAATCGTCCAATGTCATTGAAAAACAGTCAGAATTATTGCTGCACTACGACAATAAATTCGAGAAAAATATAATTCACTGGAAGAAAACGATGAAAAAATTACTGGAAAATCAGTGAAAATTCACTAAAAAGTCGATAAGATATCTGAAATTTGCTAAAAAAAAATCAGTGAAATTTTTTGAAAACTCAGAAAAACTACTTCAAGAAATTTTACTGCTTTCCCCTTCGCTACAAAAATTCTGACTTTCTCGGGAACTTTTCACTGACTCAAAATGAGAAAAAAACAGTGAAAATTATCCGAAAACACTGAAATACGTTTAGAATTGCAGCACAGAAAAAATCAGTGAAAAATTTTCATGTTGAAAGCAAATAAGAAAAAAATCATTGGAAAATCAGTGAAAATTCACTGAAAAATCGGTATTCTTTATAAAAATTTCCCGAGAAATCTATGAAATTCTTCAAAAAATCAGTGAAATTGCTAAAAATCGGTGAATTTGGCTGATTTTTCCTGTGCTGCAGTAATTCTGATTTTTTTCTGAGACTTTTCCCTGATTTAAAATCAGAGAGTGCATTTTTATTTAAAATTCAAAGAATTTTCATTTCGATAATTTTCTCTCTTTCATAGATGAACATTGCAAAAAATTATTCATTTTTCGGCGGACATTCTGAGTTCGATTTATTGAAAAATTTATTTAATTTTTTTATGTCGATTTTCTTTACATCATTTTGTAATTTTTGTCTGATTTTCAAATTTTTCAGCTTTTTTTGCCCACTTTCATTTTTGAAGAGACGCTTGATGAGTTGCATATCTTTGTTATTGCAGGGGCTTTATAAATGAAAATGATGCTTGCCATCATGTTTTTTCATTTTGAAGAAGTTCCCTCATGAAATTTATTCCACAGAATTGAAAATTTTGAATTTAATTTGACTCCTTCAAAATTAGAAGTAGGTTAGATTTGAAAAAAAAAATTGTTCACCATGATCAAACTTTCTCCTTAAAATTTCGTTCATCAAAAATCACTTTCCTCGCATAGAATCTTCAATTTTAAATTCATTCATTTTTCGCGTCTCTTTTTACCGCTACAAAATTTTGAAAATTTTTCGATCTAATTCAACAAATCGATCGAAATTTTTTTCAATGATGGAACGAGCTCTGAAAAATTCTCATTATTTGACTTTATTAACCCTGTTCTGTGCTTTTGAAACTTAGTTTTAGGCAATTTTGGAACATTTCCGCGAAAATACCGCCACACCAGACAACCATAATACCGAGGCAATGCTTGGAAATTACGATACAATCGTAATCAAAGGAGACACAATATCCGACGATGAAAATTTATCGCGCAGTAAATTACTAATAACTCGTTAGTAAATTATCGCGATAACTCGACGTCGTAAATTTATTCCAGTCTCTCGAGGGAGACCACTCTGCGAAACTTTGTTACACAGCGAACTTTTGGCATCATCGGTTGGTTCCCAGCAAACCCATACTGGTTTTAAGATCCAGCGCCGAAATTTAATTTCAAACTTTGTATACAAGCGTAAAAAGCCTCTTGATCCATTTTTAACGAATATGTTGAAACCGAAACCCAAATCGGAAAATTTAACGTGATTACGTTGCCACGTGGAATTTGTTGGAAAATAAAACGAATACCAGGTTCATTGACGAATTTGGAAAATCTCGAGATTTATTTGATGGTGCGTAAATTATATAGGTAGATAGGGAATTCTCTGTATAGCTCGAAAAGCTCTATTAATATTTAAGCTCGATTTGAAATTCATCTATCGAAATGGAAAACTTTCTCTTCTTTTATTCTTTATAACTTGTGTTATCACTTAGCACTTTAATATGCATTTTTTTCCATTGCTGCTTCGATTAACTGCGTAATTTTACTAACTGCGAATTTGCTTCGAGATCTGAGATTAAATTCAGGAAGTGAGAATGGATTTCGAAATTAGAATTTGAAAAAGCTAAAAAAAATTAATCCATGTGTATTTATATTTTTTATGCTATATTTTATAATTTTGTATAATTTTCAGCAGCAAAATATGCCAATTGTAATAATTTTTTGGGAAAATGATAAATTGGTATTTGTTGAGAAACACGACAGACTTGCGTGTGAAAATTATAGCAGGATCGCAGCAGCAAAGCACTAGGGAACATTAACGTCTTCGAAGGCATTTGGTGTAGTTGCACAAATTTAGCACACTTTGTTAAATATGCACAGTTTCCCAGGCTTCTCTCGCCTACACATGTACTCCAAAGGTGGTTATCCTGTAGCATTTGTAGAATTCACGGACGCCGCATCCGCTATTCGAGCGATGAACAGTCTTCAAGGATCTGTATTGTTTACGTCTGACCGCGGTGGTATTCGTATTGAACAGGCCAAAAGCCACACAGAGGTTCGAAATAAATTAATCGTTCTTCTTTTCATATACTTTTTTTTTCTTATTTTATAAGGAATGATTTTTTTTTTAGTATTGTTTCCTTAGTTTTTATATTATGCCATTATTCGGAGAAAAGAACCGAGGTCATTGTAGAATTTTTGTTTACATTTATTTTTTTTTTAATTTTGTTTTTTGATGATTTTTTTTTTCGATTTTTGAAATTATTATTCGAACGAGGCTTAATTTTCTACGTGTTTTGAATTATTTAAAGGTATGCGTCAAACTTATGAAAATCGATTTATGGTACATTGCAATTCTCATTCATTTTTATGTATGGTGCGAATGCGCAAATGCATTCATCTTATTACAGTTGCATCGTAGAATATCCATATAGGTAAAAATGTTGGCGGTAAACACTGATACAATTAAATACGGCACATGTTTTTGCATCACTGAATTTGTAGTTAGAGTCACGTGATTCACTGATTTTTTTTTCGTACTTTTAATTTTTTTTGTACTAATTTACTCACTTTTTTACGTATGATTGTATTTTTCTAACGAAGGAGGTATCTCAATCAGGGGGATATTTTGGTCGAAATAGGGGTAATATTGGAAGTATGAAGTGAAAGGATTTCGTATTTGAAATTTCAGGTGCTGAAATTCATTTTTTGAATTTTGGCAAATTTTTAAAAATTCAAAAAAATTTATTGTTTTGGGAAAAATGGAAATTTGATGTACTGACGAAAAAAAAAAAAACTGAAATTGAATGTGCCCTATTTTCGACTTCTCGAATGAATTGGAAGTGATTTTGAGACTTTTTGGAGTCTTTGGAAAATTTTGAGATTTTTCATTCCTGAAAAAAAGTCCATAAAAATGGTCTTTATGATGTTCAATGCCCAAAAGCTCGGTTCACCTATGTTGATGACTTGCTCAATTGATTAAAGTATAATTTTCCAAAATTTATCCCTGCCAGTTCCATTTTATATTTTCCTTCAGTAAAATTTTGTGACGAAAATTTGAAAATATGTCTACAGGGGCCTCGAAACGTCTTGAAACTGCTTCTGAAAGCATTGTCTAAAAAAAGAATCGACTCTGTTTTGTGGGTTTTCAACTTTTTTAGATCTATTTTTACTGAAAACGTTTCGCTCAGGCTCAGTAACTTTACACAATTTATTTTCAAAATGATGATTTGAACCTTTGTTCTTTTTAAGCCCGGTCAACTGAATATTTTCTGGGGGAAAAATTGTGTCTCTCAATTATTAAGGGAGTAAGTGTTAATTTTTAATGGAATTTTCAACGATTTTTCGATTTTTATTTCGGTAGAATCAGAGAGGCTTTTTAAGGAATTTCATTTTTTTTTGACGTCAAAGAAGTAGCACAAAAAAGGACGAATTTTCATTGAGAAATTTTTGGACAAAGTTTTCATTTCCACCCCACCCCCGCCACATCTTGGAATGTTTTGCCCAAATTTCATCTTTGATTCTTACTTTCATCATTTTTTTTCAAGTAGTTACCTGTTTCTGTAAATTTTCGAGCAAGAAGTTGAAATTGGATTGCATATTTTAGTTTCAGAAGGGAGGGGAGGGGGTTTGAAGTAACCCTCGAGAAATTTTTTTTGAAGAATATCGATTTTGCAGTTTGGGCAGTTTCAAAAATCTTGGAATGGGGTCAAAATGGCCCCTCCTTTTGCATTATTGCCCCAAATAGTTCACATAATTTTAATAAATTTTATTCGTACCCCAAAGTGAAGTGAATGAAAAGCTTTGAAGAAATTGGAGGCTTCATGCCCAAAAAGGACCTTTTTTTTTGTCGTTCTAATGCATTAAAAATTGCCATCTCTGATGACTTCTGACCCTGCCAGGATTTTTATTTTTGGAGGAAAGGGAGACTCCTTGCACTTTTGTACCTCATTTTTCGATACCATCGGTCGACACTAATTTTGATTACGGATGTCTTTAAAATTCTTTTGACTTAAATTCTTGGGAATTCAATTTATTCTCATTTCAAGAAGTGCTCAAGTGAAAATTAAAATCATAAATCTAAAAATACACATAAAAAATTGGCAAATTTATCATTCCTTAATATTGAAAGTAAATAAGGTATTAAAACTCTTATCAAATTTCATTAAGTATGTAAGTATAATTGCGAGAAACTTTCAAAAATTGAAAAAAAAATGGAAGAAATCGAATTAGAAAAATTTTGAGATAAAAATTTACATTTAAAAAGAATTTTTTGAGAGAATTTTTTAAAAAAAAATTCGGAAAAAAATTAAAAATATAATCTTGGGGGAAAAGTATAATTTGATAAAAGTTAAGGAAAGAATTTTAAAGTTGAATAAGATTATGAAAAAAAAGTTATTTGCAAAGAAGTTTTTAAAAAAATATGGAGAAAAAAATCACCGTTTAAAAAGTTTTAAGACTGAAAATTTGAAAAAAATCAATTTTCAAAGCTGAAAAAAATGAATTTGGATTTTAAAAATTGAAAAATTGCGTTAGACGTTCGGAGTTGAATAAAATTCCGAGAAAAAAATATTAGTTGAAAAAAATTGAAGAAAAATCTTGAAAGAAAATTTGAAGTAGAGGAAAAATTGAGAAAAAAAATTGTGGTTAAAAGTGAATTTGATAAAAAAAAAGTTTGAAATTGAAATTTATTGGAAAAAATTGAAAATATTGGAGTCGAATTTGAAAAAAATTGTGGCCACTATTTGCACCCGGAAGAAACTCTTTTCAGTATTGATGGCATGATGTAGTTGATGTGGAATGCAACCTGCAAAACAAAGCATCCTCCTTCAGACGAGGCTTCTTTTAATCAATTCTGGAGTTCGAAAATAAAATACCTCTACCAAATTTTAACTTTTTACGACACCAGTGCGAATTTTTCAATTTTCGTCAAAACATTTTACTGGAAAAATATGGAATTGAACCGACAAGGGCAAATTTTGGAAAGTTATGCTTTAATTTATAAAATTTATGTAAGTCAACATCCGTGTTTTCAGGTGTTAAAGTTAATACGGACCATTTTCATGGACTTTTTTCCATTGCTCGAAAATTTTAAATTTTTCTAGGGTCTCTAAAATGTCTCAAAACCACTTCTAATCGATTCAGTTGGTTGAAAATGGGATGTTTGCCAAATTTCAGTTTTTTTCGTTAATCAGATAAAATTTTGATATTTTTAAGAAAATTCTGAATTTTCAAAAAATCGAGGAATGAATTTTGGTTTTTTTGAATTTCCAAGTACGAAGTCTTTTTATTACCTACTTTCGATATATTTTTGCTTCAGCCCAGAATTCTACATCTGATTGAGCTACTCGCCTCGCAAGATCAGGATTTTAATTTCTGTGTCATTATTTGGTATCGATATCCCCAATTTATAACGAGATCGCGTGTATTTGTGTTTGTTAATGTATCGTGTTTGATGGCACCTTATGTACGTAGAGATACTTGGTGATGGACACCATTTACCATTAGTGATGATATGAAAATCGACCAAGGGTGGGTTTTTTTCCTCGTCAATGTTGTAAGGGTGTTTTGATAAGGGTAGAAACGTTTATAGGCGCCGTAAGTCATAAAGGTATTACATCCTGAAGGCCATACGTGGATTAATCTCTTTCCTCGAGCCCTTCATAATTCAAAAAGGATATTAAGTTGATAATTTGATACGGCGATGGAAGTTTACTGTACGATGCAATGCCTGGATATAACTGCTGTCAACCAAAAGTGTAAAAAATTTATGGTTTTGGTCCGCAGCTGGATAAAGTTCGAGGTATTGTGGTTGGTGGCCGGCAGGGTAAAGGGGAAATGCATTAAATTTAGGTTTTTTGTTTTAATGTTGGAGCGTAGACTTTGTTTAGTTAGGTGGCGGCCGGCGACGTCGCGATGGTGGAAATGATACCGATGCTGGCGCCCGAAAGGTTTTTAAATGTTAAGGCCCTTGGTATGAGTGATAGGAAGGATTTAACTAGAACATAGTTTATGGTGTGTTATAGTTGTCTGTATAATTGGTCGTGTACCTATGAGCAGGAGGAGGGAGGTTGGCAAAAGTTGAAAAAACGAACGATACCAAAAATTTAATTTGAGATATTCGTGATTGATGTTTTCAGCAGTTTTTAATTTTTGTTTTCTATTTTTCTGTCATTCCTTATCAATAAGGCCAATCAATCATCCCTCCCCCTTCTTCCCATCACCAAAGAAAAAAAATTGAAATCGAAATCGAAACCCAAATTTTAAGAATAAAAATCTAAAAGAAAAAGAATTACCAAGATCTAAAAAATCCAAAATTTATATTTTAAAGGTCGACACAATTTTTGAATATTTATACAAATTTTTCCAAAAATTGGACAATTTTCAGGCTGATTAAATAAATTTTCAAAAATGAAGTAATTTTAAACTGATTATCCAATTTTGCATAAAATTTTTGTTTATAAAACTAATGATTTTTTCTCAATTTGAACTTTTTCAAAATTCGAACAGATTGAATAGGTGAGAAAAGAAATTTAGGCCAAATTTTTATTTGAAAATTGGCCAAAATTTCAGCGATTCTTGTTATACTTACCTATGTGGAGCAATTTTTGTATACTTATTGAATACTGATCAAGAAGTTTAAAAATAAGTACCTATAATTCAATTTTTTGAAATTCACTATCGGCAATTTATTGAGAACTATTTTCAATATGTTTTTACTCGCATTTTATTTCTGAAACGTCAAAAAACAGAATTTCCAATTATTCAGATTTGTTTTGTATGATTTCAACTGATATTTGAATTTTCAACATTTATTTAACAGGGATAGGTATTAGGTACCTACACACGGAAAAAACAGAATTCACGAAAATGAATACATTTTACCCCAAAAATAATAAATTTTATCAAAAAAAAAAGATAGATTTTATCAAAAAAATTAATAAATTTTAATCAAAAAATAATAAAATTTATTCAAAAAAATAATAAAATGTATTCAAAAAAATAATAAAATGTACTCAAAAAAATAATAACGTGTTTCAATTTACAAAATAGGTGAAATTTGTTCTAAAAAATAATATTTATTATCAGAAAAAATGATAAAATTTGTCAAAAAAATGAATAAATTTTACCAAAAAGAATAAATTTTATTCAAAAAAATGATAAATTTTACCTATTTTGAGAATTGGGACACGTTATTATTTTTTTGGATAAATTTTATTTTATTATTTTTTTTCAGTGTATTTGTTATAAGTAATATTTAATGGTATTTCGTCTCTAAAATATTATCGATTTTATTGATAGGAATGAATTTAAAATTTCAATTTAAAAATTTGTAATAGTCCATCAATCCCCCTGTCCCCCTCATATCTGTTATTGATCTAAAGTAATCTAAAGCTACGATTTGGAAATTTGAAAAAAATTTACTGAAGAACCTTTTTTACTTTTTTTTCAACCGAAAAATTTTCAAAATAGGATTTTGACATCTGGAAATAGTGATTTAGGGGTCTTAAAATTTCCACCGAAAATTTTTAAAAATTTCAATTTCGGCATCTGGCAAAAAGGGTTTAGAAATTTTTAATTTTGACCAAAAATTCAAAGAAAATTGAATGGAAAAAAGAAGATCGATTTATATTTATTTAAAGGTGCTGAGTTCGATTCGAATGTATGTGTACTCGGTTTTTTATCCCACCTCTCTGCCCCCTCCTTATCAGAGCAAGTCTTGGCACTTATCCTTATTTTCCAACGGCACTTTGGGTGCTCGGCTCGGTTCGGTCACTTTCGTGTGACTTGCGTTTTTTACGTGATTACGTGAGCCTGTTTTACGGATGATTTTTTTTCGAAGTCCACATTCCGACGTTTTTTTTCAACTTCAAAATTTTTCTTGACGTGGTCTGACTCTGAATTATAATATTTCTTTTTCTTGACGAGGTCTAAATTTTTTACGAATTTTTTTTTCAACTTCAAAATCAAAATTTTTCTTGACGAGGTCTGAGTTTTTTTCAACTTCTAAATAAGATTTCTTGACGAAGTCTAAATTTTTACGAATTTTTTTTTCAACTGAAGCATAATTCGTACAAAGGGTATAGTCAAGAAACTGTGTATGAGAAAAGAGACTTTATTGTTTTGTAAACAAAGTTACACTTAAGTCCCTTTTCAATTGAAATTTGGAAAAGTATTCAGAACAAGTAAAAAATTTGAAGTTGAAAAAAAAATCAACCACGTCAAGAAAAATTTTGATTTTTGAAGTTGAAAAAAAATTCGTAAAAAATTTAAACCTCGTCAAGAAAAAGAAATATTATTTAAAAGTTGAAAAAAATTCAGAGTCAGACCTCGTCAAGAAAAATTTTGAAAAAAACGTCGGAATGTGGACTTTGAAAAAAAATCATCCGTAAAACATTGAAAAAAAAAACGCAAGTCACACGAAAGTGACCGAACCGAGCCGAGCACCCAAAGTGCCGTTGGAAAATAAGGATAAGTCTCCTTACTGAAGTCGAAATTAAAAAAAAAAAATCAAAAATATATGTAATTTGTCGTTTGTTAGGTTTTTTGAAGACGCTGAGTTCGAATATTTGCTCTTTTTTTTGGATTCCGCCCTTCACTGCTCCTTCAACCTCCTAATTTTGAGTGAAAGCTACAAAAAAATGGAAATAGGGTGTAGCACATCGAGTATCGTTAATTTGAACTCACCAAGTTCAAACATTGACTTTATTTTTCCATCTGTCCCCCTCGTTCTATTCAATTTTTTTAAATTGGAAAAATAGTCAATTGCAACGTGCTTTTGAAATTGTAAAAAATTGATGTGCTACCTACTTACTTTTTGTTTAGGTATTTTTTTTTCCAATTTTGGTCAAAATTGAGGACATCTGAATTTTTGAATTTTTCAGGATATTGAAATCTCATTTTTAGAATTTGTTGGCTCAAAAAAGGGGTAAAAATGGCTCTTCGACGAATTTTTTTCATACTTTTAAATGATGGTCTTCATCGTTTGAATCTATCGTAAAAGTTGAGCTTTTACCTCAGAAATTCAACTTTGAGTCCAAATTATCTCATGGTAATTTTTTTAAAATCATATTTTTGTTTGAATTTATTTGTAAAAATTAAAATTTAGGAGCTGCTATTTTTCCGAAAATTCGTGATTCCTCTAAAATTACGAGATCCATCTCTCAGTCTTTTCAAGGCTTGAGAAAAAACCCTCGTAAAAAAAATTGAGCAAAATCGGAAAACCTGACTTCATTTTTTGGCTCGAGTTAGCACGAAATGAGTCACGAATCAGGTGTAAAATATTCTCAGTACCTGTGCATTATATTTATTTTCTTTCTCTCTCTAAATTCCGAACAATCTAGTTCTCAAGTACCAAAGGTGTGATTTCAAAGCACCCAAAAAAAACCGCCATGACATCATTATCGTACGATATCATTTAACCTACATAAATTTCATCGCTTAGTCATCGAAACCACTCCAGGTTTCTTTCAAAATTGAAAAAAAAAAAAGACATTCACAAATAGACGCCATTCCTGATTCCACCGAAAAAAATCAAGTTATCCAACGAACGATTCGCCACTGAAATTTAGTTTTAAAAAAATCACGTTCGCACTACGTTTGATTCATCACAACCGCAGTGACTCAGCACATGCTTACGAATGATTTTTTGTGTATAATTTTTTTTTTACCAATGACCATTTTTCAACAAATGTGTACAAATATCGCACCTATTACAATAAATAAAAGCTCCAAAAAAAATGAAGAATCACCTTTTTTCAATTTTTTTTTTTTTTTCATTATCTGTATAATTATATTACACGCACAAATGATAATGACAATGTTTACTTAGATATTATTGATTAATATCTGAAAAAAAAAAAATACGAATTATAATTTATACTGTAGCTAATCTTATATATTTATCCACCAGATAAAAAAAAAATCTAATCTAATACATCTTAGAGTTATAGCCAGGATCTCTGCACCGCTTAATTAATAATTAAAAAGCTTTGCGTTGAAATAAAATAACGACTCGATTGCACAATATTTTTACTCTTTAACCTAAAATATAATTTCGCTGCAAAGCTGCACACACGAACGCACCAGGCACAGTTTACGCACCAGTCAGTTGATAAATTTTTATTCGCAATGGACACCGAGTGTGAATCTAATCGCAATTTGCACCGAACTCGTACGTTGGACACGTGATCCCTCACTTCGGTTTCGGGGTGGACTGGGTTTAGGAATTTGTAAAACAAGGTTGGAGATTTCCTTAATCCGGTCCTGTCCAGAATCTGAATACCAAATAGTGAACGATAAGCTTGATTTTTTAACTAAAATTACACAGCTTAAAAATTTACACCAAATTTTTGCTATCAATTTTAATAATTTTTCCAATATTTTCTTTCAGGGAATGCCAAGGACAGAAGAAACCAGAAAATGTTAATTTTACCTACACACATATGCAGTTAAATAACACCTGACAAAGTCCGCTTCTAGTCAAAGTGGCCGAAACTTAGCCCTATGTTTTTTCTACTACCAAAGGATTAACAAATAATTATATAAGTTTACTAATTTAATTGTTACGAAGGATGGTGATTTTTATGAAAATCATCGCGTCGTCCACCACCGAAGGTATTTGGTGGACTCGAAAGTGCGAACGAAGGAAAAAATAGCTAAATTTTTTTTTCATTTTATTGTGTAAAACCAAAGCGTGTACTTTTTATCAACTACTTATATTGCTAATAGTTGAAAAATGTTGTTATTTAGATACTATTTTACTTGTTATGTAGAATTATTATCGGCGTAATGTAGAATTTCATCATTTTCCAGTCTTCGCAACCGGAAAACAACCAAACGGTTGGATTAAAATTAAAAAAAAAAATACGTTACCAGTTTAGAAGTAATGAATTGCGATCACGTTGCGAAGAATCTCGTATTTTTAGTCATTGTTCCCCCTCTTACCCTCCTCCAGTACCTTTGAGTTATTTTTCTGTTTTTTTTTTTTTTTTAGAACGTGTTAGACAATCTTGTTTGCTTTTGGGTTAAAAAAATTTTTTTCGCCTTTTGAGGTGGATTTCTAAGCTCATTTTTCTATTGTCTTTCAATGAGCGATTTTTCGTTGTTTTTGTATCACTGAGAAAATTAGCTTCGTTTATGGATTACATTCCAATTTTACGCGAATTATTACAATCTGCCATGAGGGTGTAATATTCATTCCAAAAATCACTACTGAGATAGTGTATCGCAATATGTTTTTATTTATTTTATATTGAATTTTAAAAGAAAGTCAAGAGGCAGTAATCACAAATTGAAATGAGCTTATGTATTCTATAAAGATAATTTAAGGTTTTTTTTTTTCGTTGACTGATTATATTTTTCGTTGTTTCAAAAAAAATTTCGACCGGATTTTAGAAAAGTACAGAGCAATAATTCTCAGACAGGAATTTATTTATCAAGCAATATCGTTCGTTTCGAGGTATCGGCGTATCGAAGGGACCAAGATAATATTGGAATACCTTGGAGTAGTTTAAAAAAAAATTCAAAAAACATATCATTTCAAAAAATTGTTACTCTGGTGCCTTTGAAACGAATTTTTTTTGGAAAAAAAATATACATTATTGGAATTTTAAATTATGTTTAAAGTGATATTGATTTCGATTGGGTTCCATTACCAGGATTTTTCTTTGAGAAATATTATAATTACATATCAGTAACAACAACATATCAGATCAATGCTTACATTTTTACTATTATTTTTACCTTTTTTTTTTCTATTAGTTAATTACGTTTTTGAAATTTTTGGATTAGATTTTAAGTATACTTTTTGTATCTTGAATGATTTGAGCTTATACCAAAAATTTTTTATCTTTAGGATTTTCTTGTTTAGAAAAATCTTTTAAAATTATTTTATTATTTAGCAAAAATTATTGTTTAATTTGTAAAGAGAAAATAATGCTTAATTTATATGTGAAGAAAATTTTATTATCAGTATTTTCCTTCTTTTTATTTATTTTTTTTTGGAATAGACAAGGTATTGTTTGTTGTAAGCTTTACTGTTATTTATATAATTAATATCTAATCATTGTTTTTAATTAGTAAGTTCTATTATTTATAGGTGCTGTATGAACTAAATTAAGCAATAAGTTTTTTTTTTCTTTCGATAGTTCTGCGAACGAACAAAAATTTGGAAAAAAATGATGGGAAAAAAATGAAATAACCGGCTGCTTTTAAACTTTCATCAGTTTTCAATATTGAAAGTAATTAGGACCTCATATTGGAAATTCGTCGTTGAAAGCGAATTAATATTTTTTTTATTGTTTTATTTCGTTTTTTGTTTTTGTTTTGTGTTGTGTAGATACTTAATATATATATTTTGCCCGTATATTATAATTTATTGCGATATTTTTTAGTTTTTTTTTTTCAAATTGCTTTGTGACAATTTATATTATGTTTGTTAATTTGTTTAAATTTTTTTTAATTTTCTTTGCTTGTATGATAATTCCGTTGTATGATTGTACCTATTTAAAATATTGTACGGTTTAAGTTTTATTTTAGCTTATCGTTACTGTAAAATTTAATTACAAATAAAATTGTCATATTGTGGATGGGTGTTTTGAATTTGGAGTGGGGAGATGTTTTGTGGTCGGTTTGAGGTAATGGTTGCTCCGAGGTTGAGGTTTTTTGAATTTTGCTGAAAAAATGGTCTGAATTGGGTCAGCATATGGGTAACTTGGAAAACTATCGATATTTTCCCATCCTCTTCCCAGACCTAATTAGGAATGGAAAAGGAAAATTGAAAATTCTATTTCTAGGTATTCAGAAAAGTCGTGTTTTACTAAATCGAGGCTGCTGATCACAATTTTGAATTTGATTTTTAGCCATCAATGAAGTAGCCACATCCATGATCGGCATTTATTATGTAAAAATGAGCGATATCTCAGAGTATTTTTATGGTAAGTTGGTATCAGAAAAAGAGCCAATTTTTTCCTAGGTATATTTTTTCTTTTCAGAACATGAATTTTTTTTTTCATTATAATTTTGAAGGTTTTTTTTAAAAGTGAATCGCTCAAATTGGTAGTCGTCAGTTCCAAATCTAGGGTCCATTTCTAGGGCCAGGTCTTTGTGCTCCCGAAAAAGCTATGAATTCTGAAGAAAATTCTCTGTGAATAATTCTGCAAAAAAACCTGCATGAATCCTGTAAAAATTCTGCAGAAATTTTTAAAAAATGCTGCTTGAGTTCTGAATAAATTCTGTGAAAATTCTGTCAGAATTGCTGCATGAACTTTGCATAAATTCTACGTGAATTCTACAAAAATGCTGCAGAAATTCAGAAAAAAATTCTGCATTGATTCCGCAAAAATTCTACACGAGCTTGCAGAAATCCTGCAAAAAATGCTGCATGAATTTTATAAAAATTCTACATAAATTACCTACTATGCAGAAATTCTGCAAAAAGATGACCCGTAAATTTTGAAAAAATTCTGCAAAAATTCTGCGAGATTCCTACGTAAATTCTGCAAAAAATGTGTGAATTTTGCAACAAAAAAAAATGCTGCACAAATTCTTAAAAAATTTTATGAGATTCCAAAAAAAAAAATTAAAATTCTGCAGAAATTCTGTAGAAGTGTTTCATGAATCCTGCAAAAATTCTGCATGAATTTTGTGAAAATTCCGCAAAAAATTCTGCCAAGAAATAAATATTTTCTTTTCAAGTAGGTTTAGAAAAAGGAGACAATTTTTTGGCAAAGTATAGGTATGTACTTAATTTTTTAAGTTTTTGGAGGATATGAAACATAATAGATTAGGTAGATGGGCAGGTAAGCTATCTTGATGGTACCTATTTATCTTTTTTTTAAAAAAAATCTCATTTTTCGTTCGTTTGAAATTTTTTTCAAAATTTTCAATTTCTTTTTAAAGAAAATTTGACGTGTGCGTAAGAGATTTCCATATAGCTATATTAAATTGATTGAATGTGAATACCCCGATATTGAAAATCAACAAATTAAATTTTTGCCAATTATCTGAGGAAACTTGATCACGAGAAATTTGAAATAAATCGGTCGCAGTCTCGAAACCAAATTACACACATAAAATCTAGATACTTATCTGACGTCATAGCTTTTTCCTTCAACCCGAACAGGAAAAATGTAGCTGAATAACCGAAATGAAAACCTAAAATGGATATAGGTACCTACATAATTTGTTTCAAGTAGGTACTTTTCGAGTTTGAAAAAAAAATGAAATGATTTGTAACATCCTGAAAAAAAAATGTTGGACAATAAATTAGATCTACAAAACAAACGTTACGGTACTTGAATGATAATTTTTCCCTTCTCTTTCATTCGTTTGGACCAAAATAACAAAAATAATGGGTATAATCGTTAACAAGAACCATTTGAAATAAATTAGAAGTACGTAGGTACCTTCGCAAAAAATCGAGAAATCGGTCCAGTAGACTTTTTACTGGGTAATTGAAATTTCCAGTATGCTTTAATTTTTTTTATTTATGTCAGGCTACTCGGAAAATTTGGGGAAAATACGATAAATTTAAGAATTCTATATAATCTAGCAAAAAAGTTGAAAATTACACAACTAAAAGCATAACTACCTACATAATAATTTCAAAGCTTTCCCTTTGAGGAAAAAACGTGATTTTTTTTCAATAATTAAATGTGAGAATTCTAATACGATTTTCACTTATTACGATCTCGTTAATATATTTTTTATGGTTTCCCTAATCTCCGTAGATCTATATTAAAAGCCCTATTGCACATAGTTGAGCTGATTTCAAGACCTGATATTTAGATTTTAATCGATTCATTTGATGTGAAATCTCTAGATGAAGAGATACGGATACCCAAGATACGATCTAAAATCATTATAAAAGTTACCCTCGTAATAATAATTTTTTCAGTCATTGTACGAAAATCATGTCCGTCGTTAAGCTCCTCAAGTTGAAAAATTTAACTAAAACTATATTCGTTTTTCGGTTAAAGTCTTAAAAGTTTTTCTTCGAATTTAATTATCAATTTGTGTTCTTAGTATTTCTTTTTTACTTTTTTATTGAAAATTTTTTAATATGGATGTAAACGTGATAGTATTGTTTATTGTTAATGTTTTATTATTCATAAGCTACGGAAGGACTTTTAGTTTAAATTATTTGGAACGAAATAAGAAGATTACTGCTGAGAAGGCCATCAAGGAAAGACAATTCGAGGTGAGAATGAAATTTAATTCTGTAAATTTTAAAAATAGCTATTTAACTAGTATCTATTTATATTTTAGTAATTATACCTAGATAATTTGAAAGTTTAAAATTAGTCGGTCTAATTATTGCATAATGCTTCGAAGTGATTAATTGGTTCTCGTCTTGTCGCAATTCATTATCAAATGATGTGATTTTCAAAAAAATTGATAAGAAAAAATTTTTTAAAATTTCAGGATATTACACAATTACACGTAATAATCCTCTTCGATTTTATCGGTTCATCTTTTATCGATCATTCGATCCCATCAAATTGGTATGAATGGTTTTCACTTTTCAAAGACTTTGGAAATTTTTTTAATTGATAAAAAATTCAACGATAAGGATATGATCTTTAAATTGAGTGATTTTAGGGATCAAATTAATTAAAAATTCTCCAAAATGTGTGATAAAAAGTTTCCAAATTAAATCTCGCCATCTCGTCTCGCGAAAAAAATTAAAAAGATTTTAAAAATTTAATCGTCAGAATAAAATTAACCAATCAAACGATCGTATTTTTTAGTTCAAATAATCTCTGCTAGTAGCGCTAGCTTCGGTAGACGAAATAATCAACCGTGTAAACGCGCTTTCCTTATCACTTATCAAATTCAAACATGTCAAAAAGCTCAAAAAGCTCAGATATGATCAAAGTTATCTAAATAACATTGCGAAAACTAAACGAGTTTAACAAGATGTTAATTATTAACCCCAGTCATTAAACTATCTTACCTCTTTAACGTACGAAATGCGCGCTTTACACAACTTTCTCATGAATTTTTGATCGTCTTTGTGAAGTTTTTAAATTGGGACCGTTCAAAAATGGCTGATACGTTTTCTGCAGAAGATTTAGAAAAGGGTAAACGATACGCTGCTCAAGCTGCTATCAACGATAGACGATTTAAAGTAAGAAAGCTGAAGACTATTTATGACTCGTAAAGTACAACGATTTATTTTTATATTTTCACAGGGCAAGATGGTGATAGGGATTGGTAGTGGATCAACGGTGGTATATGCTGTCGAAATTATCGGTGAGTGGAATATTTCACGGTTACGTAATGGAAATTGACTCGTGATGGACTAAGGTGACCTTATAATTTTACAGCTGATACGTTGAAAGCCCTCAAACGTAATGGCAATAACAAAGATCTCGAGGTGGTATTTGTTCCTAGTTCTTATCAAGCCAGACAGCTCATTGAAGAGCACAATTTAACTTTAGCCGAATTAAATTCCGTATCGAAGGTAAGAAAAAACACCTTAATCGATGAATATTTTCTCGTCTTGGTGTTATTAATTTCTCGAATCTGGTGTTTAGATCCAATGGACAATCGATGGAGCCGACGAAGTAGCCAAAGAAGATAATTTATTAATCAAAGGCGGAGGCGGTTGCCTGACTCAAGAAAAAGTCTTAGCGTGGATGTCTAATGAACTGTATATTATCGCTGATTACACGTAGGTTTGATTTAATTTCGCTTAATTGATTATCGATCGATATAAAAGTAATGTATCGTTTAATTTAACAGCAAAGCTAGCGATAAACTCGGTCAAACGTGGAAAAAAGGTATTCCCATCGAAGTTCTGTCTTTTTGTTACGCCGCCGTGAAACGAGAAATCGAGGAACGTTTTGGAGGCCAAACTGTTTTACGTATTGGAGTCAAAAAAGCTGTAAGTTTTTGTATCCAGCATCATTCTATCGTCGTGAGATTTAAATAGATGAATTAATGAGCTTTATTTTTATTCAGGGTCCAGTTGTAACCGATAATGGCAATTTTATACTCGATTGGAAATTCCCAGAGAATATTGATGACTGGAAAACTATCGAAGTTACCATCAAAATGATGCCAGGTATGACTTGGACATATTTTTTAATCGTTTTCGTGACAATTGGGCTAAAGATGTTAATTTTTTGTAATTTTCAGGAGTCGTCGAAGTTGGATTATTTTTCAAAATGGCCAATGCAGTATATTTAGGAAGACCAGACGGCGGTGTTGAGAAACTGGATTACTCTGCTCGTTGAAATATCATTTTTTTTACTTTTTTAAATCAAATTTTATTTATTTTTTTCTAATAAATATTTTTACGTAATGCTCGATTTTAATTACTCTTTGCTGGTTTCGATTGGAAAAAATTAAAATACGAATCGTATATATTTAAAAACTAAACTTACAACTTAAAAATACTAGAAAATTGAATTATTCGACGTTTCGAATGAATATTTTCCAAATTGGTTTATTTTCTGATGGCAAACAAGGTCTCTCGTCTCTGATTAGATGATTTGATTTACACTACGACGTATGGGTAATTAACAGCATAGCCTGAAAAAACAGTTTAATTTTTAATTTTTTCTCGAATTGGAAATTCTTATTTTAGAGATTTTTTTCTGAAAAAATACTGACCAACTGCCGGAGCTGCCTGAGCTTGTAACGTGTATACGCTGGGTACAGCTGCTACACTTTGGATTGCTTGTACCGTTGGTAATACCGGAGCACTTTTAACGACTATTGAAGAAGGATGCGTTTGTACACTGGAGAAAGCGTTGTAACTGACGGCCACCGGCGGAGTGTAGACGACCGGAGTGAAACCTGGTTTAGGATTTGGGTCTGCTGCTGGAGCCGGAGCCGGAGCTGGGGCTGGTTCTGGGCTCGGAGCTGGAGCTGAGATGGTCATTCCGATGATGAGAGCGAAGACGATCGTCTGGGAAATTCCAAATTTATATTAAATTTCTTTTCTTTTTTCATTTTTTCATTTTTTTTTTTTTTTTTTTCATTGAAAATATATAATTGACACTATTAAGGTATAAGATGCCTATTTATATTTCCTAATGGTAATTTTGTTATCTGATTTTGTTCAAGGAACATTTCCTAAATGTAGCATTAACCTAGGTATAGATTGAAAATTCTAAGCCTTTCGATAATTGATAACGATCTTCCATTTTTTATCTTGAAATCTTTAATTTAAAATTATTATCTATCCACGTAAGTTGAAAAGGAAAATCTGCTGAGCTTTGTTACGCAATATTATTCTAGATTTATCGATTAAATCAGAGAATTTCTTCAAAACAACTTGATCAGCGTCACGTATTTTGGTAGATATTTAAATGTTTCAAATAAGATTGATTGAAAATACTTTATTATTATCGGTAATAAAAACACTACTTCAAGTACTCAATTACTTTTTATCAAAGGAAGATCTTTCCTATTAAACTGAATCGTTATCAATGAAAAAAAAATGTAGGTACCTAATCGAAGTTAAAAATACGTTTGGATATTTAAACCTGGTAATGAATTAGATAAACGGAAAGTACCTTGGTGAGCAATTACCAGATGTGATAGTCCTTTTTTTTCTTTTTTTTTTGATGTTGAGGTTTCCTAGGTAGTTTTGCCCAGACCTCAAAACGACTTGGGAAAAATTCCCTCCCTTTCCGACTCGAAAGGAATTTTTTTCCAAAAATATTTCAATACCTAGGTATGTACCTACCTATAATTTCTAATTTTTAAAAAAAAAATAGGTACCTACCATTATCAGGATCAAAAATCTTTCAACAAGATTACCTTTTTCATTTCTTCTCAAAATTCAATGAGAAATTAAGAAAAAAATGATTTTTTTCCCAAGGAATATTAATGAAAATTATAGGTAGGTATCGTTGTAGAATTTCAATCTTTAAAAATCATCGAGGTGATTTTCCATTATGAATCTCTAGTCCAGGCCATTTTTTCAAAAAAATTAGAAATGTACGTAGGTATTAAATATAAGTAGGTAATTATTTTTTCAAAAAATTGAAAAAAATTGTGAAACCCCGATCTCCATGATTTTTATGGGTCAAACTATCAACACCATTTTGAAAAAAAAAAAAGTTGAAAATCAATTCATTTTTTTAGTGGAAATGTATGAAGCAAAATTTTTTTTAATGACCAGGAATCCATATTAGGATGTGTTTTAAATGAAATTTTCGAATTTTAGGAATTTCACTCCCTTGGAGTGGTTGAAAATCTGAATATATGACTCGATTTTGATTTTTAGGATTGAAAATGAGCTTTGGATCTAAAGAATTATCTTGAGAATTCACAGTTCAGGGAGCTCATAACCCCCAGGTCCAAAGTTTTTTTCTAAAAATCATAATGGAGTCATATTTTAAAATTTTCAATTTTTTTTTTTGAAATTTGACAGTACCTATTAATTTTTTTTGTTTTTACCGTGTATCGTTGTATGTCAAATAATTAGAAAAAAAAAACAAGGAATAACCTCCAATTTATTTTGGAGACTGAAATTTTGGAAATCTCATTTAAAAAGGCAGGATTTTCAAAATTCGAAAAAAATTCACCAAAATAAGAAACACCCTAATCCACATTGAAACTATTTTTTAAAAAAACAATTTCCAATCATGAAACATTAAAAAAAAAATGTTTCATTAATTTCAAGGTGCGATGGGAAGAAATAATTTCTCTTATAGCTGTCCTACCGTTAAAAAAAAGGGTGGAAGTACAATACGACCAGTCAATCACCTCTAATCACTGAAAACCCAATCGAAAAAATCCAAAATAGAAAATAACTTACGTGTGCAAACATTTTGATCTGTAGATTAATTGACTTTCGTCTAAAAAAAAAATTGGCACCTGATCGCGAACCACTGACACACGATAAAACCGAAATGAGATGCTCTTCTCCAGTCTAAGATCTTTATATAGGAAATTTTTAGTACAAAAGCCCCACCGGTAATTGGAAGTTCATTGTACAGTGACTCTTTTGGATTTTAAACAATGGCATCGTAGTATAGTTTGCATTATTGTATAACAAGTAGATATTGCTTTAAAAACAATAAGATGCTGATTAATTGAAGCAACGCGCTCGTCTCTAAGGTGATTAACCCATCTATCAATTTAAAATTAAATTAGAAAAATGTTGATGGGTAATGATAAGAAAAGTGATTCTTTTCAATATTCGAGTTAGAGTAGTTGAACTCGTTTTTTTAAAAGTCATTTTGGTTCGGAAGAAATTATCGGATTTGAGTTCGTTCACTTGGGTTGAGATTTGCAGCTGATGAGATGACTGTGGTTGAAAAATGGCAAGCTTTGATCGTTTGCTTCAGAATTTAAAAAGAAATTGAAAAAAATACCTAGCAGCTGGATAGGTAGATAAAAATTTAAAAAGAACTTTCAAGATGATTTTAATCGATACTCTGGCAAACGATGGAGAAAAATATTCACCTTCATTTCGTGCGTCATTGGATCCATATCAGAATACGAGAAATGAAAAAAATAATGATAAAATTGGGTAAAAACAAACATTAATTTATTATCAATACCTACCTAGATCGATCAAAACAATATTTCATATTTCCAACATCCTTCTGGTCAAAAATCTAAAAATTCTATCTGAATAAACTGGAATCAGGTACCTTGAATACCAAATCTTCATATTTTTATATTATTAGATAGGTAGATATATCGACAGATCACCAGCTGCGTTTAGAACGCAGAAGACAAACCTCAGTCGAGGAATAAAAAATCAATCAAACGTAGCCGTGTGGTTCTTGAACTTGATTAAGGTCGTTATTTCGCTGCAAGCTTTTTGCATTTCTGAGCACCTGCTGACAAACGAACTTCGAACGCATAATCCAATCGTTCTCGTTACCTAACAGTTCATTAACCAAGTTTATCTATTGTTTATGATTACATGAGTTTTAATTGGAAAACAATTTCTGGGCTGCATCAAAAATAAAATTCAGTGGGTAGGTACTCGATTAGATGCTTGTCTTGGTGAACCTATTCGAATAGGTATCTCCTATCTATAATATGTATTTTTTTGTATTTCTACGAAAGAATCGAAAAATATGGAAATTTTGTTGAGTAAAAGAGAGAATAACTTCGCAGAACGATATCTGATTTTTGATTTTAATCGGTGATAATTTTTATTTAAATTAAATTTCAAATCATGAAAGTACGGCCACTTAAATCGATTAATAGATTGATTATCTCAAGATCTTCGCTAGTATTCTTCATAATCGTTCAATAGATCTTCATTTTCACCATTCCTTGATATTGATCTAATGATAAGCTATAGAAAAATTGTCACGGTTGAATTATTGATTCGATTTAGGATTTTTAATCTAGATATTAATAGATATAGGTATTCATTCTTGATCATTTGATTATGATTTTTTTTTACCTACTTTCGAGTGAAAGCTGGAATTACGACGAGTATAAGAAATTTTTTCAAAAGAATGGGTACATTTATATCGAAGTAAACAATTGTAAGTAGGTAAGTTGGATTAATATATCTCTACCTTCATTTTTTTTTTGAAAATTAATTTGATAAATTATTAAAATTGGTAAGTACATCTACATATACATATTTTTTGGTCTCAAAATTTCATTCTTCATTGGAACGATTATTTTGATTTTTTTCATTGGTAATTTAAGCAGAAAGATAGGGGTAGGGGATAGAACTTCAGTTGCAGGGGAAATGTCATTCAATTCCTTCACCTTCACCTTCTCCCTCTCGTTTTTGAAGTACAAGAGTAGAAATTTTTTCAGAAATTTTATTAAGTACATGAATGGATAATTTTATTCGGAAAAATAATGGATCGTCATTTTTTAATCTTTATCCCTTTATTAGAATTTTTTTAAAAATCATTTTTCTCGTGTTTTTTTTTTTAATTTTAATTTTTAATTACCTACTGGAAAATTGGGGAAATTTTTTTAGAAAATAAATATTAATATGGATGTTACTAAAACAAAAAAATCATCAGTGATGATTTCAATTTGCATTTTGATTCACTTACATATCTAAAATGACATTTTTTTCATTTTTGAGAAAATTATCTAAACCAAGGAAGGATGATAGAAAATTATTGCCAATTTCTCATTGATGATTTTTTTGGAGTTAAAGTAATATCTACATATTCATAGCACCCAATTCAATAAATGCTTATTTAGGTAGGTAAATAATTTCAGAAAAAAATTATTGCAAACTTTTTTCGCATTTTACTCAAGTATCAGAAAACTACAAAAAAAAAGTATCAATATTTTTGAAGAATTTCTAGAAAATGGATGCCATTTTTTTGGATGAGAATCAACATTCAAAGATCATTTTCAAAAAAGTTGAATACATATCTCAACTTTTTAAAATTATGGGTGTTTTTCTGCTTACACATAATAAAACAGGTACGTTTTAATTTTTAGTTCAAGATTAATTTTTTATCAGCAATTCAAGGCCATGCAGAGAAAATCTGAGCAGGGGGAGGGGGAATTGAAGAGCAAAAAAGGTCTTACGCCATAAGAGGAGGGGGAGGGGGTCAAAAATTTTAAATTTCCAGTTTTGAGTCAACTCAATTGGTGACTAAGTACACCAAAAAGTACAATAATTTTTTTGCAAAATCAGTACTAGCTTTTTCACTTTCTTCTATTACACTTTCACTTCATCTGGTTTAAAAAGCGTTGAAATATGGCGATTTTCTCGAAAAATTGTAATTTTTGGTCCGAGCACACAGTCACTAAATAATTTCTAAACTTGATTTTCATAACTGTCGAATTTTTTGAAAACATTTAATTTTTGACAACTTTTAAGGAACTAAAGAATGTTTTCCAGTTCTGAAGGGTTCAGGGAAATTATCCCTTTTCCTCCCTCTCTGCACAAGCCTGCAGCAATTTATCATAAAAACTGACATGGCGTTTCAAAGCGCATCAGAATAAATTCTCGAAGTTGGTTTTTTTCGTTTCTACAAAAGAATTTTTCAACTCCATCTGTCTGATGTCTGATGATCCTTTTTCATTGATGTTAATAATATTGCCTAATCGATTTGCCGTGAATAAATGTTGTCACAATTACCATCGCATTTTTTAATCATTATGCTGTGTAATTCTATCGATCTTATCTGTGATAACTCAATGCCGTAAGGTGATCGACAATTCAAACCAAACCTGAGAATATTTGTGTAATGTAAGTAGGTATTTGCTAAGTTTTTTTTTTTTTTTGATCGAGAGATCCCCCGCCCGTAGCAAAATTGGCATGTTTTATAGCGGTTGCGATTTTGGAAGAGATAATCGGAGGAAATCAGAAAGGTCAAAAAAACTTTTTCCAATTTTTTTTTTTAATTATAAAAAAAAACTATATAAAATTCAAATAAATTCGCGTTGAGAATTTTTCTCTAAAAATTTTGAAATTGAAAAAAAAAATGAAAAAATTGGAAGAAATCTGAATTGAAAATATTTTTAATGGACACTAAAATGTTTTTCCACTGCAAATTTTTCAATTAAAATTTTCTAAAAAAATTTCCCACTTGGATTTAAAAAATATTCAACTTCATATTTTTAAAACACAAAATTTAAAAAAGTGGATAAAATCATAATTGGAAAAAATTTCGGCTTGAAATAATTTTGCTACGTACCTATTTTCAAATTCGAAATTGGATACGATTTTAAAAAATTGGTAATTCAAGTGATCCAATAAATCTGAGTTGAAAAACTTTGAGCTCAGAAATGAGAATAAATTTGGACTAGGACCGTTGAAATTCCATTTATGGTGAAAATATTTAAAAGCTACATTGTTTCAGAATTTAATTGAATTTATCTGTATTTCTGGACACATTTTATCAAAAAATTGATTGGTACCTAAAAAATTCTCATCGCTGAAAAAATCATTGGAACCCTAATTTTCCCCAAATTCCCCTGGAAAATCGTTTATAATCCTAAAAGACCTCGTTAATTTTCCAACTTTAAATTACCAACAGAAACCTCAAAATCTGATATCAATTTCGCGTTTCATTTTCAACTCATTAAGCACAATAAATCACCAACAACTGGACCGAAACAAAAAAAAAATAGCTCACATTTAAAATATTTCGTAGACATTGAAATACCCATATCAGAGTGTAAAATTAGTTCCACGTATTTCGTCAACGAAATTCCCATAACGAAAGCTTTCTTTCGTCTATAGCTCCAATTCCTAACACGTAAACAAAACTATTTTTATGAATGAGAATTTTAAACCGGCGACACGTCGAAAACAAAAACAAGCTCTTTTTACGTAAACTTTCTTATCAATTCTCACCACAAACTTACATTTCTATTTCTTACCAGCCAGATAACGCCTTCAATAAACCATCGAAAAATATCAACTCATCGAATATATTTTAAAATTATATAACAAATACATAAATAAAACGATATAATTAAAAATTACATACAAAGCTACCTTGTGTACACGATTCGTTATCGGTTCCGAGAGAAAAAAAAAAGATGATCGGTAGGTGAAAGACATGAAATATGTTACTAAAACGATACGAAGTATTTTCAAGATCCGAAATAAATAAACCGGTGCAATACGCGTATTTACATCGAAAAAATAAAACCTCATTAAACTCAAAATTCGACAAAAAAATGCGTATAATTGTGATTGAGAAAAAAAAACCAGATAAAACAACAAATACAGTGAGATTTGAATACAAATGCTGATTATTTTTTGATTGGGTAATAACAATGATACATGTACGAGGGTAACATGGGAATGTTTAATAATAACACTCGATAAGAAAAATACAAATTGACCAACCTTTTGTAAAATATATTTCAAAAACAAAAAAAAATAAATAAATAACATAATGTGAATGAAGATGAGGGTTATATGGCATGGAGTTTTGTACTCGATGTATATAGAAATTATCCGTGTAATTAGATTCGTAATAATTAAATAAAATTGCAGCGCAATGAGCTTTTTCACTCATCATATCCAACGTTCAATTCCTCTTCATTGAGAAAAAACAAAAAAATACTTTCACACAGGTGCTATAATAGATAAGTTCGCCAGTACCACATCAAAGTCGCACCACGACTAAAAAAAACATTACATAGGAAATTACACCGCGAATAACTATCATTAAAAAAATACAATAAATAGAAAAAAAAAGCGAAAAAATACAACGAAATGAAAAAAACAGAGAGGAAAATTTAACAGAAAACTCATTATGGTAAAATGTACGTAATGATACTCTTAATTTTAGCATGTCACGCTCTTAAAATATTTTGACTAGCACTTGACAAGAAAAACAATCCAAGAACGAAATGAAAATTTAAAAATCGATACAATTTTTTTCCAAAATGAAAATATTTGGCGGTTGATTCGGCACATAACCCTCTTTGAAAAAGATAACAACGTTAGATAAACTGCCAATTTCATTATAATAAGTAATTCATTAAGGAATAACGATATACTATGAAATCACACACACACACACACACTGACACACACAAAATATCAACACCATGAAAACACCGGGCTTTTATACTGGAAGCGTTGGGTAAACGTGTCGCTGAATGATGGAAAACGTGATGTCGTACCCACGTGACCTTTAGATCTGGAAAAAAGAAACAGTATTTTAGAATTAGTCGAAATTGGATTATTTTTAATCGGATACAAGCTTGAAAAGGTGATAATGGAAATTAGGTCGGAAATGGGAGTCTTTTTGATGAATATATGAAGTTAAGTACGGATCATTGCACTTGAGTGGATTAATTCATCGTAGTGACTCATTTCTAGCGACGTTTCGAAATTTTCATTTCCTTAATTTCGATTATAGTGTAATTAAGATTACCTTTCAACGATAACAGCAGGCATTTGGACAAGTTGTAGAGGGCTTCTACCATCTTTCAGAGCTTGGGTCAAATTTAATATCTGTCCTCTCATGACGCTCATCTGACGTTCGAATAGATGACGATCGAAGCCTTTATCTTGCTGCAAGGATAGAAAAATATCAAATTAGTATTTTACGTAGGTAGATTGAGATGGTTCTTATTTTCAAGCTGGAGATTTTTTCGATACTATTTTTTCGTCTCGAAATTGTTCAAAAAAAAAAAATATTTTCGAGCTTGGATATAGAAACTATTCGATCAAAAATTGACTTTTGGGTCGTGATTCTTTCTCGATTCCTCAAGTCAGTGTCAGCTCAAGAACTAATTTTTGACATCTGAGAGTGGTTTCTACATCCAGACTTACATATATTTTCCCTCTCAGTTCAAAAATGTGGCGTCCATGAGACTCTTTTTTAAAATGGAAATTACCACAGGATAAAATTACAATGCTAGAAAAAAATTTTGACCTTGAAAACCTAAAAGTAGACATCTATCAAGCCACATAACAAGTTGTAAAAAAAAAAAAAAGAGGCATACGTAAGAAGAATTAAGAAACACCAGATTACACATTTCACATCTTTACTTGGGAGCACTCTTCATATCAAAGCATAAAAAATTTGAATGATTTTTGAGACATTTTATGATGAAAAAAAATAATTTTCAAGAAAAAATTTCCCAAAAAATTTGAATATTTTTTTCATTAGAATCCGGAATATTTTTCAGAAGTTACAGTCTATTGCATTTGAAAAACTTATGATCCAAAAATACCTCTCACTCCAAAAAATTCGAAGAAATGGGAGTTGGGGGCAAAATTACCATAAGAAATGGATGCCGGAAAAAAAATCTAGAACCTAATTTGGTAGTAAAAACGCTGCCCATTCAGATATGGCATAAAATTTCAAGTTTTTAGACCTCGAGGCAACAAAATATACGAGATAAACTAAATTTGATAATTTTAATCACAGAAAAGCAGTTGGAAAGGAACTAAAAGCCCTTAAATTCGAAAAAAAATCACAGTAACTCGTCAAATTTTTAGAATTTTTTGTACCGATGAATCGAAATAAAATTTTTATAATTTTATGGGTATGAAATATTTTAAGCTATTTTGAGGGGACGAAAAGAGGGAAGGAATTGGATCCAAAATTTTTGTTTGAACATTTTTTGTAGTTTTTTTTTTGTAGAATTCAAATAAAAAGAGGTCTAGTGCTATACTTAGATCGATGGAGGGGGAGAAGGGATGAATCTCTAGCGATGATCGTTTTGCACTTTTTTTTTTGAAATTGAACGGAAAAGAACGAAGTAAAAATCGTAACCCTCTCTGACTCCACAGTAAAATATCTTCGCCAAATTCTGAAATCTGCCAAAAAAATATTGAATTCTCTTTGGAATTAGAAAAAAAAAAATGGTTTCAGGAAGAATTTTTTACCCAACAATATCATCAACTTATTTCTTCAGGGATTTGAAAAAAAAATCACGTTCGAGTTTTTTCTATATTCAGTAGAAAAATGGCAAAAAATCCTGAAATGATGTTAATACAAAAATTTCAACTTGAAAAAACTATCGACAGCGATTTTCCATCAATACCCTTTCTTTTCCTCTTTTCAGACCATATATTTTTTGCTATTTCAAAAATTGGAGAAAACGTGAAAAGTAAGAACTGATAATTTATATGGGTGAAAATTTTCTTTCAACTCGTAAAATCATTTCAAGGATTTTTTTTTTCGATTTTTTACTGAATATTTAGAAAACAAAAGATATTTTTTTAGGACCACTGAAAAATGTGACGATTAGGGTCAACGACATTTTTAGAAAAAGGTGACCTAGTGGAAAGTTTTCAAAAACAATTTCAAAATTTTTTCTTAATATTTTTTGACCGAAGTCAGATTTTAGAATATGTGACGCGCCATGAGAAACAGACCCTTAAGGTGAAAAATGAAATTTCGCGAAAAACGCCAAAATATCAACTTTTCAACCTATTTTTGCATTTTTCTCAACATTTCATTTTTCACCTCAAGGGTCTGTTTCTCATGGTGCGTCACATATTGCAACATGGAGTACATGTGGAGTCGAAGGGGGGGGAGGAGAGGGAGGAATGAAATTTTTACAACCTCGTTATAAAATCTAGACATAAATTTCAAACTATACCCACTTCAATTTTTAGAAAACAATACAAAACGATCATTCTTATTAAAGTGCTCTAAAAATTTCAAACTTCTATCCCCCCCCAATTTCATGATATCAATACTGAAAAATTTTACAGACACCAGAACGAAATTTAGCACTAGTTCTATGTTTTGGATACACCAGAAAAATAACTAGAAGGTATCAAAAATAAAATATTTCAGAGTTATTTGACTTTCTCCCCTCCCTGGCTCGACTCTTTTTCTTCAAAATTGGTTCAAAAATACCTTATGTTATAAAACTAGTCCGAAATATTTATTTTACCAGTATTAATTTCTAAAAAATCTCAAATACGGAGAATTTCAGTAATTTTTCAAATCTAAGGGCACTTGAAGTTTCACCTTTTTTTTCGTTCAAAATTATACAAAGAAATTAATTTCGTACGTTTATAGTTCAAAGAACTCAATCTGGCAAGAACTCGTAAACAAATGCATTTTCCTCATTCCGGCCTCTTGAAATCCAAAACGTGCCATGACTGATCTGGTATTTACACTTATTCATATTTTAGGTTTTCAATGCCAATTTTTTCAAATGAAAAAGGAAAGAATTTTTGTTACGTTATCTTTTGGTAATCTTCATAAGAGAAAGGGTGCCTGACGACTACTTTTTTTTCACCCAAGGGGCTGAAACTTTCCATTTTTTTTTTTCAGAACAACTTCAGAAAATGAGAGCGATTTAAGTAAAAAAATTCCAAGCTAGATATTTAGAATCCAGACTCCACCATTCGAGCTACCTTAAATAATTGATATAAATCATCACACAGCTCTTGAACAAAGTTCATGTCTGATAACAATGGTAAGACGTGAGCACGTATTTCTTCACTGAACGGTATCTTGGCCTGAGGCAGCCAAGCCCAATGATAAGGATAAGCCCGCCACGAATCCGGGTGCTTGAAGGGGAACGCTAAACCATTATCTATTGCAGCTATTTGAATATCCGGTCTTTCAATCACATTCCAATCCTAAAACAGATCATATTGCACGACCTTCGTAAAGATTACATGTTTACATAAACAAAGCTCGTGTCGACACAACACGTCTGATCGTATTACTCACCGAAACATTTTCCAATTCGTTATCCTGTAACGACGATGAACTAGCAATAGGGGAAATCTCAGGTTGAACGTATTTAATCAGCCAATTATCGTTTCCTCGATCGGTATTACGAATTATGTAATCTAGGACTACCAAACGTTCGAAATAATGCTGAAATTTCTTCTGCAATTGTTGCGATAGAGGCTGCAGCTCGAATCTACGGATCCAGTACTCGGCATCTTTGTAACCCTCGACGAAAGATTGAAACGAACCGATCTAATTAACGTTAGATAAAGTTAACACGATGGAAATACGTGCGAGAAGATAATACCAAGGTATTACGTCATGCATTAAGAATTATCTACTGCTACGTGTATTACTTTAGGTTTTAAACCCAATCTATTAAAACGGCGTCCCAGTTTTGGAAAATGTTCGTTAATGTGCTGCTTCATTTTGGTTTTACCTCGATCTATCTTCGGATAATTGAACGTTTCACTGACTAATTTAACCACCTGTACACAGCCATAACCGTTATCGTAGACAGAATCCAATAAATTATTCCGATTGGCATTCAAATACGTACTTTCGTTTTAGGAACAATATTTAAATCGAGTTTCGTATCGACAAGACTAGCACCAGCTTCGGATAAATAACCTTGGTTCGGTATCAGGCAGGAACGTCCGAAACAACACGGACAACACAGCTTATGCATCCATTTAGTCCATTTTGGATTCAGACGTCCATAAGGTTCTTCATTTTTCGGTTTAAATACTCCGATAATTTTCTGTAAAAAAATAAACCACCATTCCGTATACTGCGCAGTAATTTGGCTTCTCGATTACGAAACAGAATACTAACACCGGAGGGATTCTTGACGAAGTAACTTCCACTGGATCCTTGATATATTCGTTCGGGGTAGATTCCGTTATCGATGGCGATTTCAGCTTGCTTGATGATCTCCGAAAATTCGGGATCATCTGTAACATACGAATAGATCCGGATTAGAAAACACGTCGATTATCTACGTCACACCGAAACACTTACCAGGAAACATGTTGCACATCATTTCGCAAGGCATTCTGCCCAGAAGTGGTTGATTTTCGCAATTTCTAGGCGAATCTACACCCGAATCGTTACCAGAAACAGATGCGAATTCTACTTCCGGAACGAAGAACAGATTTTCCGATCCGCTCGATGTGGATGCTCCAGATGGTATCTTTTTATGGACTAAAATTTCAGAACACGATTTTACCGATTTGTTTAATTGTGTTTGTTCTTCAGGCATCGAGGCAAACGCCAAAGTATAACTGAATAGATCGAAATAGCTTAAAATATGTCGTAGGTTCGCTTTCGCGTAACATCAAACAGGTAATATCGCGATCGTTTTTTATCACCACGAGACTCGATACAAAAAAAATTTCAGAGATAATGATTTAAATCACGACAAAAAGTTTTTCATTCTCGATCACAGGTTCACAGCCAACGAAAACAATAAAGCGAAATTACCATACGACCACGGCCAGATAACACAATGCATGGACGTGGTAAAAATATTACGCAAAAGAAGCAGCTTTGGAAAAACTTATCAAAACCATACGGATACGATGATTCGATCGTGGTAGTACTATCGAATTATCATGGTTCGCAATTAAAAATAAATTACTTCAATTAAAGCTTTTGAAAAACTTACTTCATCACACTGAAGATGAAAGAAAGAGAGAAACGGATTTACTCATCAATTCACTTCTCTGTCTATCTTCCCTTCTCTTTTCGCCTCCATACCATATGTTTTTGTTTCCCTTTCCTCTCGATTTTCGGGGTTTCCCTACGTAAGTCTAATTATATTCGCTGGGAAGACGAGTTTGTTTCGTGAGGTGCGCCGATTTTTTTCCAAGTTCTAAAAATTTTCTCGTCTGCTTTTTCGCTTTTTCATTTTGGCATCAAAATTTGAATTAATTTCCCCAAGATTTTTTAAATTTTGATTGTTCTTAGTTTTTGCAGTTTGAAATTTTTTTTTTCAAATTTGTTCCAATTTCCAAATTTTAATTTTGAATTTTTGACCAATTCGCTATACTCTTATGTTTTCGATCTCGTCGTAATTTCTAATTTGAAACTTTTTAATTTTTTCTCTTTTTAAAATTTTTACGAAACTTCTACATTTTACGAATTTAAAATTCTGAAGAATATTTTCAAGTACATGTAAAAATTCAGTTTTTTTCAAAAAAATTTTGAATAGTGAATTTTCATTTTTCTTGAAAAAGTATTTTCATTTTCCAAGTTTACAAGTTTGATTTACTTACTCGAAAAATTTTCAATTTCAAGTTCTCTAAAAATTTTTCAGTTTGTATAAAAATTTTTAAAGAATATTTTCCAAGTTTTCCAAGTTGAATTTCTTTCCTAAAATGTTTATCATTCAGAACATTCATTCATTAGTTTAAAGAAGTAACAATTTCTTGTTGAAAATTTGGAGGGGACCGGGGAGGGTGATGTTTTTAAATAAATAAGATGCTTACCAGCACGAATTGAAAGGAAGAAAAATTAGGTGAAGAAATTTTATAAAGTCTTCAAAATTTAAGTTCTATCTTCTATTATTGATTATTGATTTATGATTTTCTTTTTGTCTGCTCATTCTTACCAATTGGAATAATCGAAACAATCGGAATAATTATTCCCCCTCCCCTTTGGTAGTAGCCTCACCACTATTCTTTGATATTTTTGTTTTTCTGAAAATTGATAGGTAGGTAATAAATTAATAATTATATTTAACTTCACCAGGCTCAAGTATGATTTTCAATGAAAAGAAAATTACGAAATTTTGGATAATGAAATGATAATGTTAATATGCCTATGTATTGCAGCAGATAGATTTTTTTTACAAAGTATTATGCAATACATCAAACCATGGTTCTTGGAGCACTCTCTTTTGAAAAATTTTGGACGTTTAGTTTACCACAACATTAAAAGAATTTCAATCAAAAAAAACAAACTAAAAAGTATTTTATGAACAATTGAAGAAGGAAGTCGAACCTTTATGAAAATCTGAGATATGAAGATGGACTATCTCTACACCTTTATTTGGAGCTATGTGAAGTTGATTCATCACAAATTGAATATCAACATCAAGAAAGTTACTTGAAAATTTCAGGAAATTCCATGCTAGGTTTGTTACGATTTCAGATAAAATTTTTCAATTCATATTTCATTGTCTGACATGAGCTCATTTCTTACCTACCTATTCACTAAAGTAATAAGATTGACCTCCTACTATACATATTTCTACCTCGAAAAATATTGCTATACCTACAATGATTACCTATTAAAAATTAAAACTGAAGATTTTGAAACAATTGAAAAAATTGGAGATTTTTTCAAGTTCTCAAATTTTAACATTTTCAAAATATGTATTCTCGAAATTCAAAAGTTTTACGATTATTACGAAGTTCAAATTGTTTATTTAAAACTCGTTCCCTTTTTTTTCCTGCTTCGATAATACCTATCCAAATCCTCACCCTTATCTACGACATTTTATTTACCTGGAAATATTTTTTAAAAATTTGCAAAAATAGGGAAAAAATTATTAAGAATTGAAAATTTTTTTAATAGGTAGGTAGAAGTACTTACTCGAACTCGAACTTTAAAATTTAAATCAGGAAAAAAATAAAATTGGAGAAAAATCAAATTTTGGAAGAAAGTTGAGAAAAGTTGAAATAGGAAAGAAATTTAAGAGGATTAAAATCGAAAAAATTTTGAAAAAATTAGAACTTGAAAAATGAGATTGAGATTGGAAAATTTTTTAAAAAGAGAATAAAAATAATTGCCTGATGAAGTGATTAGTAATGATCAATGAAGACTGTGTGATCGAACTGATCGAAGTGGATAATCTTGAGAAAATGAAATTCTAAATTAGAAAAAAGTTTGGAATATTTCAGAAATGAAAAAAATAATTCGATATCGGAAAATCGGAGTATCGAAAAAAAAAAAATTAGAGAAAAAGAGAATACACCACACGAATAAAATCACCCTTTTCGTAAACACTAGACTCACCTTCTGAATACGAAACTTCCAATGATAAGAATAATGCCTCAACATTGGAGAAAAATTCGCACATAATACCTACCTATTTAACGAAAAACGTAAAAGAAAAACCGAAAACAAATAGGTCGGAGTACTCTATTTTCACAACATTCAAAATGCAAACAAAATAAATCACGAACGACTCGTTCAAAGTCAATAAATCGTTCTCGATTCGCTCTCACGTTGTATATTTATAGAAATGAACGAATTTCCTCATACAGAAACCTAATCATTACGAACACGTGTACAAAAGAAAATAAACAAAAAGACGAAGACGAAGACAAAACGAAGAAAATATTCTACGGACTACGGATACGAGTATAAAAATACTTAACAGAACGTAATCGGAAATTGTGATCCAATGGTTAAATAATCTCGTGCGGTAGTCTCTAAACCGAAATTTTTTATCGCTAAACCTTGTGAAAAAATTAATCAATCAATTATCCGAAATTTATAAACTGTAATGCAAAAGCAACATGAATCTATAATCTAAACGTTGATAACAGTTCGGCAAAAGTTACCGCGCCAAATGATGAAAATTATTCGTCCTTTCGGTTGTTTTATCAATAATTGATTATATTAAATAAGTGTGTATTTTAATTACCATTTTTTCTACGTTAAATAATTCTTCAGGTGAGTTCATTCAATACTACATACAAATAATACGTAGATTACGTTATCGTCAACTCCTTCATATCCTCAAGTACGTCCCGATATCCCACATACATTCAGCAATCGAGTGTTTCTACCCATTTCGTGAATTATTGCTAAAAAGAAAATCTCATACGAGTCGTAGTCGTCATTTATCATCAACCTAATGAGTGTCGTTTATTTGTAATTATAACTAGGTAATGAGATTCGCCAGTGAATTTAAATACCCTTAACGGCGTATATTGTTTTAAAGTATGTACTTGAATCGCTGCTTAGGATTCCGAGAAAATGTTGGAACGGGCATTGTGTAGGATGATCGCTTACAGGTTTTTGCGGTAGTAGCATGTTCGAAAGCAAAAAATGACTTGTTATCGTGACGCTATCGTTGTGTTATGGTTTTGTAATGCATTACATGATCGTGTGAGCTTAATGGTGAGACTTTCAACGCAAAACACTCGTACGTGGTGGTTTTCCGCTAATTTTTTCCTACATGACACTTTGTGACGTGCTTTTGTCGCCGATAAAGTCAGATACGAAGGTTCGAACGAGCTTTCCTAGAAAATTGAAAATTCAATGGGTTCGGTTCGATTTGAAAACAGTGGGGTTCCAATGAGTTAAGTTAGGCGTAGAAGTGTTTTACAAAATTTCACTGGGTGAGTTAAGCTTTGGAGAAGTTTTGTAGGGGTTCAAAAAGTAGACGTAGGCTGGGATTTTCCAACCAGATCATCCATTTTGGCAACATTTCAATCGCAATTGTTTGCTTTGAAGATGCCCGAGTAATGATGAACGACTCGAGCCTTGGGTTTTTCGCACATTTGGTGCTAAAAAGTGACATGTTTGTTGAAAAAACAAACAATTAACGAATATGCCTGCTAAAACAGCTGTAGGTACGCGAAAGATGTAGATAATCAACTTACGAGCGAAACAGTACCTTATTTTTATCCTTGACTCCAAACGAGCAAAGAAAACACTTGGAATGTATCCGTATCGCTAAGGCACTACCTGCTTTTATTCGATTGAAAAGATACCTGTATTTAGCCTTTTGTACCGTACAAACTAAACTTCGCTTCATTGGTGATATTAGCCTTTTATGTGTTGCCAGCGTGTAGATACTTGTAAACATCTTTCACAATGACTAATGGCCTTTGCCTTCTTACACATGTTACCAAAACATCGGGTGGTCGTTTTTCCTGCAGTTATTTCCGGTAGCTCGCTAGTGCTCTGTGCTCTGTTTGTCATTCTAGTTTAGACAGTTATCGGTGTCGGTTGTGTTGTTCAACTGTTCTTCGCGAGAGTTGCGAATTTGTGTTTTTTTTTTCAAGCTGAAGTGTGCTGTGTGGAGTGAAAAGCTGAAAATTTTTCAGTGTTGAAGATACTTGAAGGTAGGAATGAAGTGGCAAGTTCAAAGTAAGAGATGATAAATGATCGATGCTGAATTATTTCCTCTGAAGCAGTGTTTTTTTTCATCGTGTTTTTGGATTCAGAAGTTGGGTCGGTGGGTTTCAATTTTTAAAAATCGAGTGCTGGAAATTTTTGATTCTGGACTAGAGCAGCTTTGATTCTTGGAGTTGAAATTTTTTTTCTGTTTTCGTGTTGAGTCGCTGAATTATTTCCTCTGAAGCAGTGTTTTTTTTTTCATCGTGTTTTTGGATTCAGAAGTTGGGTTTGGGTTGGTGGGTTTCAATTTTTAAAAATAATCGAGTGCTGGACATTTTTGATTCTGGACTAGAGCAGCTTTGATTCTTGGAATTGAATTTTTTTTCTGTTTTCGTGTTGAGTCCAAGTCATTGAGACTTTCGATGAGAATTGAAGCTCAGAAATTATGATTTAAATCGTGTATGAGGAGTCATATGAAACGTCATTAGTATCTCATAAAAAACATACTTCTCAAAATGACGATTTCTGAGATCATTTTTTGGCACAATCGACTGATCATTTCTAGGGATCAATTACGTCAGAGCAATCTCGAAGTTACTACTTTTCAGAAATATGGATTTTTTTACTTGATATTTAGTAATTTTATCATCAGCAATCATCGCCTTTGAAAATCCCATTTTGAGTTACGCCATTTTCATTTTGATCAATTTCTAGAAAGTTTCTTCATTTCAGTGATAATCAAAGTTGAGCCAAAAGATGAAATTTAAGTTTACGACTGAAGTTGATGACTCTGAACTTGAAAAATTTCGATTTAGGCTTGAAGTTAACTAAACCTATGAAAGCTTAGCTTATGGCAGAGTTTGAGGCTCATAACTATCAGCTTTTTTCTTTAGCTCGTATTTTTGGCTTGATCGATTGATATTCATAGATTTATTAACGTATTCCGATGCCACTTCCATTTTAAAAAATGAAATTAATATCGCCACCCCATTCTCATGAATTTTCCAAACGCCTATTTCGATTTGATATTGATTTTTGAGATGCCTAAATCCATTTCTAGGGCCATTCTGGTCCTAAAATCTCATAACGACGTTTTTCTGGAGAAAAGGAGGGAAAAGGAGGAGATTTGAAATCGAAATTTTAAATTTGAATCTGATGTTTGATCAAGAAACCTGAAAAGTGATGTGGAGGAGAAGATAGAAGAGAAGTTGGAATTTGACTTCAAATTTGAAAAAAATTAAAGATATCGATAGACATGCTTTACTATACCTCTGATTCTTTCCTGGAACTCTGAAAAGTCTCTTGGTGCTGTTGGAAGAGAGCCCGGATATGAGAGACTGATGATAAATGTTTCATGAAAATATAGGATTCGGTTCAAAAGTTTGGAAAGTTCTGAATTTGATATCAAAGATGACTTCTGAAATTTTTTTTGGCCAATTTTTAACAACATATGCGAGTCTGGGTCTGGATCTGGAATCTGGATACAGAAACGATCCTTCAATGTCAAAAATTGTTTTTTTCAGTTGACATCGATTTTGAGCCTTTCCGAAATACTAAAATCAAGGAAAACTTCAACTTGAAAACTAATTTTCGACATCGAAGGGTGGTTTCTATATTCCATCTCACATTTATTTTCAAAGTCGTTATGAAAATGTCGAAAGGAAAAAGTGAGACGATCGAAGTTTTTGACTATTGAGCATCAAAATTTATATTTTTGATAATCTGACCACCTGAATTCAAATCAGGTATCATTTCAACGAAAAAATCAAAAAAGTGGCCAAAAAGGAGCAGTGGAGTTCGACTCAAAATTTTAGGAAAATTTGAATTTACTTAATATCAAAGAGCATTTTTCCAGACTTCTGAAATGGTTTTCTGAAGTACCTGATTTAAATCCAAAATTTTGATGGTCTCGAAAATATGAGAGGGTGGGGGGGGGGGGAGGAGAAGCAAACATAATTTTTTTTCATCTTGTCGAGTGAAGTATCTGAATATCAAAATAACCAAAAAGTGACCTGGCTCTAAATTTTGTATAATATTTTGAAATGACTCTCCAAGTTCTGAGGTATTTTTTCCACATAATTTTGGACGAAATATTACCACTTTTTTAAATCTAAATCTAAGCTCATTTCTGATACTCAAACCATAAAATGGTCTAAGAGGAGGGGGGAGGGGGGAATTCAACTTGAAATTTTGAAATATTTCGTATTTGTTACAAAATCTAATGACCAAAAAATTAAATTTTTGACTTTTCAGTGAGGGGTCAAACTAAATCTTTTTCTATCTTCTAAATCAATTTCTGGTAATTTTCACACAAAAAAAATCCAGAAAAAATGATCTAAAAGAACAAGCTAAACCCAAAATTTTTCAAAATTTTGGATGTTAATTTGTATCAAAAACCATGATTGTTTTTCTGGGTTTATTTTTTCGGAGTAATATTTTAGGGGGAATTTCTGAAGGGTTTTTAAACGAGGGAGGGGAGTGAAATAAAAAATTACTTACGTCAGATGAAGATTTTATATTGTTATCGAGTGAAAAAAATACCAAAATTTATGTAATTTGAACTCTTCAGTCTTATTTTCGATATCATTTCATTGAAATAACCCTGAATTAATTCTATTCAAAATTAATACAATTTTTGAAAGTATATTTTTAGACATCTTGGCTCTATTATGGTTTTACATGTAACTATTATTGAAACTGCCCCCTTCCTTACCCCTTCGCATTTTCCGGAGCTTTCTTCGAATGTTGATCTAAAATTTTTCCAGGAATAGATTCCAAAAGTAAAATAGAATGTACGTTTTGATTTTTTGGTCAGTTTCTGTTTTTTGATCAAGGACTTTTTCGTTTTCGATCCTGTTTTTTCGATGAAAATTATAAGAAAGAAATTCAGGAATTCAAAAAATCAATTTTCAACTACTGATTAGATTTTTTTTTCTTTTTTTGGAGGGGAGGGGGGGGGGGAGTTGAAAATAAAATATTATTAGAAAATCCATCACCAGCAACAATATCCTTCTAAAACAAAGAAAGTAGAAAGCCTTGCCTTCCTTCTCTCGAGAAAATTTGATGATAAAAATAGCTTTTTTTCCTTTTCAAAGGTTCAAAGGTTTGAAATTTTCCATAATTTTGATTTTTTTTCAAATTTCGACTTTTTTCAAACAATTAATCGTTTAGAATTTTTTTTAGCTTCTTCCAAATTGAAAAATATTTTCAAGAATTCAATAAGCTGGCTGCTCTCCAGACAATTATCTAGGGATGAGTATAAATTCGAACATCAAGTATTGTCGCGTTTTGCCCAATTTTAAATTTTATTTCGCGATTGATCGAACAATAATGTTTTCATTAAATTACGCATTCTATACTCTTTCCACAGTAAGAATAGCATGACGTCAGATATGTCAGACCAACCAATCTGCACAATATTGTGAATTGAGCAGAACGGTTGGTCTGACCTATCTGACGTCATGCTATTCTTACCGTGGAAAGAGTATAATCGGTTTATTCTTTATTTTTCCAAGAAACCTACTATCATCATTTGAAATATTTCGACAGACTAGAAAACTCATCTGCCTTCCTCATCCTACTATTTCTTAGATAATAAAAAATACATATTGATCTCATTATTATAATCATTAAAATACCATCTGTTTGTTTTATTTTTACAGAAACCTTACCCATGACGCTTTGGAATAAAGCTCAACAGCTTTCGCCGGATATGCTTCCGCAAGTGCGGGGCATCTACGGCGATCACTTTCCAATCGAAGTTCGGCACTTTTTGGCTCCTTGGATCGAGGATAGAGTATTGTAAGTACACGTAATATGTTTTTCAAAGAACCTCGTTGCATATCCGCATCGCCATTTTCGACTGAATTTTTTTACACGCCGATTAATTCTTTTGGCCCGATACCAAATTCGTTGTTTGGCTACCAAACAAAAAAAATTCTCAACGAATTTTTCTTCTTTTCAGGACGGACTTCGATCCAGATAATCCACAGAATGAAAAATACGTCACGGAATTATTTGCCATCTTCCTTCAGGAGATCGAAGCTAAAGCAAACTCTCTGGTCGGGCCTGAGCTATTCCCAGCCAAAATGAAACTAATGGATGCGATGAAGGCGTTTAAGGTAAATACACCGGCACGTGTCCGATAATAATTTATCTTCTAATATTTTTAAATCGAACGCGAATACGATTGCGATAAACCTTAATTGATTAACCAAGAGGTCTATACGCGTAATTACCAGAAAAAATTCTTTGCACATCTATCAATGTATTGGCTTCATGGCTTGTTTATATACTTTATTCGTTTATCTGGACTTCTAGACCGATTATATTGCGTTGTTTGCGAGATAAATCGAGCACGCGGATTCAATTAATTTCATTCTTCGAAATTACACTAAAATCCAGTTTGGAATTACGCTCCAGAAACAATAAATTTTTTCCGTCGGTTAAATTAACATTTAGATATGCGAGACGTAATTTAGAAAGCAATTCGCCGGGCGTGTTATCTGCGATATGATGTACCTCCAGCGACTGCAACACGTATTTCCCAAACTCGATTTGAATATCGTGAATCATCTGCGAACGCCTTCATGTAACTTCTGCGAATTTGCTGAGTCGGTCGGATGATTATTTTAATAAATTATAAAATCAAGCTGGTAAATCGCCAATCGTTTCTAATTTCGACCCTGATAGGAATTTTTTCGGTGGAAAATTTGGTTTATTTTTAAATTGGACGATTTATATTGCACCGAGGTTGGTGCAGCCTTGACTGTTGATTCAGAATCTTCGCAAGAAACGATTAAAATTCACTAATTGTTGGGAAATTTTGTGATTTTGATTTTATTCGCAGCGGTTTCCAATTTTCAAGATTTTGATATTTTCGCTGAAATTTTGTAAAAATTTTAGAAAAAAGAATGATAAATCATGCCTCAAGTTTAGTTTAATTTTTCTCCTGTTTGAGAAATGAGAATAAGAAAACAAATTTTTTCAAAATTTTCAAGTTCATGTTGAAAAAAAATTCAACTCTGAAATATTTTTCAAGTCAAAGGAAATTTTTTCAAGATTTTTTACTTTAAAATTTTTATGATTTTCTCAATGTTTTTCTGTAGTTCAAATTTTAAAAAAATTTACTCCGAAATTTTCAATTTTGGAATTTTAGAATTTTCTTGGAATTCTTTTCAATTTCAATTTTATAATTTTTTTTCAATTTCGAATTTTTTTTCTTAAATAATCATCTAAGAAAATTGATGGGTAGGTAATTTTATTTTTTGATCAAATTTTGAAAAATTTTACCCCGAAATTTTCAAGTATGAATTTTTATAATTTTTTTGAATTATTTTCTGTTTGAATTTTGTATCAATTTTTTCCAATTTCGATTTTTTTTCTCGAATAATCATCTGAAAAAATTGATAGGTAAATTATATTTTTGATCACATTTTGAAAAATTTTACACCGAAATTTTCAAATTTGAATTTTTTGAATTTTTAAAAATTATTTTCCGTTTGAATTTTTTTATTAATTTTTTTTCAATTTTGGAATTTTTTCTTCTCGAATAATAATTTAAAAAAATTGATACTTAGGTAATTTTACTTTTTGATCAAATTTTAAAAAATACCCTGAACTTTTCAAGTTTGAATTTTTAGAATTTTTTAAAACTCATTTTCAGTTTGAATTCTACATCATTTTTTTTCCAAATTTCGAATTTTTTCTTTTTTGAATAATCATCTAAGAAAATTGATTGGTAATTTCATTTTTTAATCAAATTTCAAAAAAATTTACCCCGAAATTTTCAAGTTTGAATTTTTAGAATTTTTTAGAATTATTTTCAGTTTGAATTTTATGAAAATTTTCCAATTTTGAAAATTTTTTCTGGAATAATCGTTTTAAATAATTGATAGGTAATTTGATTTTTCGATCACCATTTTTTTTTTAAATTCTCGTCGATTTGGATGGAATTTTTAAGTTGAAAAACAAAATGTTAGGAAAATTTAAGTGGAATTTGAAAAAATTTACAGTTACAAAATTGAAAAATTTCGTGTTAGGGAAGGACTTTGAAAAAATTTCTTTTGAAAAGTTATTTCGAAGGGTATAGAGTTAAGTGATGATGCACATTTTAGAGGCTGATTCCTCTTTTTGCTAGTGGATTTCATCAGCTCACCTATCTAATGACAAAATTACTTATTTTTAAGCAAAAAAATTGTAAAATTACAATTTTTGTTTTCTTTCTAATTTGAAAAAAATTAAATTTTTAATTGAAAAAATTGAGTTCTTCTCGAAAAATTCCATCTTTCGTTAGATTTCAATCAAAAATTTTTCCTTTGCAGAAAAATAGAAAATTCACTCTGAGACATTAGAGCCAAAAAAATCTATTTGAGTGGGATAACTTCTAATTTTCAAAATGCTTGTAAACATTTGAAATTTTTTTAAACTGGCAAATAGTATTTAAATTTATTGGAGCTCATTGTGATTTTTTCAATTAAAATTTCAGAACTAGGTAATTGTAATTTTTTTGAAATTTTTTGTAAAAATTAATTTTTTGGAGGAGGGAATATCCATAAAAAAATCCAAAATTCATGCAAAAAAAGTCCAGCTTTTTACTTTATTAATTTTTTTACATACCTTGCAAACGAGGTTTGGGCTGTCTCAAAATCGTAAAAAAATGTCAATTTGATAAATAATATTTCACGCAAAGTTGATTTTTTTCGTTTATTTGCTATGACATTTTGAGGGAAAAGATGATGATGTTTGAAATGTAATTGCCAGAGAATTCGTGGATATTTTCGTCGTAAAATTGTTTAATTTTTTAGGTTATCAAAATTATTCCCTTTTTTAAAAAAATTATCGTCATGATATAAATGCAGTTATCATTTTCCAATTCATCCTCCTCCTCCTTCTTCTTGCTCTATTCATCCCTGATGCCTTTATTCGTGTAATCAAACGGAAATGAATCATTTTACTATCACAATTCCCAGACAAATTCGGTGTCTTATCATTTTACTGGCATTATGATTTCACGATCAATGTGATCACTGATCATTATTTTTATTAATTTCAAGGAAATCCCAATCGCAATTTTTAATCGTATTGAAATCAAAATGATACGCTGCTACTGATTAAAATTCAATTTTTACTTATCAGCGTAATTTAGCTTTTGAAACTGCGATAAATAGGAAAAATCATACTTTGTATTCACGTGTAGATTTTAATTTGCCGACGTAGGTAATAATCAGTGATAAAACCCAGTATCGCATATTGCATTGTTAATGAAACGTTGAACGTGGTATACTTAATTTTCCCTTTCCATTCCTCTTCTTCTCGTTCATCCTTCTACGACGTTTCCACTGTCTTCCGTCTGACGTTTTGTTTTGAAACGATGACTGGAGTGGTATTGATGGATTATCGACGTAGAATTTGAATTGTTGAATTATTTTTCAAACGGATTTACATAGGGAAGCCGCTAGCCGAGAGGTGGAAAGAGTTAAAATGATGGAAGTTTCTTTATTGCAACCGCTGCGCTCTTGAATTATTAATTAGTACGTTCGATTATTAATAGTTGCAATCGAAACAGATTCTCTATGAATTTTTACCACGTGTTGATGTTAATAGAGATATGATGCGGTATTTCGATAAAGGTTTCAAATTTATGTGGTTGGAGGCTTTTTTTAAATGAAAATTTTTCGTTCGTTTTGTGTTATTCGTGAAGAAATGAATTTTGGAAAATTTTTAGACTCTGAAAAAAATGAGAGTTTGAAATTTTTGATTTCACCCTGAAATAATTTTGGTCGTTTTTTCGGCAGAAAAACTTTCGCCTTGCTGAGATTTTGTACAATTTGAATTCCTATTGGGTATCATTCTAAAAATGATTTTGCTTTTTTAGTTTTTTTTCTCTCTTTTTTTTTTGTAAAAAATATTATTATTTTTTAACATTTGAAATTTGTTGAATTTATCCTGAATTTATCAACGGGGGGGGGGGATGCTTTATGATCTAAAAATGGTTTTGGAATTTGGTTCTGTGATTTTTTTTTGTTGCAAGAAATAATTTCGAGTTTTTCATTTTTGCAGACAATTTGATTTTTTTAAATTTCATATTCATTTTTTTTTTGGGGGGGGGGGTGACTTAGAACACCGTTTTTTGTTCATTTTTTTACGGAACATAATTAGGATTTTTTGAAGTGTCTTGCAAATTACCTTTTTTGGCGTTACTTTAAAAATTATTCGAATTCTGGGAGGTTTTCTGCAAAGAATCGACTCCTTTTGCCAAAAATTCAATTAGAAAAAATATCTACTCAAGTAACATTTTGTGATTAATGTTTTGAAAATGATTCGATAGTTTTTGGTTCAAAAAAGATTCAGGTTCTTGAGTTTGTTTTTTACCAATGCTTTGGATTTTTTACCTGTAAAACTTTTTCTAGGTTTTTCGAGATACATTGAAAAAATTTGGCAGAAAAAAAATCAATTTTGAGACGTTGATATAAATTCAAGGTCAGATTTCCAATTTGATTTTTCACAAAACGTTGAATATTTGAAAAACTTCGAGCAAAATTATAATTTTTTTTGATTTCGAATGGATCAGTCGCTTGAAAGATCGAATTTGATGCGCTGAAATTTTTCTCCTTGGTTTTCTCATTTAATAGTCATTTATTCTCATCAAATTCATTGTTTTGAGGTTTGAATCGGATGTCTTGAGCTAAGAAATTTTGTCAGTTTTGAGCTGTGATGATGAAAAACTGAAATGATATCAGATCAGTTTCAGGTCTAGAAATTTTTTTATCTCAGTTTTTAATTCCAATTTTTAGTAAATTTTGACTTTTTCAAGTTAAATTTTGAAAAAATTACAGAATTTTTTAATTTTTTGTAAAAATTTTCGGTTTCACCTTCAAAACAGTAGATCAAAACAAAACTGTAATTGGATTTCGGTTCCAGTTCCAGTTCCAATTTCTCACTTTTAGTTCTAGTTTCTTACAGGAATTTTTAAAAGCAATTTCACTGTAAAGGTCCAATTTTTGTTACGCTTTTCCGATGGCATTCTTGCTCATACCAGCTCCTTAAAAAATGATCGGGTCGTAGGTCGTAGAATAAATTAAGGCACTTACCATAATTGAACATTTTTCTTAAAACTAAGCGCAAATAATGAAAAAATCACTGAAATTGATAATTTTATTTGGTAATTTTCAAATTAGAATTTCGAAACAGAAATATTCAAAAATTAAAAATTGAGTTTCAAGCTCGAAGAAATCGTACAAGGACAGAAAATATTGAATGTTTGAATTTTTTTTTCAAAATTTAATTTTTCTAAACTAACTACATTTTAATTTCCTATTTTCCAATGAACTGCAGTATGGCATTTAAAAATAATTATTGGAACTATACATAAAGTGCAAATTTTCTCTTCGTCTTTTAGAGAATTATTCTTTTTTTTTTGATTCTGTACAATTTTTTACATTTTTGTATTTTTTTATCGCAAGAATGCCAGATATGAAATTTTCTAAAATGAAGAAAATAAATGTATCATTCATTATCTGATACTATTTTGTTACCGATTTTTTTTTAAACGTGAAGATTTCACAAAAAATCTCCAAAATCGAACCTTTTTTGTAAAATATTTTGAATAATTCATAAAAAAATAAAAATTGATCAAATTGGACGAATACTTGACCCATGAAAGCCTCATTCAACCACCGAATTCGTTTCTGTGAAATAGGTAAATTAAAAGAGAAAAAAATCGCCGAAACACTTTGGCTCGATTGAATAATTAAACAATGAATAGCCTGAAATGATTTCTGAAAATTCCTGCGCAATATTTTGATACAGTATAATTTAATATTTAACCCGAAAGAAAAGAGGTACCATACTTTCGTCCGCTAAAATATTACGCTCGTTTAATAATCAACGAATACCTATACGTACACATCTACGTATGTATTTTAGAGATTTTAAAATTATGCCTAATTGTAAACCATCAATTTTGTCTTTACCTTGACCTTCTCTCTCTTTTCTTCCTTCCTTCACAAAGTTGCTCGTTACGTAATCAAATATGGCACTACCTTATTGAAAAAAAAACTTGATGGCTGCGAGATCTGGCAAAAAATTTACGATTTTAGTTGAACAAAGTTTCAGATGAATTCGTGATCAATTTTTTTTTTACCAGCGGTGAATTTTTTATGCACTGAAAATTAATTCCGAATGCTGTTTTAAAATAGGATTGAAGGTAGATTTGATGGGAGATATTTTTCAAGATTGTCATTTGTGATTTTTAAATGGGAAATGAATTTGAAATGTGTGACGAAAATGCTGGCAAATGAGCAGAAATTTTTTTATTCTGAGTGCTTGGTAAAAAAAAGAAATGACTAAAAATTGGGTATAATTATGACTTTCAAATCGAAAATTCGAACCTAACCTACCAATTTGGGTATTTATCACTTTTATTTCTTATTTCAATTATTTCTGGACGATGCGCGATGTCATTTTCAAAGGATATGAAAAGTGATTTATTAGATTTTTAAAACCTTGATCTATATGAATACAAATAATAATTGTTGGTGATTATAACTTTTTTTTTCAAGTATATTAACCAACTGTTTTATAACAATTGTGCATTTGTTTTTGGGCCTCGGTTCGATCCTAAGAAATTGAGGGAGGAAAAATTACTTTTTAAACCTTGATTTATGAATAACAAGGAGGAAATTTAATTATTCTCCGAAAAATGAAATATAAAAGTCGAATTAAAAAATTTAAAGCGGCCGTTTCGAGAAAAATAACGTACATCTATGTATTCGACGAAAATCTTTCTATTTGGCAAGTGATTAGTACATTTTTTGGTTTTGTAATTTAAAAAGAAAGCAATAGTTTTGAAAATCGGTACCTACATTTTCAATAATCATGATTTTTTCAGCCTTTAAAAAATTAAATGTTAGCTACATTTTTTCATGTTCAATGAAGTATAAAATTTATTGAATTTTGGGAAGTTGTGTGAAATGGAGGTGGATGGATGTCGAAAAAAATTCCCCAGATAATTAAAAAGTGGTACAAAAAAAAATCAAGGTGAAAATTTGAATTTTCGATTTCAAAATTTTCTGTTTGAATCTTGTGTTCTGCTTGTGGAAAATTTTTTAGCTTTCTTTCATCTCAGAAAATTAAATAGATTTTCCTAATCAAGTAAAACAATATTAATGTAGATGAAACATGAGAACGACGTTGATAAATTTTCTATTGAATGCTTTATTCGTTTCATGAAAAGTCATCAACGAAAAATTTCAAACTTCATTAACACCTATCAAATTATTATTTATTTTTCAACGATACAGAGAAGTAAATAGGAGAAAATTGCATTTTATTTTTCATCTTCTATAATGCAAAATAAGTATACGTACTTGAATCGAAAATTTTTCACATTTTTTCTGAAGAAAAAAGTCTGAATTTACTGAAGTGAAGAATTAGGTATTCAGGTTGGAAAAGCCTTGAAAACCCGAAACAATATGCGTCTTTTTCGAAGAACATCATTTTTAGGAAATTTATTGCTCGTGAAATTAGTCGCGAATCCCATGAAAGTGAACATATTTCATGCTTGAACAATAGAAGAATATGGGTAAAAAAAGAATTTTGAATTATTTTTAAAAAAATAATGCGTACGGTTGATATATTCGAGAACTCCTGCTGAGTGGTTGTCATTTTAAAGTGATTTTAACAGTTTTTGGATTTCTTCTAACTCATATTTTCGTTGAAGGTTTGAAGTTTCTTAGGATACTCCTAGATTTTGATCAAAGCTCACAGGTACGTGATTTTTTAAATAGAGATTCGAATATTGACAAGTTTTTTCGATTGAAAAATTAGTTTGTTGAATTGGCTAATTTTTATAGATTAGATGGTTTGAAATACCAAATTTGAAAAGAACTGAAAATTTATGATTCTTGCAAAATTGATTTTTTACCAGTCATAAAGGACAATCTAATCAATTCAGGAATAAGTCTGATAATTCTCAAAAAAATCTAGATTTTTTTACGGCGAAGGGGGGGGGGGGGAATAAATGGAGGATGAGGGAGCGATTCGAATGAAAGAAAGTTGAATTGACGATAAAATTCAAACCGAGTTATCGAGCATTGAAAATTCAAATTTTTCGCTTCGCAATTTTCTTCCATTTTCATCAAATAACGACCCCCAGAGCCAACTGATGATAAAAGTTTAGGTGCTGAAGTTCATTTCTTAGATTTTGGCTAATATTTGTTAGAATTTTCTAAATCACCCCAAAAAAATATATAATTTGGTATATACCTTCCTTTCGTCCTTTCGAATTGATTGGAAACAATTTCGAAGCGTTCTGAAGCCTCCAGAAAATTTTGGAATTTTTCAGCCCCGGAAAACCCCCATAAAAACGATCCATATGAATTTTAGCATCTAATAATCGCGAATTACTCATATTGGTGTCCTATTTGATCGATTTAAGTATGAATAATTTTCCAAAATTCCTAATATTGCAAAATTAATAATTCATTTTTCAACGCCACTAATATAAATAATCAGCGAAAAAATCCTAATTTTTTGGAGGACTTCCAGAAAGACACTATATCGTGAAATTTATAGATTTTTGAGGTACGTGGTTTTTTTAGGTGTGGGAAGGGTGGAGGAATTTTGAAGAAATTTTTGAATTTTCAAACTAGAAATGTCTGAACTGTTAGTCTCACGATTTAGTCGACAGCAAAAATTTTCCCTTTTTATTTACACGTTTTTTTTTGTTGAAAATTCGAGGTTTCAAATTTTTGTACGAAGTTGGGATGGGGTGGGAGTTTGAGTCATAAATTTTCAGAATTGAATTAAAGTTGGTTTCGTGGCCGGGAAAAAGGATCATCTAAAAATCTCCCCAGAAGTAATGAATTTTGAAAAAGAAAATTGTTGGGCATCATAAATTTTAAAGTATTCTCCTGCACAATTTCACCGTGCGAAAAAACCAAACTATTTTCCATCCTCCAGGAATACCGTGTTTGAAAAATCTAGAAAATTACGAAAATTTGATCTGAAAAATTTGGGAAAATCAATTCTGAGATAGAGTGGATACCCTGAAAACTTGCAAAATCAGAGACTTTCGATTTCTTGCGATCACAATTGAAAGATTTTGAATTCGAATATCAGGGTATCTAACGATCAAGCTGTAAGTCAAGCTTTTGTTCCAAAATTCAGGGAAAGCCGTGCAAAGTCAAGTTTTTCGACTCAAAGGTCAAGATTTTTAATATTTTGACGATAAAAAATAAAAATATGTAAGTTTTGCTTTCTAACATGATTTTTTGTAAAATTTTTCTAGTGTTTTTATCATCTATTACAGAAAATATCTCTGTGTTTGGTATTGAAAAACTTCATCAAAAGCCATTTTTTTTTTCAAAATTTTGGTTTCTTGATCGATGCCTTGTAAAATTATTACACAGATCGACAAAAAATTTCTGTTTCTGGGTTCTCAGGCCGAAATTCTGTTTCTAGACATCAAAATACATCACCTTGCTCAATCCTGGCTTCCAAAGTTTGCTGTGGAGGGGGGGGGGGCAAAAACTGAATTTTCGAGGGCAATAAGCCCGAGTATTACAAAAAAAATGAAAACATTTTTTAGCATAATCTGATAGAAAATTTTACGGTGAATCGAATGTCGAAAACCGCAGACTTCCATCTCTTTTAGGAAAAATAGAAAAAAAGTTACAGATCATTCTTTCCAAAATTTTGAGAAAAAAATCACATTTTTTGTGCCTTCCTCGTGAAAAAAAGAAATGCGAATTTATTTTGGAAAGAATGAGCTGTAACTTGTTTTCTAAAAGAGAAGAGGTCCGCGGTTTGCGGCATTCGATTCGCCATAAAATTTCCTATAAGATTGGTCCAAAATTAAAAAAAAAATTTTATGTAATGCTCAATTGCTCAGGCTTATTGCCCTCAAAAAATCAGTTTTTTGCCCCGTCCTCCCATCCCCCTAAGCAAACTTTTGTCAAAAAAATATATTTTTTCCTTCATTAGTTACATAAAATCAACCCAAAATTGACAATGGGAACCCAGAAACAAAAATGGTTTTCGAAGGGAAGTTAGTGAAGTCAGACTTCCATCAATTTTTTTCTCCAAGATTGAGATTTTTAAGGACCAATTTTTCGATAAAATGTGCCCAGAAAAATGAAAAATTGAATTAAATTCTATCCTGGAACCAGACCATGAACAAGATTTCAACGATGTAAGTTCCAATTTATTCCAATTTTTTCGAGTCCAAATTTTTCAAGTCTAAATTCCTCCCATCTTTTCAATCGATTTTTTTTTTCAAAATTGTGCCTAATTTCTAATTTTTGAAGTTGAAATTCATTTTTTAGAAAAGGAAAATTTCAAAATTATTGGAAAAAAATTTCAAAGTTGAAGAAATTTCAAGGAAAAACATCCCACGGAATTTTTTTTAAAAAAAATGTTCAACTCGAAAATGACTAAATTTCAAAGATTTTCTTCAACATCTTATTTTTCAGAATGTATTTTGAAAAATAAGATCTTTTCGTTTTTAAAGACTTGTTTTCCAAACTAAATGAGTAATTGAAAAAAAATTTAAAAAGTAATAAAAATACAAAAAACGGTAACCTATTCAAATTTTGAGTAGTTATTCAATTAATTCGCATTCGAAAGATTTTGAAAAATGTTCAGTTTCTTTCAAGTTTCAGACTTCCTCAGATTTTCCTTTTCAAAATCGCCACTGAATGGGTGTTTTTGAAAACATTTCAGGGTGTAAATCACGATTCAAGTTCGTAAAAATTTTCATTTCGAAGCTCATTGTGATTTAAAAAAAATTACATCTATTCGTTTAAAGTTTCTAAAAAAATTTTTGATGGAAATGAAGCTCAAAAAACCAAAGACCAATGCTCGATCAATTTTATTAAACACTTCGGATAATTTCCCCAAATTAAAAAAACACAACCAATCCATTCATCTCATTCGATCAAAACAACTAATCCAGCATCACCTCGCATCACGAAAAATCTACCATATCCTCAGCAATCCCCTCCTCGCACCCTTTCTCTCCATAATCAAAACATCTCTCGAGAAATTCTTCGAAGCTCGAACGAGGAAACCAATGGAAAATCCCATCCGATCATCGCATCTTAATTTTTACGCTCGTTACATAATTACGCGGCCTTGGTTCGCTGCATTTCGCGTACTTCATTCGATCAGACGCACATTCGCCGAAATTCACGTTCTATTCCGAGAACTCGGTGCATTATTTCGATCGGAACCACAAATATGCAGAAATCTCGCACATTTGCATTAATTATTCGTCATCGGTCGGTACCCAAGCTGGCGAGTCCGTACCACCTCACAAACTAGAAACATTAAAAATCATTTATAACCCATATTATCACGCGATCATGATACCAGTGTGTGTACAGTCCTTGAACTCGAGCCGAGTGAGAGAGTAAAAAAAACCAGCCACCGAAAAAATTAATAACTTGTCACCACCCAGCTAAATGTTTTCGCCTATCTGTACAAATATTCACATGTACGCTCAAATTTCCTCGTTTAAATGCATAAACAGCTCGCCAGGGGGCAGATATTATCACCAATAGGCATTCGAGGGCTCGTACCCTCCAATCTCACCATCCAACCCTTAACCCTGCTCCTGCTCCTGTTTCGGTTGAATTATTGTGAAAGGTATCTCCTCCTTTCCAGCCTACCTCGCTAAACCGTAAAATGCTAATTGAGCATCGACTCGCGATTCGTCATCGTATGAAAAAAAAGTGTGCTGTACGTCAGTCATACTCGTACCAACCGCAGCTCGACTTCGATCACGTTATTATTTCCTAGAATAAAGGAAAAATCACGCTTTCCTCCTGGATCCCAGCCATGGGTTGCCGATGGTCGTGTCTGTAGAGTTCAGTACGCAGTTTATTTCCAAGAATTAATATTCGCCCGCGATTTATTCGATTCGGTTCTCTCGCCGTCGTGTTTACATTTTTCGTCTACCATTATCAACATAGGCCTGCCCTGAGTAAGTAATCTCTTAACCTGTAATTAACATTTATTGAGTCGGTTCACCGCCTACCACAAATCGTCTGGCTGTGCAAAGAATTTGTAATTGTGACGTCGATTGAACTTTATCCATTGAGAATTTTTTTCTCGACTTCGTGCACGATCGAAAGATGAGCTTTGGTAAAAATATTCCACTGATAAAACCGATCGGAATTGTTTATGAGTCGACCCGTAAAGTAAAAATAATGGGGGCTACTGGTGCACCAAAACGAAACACGTAGATAATGTTTACACTTATTTGAAATTTATCGATAAACATCGGCGTTTTGTATTTACGGTAACGGTATGTACGAGCTCGTAAACTCGACTTATGTATTTGTTTCCTCGATTTCTTTGTTTTTCTCTTGCGACTGCGGCCGTTGCAGCGGGTTTATTGCCGAACCACCTACTTGGACGACCTTGGGATTTTCACACCCGTGGAAAAAAAAATCAAAGATTGTAAATAGCTGGCTGAAAATATCCGCGGTTCCGTTTCGATCGAATGTACTGAGCTCTTCAGATGGTTTCTCGAGTCTTGAGTGGTGCTTGTGGAAAGTTGAAAGTTGACGGTGAAATTTCGTCGGTTAAAATTATCGAGAGACTTGAGAGTGAAATTACTCGAATTTGATAAACGAACGATTTGGATTGTTTGTGGAAAAAGTTTTTTTTTTTTTTTTTTGGGGGGGGGGGGGATTTTTGGATTTAAAGCTAAAAAGATGGATGAAAAGGTTGGATTGTTTTTAGAATTGAGAATTGCTGGTTTGGTTTGTAGCTGATCAATAAGTTGCCTATTTTTAAAATTGAAGGGGCAAATGAAAATTTGAAACGAAATGTATTTTCAATCGTGGCGAACTGTGGTGTGAACTTCGCAGATGGAGTTAATTTTTCCAGTGTGATTTTTTTTTTTTGAAAAATTACTATTCCCAAAAAATGAGAGTCTAGTTTTTGGTTCAAATTTCGTGAATTATTTTGAAATGTTACTGGAAGAAAATTTTTGTCGAAATTGCCTTTTTTGGGGGGAGAAAAAAATCTGTACTGATGACTAATGAAGTGGAACTTTGTGCTGAATGATGATTACGAGCTGAAAAAGCTTGACTGAAAATATTGTAATACCTGGTGACCCAAAAGTTCCGAAATACAACGTTTTTTTTTTTTTTTTTTTTTTTTCGTAATTTAGAGAATGGAATCGTTCCATGTTGCCTCGCGTTGATCTGAACGAAGGATTGCCCAACGCTGTACTCAGAATATCCGAGAGGGGTTAAATGAGGGAAGGCAGTGTTGCCAATTTTAAAAATTGAATTTTCTGGAAAATTTTTGCCCCTTTAAATTTTTGATTAGACAAAATTGGCATGCAATAATTTTTGATCATTGTTCAATGGCTTTTCATATGCAAATATTACCTAGTTTTTGAATACCTCAATTTTTAAAACACTTTCTGAATTTTGGGGTTCGAGATTTTTTTTTGAAAAATTCAATAATCGAAAAAACAGAAAATTTTTTATCGATTTGTGAACAATGGGGAAAAGTTTATATTTTTTGAAGGGAATGGAGCTTCAGCTGCGTTGTAATTAAGATTTCATTATTTGCTGTGCCTTGCAATCTTTTTACGAATCAATTCTTGCGTTTCGGAAATTTCAAGTCACCCTGTAGAAGGATCCAAAAATTGAAACTTTTCGACTCCGGTGGGATTTTATCTAATTTTAAGAGCTCAATTTGGCAAATTCTCTTTTTTCAACTCCATTTTTCGCTCAATTAATTTACTTATGGAAGACCATGATCCCCCAAAAAAATTGGAATCAACTCGTATTTACCCTGAAAAAAATTGTAATGAATTTTAATACATTTCCCCCTCCCTTCCACGAAAAATGAGAGACATTTCTGAATTCAGTGAATCAACTCGATTACTTGATTTTATCGAAATTCAAAATTGAAAAAAGTACGAACATATGTCAAACTGAAAACATTCTAGAAAATGGAAATGATTTAGTTATCGCGTTTTTTTTGCCTGATTTCCAAATTGAAGAGGCCATGTGGTATTTTTGTAGTAAAAATTCTCAATCTTTTAAGTTCATTTACTTTTTTGATGTATTTTGAGTGAAAATTTTTCAAACGAGCATGTGTCCCTTCAATTTTAAACATTGGCAACTTTTTTCAAATGAGTAAATTTAGTTGCAAAGTTTTAGAAAATCGTGTTAATATACTTTTTTTTTGAATTTCAATTGTTGAAAGGGGGAGGGGGTAAATAGAAAGATTGTACTTGGACCTTGAAATAACGTGGCATGTATTTCCAACCTTTAATTCGGCTCTTTTCCCTCCTCGATCTCCTTTACTGCAACCTGTAAAAAATTGAAATTTATTGAAAACATTTTTCCAATAAAAAATCACTTTTTAATGGGTGCTTGAAATTTTTTTAAAAATGAATTTTTTTCTCTTTGACAAAAAATCTGGTAGGTGTATTTTTTTAAATATCAAATACTGTAAAAAATCGTTTATTATTCTTTGAATATTCATTCTAAGAAAAATTTTCCATGAATTTTTCAAAAAAGGAACATGCATGTATAGTTGTATACCTACCTGAAAAATTATTTTTTATCAAATTTTGAAAAATTTAGTAAAAGGTGAAATCTGATGATGATGATGTTTTTGGGTAAAACCATTTATTTTCAAAGACCCATTTTAATCAAATTCGTTGAATTTTTTCACATTGATTTCCGATGAATTTTTTTGAAAATGATCCAATTTCAAGAACTACTGGAGGAGTAAATGATGAGTGTTAAATGGTTTTTCAAGTTGTTTGACGGCCAAACATAACTTTAGTACTTACTCCCCTCTCCCTCCCATTCTCTCTGGATATTTTTTTACCAGATATATTTATGTATTTAAATGGGATAAATCGAATTATGCTTCAAAAATTCTCGTTAAATTTTTTTCAAGTTTTTGATTTGAGGATGAGATAAGCAGTTATTTTGAAATTTAATTCTGGATGGGCATCAGTGGACATGGTTTTCAAATTTGATTTTCAAGCACGAATCCGTTCGAAGAAAGAGAAATGAGAGAACCGCAGTAGAACAGTTTTTTCTTATTTTTTAAAAAATTTATCCATACTCGAAATTCAAAATTTTCGATGAATCAGAAATAATTTTTACATTTTTTTCCATGTACTTGACATTACTTTTTCTGGGTAAAAATGCAATTATTTTTTGGAGAAGATCATGATTTAGAATAATACCTCATGCATATTTTCGTTTCAAAACTAATTCATTTTATAAGTTGGCATAATTCAAATTTTTTCAATTTTTCTGATTGGCTTCGTATTTTTTTTTTGTTTTGAAAATCGTGTCAGAAATTAGGGTTGAAAGAGCTGCGAAATTTGTCCCTTGAATTTTTCAAAATTGAATTTGAAAATTATATGATTTCTGTTTTGATTTTTTCTAACAAAAGTTTTTTTTTTCTGGAATATTCAAATCGTGTTCTTATACTTGAAATTTTCTCCATTTTGCTGTACATTTCAAACCAGAAACGATCGAATTGAAAAATAATTTCTTAAAATTTTTTCAATTTCTTAAACTTATTACTTTTTTAAATTTTGCTTCTGAAACTCAATTTTTAGGACTTTTCCTGATTAGATGAATACGCTGAAATATTTTTTTTGTTATAAAAAATCTTGAATTTTTCGTTATAATAAATCTTGAATTTTTTGTCATAAAAAATATCGAAATTTTTGTAGTAAAAAATCTTGAATTTTTTTTTTAGGTGAGCCATTTTTCTTGTCTTTCTGGGTTCTTATGATGCTTCAACAACAATAATTTATTTTTTTTTCATGAATTACTTTTTTAAATTTTATTATTTTTTCTTGTTTGTCCTTTTTGATGAAAAAAAAAAAAAAAAAAAAAATGGAATACCTCACTTCATAAAGCAGCTCCAAAAATTGACTTTTATTTTTAGAAAAAATCAGATTGTAACGCATCTATTGAGAAAATTTTGGGTGTGAAGTCATCAAATGATTGGTGAATAAGTGTTTTGGGTTACTTTGAAGTTTGAACCGAGTTTGATTTCATGTTCAAAGTTTCAGAACTATTGGATGATCTTCAGCAGATCACCAATGTATTCTTGAAAATCAACAGACAGGGGAAAAAATTCAAACATTAGCGGATTAAGTACTTGAAATTGATAACTTTTCTCTTTTTTGAAAATTTTTAATTTAAAAAAATTGTACTTTTCGAGACACCTTTTCTCCTAAAATATTTCTGATTGAGGAGAATGGAGATGGTTGAGAAAACGATTTGGTGATTTGGTCGAATTTTAGCGTCAGAATTTCAATCTCTCTATGTAAACTGAAAATTTACTTCCGATTTCTTGGAAACGAAATGGTGAATGAAAAATACATATGACCTTTCTTTGCGTACGTATTATTCCTTGAACTCGCCATACGCCTTCCATTCATGATTACTTATCGAATAAAGTTTCTTAGTCATAATCACGATGATTATTTTCCTCGTTCATTCAGTTATTCATACTTACTCGTACCTTTTTCCATTTTCTAGATAGGCACCTGAAATGATATCTAACTTGATTCTAAAGTCCAATTATTGAATTTTCTTTCAATTTTCTAAAAAAAAAAAAATGACTTATCATCACGTTGATCTGACGATTAAAATTCTACACTTTCTGGCGCCAAATTACCTCCTCAATTAGCTCACTTTGTTGAAAAACTGCATAGATAGATAATCTAATTAAATTGCACCACTTGCGTGGGTTTTCGCGCTGCATCATGATAGTGTAGGTACTAATTTTCCCTGGAAAAAAAATACTTACCAACGGTTCATCGACGAAGAGACTTCTCGTATTGCGCTGATTTCGCGTATTTTAGATTTTTTCTTCACGCAGAACAGAATAACAATTAGAGGATGTCTTAATGGTTTAAAAGTTGAATAGAATATTCATTTGTCAATGTTGACTCACGAGGTGCTAGTGTGGGTATCATTTGTTTTAAATAGCTACTGCTTCGATTATTGCTGTCGATGGTGATATTTGCACAAAACATTAACGAGAATTTTGCATTTGTGTGGTACGTGCTGGTAAAAGTAATTATTTTCAACTTTGTAACATTAGGGTTTTTTTTTGTTTCGGGTGAGATTCCAACGAAGTTGAGGTATAGATACCTGGATTTAAACCGCAGACAAATTCAATTTTGCGTCATTTTCCTGTTTATTGGTTTGCATATCTCGATAATGAGACGAATTTACAAAAAAAATCTACGTTCAAGTGATCTGTATTAATTTACATAAATCATGGTATCTACCTCGTGCGTATCCTTTTTCATTCTGATTCTGATAATTACCATTTACTTTCTGTATGAGTCATTCGTAAATGGTTCTTTTCTCGCGAAATCGCCTCAGGCTCGTGGCGTCACGTGCTGATTAAGATGGTCAACTAGCTACTAATTATTTTACGCGTAAATTGGATTTCGGTGATAATTTTTTCAATTTCTGCCATTCTGAACTTTTTTCAAATTATTCAAGTTTGAAATTTTTTTGTACTTAGATTTTTAAATTTTATTTTTTTAAAATTTTTTTCCACTTTTTACAATTTTTTTTTTTAGTTGATTATCGAGCTGGAAAAATTTTGAAAATATGAAAATGAAATTTAAAAAAATTTCAATCCTGAATTCAGAATTTTTTTTATCAAAAATTTGTCATCTTGAAAAAAAATCGAGAAACATTTTGTATTATTTTAAAGAATTTTTGAGTTGAAAAAGATTTAAAATCATAAATTGGAAATGATTTGAAAAAATTAAAGCTGGAAAAATGTTTACCGATTGTAAACTTTTTTAGATGTAAATTTTCCCAAATTTTCAAAAATTTTTCAACTTTTTACAATTATTTTTTTCAATTGATTATCGAGCTGGGAAAAATTTTGAAAATATGAAATTTAAATTTAAAAATATTTCAATCCTGAATTGAGAGTTTTTTTATCGAAAATTTTTCATCTCGAAAAAAAAATCGAGAAACATTTTAAAATTATTTTCAAGAATTTTTGAGTCGAAAAAGATGTAAAATCAGAAATTGGAAATGATTTGAAAAAATTAAAGCTGGAAAAAATTTTCCCAATTGTGAATTTTTTTAGATGTAAATTTTCTCAAGTTTTTCAGCTTCTAATTTTTTTTCAACTTATTCATTTTTTTAAAAAGTCAATTTAATAATTGAAAAAAAATTAAAGTCTGAAATTGAGAACTTTTTTAAAAAGTCAATAAATAGTTTGAAAAAATCTGCTTTAAAAAATTCTGTTGTTGGAAGAATGTTGAAATTAGATACAATTTTTTTTTCTAAAGAAGAAACAAAAATTAGAAAAATTGAAAGACTTCAGAGTTGAAAAATTTTAGGTTGTCGACCTCCCATTTGCTTTTTAAATTATCAAAAGTTGGTCGTATATAGACGAGATTGTAGAAGTCTGTAACCGAATGGATTGCTTTCTTCTGTGTAAAAGGCACTTACGAGTACATGAGATGAATCAGTGAAAGGATAAATTGATTCATTATATATCATTTATTTTGATTTTTTTTTTGATAAGGAATTTTAAGTTGGTACATATAATTACCGCTACCGTACGTATGTAATTCGAACATTTTCATAATCGGAAGTGATTACGTCGAACACCAATTGGTGTTCATATATATGTACGCGAGATAAAAGTAATGATGATTATAATTTTAGCCTTGTTTCGCCCGGACGTCGAATCATTTAATTTTAATGTATTTTTTAATTTGAGGCAAAAGCGTAATACTTGATTTGAGAGGGTTTGAGTGAATGGGAATTAAAAAATATCAGTGATTCAATTTCCCCACAAAGTTGTGGGATTTTCCGGCCATTTACTGGATAATTCGATTTTTTTTTTCAAAAAAAATTCGTTAATGAAATAAATTGGTGATAGATTGAAATTGAATGTTTCGTGTTTGAATTTATCTAAAAATTTATAAAATTTGAAATATTTTTTCTGGACTTTTCTAAGTTTATTCAAGCTTTAATTTTTAAATAATTTTTAACCGAAAAATTGCATCTGTTTTATTGAATCGTGATTTTTCTCTCATTTATTTCATTCGTATTGAAACGAAGAAGACTTGTAAAAGTTGCATTTACCTACTTATGATAATTTTATTCTTTCTGCATTTGTACCAGGTACTTACAAATCAATAATAATTTTCTTTTTTGCCTGTTCCTGAATTAATGATTTTTCATTTTCAAATGAATAAATTGCGAACCAAGTTGTCATTAGGTCTATGAATACTTGACTTTCTACTCGTAGAATCGATTTCAGAGAACCATTTATCACATTTTTCAATTGATTGACATTCTCCAGTCAACGTTTATTTTTTGACGTCAATTTTTGTTTTTGAAAATTCAGAATTATCCAAGCCCTTTTCTAAAGATTTCCTGGAGATGGGATGTTTTTTATTTGTTTGAAAATTGAAATTGGTACTCGTATTTCAAAAAATTGTCAGCATCGATTTATTACGAGTTTCTTGTCAAGTTTTTCAAAATGTTGGGGTTTAGAGACCTTTATCGTGAGGAGAAAGGGGTGGGGAGGGGGTAAAAACAACTCGTTTCAAAAATTTTCAATTTCGTACCAAGTTTTTCGGTTTTTAAATTCTTTTGAAATTTTGCAACATTTGTGCATTAAATTAAAATTTGGGGAATGAAATATATATATATTTTTTTTTCAAAAAATTTTTGACCAAAAATTTAATTTTGTCGGTATTGTAGAGCAAGCTGCTCCCTTTGCTTCCTCCGTTCGAATTGACCCATATTATTTACAAATCCAGGATGATTCGATGAACTTTTTTTGTTTTTTGTGGAAAATTGTCAAGATACTTTTGAATTTTTGAATTTCAATTTCTTTTAAAAATTGCAATGAATTGCGGAGTAAAATTTTATTACTTTTCCTCTTTTCAAAAGAAAATAATAAGTGTGGAATTGCTTTTTCTCCCTCTGCCCCCTCCCTCCTTCCCTCCAGCTCTTACAAAAAGTGGTCAAAACGTAACGAAATCAAATCTAATTGAAAATTACATTTTAGCTTTAGCAGTCAAAAATTCTGATGAAAATGGGATTGAAATGAATATTCTTGGAAAAATTTTCCAGCATGAACTTTCAAAGCTAACCATCTTCTTATATCGAGTGCAAGGGTAGAGGGGCGTTGAGAAATTACCTGTTTTTTTCCTATTTCGAACATTCGCTTTGACAATCTATCATTTTTTCATGATTGTTTTATGAATCAATTTTTAAAAAACAATTTTAGTGTTTTTCTCCACAAGTAAAACTGATCAATTGGGGGGGGGGGGTCCATGAGACTAAGGTTGTTTCAGTATTTCGAATTCTCCAAAATCACCTCAATAAATTAGAAAATATTCTCTAAAAGACTACAAGTGTTTTTGGTCAATTTATCAACTCCAATTTATATTTTTTATCGTTAGGAAAGGGGAAAAGAAGTAAAAAAAAAAAAAAAATGAAAAATTGAAATTTCAAAATCAAAGCTACCTGGCGAAGAATGGTAGATCACATGGTTATCACTTTCTCAAAAATCTAAAAAAGTCTAAAAATTACATCAATTTTGGAGAATCAAAAAAATGAAAATTTTTAGATTTTCATTTTCAAGTCATGGAATTTTTTTTAAAATAGTGAGTGAGTGGCTACAAAAAAAAAAAAACGAAGTTGCAGATTACCCCCTTCCCCCCTCCACTCGTCCAGAACCGAAATGTTGAAAAAAAAAATTCATCTTTTAAATGTACTTATTTTTTTGACAACATTTTGTCTTGCTTCATTCTGACTTCAATTATTCACCTATTTCAGTAAATATTCATCACTTAGAAATAAAAAACAAAAGAATCAATTCTCAGAATCATTTTGACAATTTTATGAATCTCTTCCTCTCTCCCTGAAAGTTTGATAATATTTGAATAAGAAATGAAAGCCATTCCCTCCTCGAAGTTGAGAAAATCTCAATATTGGTTGGAAATTGAAATACGAATAAAAGCGAATTTTTCATTTCTCTATAAATACCCACTTTGAACCCAAAAGGGGCTAGAACAGGTTGAAAAATTTAATCTAGAAAACCTGTAAAAAATCAGGTAAAATCATTTTTGAAAAAAGTTGTAGTTTACTATTTTTGGAAAAAATACAATTTTCAAATTTTTTTTAACATTGAAAAAACCATCGAAGTAATAATTCGCGGTACCTAATATTGATTTCGAAAAAATTGATTAAAAAAATGATCGTCCAGTCATACTTGTTTTTTCCACAATTCCAAAATCTTCCATAGATTTTCCCTCCTCCTCCTCATCTCTTCAAAAAAACCCACAAAATCCTCAATTCTGAAATTCAGTTTTCTCCATATTTACCAAATTTCCACATAATCGACTCCGCTTGCCCTTTCCCTTTTCCCATGGCACCTTCTCCCGTCGGCAAGTGGAAATTCAGCGTACGTGCTTGGACAACAATGTAACGTCGATATCTGCCCAACACATCGGATAAAAAATTCACCTTCGAAATTTTATATTCATTTTTTTTTTTACAAGTACCTGACAAAGTGGCATGCTCACTCGTACGTGTTTTTTCCCATATCGATACACGCCACCAAAATATTCTCCCACCGACTGCGAAAGTCGAATGTTTTTATTATTTTCATTTTTTATGTGTTGATATCACAGCCGAGGTACTTAAATTTTGGTAATTTTTTTTGGTTTCAGGAACGTTTCGGATATAGCCCGGCTCAACTGTTCCGTTTGATAAAGACCTGCCTGGTGCACGAAATGAAATTAGTCGAGCAATCTGAATCGGTAAGTTGACATTTTGGCGGCCAGGTTCGATACCGCGGCCGCTGCTAATGTACGATAGGTTTATGTGTATGTGAAAATGGTCGAAACTCGAGAGAGAGATAAGGATGTAACGTAGGTTCATATACCTACACGTAAAATATACATATACTTATACAAAATACAAATACGTACGTAATGTACAAGGTATTACGCTGAGAGAGAATCGCAATCAGAAATCAGAAGTGCGTACATGTTCGTTTATGTGTAACGCTCGTTCGTTCGCTCGTACGTTAGATAAATCGAATTGCTTCGTGGTAACGACGTTCGAATCACTAATTTGTTAATTGCGGTGCTAAAAAAACGCGATTTTTTTACCATTCTGTGGCGTGGTGTTGATTCGTGCATGTGTTGCGCGGTTCTAGTTCCAATCTCCTGGCACCAATATGGATCAAAAAGAGTGTTATGTTCCAAATGTTCCAATGGTAATGGTTTTTCTGATTTAGCCTTAAAGGCCAAAACTTAAATAAGGGAATTTTTCCGGCTTATGTGGTGTTTGCGTTTGGAGTGTGATTGAAAAGGTGTGTGGGATTGTTTATTTTTTATTGAGTAGAGTTAGTGAGGTGAATTTGATGGTAGGGCATTGAGTTTTCCAAGATGAAGTTTGAAATTGCGAGGTTGAGGAATTTTAGGCTTTGTGAAAGGATATGAAAAACCGGTTTCTTCAAATAGTTTGATTTTATTATTATTTTTTTTCAAGTGAAATGAATACTTACTGATTTTTGAGTCGATTTACATTAAATGAAAATTTTAATACCGATGATATGATAATATGATTTTGAACCGGTTGTAGATTTTTTTAAAGGAGAATTTGGAAATTTTTTATTTTTCATTCTTATTTTTTATCCAGAGAAAAAATATTCAGTTCAGAACATAAAATGGTTGGCTTTTAGGATCTATCTACAATTTTTTTTGTGTGAAAACTAGATCTCATTTTTCAAAGTTTTTTGAAACCTTCCTTTCAAGTTGACAACCGGTTTTAAAAAAGTGACGAAATAAACTGTTCTTGAATAAAAGTTGTACCTCGAGGATTAAAAGTCAATAATCATTTTTTCAAATGCAAAAAAAATTATGCCAAATTAAAGACGAAAATTAATTCTTTTCAAACTCCTTGTTTTTTTTTCTGATCTCCAATTAGTTCAGAAACTGATGCCTTCTTATTCGAAAACATTGAACCGGTTGCAAAGAAAAGCCTAGCTGTGAAAAAAAATGAACCGGTTTCAAAAATTTTCATCTCGTTTCAGTTTTTTTGAAAAAAAAAAGTCAACGTGTGGAACAAAAATGAATTGTTTTTCAATTCTTCACTTTTTTCACTTTTTTAAAAATTTTATTCAGAAACATTGAACCGGTTTCAAAAATTTTCACCTCGTTTCAATTTTTGGGAAAGAATGTCTACCTGTGAAATCATAATTGATTGTTTTTCAATCCACTTTTTTTAAATTTGAATTTTATTTGGAAATTTTTGACTGTTCGAAAACATTGAACCGGTTTCAAAAATTTTCATTTCGTTTCAGTTGTTGTGAAAAAATGTCTAGCTATGAAACGAAAATCGATTTTTTTTTTATTCCTCCATTTTTTCAGTTTTGAAAACTTTTGTTTGGGAATTTTTGACTATTCTCCCAAAAAAATTGAACCGGTTTCAAAAATTTTCATCTTGTTTCAGTTTTTTGAAAAAAAAAAGTCAACGTGTGGAACAAAAATGAATTGTTTTTTGATTCTCCACTTTTTTCACTTTTTTAAAAATGTTCGAGAATTTTTGAGTTTTTGTTCAAAAAGATTGAACCGGTTTCAAAAATTTTCATCTCGTTTCAATTTTTTGGAATAAAATGTCTACCTGTGGAACCAAAATTGATTGCTTTTCAATTCTTTTTTTTTTTAGTTTAAATTTTTTCGAAAAATTTTGACTGTTTGTTCAGAAAGATGGAACCGGTTTCAAGAACTTTCATTTCGTTTCAGTTGTTGCGAAAAAATGTCTAGCTAGTGAACAAAAATCAATTGTCTTTAATCCTCCATTTTTTTTTTATTTTTGAAAAATTTTGTTCGGGTATTTTAAACTATTGCTAGTTCAAAAATATAGAACCGGTTTCTTGATTAGTTTCAGTTATTTAATTTCTCTTGCCAATTGGAAGGGGCTGAATCGCCAAGTGCGAATAATGTTCAATTTTAGTTTTTACAATATCCATTGTTTTTGATCAAATTTTTATTTATTTCTCAAATGAAAGACTTGGATTTTTGAACGAAATTTGTCTCTAAATATCTGGACTCCCTGTTGGTAAACTTGAAAGTTAATGTTGGGAGACCTCACCATGGGAAACTCGGTTTTTAGCTCATGCTGTGAATTCGGTCACATATGGGTGCAAAATTATTTTTTCGTTTTCTTCGTTGCGATTGTTGCTAAAATATTTTTTCGTCTGAAACCATGAGCTACATTTTTCGTTTTTATATTGTGTGTATCAGAAAATTTCGTACATGAAGAAATGGGGTCAATTTGCAATGTTGAGTTGGCTGAAGCTACTCCCTCCTCCCAATTATTTTTTGTAATTGTAGAACACAGCTGTGGGTTTCGGAAAAAATTTAAGCTGAAGGTTAAATGAATGTCTTTATTCTATCTTGTACTAGAGATGAGTTACTATTCGAGGAAGTAAAAAAAATGATATTATATTTTTGGAATTTTGATTCAGCTGTTGCCAAGAAAAAAAAAGGTCATATGAATGAAAGATTCAATTTTTAGTACTCTGCCTTGGTACTATTTTTTTTTTATTATCGCTGTTATTTTATTTTATTTATTTTTAGTAACCTTTCTTCGTAGGAAACTGGTTCAAAAAATGTATTTTTCTGTGAAATTGGAAAATGTGTTGTACATTGATCGAATGAAAAATATCTTCAAAACTGAAGCAAATGTGATCTGGTTATTTTCCATAATTCAAGAGAGAAATGCTGTAGGTGCGTGAGAATTTTGGATGAATTTTCTCAAACTAGAACACGTCTTTTGAGCTGCATTGAAAAAAAAATACAGAATGAAAATTGAAAAATGATCCAACTATTGTACCTTTACAACTCTATTTTAAATTTTTTCTTATCTAAATCTGTTAATGAATTATTCAGAACTGGTTGTGAATTCTCTAACCATTTTCTTTCAATTTTCCTCGAGAAACCGGTTGTATTTATTCTACTGGTAAAAAAAAAACACTAAAACAGTTTAAATGTTTGAACTAGTTTCAAAATAATTGTTCATCTCTTAATTTATGCATTTCTTAATGATAGAAGAATTAGTTTTTCGAAGAAACCAGTTGCATCCCACCCGTTGATAGCAGTAGAAAACCAGGCCCAAGCGCTTGAACTGGTTTCGAAAATGTTTCTTTTTTGTGGACGATTAGTATCATTTATTATTACTACCCGATTTGGAATTGGCCTTCAAACTTCATTTTTCGGAACCGGTTTCTAAAATATTTGTTTACCCTTTCCCCCGGAAAATTCGTGGTTTCTTTTCTTATTGGCGATGGAGAAGAAATCATTTATAAAAATGCTTGAATCAATTTTTCACCATAAAACTGATTGTGCCTTTTCTATTTGTGGTATAGAAACTAGTTTAAAAGCTGAAACCGGTTTCAAAAACGTTCATTTTTTAGAAAAAGTTTTGTATAATTGAATACAAATTGATTTTTCTGTTTCAATTCATCATTTTTCTGAAAAAATTCGGGAAACCGGTTGTATTATTCATATTGGTGGCAAAAACCGGTTTCAAATGCTTAAACCGGTTTTGAAAAGTCCATTTTTTAAAAATTCATCTGATATGTTGGCACTACTCATTGCTGCAGTTGAAATATTTACGATTTCCCTGCAATTTTTTCCAAAAAAACTGGTTGGTTTTTTTTTTCTAAAATCGGTAGAGAAACCGGTTATAAATGCAAAGATCGCAAACTATGCAAACTGAAATACCAACGAACTATTTTTCGATAAATTTGAAAAGTGGAGGGGGGCATTATTAAACTTGAACTGGTCTTATCATAAGTACGTGTACTTACTACTTACTTGGTTTAAAATAAAATTAGAAATGATTCCATTTTTCAAATATTTTTATTGTTTTTTTTTTTTTTTTCACAGATTCACTTTCAACGTGAAAATTTCGTTGCCATCGACACGGCTCGTGCTCAAACGCAAGAAATTACCGGTGCCATCAAAACATTGGAAGCCGAACAAGAATCTTTTTTGCTGAAGCTACATGAATATCAAAAAATGAAAGGTTGGTTTTACCCCATAATATGCCTTATGGTTAAAAAATCCTCTAAATTTTTACCAAAAATTGAGATCGTCTTGCGGTTTTATAGTTTTTATAAGCTTTGTGCAAGGAAAATGCGAGAGAAAAGGTGAATTTTTTTGCTTTATTTATGAGAATTCTTATGTGATTTTAAAAATTTGATTTTGTGAGAATTTTTTTGTTTGGCAAGGTACATTTTGGAGTGGTAAAAATACTCGTAAAAAATTGAAATTTTGACAATTTTTCCGTTCGAAAATTTTTTATTTGGCAGGAGAAGGGAATTTCTCCACTTCCTCTTGAATGAAAATTTTCTGAAATTAGGTTAATAATGCTTCATTAAATCATTTTATTATTTATATTACCTACTCATCTCACTTTTTTTTCCTCGCCCATTCAGATCAGCTACAAAAATTCATGAATGCGCCCGAATACCAAACTCCCGATCATGTTATCGCCATCAATAAAATGAGACAAAGCCAAAGTTACTCCGAAACACTGCTATCATCGAAGGTAAATAAAACACCCCGCCTCAGGAATTATTCCTTCAATAACATTTTTCTTTTTTTTTTCTCGCAGGATAAATCAATAAAGCAATATCAACAGCACATCATCGAAAAACTGAACAATATTTTCATGCTTGTCAGTAAATTGATCCACGAAGTACATAATACAGAACTGGTTGCATGGAAAAGAAGCCAACAATTGGCCGGAAACGGCTGCACACACGATCCTCAACATTTGGACATCATCCAATCCTGGTGCTTATCCTGATTCGTATTCGCGATCAAGTGGTTTTTTTTGAGCTATGCTGATAATTTTTATAACGCAGGTGCGACAGTTTGGCAGAAATTGCTTGGACCAATCTGAGCCAATGCAAGCAGATGAAAAGAGTGACTGATACGTTTCATCAATATATTGGCGAATCCAAAACCATCACTCAATCTATATTCGATCTTCATACCAAATTTACCGAATCGTTGTCATCTTTAGTTACCAAGTAAGTTGGTCGGTTTAGTTGTAGATTTTTTTGTCGTATTCGAGCCTGAGGTCTTTTTTTTTTGGAAATTTTCCAATATTTAAATTTTGGCTCATAATTTTTTTCTTTCAATTTTTTTTGTTGAGGAAAATTTTCCTCGAATTGTCTCCTTTAATAGGATGATTTTTTCTCGTAGGAGAACTTGAGGAGAGGGCTCAGGGGACTTAGGCTGGCATTTTAGCTTGAAAATGAGATTTTTCATCATAAAAATATAACAAAGTGCATTTTTTAAATTTCCAATTCTAATTTTTCAAAAAAAAATTGTCCTCGCTTTACTAGAGCAGTATTTTGAAATAAAATTCGTACTTTTTTTTTGAATAAATGAAATGAATTTTTCTCAATTTCAATCAAAAATTACTTATTCGGAAAAATTGGTAATTTATCAAAAAACGTGTGATTTTTGACCGAAAGTTCAGTGAAAAATCACTGATTTTTAGTTCACTGATTCAAAAAGGCAGAATTTCATCAATTTTTTTTAAATTCGGATTTAAAAAGCACCTCTTCTTCTCTACAATTTCTGGATACATTTATGCCCCTCCTTCCTTTCCTAGAAAATCATCTCGTTACGTTGAACTTTATTCTCAACGTCAGAGGAAGAAAGGTTTATTCATTGAAAATATGATTTCAATAAAAATATCTATTACTTTACGAATATTATAATCGATGATTCGTTGATTTTGAAGAAAACTAATCATCTCATTAAAATATCCTACTTCTTTATGACCTGGATTATTCCTTGAGAATGAATGATTCTATCAATAGTAATGGAAACGCAGGACAGACTAAGTAATCCAAGTGACGAACTCATTGGACTCATTTTGGATTTCATCATCGAAAATGATTCAGGGGTAATCAGATGACGAAACTGAGATTTCGAAAAAAAAATCACGGTTGGGTATCGAAAAGGAAATTATTAAAGGCGAAAAAAATGCTACTGAATTTTGCGCACAGCGATTCTGCGAAGTTATATTTATACCTACTGATATCTATTTGAACATTTCCGGTATTGCAAATAGTATATTAAAATGACACATCTTCGGGCGTACCAACCTCATTTAACTACATAATGTTTTTTCCAACTTAAGCTATTAAAGTTTTTAAAATTATTTTATTTATCGATATGACTAGAATGATGTAATAGGTACAGATGGTTTTTAATGATGACATTTTTTTGGGAATTTTCCGCAGTACTTTCGTTATCGAGAAGCAACCTCCCCAAGTGATGAAAACGAACACGAGATTTTCAGCCAAGGTCCGCTTGTTAGTCGGTGGAAAATTGAATTTGTATATGAATCCGCCTCAGGTATGTATGGAATAGAGATTGCGTATTTTTTATCCTTTAAAAAGCTGAGATACGTTATGGGAAGGAATATGAATCGAATTTTATTAGTTTTACATTCGAAATTTTGATTTTTCGAGTCCTTTTGGCCTAGATTTAAAATTAAAATGACCTTGATGGAAAATTAATCAAAAAAGTTGGGCTTGGTTTTTGAAATTTGAAAATTTCCAAGAAGAGATAGCCCAAGATATTCGATTTTGAAAATAGGACTGAAAATAGTGATGAGTGAGTTTAGATATTGATCGAAAAATCGAATTCCTCGAAGGAAAAACGAATCCCTTGGTAACATTGAATCCAAAATTTCAGCCAAAAATTTTCAATATTAGAAATAGGTTTTTTAAAAATACTAAAAAAAAGCAAATTTTAAGGAAAAATTTGAAAAAATAAAATTTTATTGTAAATTTTGTATAAATCTGCACACCTTGAAAATAGATATAAGAATTTTCTTGAATTACTCAAAAAGTGATTTTTTCTTGCTTATATTTTCGTAGGCAGAAATCTGGATAATCGATCACAAAATTTATTGATCAGGAGTTGAAAAGTTCGATTAATTTCGTACCATTTTAAATCTTGAATTGAAACCAGCCTAAAATTAAATTTTTTATGATCAGAAAAATTCTTTACTTGCTTATTCGAGTCCAAAAGCTTACAAAAAAACTATTTGTAAAACAATTGAAATACTCAAATTTTGGTTAAAAAAAAATTGAAAATTGCATTTCAATCAATAAAATTGAAAAAATTTCGTTCAAGTTGGAAATTTATTCAGTTGGATTAATTCTCTAAGAGTCCGAACTGACTTTCGTTAGATTGAGATTAAATTCGAACTGAGGTTAGATAAATCTAAAATTTGAACTGACAATCTACTTTTTGTCTTATTGGTCTAATATTTTAGTTTTTCACTGATTCGAGGTTTCTGATCCTTGATAAACCGCAGTATTGCCAGAAATTTAACTTTCAATATAAAAGTAGGCTTTATATCTCATGAACACCAGATTTGGAATCAGTGACCTTCAATTAACCGAAATTCGATTCCTATTTTGAATATTTACAGTTTGAAAAATACGTGGTTAAAATAGCTTAATTAGACTTTATTGAAACGAGTAGGTAAGAAAAAAAATCAATTTTTTCCCTGTAAGTACATTTCCTACCAAAAACAGCCAGTTTTTTCTACGAAGTGTTTTTTAAACCGATTTCTGAAACAAAATACACAAAATAGGAGTCGAATATGATGAACTCGAAATCATCGATTTTGAATTCGGAATCCATCTCAAGTGCTGGATCTGTGTTTTCGAAATATCGCTCATTCTTTCCCACGAAAAATGAATTAAATTGTTTGAAATCTTGCAGAAGGGGGGAGGGTATCGCTGTTGGGTGGATTTGAGATCGTCGATCTCAAATAAATCTTTTGTGCCCGAAACCCAGCTAATATTTCCTCGAGTTTTTAAGGATTTTTTTTTTAATAAAAATGCGAAATTGAAAATGGACGAGTGTTGAGATTTTTATGGCATTTTCGACTTAATTCGAAGTTGCTGATTTTAAATTTGGTGTTCATTTCAATTCATATTGAGTCGTTCTCTATCAGAAATTCTTTTTTTTTTTTCAAGTAAAAATTGCATAGGTATTTTGGAAATAAAGCTCAAATGACGAAATTGGATACCAAATTCGAAATCAGTAATTTTGAATAAGTCATTCGACTCCTATTTCGATAATTTTCACAAAAAAAATATTGAAAATGAAAATATTTTTTAGAAATAAAATTGACACAACCAAGAAAATGGAAAAATCTTTTGCGAATTTGCAAGCAGCCCGTAAAAATAAAAAAATGAAAACTGAAGGGTGTTTTTCAGTTTAGTAAAAAAAAAAAGCAGGAAATATTTTTTGAAAAATTTCGTTCTGAAGTACATAACATTGCTGTAAATATCTCTGTTCATAAATCAACGTTTTTCCTTTTTTTTTTTCTTTTTTTTTTTAATAACATTCATTTTTTATATTCTAGTTTTCAATCTGAACAAATTCAGAACCACCCCGGACTATCCTTTTTTTAATGCGAAAAATCAAATTCGAGTAAAAAAGGGCTTTTTTCAGAAAATTTTCAATTTAAAAAAAAAATGGCTTCATTTTAGAGTTTCATCTTGAGACTTCAAAAATTTAATTTCTTTCAAATTCGGCCAAAAATTTCTCAAAATCTAAAAAATCGCCAAACACCCTTCTCACCCACCTACCTTCATTCTCCACTAACGTATTTCACACCCATTTTTCATCAATTTCTGCCATAAATCACTGAAAAAATATGTATTTTCCATAATCAATGTTATCAACTAGCACTTGAATTTACGTATATTTGAAAAAAAAAACCTAATCTGATAATATTCGTCTCGGTTTCGTTATTGCAGGTCAGAGTATCCATCATTAGCGAACAACAAGCTAATTTATTACTCACCGAAAACGTAATTAAAGGAGATGTAAGCGGTGAAATATTAAACAATATTGGGACAATGGAATACGAACAAGCGACCAAACAATTATCCATTACATTTCGGTAAATGATTTTTTTCGTAATTTTTACAATTCAAAATTTTATCATTTTTTTCAACTTATAATTTTTCTTTTTTCACCATTCCAGAAATATGCAATTGAGAAAAATCAAAAGAGCCGAAAAAAAAGGTTCCGAGTCGGTAGTAGATGAAAAATTTTCACTACTGTTTACTTCAAAGTTCAAAGTCGGCGGTGAAATCGACGCACATGTGTACACACTTTCGTTACCGGTAACTGTCATAGTCCATGGAAATCAAGAGCCCCATGCATGGGCCACCATCACCTGGGATAACGCTTTCGCCGAACCGGCCCGTAAACCTTTCGTTGTGCCTGATAAAGTGAGCTGGGGTAAATTAGCCAACGCTCTGAATATGAAATTCACATCCAGCACCGGAAAAGGCTTATCCATCGACAATTTGAAATATCTGGCTGAAAAATTATTCAAGTAAGAAACGCGTCAAATTTATTGTTGAATAAGATTAGAATATTTTCTATTTTTTTTTGAATTTATTTCAGAGTCCAGAGCGACGATTATGATTCGATGCAACTAACTTGGTCGCAATTTTGTAAAGAGAATTTACCAGAGAGGAATTTTACCCTCTGGGATTGGTTCTACGCGATTATGAAATTAACCAAGGAGCATTTGAAAGCTTCCTGGGTCGATGGGTGAGTATCGAAAAATTAACCATGATTTTGTAATTTTTTTCTTCGGTAATTAGAGTTTTTAGTTTTGTATTTTGAAGTAGCTATGAGTAGTTTTGATTAGTGAATTTTTTTCCATCTGTTTTTAATGCATGTTGTAGTACAATTATGGGATTTGTTCGTAAAAGGCAAGCCGAAGAAATGCTGGGTTTGTGCGCCGATGGCACATTCCTACTCAGGTTTTCGGATTCGGAATTAGGCGGTGTTACTATCGCATGGGTTGGAGGTAATGCTGAGATTGATTTTTTTCTTCTTAGTTTTTGTATTTGTTTCTTTTTAGATTTTGTTAGAATTTAGATTTATTAAGAATTTTCCCTCTTTTTTCCCTATTTTTTTTTAAAGCATGGTGTAAATTTTTGATTTTTTTTTGTATTTTGTTTTAATTTTGTTGGTATGTTTTTTGCAGTTAACGGTGACCAGAAATCAGTCACAATGGTGCATCCTTTCACCGCCAAAGATTTCGCGATACGAACGTTGGCCGATAGATTGAACGATTTGTCGCATTTAGTGTACTTGTATCCGGATATACCGAAAGAAAAGGCGTTTGGAAAATATTACACGCCATTTATGGGTAAAGGTCGATTGCGATATGTGATTGATTTATATGCTGAAATGCTCTTTCGTTGCTAGATCAAGATTCTGGTGCAAATTTTTTCCCAAATGTTGGTTTTTTGAGAGTAAATTTTTCGACAAGGTTATCTGTTGGAAATTTAGAAATTGGTAGAAAGTTTTGGAAACGTTTAAATTTTTTTAATTCTTTCATAAAAATGGTTGACTTCTTGTGTGGAAAATCAATGTCAAGATTTTTTCCCTCCCTGACATTAATATTTTGTCTGTGAAATTATTTGACGTCAGAAATTGATTTAATTGAAATTTGAAATTCATAAATTGCTACGATATTTTCTGTTGGGATGATAGGAAATTTTTTGAATTGAATATCAATTTTTTTAAAATTACATGAATTGAAATTTATAGAATTGAAAATTTGACCTATTTTACGATTTTTTCAAGTTGCTTGCGTTCAAATTTGAACTTCCAACTGAAATTTGAAATTCGTGGAAATTTTAAAAAAAAATCATTACGTATAATTTCATCTATTGAAATTTTTCTTACGAAAATGAGATTTTTCTCTTCAATTGAGTACTTGACTTGGAATTTTCAAGTTTAGTTGGAAATTATTCGATCGTTGAAACTAATTATTGGAAATTTTGAACTGAAAGTTTTTTCTAAAATTTCGTAACTTTTGGTAGAAACTCAGCACTTTTATTTATATATCCAAAATCTAAATTTGGTAAAAAAAATTTAGTTTTGAAAATTGACTTTCAGTTTTCTAAAAATTTTGCAGACATGTTGAAAAATATTGGAATTCAGCTGTTTTTTTCTCAAACTCTTGAGAATTTTCTATCGTGAAAAATTTTCCGATTAAAATTCTCTAAATATGATGAAAAAATTATTAATGATCATATGAAAAACTTTTCAACTTCTCTCTGATGAAATTCAAAGTCAATGAAAATATTTTCTGACCGTAAAATTCTAATTTTTCCTACTAATATTTTAATTTTGATTATTCTTTCGACATTCAAAATTCTTTTGGAATTTTTTCCACTGAAGTTTTAATCAACCTTAGCCATTTGATAGCATTTTTGCTGAAAATTTTACGATTCATTGAAACTGTTGTACATTTAGTTTGAAATATTTCTAATCGTGAGAAAATTTTCTCAGTTGAATTCGGAATCAGGAAAAAAATCGAAATTTTTCATTATTTTTCCTGTTGAAAATTTTCAACGTACCATTTTTTCCTCTAGAATTGAAAATTTAAGTGTAATTTTCCATAAATTGAAATTTTTTGTGTTAGAGTTTGAAATTGCCTGATTTCCATATTTGATTCACTTACCTGTTTTTTTTTTTTTTTTTTTTTTTTTTTAAATTGAAATCCAAGAATCCAGCAGGAAATTTCCTCCAATTTTCTATACAATTTTCAATTTTGATCAGTAATTTTTTCAACTGTGAAAAGTTTATCCTTGAGACTGATCAGTGGTCCCATTTGAAATTCTAAATGTAAAAATATTCGTATTTTCCAGGAGAACAAGAGTTCATTTTTTTCTTTCAAAATAAAAATTCAGACTAAAAATATTCCAATTTTTAAAATTTTCAAAATTTTGTGGTAAAAATTATTTGGTTCTGATGTAAATGTTGTTTACTGAAATTCCCAATTTTAGGAGAATTTTTTTGGAAAGATTTGAATCGAGTATAAAAATTTGAATTACAGTCGGACATTTTTTCCACAATTCAATTTTTGAAAACTTTCTTATCAGAATCAATTTAAAAACTCTCAAAAAAAAAATTTCATAAATTTCAATCGAAATAGTGCAAAAATATTATTCTGGAAAAATTATCTATGATTGGTAATAGGTATTTTTGATGGAAAAAAATTGATGAATTACGAAAAAGATGACGAATTTTGTGAATTTTTTTATCCCATGATGTAATAATTAAGCGATCGATGATTATGAAAAATAATGGAATTTTTGAAAATTCTTATTTCCGAATAATTTGAACAACCCAAAAAAATGTGTTTTGATCTCGAAAATGATCCTCTTTTTCAAAAGTATTTTGAATTTATAAAAAAAAAAAAATTGAAAAGTGTAGATTTCTGAAGGATGTTAATAATTTTTTTTTTCAAAATCTTCGAAATTATACATCAATTGCCCCAAATTACTAATCTCGCATCTTCATTTTTTGTTTCAGATTCACCAAGTCCTTCCACCAACGGTTACGTGAAACCAATACTGATCACGCATCTTCCCGGATTTCCATCCACTCCTTCCGTGATGGGAGCAGGCCTACACAGCAGTCCAAACACGCCGCATTCGATGTTTCATCCAAGCTCGCCTAGCGACGCAGCTTCCATGATCGGCGCCGACCAAACCCTTAATAGGTATTGAGGCAGCACTGCTTAATAATACGCGATTACCTTCGAATTCCAAAGCATACTTACCCTTATTTTTTAATCCTTGTGATTTGAATTTTTTTTATTCGCAATTTACTTAATTAAGCATGATTATTTTTTATGACAAAGTATTAATTACTTAAAGTGATTTTTTTTTCTACCTAAGAATTTATATATCGTTGCACGTTACTTTTATACCAAAATCGTCAATTAAAAATTAATTTTAAGGCTGATTAAACCCATTTTCGAGCTTCAGCGTGCTTTGATTCCGCTCTTAATTTTTTTTTCTAACTAATCGACAGACACAGCATTCCATTTATTCGAATGCTACGCGATAATGCTTTTTGCTGCATTTTTCCTCAGTCCTCATCACTTACTTTAATTATAAAATTTATTATAATTAAGCTTGTTATTCTAATAATTGGTTTGTTGTGTCTGTCTCTTTAGTTACGGCGAAATGAATGGTACTGAAAACTTCGACATTATGGACGATACACTGGAATTGTATAACAATTTGAATTACATGCAGTAATCTGCGGTTAGCCATCTCATTGACGGACGTATCTCGTATATTTTTATGATTTTTTTCGCTTTGGAGAAAATAATCCGCTTGAATATTTTATTTCTACCCGTTTGATTTTTCGCGAATATTTTCTAGTGTAATGGAGACGTTAGGCTCGAAAATGTGTCCATCACCAATCGTTTTAGTAATTTATACGAATTTTATTGTGTTTTTTGAAATCGTGACCTTGTTGGCTGGTCTGCTTCGGCAGATTTAGCCTTAGACGAGTTTACCCGCTCGAGCTTAATTTTATTGTGATGTTTGTATATTATTTCGCTTGATGTGTTGCAATTTTTTATATTTTTGTTTCTTTTTAATATTATTTTATAATTTATTTATAAAGCGTCGATCTCTGAAAAGAGCCTCGTGCTCGTTTAGTTTTACGTAATTGACATGCTGGATCCCCAATGGTCCAATCACCGGAAGCTAAATTCAGATCAAACGTGAATTTTGTTCGTGCATTTAATCGAATACCATCTTAGCATTTATTTTGTTTTTAATTCATATTTTATCGCTGTTATTTTAAAAGATGATTTTTAAATTGTCAGTGCTTCTTTTTTTTTTTCTGTAATTAATGCTATTTGGAGTGCACAAATACCAATTATTTCGTAATGTTGGTGCCTTAACATTTTTTTAATTATATGAATCGTTATTTTTTTGGTGATTTACTTTTTCACCAATTTTGTATAGAATTTTTTTTCCTAGGTTTAAGTAGATTCGTTTTTTTTTGTGGTTTTTGTTACTGGTCGAGATAGAAAATGGGTGTGGAGGAAAGAGTACGTGTGGAATTCGATATGACGGGTAACGAAGGTCGAAACCCTTCGAGGTGCACAATTCTGCAAAATAATCAGGGTATACCATCCACGCTTCTTACGAATCTTATTTGTAAGATGATTTTTTACTTGTTTTAAAATTCTGAACGTAAATTTTATCTACTTAATTTCTAACATGTACCTTTAAAGTTTTTTTGAGAAATAAATTCATGTTCTTGATACGTTCGTGTGAGTTTTTTGTGTTCATTATTCTATAATTTTTTTTGGTCGTTAAGGGACCTCGATTCTATTTCGATGGAATTTTTGGTCCCGAATAGCTTAAAATTTGATATTACCGAGACTAATTTCAATGAGCCATATTGAAAAGTGGTCAAAATATCTACGATTGGCCAAAAATTAAGTGTACAATACGTAAATGAACTATTTTTCTCAATTGAGCCATTTTTAAAGCGAAATCACCAACGTAGAAGTCGATTATGTGAGCTCTGAATTTGAAATCAACGATCTGGATTTTATTCGACTCCTATTTTGAATATTAACAGCCGGAGATGTACAGTGGCGCATTCAGTGGGAGGTAATAGAGCAATAGCCCTCCCTTAACCTCGAAAAGAAGTTTTCATATCACAAAACTACAAAAAAACGTATTTTTTGCCCTTCAACGATGATTTTTTAAACAATTTCCGTCTTTTCGCTGAGGAAATATTTTCTTCGTCATTCTAATTTTTTTTTGAGTGCACGTAAATAAATATTTTAGATTCAAATTAGTCTTTGATAAAATTCTGCCTTTGAGAATCAGTGCTATTTCATTAAAAAGTGGTGATTTTTTTTTTTCAATTTTAGTGAGTATTTCCCAAGTTTGCCTAAAAGATGGTGAAAATCAGCCTTTCTATTTATCCAAAATGAATCAAAAATTGTTATCATGTTACCTCACACACTGGATCTTCGTCCCATCTCTCTATCAAAACTATCGCCACTTGGTCCCTGATTCCTCTCGGCATCCAAATCTACCAGATACCTACGAGCATTAGAAATCTAAAATTTGAACCCGCACTGCGAGAAAAACATTCGACATTGTTGCGATTTTCAAGAATGAAATCAATCGATAGTAAAAAATATCTCATTAAAAACTAAAAAGCGATAATTTTTCGTAGATCCATTCACACTACATTAACGTTCCATATCAATCTTTTTTTGAAATTCATTATTTATACGCAATCGCATTATATTGCCCTTCCACTAAATCGTAACATTGCGTTAAAAAGGCGGATAAATTGCTGAGCGTTTGCACGTAAAGAAGAAAAAATTCTGTATTTTTCTAGAACCGCGGTGCTTCTGTTTGTTATTGTGTTTTCTGAAAAGTGGTATCCATTTGAGTAAGTACAGATTAATGAAATGATTTTTCTCGAAACCCATATGCATAATATAGGTAGGTACAATTAATTAATTAACATTTTTGAAAATTTGAAACGGTATGTTATTTTTTTATGCAAAATTATTCATCTTTTCATATCAACTTGTAAAATTTGAATTCCGTCTGCATGAATCTTCCAATAAGGATTTTTTTTTCTTCAATTTTTTTAAAAATTAATTTATAGGCAACATCAAAACTGATGGCAATTATGGATAGGCGATGAAATGGTTGGCGATTGATTGATTGATTGATTGATTGATAATAAGAATTGATGTTGAATGAGATCAGAGATAGGTCGATTCATCAATTTCAAAGAATCGAACTCCCGAAATGCGATTGTTTTCTGAAAAGAATCAAGATTTAAAATCGGATTCTGTCGCGATTCTTTCGCGACAGAATAAAAAAATGCCTCTTTTGGGAATTTCATATCCAATTTTTTCAAAGCTTCGCTCGGACATGGATAAAATCGCAATTGGGTATATAAATAAACTATGCTAGGTAAAAGGACTAAAAAAGGCTCCTCTCCCCCCAAATCCTCTTGATTTTCCAAGTTTTTTTAATCCATTTTGCGTCAATTCCAAAAAATCTACCGACGCTGCTGCTGATTTTGATTTTGAATTGGTATTTCATTTTTCGTACTTATCGATTCTGATCTTGAAATGGTTCTGTTTTTTCTTGGAAAATAATAAATTTAAAATTGGAAAATTTTGACACACTGAAACGAAAAACAATATTTTCGATTTTCAAAAACATATCCCCTGCAAAAGTTATTGGCTGATGAGACTTGAAGAATAAAAAAAATATATTCAAAATTGATTCATATCTTTCGATCGCGCATTGGCGTTAAAGTTTTCAAAAATTAGCAAAAATTAAAAATTTTAAAAATTTTGAAAAAATTGAAAATTGATTAGAATTAATTTTAAAGCTTATTTAGTGACCACATAGATCGAAAAACTTTTTTTTTTTGAAAAAATCAACGTTTTATAAATTTTTTTTGATTTTTCTTCATGTAAAGAAATAGCAGAAATTTAAAAAAGGTGTAAGGAGCATGATTTTTTTCCAAAAAATTCTGCTCTTTGGTTTGAATAGTCACTATAGATAAGCTCTAAAATCAATTTAAATGAATTTCAAATTTTTTCAAAAATTTTTCAACATTTTTGAAAATAATATTGTATTTTTGCCAATTTTGGTTGCCAATTTTTGAAAATTGTAATGCTAATGCGCGATCGGAAGATATGAATTGATTTTGAATTTTTTTTTTATTCTTCGAGTCTCATCAGCCAACAACTTTTGCGAGGGTATGTTTTTGAAAATCAAAAAAATTGTTTTTTCGGCCCACCCTACTGTATAACTGTATAACTATACATATTAAAATACGCTGTCTTTGTTGAATTCGATAGAGCATGGAGTTGAATGAACAATATTACTCAACGGTGAATGAATACTCCTCTGAAGAATCAGTCAACACAGTCCTCAGTGAAATAACGCATGCCGTTAAAGAATTGCTCGAGATAAAGAAATCGGTTTTACTCTGTACGTAGGTTACATTAGACTGTTGAAACTATATGGTGCTTTTATGTACCTATCTGTACTTACATTACCTATCCATGAAATCTCATTTCAACAATTTTTGTATTCAGGTAAAAGTATGATGAAACCAGGAAATCAATACAGCGTAAACGTGAATTCTCTATGGAGTGATAGTGTAAGTTTGCGTGGTGCAACGAAGTGTGAATAACAGAATACCTAATATTTATGTACTTGATGAGTAATGACACCCTGTTCTTCACAGGTTAAAGAACTATCACGCTGGGTATGCTTGATCGTCCAAAAATTCGAAATCTTGATGAAATACTGTTCAGACACAATTTCCCTCTTGGTTCCCTTACTGAAAGAAGATCTCGATTTATGGAGACGGGAACAAGAATCAGCTGCTATGGGTTACACTCGATTGGATCCTGGATATTTGAATTCACTGCAAAAAAAGTGAGTTTGAAATACGTTGAAAGTAGGTATCTTTTGTAAAATTTTTCTTCCGAAAATAATCGAATGCACATTTTTTTAAGTAAACCCCTTTGCCTAAAATTTGAAATTTCCAACTGATTAATAATATCTCGTGAACGTACTTAATATTTGTATGTAACACAGATATGAAAATCAAATTAAAATGATACGTAAAATTTTGGAAATTGGAAATCAGGCATACTATTCGCTGTCCGACGTGAGGAATAGTTGCGATCCTGCAGGATATACGGAGCAGTTCAATAGCTTGGAAAATTCATCAACACAATTATACGAATCCTTGATTTCATTGGTTAATGCGTAAGTTTGTTGTTATCGATGTTATGCTTGTACGTAGGTCAAGGTACTGTTCAACGAAATAATCTAACCCTTGCATCAAGATATATAATATAGACTTGTTTTTCGAGTCCGAATACCCATATCTGGGGGAGCTGGAGGTGCTCAAATATGGCCAATTTTGGCGATTTTCAGTGTTTTCCGCAAGTTTTTCAGCTATTCAAGTCTCTAAACGGAATTCGGAGGCTTTTAAAGCTAAAAAAAATTCCAGCTGGGATAACTACAGGGTGTTGAATTGAAACCCAGACGCAAAAAGGAAAAATACCGTTCCCCCTCTCGCATTCTATTTACGTTTTGTTAGTAATTGTGAAAAAAGGAACAATTGATTGAAAAACGCCCTACTACAGTCCTGTTTTTCTAATATAAAATTTTTTAGACTACTTTTCAAATCTAAATTTCTACAAAAATTACAATGAGAGAAATTTTTCGCTGTTGTGTGTCTGGGTTTCAATTCAATACCCTGTATAGACCTCCACTAATGAATCTAGGCATATTTGAGTACTCTTAGACCCCTCAGTGAGAATCTGGAGGGCCTTAAAATTCGCAAGTTGATGGAGATTTTGCAGATTTTTCATTTACCTACTTCCATTATTATGGCATATTTTTCAATACTTGAAATTGTTGAAAAATGCACACACAGCGCTACGTTAGGTACCTATGGAATAAAGTGGAGATGTGCTTGAGCCCTTTTTGCCTCCCTCCCCCAAGGAGTTTGGTTGCAATTTTCATCGATTTGTTCATTTTCTTCCAAATGTCATATTTTTACCACACTTTTTAATCTGCAAAATAATTATTTTTCAAGGAAATGCGATCAGTGACGTACCGAAGGTATCTTCCATCACGCTTTTCTCCCGCTATGAGGAAAAATTTCGTTCGGAACTGGAAGAAAAAACAATTTTTGCTCCCTCGCTGTGAAATATACTATTAACCCATTTAGAAATCCAAATACGCGGGGAAAAAAATCGTAAACCATGAAATGACATATGAAGTCGAATTTTTCTACAAGGGTCACAAAGAATGATCAATTTTTGGGAAAATGAAATATTTCGCAAAAAAAAAAAAAGGTGTTAGATACATGCATGATTTAGAAAAAAGAGAAGCTTATAGCGTTGAGACAACTCGTCGTTCGTCCAAGCTACCTAATTAAAAAAAAGAAGTCTAATTACGCGTTTACCTACACAAATCTACATTATAAAAAAAATACTTCATGCCAGTAACGACTGCCTTATTACAGAATATACCTCGTGATCGTAAAATTATGTAGGTACCAATTACGATAAGATGCATACTCAATGCGAATATAAATTTAATAAGTAATCAATTTTATCAAATCAGTTCATTGAAAAAGTGATTACCTACGAATTTGGCAAAATGAACCGATCTTTGAACTATTGATTTGCTTAAATTATTTATTAGGAATGAATATACTTATCTGTCGGTGAGCAAAACCTTTATTCCTAAATTTCGATAAAATTATACATTTTCTAATCGGTCAAAAATTATGACTGTATCAGCTTTGATTTATTTTTGAAAGAATGGGACGAAGTAATTTTCCATGGATTGAGAATCCGAAGAATCCGAGATTTAGAGAACTTTTCATTTCCTTTTTGGGGAGGGGAGGGATTTTGGAAAGGATTGGTTCCTTTTTTTTCGCGATGTATTCTAGAAGTAAAGAATTTTGATTACTGATTCGTCGTAGGTTAATTACCTAAACGTAAATTTCTCATTATTGTCGAAAAAGAATTAAAACTAACCACTCCTCGCATGCAGCGCGTACGGTAACGGTGCATTTCGCACCACAATCTCGTGAGAAATACGATGTTCACGGGCCTACATTTAGTAAATGAATTAAAAATACTTTCTCGACGGGTTCAAAATTTTTATTGGAATATTTTCCTACTCGAAATTTTTATCTAGGTACAATTGACAAAAAACTACGAAAAAAAACGAAAAAATTCATTTTAAAAAACACATTTTGGCCCCTTTCTACGAAAACATTTGCTCCAGGGGCCTGAAATTTTTTCAGCGGATTCAAAGTGAAATAAGGTATTGGTGTCATGAAATCAAACAGTGGTACAAAGCTTGAGCGTTAAAAGGGGAGAAAAACTATCAAAATTTCGGACTCGATTTTTGAAAAAGTTTCAAAATCGGTTTATTCAGACACGAAACAGACAGATTTTTTGTGGGGGAGGGAGGTTAGAAAGCACAAATTTGTCAATCAAACAAAAATTTTATTCATTTTATTGATATCTTGAAAAATTATAATTCAATTTCTAAGAATTTCGTATCTAGTTTCAATGTGAGTGTAAAAATTTTGAAACCCCTGAAATCCAAAAAAATTTTACTTTGAAGCTATTGATAGAGAAATACGATGAGGCCAAGCGCAGTGACGCCGAAGTTGAAAAAAAAAGTAGTTGAAGTTCTCTCTGAAAGGAAATGTTGATAACATGGATATGTTCTTTCCTCCCATCTTGACTTCTGATATTAAGTTAATTACAAAAATATTACAATTATTTGTTTTTAAAATTTGAAAAACGGCTTCTAATTCTCTGATATTTTTCCTGACTTTCTGATATCAAGTTAATTTCGAAAATAGATAAATTATTTGTTTTTAAAAGTCAACTTCTGAATTTATGATATTTTTCCTGTCATTCTGACTTTCTGATATTAATTTAAATTTTTAAAATAGCGTCGAATAAAAACATCAATCTATGACTTTCTGACTTCCTGACATGAGGTTGATTTCAGAAATATAGAAAATTATTTTTGAAAGTCAGCATCTTACAAAATAGGAATGTCGCAAAATAGCGCCCTAAAAAATTTGAAATGACCTCCTCACCCCAGAGGAAAAAACATATCCATAATTCTTAAGCACAGGTAAAGGTATTTAGGGAGAAAAAATGAAATGAAAATAGTTGAAATAATTTTAAAGAAAAAACGAAAAAAATTACGGGATTTTTTTTTGATATCAGTGTTGAATAGCGGATAACTTTTGAAGGAGAACTTTTTCTCCCAAATTATTGAAAGATGACACAAACATTTTATGATTGTTTAATGAATTTTTTCATTTTTTTATTTTCTAATAAACCTTTGAAAATGTCTAATAAAAAATTGTGGTTCATTAAAGAATTGATGGCTTCGGTTTTTCAAATTTTAGGACCTTTTTAATAATTTCTAACCATAGAACACTGAAAAAATTTATAAATTGAGAAATTTTTCACAACTTATGACTACTCTCTCATTTATAAATCTGTGAAATTTAATTAAAATTGCTGGAAAACAGTCAGAATTGTAGTGCAGTCACAAATCAGTAAAATAGGTACCTATCTGAAATTTGCTAAAAAATCAGCGAAAATTTGCAAAAATCAAAGAATTTTTCTGATTTTTTCATGTGCTGCAATTCTTTTTTAGGGTCACATTTTCCAATTTTTCTCATCCTAGACGAATTTTCGTCAACTTTTCCCGCTAGCATGGTGCCAGGGAGGGGGTCGTCTCCCTATTCGCTGCTGTAGAAAACTATTTTTCGGGTATAGCGAGCTGTTTCTGAGTATAGCATCTTGCTACAGTGCTATCCAAAGGCCGTCACCCTGATCAGCAAAATTCTTTGAAATTCAACGGATTTTCACTAATTTTTCGAATAATTTTACTGATTTTTCAAAAAAATTACCGTGAAAAAAACGCTAGAAAATCGGCGAAAATTCACTGAAAAATCGGAAAACATTTGAAATTTTCTGAAAAACTGGTGTAATTTTTTGAAAAAAGCAGTGAATTTTTTTGAAAAAAATCAGTGAAATTTTTTGAAAGAAATCAGTGAATTATTTTGAAAAAATCAGTGAATTTTTTTGAAAAAATTAGTGAATTTTTTTGAAAAAAATCAGCGAATTTTTTGAAAAAAATCAGTGAATTTTTTGAAAAAAAATCAGTGAATTTTTTGAAAAAAAATCAGTGAATTTTTTGAAAAAAAATCAGTGAATTTTTTTTTGAAAAAATCGATGGAGTTTTTTTAAAAAAATCGGTGAATTTTTTTTGAAAAATCAGTAAAAAAAATCCGCTGAAAATCAAAGATTTTGGATGATCATTTCCTGTGCTGAAATTCTGGCCTTTTTTTAGCGACATTTCACTGAATTAAAATGAAAGGGTATAGGAAATTTATGAACAATCGAAAATACACTCATGTCATTTGATTTCGTTCAATAATTCTATATTACCAATTTTTGTATTTATTGATTTTTTTTCTATATACTTAAATCAAAAGTTAAGGAGACTTGACAGGTATTTATAACGTCCTACTGGTTCGTGTACAACAATTTGCCTACCATTCTGATTCAAGAGGCAAAAAAATTGTATTTACATCGGTCAAGATTTTTTCAAGAACGTTAGTCCCTTCAAATGAAAAAGTAGGCAATTTGTTAGATAGCAGAGATGAACGGTATGCCATACGTGTATACGCAGGTACTTCCGGATTTAATATCACAATTAACTTTCGGGATGGAGTCGATGGAATGTTGAAAACACGAATGAGAATCTAAAAAAAAATTGCTAAATTATATGGGAATAACTTACACGTAATTTATATCGGTACCTATACATATATGTCCTTCAATTCAACTAATTTTTTTCGCAGGACCTTTGTGATAAAAATTCAACCACCCCGGATAATTGAAACAAAAACAAAATATTCAGCTGAAATATGTTCATTAATTGGATGTTTGCTTCAGAGTATTGATCCTCCAAAAAACTCACAACAGGTAGGTAGTCTAAGTACTTACTGCTTACCAGTTACATACATTTTTTTTCTCCAAATTTAATTACGCTCGAGATAAATCCATCTACCAAATTCTTCATTTATTTGGCAATTTTTTTTCAGCCATCGAAAAATAAAATCAGGCCGGTAGATATACACGCAATAATCATCAACGAGGAACAAGCAAATTTATGGTTACACCGCGAGATAGACCCGAATACAACTTGCGGTGATTTAACATTAGATGAGGGAGAGAAAATGAATTACGATGACAAAACGGGAGAATTTAGTGCTAAATTGACGTAAGTGGAAATTTTTTTACAAGTTCTCATGTACTTACACTGAAAAAAAAAATGAAATTTCCCCCTTCTCTGCTAAAAAAATGAAAAAATAAGTTGATCGTAATTTCTACCTTTTTAACGTACGAGACATTTATTATACCTACTTATTGAAAAAAAAACCTCGTTCATTCAAAACTGAATTTTCAAAATTCGAGTCCTTTGATCGTAAAAAGAAGGTTTATTGAATTAATTTGAGCTACTGAATACGAATAGGTTGCAATTTTTTTTCTTATGCCAATTTCTTAGGCAAAAAAGTGAGATAATCAATTTTGAGCTTATGCAGTACTTAATTAGGACTCGAAATGGCAAAAATCACAAAAAAGCGATGAAATGAAGCGAAAATCAGACAAGTGGTGTATAAATACGTATTTTGGGATATTATTACCCGAAAAAAATTTCCGGCCGAAAATAACCATTTTTATGTATGAAAAACATTCCGAAAAAATGGTTTTTTGCTTTTTTCAAGGTCTTCCACCCCCTAAAAAAATTCTGAAAAAATATTACGTTGTAGATAGGGAATAGATACATGAAATATAGGTATTATTTTCAAAATTGCACCTCTGAAACATCAAGTAGAAAACTCGATTTCAAGTTTTAAAATGCGATTTTGGGCTAGAAAAAAATCGTCAAATTTTTTTTCAAATCACCCACTAAACCCCTCAGTATAGGGTACAACTCACGTAAATTTGAAAAAATTTGATTGAAAATTCTCGGAGATAGAAATTTTTAACGGAAAGGCTGAAAAAAGTAACGTTTCGCCCCATAACTCGGGCTAGGGGAGGGGTAGGGGGCCAAAAATTTTACTAGGTGGTTTTCAGACCCTAAGAACCAAATTCCGTGGGTAATTTTCAAATTTCAGCTCGGCGGCAGATTCACCTATCTTAACCGCCGGTACCCTTTATTATTTTGTTTTTCAGTGCACGAAATATAGGTAACAATTTTTTTGTTCATAATTACAGCACTTTGACATTGAATGATCATCAAAGAAGTGGAAAGAATGATTCCGATGGTGTGGATGGTGAAAAATTCCACATAGTGTTTCGAGCAAATTTTACTCTCATTGGCAAGGTAAATATCATCGCGGTAGCCATGTCGTTGCCCATAGCCGTGATAGTGAATAGCAATCAAGAAGCACGTGCTAAGGGTTATATCGTGTGGGATTACGGTTACTCCCACCTTATTCGTTCACCTTCTAAGACCTTTGACGCCATAAAATGGTCAGATATTGAGGTTATTTTAAATAAGGAAGCCTCAGTCATCGGTGTATCCTTATGTGAGAAACAATTGAAACATCTGTCCCAAAGATTGATCGAGTTAGTAAGCCTGTTTTAATTATCGATATAGGTAATTAGTTTTTATTCTAGAGTATCTACTTGACTCATTTTTTTAATTTTCGTAGATGGAATTTTATGGATTATAATTCAAAGGAATTAACCATGTCTAAATTCTGTGAAGATTATTTACCCAATACAAATCTTACATTATACGAATGGATCTATCACATCTTCATTTTGATCAAAGAGAAGTTGAAAGATTTGCATGCAGATGAGTAGGTTTATTTCTCATGTAGTAGTACAACTTAGTGGTTGTGTTAGCAGAGATTTCAATGTAGAGAGGGTCACAAATTCTGCTTTTTTTCCCTTGTTCATTCATGAGAAAATCTTGGCTACTCGTCTAGGCCGATAATTCGCATAATTTTTTCAGAATTTTCCTCAAGTTTAGGTGGGTAAGGAATTCCCATGCAAAAAAAATCAAGATTCGTATTACTCTAGTAGTACTGTATTACTACTATTGTAAAACTATGTAATACTCTTTCAGTACTATAATCCTTATTAGTACTGAAGTTATACTGGCACAGTATTTTATTTTAGATACAGTACTCAGGTTATACTAGCACAATACTTTCGCAGTGCTGGAGTACCTACATCTGTAAATTTCAAATTAGATACAGTACAGTCCAGTGCACAATAGTGATGAAGTACTGAAGGAGTAGCACTGCAATACTACTACAGTAATACTAGTGTGCTCTTAATAATGTGGCGAGATACAAAGTATCATTTTTGTTACCGCCATCCTCCCTTCACCAAACACATGTAAAAAAACACATCAGATGGAGTTTTTTAAAGCTTTTAAACGTGAAAAAAGTCATTTTTTGGGGGGGAGGGGCGCATTAAAACTCCAACTTTTTGCGGCAGAGCAAAAATCGCTCCTTTCTTCTGGCCCCTTCCCCTAAAATCTGCCTAATATTTGAAGTCTCGATACTCACTTGCCCCCCTCCCCCAACAAAAAATTCTGACGAAACTTGTGTAGTACAATTGAAAAATTCATTTAAAATAAACAATACTCATAGTCCAAATTTAGAAAAAATTTTAAGAGCAGTTTCCGAAACAGAATTCGATGAAAAAAAAATTGTATCTTTTATTTTGAATTATTTTAAAGAGACGTAACACTTTTTTTTGGTTCTTAAATCAAAGCCATCAAATGTTTTCCAGCGCAGTGTTTGTTTAAAAAAAACTCGAAAACTGTAAAGATCAGCGATTTAGAAACATAGGAAAATTTTCAATTTTAATTTTTGAGAACTGAAGGAAAAATTAAATGGTCAAACCTGCCTTGTTGACCCTCATTCCACATTTTGAGATTCGCGTAACATTTTCCGAACCTAATTTTTAGTCTTGAAAACGTTTTGAACATAATACTCATATTTGGCTTTCCTGTAAAATATCATTCCTGAACTAAACCCCAAAATTTAGATTTTCATCTAATTCTCATTTTAAAATTTTCAAAATTGTATATCACTGGAAAAAATTACAAAATTCCAACGCTTCAAGGTCTCATATATACCTACCCATACCTCTTCTTTCATAAACGAAGATCAAGAATCAGATTCTTTATCAAGTACACGACACACCTTTGAAAACATGAATTTCGACATACATATTGTGAAGATACCCCAAAAAATTACAAAATTGAAGTTTTTTCCCAAGGTCTCACCACCATCTCTTATTGCCTTCTTATGCCAATATTTAATTCTGAAGGGAAAACTATGCTGAATTTGTATTCTGCACCCTTGAAAAAATAATTTAAGGAATATCAGATATCACTCAGAAAAAATGTTTATTCCCATTTTTACAGATTTCATAAACTTTTTTTTAGTTGAGAATTTTAAGGCTCTAGTCCTCAAGGGGAGGTAGGTATAGAAATTCGCTGAATGCTCCCTAAAATTTTATATTATTAATACATACAAAAAAAAGAAAGAAATTCTTCGATTCAATCAAAATTGAAGAAAAAAATTTTCCGATTTCGTACACTCAAATGTCTTGAATATCATTTTTAGTGGCCAAGTATCCACCCGACATGGTGGCGTGCTCCTGTAAACCTAGATCTGAAGTAAGTTAAACTAATAGAGAACCCTACCTGCCTTTACCTACATACTGGAACCATTTCAAACACAAAACGCAGCAGGTTATTCATGGTGGTGAAGAAATCCTTGCAAACCCATTCATAATTTTTGTAATGGCGACTAATCGTTTTTTTTTTTTTTTTGAATTTATATTACTTGATAGTAGTACTGAAGTAGTACTTTCAAGTAGTACTGAAGTAGTACTTTCAAGTAGTACTGAAAGTAGTACTAGCGGCAAAAATAGTAGTACTATAGTACATCAATTTTCAGTAGTACTATAGTAGTCCGATTTTTTTGCATGGGTTTTTTGGAAAAAATTTAAAAAATTCAAATCCTGAGTCAATGAAAATTGTTGGAAGAAGACTTGGAATTTCCGGAATGTTTTGGATACCCCCCCCCCCCCTCATCTTCACTCTATCATGTCTGTATTCGTTGGGAAAATTCTTTCCCTATTTTCAATTTTTTCAAGAAAATTTTGTTAGTCTTCTGATTTGAACTAAGTGTTTTAAAAAACAATACGGATAAAAAAGAGCAGGTATGAGAATTTCGCAGCTTTACAATTGTGTTCATAAAGTATCATTTTTTCGGCGCACATCGCAGATTATTACGCCACGCGTTCGTTTCAAAAGTACGAGCTGAAAAGAAGTTACTTAAATCTCCTCCAGGGACATTTCTATTGCGTTTCTCCGATACCACGCCAGGAGGTATTAGCATAGCTAAAGTCGAGACAGGTATGCGTTATTATTTTTACATTTTTCATAACATTTTAATTTTTAGAACGGTATTGCGACCTTTTCTTCAGAGGTTTTGAAAAAAGCAGATTATATTTGTGTACGGTGCAGGGAAAAGGTATCTGAAGTCGGATTTTTCAAAAATGTGTTTTTTTGGCCTTAATGATCGGGAAGACAAAAAGGAACATGAACCAGGGATCCCGTAGCGGAGCCGGAGGGAGGAGGGCCCCATCCGGACGATTTTTTCGGAGCCGAAGCTGGAGCCGGAGGGACTTTTGTAAAAATCTCAGAGCCGGAGTCGGAGCCGGAGGGACCACGTTGAAACTGCTCCGGCTCCTCGCTCCGGAGGTCCCTCCTCTGATTTTTAATTTTACTAGGAATTTTTCAATTTTTCTTCCCTAAAAATTATCAAAATTGTCCGTTATTATTTTGCTTACGACAATAGTTAAAAATGACCTGTTTTTTGTTTTTCAAAAAGTAATGGTACTTTTAATTTCATGATAATTCTACAAAAATTTTGATTTTTCATCGTCGGAGGGCTCTCCGGAGCCTTTTTAACCTTGCCGGAGTCGGAGCCGGAGGCACTTGGAAAAAATTTTCGGAGCCGGAGCTGGAGCCGAAACTGCCGAAAGCATTTTTTTCTAAATTTTTGGAGCCGTAGCCGGAGCCGGAGGGACCAGACCCCTCGCTCCGGGATCCCTGACATGAACATCCTAGGCCAATTTTTCGGTAAAACGAAAGTTAAAAATGCAAAAAAAAAAATTGAATCGCGGATTTTTCATATTTTAGCTCTAGCGCAAAATGATGTTTTCCGAATTTTATTACCTTCTCCTTGCACGGTACACCTTTTTTAAATTGAAGATGTACAAATGAAAAATTTTTGTTTGTGCAGATACAAAATCAGGGAAGAACGTGGTCATTATGCGGAAGCCCAATGATTACAAAACTTTATCCGAACCATTGGCCAATAATGTATTAAAATTGAAAAGTTTACAATATTTATATCCAAATATTTCAAAAGAAAAAGCTTTTTTAAAACATTACAGAATATTTAGAAGTAAGTGAATTTCGACCTGTTTGTGATTTTTTATTACTAGTACAATTATCACCTCGCTCGCTCGTGGAAAATTTTAAATGGTGTGAGAAAAAGGATGATGTAGAAGTAGATCAAATCCAATTCATCATTTCTAGACACTTAAATTTGACTGATCAGCTGAATTTATAAAGTTGCATCCGTCTGAATTTTATTCAACTGAGATAAAAACTGTAGTGGAGGGGGGCATAGGTGGAGATGGAACATGATTGGGGGGGAGGAGATATTGAGCCCCAGTTAAAAATGAATGAAACAATACAAAAATGATTACTTTCGACTCCCCCCCCCCCACAACTAAAAAAGTTTCATTATTATGTCATTCTTTTTTTTGAATCTATTTTTGGAAATAAACTTGAACAAAAATCTGGAGGCATGAAAGTGAAAAATTTGCCAACTAGGATTATTAAAAAAGATTTTCAGGTGGAAAATAATCCTATTTTTAATAGTTTTTTGAAGGAAAAATTCTATTATTTTTGTGTGAAAATTTTATCTTTTTCGAAATTATTCTACTCAATTTTGTGGAGTTTTTTTCGTTTTTTTGAGCAAAAATTAAAAAATCTGTGTTTTTTTTTCATTTTGTACGTTTTCGTTCTAGTTTGCGATTCAATTTTTTGATAATTTGGAAAATTTTCCCGAAAAGCTGTGAACAGACACCTAACAAAATTTTTTTGAGTAAAACATACATACACACGAAAATTATTTGGGGGGCTAATTCAACATTTGGAGAAGGCTTTACCCCCCATGCACCCCTATCTCCGCCTAAGAGTGGGAGGGGGGCATCTTGAATTTTGACAAAAATCGATCGGGTTTTCAGGTTACTTTTATAACGTTATTTCTTATTTTCAGATCCACAAGATGATTATGTTTTAGAAGATACATTTTCTAAATAACCTTCCAATTCTCCTTTTCGTCGTAGTTTAGATGTGCAGTCGTCAAGAAATCCCATTCCAACACACCACGTTTATCGAAAGATCATAGGCAGGTACTTGATGGCATATGTGTTCCAATACTAGGTTTAGTGTTTTATACTTTTTTTCTTGATATTTTGAAAGGGAGTAGGATTATCTGTACCTCGAAAATTTTGTCTGAACCTCGAATCGTAAAAATGTTATCCCCCTAACGCTCCATTTTCCCTTGTCCAATCACATTTAAAATTACACAGCTACATTTTTTTAATTAAAAAATTTTCGAAAAATTAATAAAATTGAAATTATTGAGAATACCAAATTGAAAACATTTTTTAAAAATCCATTTTAGAATATCGAAAGATATAAGTTCATAAAATGAGGAATTTTCAAAAATTGCGAAGTATGGAAAAAATACCAACGTTATCTACCGTTTTCCCTTCAAATTCGAATTTGATCTCTCGCTCGGAAATGTCTGAAAATTTTAATTTCGGCTGCTTTCCTAGTGACAAAAATAATTTTTTTTTTCAAATTTGTGGCATTGCTTTTTTTTCTTATACCTACATGCAATAATTTATTTTTCGTTACTAGGGAGTAAAACGCTACTTTACTCCCTCTCGCGAATTGCTCGAGTGCTTAAATTCGCGTTTTTCTCCCTCTATAACGAAAAATATCGTATGCAACTCGGGAGTATAATGATTTTCGACAATTTTGATTCATTTCCCTCGCTTCGCTCGGGCAATAAACCTCAAAATTCGTGAAAAAATCATTTTACTCCCTTGTCGCATAATATACTATTATTTTTTCTATTTCTAGGTTCGATGATGACAATGCACCAATTTTCCAAATATTGTGAAAAACTTGGAGAATACGGTGTCATTATTTTATTTTGTAAAAAAAAAAGATGAATACCTACACCCAGAAATTATAGAAATGAGGAACTAAATTGGAGAAGAAATGAAGGAGGGGACCAATATTCATTTTAAAAATAGGGGACAGGTTTCAGCAAAATAAAATTGAAAAAATTAGAGATAATATTTGGAACAAAAAAAACACAATGTACTTTTCAAGCCTAATACTTTTTTAAATCAGTGATTTCTCAACCAAAAATCACCTACGTACTGATTTTACCTGAAACAAAAAGAGTTGATTGAAAAATTTTTTGATTTGATGATTATTCGAAAGACCAATGAAAAATCACTGATTTTAAGTAAAATTGATTTTACTGATCTAAAGAATAAGGTGTGGATTATACAAAATTTGGCTGATTCAGAGTCAGAGTATAATCTGTTTATTCAAGAAATAGGCCGATGGACTAAAATACCACCTGAGTAGCGAGCGCAAAAATATATTGAAAAATTGTACTTAAAAATAAAAAAATGTACATTTTTTGACCTTTACATGGAGCGTGCTCGAACCTTCTGAACTTTACCTCTGGGTATGTTTATGAAAAAATGATTTTCCGACATGTACAATGTGATTAATGATTATGTGTACCGTAAGCTTTCATGGGGATGGGAAAGGGGGGAAGGTCAATAACTCAATATCACAAATTGTAGGTCTAGCAATGTAGTTTTCAGATATGAAGGTTCGAAGAAAAGTAGCCAACCCCTTTCAAAATACCTAATGTTTTGTATTTTGGATAAGAGGGGGAATTGAAATTCAGAGACATATTAAAAGAGCCAAAATTCGAAATTTGGAAGTAAAATTTCGTAGTCTGATATATTTTGGGTCGTTGATTTCGAATTTGATTTTTAATTTAAAAATTTTTGTCGTCACTTTTTAGAGCATTTCAACTTTATTTCATTTTTTATTTTTAGTATGGTTTATTTTACCGACTTTTCCATTAATTTTATTTCTATTATTAGTGCTTACTTACAGTTGCTAGGTAATTTTTTTTATGTTTACCAACTTTTTCAATTACTTTTGTCAGTTTTGTCTTAGTTTATTTTACCGATCATCATTTTATTTTTTTCAACTTGAATTTTTATTATTACAGATTGGCTTATTTTTCTGTGTTTTTTTTTTGTAAAAAAAAAATCGTTTAAAGAGCACTTACTAAATTGAATTTTATTTCTTATTATATTTTCAAAAATTCTGAATTCCTTTTAAATGGACGAGACATCGAGGAAAATTGATGGATTAATAATTAGATACTTACCTAATAAGTTTTTGAAAATTAAAATTCTTCCTCCCTATGTGATCGTACAAAAAAATGTTTCAGACAAAAATTGTAGGAAATTAAGTGTAGAATAAAAAATTACTGAGCTATTTTCGCTGCAATTGGGCCCACGAAAGGGAGGGGGGTCAAAATTCAAAAAATTTCAACATTTCAAGATGGGTGTTGAAATATAGGTTTTCGATAAGTCAATTCCAAAATTTTCAATCATTCTTGTGTGGGACCCAAATTGAGCCCTCAAGGAAGCATAAGAAAATTTTTCAAAATTTCAAAATGGATGTTAAACTTTAGATTACTGAATACGCTGATTACTAAAAATCCAGCTGCAATTAACTGCAAAAAAATTTTAGTGTAAATAAAAGAGCATAATATAATATATTTAAAAATAATTCAGGGTAATTTTCACTTCATGTAACATTATGCAATAGTAATCAGCGTATTCAATAGCTGTCGGTCTCGGGGAATTTTGTATATATTATTTAATCGCCATGGTAATGATTAGCGTCATAACATCTCATCATCCAATCTTAATCAATGGCCAAGTCCAAAACTGCCCTCTACTAAATCATGCCATTGAGATAAATAGGCAGATCAATCGCCAATCGAGATCAGTTCAACAATCGCGTTTGCACGTAAAAGACGAAACTACTCTGTATTTTTCGTGAATTGTTGCTTGAGTAAGTCTAAGTACAGATTAATGATTTTGTCTTTTACTTATATAAATGTGAAGCGTTTGGCAATACCAGATCTAAAGTTGGAGTTTTTCGATCTTTCGCTAAAAGTGTTGAAAAGCCATTTTTTTAAACTTGAAAATTGGATTTTTCGACGAATTTCGTAGTTAAATTTTTCTGTCAGGTGTAAAATAACAAAAAAATATCTCTCTTTTTCTGAATAGAAGAAAAAAATTGAAATCGATATTTTCTACTTTAGGTCTGAATCGCTGGACGTATTGCAAATTAATTAACATTTTTTTAAATGGTAAGTATATGTTTTTTTTTAATGCAAAATTATTTGCCTTTTAATATCATATCGGAATTTTCTTCCAATTTTTTCAATTTTTTAAAAATTAATTCAAGTGACATCATCTTTAATGGAAATTTTGGATGGGTGATGAAATAGGTGGCGATTGATTGATGATAGGGGATTGGGAGTACCCGATCGTGTGATGTTGAAGAAGGTACGAAAGATGAATTGATTATCGTTTGATCGACTCTATTCCCATAGACATTCTTCACTCGCTACGAGTCATAACACAGTTTGAAACTAATTTTTTTTTTTGAAAGAATGATAATTTGTTAACCAGTTTTATTGAAAATAAAATACAAAAATTCGTGATTTTTAGAGCTAAGTATACCTTTTTTGACTTAAAAAAAAACGAAATTTTTCTTTAAAAATTCCATTCGAAATCTCCTCCAAGTCCCTTGATAGAAGAGAAAGACAAATTTTCCCTACTTTAAAATATTTAATCGTTTAAAATGGAAGGGAAACGAATTTATTTCATCATTTTGAGAATTAATTTTACAATTTGAAAAAAAAGGTATTCAAAAGCTTAAATGTCTTCATTAAATTTATGTTTTTTAAGCTACTTTTTTGAATTCCAAAAAAAACTTCCATTTTTTAATGAGTTCTTTTCCTTCCAAAAAAAAATCTAAAAAAGATTGAAAATTCCATTCGATATTTTGTCGTCAAGCATCCTATTAAATTAAAAGGACAAATTTTTTCCCTTGAAATTTTAAAAATATTCAATTGTCTGCTCCATCATTTTGAGTCGGTGAAATTTTTATGAGAGTTTTGCGAAAAAAAAAATTAACATCATATTAGTCAAAAAACCTTTGATAGGTAATAAATTTTTTATGGTATTTTAAAATTTGAAAAAAATCTATAATTTTTTCAAAAAATCCACTGGGTATTTTGGGTAAAGGGTACTCCAGAGTGAAAATTGCAAAACACTTCGACTTTTGAAATTTTTGTTGAAAATTATTGCTCATCGCTTTGGAAAAAATTTTAGAAAAAAGAGATAAGAGGCGAGGCAATCGCCTCCATCTCCCAAACCAATGACTCAAATTTACAAAAAATTGAAAAAATCGGGAGAAGATTGATAAAGTTACTAAATTAGTATTCCCACCTTTTTCCCCACTCGTCATAAGTTTTTCCTAGTTTGGATTTGAAAAAGTTGAAAATATTGGTAAAATTTGAGAATATCACCAAAAAAATTTTCACGCCTGCTATTCACGGATTCAGTAACTTTACTTCGTTCATTTTCAAAATGATGATAATGAATCTGCTTTCCGCATATTTTCAAATGAAAATGAATTCTTCGTAACAATCTTAAACGATATTTTTTTCAAAAAAACGATTTTTTGAGCGAAGAGGAGCTCATCAAGGAGTTGGAAACTTTTATAAAAATCAGTTAGATTCGTTTTGAGAAAATGGAAAAAATAGTCAGAAATTTTCCAGAAAATTTTGGGAAAATTTGAGATAATTCCCTCCTCCCAGGACTTAAGGTTTCGTCACGTCTCTGAAAAAGATATCCTATACATTCGCTGACCAGGATCAGACGAATTTTCACCAGCTATTTTTAGTCTGAAACATAAACATTTATGCAAACTTGATTCAGTTTCAACGTTAAAAACAATTTTTCAAACCAAGTTTGATATTTCATGCTAAGAAAGAAAACTTAAGGTTTTTTGAAAATTACTTATCGTACCCTATGGTTCAAAAAAAGATTAGAAGAAAAGGATATTTATTAATAAGGATTTTTCAATTTTTACATACCTAGATGTGGGTAGTTCGGTAATAAAATTATTGTCAGATCGTATTGAAGACATCGCGTAGGCTACCTACTTATAGTCACGAGCTAAAAGTATAATTAACTTCCATCTTCGTACGTCAATTTTTCTTTTTTGAAAAAGATAAAATGATAATTAGGTAGGTAAGCATAGTTTTAAATATTTATAATTCGTGTTCCGGATAATTTATTAGATTATGCGTTTGATCTCTCTCGACCATAATTTAATTTACTTACGTACATAAATTAATGATTAATTGCAAAAGTAAATCATTTGAAAATTTGAGCATTCATAATTTTTTAACAAGACACATCCTACTCGTAACATAATCCTTTATCAAGTTCTTGGAATTAAACTACGGCGGTAGATGATTTCCAGAAAATGGTAGAAACAACTTTTAGTGCCTCATTTTTTTTTTTTTTTTTTTCATTTAATGGAACTGGAAAACTCGTTGGTGTTTTAAGTTAAATTTTATTTAAAGATAGAAAATTTACATTTTTTCGTTTGTTCTTTCACAGTCGAGTTGATCGAAAAAATTTTCTCAATTTTTGGTAGAATTCATTATTAAAAAAATAAGTACCTACCCATTTTTTTCATTTTTTTTTCAAATTACGGATTCTGATAGAAAACCTCACGCCTTAGAGAATTCGAAAAAAAATGCTTAGAAGACGGTATCGTGTCCAAAAGAATAATCTCCAAAAACCTGAGAATTACCAAATAGATTTTTGAAATTAATTAAAAATATTTTTAGTCCAAATTGACTTTTTTTATCTCGTTCGAGCATTCGAGCTATTATTTGAAATTGCTATCTAAATCTATCAATCCATAAAGTTTTCTTATCTCATCGCTAATTAGGACCAAAATAATAATTCACCGATCGAATTGAATCACATATTTTCCCCAGTAGCAAGAGGTACAAAGATGTTATGTCACAGCAAATTTCCGATGACTGGAGTAATGGAGTATGTAGAGTAAGCAGAGGCGTATGGATCGGGAGGGGGTGACCACCCCCAGACCATCCCAAAGTTGCAAAAAGTAGGGTTACGTTGGGTAATTTGGGATTCCCAATTTGTCTTATATTTTTCCAAGTTAGATTTGGAAAAGTTGAAAAATTAATGATATGAATTTTCTTCTCTACTAGTCCAGGCAATTAAATATTTTCAAATGAAATAAAAATTGCCCTTCTCATTATCATGAGACTTCGTGACATTTTTAAATTAAATTTTCATAAATTTTTCGATTTGTGAAAGTCAAGAAGCAGGTAGAGCGAAAATAGCACGAATTCTAATGAAGAAATTTTAACTTTTGAATGCTATGTCTTCCTCACAAATTTTCCTACTCGCTTCGCTCGAACTCGATAAATTTATACAACTTTTCAAAATGATGCTTTTCCATGCCAGATAAATTAGATATTTTTAAACGGAAAAAATGTATGCTTCTTTATCGAAGGACTTAGTAGCAATCTCGAATGGAATTTTATTCTTTATTTTAAAGAGTGGTGGTCATTAAGAAATCAGTTTTTTTTTTTTTAGTAAAAATCAAGAAGGCCCGATTTTTTATCTTTTGTTTTTAATACGACTGGACGAAAAATTTCCATTTTTCAAATTTCGTCCCTAATGTGTTTATTTAGCTCAGTCAGGTATTTCTTGAAAACTCATTCAACACAAACTGTTTTTCAAACGTTTCTCTACTCATTTTTTTTTTAAATTCAGACTTTTCAACTCAATTTTGCTCTTAAATTTTTTAATTCGAATCATTTCCAAGCATTGAAAATTTTCTGGGAAAATGATTTTTAAAAAATTCAAATTTTGTAGAATTTTTTAAAAAGTTATAAATTTGGAAAAAAATTTCTCAGTCAAAACCAATCTTTATTGAATTTAAAATAGGAAAAATAGGGAAATTGAAGTTGGAAAATTTTATAAAAATTAGTTGATTTTTTTAGGACCATAGAAAAAATAGTTGAGAATTTCCCAGGAAATCAACTTGAGACAATTTGAGGTACCACTCCCCTCCAAAGCATACATTATAGCTTTATCACGCCACTGAGAGTAAGTACTGGTACAAAAAAATTGTTCTGTGATCTTTCATTTAAAAAATATTGCTATCACGTCGTTACTAAAATTATACGACATTTCCTATCATTTTCTTTTTGTACGTTATCAGATCACATGATTTAATTTTTTGATTCAATTTTCACCTTCATCATATTTCTGGAAAATAGTTTTTCAGAAATTAGTTCCGGAATAAAAAGATATCTTTTTTTGTGTAATTTTGTCGACCGAAAAAATTTTCATCTTGATTTTGAAATATTTGATTGAGCGATTTGAATTTGGTAAAAATCAAAAATTCCTCAAATTCACAATCTTGTTGCATCCAATTTTAAGGTCAATCATTCAAGGAGGTGTAGAAACTCAAACCAAAATTTTTACTGGTGATTGGAATTCTCAAGCTGGTGTAATTACCCAGGGGTAATCAAAAAAGTATTTGTTTTGAATCTAACTCTACTTTGAGGCTCCTAATCTCTTTCCTCATTTGATTTGAAAAGTTCAAATTTTTTTGACAAGACACTCACTTGAAGTAATCTACTTCACCAATTTTAATCGGAATCTTGAATATTTTTTTTTCGAATCCACTCAGATCCGTACCTCATTAGTGTACAAGGAATGTTCATTTTACCCCTCTTTGTTTTTTGGAAATTCCGCAGAAAGGGCTCTGAATCAGAAATATACTGAAGTTGGTTAATTGGAAGGATTGAAAAAAGAATAAAAACGGGAAATATTTAAGTTTTTTCAAAAAGTGAAAAAATGATCGTTTTTGAAAAATGTTTGTTTCAACCTACTTTTCTAACTAAAATTCCCAAAATTTCTTCGCTCTCCCCCCCCCCCCCAAAAAAAAAACATGTCAACAAGTTGAACGAATTTCTTAGAAAATTATCTAGTGCTGATGAAGAATACAATTAGGGTACCTACTTGATATTCATTCTGTATTGGTGCTTGAAAAATATTACTGACCTTTTTTTCTAGTCTTTAATTTCGAGTGAAAAACTTTAAAATGTTTGTTTTGGAGAAATATTCTTTCGAAATTGTTTCAAGTAAGCACATACACCTATCTATTGATACTTGAAAACACCATCGAAGATTTTCTCTCCTGATTTTTCTCCCTAACTTCAAACTGAATTTTGAAAAATCTTCAGGAAAAAAACTTTTTCTAATGGACGCCAAAAATTTGGAAAAATCGTTTGGAGCCTCCTAAAATTTTTGGAATTTTCCAGCATTGAAGGAAATCCCATAAAATGGTCCGTATGAACTTCAGCACCAAAAAACGCGCATAACCAAATTTAATTACCCATTTAATTGATCACAACTGAATTTTTCGGAATTCTCAAATTCGAATTCAAATCCATTTTTGACCGACCATTTATTTTTTCGAAAAAAAAATTTCTACCAAAAAATACGAATTTAAATTCAGCGTTAATCGATCAAATAGGTAATTAGAATTGGTTATCCAAAGGCCCTTCTACTAGCATTGTCTTCAATTGTGATTTTGTAAAAATCGTATTTTTAATGCCCAAAAAATAATTTTTTCACGTAATTTTTTTTCAAATTTTTAACCTCGTGATAAGGGGGGACCCCCTTAGACCCCTTCCTGGCTACGCTACTGTTCTAAGTATATCTATTTTTATATAGAACATGGACTTGAATGACCAATATTTCCTAACGATGGATGGAAATCCCTCTGAAGCAGTCAACGCAGCCCTCAATCTCATAAGACCTGTCGCTGAAGAATTGCCTAATGAACGGGATTTGTTTCTAAGATTATGCATACGTACGTTAACCATTGGATTATTGAAACTATGGTGCGTTTGTGTACCTATACCTACTTATTTCAATAATTTTTGTGTTCAGAGGGATGGCAGATGAATCCAGAAATTTCAAATGGGGAATTGATGAGACTGAATCCAAGGCTGAGAGAAAGTGTAAGTTTACGTGAATATGTTCCATCAACCTGTTCATTACAGAATACCTGCTCACTTGATGAGTAACGACTCTGTGTTTTTCACAGGGTGAAAGACTATCACACTATGCACACCTTATCGTCCAACAATTAGATATCATCTTGATAAAATTCTGTTTAAAAATAATCGTAAACTTGGTTCGCAATCTAAAACAAAATCTCATTCCATGGAGAGAAGCGCAAAAATTAGCTGGAAATGGCTACACTGGATTCAATCCTGAAAATTTAAATTTTTTGCAAAAAATGTAAGTACGAAATACGTTGAAAATGGGAATATTTAAAAAAAAATTCTATTCCAAAAACAATCGAATTTTGAAATTTTCTATTGATTTTTAATATCTCATGAATGTAATATTTGGTGTGTGACACAGGTGCAAAGGTCAAGTTGAAATGATACGCGAAATTCTGGAATTTAGAAAACAGGCATACAACGCGTTGGAAATTTTGATGAGCTATTGTGAGCATTCAGGATTTGTGGAACAGTTCAATATTTTGGAAAATTTATCAGCGCAATTGATCCCATTGTTGAGATCATTGATCAATACGTAAGTTAATGATGTAGATAGAATGCTTGCACGTAGGTCTAGGTACTAATCAACGAAATACTTAATCTAATTCGCATCATTGCCCTCGATGGATGTGATTCATGCAAATATCTATTCTTATTTCTTACTCATTCTGTCCAAGCTCATTAAAAAAAATGTTTAATGACGTAAATTACATAAAAGTTATCTACGCAAATCTACATTGTAAAAAACCATTCGTACCAGTAACGATCACCCCCTCCCCCCGTCACACGAGAGTAGGTAGTAGGGGTAAGTAGGTACTCAATGCAAATATGAATTCGATACCAAATCGATTTTATCAAATAAGTTCATAGGAAAACTGATTACAAACTTGGCAAAAAGAAACTACCTTTGAACTAATGACTGTTTTAAAATTTACTTACCAGGAATGAATATTTGTGGCTACATGTAGAGGTGAGAAGAACCTTATTTCCGAATTGAAATAAAATTGTTAGGTTGGTGAGCGATTTTTTTTTCGAAGTCCACAATTCCACTGAATTCCACATTCCGACGTTTTCTTTTCAACTTCAAAATTTTTCTTAACGAGGTCTAAATTTTCAATTTTTCTCGCGTGTTCTAAATACTTTTCCAAACTTTAAATTTTTGGTCGGTTACAATTTTTTAACAAAACGTTTTCAACGTCACTGCAAATTTGTAAAACAAGCCTAGGAGTCAGGTCAATTCTTCAAGTCAAAAATTTTTCCTAGATAATTTAAAAAATTGTAACCTAGACAAAAAATTTAAAGCTTGGAAAAGTATTTAGAACACGCCAAAAAAAAATGAAGTTGAAAAGAAATTTTGTAAAAAAATTTAGACGTTGTCAAGAAAAATCTCGAAGCTGAAAAAAAACCGTCGGAATGTGGACTTTGAAAAAAAAATCGCTCGCCAGCCTACGGAGATCTGTAAAACTGGCTCACGTATTGATTTCAAGATAAATTACCTATGATTCAATTTTCAAAAATTTTGTAATTAGAATTTGAACGGGAAAATTTTGGAACCCCTAAAATTAAGAAAATTAGTATTTTTACTTTGCAACTATTGATCGAGAAATGCGATGAGGCAGAGTGCAGTGAGGCCGAAGTTTAAAAATTCAATTTTTAAGCATAATGCCATATGCAGAGAGAAAAAACGAAATGAAATTAGAAAAAAAATTACTTTTGTAGACCAAAAGTATTGGAAAAATTTATATTTTTTTGGTCAAATTTTTCAACTTTTTTCATTTGACGAATTGTTATTTTCATTGGAAAACAGTCAGAATATTGTAGCACTGTGTATCAATGAGAAAATTTCACTGAAAGCAAACCGTGAAAAAATTGCTGGAAAATCAGTGAAAATTCACTGAAAAGTCGACGAACCATCTGAAACTTTTTTGAAAAATCAGTGAAATTCTCGGAAAAATCATCAAAAATTTGCTGAAAATCAAAGAATGTTGCTGATCATTTCCTGTGCTGAAATTCTGACCTTTTTTTTCAGTAGCATTTCACCAAGTCAAAATGAAAGGGTATGGGAAATTTATGAACAATCGAAAATATACTTGGGTCTTTTGATATCGTTCAATAATTTTATATTACCTATTTTTGTATTTGATTTTTTTTTTGAATTAAGCCAAAAGTAAAGGGGACAAAATTGCCACCTGACAGATACTTGTGTATCTAAAATGTCCTACTGGTTCGCGTAATTTGCCCACCATTTTGATGTAAGAGGCAAAAAAATTGATATTCATACCGGCTGAGATTTTTTCAGGAACGTTTGTCCCTTCGAATGAAAAAGTAGGCAATTTGTTGAATAGCAGAGATGAATGGTATGCCATACGCGCATAGGTAGGTATATGTACTAAAAAGACGATTCGTTACGATCATAGGTGCACAAAAGAGGGAGAGCAGGGGTGTGAGCCCCTCTTTAAGGCTGGGAAAAAATATTTTTTTGTAGCAAAAATATTTTTAAAATTCGTGTTTTTGTTTTTCAAACAGTATTTTTTCAAAAAATTTTCGCCCTCGCTTCGCTTGGGCAGTATTTTAATAATTTTATTAGCAAAGAATCGCCGATTCCTCAATAAATTCTTAATTTGTCAGAAAAAATTAATGATTTGGATCGGTAAAAAAATGACTAATTTGAAATTTAACCCCTTGCCCTCATTTTTCTCAAATTTTTAGCCCCTCTCTTAATTAATTTCTGGGCGCGTCTAAGGTTACGGCCCGCTGAGGATAATTTGGAAGTAGATACAAACAAAATATCTCTCGAATTTTGATACTTTGATCATCTTTGATCGATTTTGAGGATTTGATTTTGGCTCTTATAGGAAAAAATCCAAATATTTTTGTTGAAAAACATAAAAACATTAAAACTTTGAATTTTTGTGAAGTCTGAAAAAGAGGGGTCAAGATGGACCAGAAATTTCTAATCATTTACCAGTCGAATTTAAATAATTTTTGATTTTCACGACATTTGAATCGCTCACTCGTATCTACTCATGCCTCAACACCGAGCCTGAAAAATTACTGATGGAATTATTTGAGAACGTTTATGATTGTGGTGCCAACTTCGAAATCATTTTCGCAATTTTCATAAAAGGGTATGGCCGGGTTAGGGGTGAATTTGGCCCTTGCTCCGATTTTCACTTTAACCCCCTTAAGTGGTGCCCCTTGATGTAAAAACTATCCAGAAAAATTTTTGACCCCCCAACCCCCTCCCTTTCGAAGATATGGCCATTTTATTGGCTGATTTTCAAGAATTTTTAATTCCAACGGAAGTGTACGAAATTTTCTGTTCTTTGGCACAAAGTTACATCTAGTAGAGGTGTATTTGTGGTAATTTTTTCAAAAATTTTGGTGCTCTTCTTCATGTTTTTTCGGCTATTTGAAGTTTTCAGTCGTAAAAAACACCCTATAATCGAAGAGCGACCACCCTGGAAAAATTACTAAAAAACGTGTTTTTTCATGTAGAATTTCGCTGCGCATTCGGTTTTGGCCGATTCTTTGAACTAAGGGTCGAAAAACGCGAAAAACCGTACAGAAATGTTGTTATTTTAGCAGATTTTTCAAATTTTTAGCGTTTTATGCAAAAAGAAAAGGTCAAATGAAAAAACCAATACCATATTCGCGTTCAGCAGGTCAAAATACCCCGATAGACACCCTTTTTGCAAGCGTTTTGCTTGAATTTTCAAAATTGACTTTTTTTTACCAATTTCCATGGTAAAAAAGCTGAAAAAGGGCGCATTTCGAGACCTCGAAAGAAATAATTGCGAAAAGAGTGTCAATCGAGGTATTTTGACCCACTGAACACGAATATGATATTGGTTTTTCAATTTGGTCATTTCTTCCCTGAAAATTCACCATTTTTAAGTTTAAATTGGTTCTTTTGAGCAATAAAATTAAAATGCAAAGTGATTAATGCGGTATTCTTATTCTACGACCCAAAATTGGTTAGAAATTGAATTTTTCCGATTTTAGATAGAGATGTATCGCACTTACGTTAGAGGAACTACAGACAGATAGTACAGTGGCAAACTGCAAAAAAGTGGCTTTTAGTGAAAGAAGCATGAAAGTTGGTATGATGAACAACAAGACCAAAACAAAATTTTAGAGAAGGGGAGTCATTTCAAATTCGCCATAGGGGGTGTAGGGGGGTGGTATTTGGAGGCTCCAACCCCCCTATGTCGTAGGGTTGAGCAAAGTTGGCGTTCTTGGTGTCGATTTTATATATTCTGACCTTCCTGAACACGAATATGCCATTACTTTTGAAATCCGATAATTAGAAGTGCCCCAAATTTCAAATTAAAAACCCCCCTATTTACCCATTTTTACGAAAAATACCCGAAAAACACAGTTTTTCGCCCCTACACTTTACACAATGGTCAGGAACGAAATTTCAATGCGATATTCGAAAAGTAGAGGTGAAACCCGATTCATTGACTCAAATCCGAGCTTTCTAAGTGCTCACGGGGAGGAGTAGGAGGTGCCACAATATTCCAAATATTGAGGTTTTTTACAGTTTTTCACAGTTTTTTGAGATATTTTGGTCTCTGTGAGTAATATAAAGGAGTTTAAACCATTTAGATCCCCAGATATGACAAGTCGACACCTCGGCTAATAAATTTAGGTGTTTGTGAGGACCCCCCCGAGTCGCGGTTTAGGATTTAGGGGTTCAAAATTTTGATAAAATAGGTTTTTTTCTAGTATAATAGTGCACTGTCTCTTTTGACGAGGATATGCTAAACTAGTTGGTACCTTATGCTTGATATGACGTATAACTTTTTATATTTCAATGAATTACATTTTTACCAAAACCCTCTCCCCTCTTCTGGGAGAGGGGGTGAGAGGGTGAGTAGTTAGAACGAATTGAATTATTTTTATAATTATTTTCGCAAATTTCATATTTCTATTTCACAAATTAAAATATGAACGGATGAAACCTCTAAAGGGATAGCTTATACTAATGCCTTTGCATCCCCTTTCACCCCTATTAGAAGGGGATGCTGTTACGTTGAAATATCGTGTAATATGTCGAAACCTGCATATTTAAGGTCGTAGAACCCAAATCTGGCAATACTTTTACATTTAAGAGTAAAGGGTAGGTGGGGGTGGGTGAAGGGTAGGGGTAAAAATCAAAACGATGTAATTTCATGACTTTTTAGGGCGAAAAATGTGAAATTTACAATTTCAAGATAGCGAAACACAAATTCTGCAAAATTCTCACGTTTTGGCGTATGGGATGGGTGGGAGAAGGTGAGTGATCGGGGTTGAAGGCGGAAATTTGGTATCTCTGTTCGAAAATGTGAAATTCTGCGAGTTGTTAATTACACAGAAAATGCTGAATTTGTGTTGTACGACCTTAAAAAAGTAAATTTAGACATATTACACATTGCATACGACTTCCTAGCTTTCACTTCCCCCACCCATCCCTTACGCCAAAACGAGAAAATTTTGCAAAATTTGTGTTTCGCTATCTTGAAATTGTAAATTTCACATTTTTTGCCCTAAAAAGTCATGAAATTACATCGTTTTGATTTTTACCCCTACCCTTCACCCACCCACCCCCACCTACCCTTTGCTCTTAAATGTAAAAGTATTGCCAGATTTGGGTTCTACGACCTTAAATATGCAGGTTTCGACATATTACACGATATTTCAACGTAACAGCATCCCCTTCTAATAGGGGTGAAAGGGGATGCAAAGGCATTAGTATAAGCTATCCCTTTAGAGGTTTCATCCGTTCATATTTTAATTTGTGAAATAGAAATATGAAATTTGCGAAAATAATTATAAAAATAATTCAATTCGTTCTAACTACTCACCCTCTCACCCCCTCTCCCAGAAGAGGGGAGAGGGTTTTGGTAAAAATGTAATTCATTGAAATATAAAAAGTTATACGTCATATCAAGCATAAGGTACCAACTAGTTTAGCATATCCTCGTCAAAAGAGACAGTGCACTATTATACTAGAAAAAAACCTATTTTATCAAAATTTTGAACCCCCCTAAATCCTAAACCGCGACTCGGGGGGGTCCTCACAAACACCTAAATTTATTAGCCGAGGTGTCGACTTGTCATATCTGGGGATCTAAATGGTTTAAACTCCTTTATATTACTCACAGAGACCAAAATATCTCAAAAAACTGTGAAAAACTGTAAAAAACCTCAATATTTGGAATATTGTGGCACCTCCTACTCCTCCCCGTGAGCACTTAGAAAGCTCGGATTTGAGTCAATGAATCGGGTTTCACCTCTACTTTTCGAATATCGCATTGAAATTTCGTTCCTGACCATTGTGTAAAGTGTAGGGGCGAAAAACTGTGTTTTTCGGGTATTTTTCGTAAAAATGGGTAAATAGGGGGGTTTTTAATTTGAAATTTGGGGCACTTCTAATTATCGGATTTCAAAAGTAATGGCATATTCGTGTTCAGGAAGGTCAGAATATATAAAATCGACACCAAGAACGCCAACTTTGCTCAACCCTACGACATAGGGGGGTTGGAGCCTCCAAATACCACCCCCCTACACCCCCTATGGCGAATTTGAAATGACTCCCCTTCTCTAAAATTTTGTTTTGGTCTTGTTGTTCATCATACCAACTTTCATGCTTCTTTCACTAAAAGCCACTTTTCTTGATATTTTTACAGTTTGCCACTGTACTAAGAGTTCAAGTGTAGTAGTGGAAAAAATTTTATTCCACGGATCCTCCACGTCTTTGACATTGAACCATGGCAAATGGATACCTACAAAGCTGCGTGACCAGAATTTGAACAGTGCAAGTTTTTCACCAGCAGCAACAGATCGAGAACGAAAAATTTTCACGAGAACAAGAGCAGGGCATAAACGATGATTGGATTTGTTTTCAAATTCTTTAATTTCATTCTGGCATCTTATTGCGCCTCACAAAATTAATTCATTCGTTATTGATTATGTCATGGTGGGGAGGAGGGGGTGTTGATGCAAGAGATACAACCAAAAATGAAAAACCAATCTCATATTCGTGTTCAGGGGGTCAAAATATCCCGATTAACACTCTTTTCGGGACTGTTTCTCTCGAGGTCTCGAAATTCGCCCTTTTTCAGCTTTTTTACCATGAAAAATCAGTGAAAAAAGTCAATTTTGAAAATTCAAGCAAAACGCTTGCAAAAAGGGTGTCTATCGGGGTATTTTGACCTGCTGAACACGAATATGATATTGGTTTTTTCATTTGACCTTTTCTTTTTGTATAAAACGCTAAAAATTTGAAAAATCTACGAAAATAACAACATTTCTGTACGGGTTTTCGCATTTTTCGACCCTTAGTTCAAAGAATCGGCCAAAACCGAATGCGCAGCGAAATTCTACATGAAAAAACACGTTTTTTAGTAATTTTTCCAGGGTGGTCGCTCTTCGATTATAGGGTGTTTTTTACGACTAAAAACTTCAAATAGCCGAAAAAACATGAAGAAGAGCACCAAAATTTTTGAAAAAATTATCACAAATACACCTCTACTAGATGTAACTTTGTGCCAAAGAACAGAAAATTTCGTTCACTTCCGTTGGAATTAAAAATTCTTGAAAATCAGCCAATAAAATGGCCATATCTCCGAAAGGGAGGGGGTTGGGGGGTCAAAAATTTTTCTGGATAGTTTTTACATCAAGGGGCACCACTTAAGGGGGTTAAAGTGAAAATCGGAGCAAGGGCCAAATTCACCCCTAACCCGGCCATACCCTTTCAGTTGGCGGCACTACAACACATAATTTTTCAAAAATACCTACCCAAGTTTCAATTATTTTCATCGTCGAAAAATTTTTCGGTTTCATTTTTCAAACCATTAAATACACAACTTGGCCCCGAATTTTGCAAAATTGTTTTACCTATTCGAAAGGCAATTGATCAATTTGTATCGAAAATGATTTCGGATAATCTTAAAAAATTCATTCCGGTTTGAGAAATAGTAGTAAACGTTTAGGAAGGACTCAAAATTTTTTGCAGATCTCTCAATCAAAGCAAATGAGAATCTAGAAAAAAAATTGAATATGATCGGAAAAATTTTCCAAATTTTATGGGAATAACTTACACGTAATTGATATCGGTATATTGCGCTTCAATTTAACTAATTTTTTCGCAGAGCCTTTGTGATAAAAATTCAGCCACCCCAGGTCATTAAAAAAGGAACAAAACATTCAGCTGAAATATGTTTATTGGTTGGAAGCTTACTGGAGTATATTGATCATCCACAAAACTCACAACAGGTAGGTAGTCTAGGTAGTACTTACCCGTTCCATAAAATTTTTTAAATTCAGTATCAATTGAGTTCGAGATAAATCTGTCGACTGAATTCTTCATTCATTATAAAATTTTCCTCAGCTACCGAAGAAGATAATCAGGCCGGTAGGTATACAGGCAATGATCATCAATGAGGAACAAGCAAAATTATTGGTATCCTATGGAAAAGAACCGGATACCACTTGCGAAATAACAATAGATAAAGAAGAGAAAATGAATTACGACGACAAAACGGGAGAATTTAGTGCTAAACTGAGGTACGTTTAAAAACTTTTTTAGAAGTTCTCATGCACACTGAGAAAAAATGAATAAATTACAAACAGTGATATATTCTATCCAAGAAATGATATAAATATTCTATTTTCAAAAAATAAAATTTTTCTGGATAAATTTTACTAATTTTCTGAATGAGGCCCCATTATCATTTTTTTCTGGATAAAATTTATCATTTTATTTTTCCAGTGCACAAGATAAATAAAAATTTTTTGTTCATAATTACAGAACCATGACCTTGAATGATCAAATTAAAAGAAGTGCAAAGAAGGGCTCCGATAGTGTGGTGGGTGAAAAATTCGCCATAATGTTTAAAGCAACTTTTACACTAATTGGAAATATAAATATCGACGCGGTAACCATATCATTGCCCGTAGCCGTAGTAGTGCATAGCAATCAAGAAGCACGTGCTATGGGTTATATCGTGTGGGATTACGGTTGCTCCGAACTTAATCGTCTACCTTTTCGGACCTTTGACGTTATGAAATGGTCACACATAGCGGATATTTTAAAAATGAAAGCTCGCTCAGTCATTGGTGAATCTTTATTTGACGAACAAATAAATCATCTGGCTTGGAGGTTGATCGAGTTAGTAGTCCGTTTGTATAGGTAATTATTTTTTATTCTGAAGTATCTACCTACTTGACCCATTTTTTTCATTTTCGTAGGTACAATATTATGAATGCTGATTCGATGGAATTATCAATGTCGAAATTCTGTAAAGATTATTTACCCAGTAGGGATATTACATTATACGAATGGCTCCACCTAATCTTCAAATTGATCAAGGAACATTTGATAGATTTCCAAAAAGATGGGTAAGTTTATTTACCTGTGTGATAATACAACTTAGTGGCTGAGTTAGCAGGGCTTCTAATGTTGAAAGGTTCGTAGAATTTGCGTTTTTTCTTTTTTTTTTGATTTGTGAAAAATGTTTGGCCATCCGGGAGTATGCAACCTACACTCCAAATTTCAAGCTACCGAATAGATGTAAAAAAAAAAATAGAATGAACAATAATTTTCTGTTCCTTAAAGTTAGACTGATTTTCGTCATTTTTTCACTTTTTTTTTTTTTTTTAATATTTGACCAACTTCTATCGCTCGAAAAAATCTGAAACAATTCTGAGAGGCGACAAATACATTGAAAATTTTTGGGGAAAAAATTATTTTTCTGCTCTTCTTAAAATTCTGTCCCCAAAACAATTCGACATTTTCAAAGCCAAATTCTAGATTATTAAAGAGATTGGAAAAAATTGCAAAAATTTTAGGCTCCTGTCCTGTAATACCTGTACCGGTTGAGAACTCGTAGAAGTGAAATTTTTAATTTGGAAATCGCCTATTTTGGGGCCCCATTCGAACAATTTTTCAGGAGTGAGATGAAAATTCGCTCATAATTTCAGTAATTTCAACTTAGCACGCTCAAGAAAAATTTTCGATGGAGGCTCCATATCAACGTGAAAAATAGGTCTCGATTAATTTAGTATGCTAATTTTAGATAATAAACAGATTTTAAGAATTTCAATTTATAATTTGCCTACCATTTTTATGAAAAAATAACATAATTATTATTTGGTTATTTTTAGCAGTTTTAGAAAATTTGTCAAAATTCGAAAAATCAACTTCAGCAGTTTAAAATTTGATTCTAAGGTGTAAATAGTTTGCTTTTTCAAGACGAATCTCCCCCTGGATCGGATTTTGGAAATAATTTTATGGTACCCGATGAAAAAATTTTAGATCAAATCGTATCAAATCATGTCTGATTTGGATTAAATTTTATCAAAACAGATAAAATTTGATCTCAAAAATGTCCCAATCTAATCAAATTACATCAAATCATATCTCATTGTATCAATTCATATCTGAAAAAATTATGAAGGTTCAGATCCAGTTTGATATGATGTGATCAAATGACATCTAATTTAATCAAATCATATCTAAAAAAAAAATCAAATGTAATTAGATATTATAATTTGATTCGGACATTTTTGAGATCATCAACTGTTTTGGTAAAATTTGATCTAAATCAAATATGATTTGATACGATTTGATCTAAAAAATTTTCATCGGGTACTTATGTTTGGAAGACCAAGAAAGTATTTGGAGTTGAAAATTTTTCCCCAATCCACTGAATATTTTCAGCCAGAAATGTTTTCGGTCCGACCAACGACGCTTGATGAAAATATAAAAAAATTCGAAAACGTGGCTTTCACTGTTCTTATGTCGGAATGCATTTAGCACTTTGAAAAATTTTAAATTTTTTGAGATAAAAAAAAAAGAAAAATTGATAAACTCGCATTCGGTGCATATTTTCGGTTCAGACCTCCCGTGAAAAATTCTCTTTCCCAAGACTAAGTACAATTTTTATACAAATTTTCATCAGGATGCGTAGGATAAAATTTGACCACAAACTATGACTCAACCTATTCATTTTTCAGCGAAAAACGAATTTTTGATAAGTTTTTTGAATTTTGACCTCATTTCATCATTCGAAGAAAGAAAATCGAAATGGTGGACAGATTGTCAAGATTCTTTTGATTCAAACTCAATATTTCGAAAAACAATAAGCATTAAGAAGAGTATATTTATATGTGAATCTCACAACAATGGAAGCTCTACATTAGTTGAATTCGAGTTGAATCAGTTTTACAATTGTGTGTATTATTTTTTTCGGTGCATTGCAGGATATTACGTTATGCGTTCATTTCGAGGATTCAAGCTGAAACGAATTTACTTCAATGTCCCCCTGGGACATTTCTACTACGATTCTCCGATTCCACACCTGGCGGTATTAGTATAGCCAAAGTCAAAGGTATGCGTTACCTTTTTTCATAACATTTCAATTTTTAGATCAATAATATTGCTTCCTTTTCATAAGAGATCTCGAGACGAGTAGATTTTACTTTTCTAATTGAAAATGAATGAAAAATTTATGTTTATATAGATGAATCAGGACAAAAAGTGGTCGTTATGCTGGCCCCGTATTCTCACAAAGATTTATCCAAAGCACCACCATTGGCCAATACTATAGTCGAATTTGCTGGTTTAGATTATTTATATCCAAATATTCCAAAAGAAGAAGCTTTTGGAAAACATTATAAAATAATTAGAAGTAAGTGAATTTCGACCCGTTTGTGATTTTATTATGATTATTACCTTTTGGAAAATTTTTAATGAAGTTGAAAATGAGAATGATATTGATCAAATCCAATTCATCATTTCTAGACATTTAATTTGGCTGATCAGCTGAATTTATGAAGTTGCATAAGCCCAACTTGTGATCAACTGAGATAAAAATTGTAGTGAAGGGTGAAAGCATCTCGGATTTTGACAACAATTACCAATAAAGTTATTGCCGTATTTTCAGATTCACGATCCTCTTCTCCGAAAGACGGTTATGTTACCGAAGAAGGGTTTTTTGAACCACGCCCGAATGTTTTACTTCGTCCTCCCTTAGATGAGAAGTCATCAAGAAATCCCAGTCCAACACATTGGGTTCATCCAACCAGTTCGCCAAATAATGTGGTGTATATTAACAACGATAATCCTGATAATCCTGAGTAGGTACCTACTTAAACCTTCACTGTAATTAATCGGACAGAATTTTATGCTCGGATAATCGAGGTTCTACTATACACGGAAAAAACCGAAGTTATACGAAAACGAATACATTTTACCTAAAAAATACGAATATATTTTACCTAAAAAATAATACTTGAATTTCATCAAAAAAATAATAAATGTTGACAAAAAATAAATAAATTTTAATCCAAAAATTCAAAAAAATAATAAAATTTATTCAAAAAATAATAAAATTTATTTTAAAAAATAATATTTTTTATCAAAAAAAGTAATAAAATTTGTCAAAAAAATGAATAAATTTCATCAAGAAAAAAAAATTATCCAAAAAATAATTACCTATTTTGTGAATTGGAACAGGTTATTATTTTTTTGGATAAATTTTTTTTTTTTCAATTGGTATTAGGTACTTGATGGCATATGTACCAATACTACCTAGGTTAAGTGTTTTATACTTTTTTCTCGATAATTTGAGAGGAGGGAATGGGAGTACCTCGAAAGTTTTGTCTGTTTGAATCGTAAAAATGTTATCCCCTTGAAGCTTTATTTTCCTCTGTCCAATCGCACTTGAAATTATTTAACTATACATTTTTTCCCCGCGAAAAAAATTTCGAAAAAATCAATAAAACTGAAATAACCGAAAATAGTTATATAATTAAAGAAATTTTCAAGAATCCAATTTAGAATATCGAAGAATATACTTAATTAAAAGAGAAATTCTCAAAAATTGCAAGGAATGGAAAAAGTGCCAACGATGTTTACCATTTTATTTTTTCTATTTCTAGGTTCGATGATGACAAAGCACCGCTTTTCCATATGTTGTGAAGAACCTAGAAAATGTAATGTCATGATTTTATTTTATTAAAAAATCATATAAGTACACTCAGAAATTATAGAAAGGAGGGGCTAAATAGGAGAAAAAATGAAAAGGATGGGATCAATATTTATTAGAAAATTGAGTACAAGTTTCACGTTTCTACATACAAAATCAAATTGAAAAATTGGGAGATATTTGGAACGAACAATACATTTTTCAAATCTACTTTTTTTTTTAAATCAATGATCTCCTAATCACAAATCACCTAGGTACTAATTTTAACCAATAAATTAGGCATTGACTGGAAAATCAGGACTGCCCATGCAGAAAAATAGTAGATGAGTAGTACTAAAGTACTACTATTACAGTACTTTTATAGATTTTCGCACAACTACTCTGGTACGTCAGTACTCAAGTACTACTATTTGTGTACTAAGCAGTACTAATAGAGAACTACTCAGAGAGTAATACTAAAGTAGTACTAAAGTGATACTTTTGTACTACTAAAGTAACCAGTATAATTCGATTTTGATGTTTTCTCACTCATGCAAAAAAATCAAAGATTCATAGTAGGTATTAAAGTACTCTATCATGGTACTACTCAAGTATTACTTAAATAGTTCTACTCCAGTAGTACTTTGGTACTACTGGAGCAGAACTGAAATTCTATGTCGCATGATTTTAAAAAAGACCACACATCATGTTGGTAGTCAACATATAGATATCAAAACATTTCGAAATCGCGTTTCTATTGCAAGTATGTAGGTATTATGCATTTTTTCAACTATACATTACAATAAATCGAAATTTTGAATTAGAACATCGGTGTTTGAGGTAAAGAAAATGATGTGTGATTAATTCTGTACAATTTGAAATGGATTAAAAAGTTTTACCACCACATAAACGAAAGTTAGTGAAGTTCAAAGTTCTGGAAATGCGTTTTCATTACAAATATTCTGTAAGTATTTTTTTTCACGTAACATTAAAATAAATCGAAATTTTGTGTGAGGACATGGGTGTTTGAGGTAGGAAAAATGATCAACATTAAATTCCCATTCCCTACAAGATGGAATACATTTGAAAGTTGTACCGGCCACCGATCGATTGCTATTACAATTCAAATTTACAAAATTATGTTTTTATTTCAAGTGAATTGCATGCATCACTTTCGTAACGTTGAACTTTATTATCTTTCAACAGGCTGCCGACACAGCTTTTCAAATTTATTCCACCTTGTAGAGAATTTCACGTAGATTATTTTCGTTACATCAAATACCTATGTCCTCACTCAAAATTTTGAGTTATTTTAACATAAAGTGAAAAAAATACAGTAAGGTACCTATCTGTCATAAAAACGTTTCTCTAAAACTTTGAACTTTAATAACTTTTGTTTCTCGTTTGGTTGACGTAACAACTTTCAAATTTATTTCAAATTGTAGAGAATTCAACGTAGATATAATTTTCCTTACCTCAAACACCCGCCTCCTCATTCAAAATTTCGAGTTATTTAATGTATAAAGTGAAAAAAATAGAGAATATTTGTAATAAAAACTCATGTCCAGAACTTTGAACTTTCATAGCTTTCAGATTTTTTTTGTGATAAAAACTCATGTCCAAAATTTTGAACTTTTATAACTTTTGTTTGGTTTGCTGTATAGCTTTGAAATCCATTCCATCACGTAGAGAATTCCATGTAGATTTTTCCTGAGGTACCTCTAACACCTATGGGCTCACCCGAAATTTGGAGTTATTTTGATGTGAAATAATTCAAAACGAAGTATCTTGTTGCGAGTTGGTAGAAAATTCACAAATGCCACCACTCGTACACCTCGTGACATCAACCCACATTGCCTTATTGAAAATAGTTAGATTAGTTACTGTGCATGAACCGTTAATACTTTGTAAAAATCCACCCTCACGGTATTATAGCGCGGTAGCAAGTTACAGGTTTTCAAGGTTTCGTGGTGAAGAAGTTAAGCAACGTCGAGCCCGGTAAGAGGTTGGATGGGTGACCGCCCAGGAATATGTTGTCTGTCGATAATAAGAAACAGAAAAAATCTTGTAAAACCGCCCTTATAGGTATAGGAAATACAAGGCCTTAATGCTTTTTTTTTGTTTCCAGTAAAACCGTATTAGAATGCGAGGTACTAATAGTTTCACCACATGCAGTCTGTACTACTTTTAAGTAATACTAAAGTAATACTTGGCAGTACTACTCAAGTAGTACTTTTGTAGTACAACCTCAGTACTACTATTTCGTTCAAAATAGTAGTACTTCAGTACTAGTGGTTTTAGTAGTACTTGAGTTCTACTATTTTTTTGCATGGGTGAAAGATCAGTATAAAATTACTGATTTTAAGTAAAATTTATTTCACCGATTCAAAAAAAACTTTGATTCCATTAAATTTGGCTGATTTAGAGTACCTAATTTACTTATTCAAAAAATAAGTTAAATGGGGGGGGGGGTGAAAATTAGGAGCATGAGAGGCCAAAATTTGAAATTTAGAGGTAAAATTGCGTAATCTAATGTGTTTTGGATCTCTAATTTTGAATTTGGTCTTTCTTTTCAATTTTCAATTTGAAATGCATAATGGGTAAAGGGAGGGGGAGTAAAATTTCAATCTCAATAAATGGAATGTTATTATGTAACTTCGGTTGCTGATTTCAGATTCATACTTAGTTTTTTGATAAGGGGTCCCAAGGACCCAAAATTTTTAATTTATGTACCAACTTTTTATTTTTTTACTTTTATTAGTTTTACCGACTTTAAGTACTTTTAAAACTTTTGTCACAATTTTTTGGAGTATTTCAACTTAATTTCATTTTATTATTATTATTATTATTACTTATTATTTGGTAAGTACAGTAAGGTTTATTTTACCGACTATTCCAGAATTTTATTTTATTTTTATTTCTTACACTCATTTTGTCGAGTGGAAATTTTCATTATTTTTATTTTTTGGAATATGGAAATTTTTATAGTTTTTTTTTTTTTTTTTTTTCATTTTTACCATTTTTTTTTTCAATTACAGTTTCTATTTTTCTATTTTGATTTTTTTTACTACAGCTTGGCTTGTTTTACTATTTTAACATTTTCTATTTATTTATGTATAATTTGGAATTTTTTCAAGGAGACGAAACGTAGAAAAAATTGATAGATCAACAATTGGGTTAAGTATATATATTTTTTTAATAGGTATTTATTCTTTAAAATCTTTTCAAATTATAAAAAAAATCCAGATTTGTAAAACGAAAATTTTTTTAAAATTTGAACTTGAAAATTTTTGGAAAAAATGAAGCTTAACTTCGAAAAAATGGGAAAAATTTATAAAATTGAATAAGTATGTAAATTAAATTTTAAAAAATCGAATAACAAAGTATATAATGAAAAATAAAACAACTTCAGATAATTATGATTATGCAATCTTGGAAATTTATGAAATGCTTGGATAAATATTAAAGAACATTTTATAGGAAAATGATGAAAATTCAAAACATAGGTAAATTTTTGAAGATCAAAAATTTTTAATTGTTTATTGTAGAATGACCAATTAAGAAAATAATGCAGAATGAAACGATTCAGAAAATTTTTGAAGGGTGCATGAAAAATCTGAGGCCACTTTAAGTATGCACGTTGCGTTTAGTGACCAGAAAATTGCCATGTGTGCGCCTTTTGGTATTCGATAAGAAGTTACACTTGACGTAGAGAAATCCGAAGTTGAATGGATTTCTTGGTCTTTCAAAAAGAGGTGCGAAATGGTTTTTAAAAAAGCACCATAACATCATTTCATCCGATATCAATCAAAGATTAGTCTAAAAATAATTTTGTTACCATAACACACAAACAACATTTTGAGATAATAAAAGCAGACAAATCGTTAATCGGGATGAGCTCATATATCACGTTCGCACGTGAAAGCTACTGATTTTGTAGCCACAACAAAAAGTTGTTCGGTTAGTTGAAATTATACACCTTCGATTATCTCAAATTATTCTAAACTTCTCATTGATATTTTTTTACGGTCTACGGTGCTCGTGTTTATACTTTTAGTGGTTTAGAAAGTATTACCACGCGAGTAAGTATGAATAAATTATTTTGCAAGTACCTACCTAACCTATCTACCTACATAAATTAATTGAAATTTGAACTTGAGTTGAAATTTTTTTGGAAAATGTGGTCTGCCGTAAAGAAGGGACCTGGTGTAAAAAAAAATCGATGTCTCATTTTTCACGTTTTTGATCCAAATGACACCAAATCTGGACCAAACACATAAAAATAAAAACATCGATTTTTTTTTATTTACACGTGGTCCCTTCTTTACCGCAGGGTCACAAATGGAGACTTTTTTCAAAAAACGTTGTTTAAAGTGGAAGAAAAATTGAGAAAAATCAGGGAAAATGATGATTAGTCCCAAAGTTTGCCTTAATACATGGTAAATAAATACCTACTACCTAGTTACCTACTTTAATAATTATGATGTAGTCGCGAATTTCCCAATTTCTCATTCCATAAATTTTTTAATAATTTGAACTTTTTTTTGTCTGAGTAGGTACGTAAGACTCTTACTATCGAAAATGCATTTTTTGATCGTATAAGTTTTCAGTCGTTGGAAAAAAATCACACCTTTTTTAAAACGTTTGATGGATATTAAAAGGGTTGAATTAGAGATGTCAAAAATTATGGAAATTGTTTCATTTTTTTTTCACGTTGTGTCCTAGTAAAAAACGTCAAACTCCCAAAGCTCTAACTAAATCTTCAGATTACATACCAATATAGGCACTTTACCTACAACCTACGAATTCTATGATTTTTTTTGATTTTTTTTTCTCCAAGTGGAGAGAAAATGACAGAAAACTCAAAAAAAAAAGTTCATGTCCAAAAAATGGAAATTTTATGTAAAATTTGTCGAATTTTCATTCAGGATACCTCATGAAAATTTACCCATGGTGAATTACTTACCGTAGACCTACAACTGAACTTGTTCAAGCATTGGAGCTTAAGAAGTAAAATTTTTACAAGAGGTCTGAGGAAAAAATGAGCCCCAGATTCGTACCTAAAGGGCTCGAATTAGTCGAAAAAAACCTCATATCAATTTTCCTATCACTTATTTTAAAAACTTGAGAAAATCATATCATTTTCAGAATGCCACTGTTCTTCAGTCTAAAGAATATTCTGGCGTTAAAATGAAACAAAAACTCTTTTGCCATCAGACTTCTGAAATTTTTATTGAAAATTGTTGCGTTTAACTGCGAAAAAAATTTTAGACCAGAGAATTTTTCCACTTCCTTTCACATAATTTGGATTCTGTTTTTCAACCTTTTTTTTACGAATTTTCAAAATTTTATTTTTGTGTTATTAATTTAACAAAATAATTAATCACTGATTAGAAATTGAAGAGGTCGAGATGGCGAGTTAGGAGAAAAAACCTCTAAAGAAACGAGTAGTTTCAAACATAATCTCTCTATATTAAAAAATCAAAACGGTCTAGGCAGTCCCGAAGTGTTTCCGAAGTCGAAAATGTACTAAGCAGTTATTATAAATATGTATCGGACGATTTTTAATAAATTTAATTTCATACCATGCGTTCGATTTTCTATATATTATCTCTAGGATACCATAATTGAATGAATATATTTACCTAGATACAGGTTAATGGAAGTAAATTGTTTCAAAAGTGTTAGCATTAAATTTGTTCAATTGATAACAACTCGTTACTCATTTTTTTAATCAGATTCTTGAAATAAACCAATTATTTATAAGTTTAAAGGGTCGGGATTTTCCAGCGAATCGTCAAAACATCTTCTATTGATTTAATTTTATTCCAAGTTGATAAAAATGAGGAACCTGCAGATGTTTTAATGTAAAATTATGAGATGAAAATTTTTAAATCGATCAGTCCAATTTTGACATTCTTTTGTCATTTTAGAATTTAGAATTTTTTTCAATAACCAGTTGATCATTTTTTGAGGTCGAAAAAATCTAAAAAAGTTGGCACGTGTTCGTATTTTATTTTTCCCTGCTTCTTAATACCTAAGTTCCATTTCAGATGACTGAACCATGCCAGCAATGACACTCCAAGTGTAAAAAAAAAACACTTTTCAATATCATTTCCTCTTGAAAACTTTGAGAATTTTATTTTAGGGTTCAAAATAATCGTTTTACATCGAATTTATTTTTGAAGAAAAAAATGAAAAAGACTTTTCAGACCGATTCTCCTATGTAGGTATTTTATCTCCTTTTTACTCGTTCAATTCATTGTTTGAAAATGTTGGTCTACGTACACGGCTTTCTTATCTTATCAGCAAGCACATTGAAAAGCAATCACTAATTAAAGAGAAAATAATTATTCACCAGTCAAAATGAATCATAAATTTTCCAAAGCCAAGTAATCGAAATGTTTTATTACGATAGATAGGTTTAGGTATTTATACCAAAAAAAAAAAAAAATCAAAAAAGTGATATTCTTTGATGTTTTTATGTATAAAAAGCTTGGATACCATTATGCTGCATGCTTTCATTAAATTTTTCTAATAAAATTTTATTTTTTGAGCGTTATCGGTCCCCTTCATGTACATTTCTAATTTTGATTTTTTTTGGGAGGGGGAGAATGAATTTTTGAAACTAATGGCTTCATTCTACTTTGATCTGAGAAGCTAAAATTTTTTAGGTTTCCTATTCAAAACAGTTTATGTGACCCTGCCGTAAAGAAAGGACCTTGTGTAAGAAAATCGATGTTATTATTTTTATGTGTTTGGTCCAGATTTGGTGTCATGTGGATCAAAATTTCAAAAACGTGACGATTTTTTTTTACACTAGGTCCCTTCTTTGCGGCAGGGTCACCAATTTTTTTTGGAAAATTTTACGAAAGGGATCCTTAATGAGGAATGAATCGGAGCTCGCTTACTACATAGAAGGGTAAAAAATCAATTCAAAAAATTTTTTGGTTTGAAACAATAATGGTAGGTACCTACTTTCTGACAGAAATTATCCTTTCCCTCCAAATCAGGCTGGTCTAGCTCTGAACCCATTTTCACTCCCTACAAAAAAAATGTTCAACAGCATTAAAAAGATTATCAAAAATTTATCTAGGAATTAGGTTATTTGGCGGAAGGAAAGAGGGCATTGAATTGAGAAAATAATAAAACTCTAATCCGAAAAAAGTATAAATATCTACAACTGACATTCATTCTCTCCACAAAATGTTTGAAAAAATTGCTGTTATGTTTTTGAGTTTTCATTTGCTTTAAAAAAATTTCTCGAAATTATTCCAAGTACATACCTAGACCTACGAATACTTTTATTTTTTTTAAAAAAAAAAAACGATCAGCGACGATTTCCTATCGTTACCCTTTCTTCAATTTTCGGAAAGAGAAGAAAGCACAAAGCAGAAGGCAACAATAGGAAACCACCTGGAATTATATTTTCATATAAAAATGTATAATTATTAAGATCAAGAAATTTTTCATTAAAAATTTCAAAACCCTGAAAAAATTTATGTGGACGGTATTTTCTAGTAAAAACATCTACACTAACTAAGATCATTTTTGATGAGAAATTTTCAAATATTTCTGTCATTTTAAAAAAAATTTTGAACGTGGATTTCAAAGAAATTTTCTTCAAAATCCATGTGTTTTTCTTTTCACCTTATTGAATAACTTTCAAAATTGAATGATAGGACATGGACACGAATGATCAACATTACTCTATGATGAATCGAGAAACTTTCGAAGCCGCCATTGCAGCGCTTTCTAGAACAAAAATTGCCATCAAAGAATCTTCCCACGAGCAGAATTTGTTTTCATTGATAAGTACGTATATTGATTGGTATGTGTGGTGGACTTGGGTATACATGAAATCTTAATTCAACAAATTCTGTGTTCAGGGGATACGCAGATGTATCCAGGAAATCAAGGTCAAGATTTGGAGAATTTAAATGCTTGTCTGGTAGAAAGTGTAAGTCGGCGTGATCCTATCTTTTATGAAAAAACGTGCGGACTTGAGTAATAATACCGCGTTTTTCACAGGGTACGAAACTAACCAACCATTTATCAAATATCCTCAGAGAGTTGAGTTTCGCGATGGATCTATGTTCGAGCATAATCAAAAATTTGGAAGATGTCCTGAAACAACATCTCGCTGCGTGGAGAGAAAGGCAAAAATTAGCTGGAAATGGTTACACAGGATTCGATCCTGGATATTTGAATATCTTGCAAAAAGAGTAAGTGTGAAATTTGATTTTTCAAGTCGAAGCATACCCTTTTTAATTATTTTTTTCAAAAATAATTAAAAATAGGTGCATTTAAGAATCTGCCCAAAATTTCAATTTTTTGAATTTTTTTTGATTTATGCCTATCTTACGAGTTTGATATTTGTATGTGACACAGGTGTGAAGAACCAGTTGAAATGGCCCGCACCATTTTGCAACTTATAAAACACACATACAATTTGCTGCAAATTTTGACCAATTGTTATGGAAGACCGGGATATATTGAGCAGATTCGGTTTTTGGACAAATTATCGTCAAACTTTACCACATCGTTGAGATCATTAATTAATACGTAAGTTTGTTAATATAGAATAGGTACATGAATACAGCACGTGGGCATAAGTAGGTAGTAATCAACCAAATAATCGAACTCTTGTTAACACCTTACTGGTGTGATTCATTCAAACGCCTATTCTCATATTTTGTTCACTTTCTTCAAGTTCATTCGAAGAAATAATTTGTAACGACGTAAAATCCCATAAAATTTATCTACCTACACAAATTTACATTATAAAAAATTCTTCGTTTTTAAACAATCGTAAAACGCTTGCCCCTTTCCCACGAAATACTACACAAATTTTTTGAGGTACTTCATTCATGATAAGAAATTTAATATGAATTGATACAAAATCGACTGTATCGAGGCAGTTAATAGAAAAAAGCGATCGCACTAGAATGATATTGTATTTCTAGTTAGCCAAAAAAATTACATAAAGAAAGTTTAGAATTTTAAGTTGAAAAAAAATTGAATTGAATTCTTCGAGTAAAATCAGTCAGCTTTGATTAATCATTAAATGAAGAAACACTATGAGTATTTTTCATAAAGAAATAATGAATGAATTGTAATTTTATCCGGAGAGTCGAGTATTCGAAAAATGAATGTTTCAAGAATTTTTTTCTTCCTGTTTGGGGAGAGTAGGGATTTCAGGGTACCTATTTAGGAATTTAAAATTTAATTATTTGAGGAAATTTATGAACAAATTGAAAAATATTATGGTTCGGTCAATTGTCTAGTTCAAATTATAATTCTTCTTAATCGCCGAGGAAATAATGAGCTTGATTGGCAATTGAAGTGAAAATTGGTAGAATTGGAATTTTCAAGACACTCTGAATTAATTTTTTTCTATATTTAATTCAAAAATCAAATTGACCGGTGATATTAGGGGGAGGGGAGAGATCGAAAACATGAAGTAGGGCATATCAATTTGATTTTCATGAGGTTTTTCAATTTTTTCCTTTTTTGATTTCTAACGGTCTTATGTTGAAAATTGTTCAAAATTACCTTGAAAAAACGTGATGAAATTTGAATTTTTTTGGTCCATGTTTAACTTCTCCTCTCTTCTGGTAACAGTTCTTCAATTATTATTTTTCTTTTTTTTTTGGCAATGCTTAGTCATCCCCATTTTTTTGAGGATGTAGTTTCATGATTTTCGTGTGCGACCCAAAAAACTTTTTTCCAAGATAATTTTGAAGTAAGTAGGTAGGTGTAAAAAATCATCTGAAACTTCGAAAAAGTTTGAAGGGTTGATTTTTATTCTGGATAGACGACTAGACGTAAGATAATCCTCGACCTTACTTCAGAAAAATTTTCAATTTTTTTTATTGAGGGGAGGGTGCAATTATGGGCTAAAGAAATACAAATTTTTATCATGTTTTTTTGAAGTCATTTTGCAACATTTTTGGCAAAGGTCCATAAAAATTCCGATAAATTTTAAAATTCTGCGTCTTGGAGTCTTTTGGAGAGGAGTAAAAAATTTCAGATCCTGAAAGAAATGGTTTAGGTAGTTTACATCCTGTGGAGAATTTCTCAAAAAAAAAAAAATAGATTCCCTAGCTCAAGGAAAGCACGAAGCTTAAACTCAAAAAATTCAATGTGAGATATAATTTCTGAAAAAAAAAAAAAATGATTTTGGGTGTCACCTGCTGGAAAACTCAGCTACCCTTCTGGGAAAAAATGCAATCTGACTGTTACTTACTCAATTTTTGAACCATTGAACTTGAAATTAAAACCTTTGCCCCCTACAAGAGAATTAAAAAACTGAAAATTGAGAATCTGAGACATTTGAGCCAACTTTTTTTTCGATCATCCAGAATAATTTTTACTGAAATTTTTCGGAAAATTTCTCGTCAATGCTGCCAACTTCAGATTGATTTTCGCACTTTCATAAAATTTCAATTGGCAGCACTGCTACAAACAATATTCTTGAAAATTGATTTTAATTTATTTTCATCGTCAGAAAATATTTGGATTATTTTTCAAGCCCTTGCATCAACAACTTGAACGAGAATTTTTTTAAGAAAAGCAACTGGCAGCACTGTCATGATACCTTTTTGAGAACCAATTTCATCGTAAATAACTCTGAATGATAAAAAAAATGGCTGGTTTTGAGGTGCCTACTGTAGTGCGAGATTTGGAACGACTCAATGTTTTGGAGTTCCTTGTTGTGTTCAATTGAAAGTTTTTCTTTAGAAATCTAAATTCTGTTTCTCAGAGACCATAAGTGCCAAATTCGAATCAGACATCAGTTTTGAATTGATTTTCAGGATAGGTAAGGGTGAAAGAATTTTAAAAACATAAATAAAGACCCAGGAAAAAAAATTTTGAGCAAAATGGAAGGGCCAAAGACATAAATTTTGTTAAATTATTTTATTCATTCATGTGAAAATTTTACCTTTTTTTCACAGGACTTTTGTGATCAAAATTCAACCACCTCAGGTCATTAAAAAAGGGACAAAATTTTCAGCTGAAATATGTTCATTGGTTGTTGCTAATTTACTGGAGAAATCTGGCCTTCCTTTACAGGTAGGTACTTTACCTATTTCCCAATTACATCAAAAATTTTCAAATTCAGTGGTGCTCGAGAAAAATCCATCGACAATTTAAAACATTCTTTCAATTTTATTTTTCAGGTAGATATACAAGCGACTATCATCAATGAAAAACAAGCAAATTTCTTCGTATCAAGTGGGAAAGTATCAAGTTCCACATGCGGCGAATTAATATTCGACAAAGAAGAAAAAATGAGATACTATAACGAATCGAAAGAATTCATTGCCAAATTGAAGTACGAACGTAAAAACTATTTTAAAAATTCTCTCAAATAGTAATAATTTTTTTGCTCTCAAATTACAGAAACATGACTCTGAACAAAGTTCAAAGAAGCGTAAAGAAGGGTTCCGACAGCGTGGTAGATGAAAAATTCGCCATGATTTTTAGCGCAACTTTTACACTTATTGGAAATATAAACGTCCTGGCGGAAACAATGTCACTACCATTAACTGTGGTAGTGCATGGTAGTCAAGAACCACGTGCTATGGCTACCATCTTGTGGGATAACGGCTGCTCCCAATCCATACGTTCTCCTTTTAGCACCCCTGATGTTGTACATTGGAAACAATTGGCAGAAAATTTAAGCATGAAATGCAACTCAGTCACTGGTAAACCTCTTTCTCTCAATGATATGAATCACATGGCCCAAAAACTGATCGAGTTAGTAGCTCATTTTTCACTTTTGATGTACATAGATATTGGTTTTTATTCCTAAGTACTCAATTGACTCTTTTTTTTCCATTTTCGTAGATGTAATTTTATGAATAGTTCGATGAAGCTGTCTTGGTCTAAATTCTGCAAAGAAAATTTACCCAAAAGAAATTTTACATTTTGGGACTGGTTCTACAATATTTTGAAAATGATCAAGGAGAATTTGAAAGATTTGTGGACGGATAGGTAAGTAACAAGTATTTATTTTTCTCGTTCAATTTTCAGTCTTTAAATTGTGTGAAATTTGTTTTTAAATTTAGAAATTTTGATACCTTTTTCGTAATTTTGAAAAATTCTGAATTTGTGACCCTGCTGAGCTGATAGATTTTTGAAGGAAAATTTTCATAAAATCAGTGATATTTTCTCATTGATTTACATTTCAAAGCCAAATTTTGAGCTGATAGATTTCTGAAGGAAAATTTTTAATTTTTTCTGATGAATTTCAACTTTCAAGTTTTAGAGTTACAGCAATTTGAAATTTTGAAATGCTCATTTGAGGGTGTTGAAAAAATTTCCACGAGTAGAATTTTTGGTGCAGTTGACTATCATAAGGAATTTTTAAAACGATAGAGTAAGTTCGGCAAACGTGGAATACTCGGGTAATGTGGAATACTTCGAGTTCTCGGATGCTAATTATCGCTACTCAGCAATATTTGAGAGAAGGGAAGGATTTCGTCACTATGAAAAGCCAAAATATGAATTGGACCCACTGGGTCATTTTTTAAAAAGTTATTGACGTGTTTCATTATCAGAGGGGCCGATAGTTTCGAACAACTTCGAAATTTTCGAATAAATTTGTGGAAAAAATAATTTTTGGGGGGAAGACAAAAACTGAAGGAAATCAAGTAAGTTTCATATTTTGTAATAATCTAGTGGAATTGAATTTTCACTCAATATTTTTTGATTTATTGATATTTTTCCAAAAACGCAATAGTGCGGCTAACGTGGAATACCACTATTCCACATTACCCACATTACTGAATCGAATGATAACTTTTTTGTTTTTTTCTCAATTTTGGACAAAAATGTCATTGATTAAGCGGCCTAAGCCTCTTAGAAATGAGTTTTGGATTTGGAATGAAGGTATAGAAAAAAAGGAAGTTACAAAAACGAATTAATTTTCCTTAAGAAATAATGATATTTTATCAAAAAAAAAAAAGAGATAAATTTTACCCAAATTATTAAATTTTGTTCAAAACATAATAAAATTCATTCAAAAAAATAATAACGTGTCCCAATTCACAAAATAGGTGAAATTTTTTTGAAAAAATAATATTTTTTATAAAAACAAAATAAATAAAATTTGTCAAAAAATGAATAAATTTTACCAAAAAAAAAAAATTTATTCAAAAAAATAATAAATTTCACCTATTTTATGAGTTGGGACGCGTTATTATTTTTTCGAATAAAATTTATTATCATTTTTTCAGTGTGATATGAAAAACGTTTTACTTGTGAGATGAGCGAAGAAGATCTCGGAGTCGCGCCTTTGAATGAATGATTTTTCTACTCGAAAAAAAAAAATCCTGAACAATTTTTTTTTATTATGGTATTCGATAATCATATAGATGATAAATAGACGTCATATCTTTGCTAACTCTGCGTTTTTAAAATTTTTTAAAGCAAATTTGAAAGTATTCCACGTTTGACACACTTTTTTCAGGTCTTCAAAAACGAACGTTTTACAAAAATTGAAATTTAAAAAAAATGAAAAAAGATATCAAGTCCATATTTCTGGAATGAATAAAGGAGGATATAAGTCACATAAATCCACAAACACCCTTTTTTTATAATGTCGAGAAAAAATTTTATTCAAAATTTAAAAATGGTATTCCACGTTTGCCTAACTTACTCTAATAATTTTTTTCAGTACATGTCGTAGTAGATTAATCGACGGATTCATCTCGAGAAAACAAGCTGAAATGAATTTACTTGAATGCTCTGCCGGGACATTCCTTTTACGTTTTTCTGATTCCGTATTGGGAGGTATCAGCATAGCCAGTGTCGCGATAGGTATGAGTTACCTATTGTTATTTTTTTTCATGCTCCATTTTTCACTAAGTACATTTTATAAAACTGTATTTTTGATTGAAATTGCTCTTTTTTATGTAGATTTTTCTTCCTAAATTGAAGATTTACAAAAAAATTATGTTTGTACAGATCAATCAGGACAGAAACTGGTCAGAATGTTGAGCCCTTATACTTCCAACGATTTAGCAAGTAGACCATTGGCCAATATAATAAGCGATGCCACAAATTTAACGTATTTATATCCAGATATTTTGAAAGAAGAAGCTTTTAGAAAACATTATGTTATAACTAGAGGTGGGTTAATGTTGACTTGTGCGTGATTTTTTTTTCAACATGGATTCTAAATTATTTTGACGCTAACGGGATTTCGACGATTCAAGTTGAAATATTCTAAATTCAATTTTTTTTCAACCCCTAATTTTTTCAATTTCCTTAATTTTAAGTTTTCAAAAAAAAATGTATCCAGTATTAAAAAATTTTCATCAGTTCACACTTTAATTTTCTTTCCATTTTTCCAGTTTCGATCTATAAGTAAAATTTTTTCGATTATTAAATTGGAAAAAATTTTGAAAAACACGAGTTGAAATTAATTCAAAATTGAAAAAAAAAAAGAGAAAAAAATTGAAATTATGGGCGAAAGGTTTTGAGTTGGAATATGATTTTAAAAGATAGAGATCACGGAAAAAAGCTTATAAAAAATCCAAGTGGGAAGGTTGTTTAAAAAATTAAAATTACAAACAATTTAATTACAGTAAGAAAAAAGTTTAAAGTTGGAAAAAAATTAGTGAGTAGAAATAAAAAAAAATTCCACCTTGAATTTATTCATTTTTAAAATTCTATATTTTCAACATTTTTTCAATTTTAGAATTGGTTTGAATAGGTACGTACTTAATTTAGAAAATTTTACCAACTTTGAATTTTCAAAGAAATTGCAAACTTCATATTTTTCAAGATTTTTTCCTGCTTCATGAGAAGATGATTTGACAAATTCTTTTTAAATAATAAAAATATGGAATCAAAACATTTTCAAAAATTAAAGTTGGTTAAATTTTGAGAAAAATCTGTTTTGGAAGAAAATAGGGGAAAAAATTATGATTCCGAATTAATTTGAATTTGGAATCAGTTTGAACTGGGATTATCAAAATCCTTTTTGCGTCAAAATGATGTAGAAGCTATTTTTTCACTTTACGATTGCAATTGGTGGAAAGTGGAAACTATTAAATGAAGTGAGAGTGATGTCGTGTTGATCAAATCCAATTAATCATTCCTAGATATGTATTTTTTTTAGGCCAATAAATTGAATGTACCTATTGTATTTAGAAAATTGACAAGGTTGTTTACTTTAAGTAAAAGTTTCTTCAAATTTTTTTTCGAGCTTCCCATTCTCAGAGAAGACGAAGTTGGGTGGCAGCATTGCTACTTTCGAAAAATTTCAACGTGAATTATTTCGAATGATTGAACTAAATTTTGACTCAATTTCGAGGTACCTATTTAAATGAGTGATTTGAATTTGGTAAAAATTAAAAAACCATCTAATTTGCGGACTGTAACCTTACATCCTTTTTTTGAAAGGGAAAAAGAAGGGGTGGCGATAAGGCCTATCCCCCTCTCCTCAACTTCTCATGAGATAATTCAAAATTTGTTGCGTTGAAGGCTCTGCATAAATTTTTGAGGCTCCAGAAGTTCCAAAAAATTAAATTGCTACGTACATGATAAATGTAGATTCGCAGGGATTACCAATTTTTCTCGAAATTGTCAACTTTTGGCTCTCCTGGCGCTCCAAAAATGGACAATTTGAGTAAAATAACGCAAAAATATTCTAGCTCCATGCTCCATCTTCTTTTTGAACTAAATAGCTCAGAATTTTCCTTTTAAGTTTATCTCGCTAAATTAACCACCTCACTAATTTTTGTCGAAGTCCAGGATTTTTGTGATAAAAACATCCATTGACGGCATTTTCATTGCGAAGCATTCACCTGTTGATGTCTGAATTCTGAAATCTGAATATTTGAAAAAACAGATGTTTTAGTGAGAGCACAACTTATTCATTACCTATCTACTTTCCAAATATTTTTCATGGATGAAACATTACTCATTCTTTTCTGAACAGATGTCAGGGAACAAAACGTGCATTTTAAATTCCTCCAATCTTCGAATACAAATTTATGTATTAATACCTATCGATGGATTGATATTATTAGTGATGCTGATGATGAAATGTTTGAAATTTTATCAAGTAAATACCTAAAGTAATTAGGTAACTCTCTATTATCATCTATGTTATTTTTCATTTTCAGATTCACTTTCCTCTTCCCCGGATGACCCTTATGTTATGAAACGATACCAAGATTCATTTCTTGGAATTTCTGCGAATCCGTTTTCTCTTCCTGGGTCCAATGTAAGTTCATCGAGCAATTCTCCAACATATTTTGCTTATCAAACCCATTCACCAAACAATGTGGTGCCCGTTTCCAACGATCATCCTGCGTAAGTACTAAGAGCTTCACTGTAATTAAAACAATAAAAGCGAAAAATCCTCTGTCTGAAAAAATGCCAATGGTTTTTGATGTTTCCATCCCCTACCTCATTACGAACGTTTCTTGTTCAATTTTCAGCCTTGAAGTTGTGTGGAATTTGTTTTTAAATTTAGAAATTTTGATACCTTCTTAGTAATTTTGTAAAATTCTAAATTTTCAACCTTTCTCCTTCCTTGAGTTTTTTTTTTTTTTTTTTTTTATTAAGTAAATGACATTTAACACGAACGTTATGATCCTTTGTTGAGAAGAATGCCTGCATATTTTGATTTTGACTCTCTTCTTTTTCCATTTGGACTGGGGTTCGAAATAATCTTAGAAATGATTCTGGGATACAAAAATCATAGGTACCTACCTATATTTTTTGATAGGTATCTCATTTCCATTATCCTCTTGGCTTATAATGCCATTTAAGAACTTGTGATGGTTAAAAAAATTTATTAAATTTACGACATTGTTTTGTTTTTTTCAAAAGAAATAATTCAATTTTTTTGTTTCCAGTTTCAATGATCCAGATGCAACAATTTTTCAGATGTTGTGAAAAACCCGAAGAATAATAATGATATGTTCTGATTTTATTTTATTAAAAAAATCATAGGTAGGTATAGGTACCTAAGCCCATTCAGACAGTATGGAAAGGAGAAACTGAATTGGGGAAAAAATGAGAAAGAGATTAAAATTTACTGAAAAATTTAGTACAGATTTAAGCAAAATAAAATTGAACATTTTGGGTAATCCTGAACAAACCACCAAATAGGTACCTAAATTATATTTGACGAAAGTTTTCTTTTTGAATCAGAGAAATAAATTTCGTTAAAAACGAGTAACTTTTTCACTGATCTATTAATCGAAAAATATGTACCGGATGTTTTTTGAAAAAATTGAGAATTTAGCGATTTTAGATTGAAAGAATTACCTATGAAAAATCACTAATTTTCACCGTAAATTTATTTTTATTCAAAAACATCCGAATTTCACCAACTTTGGCTGATTCTCTTTTGGAAAGTAAAATTTCAAGTCAAGAAATGAATGGATAAATATTTTGACATTTTTATTCTACCGAATTATTTGAATTTTCCCCTCGGATGCGTTTGTGAAAAAAAAAAACATTTTATTCGTATTAATTGAACATTCCTGTGTATTTTTTAATTCAAAATTTTTTATTGTTCCTTTTTTTATTTGAATACAGATAAGGTTACAAAAAAAATAGCCATAAAAACTGATTTTTATAATTTTTTTATTTTCTCAATCGGATTTGATAAAATTATTGTTATAATAAGTTATATAAGTATCTGAACTATACATTATTTTTTTTTAATATTGAGGGGAAAAAGTTAAATTAATCGATAAAAATAAATTAGGTAAGTAATAAAATTAATTTTTAATGAATTATTATTTAATCCTAAATTAAATAGTATCTAATGGTGATCAAAAATAAATCCTGAAATTTAAACCTATTTTTACATTATAACAATTTTTTTCATTTCCTGCTCTATTTTAATTTATTTTTTAAAAATTAAAATTTGAAAAAATCTTCTGATTTTCATTCAAGGTTTGCGAGCTATCTGGGACATTTTTCGAACTCCCAGATTGTTTTATGAGCAGTCTGGGGCATTTTTCGAACTATTTCAAACTCCTTTATTTATAAATATTTACAAAATGTACCATGAAAGTAATTTAGAATTTATTCAAATACCTACCTAAGTAGTTCGACGAATTAAAAAATTAGAAAAAAAAGAAAAAAATTTTGGAATAAGTATTTGAATTTTTTAAAATTACTTACCGACATAAAAATATACCTACGTAATTTTTTGTATTTACTTAAATGTGAAAATGAAATTGGAAATTGATAAATCAGAATATTTCAAAAAAGTAGGTATTTGAACCAACGGAATTTGAGTAATTTGAATAAGGAAGTGTGTAAGTACTTGAAGTCCGATCATAACACACCGAACATGAAAAATCTAATAAGTACCTACTTATCTGAATCTATGATTCATTTTATAAAAAATCTGCCTTTAAAAATTCAACTTTACAATCAACAACATAACAACAACAATATTGCGGAGTCAAAAAATCCAAACAGGTTTCGTATTTCCTTACGTGCGACTTGAGTTGCCTAACCTTTCACATTTAGGGAAACCTAATGTATTTTTTGTGAAGTTATGATGAAAACTCACTTTTCTACAAAAGAAGTAATTGGACAGCAATAGGTAGCAGCACAGACCAACGACACTATTTTCAATGCTTTGGGCCGAAGTAGAAGAGGGCTCCCTTGACTCCACCCCTCCTCCCTCACACAAAATCCGATTTGTTTTTCCCATTTGCGTCTAGGTTTGGAGGAAATTCAATGGTACCTCTACCTACGTGTATTGATCCCAAATGTGGTGATGAGGGAAAGCGATGCCATACACCTCAAATTTTAAAAACTTCCTGCCATATTTCATAATCATAATCAATATCCTCAACTTTTCAAGGCAATATTTTATGCAATTTTTAAAATTTTTGTGGAATTAATTGGAAATTATAAGACCTAACGAAAAGTAAAATGTTTCTATCGTTCAGTTCAAAATGCTCAAACCTCAAAAGTACACAAATACAGAAATTATTCTAAGGGATAGTTCCAAACTGTTTGCCTGTGGGATTTCAACGATCCAAATCCAGTCTGAATCGCATTTAATTTACTCCGAATGAAAAATTTCCCAAAAAATTCAGTAGGTAGCTATGTAAGCAATCCTGGATTGATTTTTTTTCAATGCAATATCTAGGTACTCGAACATGTGTAATTTATTAATTATTACATTAAAGATGTTTAATCATAATTTCATTATTATTTCACCAGAATTGTGACCCTGCCGGAAAGAAGGGCCTCAGTGTAAGAAAATGAAATTTTTGTGATTTTTTTTAGATCCAGGTACCACAAAATGAAATACTCAATATTCTCGTTCAGAATTTGCGTACATTACTTTTTATCTCCACCGGGTTAGAAAAATTTCAGCCAAAGCTCGACCTTGATCTATTATAAAAAGTACGATATTTTTTCTGCCTCTGAAAATTATTACAGCAACAATACAGTATTACTCATGACACTGATAATTTTTACACCAACGTGTAAAATTGTATGTTACTTTAATACGCGTCATAAAATTACTTCCTGCAGCACCGATCAGTGGCTGAACACTCACTTTTGAAATGATAAAGTTAGCAGGAATTTCAACGGTGGATTCAAAAATCACCAATCGGTATCAGTCTTTAACCGCGTTTGTATTCAAAAGTAACGTAAACTTTTTCAACCATCTGCTGCTATGAATTCTGGTGCCAATAAGTGTAATTTCGAATTGTTTTTTGCTTCTTGTTACGTTTTTTAGATTGAAAAAGTACCTACTTGAGTAAGTACATCAATTGATCTTTTTTGAATATTTAATTGGATTAAACTTGGGTGTGACATTGATTCTCAAAAAAAAAAAATCAGCGAGTTGATTTTTGGTAGGCTTGTAGCGTCCTTCTGATAAATATATCAAGACATGGATGTAATTTGAAATTTGATTCTTTCACTGCAGTGGATTTTAGCATCACTGATTAATGCATCAGAACTTTCGATTTAATTCGAAAAATAAAAAAAAATTGGCATCTGCATTGAATGAAGCAGAAAAAAATCAAGTAAAAAAGGCTCAACTGGGTTCTTCAATAAAATCGATGAACAAAAAAAATAAAATTTTTATTGGGTTGATGACAAGTGATAAATACCATCAAAGAATTTTTTGAAACCTTTGAATATCTAGTCGGTTCATGTTCAGTTTTCATTTGTTCTACAACAAAAATATAGTTAAGATTAAATATAAGATTAAACACGTGGAACAATTTTTCCCCTCATGGCAAAGGAAACGAACAATTTAAAGGAAAATTTAATTTAAGAATTCAACAACCCTATAATTTCAATTTTTCCCTGGTACTTCAATTACTTCATAATGGAAAAAAATCATGAAAAATTCACTACTTCTCCTTGTTTCATAATCTGTATAGGTTCACTAAAAAGTTGTTTTCCATGCTTCGTTCAAAAGATAATCAAAATTAATCGACGTAAAATAATCCCAATTAAGTATAAGTTATTTTTAATAGTTTCAAGACTTGGATATTAAAGTGTATCTAATTATCATAAATTAAAACTGTACTATTGTATTGATTTCATAATCAACCGTGTTAAAATTTTAATCTAGCCAATTTTTTTAACGTACCTATCTACTAGATATATGTAGGTATAGTGAGCGATGATCATCACAAAAAGATGAATATTTCTCAGTTATACGAGTACTTGACGATATGTTTAGGTACCTAATTTATGTTTGGACTTCGTTCTCCTCTCTTCCGCCAATCACTCAACGTACCTAATTATTTTTGGGAAGACTAGAAATCCTAAAGCCAAAAAGAGCTTTTCCGAATAAGGGTCAAAACCGGCCCTTGATCCAAAATTGGTGAAAATGGGCCCAAAATGTTCTCTGAAAGGGATGGGTAAAAAATTTCTAAATTTTCAGAGATTATACATCTTGCTGGGTTGTACATATGAATGAGAATTTTTTGAAAATTTTTGGTCAACAGTTTCCCAATTTTTTTCACATTGAAATTTTCAAATAAAAAAATTTGATTTTTTTTACCATGTTACACCCAATTTTAGAATCCAAAAAAATATATGTGTTGCATGACCACTTGGCAGAACTAATTTAAAAAAATTCCATCCTTGTACCCTTCTCGAAATTTTTTAAAAAAATGTTTTGAAAATTTCAATGTGAAAAAAATTGGGGAAATGTTGATCAAAAATTTGCAAAAAATTCTCATTCGTACTACGCTAGCAAAATGTATACTTTATCTCTAAAAGTTTCAAAATTTTTTACCCACCCCTTCCAGAGATATCGCGTGTTGAAATTTCGACTTTAAAAGTGCGATAATTCCGAAAGAGGTGGGGGTAGGAGGGGTCAAAATTTTTGAGGATGTTTTCAGATCATAAGTAACATTTTGGGCCCATTTTGACCAATTTTGGGTCAAAGGCCGTCTTTGACCCTTGTAAGGAAAGGCTCTTTTCCCATTTCACCTTCCCAACATATTTTTTCAAGTTTTGGAGAATTTTTCAAAACCCCTCGTGAAATGACGATAATAATTTTTTTTCAAAAATATCAATAAAATGAAAACTTTTTTTTATCATGAATCGAATACAACAACTAATAATGAATTTATTGTGTGTTTTTTTGCGGAGAAATGCCTACAAGAAAAAATTTAAGAAAATTATTGTTTTCTTGTAGGAGACTCCTTCAACAGAACGACGAGAAAATGTGAAATATTAATTGAAATAAGGGGGGTGGAGGTTGAATATTGAAATTGAACTGATTTCAATTTATGATTTTTCCAAATTTGAATAAACGAAAAATCAATCAAGAATTTGAACATGAAAAATATTTTAAATCTGATCAGTTCAGAGAAATTTCCTAATTTTTATTTCATCAAAATTACATGGAATTTCGTCAAATCATATTTAGTTGTAAAAATTTACGTTTTTGAAAAAGTTGAGGAAGTTTAAACTTTATTTTTGACGTAACATGATAAAATTACATCTGATTCAATTCAATTTCATGTGGGGAAAAACCAGATGCAATTTGGACATTATTTTTTGGATAAAATTTGATGAAATTCTAAATAAATTAGATATAAACATGAACTGATACCTTTCAATTGATGTAAAATATTTTCACGAGGATTTTTTCAGGTCTGCCCGAATATTTGCAGATTCTTGGATATGAAGGGACTGGGTGTTGAAGTATCACTCCGATTTTCATACCAATTCATTTTCCCAGTAATAAAACTGTCAATTTCACTATGAAAATTTACGACTCTGGTGGTATTCTCCCTTTTTTATTTTTTCGGTTTTTTTTTTTTTCATTTTTCCCGATTCAAATTATAAGTTGTTTCCCGATAAAAGCTCATTAATTTCGTCACTTCTCTCAAATTTCAGAACTGTTCATTAAAATACCCCCCCCCCCCCCGCCCCCACCTGGAATTTTCTAAAATCACGTTTAAATCGTTCAACAAATCATCACCAAAGCAATTTCAGACGAATACTTCGGTAAAAAATCGTCTTGTCCTGGAGATCTCAGCGATTCTTTAGGGCGAAATAATGACTTATGATTCTGTCAGATTTATCAAGATGGCGAATATAGTTAAAAAATTGACTTGGATTTTTTTCTCATTTTCTTCTATATTCAAATGAAAATGGCCTTTGATGATAAAATTCATGTTACTTACTACTTTGGTGGCACAAAAAACAAAAAATCGATCCAATAATTATTTAAAATTGAAAAAAAATTATGAGGGCATGAGTAAAGGTTTTGAAAAAATTTTGAATAACGTTCAAGACTTCAAGTGTATGTAGAAATGGTTTTTTGAAGTTTGTGTCTTGTATCAAAATTATGAGATGCAGTTTGAAAAAAAAATCAATTTTTCATCAGCGTATCGTCAAAAATTTGGAATCCCCTCTTTTAAAATTCGAAAACAAATTGATGAAAAATATGCCTATTGATGAAATTTTTCAAAAAAAAATTAAGTATATCTTTGGAGAAAGTTAAATTCAAAATTTTACGATGTTATTGAGAAAGAGATAAAATTTTAGAAGTTCGAATTTAAGTTCAATTTTTCTGGTATTGGATTCCAACTACCAAGTTCATCAGCTTAGTTCAATAAAATTTTTATTACTTACCTATGGAAATTTTTACTGTTTTTTCTCAAAATTTCAATTTCATTGAAAAAGTGCCAAAGTTTGACGAGGTTTCCATGACAAACAAAATTTTCTAAAAATGAAACTGACATGCTCGTACCTCAATCGACTACCTAATTCATTGAAAATTCCCGATACTTACATGAAAATCTTTCAATTATTTTCAAAGTATCGGTACCGGAACATAATTCATCATGGAATATTATAATTTCGTAGAAAATGATGCTGGAATGTTTCACTTCCACGTCAGCATCAAAAGAGAAAGGCGGTTTTGTAATCAGAAATTGAAGCTTAATAAACACTTTTCTTAGAATCGATAATGCAGAGTCATCAAAATTATGTCGAATTTCTTTCCCTATCATAGGTAAACTTAAACCGTTAAACTTACAGTTAATTAGTTTTAAATTATTAAAAATTATCCATTGGTTGATTTATTATTTATGTTTTGGATCTGAACTGATGATTAAAATGGATAAAAACGTAATAGGTAATAAATTCATTGGAAACATTCATATCTACAGGGTGGATCAAAATATCTGATTCCATTTTGAAATTTTAACGAGAGAAAATGAGTATTTTTGAAAATGATTCGTGAAAATTTTTTTTTTGTATATATTTACCTAATTTGGGAACTTGTATTTTTTTTTTTATAATGAATAATAATTCAAATCAGGTACCAAAATCTCGGAAAATCATCACACACCTATTTTGGTCACCTGGTATGTCGATCGATAAATCACATACGGTCTGATTACTCCTCCATTAAATTTGATTGATTGGGTTCCAAGAATTGAATCATAAAATTGAACAACGGGTAACTTTTAAAAAGATGAACAGCATAATTAGCTATAAAATAATTACCTACTAAATAAATATGATCGTTTAGATATTTATTCCACCTTCTAGTGCATACTTAGGTTAGAAACGCTGATGAAATACACGTAGATATAAATTCATTTGGAAAGTTTAAATTCAAATACTTCAATCTTATTTCGTCTTATCTTATCTGCATGCAAAATGGAAAATAGGTAATTGTTAATTTGAGTGAAACAATAAACACGAAGAAAGTTGGGAATTCTTCATTTCAGGAGCATTTTCGGCCAATTTTTTTATTAAACGTGATTCGCAAAATTTGAGAAAAGAAGTTTTTAAAAAGAAGCCTGATTTTCTATTTAATTTTAATACCGACTTAATTTGTTGTTTTAATTAAATGTGCAGGGCATAAATGCAAATGAATATTAAGATTGTTCAGTCATGATGAATCCCAAGACCTCACCTTCCAATTTCACCGGTCCTGGCAATTTTCAAATAGCTCTTGAAGCACTTTCTCGAACTGAGAATGCAATTAGGAACTCGTATCCTGACCATCACTCGTTTATATTATTAAAAGGTGAGCAATAATTTTAAAATTGGACAAAAATTGGCAGGCTGGTTCACTTTGAACAGAGAACTTGGTAGAAAAAATTCAAATCCATGGCCATCAAGAGAATGTAGCTAAGGGTCTTTAAATTTGGCCTGTTTTGGGAATTGTTAACTTTGCAATTCCTCGGTCTTTTTCCTGAAAAAGTGCAATTTAAGTTTCTGTAAGTAATTATTTTTTTACAAGTTTGAAATTTTGAATCCGCACATTTATTTATTTTTTATTTTTCTGTGCTGGAAATTTTTATCGTTTTCAAATGTGATGGCCCTCACAGTCAACCCTAGAAAAATTTTTGAAATACTTTGGACTTGATTTTCAGGCATGAAATGTTGCCCAAGTTTTGAACATTTTTAGCTGCAGTGCTGCCAACTGAAATTTTATGAAAATCATTTGAATCATAATGTACTTAGTTGGCAGCATTGTTATGAATTGTTTGAAAATTAATTAGAACGTCATGAAAAAATGTCACTTTCAGATCTCGACTCTTCACTCCGCGTCAACTCTGGAGTCAAACTCATACCCTGACTCCTGACCCCACCTTGACCCTGGAGTCAGTCTGTGACCTCGACTTTGGACTCCGGCTTGACTGAGGTCAATCTTTGACCTTGACTCCAACTGCACTCTGGGGTCAATCTTTCACTTTGATCTTAACCCCAACTGTACTCTAGGGCTAATCTTCGACTCCAGCTGGACTCTGAGGCAATCTTTGACCTTGACTTCTGAGTCAAGATTGACTCAAAGATCAATCTTTGATCTTGAATTTTGACTTTTTTCTGACTCCAGATTGACTCAGAGATTAAGCTTTGACCTTGACTCCTGACTTCGGTCTGACCCCAGAGTCAATTTTTGACCTTGACTATTGACAGTATTGACCCATTTACCCCGGGGTCGATCTTTGACCTTGACTTCTGACTTCGATTGTACTCCAAAGACAATCCGTGGCCTTGACTCTTGACTCCAACTGTACTTCAGGGTCAATCTATGACCTTGACTTCTGTCTCAAGATTGACTCTATAATCAATCTTTGACTTAAACTCTCGACTCCAGTTCGAGTTTAAAGTCAATCTTCAACCTTGACCCCTGAGTGCAGCTTGGCTGTGGGGCCAATTTTTGAATTTTTTGACCTTGACTCTGGAGTCAATCTTTGATTTGAATCCCTGATCCCGGTTTGACTCCGAAGTCGAGGCGTCAGCTCCTATTCCCACAGTTTCTCTTTTTTAAAAAAAATTTCCACACTTAGAGAACCCTCAAGTTTACATTCATACGGTTAATGAATTTGAATTTTCTCTGTCAGGGTTTTCTCTTAATTTAAACAACCTCGCCAATTTTTTGTCGAAATTCGAAAAAGATTTCAAATCCTTTTTAGTGAGTATACTTGCAACTGTGAATAATAAAAAATCATTTTTTTTTCTTTTTTTGGGGGTACTCAGAGGAATTAGAAACGTATCCTTTCGGGCATCAAAATCAGGACTTATCAAGTTTCACCAGACTAACAGAAAACGTAAGTTTGTTCACTAAATTCTCAAAAATTACGCTTCAATTATTCAAAAGGAGCGATTATTTGACGCATTTGTGAATTTTATAGGCCACCAAGCTCAAATATCATCTATCGTACATCCTCAATGAACTGATCACCGCAGTAGAACATAGCTCGATCATTGTCAACGCTGCAGCATACGATCTGAATAAATCCCTCGTTGAATGGAGACGCAACCAAAAACTGGCTGGATATGGATACAATAATTGCGATCCTGCATATTTAAATAACTTGCAATCATGGTAGGTGCATGAAAATTTATGCGAATAAGTAAGCTATCATAAAAGCACCAGATTGGCTGTAAAAGTCAATCGGCGAATTCGATTTCTTCGAAATTTTCTCATAAGTGTGATATTTGTACGTGAAGCAAGTGCGATGCTCCCGGCGAAATAGCACGGCTCACTTTGAGCCATATCCAAGCAACGAAGACTATATTGGATTGTTTGGCCAACTACTTCGCGCCAGCTGAGTTAGCTGATCAGATCAGAACTTTGGAAACTATAACGAAACAGTTCACTACATCGCTGATACCACTCATTAAAGCGTAAGTTTGGTAATGTAAATAATATTAATAAAAATAGGTGGGTTTTCCTAAAAATTATTACGTAAAAGATGTTCAAAATAGTCATCAAAAATGTCTGTATGACTCGAAAAAAAAATGTCAATCAAATATTTTCTCTTCCTGGCTGTTTCCTCAATTCCAATAATTTACGGTTGCAATGGAATACTCATTTTTATTGTTTGACTAAAGGGAAACCCATAAAATTTCTGAAAAATCTTGATAAGAAATGAATTCATTATAATTCAAAATAAATAATTTCAAATCATCACATATAAGGCAGTCTGATTCATTCAAATAGGTATCGAATTTACTCACTCGATTCAATAAATTCGGAAGAAATTTTTAATGATTAAAATTACACCCAAAAAATCGATCCTGTCTAGTTTTCGTACGAGTAAACTTTTCTTGGAAAATTGTTATTCTCTTTTTCTCCTCCTCCTCCCCCCCCCCATGAATCTTAGACGAGCTGTACCTATCTACCTACGTACTGCGTATCATATGTATCTTTTTTCATGACGGTGGAAAAATTATTCACTGTGAATATTCTAGGGACTATGAAAATATTGACGTCGTAAGATATCACAAATTATGGCTCATAGAAGACGAACAGAATTCAGAAATTGGAATTCTGTTTCGTGGTAAAGTCATTGAGCATAATTTTTGAAAGAGAATAAAACAATCGTCGATTTATCCAGAAATAGATATATCCGGCAGAAAAAACCCAGAACTGAATTGAAAAAGCCATGGGAGAAACTTACTTGGACTTGGAATAATGATCACATTAATGTGTTTAGATCGACGAAAAAAAATTAAGCAAAATAGAATTTTTTTCAAGGTCTTAGAAAAAGTAAACAACTTTTTTTTTGAAAAATTAGCTTTTTGTGCTGAAAAAAGAAAAAAAATTATGGCACTTCAAGTAAAAAAAAATCAGTTTGGGTCGAAAATTTTTCATCTGCGAATTTCTCCTTGAAGGTCGAAGTGAGTTATTGTTTTGAACCAAAAAAAAATTAACATGAATTCCGCTTTAGTTGGGTCCGAATAGAATGATGGTAAACAGATGAAAATCTTTCGAATTTTATCATTTTTTGGAAGTTGAGTTCGTTTTTTGCGGAATTTAGTAATGTAGGTAACGATTTCTATAGCTTAAAATATTCAAAGTTACTATTTCAAAAAAAAAACTTTATTAAAAATTTTTTAAAATCGTTGAAATTCCTCCAATTTTTTCAACACAATTACATTTTCAGATGTGAGAAAAGAGGTAATTTTTAACAAGTTTGAGAATATTTTCAGCTGAAAAAAATACTACTACCGATGGCTAAACCGCCAAAGTAATGAAAATTTTACCACATCGACCTAATTTTTGTATCATACTCCTTGAATTTTTAAAAAAGAAAGGCGGATTGCGCTCACCTGAATTTTTGCTTTTTTTTTTAAAGTGGTGACTTTTAGGAAAATCTCTTGAAAACTCGATTTTAAATTATCAATTTTTTTCAAAAATTTCAAAATGGAGAAACTCGGGTCAGATTTTTCAATTCTCTGAACTCGAATTTGACTTGACGTTAGAATTTTCATTGGGTCATTTCTTATTCTTTTCCTTCAAATTCGTTATTTTAAAGTTTAAATTCTCGAGGAATTAAATAGATAGATATGCGCTTAATTTTTCAACGCAAAAAATGAAACTGAAATTTCCATGGATTTTTTTTCATTATTATGAGAGATCATTGCAATGTATAAAATTATTTTTGCATCCATCTTTTCTGACTAGGAGATAAAAAAAAAACCAACAGACTTCCAACATTACACTCGTGCATGAAATGACTAAGCTGATGAGTCGACCCCTTGCTAGGTGGTTATCACTGAGATACGACCATTTATCTAAAATTAAAAATAGGTGATAAACTCATCTACGAGCAGACGAGCACCTATAGTTACGGATGTACCGTACCTATAAGATACATATTCACAGGCAACTTAATTTCCCTAGAAAAATGTTAAATGCTCCGCCGCGCCGAGAATAATAAGAGTACACAGCTAGTGTGACGTTTGGCATTGGGCGGGGTGGAGTCACGATCGTGACTTCTTGATTAAAACTATTTGGTACCCATTTTCATTTCAATTTATGTTTTTTTCCACAGCTCGTTCATAATCGTAAAACAACCACCTCAAGTTATGAAAACCAATACAAAATTTTCAGCTCAAATTCGATCGTTGCTTGGTCTAAAATTAATAGACAATGTAAATCTTTCACAGGTAAATACCGATACCGAGTAATTTTAATCCATCAGTGCCTGAGAATGGATTGACAACAATTTTAAATAAATCGATTTATTTGGAAACTTTTCCTAGGCACTGAAGGGTTACCTAGGTATTTATTTTGAGTAACCTACTCTCATTTCTACGTTTCCATTAATTTGAAAAATATTTTTTTGTAATATCCTAGGTTATGGTTCAAGCGACCATTATTAATGAAAGTCAAGCTAATGCGTTCGCAAACGAGGGAAGAGCCCCAAGTTCTGTAATAGGCGAAATATTGGACAATACTGGAAAAATGGAATACAACCGAGAAGCGCACGACTTTTCAGTAATATTTAGGTAGAAATTTTTCCCAATAGAATTTCCAACTTTTTAAAATTTATTTCAAAGTTATGTTTTGTTTTAACATTGTATATATTGCCATTTCAGAAATATGCAATTGAAGAAAGTGAGAAGGGCTGAAAAAAAAGGTTCCGAAAGTGTTGTGGATGAAAAATTCGCCATTCTGTTTACAGCGAATTTCCCACTCATTGGTGGAATAAATGCTCCCGCGAGTACCATGTCACTGCCGGTGACTGTGATTGTCCATGGAAATCAGGAGCCACGTGCTTGGGCTACCGTCACGTGGGACAACGGATTTTCTGCAGATGACCGTAGACTTTTCAGTACTCCGGAAGCGGTTACCTGGGATTTTTTAACTCGCGTTTTGAATGCGAAATTTACCTCGTCTACTGGAAAACCTTTATCCATCGAAGCTTTGAATTACATGGCCAAGAAGTTGATTGAGTTAGTGATTGATTTTTTTTTTTAGCTGGCTAGAGCGAATGCAAATTGGTGCAAAATTTTCGTGCTCCTTTTCTACCTCATAAAAAATGTAATGAAAACTGGTAATTTTCTCTTTTCATCGACTTGCATTTAAAACGCCAAAAATCAAGTCGTCTTTTGAATCAATAATTTTGAAAATTTAAATTTTTTCTTCAATTTTTTTAATTTTAATTTTTGGTTAAATGAAATTTGGAAAATTCCATTTTTTATTTCAAAGATTTTGAAAATTTAATTCTTGAATAAAATTTTTCAGGAAATTTAAACTACCACTTAATTTAAACATTTCCTTACAATTTTTCTATTCAATTCAAACAAAGATTGCTACCGGATAAGGGGTGGATTTGGCCTTTGAAACTATTGAGCTCCTAATCCTAACACTCCAATTTTGAATTTTTTTTTTTTTTTGAGATCAACATAACAGATCGAGATTGGAAATAGCTTCACGAGAACCAAAGCAGGGCATCAAAGATTCTTCTTTTTTGAAATTCTTTCTCTATATTCTCATAATTTTTACTTATTTCATCGACATCTCCTCAACCTCCGCCTTATTTTTTTTTAAATTGTGAAATTTTTGTTCAACGAATTTTTTATGCTGGCAACACTGCCAACAGAACTTAGACTCATATCCTACTCCTGATGCCACTTTGACTCCAACGCCATTTTATGACCGTCACACTTGACTTTGAAGTCAATCTATGATATTGATTTTTGCCCCCCCCCCCGGGTCAATCTATAATATTGATTCTTGACTCTGGGGTCAATCTATGACCTTGACCCCTGACTGTAGAGTCAACGGTCTTAGTCAATCTATGATCCTAATTTTTGACTCCCCAGGGTCAATCTGTAATCTTGATTCTTGACTCTGGAGTCAATCTATGATATTGATTTGTAATCCCAGGGTCAATCTATGATATTGATTTTTGAAACCCAGGGTAAATCTATGATCATGACCTTTGACTTCGGAGTGAATCGATGACCTTGATTTTTGACTCGGGAGTCAATCTATTACCTTGACCCCTGACAGTGGAGTCAATCAGTGACCTTGATTCTTGACTCTGGAGTCAATGTATGATATTGATTTGTAACCCCAGAGTCAATCTGTGATATCAATTTTTGACCCTCAAGGTCAATCTATGATATTGATTTTTAACCCACCCCCGGATCAATCTATGATCTTGATTCTTACCCTGATGTCAAACTATGATCTTGACCTCTTGACCTTTGACTTTGGAGTTAATCGATGACCTTGATTCTTGACCCGGGAGTCAATTTATGATCTTGACCTTTGACTTTGGAGTCAATTGATGCCTTTGATTCTTGGCTCTGAAACCAATCTGTAATCTTGACCTTCACTCTCGACTCCGGAGTTAATCTATGACATTTGTGCCAAAGAACAGAAAATTTCTTTCACTTCCATTGAAATTGGAAATTCTTGAAAATAATGCAGTTGAGTAGCCAGAATTCCGAGAAGGGGCCAGGGATACAAAATTTTGTGAAAGTATTTTTCTGTTCAATATAATACCACTTGAAGTGTTTAAAAACTCAAAAACACCATACACCACATTAACCCCTTCCCTGCCTGGTCTTACTTACCATTTGTTAAATTAATTTTAATTTTTGATCCCAATTTTTTCTTAATTTCAGTTTATACTTACCTCCATATAAAAATTTCAATTTTTGATTCAATCATGCTGAAACTTTGGCTTTTGATTTAAAAATTTCTCAAAGCAAGGCATCAGTTATTTCCCATTTTCTAAAGAAAATTGACATTTTTGAAATCTTATCTTTTTTTCGTAAAATTTTTCGATTCGTTAATTTTTTTCGAAGATAATTTTTTTTAGATGTTTGTTATCTTAATGGACTTTTATGGCATTTGTCAAAGCATTTCAAATTTTCAAATTGTCCAACTTTTCAGAAAATGCCAGCTTTTATAAGTCCATTAAAACCCTTTTGCCGGCTTTTTAAAAAATCCTGAGGCAATCCAAATGCACCTATTGCACTCCTCTCTCGCCGATCCTGACAATTTGGTTGACTTTACCAGATGAATATTTATTCGATTTTTTTTTGATTTTTTAGCTGCAGATTCCTGATCGGTTCCGGTAGCTACGATTCAATGCAATTATCTTGGTCTAAATTTTGCAAGGAGAATTTGGAGCATAGAAGCTTCACGTTCTGGGATTGGTTTTATGCCATCATGAAACTGATCGCAGATAGACTGAAAAGTTTGTGGAAAGATGGGTAGGTCTAGGTACCATTTCCACTGCTGACCTGAAACACACTTGATGTTGGAAATTTTTAATTTGCTTTCCTTTTTCTCAATACACGTCGCAGTACAATAATTGGATTCATATCAAAGAGAGATGCCGAAGAAATGTTACGGCCATGTTGTGATGGTACATTCTTACTCCGTTTCTCCGATTCCGAATTGGGAGGAATCAGTATAGCTTTCGTCAATACAAGTATGCATCGATTTTTTTGTTTCTTATTTTTCATTAAAGGAACTTTAAAAGATACATTTCAAGAAGATTATGGCTTTCCTTATTTTTTTAGATCTTATAAAAGTATAATCATTCTCACAATAGATGTTTATTTATGTTCGTACAGATAGTTCAGGACAAAGAATTGTAACATCCGTGAGTCCTTATTCTTCCAACGAATTGTCTGTTCGATCATTGCCCAATAGATTGCAAGATGAGGAAAAATTGTTGTATTTATATCCAAATATACCAAAAGATGAGGCGTTTGGAAAATATTACACTGTCACGGGTAAATAAAATTATGAAAAATTGTCAAATTTTTCAAAAATATTCTAAGTTTAAACAAATTTTTCAATTTTTAAATAACTATCCAATTTCTTAAAAAAAATTTGAGAATTTTTCGTTTTTAAAAAATTGTTTCCGAAACTTTAAAAAATTATCTAAAGTTTTAATAAATTTCTCAATTTTAAAAAAATCAATTTTTCAAAAAAACGTTTTTGGAAATTTTGGAAATTTTTAGAAAATTGTTTGGCTTGGAAATTTTTTAGTTATTATGTTCAGTAAAAATCGTCTATTGTCAACAATCGTGAAAAATTCACAGTAACAAAGTACACGACTGAAAAATTTTTGAGAGAAAAAAAATTAGAAACCTCAGTTGATTCGATTTGTTTTAACGTTGTGGAAAAGTTTTCGAAGTTACATCACTGGTACCTACCTTATACGATCTTTGAATAACGGCGAACCGGTTATGCAATTTTATTAACTCCAATGAAGGAGATCACTCAACATCTTTTACGTCTGAACTGAACATTAACGATTTAGTTTCATTTTGTTTTCTGCTCACTGGCATCGCTCAGATTCCAGAAATTTATTTTTTTTAATGCTCATTTTCAAATTTTTATAGATTTTTTTTTTTTCAAACTATTTAGAGCCTTAAAGTAATTCACCAACGTAATATTATTTTCAGATCCAGAATTTTCTCCCACAGACCCTTATGCTAAACGATCGTTGCGCGAGGTGATTGTGAGTGACTCCAAGAATTCGCTTCATCCTCCTGTTCCTGGATCATCACACAGTCGTTCTAATACACCACATTCAACTTATCAATCCCATTCGCCAGCGGACACGGTGTCTGTTTTCAGCGATCATCAAAGGTACCTACTTAATGGTTCCAAGTTATTGATGAATTGGGGCTGAAAATACAATATTACCAAATACCAAAACTAGTTTATTTAGTTTTAAAAAAAAATTGTGTCATCAATTTTTTTACACTAGAAGATGACGGGTAGATTTTTAAAGAATTGAATTCTTCATGATGGATTTTTTTGATAATGGTGAAAATTTAGCAGGACATCTAAATTATCATAAAACATTTTTATGCCCAAGTACGATTAGTGATTTAGAATCTACCAGAGGATGCAAAAAAAATCTGCATCAAAAAATGATCATTTGAAATCGGTTTCATATTGTTTTCAAGCATTTTTAGATTTTTTTTGTGACACCCTGTACATAAATACCAACATTTTTTGCACCATTATCAATCCTCACTTCTTCAATGACTAGAAAAATATAAATTTGATTCTCCTTCAAAAAATATTACAACAGTGTTTTTTTGATTTTGGTAGGTATAATTTCTTAATGATTGATTTTTTTCAATTTTCAGTTACAACGACACAGAAGAACAGTTTTCCGAACGTATGGACGACTTTGATAACATGCCTACTTTCAATCACTTCACTGCTTTATAATCCATAAAAAATTGAATACTTACTCTCTAAATTTGAATCAGTAAAAATTTAAAGATTGACTGATTGAAAGAGAAGGAATCATGCCACTGATTGGCAGTGAAAATTCTCTCATCCCACAGTTGATCAGTGAAATTTCACTGCCAATCAGTGAAAAATTACCGATTCAATTGGTAAATTTTTATTTTTGAAACCGTAATTTTTTTTTCAACTACTGAAATGAATCAGTGAAAATTTTAATCTACTGGTTGAATCAGTAGATAATTTTTACGGATTCAAAAATGAAAATTCACTGATTAAATCAGTGAATTTTGACTGATTCAGATTAAGAGATTAGGTAGGTATTAAGTAGGCTATGATTAATTTCTCTTCAAGTATATCCCTGATTTTATCAAGCAAAAAATTCGCTTTAATTCTACTTTTTTTATGATTCAAAAAAATTATATTGTTATTTTAATAATAATTATCTAATTAAGTATTAAATTGGCGTGAGCATATTTACCGTTGATCTCTGCAAAAATGAAGCAAAACGGTTGAATCTGGAGTGTAATGCTCGTATTGAATTTGGTAATTTTTAATTATTAGTTACCTACATATGTACATTAAATTTAAACTTGAAATAATTTACATTTTATTTTGTTTTTCGCTTTTGAACGTAGGTATGTAATATAATTTTTCGAATGAGTGATCGTCAATTAAATAGGTACTTACTTATTTTTTTTTAAAAAAAAAGAATGAAAAATTTTGTGTTTTGAATTGAGAAAATTTGAAAGAATTTTAATTTGAATTGGGTATTCTTTTCTGGAAGCCAAAAACATCTCTATCTATGTACTTGATGAATCCCCCTTTTAATTCTACCTTTTTTGGTTCCATCATTAGTTGAGTGGGGAAAAAATGAAAAATTTCATTTTTTAAGATTTCAATGACATTTTGTGAAATTTTTAAAGAAAATTTCCTAAAAATAGTAAAACTTCAAAAATTCATCAAGTATTCAAAATTTGCATTCCGACAATACTTGCCCAATCATGTTTTTACAGAATATAAATTTGAAATACTTTTGAAAATTTTAATTTTAAAAAAGAACGAAGGGATATGCAAAATTGCACATGAAAGTTTTATAAGAAGGAGGGAAAAGCAGTGGAAAAATTCGAATTCTAGGGAGCTTTTTTACTTTACTGATAAGCTCATTAAGATTTTTTTTTCATCTAAACCATTTTTATGATTTAACAAATCCAACACACTGCCTTAAAATCTTTTTACATTTTTACGTTTAAAAATAATTTTTTTACTCTGAGAACCCCTAAATCGAAGGTAACTGAGAGTAAAGTTAATCTCTAATATTAAATAGGTACCGATTTACTCAATTCAAATTATAAGAGTATTTCAACTCAAAATCGAGAACTTCACCTTAATCAAAAGAAAAATATTATGCATTTAAAAAGAAGCTGTGAAGACTGGAGAGGAAGAGAAAAAAATTCACAATTTTGAGAATCCCTGAATTTTTTTAAATAGGTGACTCTAGATATTGAGATAGGTACAGGTATGTCTGCCACCATGACACATCTGCCACGTTGACACACCCTTCATAACTTTTTTTCTATAAGCGCTTCTGGCGTGAAAAAAATTTACAAAACGTAAAATGATATGACCCATCATATATCTATCATTCGCAGAGATCCATGGAAAACTTTTGAAAAGAAAAAATATTTTATGAAAAAAATGAAAATTTTTTCACCAAAGTAAATTTTTTTCAATTTTAATTTCTGCATTGGAGAGGCCCAATGAGAAATAAAATAAAAATGTTATATCTCGTTGGAATCGTCATTCAATTGCGCATCTTTTGGCATAAAAGAGAGTTGAAAATGAAGACTTGGTAGGTTGGTAATACTGCTTTGAAAAAAATTCGACTGTGTTGCCACCTTGACACAAATTGGTAGTTGCCACAATGACACAGTATAAAAATTGCGATAATGATGCAAATTTTGATTTTTCATCCATTTTTGTATAAAAATGTTTGTTTCTAGCTTGATTCACATTTTTATAGTGAAAAAAATCAACCAAAACTTCAATGAAGGATTTGTATCACCAAAAGTAACTGTGTGGCACTGTGTCATGGTGAACACTTTGAATTTTTGTTTGTGTCATAGTGGCAACTATAAAACCAATGTATTTTAAATCTGTGTCAACGTGACAACAGCTTGTGTCATGGTGGCCTATGGTGTTGCCACCATGACACAGAAATTTTTATTTTTTATTTTTGTCATATCTTCAAAGTTTATGAAGCAAAATGTCTGAAAATTTTATCCAATAAACCTTATGTATAGATCTATCGAATGGCGCAAAGAAATCCAAAATTCATCAAAAATTACCAAAGTTATGGCCAAAACAAAAAATTTTGTGTCATGGTGGCAGATATTACTGTAATCTTGGAACGAAAATAAATTTTTGAAAAAACACGTTTAAAGTTGTGGTGATAAAAGCGTACAAAACATTCAGAGCGGTCGACATGCATTTTTTCAGGCCGCAGGCCTCGATAAATGAAACTGAGAAAGTTAATTATGATGTATATCTACATATTAAACAAACACATTCAAATTCCAGTTTTCTAGCTCATCTGCCTTTTTTTTTTCAGCCTTTAGATCAATTAATGACTTTTCCCATTTCGAACGAATTTTTTTTTGAAAATGTGTGATTTTTATTGAAATGAAGTAGGGTTGTTTCTTCGTCCAATTAAGAAATCGCCTGAATTTAGGTTGTTTTAGGTTCTTCCTTGATTCCATCTCCTTTGAAGAGTTCAAAACCAGCGATAACTCGAAAACCGATTTTTGACCTCTAAGGATGGTTTTAGCATCCAACCTCGCATTATAATTATTTAGATTTTATTTGCAAGCGATTTCTTTGAACGAATAATTCTAAAAATTTCACTTTCTTCGAAGAAACAATAACAGTTGACGAGCGATTATTGCGAAATTCAACGACCTTGAATTGGTAAATTACGATTTTAAATTATAAAAGTTATCATATTCTCGACCACCGGAGTTGAAAGAAAGCGGGTTTAAGCTGGTTTGAAGCTTCCTATGAAATTTTGAAATTAACCAGCTTTGAAAAAAAGGTACCAAAAAAGTGCCCAAATGAACTTTTATCCTTATAGATGCATAAATTTTCAGAATTTCTTCCAGAAAAATTTTTTCGTGAAAGTTGAAAATAGTAAAAAGTCCAAGCTTGATATATACGTAGGTATTGTAGGTAGGTACTCTAAAAGTTACGTTTTGCTCTTTTTTGAAAAAAATGGGACACCTACCTCTAGATTAAAAAAAAAATCCAAAAACATGGTAAAAATTATAATTTCTTGACTCCCACATGTATCTCTTCTCACCATGATTAAAAAATTATGAAAAATTAAAAATAATTTTTTTCATTTTTTTTCAAAATTGATTTCAACTATTTTGGATAATCTTAACTCAAAAATACCACTGGCATCTGTTTTTCATCATCGATTTATTTTTCAGGTTTTGAAAAAAATTCCACCCATTCATTTTTACTTACTAATCAATAAAAAATCGAGAGAAGACTTTTTAAAAAAATCTTTCCTCGAAATGATCTCAGCATAAATATCCTGATACGTTAAAATAATCATTGCAGATTTTTCACCATTAACCCCCAGTCTAATAATTTTTTCAACGCAATGGAAAAATTTATTGACAGTGCATAATTTCTAAAAAATTGAAAAATTTGTGGAGAATTGACTCTGATGATTTTTATGAGATAATAAACGTACCTATTCACCATAGTTAACATGATTTTCAAGAATATTTTCAATTTTTTTATCAATCAGATATTGGAAAGTACGAAGAAATGAAATTTTTAAGGACCCTTGAAAATTAAGGTGATGATGAAAAATGGAGTCAATGGTGTTTTTGAGTAAAAAAAATCCACACACTAAAACCATTGTTTTCTTTAAATTTTCAAACAATTTTTTCCCTCTTCTGGACTTTAAAATCTGACCAGGTATCTATGTTTAAAAATTACTGAAGGAAAATTAACAATCAGTAAGTAAACACAAAATGATAGTGTCTGTCTGTACCTACCGACGTTAACATTTCACTTTTATACTTTCGTACTGCGTAATTTTTACACCTTCTAATCATAACAACATTTCGTACGATGCCGATGCCAGTTAGTGACCAGGTGGGGGAGACGGGAAAAAAGATAACTCCATTGATTCCCTGAACAGTTACCGATTTCTTTACCTTTGATAACAGAGATTATTTTTGGTATTTAAGCGATGGCTTCCGAGATCATAAGAATCAGTTTATCAATTGAGTTTCGCTGTCTTTATCAAAATTAAAATGAATTAACGTTGGCTTAAAAACAAACAGCTCAAATTATAAGATATATTTGAAATTATTTTTACAAGTTTTTTGTGAATCACAGCTGTGCTCAGGTTTTTTATGAACTTGCGTAAGTATGAATTATTGCCTTATGAAATGATATAGGTAGTCGTTATTCATTCATATTTGAGACTCGTTTTTATTAAAAGTGGGGCAACTTTGTTAAATTTGGAAAACTTGAGATGATCGTACCACATTAAACTAGGAAGAATTACCGAAAAAATGAATCAAGTCAAAATCGTGGTAAACATTCCATAATTTTTTAAGTTGCAAATTTTTCAAGTTGAACTTTCAAAAAACAAAGGACCTTTGAAGTTTCATTTGTACTTTCATTTCTTTATTTTGCACGTGGGCTTTAAAATTTGATTGTTTGAAAATCCCTTGATCAATTAAGGAATTAGGTACCTACTGAAAAAGTTTAGGGAATATTACGACCAAATTTAGCAAATTTAGTTAAGCTATGTAAGGTTCACTGTGACTACCAAATTTAATTTTCTAGCCAAAATTGTAAAAAATTGGATTTTCTTTAGTTTTTAAGCTTGAGAAAAATTTGAGCTCACATGCCTCGACATTCAATCCCCAAATAGGCATATAGAAATGGTAGGTATCGAATCAAAATGGCTCTGGTTTAGGTGAATGAGAAAACTCAATTTTTGAGTGCTGTTACAGAACTTTTAGAAATTTTTCGAAAGCTATAGTCGAAAAAAATTCGTTGAGGACCCCCCCTCTCCCAGCCCAGAAACTCTTTGGACCAGGGTCTCAATTTTTCTATACGATTGCTCCCTACTCAAAATAAACTACCTCGCCGCAAAAAAAATTCTCTCAAATCCAATAATTTTTGGTGAAACCGTTCGAAATAGATCTAGTTATGAAAAATTTGAACAAATTCTAAAAAAAATTGTATGAATATGTGAATTACCTACTCGTATCTTTTGTTGTTGAAAAATACACAGTCAAAAATATTGAAAAAAAAAATGTGTTGTCTAAAAAAATTTCATGATCAAAATTTTCAATAGTTGAATACGTTGGCCAATTTGGGGTGAAATTGAGGGATAGGTTCCAAAAAAAATGAAAAATCTGCCAATTTGCTTCAAGATACTGATTTTCAATAATTAGGACTAAAAATCACTTTTCTTCTCCTGCCAACAATTTAAACCAATGATTCAAACTTCCAGACAAATTCAATAAATTTTGAAATATTTTTCGGGGGATTTGTCAACGAACCAATTTTATCTTCAAATCAGACTGGATCAAAATGGAGGCTGCAGGGAAGACATCTTACTTACAATTCTAGTCTAAAAAAATTAGGTCCGAAACGGAAAAATTGTTAATGATGATTTTTGTTCAAAAATTATGAAAAATTTCACAGTTTGAAAGAGAAAAATTGAATAGATACTTTATCTGATTTGATTACTTTCTCACGTAGGTATCATTATAACGGAGTAGGGTTTTCCCCCGTTGATAACAAATAATAGAATTTAAAAGAATGGATAGCGCGATCATCTGAAAAATAATCAATTGGAAAGAAACTTTGATAGGTACTTATATTTAATCGTTTAGCTGGTGCACTTGATAAAAAAATAAAAAAAAGTATTATTTGAGAATATGTACACCTGCAGTTCGTAGAATATAAAATTACCGCTAATTTTTACGAAATGAAGATAAACGTAGAACGTACCTATAGGAATTAAGTAGGTACTAGGTACCTATATCTATAATTATGAAAAGTACGGAATTAAGATGGCACATTTCAAATCGAACGCATGTACAATACTTCCTGTGCAATTTTAAGTCTTACTTAATTATTTATCTATCAACGAAAGTACTCGTTGCAAAGGTCATATTTAGAATTCATAGAATGTTTTTTTTATCCACTTCAACATCTACCCATATTAAGTACAATTTACAAATTTTTTTTTGGAAAAAATAAGATCCAATTTTACATAAATGTAGGTTTTTATTATTTTTATAAATAGGAAACATTTAAAAAATAGGGACTTGGAATTTTTTCGAATGAATTGAATATCCATCATTTTCTACTTTTTTGTAAATCATCAGGACATATCATTTGATTCAAGTTTTCAAATTTTAAAAAATTTAGTAGGTAATTTTTGGCTAAAAGACAAAATATAAGTACGGCTGAACTCCTATCTAAAACACTGAATTTATTTAAAGTTACAGAATCTAAATAAACGAAAAAACGAAGGTTTTCCATGATGAATCCAGAGGATATACGAGTAGCTAACGATCTCATAGACAGTGCTATCAATTCAACTAATTTATCACTCTTCGAGGCATTGAATGATATTAAAATTTCACGCGAAGGACTGGAAACGTTAAAGATATTAAAACGTAAGCAACTGATTAAAATTTACAGTGCATTTGCATAGGTACCTATATAAAATTTCATTTTTCTCAATTTCTGTCTCTGAACAGAAAAAATGGCATTCATGGAGAATTACCCTTTTCGGATTCAAAATCCAGAAGAAGAAAACTTTAATAAGATGGTAAGTTTACGTTCGCGTCATGTTTAATCTATTCTCGTAATGAAATAGGGATTGGATTTAAATCGATTTAAATGGATTTCGCCTCCAAAACCGATCATCGATTCTGAATTTAATAAATCGATTTTAATCGAATTTTTCTTCTTTTTTTTTCAATAAAAATTCGTTCTTGTTAGATATTTTGAAATAAAAATTAGTAATTTTGTTTTATCGAGTCGAAAGTTTTGAAAAAAATCGAATAATACGCGAAAATAGTTGGATTTTTCGGCAATGTAAAATATGCTAAAATTGACGTTTTTTTCAAGTGAAATACTTGAAAATTGTCGTTTTTTAAATTATAAATGAAACATAACAAAGGGTTAGGGGTGAATTTGGCCCTTGCTCCGATTTTCACTTTAACCCCCTTAAGTGGTGCCCCCTTATGTAAAAACATTCTAGAAATTTTTTTGACGACCCCCCCTCCGGAGATATGGCCATTTTATTGGCTGATTTTCAAGAATTTTTAATTCCAACGGAAGTGAACGAAATTTTCTGTTCTTTGGCACAAAGTTACATCTAGTAGAGGTGTATTTGCGATAATTTTTTCAAAAATTTTGGTGCACTTCTTCATGTTTTTTCGGCTATTTGAAGTTTTCAATCGTAAAAAACACCATATAATCGAAGAGCGACCACCCTGGAAAAATTACTAAAAATTCACTCCTTTTCAGCTTTTTTACCATGAAAAAATCAGTGAAAAAAGTCAATTTTGAAAATTCAAGCAACACGCTTGCAAAAAGGGTGTCTATCGGGGTATTTTGACCTTCTGAACACGAATATGGTATTGGTTTTTTCATTTGACCTTTTCTCTCTGTATAAAACGCTAAAAATTTGAAAAATCTGCTAAAATAACAACGTTTCTGTGCGGTTTTTTGCATTTTTCGATCCTTAGTTCAAAGAATCGGCCAAAACCGAATGCACAGCAAAATTCTACATGAAAAAACACATTGTTTAGTAATTTTTCCAGGGCGGTCGCTCTTCGATTATAATGTTTTTTTACGATTAAAAACATCAAATAGCCGAAAAAACATGAAGAAGTGCACCAAAATTTTTGAAAAAATTTTCACAAATACATCTCTACTAGATGTAACTTTGTGCCAAAGAACAGAAAATTTCGTTCACTCTTGAAAATCAGCCAATAAAATGGCCATATCTCCGGAAGGGAGGGGGTGGGGGGTCAAAAATTTTTCTAGAATGTTTTTACATCAAGGGGCACCACTTATGGGGGTTAAAGTGAAAATCGGAGCATGGACCAAATTCACTCCTAGTCTGGCCATAACCTTCGTGGTATGAATTCTATGTATGTTGTACATCATATAGCCATTTTAGCATGAGTGGGGGTGGGTTGTGAAAAAACGTTAAAATTACGCTTCAAAATTCGATTTTAATTGATTTAAATCGATTTCAGGCCCCAAAAAATCGATTTAAATCGATTTCGAAAGAAATTCGATTTATCCGATTCCTATAATGAAACCGTAATCAATCGAAAAGATAATTTTTCGACAAACATGTCTACGTATTGTTTTCTATTGTACAGGTTGAAACCTTGAAACAGCGAGCATCGTTTATTCTCCATAAAATAAAGTGCATCTTGAATATGACTTGTTCCGATATTCACGAGCAAATAAATGCACATCTCTATGTAAGGAATAATTACCAAAAACTCGCTGCGAATGGTTACGCAGATTTCGATTATGAAGATTCCATACAAACTTGGTAGGTCTAATTAGATTACATTAACGTGCCGATGCGAAACGCTCTCAAAGCAGAGCTTTGTAGACGTTTTATGCGTGCTGGGGAAGAAGCAGGGTGAGGTAGGATAACGATGATTGGTTGCTTAAGTGGAGAGATGGAAGGTGCGAGAAGATTCAAAGAGGGTGAAAGTCCTCGGGTAATACAGGCACGTGCGGCTCAAGCCCAACACTGAGATAACATTCTTACCTACTAATCTACATCCCAGGCAACCTGTTACTTTGTGAACAGATAATCGCATACGCATTTAGCTTCGTAGCTTCCCATAGTTCCCATTACCTACACGTATACACAAGCAACTCCGTCGGTGCAAATCTGCTAGGTTTTATATCTCCCGGTTCGAAGTGTAATTCAGTGTTTTATCGATTAATTTTCGAATTTTCTGCGAAGATTTTGGCTAGGAAAAAAATCCAAAAATCGAAAAATTGTGCTAAATCGATAAGATAAATAGGTCACCAATATTAGTTCTAGGTTTGTAGGCGGTTTTTTGAAGCATTTAGAATGTTTCGAAACCAGTTTCAGCTGATTCGAGAGATCGAAAATAGGAATGAGATTAAATTAAATTTTCAAAAATTCGAGAAATGAAATTCGGATCATCGATCTTTAAAGATCGATGATTAGGATCTATGTACTCATGTGAAAAAATTTGTGAAGCTTTTTAAAATTATGTTTAGGTATTTTGTGTACGCTGATATTTTTTGGGGGGTTATTTTCACAATGATCCAAATTTTTGATCAACGAGGATAATTATTTGAGAGTGATGCAGGTGCGATGGTGCAACCAAAATGGCTCCGGATTTTTTGAACGTTGTCGAAAAGGCGGCAAATTTTCTTACACAATTAAATGATTGCGTTGGACGACAACAATTGAATGAGCACATTCAGACTTTGCAGCATTTACGGTCACAATTCATCGCATCATTCGAAAGATTAATTAAGAGGTTAGTTTTTCAATTTTCATGCACCCGGTAAACATTTTTTGCGTTTTTTTTTTGCGATCTTTTTGCGTTTTTTCCAACCAAAACGCAGCCAAGAAACGCAGACTTAATGACTTTTTAACGACTTTTTGCATTTGTCGAAGGTGATGTTGACTGGTCAAACGAGTTTCTCTTGGCATGATAATGAGATGAAACTAGTTGTCTTTTGCGTTTTCGTTGCGTTTTCGATGCCAAAGCGCTACAAAAACGCAATTGCGTTTTGTCCAAGAAAACGCCTGCGTTACGCTCGCGTAACGCAGGCGTTTTTCGTGTTCTTTGCATACCGGGCAAGTAGCGTGAAGAGATGACGATAAATATTAATTGTAAATTTCTAAGAATTGAAAATAAGTACCTGAATATTTCATGCCGATGTTGAAAAACCTACGAGAATCATATTCATAAAATATTTCCATGATAATTAATCTTTGACTAGAAAATTCCAGTTCAATGGCTGAGGATTAATTTTGATCAGATTTTCTGGAAAAAATTACGCACAGTGTTGCCAACTTCATCATGATTAGTAAATTTTCAAATACAATTTTAGTCAATATCTATGTTACCTATACCTAAAAATTCCGAAATACGAGTAATTATGTAAATAAATTCTGGGTCTAACAAATTAGGCATTGAGTTGATTTTTAAGGCTGCTGAATATAATTTCAATTTCCTTTATAAGTCCGTAATGCATTTGGCAGCAGAGAAAGGGGTCGGAGAATTTTCATAAAATTGATTTTTTATGATCAAAAAAATTATTGATTCAATTTTGAAATACCTAATCGAAATAATTCGGCTTCCAAGTCTTGACGTCATCGTACCACCACAAATGCAAAATACAAATTTTACCAGTTTGTGCACTTTTTCAAAAGGGGGAACCTCGAAAAAATGAACATTGATTCTTATGTGAGCTCCATCGTTTTTTCAATTTTTTTCAATTTTGGTGTGTTGATTTTTTTATTTTTTGAATATTTTGCCGAGTCGAGTCCTTAAATTAACCAAAATTGTGAAAACGAAAAGAATTCTACGAGTCAGAACTGAAAAAAATTGCAAAAACTATAGAACTCCCATAAGAACCAATGTTAATTTTTTCGTCAATCCCCCTTTTGAAAAAGTAAACAAACTTATGATGTGCATTTGTAGTGGTGAATTGACGTCACACTTGGAAGCCGAATACGAATAGTAAATTTTTAAAATGTTTTTTACCCTCTCCCCCTCCCGAGCTAGGGCAATAAATGATATTGAATTTCAGCGTCAATGGTTTGGACTAAATAAACTCAAATTACATCGTGAAAGGGGGTTGAGGAAATATGTGAATAAAAATGCATAATTTTTTTTTTGAATCTCAAAAAATTTTTTTTGAAAATTTCTTTATTTCATTATGGGAATGAAGCTCGTTAGTTTCCTCATTAATTTTTTTTTATCAAAATTCAAGACATTACACTTTTTTTCCATCCTGTGTAAATGATTCACGTAAATATTTTCTACCTATCTATAAAAACTTTCAGTTAAAATTTGATATCCTCGATATTCATCACTATTTTTTTTTCCTTTCACAGCACGTTCATTATTACAAAACAACCGCCTCAAGTTATGAAAACCAATACAAAATTTGAAGCTCATTTACGTTTATTGGTTGGAGCCAAACCGAAGAAATCCTCGGGTGTTTTACAGGTACCGATTGGATGAATACCTATTTATAAATTCGTGTTGGGTTGACGAGATCAAGATTTTAATTCTTCTTGACCACATGAATAGAAATTGCCAATACAAACATAATGTTTGAGTTGACAACGTAAGGTAGAAAGATGCATTGGCTAAGAGGCCTTTCATATTTTTTTCCCTCGAAAATTGATAGGTACGTTAAGTGAAAGATAATTTTGTATCCAAAAATGACATCAGCTGGATAAAGATTTCGGAACGAATTCAAAAATAAAAAACATTAATTTTTACCCATTTTTCATTTTTACCCTATTTCTTGAGGATCCTTGAAAATTAATACTTTTTCGGGCGTTTTCAGTAAACTGTGAAAAAAATTTTTCTAAATCCTTTACCAAAAGAACAATTGTTACTGATTTTCCTCCAATACTTTTGACCAAATTATTTTTTTTAAATAAAAAAAATAAAATGCATTGTGCTTACTTGATTTTTTTTTCAAAAAATTGGGAAAGAAATTCAGAAAATCTACGTTGATGATTTTTTAAAATATCATTTGAATCGAAAAGAGGTTTTTTTTAAGAAGGAGGAGAACTCGAATAAAAATATGCCTTAGCTACGTCGTATCAACCTTTAACCTTTTTTTTGGCTTTTACTTTTTTTTCCATTGGACCCCGATTTTCTCTATATGTTCCAGGGAGAAGTGTCAGCATATATCCTCAATGCAAATCAGGCGAATTCATTCGTAACAAATGAACAATTACCAATGGCCGATGAGAGACCGGAAGATAAACAGGATTTAGACCCACGATTTCTAATGGGCAATATTTTAAGCAATACTGGAAAAATGAAATATGAAAAAGAATCGAATGAATTTTCAGTCACATTAAAGTAAAAAAATTACCCAGTAGTCTTCTAATTGTACCTACGCTTGAAAAATAATAATTTTAGTAAATTGAAATTCTACGTAATTTTTTCCACTATAGAAACATGCAATTGAAAAAAATCAAAAGAGGTGACAAGAAAGATCCTCAAAAGCAAGACCTGAGTGTAATGGATGAAAAATTCGTAATTCTGTTTACTGCGAATTTTAAACTCGACGACGGAAGGAATATTTTCGCGAGCGCCATTTCATTGCCTGTAACCGTAATCGTTCATGGCAACCAAGAAGCACGTGCTTGGGCTACAATTACCTGGGATAATGGATTTTCCGCTCCTGAGCGTACATATTTCGAAGTCTGTAATGAAGTAACGTGGGATGAGGCATTTCATGTATTGAATATGAAATTTACCTCAGCTACTGGTAGACCATTATCCCCAGATGATAAATCGTACCTGGAGAATAAATTGATTGAGTGAGTGGCTGGCCTAATATTATGCAATTTGGTTAATTTTTTCAGAATTTTATTTTATTTTATAGGAATCAATGCATGGATAAGTATTCGTTAAAGCTATCTTGGTTTAATTTTTGTAAGAAAAAATTGAAAGATGGACATTTTTCATTTTGGGAATGGTTTTACGCCATTATGAAGCTTATTGAAGACAGATTGAAAGATTTGTGGAACGATGGGTATGTACCTATCATTTGAATTGAAGCATTAAAAATAGATTAACTCATTTTCATATAGAATTCTGTACCTACCTACACCATGTTTAAAAACCGTTCAGTTTTAAGAATAAATACATTTTTTAAAATATATTTTACAGTCTTATAATTGGATTCATATCAAAGAAAAACTATGAGGAAAAGTTAAAGAAATGCTGTCCCGGGACATTCTTACTACGTTTCTCTGATACCCAATTGGGAAAAATTGCAACATCCTTTGTCGAAACAAGTAGGTAGAGGTATTCATTGATTCTCGGTTATTTATTTTTCATTTTATAGACAATTTTAATCTTTCGAATTATTTTTTCAGGTAAAACTGGAATAGGGCTCGACGTCTTTTCGGTGAATCCTTATTCTTCCGATGAATTAAGTACTCGATCATTGCCCGATAGATTGCTGGATGAGGAAAAATGTAAATACCTATTTCCAGATGCTCTAAAAGAACAGGCATTCGGAAAATTCAATATGCCTACAGGTAGAAAAATTTCAAAAACTCGAAAAAATTTATGAGTGAATGAAGCGAGAAAAAAATAGCTAAAAATAATTTAGATACGAGTATATACCTATATAAAATTTCATTGTTGAAGAAAGCTTGAGAAAATTTGATGCTAGAAAATTGGAGAAAATTGGAAAAGAAAGTTTCATGAAAAAATCATGTAATACAGCAAAAAGAAAAACTGAAAAAAAAATTCAAAATTGAAGTTTTTTTTCACAAAATTCTAGAAAATTTCAAGTTGTAAAATATTTTAGGAAAATTAAAGAGGAAAATTATTAGAAAAAAATTTCTGAAAAGGTTGAGGGGAAAATATTTTAGAAGAATTTAAAAGAAAAAAGTCGAGTAGGTAAATTACAAGAAAAAATTATATGAAAATTTAAAGAAAATTATTTTCCCGGAAATTGAAGGAAAATTTAAGAAGTTTTCTGGGAAATTTGGGAAAAATTTTTTCTGAAAAATTAAGGAAAAATTTGGGTAAAATTATTTTCTGAAAAATTTGAGTAAGTAAAATTTTTTTCTGAAAAATTTAGGTAAAATTTTTTTCTGAAAAATTTGAGTAAGTAAAATTTTTTTCTGAAAAATTTAGGTAAGATTTTTTTATGAAAAATTTAAATTTAGATGAATTTTTTTCTGAAAAATTTAGGTAAACTTTTCTTCTGAAAAATTTAGGTAAACTTTTCTTCTGAAAAATTTAGGTAAACTTTTCTTCTGAAAAATTTAGGTACATAAAATTTTCTTCTGAAAAATTTAGATAAAATTTTTTCTGAACTTGAAAAAAAATTTTCTGGAAAATCAAGGGAAAATTTTAGAAAAACTTTTGTCGGAAAATTTTCTGGAAAATTCAGTGATTATTTTTGGAGGAAAATTTTAAAGATGATTTTTTGAGGGAAGTTGAAGGAAACATTTTTTGAAAAATTCAAGAAAACTTAAATCAGAAAATTCGGGGAAAATTCCATCGAAATGCACACTTTAATACCACAAACAGATATTTTCTTTACATTCTGGTTAATATTCTATAAATTTTTGAAAATTAATGTTGAATAATTATGCAAAAAATATTCCTTTAATTTAGAAATTTAGAAGTTGGGCTACATTACTTTAAAATTAGGCAAACATGCCTATATCGTATCAGAATATGTCACATATAATTATTGGGGGGGGGGGGAGGGTTACTACAGTTACTTCTAGCAAAAAAAAACACCATATTGTACATTATGTGTAGTGTACGTAGATTTGGCACCTAGCTACCTGATATAATATACGTTGTTTTCAGATTCAACAATTCAAGTTGGAGGTTATCTTCGGCGGGAATTACGGGAGAAAGTTATTGATACTCCGAAGACTACGAATGCAGCTGCTTCTACCGTCTTTATAAGTACACCTTTTAGTGGTTCGATGAATTCGCCGGCTCTTGAGGCCTCCATAAGTTCGCCTGCTTATTTTATGAATTCACCTACTCCTGCTACTTCCACAATTTTTCCGGGTTTATTTATTTCTTCTCAATCACTAGAAGGAAGTTCACAAAGTAGTTCCGATTTGCCAGACTCAACTCATCAGAATTCCTCCTCAACCTTTGCGACGACAATTCCGAATAATTATCAAAGGTACCTTCCTTCTGAGATACATCTACTTCCTTCTTATTAAAACTTCGAAACTAAAAGCACAATAATAATGCAATACAATAATGTAGGGTTGCAAAAAATTTGAAAATTTTGGGAAATGGGTATAAAAATTTTTACATTTTGGATGAATGAATCTTTTTTTTGGATCGCATTTTTGGTGTTAAAACATTAACCCTAGCAAAAAACGACTAATTTTTCTAAAAAAAAAAAAAGAAAATAGGGATCCAGAAATTATTACGGCTAATAAATGGTTGGAAATTATTGAACAGGCGGGGACCAAAAATACGCACCTGCATTTCAAAAAAAAAAAAAAAAAATCAAACTGTTTATAGACGAATTAAAATAGGTACTCACGTAGGTTTTTTAGTTGCATCCGATTTTTTAAAAATGAAAGAGGCCTGTGAAATAAAATGAATTTTTTCTTTCTTTACTTGTAATGAAATTTCAATTGTTTTTTTGAACTTCAGTTTAATTTTATAACTTCTTAATCCTATTTTCAGTTTCAGTGATACGAATTACTTTGATTTACGAGTACCTACTTTTATGGAAGTACCTGAAGATAATCCTACCGCAAACTCAAGTTCCACTCCTATAGAACAGCTGTTGGAATTATAACTCTTTCTTTTCATATTACCACAACTCAACTTATTTCATATATTTTGAAAATTTTTTATTGATATTTGTGCTCATTTATGAAAAATAAAATGGCTCATAGGCCTGAAAAGATATTTTGAGACATGAATTTTGTGATCGCGATCTATCTGCCCCTTTGAGCTTTTCTGCAGTGCGGGTGGTTGCCTAAGAGCCGTGAAATTCCAAAGTTGGGTTCAATTTTGTTGGAGAGTCAGTTTGACAAGAATTACACATTGTCTACAATTTCTGAGATATATTGTATCCAAAATTCTGATTTAGGTTGGCAATCGTTTTATGGAGAGTTGAATTTAGAAGTTCGAAAATTTGGGTCTTGATTTTTTTTTGGTCGGAATATGCATATTGCATACTGAGTTTTTGTGTGTGTTATCCGTATTCGATTGAAAGTGCCTTTTTTGCATGAGATGCATATTTTGTAATTTTTTATTTCAAATAACTCCTGAAAAAAAAAATTGAAAATTTGGCAGCAGACAGTTTTCCCATGCAGTTTGAGGATTAGTCAAACATAATGTAAACTCGGAACTGAACTCAGAATGAGTTGTCAACTCAATGATTCGAAGGATGATGATCAGTTATGAGACACCCTACATTATGAAAATTTCCATTTTTTTCGATTATGTGGATAAATTTTTCGTTCAGAATTTTCTGTTCTTCAAGCAAATTTAGATTTCATGACGGTGAGGTTCAGAGTTGAATTTAGAAGTTCGAAAATTTGGGTCTTGATTTTTTTTTTGGTCGGAATATGCATACTGAGTTTTTGTGTGTTAGTTATCCGTATTCGATTGAAAGTGCCATTTTACATGAGATGCATATTTTTTAATTTTTTATTTCAAATAACTCCTCCCAACTTCAAATTTTTTTGATGAATAATGTGACCTGCGCAAATCGAAAGCGAATTTTTTTGAAAATCAAAACAGTACAAAATGTATCAAATTTTCAACAAAATTGAAGAATACGTAATCCATTACGTGAGAAAATAATCCAATAAAATAAAAAGTTCACGTTTATACGGGAATCTGTTGGAAACCTAGACAAGGAAAACCCGTTAATTTGTGCTCTAATTGTAGATAATATTGCTCGTAAAATCGACACAATAGGTACCTAGACCTACCTAAAAGTAAAGAAGTAGGTAGTTGATTCTCTACAAGTATTTTGCTGCTTATGGGATCTCGTTGCATATGGATTGAGATAGTTCGCTCATGCCAATGCAAACCAATCCGTCGATAGATAAATTTTCAAACAGCACGTCGCGTCGTAATTTGGTGTTCCGTTTAATAAAGGTGTAATCTCAACATTTTTACTCGTTTTTAATAGATACTTAATTTTTTTTTACGTTTCGTTAATTCGCTATTTTGTAGGTACATAAAATGTAAACGCGAGTGATTATTTCGATAAATGTTTTTTTACGTTTCGTTAATTCGCTATTTTGTACATAAAATGTAAACGCGAGTGATTATTTCGATGCTTAAATTTTGTTACGTTTACTTTGTTAAAATTCGCTGAGTGATTGTTATTGCAAATTTGCTTTATTTGAAGGCAAAAAAATTCATCGTTGGTAAGTAAGAACTTGATTGACATTATATGTGGCTCTAGCTGGTAGCTACCTGTACAACAAATTGACGATAATTCGTCGTAGTTTTTCTAAGCTAATTTCTTCTCACGTCTAAATACGCCAAAGAAGTGTGTTTAGTGTTGCAAAAACCATTTTCCAAAATTTAACCAAAATTTGGTCGAAGAGTCCCAAATTTTGAAAAATTGATCAAATTAGTCAAAAATTGGATATTATCGTATGTTTTTTTTTACTTTCGATTTTACTTATTATTCTTAAAAGTTGGACATTTTTACAAAAATTGGTTCAAAAAATACGAAATTTCGAACCTTAGGTGTATGTATTTCTTTTTTCGCCCTGGCAGTTGAAATTCCAAAAAAAAAAATACTTTCTATTTTTTCTACGAGTAACTAAAGTTGCTGAATTTTATTTTTTTGAAAATTATTTTGTGAAAAGTTCCAAATATTTTTTCTGATGATAGGTACAGGTGCTTGAAATTTTTTTCAATATTTTGAACTGTATACGTAGGTATTACGAGCGATTCTGAATTTTAATCAGACAAATCACAAAGTATCAATTATATTTCATTTTCACTTTACTCTGAATTTTTATAAACTGGCGATAGGTTGACTCAAATTGGAATAATTTCTATATTTGACATTTATCTTTGCAATTTTACAATTTTACATATCCTATCGCTGTAGTCTACCTGTACATGTACTGTACGTACGTTTATTCGCACATACCTATGAACAGTGGCGCAACCAGAACTTTTTTTTGGAGGGGGCTAGAATTCATGAGAAAAGTCAGATGTAGGCCTGTGTAGAGAGCCCCCTTCCGAATCTCCGTTTTTTCAAGAGGCTTACTAGGGCTTGCCATGGGTGAGAGACCTTGAAATGAAGGGGTACATTTACGTCAAATATCGATGTTAAAAATTCCCTAAAATACCTTATTCGCTTTCAGATTATCCCCCTGGGCCTGGGGCCCAAATTTCCTCGGCTGTAGGAGGGGGGGTCAATCTATTTTCATGGAATATTGCGATTTTTCCCCCTTTAAATTATGAACGAAAAAATTTCACTGAAAGCAAATAGTGAAAAAAATCTTAAAACCCCAATAAAATTCCGTAAAAACCCGCTAAAAATTAAAAAAATTAGCTGATTTTTTCTACGTTACGATTCTGACTTTTATTCAGTGAATTTTCACTGATTCGAAACGAGAAAGTTACACTTGGATATCATTTACATACTGACTGTAACTGTAACTGAAAATATGGTGAAGTTAGAGGAGAGGGGGGGAAATGAAATGTGTTTTTTAACTTGAAATTTAAACTTTTTTTTGAACTTGAAGACACAATTTTTTTTCAATTTCAATAAAACTGAGGAAATTGATAAAAAAAAATAGAGCGCATAATAAGGTAATGACGAACAATCGGAGTGAAATAAAATTTAAAATTTTCAAAAATATTAGGGGAAAGTGTTGTACCACGGGTACATTTTTTTTATTTCTCAAATAAATCCTCAATTTGAATTTTTTTCGAAAATCTGAAAATCCCACCTAAAAGACCCATCCTTTGGACACAACTTTGCTGTAGAAAGTTTTTTTCCAAATCCACTTCCTTATTTTTCAGAAATTTTTTAAAAATGTACTATTTTTTGTTCCGTGGTACATTGGGTTATGTACCACGGAACATATCTCATAAAAGCACAAAATTCACAGTAAAACGTATGATTTATTTGAAATTCGGATGTTTATTCATTATAGTTGAGATCCATATTGTAAAAAATAAAATGGCCGCGTTCACAGGGGTTTTTTCATACCACTTTTAGTTTGTGATATCTGAAAAATTCAAAATTCGGAAAATTAGATTACATATAAGTTTACGCTGCACTTCCCACTATTTTGGGGCCAAACTTAGGTTTTTTTGATACCACTTTTAGTTTCCGACACCTGAAAGTTTCGAAATCTACAAAATTGGAAAAAATATCTAGTGTTCCGTGGTACAAAAACCGTGGTACAACAACATGTAAAAATACAAAAAAAATTATTAAAAATTCTGTATGATCGCATTTTGAAAATTGAATAGGCGTACTAAAACTTGAATGTTGTATCAACACGTAGCCTTGAACACCTTCTCAAATTATCTGTAAATAATACCTCTAAATTACTTCGCAAAAATCCAAAAATTTAACTTTTTGCTGAAAAGCGATATTTTTGAATGTAAAATCGTAAAATGATAACTTCAGAGAGTGCGGGTTCGTTATAAAGCACTGTCAGGCGATGCTTTAAGACTTGGCTATCTTGAAATTTCGCAAAAACCCATAGCTGAGGAATGTTCCGTGTTACACTATGGTCGAGGTACAACACTTTCCCCTACCTATTTTCAATAATATTGATTTTTATTCTCTCCATTTCTTATGAGTATGTTCTCTCGGACTTATTTCTTCAACTTCGAAAATTCATTTGGGTGGTCGAAAGCAATCCTCGAAAACGAAAGCATAAACTAAATTTCTCAAAATTTGGAAAATATTTCGATTTTTTTTTTTTTAGAAAATCTATGTCGATTTCGAAAAAACTTGAAATTATAACAGAATTGAGACAATTTTTTTTGCCATTGCGAACGATTTTAGAAATCCTATATCGATGATTTTATTGACAGCATATCGGATTACTTTTCCGATCAATTTGAATTTCTTTTTTTCCCTGTCTTCTCGTTCTTAAAGGCCACAATTTTCGCACCCTTCATCGTCGTCGTCCTCACCCCGTTCAGAATACACTTTTTCAACCTCTTCAAACTCATTTATAATGGCATTGAATAATTCACTGAAAAGTTGAAATAGGTACTTCAACTTTTCACTAAAAAAAAAATAGAGAATCGTTCAGTGCCTATTATAAACAGTTTCGTAAAAAAAGACAGATTCGATTTTTTTCAGCGACAAATTTAATTTATACACAAAAAACAAACAGAACTTCCGGCGTATACGTGTATCGTAAATGTAACTCTTACATGAGCACACGCGTATTTTTACTTTTTTCTAAAAAAGCAAAGATAATCGAAAGAAACGACCTTGAAATTAAATTTTAAAAATCAACTAGAATAAATCGAGGCTGATAAGCGTATAATTTCATAGAAAAATGAAATAAAAACCAAATAACGAGGCATAAATTTTATACGCAAATGCAACGTAAAAAATTATAAAATTAGTTTTCAAACACTTCGCACAATAAGTACATTAGAATTTTAAATACTTAATTGAAAAAAAAATGCGAAAACAATCGTATAAAACGACAATAAAAATAAATTTCAAGTCTGAGAGTCAACCGGAGTAATCGAGGAATGATGAATACAAGATCGAAAAAGACAAAACACAAAGAAAACAGAAACAGTAAAAGACTTAAAATTAAAAGTAGCTAACCATTAATTCAAAAAATCTTGTACTCGAAATACACCCCTCGTAGAATTTTTCCTGGAAATCACACGGATTCGGTTTATATCACTTCATGTTTCGAGATCAAAGAAAGGTCTAGATAAAAAAAATCAACAATGAAATAGGTAGCTTTTGTAGGTATAAGAAGTCAAATTTCAAAAATTCAAGACGATTTACTTAAAGAAAACTCAGCAGTCCGGATCGTTTTTTGGTTCATCTTCGGAATTTTTTGGGGTTTCCTTTTCATCAGTTTTACGACGTTTGTTCGGTGGGCTGACTTTCTGTTCGTTATTTCCTCCGTCGGTTTCGTCCTGAGCCATCCTATAAAATGAAAATTTCAATTGAAAATTCTTATACGAGGAAAATAAATTGATAGGTAAGAGAAAAAATAAATTACAGATAAGCAGCGCCTGGGGTCCAAGAACTCGGTTGAGTTGATTCGTCATGAAGATCAATTGGAGTGGGGAAATCGGTTACTGAAAAAAAATAATAAAATGAAAATTTCTAATTCGCAAACATTTCAGCCCCCAAGGTCTATGAAATGAAACCAGCACGGGCGTAAAATTTACCTGATTCTTCCGCTGTGACACTAGATTCATTTGCAGCAGTACTGAAACATGAAAAAAAAATCAATTATTAAAATTTTGTCGAAGATTATTTTCTCAATATAAAATTGTAAAAAAACATTTAACACAAAATAGAAGAAAATAAATTTAAAAAAAGGTCGAAATCAATATCAAGAAATTATGCAAGAAATTACGATATGTAAACATTTTCAACAAACAGCAAATTTTTGTAAATATTCAAAATTTTATCAATTTTTCCACGTCCGTTGAATAAATCTGGTTATTTTTTTAAATTTTGCTCATTTTAGACTACAATGAGTTGGGTATTTTATTAGCCAAAAAATATTGAAAATGAAAATTTTAACAAATTAGCTGATTTGTTGTGTTGAATATTTTTCAGCAAAATATTATTGAATCATATAAATATCCAATTTTTGACTAATTCGATCAATTTTTTTAAAATTTGAGACTTATCGGCCAACTTTTTTTAAATTTTCAAAAAATTGAATTTTTTTTTCTTCGATTTGAAAAATTGCTTTGAAACGTTTCCTCGATTGATTTTCCATTTTTGATGCCCAAAATACCAACTCGTGATCGATTGGATGTACCTATTTGAATATCTGCATTGAATTCGATTTTCTTCAACGAGACTTCAAATTGAGATGCAGTTTTGATCTTAAGGGTACGAAAGGTGTGGTGGTGAAAGGGTGGGGAAGATCGAGGGGGTCTCGAGAAATCAAATTCGATTCCACGTATCAACAAAACCTCACACAAAGATGGATTTTAGATTTTTAGCGAAGATGGGAGGAGGGGGGACTTATAAATATGAATACTTTGAGGCAGTTTTTAGAAAAATTCATCAAAATCAAAAGAAAATTTTAAAAAATTTCAAGTGTTACAAAAAAATGTGTATCAAAAAAAACTCTATTGGGGTTTTCATCATTTTTTTCCAGTTTCTAAACAACACTTGACCTTTTTTTTCTCATGACTCTTTTGAAATGCTAAATTATGAAATCTTCTCAAAGAACAATTGAAATTAAAATTTGAATAATTTTTTCATTTTTTTGGAAGTCCAAGAACAGAAGAGAAGTTTGGGAGCTTTTTATAATCCTTAATGATTCGAAATGCAAATCGTCCAATCTCAATCTCTATGCTCAATCTCTTTTCTTCCATACAAATTGGCAAGTAGGTACATTTCAAAAAAATACATTATGCACATAAAAATTCGCCACTCTATTGCTCATACCACTGAATGTCGTTTAGAATTTTTTTTTTCGAAGTTCAGAATATTTATGTCATTTTTAAATAGTTTAGAATTTTTTTCCTCGTAATTTTTTCAACTGAATTTTTTTTCTGGTGTTATTCTTCCATGATCAAATTTTTTTCTCATAATTTTCTCATCGGAAATTTTTCCTGGGGAATTTTTTCATCGTTGAACTCACATCTTTTTTGAAAAGTAGGATTACTGTTTGATTGACATCATAAAAATTTTGAGAAAAAATTGAGTTGAAAAAATATTGAAAAAAATTTGACGTATAGAGGGATTCTTCAGAAAAAAAATTCCAGGGGTGTATTCAGTTTGGGTTTGAAATTATGTTCAACACAAATTGAAATTATGTACTACACAATTTCAAATCATCAACATGCGCAAATTCGTTCGTTTAAATTTAGAAATTACTGGTTAGCATTTTGTTTGTCCTTTGATTCCTTATGAAATAGCCATTTAATTTTAGTAAGGTGGAAAAATTATCGATCAAATCGGTCAGGAACGAATGTTTATACATAATTTCAATTTGTGTTCAACATAATAGCTTTGTTCGTTTTCCTCACACTTTTTACACTGGGTTAATTCAAAAAATGCACCGTGCAAGTGGTGTAGGTCTTGGGCAACTCGGTTTAGGATAGGAGAAAAACTAACCGAACCTGCACTGCACTTTTCACACCTCCTTTTAAAAAGTGTGGAAAAGTGTACACCAAACGTACACGGTGCATGCACTGAAAAAAACGAACAGAATCGGTGCAGCTAGTGTAGGCTCAAAAAAAAACGAACAGAAAAAGTGCACACTTTTTACACCGTGTAGAAAGTGTAGCAAAACGAACAAAGCTAATTTCAAACCCAAACTGAATACACCCCAGATGCGAAAATTTTGAGAAAAAAATTAAAAAATTACGAGGAAAAAATTTGGAACTACTAGAGGAAATTCTGAACTGCTTAAAAATGACGTAAATATCGAAAAAAAAAAAGTCGAAACGACATTCAGTGGTATGAGTAGTGCTCCATTTTGGTATTCTAAGTCCTCATTCCCACTTCGTACCTTCCCAAAGAAAGCTTTTGACATTATTGGTTGAAGTTTCTGGATATTATTTTCGTTTTTAGGGTCAAAATCAGTAGTTTGAAAGTTGCTTGTTCTAAATCGAAGTTTTTTCTCTAAACATTTTATGCAAATTGTATAATAACTTGATAACATCCTTGTAATTGCGATTTCTTGATACATTTATGAATGAAAATGTTTCAAATTATGAATTTATTGTTCTCATAGTTTATTATTTTGGGGCGGGGGTGAGGAGGGTAGGGTGAAAGGTGAACAAAAAATTTCTCAAAAAAATATGGAAGTTTGGACCCCTCTCATGGGAAATCTCTGGCTACGTAAGTACCTACGTTAAATCATGCACAAAACCTTCGCAATCCTCCTCCAAATTGTCTATAATATTTACGCAATTTAAAATAAGCAGATAAATAAAATTGAAAAAAAAATCAAAATTAATGAAGTATACATAAAAAAATGAATAAAACAAAAAATAGGTACTCATATGGGCTAAAATTCCATTACACAGTACAACCAAATCCGATAAATTGTGCTATTGCTATGTGCTTCCAAAAATCATCGAAATTCAGATTTACTTCGCAGTCTAGTAGTATTTAAATGCAGATAGGTATAAGTATTGCCTAAATTGACAACTTATTTAATACCGTTGGTAAAAATATACGTGCTTATATCTTTTACCTAAAAAAAACAACAACTTTATGCTACCGAAAAAAGATATTACACAACTGAAACAAAACGTAAAAAATAAAATAACTTGATTCCCAAAAAATAAATTTAAACAGGTAGGTAGCAAAAAATTACATATGTACTTATGCATCAACAATGCGACTAGTGCTAGAATAAAAATTCTTCACCGATCACAGACGCATCAATCATCACTCTATAGTTCTATACCCCTACAGTCTTGCAAAACTGATCCAGGAAACGTCTACGACGCTTTAGTCGTCGACGTCGCCAAAATAAAAAGGCAAATGGGAAATAGGGATACGCCCTATAAGCGCGCAAAATCACATTTTTCGGTGCTTTTGCTACCACTGGCAGAAGTGGTGGTTTCCCGCCTTTTCTGTAATTAAATAAAATGGCGTTATCGAATTCCACAAACGTGGCCTTTTGCTTGGATACCGGAGAAGTATCGGCGCTTCCCACGCCTCATCGACGTCTATTTAATTCGAGTAAATTCTCAATGTGGGAATTGTCTTAATTAGGAAGGAATTCTAATATTATTAAGCGTTAAATCGCGAACGAATTGTACGAGTATTATTCTGCGAGTGAATTAAAAATAATATCTGAAATGGCATACAGGTATCTGAGTTGAACCGATGCTCTGATAAACGTCACCAATTCGATCAAGGTTATGGATAAGTATGGAAAAAAAAAATCTATTGAAGAATTCGAACTATCAAGCAGCGTTGAAAATATTGCTGCCGATGTGACGTCAAAGTAATTGCAAACCGAATCAGCAAAATAGAGCTGACTTACGAGTTAGACATTTACGTTCTTTTGATGTCTTTTTCTCTCTTGCTTTCTCGCACTTGCACTAGCTCTCGTGTCGTTCCTCACATCCAAGCATTTATCACACACATATCTATGATCACACATGTTATTGAAATGAAAACTTTTATACATATTATTTTTTTTCGAGCATTCAGAGAACGATGTTTTTTTTCAAGTTTTCATAAGTTTTCCATGAATTCTCATTTTACGGTCCCCACTTGCCATTATTCAACTCTTGGTTCATTTCATATTAACCCACAACTCAATAAGTTAAGGGGAAAAAACACCAACTCACGTGCGCGAAAATTGAATAACGGTTTTTTTTTTTAGGCGTTGGATGGTGTGTGCCCGCTGCCAAGACACTTACTGTTGAAAAAAAAACGAAAGAACCTGTGGATTTTTCCAATCTTATGGTGAGTGATATTTTTAAATCTTTCTGAATTATAATTTTTTTTCATTTTATTATTTTGTTCATTGAATACGTACTAAGTGCAGTTAATCACATCCTGAAAAAAATCAAGTATTTTGATACCCATATTACTTTTTTTGGGGGGGGGGCTGAAATTCAAAAAATGCCTAGAAAAGTTGAAACCGTCAGCACACACGATAATTTTGATTCCTAAATTATCAATTCAGGCCCTTCCCACAACGAAGTAGAATTTTCCAATCTCGATCAAATTTTCTATGCGTTCCCATCAGTAATTTAATGTAATTACAACCATTACTTCCATCTTAACGATCCTAACCTTCGAAGAACCTGAAAAGTAGACTTGGAATAATATTTGAAAATTTTCGATTTTTTAATGAACTAGGTTTCAAATTTTCAAGGATAATATCTGAAAATTGGTTGAGCATTACCAGGGAAGTATCTCAACTGGAAGCAGTGGCGTGACGAAGTGATGTATTCTGGGGGAAGGTGTACCTCGAATTTTTCCAAATAATTTCTCGAAAAATTCCCAACTGTTCCCTATTTTCCAAAAAAAAACTCGACTAATTTTCAAAAAAATTTAGACCTCTTTTTAAAAATGCCCCAAATTGCAGTAAATGAAAAAAATTATGGTACGAGTATTTTTTCCATTTACTAGGGCACTTCACGACGACTTTGAACGGAATTCTCAATAAATTTCAATTTTTTTTTGAAGAAAAGACACAGGGGCGTCTAGAAATAATTAAGAGAGGAGCTGAGAATTCAATAAAAAAAATGAGAGGAGGGGTCAATAATATCAAATCAGTCATTTTTTAAAAAAATAATTTTCCACTCATAATAATGATTTTTGTTTCTAAAAAAATTGGGAATTGACTGAAAAATTAATGAAAAATTATCAATTTTTGAAAGAAATGTAATGAAAACACTGCGTGAGCGAAACGAGGGCAAAATTTTTTTGAAAAATACACTTCGAAGAGCAAAATTTTTCCCAATTTTTCCAATTATCCCAAATCCAAACTTGGGAAAAGTTATAGGACTAGTTGAGAAAAGGTTGGAAATCCCAATTTTATCCAATTTTCCCAACTTTTTGCAACCTTTGGATCGTCTGGGGGGGTGTCACACCCCCACACCCCCACCCCCGATCGTCACGCCTCTGACTGGAAGTAAAATTTCGAGCCCAGGCCAAAGAAAAATTGAAAAGATACGAAAAGATGACCCAATATCCAAAATTTCAGGAGCTGAAATTCATTATTCGAATCTTGATGAATTTTTGAAATTTCAAAATCACCTCAGTTCTGGCAAAATATAAAAATGTAATATAATCAACGATAAAAGCTGGAATTTGGTTTTTCAGTGACTCCAAAACGTCTTATGACCACTTCCAATCGATAAGATAAAAAATATACTTACTAAATTTTGTTGTTGTTTTTTTTTTATTATTGATCTAACTAAATTTTTGTCATGAGATAATTCTAAAACTTCAGAAATTTACAAAAATTAGAGACATGAACACATCTACACACCTGAAATTTTGGATACGAGGTTTCTACTGTGGCGTATTTTTAGGTTTTTTTTTGGGGGGGGAGAGTTCAAAATATTTCTTTGAGATGGGATACTTCTTTTTTAGGGGAAAAGTGTAGGCGTGGAAATTTAGAATGAATTTAGAGATGAACGGAAGAGGGGAAATGAGGGGAGGAGGGAAAGTTGACGCATTCTTTAACGTTGCAGAATTTTTTTCGATCGGAGATTAAGAGATGTCCTTGAAAGGCCGGAGAAATGAGATGTGATCAAATATTATTTGTTTCTTCAAGATCTGAGTGTGAAAAAAGATGTTAAGGGTAATATGTCTTCCGTAATGATAAGATTACATTTTTAGCCCAAAAAGTACGAGTAATTTTTAGGCTTAAAATTTGTATATACGATGACTTTTAAGATGCATAAAATGGCAGGGAATACGTCTTACAATTAGGTGACAATTTTTTCAATTTTTTTAGTCCGGATAAATCACTGAAAAGATATAAAAATTTCAAAATCATTTGATAAAAATTTTCAAAACAAAAAAATCGCAATTTTTTCAGCTTGATTTTTCCAAAATGAATGAAAAATATTGAATAACTGAGAACACGTCAAATTCAATGGTTAACTTTTCAACATGTTCGCTCTGCAATTTTAAAAATGAAATTACAGAATTTTTTATTTTCGACAGTTTCCCTTCGCCCCAAAAATAAAATTTTTATATTGAAAAATTCAAGAATGAAGACTTTTTTGATTTTCAACAGTCTCTCCCCTCCCTCTTACTCCCGTCAAAAAATTTTGGTTGAAAAATTGAAGAGTGGAGAATTTTTGATTTTCAACAGCCCCCCACCTCCTCCTCAAAAATAAAAATTTCTATTTTTTGAAAAATTCAAGAGTGACGCCTCACATCTCCACTCAAAAATAATTTCAACTTGAAACATTTATAAAAAAATTTCCAAGTTTCAAAGAATAAGAAGAATAGAAAATGTTGAATGTTATTGTGTTTTTGGAACATTCCTCCACAGTGTCGGTCATAACTGATCAGCATTTTCTCATCAATTCTCCACGAGTACATATAAACATTCCTATAGTTAGACCTTGTCGAACGAAAAAAATTTCAGCCTAGATAAATAAATCACCCTTTGGGGTTAAAAATTGGTTTTTGAGTTGACACTGATTTTAGGCTTCTTAAAAAAGGGTTAAAAGCAAGGGTAAATTTCAACTCAGAAATCAATTTTTGACCCAAGAGTGTTTTCTATATCTAGCTTATGTATAATATTTTACATTTACGTCTGACTCCTCGATCGAAAAATCCTCAATTATCATTATCCCTAAACCCATTTTCCTGGATCATTACATCAAATGCAAGTACTACCCGCAGCGTGCTATTATCATCACGAAAAGATATCTTCAATCCAACACTGTATCTTCGGTCCGCGTCGCGTCGCACCCGTAATCGTTGACGAATTTCATCAATCCAAACGTCATCAATTGCGGAACAGGCTACGCGTTTTCCAAAAACAAACCACTATTCATTTACCTATTTAGCAATACCTAAATACACTACTTCGCGCTGAAATATTCAACTTTTACACAGCATACGAAAAAAAATAGGAAAACAAAATACACATGCATCACGGTTTTTTAAAAATCATAATTAAATTGTACTTGTATAAACCTTACCATTTCAAAAACTCCGTTTAAGTTTGGGAATAAAGAATTTTTAAATTCTGGCAAACCGACCAACGCAAAATAAAACAGCCAGTTAACTAGAAAAAATTCTTTGAATATCTGAAACAACTTTACGCGACCAAAACGATCTTTAATAGCTAAGAAATGAAAATTTGTTCATTGTCGACTTTTTATCGATGGATAGTCAAAGGCCTGTGACAACCTGAGGCCCTTTTGATAACCAGGCTAAGAAAAGTTGAGCTATAATTTTTGATAAAATAATTTTTCAATTGAAGAATACGTAAGTCAAATCGAGAATTAATTTAAGAATTCGATTTTTTTTTCCAAGAATATAATTATCAGACCGAGTCGAAAATAATTTTTGAACCGAAACTCGTCAAATTGAACGAAACTTGGATGAACAGATTTAAGAGTATCTAAAGAAACTTCCTCCCCTTGCCTCTTACCTTTCTTCCTCTTTCCCTCTCAGAAAAAAATCCGACCCTCTGAGGATCGTTTTTGGTTGATCTGAAATTTTCTACTTAAATTTTACCGAAGGTATCAAAATATCTAATTTTATAATTATCCAATCAAGTGGCAACTTTGACAAAACAGTTGTTTCCAAATGCTCAATGAATTTTCGAGCAGTAAACATAAAACTGTCCAAATTCAAAGAATTTTTTACAAAATTGTCAAAGTATCAAGTCAAAAATTGAAATGGAACTCGTATTGAAGGAAAAAAATGAAATCAGGAACCCATTCCAGCCCAACAAAAATCATTTAATGGAGGGGAGGAGGTTCTTTAAATACTCTCTCTATTCATCCAAGTTTCGTTCAATTTGACGAGTTCCGATTCCATAAATTTCTCAATTTATTGAAAAAATTTATCAAAACTGATAGATATCTATCAAAAATGTGATGAAATTTGCTCAAATTATAGCAGTTTTTGGCTTAGCTTAGTTTCAGGCCAAAGTATGTGACAGGCCTTGGTATGATAAGTCAGGTATCATGGTGATATTGATGGTTACATGTAATTTTGTATTTTCGCGACTCATGTTCGTAAAAAAAATTGGGCAATCAAAACCTAAAAAATACATAGAAACAAAGCATAGGTAATTGAGCAGGTATGTTCAAAATTAATGGTAACATAAGAAGTAGGTATCGATGATTAAAATATTTCACGAGTGACAATTTTTTCAAAAATATTTTAATTTTTTCGGGACCCCCTTGACGATTGGTAATCTACGCAGAAATTTTTTTTCATTTCTTCAATATGATTTTAAAACATTTTTAGGCGTTTTTTTTTTCAAAATATGGATTCAGATTGACTTCAAGAAATTGAGATCAACCACAGAATCTTTTAGATGAAAAACTTCACCTTTTCGTATTTTTTCTCTCTTCGGTTAAAGAAATTGAAAAAATATTTTTTTGAAAGGAGTTTATTAATAATATGTAATTTTTTTGTTTTTCTTATTGACCAAGGGAAGAAATATCGACTGGAAGTAAAGTTTTGGACCGAAATAAAAATAAATCGAAAATAGGTACATTAAAACAGAGGCCCCATACCCAAAATTTCAGGTGCTGAAATTAATTTTTCGAATTTTAGTGTCAAAACCACCAGAAAATTTTGGAATTTTCCAGCTCTGAAGAAAAAACGATTAAAACAGTCCAGATAAACTTTAGCTCCTATGATCGCGAATTCCTCATCTCGATGGACTACTGAATCGATTAAGGCAAATCTTTTCTTGAATTTCGTAATTTCAAGTTCAAATCAATATTTTTTGGTAAAAAATTCTCACGGACAAAATTTAAAAATACGTTCAAGGTATGCAAGGGGATAAAAATCTGAATGTTGGTAACCTCTTGAATCGATTGAACGCGTTTTCAAGACTTTACAGAGTCTTCAGAAAATTTTGGAATTTTCCAGCAAATTTTTTGCCGAAAAATAATTAAGCACCTACAATAATAGGTTACCCATACTAGTGACTTCGAACCGGAAATCACGAATTTTGGAAAATTACGCTTTGATCGATCAAATAAATCACCAATATGGGTAATCCACGATTATAAAAGTTGAAAAGTTCATTTGGTCCAATTTTACAAGCTTTTCTCCAGCAATGGAAAATTCCAAAATTTTCTGGAGGCTCTGAAACGTCTCAAAACTGTTTCCGATCGATTTGAAAGACCGAAAATCGAGTATCTAACATTTTGATTTTTACTTCGATGAGTATGTTGAGCTTAAAGGCTTATTTTATAATTTTTTCCAGGAAAATTTTCTGTCAAAAAATATGGATTTGAACGCGAATTTACGAATTTTGGAAAAGTGAACATTAATCGATGAAATAGATCACCAAAATGAATAATTCGCGATGGTAGGTGCTGAAGTTCATAATGGACCATATTATGGGCTAATCTCCAGTACTGAAAAATTCTTAAAAAAATTTTCGATTCAAGAGGTCAAAAATAGGGTATGAAGGGAATTTCAGTTTTTACCCTCATTAGATCTAATTTTTATACCTCGTAATGCGATAAGTTAAAGGTAATTTTGAACCTTCAAAAATTGGCCAAAATTCAAAAAATGAACATATAGGCGCTTCAAATTTTGGATATGAAGTTCTTTCATAATACCTATATCTTTAATTTATCTTCATTTTGGCTCAAAATTTGACTCGAATTGAGATATCTCCCTGGAGTAAATTTCAAAAAATGTCCGAAAAAATGATATTTTTCTCAACACTTGGAAAATTGATTAAACTGATCAATATGGACACTAACGGTGTTTTTAAACAAAAATATCCCATTTACATTTTCTAAAAAAAAAAAGATGAAAAAAAAAAAGAAAAAAAGAAAAAAGGGGAAAAAGTCAAGTCAGAATTCAAATTCAAAAACACCTACCAGCACGTTTTAAAATCATATTACTAAAAAAAAAATTCTTCCTCACAGATAACTCATTGCAGAGGAGTCCCAAAAAAATTGAACCTTTTGTCACTTTTTTTCGAGACACTTGGGTAGAGTAGGGGTAGACACATTCAAAAGCGGAGACATCGATCGCGATTCCATCAAGGGCCAAGTCATAGAACAAAACTTCAAACTTGAGTAATGCTCGAGTCTATTCTCAGTATAGTTCAAGACTCGAATCATTTCAATTCTATAAAAAAAAATGGCACAATGAAACGACCTTATCAATACCTACAATTAATTTTACTCAAGTATCTTATACTGTTTCGCTCTATGAAATAGTCCTACAATAAAAAAATACCTACTGATATCTTAAAAGTATGGTGATTCAGTGAGAAAAGGGCACAAAAAATCAGACCGTCACTATCCATCTCGAAAAATAATTCATCTAATGTAGGAAATGTAAAACTACAGAACCAATGTGGCCTATACTTCGATTGCAAATTAAAAAATACGCGAGTCAATTAAATAAGCCATTGGTGCAATGACACTGATACAAAATGCCTCGAGTACGATGATCAATCGATCATCCTCGGACTAATTCGATAAAAGGGCTGATGTGCAATGGCACAAAAAACTGCCTCCAGTGCAATGCCCACAAACAAATGAAAGGGCTGTCGAAATGCAATGGCAAAAACAAACAGCCTCGAATGCAATGCCCAAAAATAAACAAAGGGCTATCGATATGCAATGGCATAGAAAATTGCCTCGAGTGCAATGCCCAAGAATAAATCAAGGGAAAATGGGGCTATTCGTCATGCAATGGCATGTAATGAACTGCCTCGAGTGCAATGCCCAAAGAAAACATATAGATACTATTTTTCCATTATATTTCCCCAGCTGACAGAATTACCCAAGATAAGCAGAAAAATCAAGATATGGATGTCCATAAAAGGAAAAGAAGTGTACTGGGTATTGAAAAAATTCGAAAGAAATATGAAAAAAGTACACTCATTTTCCTACCGTGGATTTCGTAAACCATTATAATTCTGCTTTCTCGAGTATTTCTACCGACTGGCGAATGAATTAGAAAAAATACCACATCGGTTCATAAAAATGAGTAACAATCTTCTGATGTACCTTACAAACAACACAAATATTTTCTACGTATAAAAAAATAGTTAACTTGGGAGAAAACGTATAAGTTTCAAAATGCAGTCTCCGTTCAACGAAGGTATAAAATATTTCTTTCAAAATAAGTATACAATACCTTGTGTCACCTAAACTAAAAAAACAATCGTATTACCTATTTTCATGGCTAGGTTGAGCCAAAGTAACGATGTTCTCTCCCAAAGGTAACTGAAACGGAATGGCAGTCGTTTGTTTTTCAGCACGTTCGGTAACTCTAAGTTGGAACGAGTAGGCCACGCTGCTACCATTTTCTAAAAATTAAATCGAGGTAGATTAATTGAAAAATTTTTCACTTTTTGGAAGAATGAGCCGTTGGATCAAACTTACCACTGCGTTGCGCATCCTCGTACGAAGGAGGCGGCAAAGATGCTCCGTCAGCACACCGTGCCCTCGGTCCGAGCTCCATTTCTGACCAAGAATCGTGATCTGGAGTAGAACGTTTTCGGTAGCAATGCCAGCTTACAAAGGCTATGATTGCCAAGGTCCCAAGGATGATCACTCCGATTACAGTAGTCGGATTCGTGGTGAATTGACCTGGGCAGAAAATTAATCAAGGCTGTGAACAGAATTCCGAAAATGAAAGGTTAGATGAGGAAACTCACTTCGATCCTCGGAGGTCATCGGTTCGGCTTTGGTGACTACCGGAGAACAAACTTTTTTTTTGTTCGAGCCGTTGTAGCTGGCCTGGGCATAGCTGTAAAAAGAATTTGATAATTGTTCATAAAAAATTGAATATGATTAGGTATTTAGTACCTAATCTTATGTTAAGGACAAGACAGTCAAACCTGGAACTCGAATACCTTCATGACGTCACTACCCATACCACTGAATGTCGTTAATTGTCGTTTCGACTTTTTTTTTTCGAAGTTCAGAATATTTACGTCATTTTTGAGCAGTTCAGAATTTTCTCAGGTAGTTTTCCAAATTATTTCTTCGTAATTTTTTAAACTCAATTTTTTCTCAGAATTTTCCCAACTGAAATTTTTTTCTCATATTTTTTTCAACAGTAATTTTTCTGATGTAATTTTTTTCTGAAGAATTTTTTCATTGTTGAACTTGCATACTTTTTGAAAAGAATAATTTCTGTTTGATTGACGCCATAAAAAATATTTTTCTCGCAATTTTCTCATCTGAAAATTTTTTCTGAAGAATTTCTCCACGTTTATTTTTTTTCGATATTTTTTCAGCTCAATTTTTTCTCAAAATTTTTGATTGATGCCATAAAAAATATTTTTCTCGCAATTTTCTCATTTGAAATTTTTTTCTAAAGAATTCCTTCACGTCTATTTTTTTCATTTTTCAACTCGATTTTTTCTCAAAATTTTTATGATGTCAATCAAACAGAAATCATTTATTTCAAAAAAGATGCGAGTTCGAAAAATGAAAAAATTCTTCAGGAAAAATTTCAGGTGGGAAAATTATGAGGAAAAAAATTGGAAAACTTTTTCAGAAAATTCTAAACTGTTTAAAAATCACGTAAATATTCTGGATTTCGAAAAAAAAAAGTCGAAACGACATTTAGCGGTACGAGCAGTGACGTCATGAAGGTATTCGAGTTCCCGGTTTGACTGTCTTGTAGTTTTAGGTATTATACGAACCCCGGTAAGCAGTCGCCACAGTCCCGCTGACTTTTTGAACATCTTTTACCGCCCCTTTGCTGATTGATTAACTCGCAGGAAAAACATGACACGCAGATATTATTTCGGGAGCAGAAATCGGTTTCTGCACAATCTCGGTCTGTAAAACACGAATGGCGACGATCGTCCTGGACCTAGAAAAAGAAAATGAAAAATTATGTATAATTTTAATATTGCAGTCAACATAATTTAATTAGAGTATTTAGATGAAAAACAGGCTACATCTCTGTCATTCATTAATCAGTGAAAATTATCGAAAATCACTGGAAAACAGTCAGAATTTCAGCGCAGTAAAAAATCAGTGCAAAAAATTTCATTGATTACAGAGAAAAAAAATTTTGGAAGATTAGATTTTTCCTGATGAGCTGCATCAAAGCTGCAATTCTGATTTTTTTCAGCGACTTTTCACTGATTTGAAGGGAAATCCTACAAGGGGGCTTTATTTTTGGCGAGTGGTTCCAAAAACTTGAATAATTCTCGACATGTGTTTTTGTTTCCTACCACCCTCAACCTCATCTTTATAATTATCTATTTAATAAATAATTTACGAATACTTACAATTTCATTGCCTTCGGGTAATGAAAAGCACACTCCGAAAAAAATCTATAGAACAGAGAATTGTAGGTAATGATTGGCATCAATTTATGATTTAAACAGAAAAGTAAGTTACGCGTAGATATTTTGATAAACAAAATGAAGTAAAAAAAAAAAATGTCAACTTACCGAAACTATTAAAAAACGAAGTATCGTCATTTTGAAACTGAAACAGAAAAAAAATGAGAAAGTATTACTTAGAGTAAATATACACCATACAGGTGATTCTTTTTTTCCATTTTTGAGACAAAAAATTATTATACTTCATCAATTTCAATACAATCTAATTTCTGCCTTTTAGATTTTTCATGAATAATAATTCGTTGGGTAGGTAATTAGGTATCTCCATAGGCACACCCAGAAATTAATTAAGGAAGGGGCTGAGAATTTGAGAAAAACTGGGGAGGGAGTCAAATTAGGTAATTTTTCACTGATCTTTCGGTCAAAAATTATCAATTTTTTCTGACAAGAGAATTTATTGAGAAATTGGTGATTTTTAACGGAAAAATCAGACAAAAACTGTCAAGTTTTAAAATAAAATGAACAAAAAACTGCCCGAGCGAAAATAATTTTTTTTCAAAAAATGAAATTGGTAATACACCTGAAATATTGATTTAAACCTTTTGCTAAAAGTATGGTCGAACATGAAACATTCAAAAAAATTGAATCTATAAATTCAGCATCATTTATCCAAGACGGACAAAACATTGAAAAATTCAAACTCAATTGAATTGGAATTTTTCCAATTTCATAAAAATTTCCAGAAAAAAAATCACCAGTTTCAGAAATTTTCCAAAACACTCTACTTTTTTATGTTGGAAATAACAATTTGTAATTACCATGAAGGAGGAAGGGGGCATGGGCACTGCTCTTCAGTCGAGGAATCGGTAAATATTACTTATTTGCAAAACCTCGAATCAAGAAAAAATCACGAAATGGTCAACATTTTTTAATTTAATTTATCGCGAATAATTTTCTCGTACATTCTCATTTCATCATTCAAATTCAAAAAATTTCACAAATACGCTTTGGATCCCTATTTTTATCTCTAAAATTTCGTTTCCAGTAAAACGACGCGACGGTACAAGAATGAAAAAAAAATGCCAAACTCATGAGCGACCTCGAAAAAAGTGAAGCTAAGATAATTTTTTGCATTTTTTTTCCCAGTCTGTGACGAAGAAAGGTATATTTTCGAAAACAACGCCAACTCCAGCAAAACTGACACAATAATAGTTCGAAAAATTTACGTTCAAATGAGTTAATCACAAAGTTTTTTTTTAGCTTCTTTTAAATTTTCGAAAAATTCAATATACATTTACACCGTTCAACATATTATTTTCATAAAAATCTTTGACATCAATTTTGGAGTTGAGTGGTCAAACTTCCCACAAATTTTCGCATAACCTTTCACATAATTATCCCCCTCTATTCCCTTCGATAATTTCGATGTTCGGCAAACTCGCTAAAACTCGTCGAAATAATTTCAATTCCACTGAAAGAAAACAGTGAAATTTTTTTTTGAAAAATCTGAAAATAAACCAAAATGTCAGTACCTATTATTTAAAATTTGCTTTTAAAAAAATCAGTGAAATTCCTGAAAAGTGAAAATGCTGAGAATTGAAGAATTTGGCTGAATTTCTTATGCTACAATTCCAACTTCTTTTTGGTGACTTTTCATTTCACTGATTCAAAATGAAGAAATACGTAGGTATTTTAATCAAATTAATTATGGATAAAAATTAAATCGATGAAAAATTTCATAATACTCTCTCTCATTCTGAATCAGTGAAAAATCACTATCGAACAGTTGGAATTGCATCACAAGAAAAATCAGTAAAATTTACTGATTTTGCAAAGATTTTCGATGATTTTTCAGGTAAATTCATGAATTTCACTGACTTTTCAGTGAATTTTCACTCGATTTTTTCAGTGATTTTTCTCACTGATTTGTTTTCAGTGAAATTTTTTTCACTAATTTTCTCCTGTGCTGCAATTCTGGTTGTTTTTCAGTGATTTTGATAATTTTCACTGATTCAAAAATGAGAGTATACTCTCGTTCTAAATCAGTGAAAAGTCACTGATGAATAGTCGAAATTGCAGCACAGGAAAAATCAGCAAAATTCACTAAATTTTCAACGATTTTCACTGATTTTTCAGAAAAATTCAAAAAGTTTGCCGATTTTTCAGTGATTTTTCTAACTGATTCGTTTTCAGTGAAAATTTTTTCGCAGATTTTCTCCTGTGCTGCAATTCTGACTGGTTTTCAGTGATATTCGATAATTTTCAATGATTTATAAATAAGAGAGTAGGTATCACATTTGATGCTTATAGAAATAATCATTTTATCAATATAATGTGATAAGATTAATCAGTCCATTAGATTCAACATCATCGTCGTTTTTTTTTTTTTCAAAAATATTGAAGGAAGGTGAAGCCAAGAAAGGTAAAAAATTATGCATGAACCTCTTTCGATCTTCTGACCTGAAATTTACCTTCCACATCGGACTACAATTTCTGACGAAATAATTTTTGGCAATTTCAACTTTTTTTCAGGTCTGCCTAAAAATATTTTTGGTAACCATTTTTCGTGAATCTGCAGAAATTAGTACTTTTTTCGTGTTTTTTTTTTTTTCAATATTTAGCAGAAAATTAAGAAGAATACCTAGGTATCCCTCGAAGTGATTTTAATATGAATATTTCAAATTATTAAAATCATCGACGGTGATTTTTCATCACAAACCTCCGTCCAGATAATTTCTTTAGAATGAAAAAACTTGCATTTGGAATTTTTTCAAAACATGGGGAAAACCTCAACACTATCGAGTATCGAACCATTTCAAAAGATTTTTTCGATTTTTTTACATTCGATTATTGAGAAAATGTGGAAAAAGTTCTAATTTTTCAGAGTCCCTAAAAAATATACCGCGTCCACCTTAAACCATGGTTGGAAAATATTCCAAAGAAATTAATGATTACGTAAATTGTTCAGCAGTCAGATTTTAGAGCCCGTTGTGGAAAGGATCAATGAGGGGTTGGCAGGTGAAATTATCATCTCGTCATTCTGAGATCGAGGCACAACTCTAGAATTCTCTTGTCCCAGAGACGTAGCCAAGGGGAGGGGGTCTGGATCCCCCCTGAGGTCAAGAATTTTTGCGAAAAATGTCTTTTTCAGACATTAAAAAATTCAATTCATCATTATCAAAACTCAAAACTTTGCTCAGGCATCCACAAAATTATTTAAAAAGGCCTTTTTTTGGACATTAAATGATCATTTTTTTCGAAAATTGCTACTTAAGAACTATATGTAAGACCAAAGTGCGAAAAAAGGCTCCTTTTACCTCTCCCCTTCCCCTCTTCCCTACCAATTTCTCGTTTTTTGAGTCTCTGTACTTATTTTGCAGCCACTCCAAAAAAAAAGCTTCCGACGCCACTGGTTTAACCCCCTCCCCCCGCAGACGACTCTGGCTACGCCACTACCTTGTCCTTTTCAACTTTTTGGGAAAACGGCAAAACTATCCCTAGGTCCGAGCTCCGAATTTTTTTTCAAAGCTCGCGAGGACCTGCTATAGAGCTAGAAAAATTCCACGTTCGAAAGCTTTTATTTTTTCTTATACCTACATGAAGGAATAATAAGTATCTATCTTTTCAAGCGAATTCAAAGCTACGTACAAATTTTTGTAATTTTACAATAAATTCTCAACTAAAAATTGAACAATTTTCCAAAACTGAAACAATTTCTTGAAAATTAAAATCTTCTGAAAGTAGAAAAATTTTCTAGAAATTCCTCAGTTTTATAAAAATTGCAGTTTTCCAAAAATGAAAAATTTTCAAGAAATTAAAAAAATTTCGAAAAATTGAAGACTTGAAATTCGCGAACATCCGCGATTTCTAAAACACCGAACTATATTTTACGAAATTTGAAAAAAAAAATCGCAGATAGATGTTTGAAAAAATTAACACAGTTTCGTAAAACATGGACCAATTTTTTCAAAGTTTTATTGCCGTTGTAAAAAAAAAATTGGTACCTACCCACATTTCTCCAATGAAAACATTCAACAAAGTAATTGTAATTTTAAGTATCAAGTGACATTTTTAAAGCAAATTGAACTCAAGTTTGAAATAAATTACTAATGGGCACAATGAAGTAGGGAAAATCCAAGATTCACGCTCATAGTCCCACTAAGTACCTAATCAGATAACAATCGAAATAATTTACGAATACCTAGACAATAACGACGCGACGGTATAAAACGTAATCAGTTGAAATTAAAATCACATACATATCGCGTTAATAATTATTACAACCAGTCCGATATCCGGTTACAATTTATCATCGGTCGATCAAATGAGCAATAATTTTCAGTAAAAAAAATCTACGTATCGAATTAACAATACCTAGCTACTCAATAATTTACAAGAACACATTACATTTAAGTATTCGGCATCATTTGTCCATCTTATCAAGTCGTTCGATGTGAATTCAAAGTTTATCGCAATTAACAATAATTAAATCTACATTCGTGGCGCATTCATTGACGAGTAAATTAATTTCGATGACGAATTATCGTAAAAATATTAAGCAAATAAGTACGTAACACGATACGAGATTTTTTATTCTAGAAAAACACCCACGTACTAAGTACACTTGATATCAATACAACGACCAGTAGAATTGGAAACAATGACACGCGTAAAGTTAAATAAACACCGCAGATACGGAGGTTTAGGGCTAAAACTTGATCATTTTCAACGAGACTCGATTTGGGGCGAAATTTTGCTTTCTTTTATTTTGTTGTAGGCTAAACGAGGACCACCTAGGCATCTGAGAAATGAGCTGAACAACGAACATTAGCAGCACATATTTATCGGAGGATAAAAATGTACCATGCATTTCTAATTTTCTACACACCATAAAAATATGTTATCTACTCGAAATAACATTCGCGAGAGATCAGAATTCAATTTTTTTACATTCTGGCAACTTCGTAGACTGAAAGGATCCACTTGTCCCCCCCCCTGACCCTTCATCAACACCAGATTTCTATTCTAATTTCTAACATTTCCAACGTGAAAATTTGATACTCGGAAATAAGAAATTAATCGAGATTTGATTATCAGAGCACGATATCGAGCCTGAGTCTTTTTCAAAGTACAAAGCATTATTAGTCGCCAATAATGTTCACATTCTTGTCAACGAGTCGTAGGCTAGGTACATGCAAAGTATAACCGCGTGGACAACGATTAGTTTGCCTACCACATCACACACGAATGCAAATTAACTGGCATGGCACCGGATATCGAGATAGATGCATCACGTATTAGGTAATTACGAATTAAATAACACCAAAGATTAGAAAAAAAAGAGAAATTATTGTCAAATTTCAAGGTCAATTTTAATTTTTCTATACGAATCAAAAAGAGTGAATAATAAGGTCGCGGAGTAGAAAATTTCTCCATTTCGAAATATAATTAAATGAAAATATTCGAAAATGGTGGAATTTCCATCATATTGGATGGAACTCAAATCTCAAGCATCGAAATCCTTATAACCTAAGAGCAAACACCTGATGCCGAACGATCCCACAGAAAGCAAATAAAGCAATTTGAAAAGAGTAAAGTACCAATATAATTCAAAGGTCGAGGACTAAAAAATGTCTCCATTTTGAGATGTACGTAATTAAATGAGAACTCGAAACTCACGAATTTTCCACCATATTGACTGGAAATCGACTCAAGTATCGAACTCAGGACTACATACGAATTACGAATTTTTTAAGTTTGGTAGGAAGACGACGTGATGACCACGAGACGAGTTTTTTTCTTCCGAACAATGTCGCGAATATTTCAGAGCATTTCGGCGAAAAAATTCACGAACCGCGAACATAATCGATAAAAATTCCGGAAAAAAGTAAAATATTATTCTACATACCAAGTAAATTCCAAGTCCAGAAAAGAATCGCAACCGCCACAGACTGACCACGAACAACACAATCGCACTTCCACGACACAAGACACTTCACGAACTGCACAGCAAAATGCACAATTAACCCTTTCACGACGAGGGAACACAGCATACAGTGCCAGTGCGAGATGAAAATAAGATGATGCAATAATCGGTATATTAAACAGTGGCACCTATTTTTTCACGTAAGACATCGCCAGCCGGTAGAATAATGTGCCCGCCACCCGCGAATACCTTAAAGTTGCATTTGGACGAAGGAAGACGTAAGAAGAAAAAGACAATAGCCAATCACAGACGAGATACGGTGACGGTGAAAACATCTGTTTGTACGTCAAATTGTGGTTCAACGCGGGATTCGTTGGCGCGCTGTACCTCTTCGCCCCCCTTGACACCTGTTGGAAGGGACTTTCGGGAAGAGGGTGGTGGGAGGTTATCGTGAGTCATTGCTAGTTCGCCGGACAAGTCTGAACTTGTCTGCGGAAGAATGTACCAGAGATGTGGAAAACAACTTATATAAGGTGGGTATAAAAAAAATTGGCCGGAAAATTTTTCTTGACTGATTGGGTGGGTTAATGGGTGGAATATTTTTTAAAATATTTTCTCGTGAATTTATTGATAACGTTATCAGTTCGAAGTATGATGAATGAGTCAAAAATTGATGAAAAAGGGTAAAGATTAATGATAGCTTTTTTCAACCACCCTGTATATATTTTTTCTTTCAAATGTATCTCAGATGGTAGATAATGGTTGAACGGAGACTGCCTGGGGCTTTAACCCGATTTTGTCGGGTGTTTGGTGTAGTTTTACGTTATATTTTGTATGTAGAACAATATCCCTCCTCGGACTCCCCCTACCATGATTTTTTTCCATTTACTGAGAAAAAATCCCTGGTCTGAAACAAAGATTTTTTCAGGTGGAAGATTCTTGGAACTGGACATCGAAATTGAAAGGTATTTTTTTATTCCTTCAGCAATAACTTCGCTTTGCTGGTGGACAAATGGATACATGTAAAACTGGTTGAGGGTAGTTGGGGACTGTGGAAGTGTGTTTTAGAGATGGGCGATTTTTGTCGGCCTATTTGATAATCACGATGGTAATCTTGAATTTTAAAGAGCTAATAGTGAGTTGGGTACATTACGTCGTCGAATGTGCTTCAACGATTTGTTGAAATAGACTTATGAAGTTGACTGTACTGGTAACGACCACGGCGAGACGAATTAATTGCAAAATGCTCTGTAGCTGTTGCTAAGTATTTGAAACGTTGTCGCGACCGAGGTCAATGTCGACAGGATTATGATTACTGGAAGCATGAACTTGAAATGTGTGATGGTATGCCGACGAGTATTGAAAAATTCGTTTTATGGTGATGGTGGATATGACGCCACAATCGGTACTTGATGGTACCTGGTACCCAGCGGTGGCAGCCTAGATTTTACCGGCGTGTTGCCAAGAACGGTCAAGAATACCTAATCCCTATAAGAGGTCGCTTCGCACCCCCCCCCCCTTTACAATTTATCAACGGTGAATTTTGCAATTTCAATCATTCATTATTGAGTAAAAGAGCCTTTCCTAACAAGGGTCAAAAACTGCCCTTGACCCAAAATCGGTCAAAATGGGCCCAAAAGGTCAACATTCTGAATCAATTGAAAGGGCCATTTTCATGAGCTTTTCTTCAGAGCTGGAAAATCGTTAAAATTTTCTGGTGGCCCTGAAATGTCTCGAAAACGCCTACAATCGATTTGGCAGGTCTGAAATAGGGTGTATATTGAATTTCAGCTGTTTTCGTTGATCAAATCAAATTTTCATCGATGAACTAATTTTGGAATTTCAAAAATTCGCTAAAATTCGAGAAATGCACTTCAGCACTTAAAATTTTGGAAGTGGAATTTTTTATGGTGTACTTTCAATTTATGGCAATTTTGACTCAAAATTTTACTTCGAGTAGGGATGCCTTGCTTCTTACTATAAAAAAGTAGTAAAAAATCACGTTTTTTGGGGGGGGGGTTTTGATTTTTTTTGACCATGTTGCACCCAATTTCAGAATTCAAAAAAAATATATGTGATGCCCGACCACCTGGCGGAACCATTGAAAAAATTTCGAGCCATGTACCCCCTCAAAATTTTTTTTTTAATTTTTTGAAAATTTCAAAGTGAAAAAAATTGGGAAAATGTGAACCGAAAATTTTCAAAAAATTCTCATTCGTACTACCCAGCAAGATGTATGATTTCTGAAAAGTATACATTTTTTTTAACCACCCCTTCCAGAGATATCGCGTGTTGAAATTTCGACATTAAAAGTACGATAATTCTGAAAGGGGTGGGGGTAGGGCGGGGTCAAAAATTTTTTGGATGTTTTTAGACTATAAGTAACCTTTTGAGCCCATTTTGACCGATTTTGGGTCAAGGGCCGTTTTTGACCCTTATTAGGAAAGGCTGTTTAAAAATATATTGAAAATGCCATCATAACCCGAGCGAAGCGAGGGCGAAAATTTTGGAATAAATACACATGAAAACTTGAAAAATGGCCTGTTTCAAAATTGCTTGATTATCGATAATTTTGGACTTGTTATCGATAGGTAATTAAAGATTTTTCATATTTCACGTGTTGCAACAGATTTTTGCCGTGTTGCCACAGACTTTCGCCGTGTTGCCGTTGCAACACATGCAACACAAAAGCTGCCACCTCTGCTGGTACCAATATAGGTACCAAAATTTAAGAGATTGTTTGTGGCAATCTGGTAGCAAAAAGACTAAAGACTGCAATGAAATGCAATGTATACTTATTACTTCAGTTCATTCCACGTCGACGGAGCCAATTTTTTAGGAAAACGGTTGACACAATAGGCTGTGATGAAATTTCAAAGTTTAGAAAACGCGCGATTTTTTCCCCTTTCATCAAAAATAAGTCTAAAACTTGGTTTACGAACCATCAAAATTGATTCAAATTTCACCGGTAGAACGAAATTACCATTAAAGCAATTTTAATCCATTTTGAGCTACAAATTGTGTCAATTCTTAGGATTTTCAAAGAATTGGCTTGTGATTTAAGAAAATGAGGTCGAATTTTGCCAGAAATTTAAAAAATTCCATTCGAAAATATTTTTGGGTCACTTTTCAAAATTTCGAGTCTCATATTGAGTCAATTTTTGGTTTATTTTGAAAAATTGACATGTGATCAATGAAAATAGAGTAAAATTTTTCCAAAAATTTAAAAATGTTATCCAAAACTTTTTTAGGTCACTTTTAATGATGAATTTTCTCCTATAGGCAATAGTCATTTAATTGTTTTTCAAATTCCACCAAAATATGTAATGGTTATGGATACAAATGTTGAATTTTTCTGAGGAAGATGCTGCGAATTTTAAAAAAACAGTAAGTAAGGAGTTACCTAAAATACTCAGAACCATCCTGGAGAGGGTCTCAAATAGGAATTTTAAATTTTTCAACCATTCTTTAACCAATTTGAGAGCTCTTCGAATCCCCCTGAAATAATTATTCGGATCTAAAGTTCATCTCTTGCCTTTAGAAATCTATTTTAAAATATACAGATACACGAACTCGAGTCAAGTGAGAGAAAGAAATTTAAAAAAATCCAGAGCCCAAAAAATACTCATAAAAAACTGAGTTAAGTATTAAAAAAGAATTCTTGTAAAAAATGCTTTTGAGATTTGGATAAAATGAAATTTAAATCCTGAGAAATATTCTAGACATTCAGACCCGAGTGAATCCAAAAATAAAAATTCTAAAAAAATTTCATGAACTGGAAATTTCTCTCGTCGAATTATGAAAATTTAAAATCAGAAAAATTCTCAAAAGTAGGCAAGCACCTACATTAAGTACCTATCCGAATAAAAAAATTTTTGAATGTTTTTTTGGTAGGGATTTGATTATTGTCCGCTTTTCTTCCTTATACGCACCTGCTTTTCAGTAGGATTTGGATTGTTTAAAAACCATGAAACCTCATATCTTGAACTAGAACCTCAGATCCCAAAATTCCCTTGATTTTATCAAATAAAGGACCACCCTCGATATGTTCTAACTTCATTAATGAGATTAAGTACTGCCCACTCCTCTCTAGGTACCTGGAATCCTCTTTGTGCCCTTTACACTCGCTTCCAAAAATCAGCTGTGATTTAAATCGCTTATTATGTTCAAATAAAAATTACGAACTAAAGTACCTACACAAGAAGCTACTAGCAGTTGGCCCGACCCCATTTTCTGTCCTTTTTTTTCTTGGATGTCCTAGTGAGGAATTAGAAATTATTCAAAACAATAGGCGATGCTCCTCGCTCCTCCGATTATTTTAATTAGGGGATGAGAATCGATTATAATTGTAATCGTTACGTCTCTGATCGAAGGTTTATCAATATCATTTTCCATCCATTCGAAACTGTTGTATTGTACGAACACGAGATTGTTTACCTTGTGGTGTGCTTTGTTTTGGTATCATCATTATTATCCCTATTCTTTCTGTATTACAGCGAAATGGATCAGCAAATAGATGAGCAAGAGCGAATGGATCGGCAATTGGAGAGAGCCTACATTACACAGATGTAAGTACCTATTCAGTTTTCATTTATCGTCCTATCATCCTTTCTTTCATTAGTTGCATTCCTTGCTTTTTGTTTTTTTTCATCATTCAATTTTTTTCATTTGATCATTTCGTTTCACTAATTTTTCATTTCTTAGTTCTTACCTATTTTATTTTTCACAGTTTACAGTCGAGAGGTTCAACCATTCAAATGCCTGTGGAAATATTTAAGCGAATTCTTCTCAAAGCCATGCTTTATGATGAGTATTTAGCAGGTACTCCGGGTTATCCTGATATTCCAGTTTTTCCTCCTCATCTTGGCCATCCTATCATATCTCTTGTCCCTTCTACTCCTCTTCGTCAAATTCTCCCTGTCCCTCCTCCAATCACTCCCGGTATGCCTCCACCAGCAGCTCCGCCGGCACTGTCTCCACCGCAATCATCTATCCTCCAGGAACCCGTTAACCAAGAATGTGAAGAACCAGCAGAGCCGCAGCGAAGGTACATTCTTCATTTTCAAAGGTCTGGCTCTAGTAGACTGCGAGGTCGATCTACTCGCCGTGGTAGTGGACGTCGGGGCCCAAGGAGGTCGAGAGGTCGAAGACTGCTCTGATTCATTTCCGGTTCCAGGTAAAGTCATTATTTTCATCATTTTATTCATTTTTTTTTGAGTTTTTCTTTTCAATTTTGCATCACTTGACCAGAAAAAAAAATAAAAACTTAGTTGCATTTTTTTTAAAAAATGTGATCGTGTGTACCATGTTGGTATCTCTTGGGAAAAGGGTTATGTATGATTTTCAATCTACAATAAAAATTTGGAAAAAAAATGATCGAACGCTGGATCAAACGCTTAGATTTTGAAGAAAATTTTGAACGAAACCCGAACGAATACCAGAAAAAAAAAATCGAATGGTGAATGAACATCGTTCAAAAAAAAGTGAACGCCGACATCATTGCCCAAATCCAAATGTTTCAGGTCCTCGGGTTTGCGGTTCAGGGTTTGTAATGATAAGGTTTGGGGTTTGGGTTCAGCGTTCAGGTAACAGGTTCAGGGTTTCAATGTCTGAGTTTAGTTTGGTTTGGGCCCGGAATTGGGATTTTCTGGGTTCGGTTTGGTTTGGGTTCTGAAGGTTTTTTTTTTTACAATTTTGAAATAAAAAACGTTTATTTTTGATTTTAAACTGAAATGTATTAAAAGTTGATCGAAAAGATGAAAAAAAATATTATTTCTACAAAATATTTCACTTTTTAAAATGAATAACTTATCCAAAAATGAAATGAATCAGTTCAGTTCATTCAGCTCTTCGTAATTCCTTAATTTTACCTACTCAATTTACCTACTAAACTATACGTACCCTTAAACCCTTATGATCGCAGTTTTAAATAGATCTAATTTTGAGGAAATATGTTTGTTAGGATTGCTCAAAATTATGATTAGGTAATTGATCGCAGATCGCAAAAGCGTCGAATTTCAATGGAGTTATTTTGTCAAGTCAGCAATCCACCAAAAAAATGTTGCTTTACGATTGTTAAGCTTATAAAAAATTTTTTACTTCGTTTTTAATCTTGTGTTCGATTTTATTGTCACATCCTGTTTTAGCTTTTGTAATGTTACCGTATATATATGTTTTTTCCCTTTTCAGATGAATTACTTTATTAATTCTAAAAATCTTTTTATTATTTTTTTTTCAAACTAATTGGTTGAGAAGATAAGAGTACCTACCTGATTTATATACTGATATTTTAATTTAATGTGATTTATTTTGATTTATGTTGCCGATTTTTTAAAATTACTTAATGTTCTTATAATATCATATAATGGGTGTTATTTTCACCATCCCCTTAAATCCATTTTTTATACGTATAATTTATTTTGAAACCCCATCCTTTCTTATATTCATATTTTTATTATACGCGTTTTTATTACGTTTTATACCTTGTTCATTGATTTCGTTGGATTGTATTGTAAGCGCTACCTAAACCAAAATCGATTTTTTTTTTTTTTCATTTTGGTTCCTATCCGTGCCAAGAATGTCTGGCAAAATGCGTATGACATTTACTGCTACAAACACATTTGTATACATCAATACTACAATTTGGTTCAAAACACAAAATCTTCTATATTTCATTAAGTATCTTCTGATGTTACGAACTGAGTATTGCATCGAAGGGTTTTAATATCCTATCTGTTTTGATTGGTAGCCTATTCATTTGGGTAGGTAACCGATTGGCGATTTATCAGACGCGTTATTTATGTTTCAAAGTATAATCTTTTTGTATCAACTCGTTAGCTATATTTGGAAGGGTATTCGTATTTTTGAGTTTTCTGCTTGGTAGGTCTAGGTATCTTTTGTACCTATCAAGTCAGTATCACACAAATTAAACATTTCTAATGCTTCTGTGGTTAAATTGATTTTATTTTCAGGTATTTTGTTCATCTGGTTGAGTTCGGAAGTTTATTTATAGTCGTCTCAGTTGTAACTATTGAATTGATGTTCGACTTGTTTGAAAAAATCAGTTTATTTTCAGTTATTTCAGTTTGGTCGGTATCGTTTGTACCTATCAAATTGGTATTCGACTGATTTGACGTTTCCACTGGTTTTAAGGTGGTGTTCGAAATATTTTCTGGTGGGTAATTTCAATTTTCGAAAAAAAATAGAGAAAACCCATCATTCCTATACCTACTTTTTCCAGCTTCTTAGACCCATAAATATGACAATAACTCAAACTTAGATGTTTTAGATCTCATGTAGGTAAATGATGCTCAGTCAAATTTTTCTTATTCTAAAAATCCATAGATCATATAAATCATGAAAGAAGAAAGACTTTTTGGATCGAAAATAAATTTTCAGAATATGTTGAACTGCATGCTCAACAAGAACAAAATCCAATAATTAATGATGAAAAAATTCCAAGTCCTGAAATTTTTGACATTAATTTTTTAAAAAACTCATAGGCTGAAAATCATTTTATGGATTTTTTTCATTTACTTCTTTTTTTCTTTTAGGTCGATCATCTTCGAAAAAATGTTAAATTTTCAGAATTCAGTGTGATTTGTTTATTATAATAGTAGGTGATGGTGGGATCTTAGAGGAGACAAACTGACAAATTTCTTAGAATTAAAACTCATATAATCACCGCTCCATTTCAAAACTACATGTACTTATTAGACCAATAAAAGTTATAAAAAATGAAACAGATACTGAGAGCCTACAAAAATAAAATTAATATCGCGCGGCTTCCTTTGCTCTTCTCCGTATCCGATCGTTGCCATCTCGTGAAATAGGTTCATCACGTATCTGAAGGTTGTACAATAAAGATTCCAGATTTACCTTTACCTTTAACGAACAATCAACGTACCTATGACTCATTGCTCGACGGTGTGTTCCTTTGTATGAACCGGTAACGCATTAATTCGTTGTTGGAAATAATGTCAAGTTGTGTATTTTCTCATCTAAACAACTTTCTTGGTATGATCGTGTTAAATGAGTACGATACAGAAACGTCTGTTGAATTAAAATTAGAAGTAACAGAAATAAAACACATTAACGAATCGATGTCTTTAATGTAACAATCAATATTCAGACTAGAACATTCTTTTCATAATAGGTAGACGAAAAGGTAGATTTTTTTTTCGAAAATTGGATTAGGAATTAGGAAAGGGGGCAAAACTTCGTAAAAATTACAGCTCCCTAATAAAACTTACCTTTTATGTTCAATTGCTCCCACAAACACTTCGAAATTTTGCCATATTTATTTAAAAAAAAAAAAGAAATAACTCTGTCAAGTGTCAAATTCCATTCTGTTCACGGTTCAATTTTTAATTTTTACCCTATTTTTCAGAATTACTTACTGACAAAAACAAATATTTTCTTTTTGTCGTTCCATTTTTTTTTCTTCAAAATTTTGATAAAATAATCAGAAATTGCAAACGACTTGTTTTAGGTGAAGTATTTATACAAAGACCTTCATAAAGACAATTTTTTCAAAAAAAAAGTTCTTTCAACTTTTTCAAAAAAAAAAGTTTTTTCAATTTTTTCAAAAAAAAGTTCTATCAATTTTTTCAAAAAAAAATAAAAAATGGAACAAAGTACAATCTTTAATGGAAAAAAAGTTTAATCATTTTCGAATAATTTTGTACATTGCCTATTTTTTTCAAAAATGATTGTTTTCGATTTTTCGGAGGAAATTTAAAAACATTAAAAATACAATTTCCGAGAGAAAATGTTCAACTTTTTTTTTAAGAGGAAAATTTCAACAACTTTTGATAATTTTTTATACCGTGTTAAATTTTAAAAACAATAGTGTTAGGATTGAATTGAAAAATGGCATTTAGGTATATGGAGCCTTTTAAAGATTTACAGTTAGACAACTTTCTAGCTTCTCCCAACAAGAATTTTCGAAAAAAAAGGGGGCTAAACAATCACATTAATAGACAAGTTCGCATTTCGAAAAACATCACACATGAGATAAGGCAATAATATAATAAAAATTATGACTAGATTACTAGTACTTCATTGAAAATTAAATTCAGGTACACTGTGGTTTTGAAGACTTAATGAAAATAAGCATATTTAACGTAAACAATGGCGGCCAATTCGTTGCATAATTCTTCCAACACAACGCAGGCTTCCAAATATCGATCAATTTCTCCTCTGAAAAGATAAAAGTAGAACATGAATCATCGCTACGACGTAAAGAGAATTAAATCCGGAATGCTCCATACGTACTTGCTTTCGGCGAATTTACTCTCGTTTAAGAGTCGTTCTCTCGTGTTATTCAGTTCTTGTTGAAAATTAAGGATTATTTCGACCCGTGAGCTAACATCGCTCATAGCACATTTCAACGAAGTGAATAATGTTTTGATACCATTTCTCAATGGTAAAGAAGGATTCAATAAATATTCGTGCAAAAATGGATGTGGTAACAATGCCAGCTTGGAAACGATGGCCGATATCTGAACCATTTGACAATAATTCTGAAAATTATTAATTTTTTTAAAAAATAATTTAAAGTGGAATATTTTTGAAAAATTGATTCATTTTAAACTCTTACCAAAGTATGAATATATTTTATTTTAGTAAAAATCATTCTCAAGAATGGTCCTTCGTAAAACCTTCTAAAATGAGTATCAACTTCCGGATTTGAATCATTGCTCGCACTTTCTACATCAGAAACAGCTTCAGTTGGCCAGTGATACTCAGAACATCGTTTGATCACTTGCTCGTAATGTTTTTTCAATTGTTCGATGTTTTCATCGGTGTTTTGAGAACGTAACTGAATCGGAGTGATATTAGAGAAGCTGTGAAATAAAATACATTCGAAAATTAATTCATCAATTTGTCTTAATTTATAATTACCAATTTCTTACTCATACCTCTGGATAATTTTATCGATATTTGAAGGTGCTAAAGTACGACTGGAAGATAATGCTTCTGAAATTCATATTTTATTTAGAAATCGTATACTTTAAAACAAAATAAAACAAAATTCAAATCTGTACGAACCAGGGCTACTGGAATATTTCTGTCTTTCGTCTTCTTCGTCACTCCAAGATGCAGGTACAGCAGATGTATCATAATAGCATCGATCTTTTAAGTAGCATAATATCAGACATTGCAATAAACTGCCATCGCATTTATTCAGAACTTCCTAAAAATTGACAAAAAATTTGATCGGAATTCAAAATATTACCATGGAGTTGTTTCTTCAATTTTTTTCACTCACTACGAAAAATTTCAAACTGAACACAGCAACTAAATTATTCTCAGAAGAACAATTATCGATAAGAGCTTTCAGTAAGGAATTTATACTTATTCCAGGAACATCTGGCTCATTTCCTTCGACAATTAGCCATTTATGGAATCCTATTTGCAAAAAAAAAAAAAATTGTAATAATATTAAACTTGGATAATTTTTGAAGCAGTTTAATTACCTCCTAACAACTCAGGTGCGGTGATATTGGAATAATATTTATGTAAAATTGCCATTGTCTCGGGATATGAAAGGTTTCTCATTTTAAAAGCATCTTCCAAGAAAATATCACTTATTGATTGTCGTATGCTGGTCTTGATTAAAGGATGGCTTTCTATCACGAGCTGAAAATGCAATAATATTTCCAATAAGAGACGTGAATCCATATCAGCAACATTTTATTAAAAAAAGATTTTAGAAACCTTTTCACAGAAAAAGGTACCAAAAAAAAACTGATTTAATTGTGAGACAAATATCCATGAATTTGCTGGAAGTCACATTTCAAACAACCTTTTTCCTTCTCTTCTTCAGACAAAAAAATCAAGATTTCAAAAAATTGAAAAAATTACACGGAATACCATTATTTGTGTCAAAAAAAATTGTGATTTTTTTTCTAAAAAGGATAATATTTAATTCCTACCAATTTTCAATAAAATTCATTGGGCAGCTTAAAATTTGATTCTAAAATATCAGTAAAATATAGGATACTCTTTAAATGAAATAAATTTCGACTCAGTCGACAGAAAAAGATTATAAAAATTCCCCAGAGAGGAAAAATTTCAAGTAATTTTGGAAAAATTAAATGGAAAAGAAACCAATGAATTAATTTACTTGGTTGATAAAATCGAGCCAGTTAAAAAAAATTACAGCTTGACGATTTCTACCACTTTCAGACTGCGAATCCGAAACCACATCCAATCTGTAATCGTATCAATGAACTTATTAATTCAATTTTCTTTTAAACACTGAACAAATGTAGAAATTTTCAGCTTACGTCCAACTAGCTTCTATATTCTCAAAATATACATAATCAGTAGGAGGAATTTCATAAAACAACGTAATCAATCTTCCAATCAAGAAATGATTCAATTTGAAATTATCAACGATGCATTGGGCGATCACATCATCTCGCATGGAACACAGTAAAATAATACATTGGCAAGCTTTCACTCGAATTTCACTATCCTGAGAAAAAAATATCAATTTTTTCAATAAGAATTGAAAAAGTAATGTCGAGTTGAATTTAAAAAGAAATTCTTACTGCACTATCGACGTAAGATAGAACCAAATCTAATATATTCATGTAAGTAATACAATCTCCCGAATTTGTAACTTCGGTTAAATTTTTAATACTCTCCTGCAATAAAAAGTACCATCATTAAGAATCATTATTATTTGAATTTCCAAAAAAAAAAAGGTGATAAATTGAAATCACATCTCACATCAGAAAAAAATAAAAGCGATATGGCCGGCTGCTTTCGTAAAACGGCGCTCAAATGGAGTAAAAATTCAACTTCTTCTTTTTCACTGACAGAATGGAGAAGCCCATCACAGACGTTCATCAATTTCTAAAATTACAAAAAAAAAATTAAATTCAAGTTCAAAATAATATGACACATTATTGGTACTCCGGACAACTGGACAGCGAGCTTACCACGAGAGGAATGTACATAGCGGAATGAGCTATATTTGGTTCTTTCAGCTGAGTCAGCGTTTTTGAAAAGAATTTCAAAATATACTGCTTCATTCCAGGAGGATCATCTGATATAGCCAATGTCACCAAGAGATCAAGTAAATTAAACTTTAACAGGTATTCCATACAAGGGCCAACTTCAACGTTGCTATTCTTCTCCTCCAGTTCACAATCTTCGTTGATTAGAATCTATAAAAATGCATTCAGTTCCAATCGATTCGGAATAACGAACAGAAATGATAGAACACAAAATTTTCACCTCTCGTAATCTATGTAAACAAATAGGAAGATTAGTCAATTCGGCAGCAGCTTTATTTTCATGATCTGGATTCAGATAATATTTCATAAACCGTCTCCAATGGTATACGAAATCGTCAAGTAAAGGAGGCGGTGGAGCTAGCTGTAATTTTACAAAATCGCCAGGTAAATTAAACTTCAAATCAAAAATGAAACGTAAAAATAGGTAAGTACCTAATACAATACCAACCGCGTCCATTGTAGTCTGCATAACTTCTTTCAATTTATTCAGCATAGTTCACTTCGATAAATAAGTACATTCGACAACGAAGAATGTAAAAAAAAAATCGATGAAAATAATCCAACGATTTTACCAAAGACGCAATTTCATCACTTTACCTTGAGGAATTTTTCGATCGCAGGATCATAGATTTAAATTCTTCGAGTACTCAAGAATGACACGTTGATGAAATTATACTTATTTAATTCACTTTTCGCTTGAAATAATTGATAATTAAAGGTAACGAGAATACGAGAGAAATTAAATAAAAAATATTTTATTTTTACTCTTATCTAAAGCGTTATCTTTGCATAGCAACGCATGCGCAGTGACGATGTAAATAATAAACAAAAATCAAATCAACGGTTCTGATAATGGAGATTTTAAATTCGTGTTTGTTTGACTGTTTGACGAAGAAGCAACACTTTTTATAATTTATTTTCGATGATTTTGATAAATCTGCGTATATTTCATCGCAAGAATATTGTCGATTTCATGCAAAATGACAGAGGCTAAGGTACTCCTCGATATTGACAATTTCCTCGAAGAGCATCGAAGGAAGCTAGCTGAAGATAAAAAAGTTTTGAATGATATTCTCAATTTTCTGGAGGAAAAGCAACAGGTCAGCGGATTATTTGTTTGTAAATCGTAGGTAATTGAAATTTCAGCTGTCATGTGCTATCTGTACTTACTGAAAATATGGCATGTAAGAGATGAGAGTTTTTGGAACGTTTCCTTATCAGAAATAAGTAACACTTGACAAAGTGTTTTATAAAATACAATCTACATTTGAACAATAGATCTTTAGCATTTTAAGAGTTCAAATTCTACTGAAATTCGAGATCAGAAATAATTCAAAAAAATGTAGAATAATTCTTTCTCATACATCACTTACCCAAAATCAACTAACTCAAAAAAAAAAAAAGGAAGCAAAATGCTAATTTCATTGTTATTCATCGACACTGAATTCTCATTTCTAACACGTTTAATTTTCCTGCTTCACGAAGTCATTTATCCTTGACAGCTAGTAACAATACTTGGAAGCTCATTTTTCGGAGCATTAACCTAAAAGGTCTATGTCCATATCTTTTTCCCTCCAACGAGAGAAAAAAAGTGTAAAACTTGATTTCTGTCAAAAAATCGATTCATGTACTAATTTTTTCTCAATTTTTTAAAAACAGTATTCTCTGTAGCATGTGATTTCCTTCATTAAAGTGCCCTCTTTCTTGAAAGAAATGAATAGTGCAGTAATCATTGCCTGATTTATGACTTGGGTGTGGTGTTTCTTCTTCCTTTACCTTCACGAAATATTGATTCTTTTTTTTATTAAGGCAGAATTCCTTAAATTACCTCGTTTTAGTTATAATAATGTGTTGAATATAGGCATTCGTGTTGGATAATGGCACTTACTCGCAAGACTCTCGTGTAGATGAAACTGATCGAAAATCATCGGATTGCGTGGAAAATTATCCTTACATTTCGCCGAATCTCTTTAAAGATGTACGTATTCATTTTTTATTTTTGTTATAATTAATTGCTTCGAAAATTAGCTAGAAGAAATATATTTTCATTATTTTTCTATTGTAGGAATATCCAAGGGGTATGGTACGATATGGTGAATTCTCCCCTTTAAATCCGGTGTTTCGATCGAGCAGCAGACCCTTATTGGGTCTAGGGGAGTATGAAGAGAGACGAAAAATATTTTTGGAAAAGAAAAAACGAGAATATCAGCAGTATTTATCTAAGGTAATAAATTTTTTTTTTAAATTTTTTTTTTCAATTTAATAAAAATTTATGACTTTATTTCAGGCAAAAAATGAAAAAGAGCAAGACAGAGCCAAATCAAAGTTACCCGATAGCAATAAAAATGATGAAAACCATCCGAGGGTAAAATATTTCACTTAAAGCCACTTATTTTTTAATTATGATGTAAAATTTATAAAATGCATTGAAATATGCGATATATTGATCATATTATGTCCTTGCACTGTTTCTAATTAATGAACTTAATAGTTATAAAAAATGCAATACTTGAGAGTTCAATTGCTCTCTTACAATCGACTATTTTGTACGCTTGTTCATACTTTGTCGATGTATGTTCTTTAGTTAACCAATATCGCTGAAGTCGATAGTGTGAAGACGTCACCGAGAACGTTGAATATGCCTCGTGAAGTACTTTCGCCTGGAAGAGGAATTGTTGAAGGTCAGTATTACTATTTTTTATAAACCAACTTTCCAAATATTAATTTGGATTTTTTTTTTGAAGCTACCGATCGTTGTTACTCTTGGTGGCAGCAACAAGTTTATCGAAGGGAGTTAGACAGACAAATATTGGATAAAAAAAAACGAGTGAAAGAAGAAAAAGAACGCGAGCGAAAAGAATGTGAAAAAAAACAAAAAGAAATGATGATGGAGCAAATGAAACTTTCTAAATCTATTGCCGAGCAAATTCGTCGATACCAAATGACTGTTGGTAAATTTATCAACTATTATTAATTAAAAAAATATCAAGTTACGATTATTTTCATATTTTAGGAAATGTTGGACGATGATGGTCCATCTTACGAGAAAGAAAACGTCCCAGTGAATCACGAAAATCAAATTTTCATCGATGGTGTACAAGTGCACTTACCGGATCCTTCGTCGACTCCTTTATGCAGTCTTGGATTTAACCCAGTTCCAAAGTTACTTGAATCTCCACCACATCGTGTAAATAGTTCTATTTTTAACACCGCTACGCGTTCTAAATCACCTGAAAATGTGCATCATCAAATAACCAGTCCCATTTTCAATGCTGCTCCCGACCATTCTCGTAAACCGACCCCATATCATGTGGATATTATACCAAGAGATGAGCCGGATTCTACGCAATCTCCGACGAAAAATCATTTAGAATCAGTTACCGAAACTGCAGCCGAATCTACGGAGCGACCAAAGTCCGCTGTTAATGGTTCGAATTTAAGGAATGGTTAGTGACTTGATTTTTCGAAATAATTTTGCAATAGATCATTAATTCGGTTTGGGTAATTTTCAGGACGTTTGTTTAACCAGAAATCGCAGCAAGAAATTTATAAAAATGAGCTAGCTCGACAAATAGAAGAGAAAAAACGTATAGAAATGGAACGTAAGCGTAGAGAAGCTGAAGAAGAAAAAAGAATTGATGAAAAAGTTCGACTTGAGGAAGAGAAATTACGACAAGAATATGAAAAAGAGCAAGCCGAACGAGCTTATCGTGCTACTCGAGTATAACTTTTACTTTCACCTTTAGTGTAAATCAATTTCGAAAAATTTATCGATTATTTTTTATTATAGCGTGTGCAGCATGAAGTAAGACATCAAGAACAATTATCCAAGTTCCAGAAAGAAGCCGAAGAACGTAAAAAAAACACTCGTCCTGCAACTAACGCTACAATCACATCGAAACTTTCTGTTTATCCTACTAATCACCACGTTACTCAAAAAGGTGCCATGAAAAACGTATCATTTGCTTCGAAACCATCTGTGTATTCTTTTCAAAACACCGACAATTGTGTTCAAAGTAACGACGTATCGTCAACAAAAACTTATACCGACGAAGATCCTTCCCGAATTATCGTAGAAGCTCCTTATGTTTTATCTGTCAAAGGTAACGAAGTAAATAATAATTTTTCCGAAAAATATAGAAGATCTAGATCTCCTCCTGTGCCAGCTATAAGGACCCAGAAACTTTTATCAGAATCTGTACAAAAACCAGATACTATGGTGAGTTACGAAAGATTCTATGATTACGAAAATATATCTCTTGTTATTATACTTAACTCAAAATTGACATTTGTTCGCAGATACCTTCGACTGTATCTATGTCACCCCAAGCAAAACAGAAATTCCTCAAAGATGCCAAAATACTTTCCAATCTGTCTGAAATACGCAGAAGATTATTACTCAAACATGCCGGACTGGATAGCACATGAATTGTATTCGTTTTTATATTACATCTTTTCATTTACATTTATATTTTTATATTACAACATATACATGTATAATTTTACCATAATGTTAAGTTTATTGATTAAAATATATATTGAGGAAGTTTTACTCATTCAAGAGATCATATTTTTTATGTAATTCGGCAACGGTGACTTCGTGAAGGTTTGCCAGGAGACCTAGGACCATTTGAGTGGCGTCTTTTATATCGTTGTATTCGTGTAACGCATCCATGATTTTTTTACGTTCCGATGTAATGGCTTGGAGTTCTTTTAGCTTTTTATCTAGCTGTCGTTCTTCGTCTTTGAGTTTTTGAACGAGTTCTTTTTTCTGCACCTGTTGTATAAAGTAGTACATATTAGTTAACATAATTGAGAGAAATCAATGATAAAAGCAAAGTAAGATGGTTGAATACGGTAGAGCAGAATATTGCAAACTTACATCGACGTTAATATCCATTATTTTCAATAATTACACTCAATTTTACAATGATTTCACTTTCAAATTGTTTCATTTCAATTCGAGAGAAATTCGGAAATTCCGCCGAAATTTTAATGATAAGAAAGCCTCATTGATAAGCGTTTTACTTTTACAGTATTTCGAAGTAATTTCTCAATAATACCGTAAATTACGCGGTAATTGCCAAAAAAATTCAAAAACACCAAAAATGCAGCCAGTAAATAGACATACCTGACGTTCAACTCAGTGTTGGCAGCGTTCGCGAAAAAAAAGAACGCGTTCGCGTTCGCGATCACAGAAAATAAGCGCGTTCTCGTTCGCGTTCATATAGAATGAACGCGTTCGCGATCGCGATCCTATAGAATGAACGCGTTCATGAACGCGAACGCGCGTTCACGTTCACGATCGCAAAAAAATTGATTTGAATTGAAAACTTTCTTTATTTTTTTCATTTTAGAAGGAATGAAACATTAAAATACGATTAACTAGATACTTGGAACACAAACGTGAACAATTGAACATAAACAATGAAAGAATGAAAGAATGAAACAATAATGATTAATGAAAATAATGTAATTATTATTACGCCAATTTTCTTTTTTTCGGCTCGCTTCCCTTGGCCTTCAAACAAACAAGCTCTTCTAATCTTCTATCTCCCAGTCTCGTTCTTTTCTTAGATAAAATATCCCCAGCGATGCTAAACGTTCGTTCGATCGATGCGCTGCTAGGTACTCCTGTGTTGTATTGCAAAAAGGTCCTTTTTAAGCATTTGTAGGAATGGTCCCTTTGTATATATACCGAGACTGCAATTAGTGTTTTCTAGGAACGATTTATAACCGCAGCCATCGAGATCAATTTCACGGAAGAAACTGCAAAATCGAAAGTACACAATCATCACTGTCATCAGTTTTTTTTTTGTTGCTGTCTCTTTGCCTTTGCAAACTGCACGAGGAACAGCTGGATTCAATCACATTGATCATTTCTTTAGTCATAGTTTCGACAGCCGTGTCTTTAATCCAGTTTAATTTGTATGAAGGATGCACTGCCGCAGCAATTAAGTAGGATTCACGAGTCCAATCATGTTCAAATCTGTAATAGAAAAATGAACAGTATTTTGAAATTTCTAGATATAGTGACGTGTATTCATTGGAAATTAACGGACTTACCGCGTTTGCAATGATGAAATAATATGTTTTAAAAATCCATCGCAGTAATACAATTTCTTTTCCACAAGGATATGCAGTTGGCGGCGTAAAGAATATAAGGTAGGTAAATAAATGCCGAAATATGCGTTATGCTCTCCTTGTAAGGTGTTCAATGACCTTGAAAATAATGACATAATCTGAAAAATGTAAAAAAAAAAACACCATTGTACCTAATGTAATAAATTAAAATCCGATAACAGCGTTGAAAGTTTCAAATTAGGTAGTTGAGAAATAGAATCAAATTTTTACTTACGTCGCAGTATTCTTCCAAGAATTGGAAATTTTCCTTAGATAATGAGCACGAAAATGTTTTTCTTTTCAATAATTCGAGAATATCAGCACGATTTTCAAGAATAGCCTTCACTGCTCGGTAGAAACTACACCATCTAGTATCATTAGGGACTGGTAAATATTTACCTAAAAAAAAGGGGGATAAAAAATTATAATTTAGAGCATAATTATTGAATTTTTTTTTTTATTAAACGTACCTAATTTCTGGTGAATGATGTCCGCAGCATTCGTAGCTCGATTTTGGATACTCCAGAGAGCTTTGCAGTTTTTAAATGTTTCCAATGACATTCTCGAAAATTTTCCTGGCTTTCTTGGTGTATTTTTATCGACCCCGGGTGCAAGTTCCTCAAAATCTTGGTACTTCTCCGCATCCGTTGACATAACAAGGTTGAGTGAGTGAGCAGCACATCGGCAGTGAGGAGGTAATTGAATTTCATTTTCATCGGATTCCCACAACGGATGTAATTCAACAAATTCAATGTTAACGGCGTCATTGATTGCTTGATCGTCATCAGTTTCATTTTCTTGAGGTATAACGTTAACATTTTCCAAATTATAACTTTCAGCAAACACACTATCGAGGTCAACAAACAAAATAAAATATGTATCAAATATCAAATCATTTTTTTTGTAATTCGAGAGACTAAAATACTACATACCGAAATGCTTTTATGAAGTTACTACCATTGTCAGTAGTACAGCACAACCTTTTCTAAAATTTCGAATTCTCGCAGAACTTGGTTCATTACTGCCAATTTCCTTAAACGTAATGTGAAACTGCATTCTTTTCAACGCTAAAACCGCCATTTTTCGTTCCATGCTCTCTGGATCAATCCAGTGAACTGTCATTCCCATAAATGATCTGTTAGAATCAAGAATGTAGTACGTTAGCCAAGTTTAAAGATACATTTACATAGTACTAGTAATTTCATTTAACAGGCAAAGAAAATGATCGTGTTGTGTTAAAAATTATTTACCTTTTATACGCTGTCCATACATCGGCCGTAATAGAAAGAAATTCCAACTTTTTAAAAGTATTTTTCAGGTTTTTTTTATATTTTTCATAGTCGCTACCGACTTGATCCGCTACTTTCTTACGTCCTGGAAGTTTTATTGGCTTTTCTGGTCCAAGACAGCGTTCGATTAAAACCCGAAAACCGCGTTCGTTACAAACTGAAAATGGATGAATCCCTCCGCTGACAAATTCAGAGATGGCCTCAGTCAGATCTTTTTCATTCTTGATAGGTTGTAAGCTTTCTTTGATAGTTAGCTGTTTCGAAGTAGGAGCCGAATTCGCTGGCTGAGCTGCTGTTGCAAAATCAACTTTTATTCCGTGTTGTGTCTACAAATTGAAAATTTTTATTAAAGATTTAGTAGGTCTAGATTCAAATATGAGTTATTTACAGAATTATCATGTAATTCAAAAGAAGTGATATTTCAACCTTCAAGTATTAGAAGTTTAACTACCTAATTCAACTCACTTTTAAATGCCGCTTATAATTTGACGCCGATGATAATTCGCATGATATTGTACTGTTACAACGCTTACACTTAGCTTTAATCTTGATCTTGCGATGGTCTTTATTTTCCTTTATTCCAACACAAGTAAAATAAGGCTTGAGAAACGACCATGTTTCTGGAAACTCGAGATCTTTTCTCTCTACTGAGCGTAATCGAGAATGAGATAGGCCTGCAATGCCTGCATTCGCCTCTGTTGGAGCTGTAGGCGAAGACGAAGACGCTGATTCTGTAACCATTATTACGTCCATGTTTTCAATTTCATCTTCATTGAGCAATTGACCATCCACATCCTCTTCATCAAACATCGCGAACTTAAAATTCAAAGATTTACCGAGCTCAAACCACAAATAAGAAAATGAAAAACGAAAAACCACACACGAGATGAAGGCGATCACGATCAGGCGATGTTTGGTTATAGGTACCAGAGGTTTCTTGTTATAGGTACTTGCAGAGTGCAAACAGTGCAAGCTACGAAGTGCAAAGCATGCACTTATTTCACTGCTTCGCGTCGACGCTACTAGGTTTGATAGCTGACGTTGACTTATCAATGTCAACTATCGAACCTAGCGGATAACTAATGAAATTATGGAACTGAACGGCGTTCACAAAAATTGAACGCGTTCACGTTCGCGATCTCGGAGAATGAACGCGTTCACGTTCACGATCACTAAAAAATGAACGCGTTCGCGAACGCGTTCCGTTCTTTTCGATTGAACGCAAGGAACGCGGCCAACACTGGTTCAACTTATCTTGCAAATAAAATTTTGCCGAAGGCCACACCTGGAAATTTGAAGGTTATTGAGAAAAAAATTTTCTCCAAATTTTTATTTTATTCAGTTTTTTCTGGCGAGTAGAGTAGGTTGAAACGTGAATTTTATTTTCGAACAAATTAGCTGAATTATTAATTAAAATGGGATACAATGTAACTACATGCCGCTGGTAAAAACTGGTGTTTTGTGCCCTTAAAATTCGTGTTGCGTGTTGGTGTTACGTAGTTATTCTTTCATCATCGCTGTAATCAGGGAGTAACGATCCTCTCGGCCGAAGCTACTCGAAATCTCAAATTTCTCGAATGATGTTTTTATCATTTTACATTCGTACGAGATAAGTTGAATTGTCGGTGTTGTTCTCTTATTGTCTCATTTTAATTTGTTTTAATCGTGTCCATCGTGTCCAATTTACGTGATTCGTGTAGTTTTAATATTGGTCAATGTGTTTTATTTCATTTTAATTATTCGTCCGTAATCAAATCATGGCTAAAACGTACGATTATCTTTTTAAATTGTTGCTAATTGGTGACTCAGGTGTTGGAAAGACCAGCGTTTTGTTTAGATTTTCCGAGGATGCTTTCAATACAACCTTTATATCTACTATCGGTATGTTGACCCTCGATTTCGACAGAAATTTTGTAAAATTCAAAGAAATTCTACATCATATTCTGTGTCATTATCTATTAATTACCAACTATTTCTCTTTTCAGGAATTGATTTCAAAATAAGAACAATTGAAATGGACGGAAAGAGAATAAAGTTACAAATATGGTAAGTAACATCAAACACATTCTTTGTTTAATTACTGATAAGAAGATAAGGGTTTTCTAAAAGTTCACATGAAGAATAAATAAAGACAATCAGATTTATTACTTTCTTTAACCGATTACCCAGCGATGCTGAAAATTCACATTAGTACCGTGATAAATTGATTTGCATCGGTAACATTATTATTAGCGCAATAGAAAGTGTCATATTCAGTGCTTCTTAATTTTCGTAATTGTTGTAGGGATACCGCCGGTCAAGAAAGATTTCGTACCATCACAACGGCGTATTATCGCGGAGCCATGGGAATTATTTTAGTATACGATGTGACCGATACCAAAACATTCGAAAATATCAAGAATTGGATTAGAAATATCGAAGAAAACGCGTCCGCCGATGTTGAAAAAATATTATTAGGAAACAAATGTGAAGTAGAAGAAAAAAGACAAGTTAGTAATTTGCAATTGTGATATCTTGGTATCGTATTTACCATTTTTTTTTTCACGTACGAATCACCTCGTTTAGAGAATTATTCAATTTCAACGCAGATTACAGATTCCGTTTAGTAGGATTTGTTTAGAGCTACAAGTTTACCTTGAACGTATGCGTATTGGAACGCGATGCGTCTAATTAGTGTTATTTTGATAACTCGTCTATGTATTTTTTCGATTTGATGTTTACCGAAATGCACACTGTAGGAAGTGATTAGACTGATGCGAATTTTCGTTCGTGTTTCAGGTATCGAAAGAGAAAGGAGAGTGTTTAGCGGTCGAACACGGTATTAAATTTTTAGAAACTAGTGCTAAAACCGGGACCAACGTAGAAGAAGCATTTCTAACACTTGCCAGAGATATTAAAACGAAAACCGAGAAGAAATTGGTACGTTGGTTTGTTGCCCATTTCAAGTATCATTACGCCTTTCGAATATTTTGGCCGGAGACCTTGAGTTTTACAAGTTCTACTTGAACTTGAGCTATATACGCGTTCACGATATGATTTTTTTCTACTCGATGCATGATTTTCAAATTATTCCATGTACTTATTATGACGGTTCTTTTCGTTTTTTCAAGGAACAAAATGAAGGAGCAATTAGGTGAAAAAAAAATCAAAATTGTAGGAAATGGACTTTGAAATTCGATGAGTTTGTTGAATCGAGCGCTCAATGTAAAATATTTTGGATGTTCTGCGTACTTCGAATTTTGGAAACGAGTCAAAAATCTTCTCGTTATAAACATTTTCGAGAAATTGATGTACGCGACGTTAAAAATTCTTATCGTTATGCATTCGATTGTTATTCTAATTATAAGATAAAGTTGAGTATCGAATGCATAATTAATTTGGCCAATATTCCGAAAGCTTTGTTCATTTGAAAGTTACAAAATTAGAATCTCTCGATATCAGTGTTTTAACGTAATTATTCATTACTAAATCAAAGAATATTTTTTCTTTAATGAAAAAAAAAAAAAAAAAAACAGGTGTTAGTACTCAATTAAAATCTATATATGAAGCTAGTTGATATTTTTCATAATTAACGATTAATCATTTCTTTCAAATACATTCATCGCGAAAGTAGATGATTAATCGTTCACGTGTAAACGTTCCGTTTGCCATTAATTCTAATTTATTATGTTTTATTTTTCTCACTGCTTTTTCACTGGTGTCGGATTTTCAACAAATGCAGAAGGTAATGGTTTACTATCTTTTGTGCTGTGCTGCTTTATACTATTGCTGGCTTTTTAACGTGTTTTTTCTTTTATTTTCGTGTTTAACGTGAAGATGTTTGGAAAAAATGGTTTAAGGGTGCGTCAACTGTTGATGTTGGATTCTCTTGTGATACTGAAAATTGCAAAATATCCAAGTTTTGTAACAAATTGAGCTTTTAATGAATTTGAGTTTTGAGAAAAAATTTTGAATGATTTTTGTTCTATCGCTTCTGCTTTTCGATAATTCTCCTAATTGTGAAAAATGTAACCGAATCGTGTTGAATTACATGCAGTATTGAGAAGTCTGTCATTAAAAGGACTCACAAATCAAAAAAGTCGCTAAAAATGAGCTGTTTTCTATTTTTTTTTTATTTTCAAAAATGAAAATTGTTCCTCCTTCAGTTTAGAAATTGAAGTTGACTTTGAACCGGTTCAGTAGTTTCTACCAGTTTTCTGTAGAACATTTAAAAATGAGAAATCGAAGGAAAATAATTATGTGGTTTATATATTCGAAATTGCCGCTGGTTGCCTAAAAACTAGGTTAGAATATTTAAAATAGTTCTAATTGACTAGAAGTTCGGTTATTTTTCCTTCTATTAGTCTGAGAAACCGGTTTTTAAAATTTGCCATCTCCACCAGCTACCAAAAGATTGAAGAATATCTTCTAAATTGGTCTCTCCATCTGCTTTTGATAAGATAAGGTCAAAAATCTGTCATTTTTAGTTCTCATTTTTGTAAAAACTCAGTTGGCCAGGAAACTGGCTTGAACGATCTGAATTGGTTTCAATGAGATAAGAATTGAAGAATATTGAAAATCGCAAAATTTTTATGAATACATTCCCAAAAATCAGTATTTCTTCACTTTCGGAACCGGTTTAGTTTCTACTATGCTCGAAAATTTTTTGATTTTCAGCTTTCCAAAACTTGAAAACACCCGTTTGCTTACTTGTAATTTTTAAAATGGATTTACGAACAACCAGTTGGGATCTGAACCACTTTCATTAGTACATATTCTGGAAGTAACTAAATTTTTTAGCTCGCTAATATTTTTTTTCATTTTTTTTTCATTTTGCGAAATTCAAGCAACTGGTTTTACAAACTGCTTGAACGTAGGTTTCTTATCATCAATGAGATGAAAATTGAAAATTACTAAAAAAAACTTTTTTGTCCATTTTTTTTTGATAACCAGTTCATGGATTCATCAGTTCGATAAATTGCTGAAAAACTGGTTGAAAAGTATTTGTAAAACTGAACTGGTTTTGAATGTTTTCAATTCCTCAGAAACGCCGGATTTAAAAGAACCAAAATGTCTAGTGGTCCATTGTTAGACATTTTTCTTATGAACCGGTTCCAAACTGCATCCAACCAGTTTCTAAAATACTCTTCTTATCAAATTTTTGAGCTTTTAAGCATTTTTTCTCATATCTTGATTTCTGCGAATGTTATTAACAACTGTTTGGGAGTTTCTCAACCGGTTTTGAAATATGTGAACCGGAATTGACTTTTTTTTGTACTCTGCTTTGCTTGTTTGCAAATTTTTTTGGTGCCTATTTCGATTTTAAAGGGTTTAGGTAACTGGTTTAACAAACGTAAAACCGGTTTCGTATTTTTGAAACCAGTCTAATAATTTTTTGGGATACCTTGTAATTGGTTCGACATCTGAAGAATGTCGAAATAGATTAGAACCATTTTATTGTCATTTCGGTGGGTTTTTTTTGGTCATTCCCCTTACAAAATAAATTAAGTCAATAAACCTAAATTATCTTAGTTGCAGTTTTCACCCAAGTACGTAAATTTTCCTACCTCAACGAAGTAAGCTACTCCGTGGAGCGGAAAAATGACCCGAACAATGCCCTCTGTGGTTCGGTCGGTCGGTCTCTCTACGAGAGTGTTTTTTATCAAACCACGCAGTAGACGTTGAGTGTATGAAATTTCATAAAAATGAATCACTTTCCGTTCTCGATACGAATTTATACGAAAACAGACATTAGTAGGCACTTCCGTTAACCATGTTTCCATACTTGAAATCGAACATATAGCTGATTTTTAATTTTAGTTTAAACCGCTAGAGATTTTTGCTTCGGCGGGGTACTGATAATTTACATGATGCTTGTTATTTATTTAGGTACCTAACTAATTAATCCTCTCCCTTTTCGGATCGTCGCCGAAAACTAACAATGGTAAATCTTTTACAGGAGGCGTCAAATCCACCCAAAGGAAGCATTCAATTGAAACAAACCGAACCGAACAGAAAACCGACGTCGTGGTTCTCAAAATGTTCCATTCTCTGACAATTTTATTACCAAACCAGTTTTACAATTATGGAAGTAAATCTCTATTACATGTGTAAGGTGCAGTAGCTCTATTCGTTCGTATAAGAGAATTTTTTAAATTATTTATCCCGTTTCGAAAAGCAATCGCGTAAGAAAAAAATTCAGTATTATGTCTTCGTGGTGATGATGAAACCAGAGGCGCAACTTCCATGAATTTTTTCCTTTATACTTTTCGAACGCCCGAATTGATACGAGCGACGTCGTCTTTATCATCACGACGGAAATGTACTTACTTTATCTAGTTCTCATTTCCCATTCTTGCTAGCACGTGAAATGGAAACGAGCTGATGGACGGCGATCGTGTCAAAAACAACCCGTGTATGCAATTTCTCCCCTTACCCCATCACATTTCGATACCTACGTGTGAATGCATTTTTCTTTAACTACGAAATTACGCTGTATAAAAATTTGAGAAGAATTTGTTGTATTAGTTGTGATTTTATAATTTTATATCGCGTATGTACAGTGAATTTATATTATTTAATGCTACACGGTTATATTATTATTATAAATGTTGTGTATAAAGTATAAATTTTGAACAAAAATACGCTTTTTATGTAATGGTGAAGCTACCGTAAATCTACGTGTTGGAGGATTGATGTTTCTCTCTGGTCTCTGCGAGTTCTCCACTGAGAACTGTGATTAGTATCTTCCAATTTTTCATTATGGCTTTTTACGATATTTCCGTCCAGGTTTAAATTTTTTCGAGTCGATCGATGTATCAAAAGGATAAGTTCGACTATTTTTATCAAATATACGATTTTCGAGTCGAATTTATGAAATGGATGTTTTTTGAAAGGAGAAATTAGATATCAGGTGCTTTTCCATTGTTTTCTCTCGAAAATTTACAAGCTAAGATATCGTCGATTTCTCAGCCAATAAAATCGTTTGTAATAAACCGAAGTACAAAGTATAAATTTGGAAGACTTGAATACCCAAACTTGATCGATGATTTAAATGGGATACTCATTTTTACCATGTCAAATTATTTTTTACCCAGTTTTGTATATTTGAAAGCTTAAATTATTTATTATAAGGCAAGTACCTCTACCTACCTACTGACTTGGAACCCATCGGACATCTTTGAAATAATTTTCCAAGTTTTTTGAGCCATCGCCTCGTAGAAAATTAGGCTTAATTATTCGAACGAATACTTACTGACGTGCTTTTTTTTATTCGCAATACATCACCAATTTTATGAACGCTTAGAGATCAATGCTTCTTGAAGATTGTATCAGGTTTTTAAAAACTTCATCTAAGTCGTAAGCCATTTTATTATGGAAATATTCGTAAGTTTTATACATAATACGTTTGTATTGGTCTTTTTTTTATTATCCTATTTGTTTACTCTGTTTATTATAAGTACGAATGAAAAATAAATATATTGTAATATTTTATCTGTTATCGATGTGTTTATTTTATTTTATCGACCAACTATGTTATTGCTCATTGCATGATGGTAATTGTGTGAAAAAGAATGCTATTTTAAGATATATCAAAAACGAATCAACGATGGAGTTACTTAATCAACCAATAATTGTTAATCGTTTTAAAATGACAATGTAAATTTAAGTTTTTCTCAATGTTGAAATGACATATCAATTTTAGAAAAAATAAATTTTTTATGCGAAGTGTTGGGAATGATTTCACAGGAGTAGGAAACTGACAAGTTGCAAATGTGTGAGCTCGTCCAGATTTTTTTTCAAAAATGAACGTATATTTCATCTGTTGACAAATTCTAGGCCAATACCATGATTTCGGTGTGGAAATAACTAAACGGTGAAGCACCTGCCACCATTATCTTTCTCCCATTCCAACAATTGAAGAAAGGAGAAACTGGGGTAATCTGAGAAAGCTCTTTCCGACATCATTTCTCCAAGAACTAGTGGATGTGAAATGTTTATGATTTTTCTAGTTTATTCAAAAATTTCTTTAAAATAAGGCAAATGCCTTTCTATTTCACTCGTATTATGATCTGAAGCCAAAATATCATCGATGTTAAACTCACAGCTTAATGCAAGATCACGCTTGTACGTAGCTGGTTCTGATCAATACCGCTGATAAGAATAGATGCCAATCCAATACACAATAAAATTCAACGCTTCATCAACTTAAGCCAATTTATAATTATTAAACATTTGAAACAGACAAATTTACGTTTTTCTCGTGACTAACTGATAAGATTTCCGAAACGAATTCACGCATGCTGATAAACCACGCTAGTAATTTTAAAAATCAAACACAACCGAAGATTTTACAAATGTAAATATAATTCTACTACATATGAACATAAAAAATATCAAAATTATAAATTTAAACCATGAGCATAACGAAGACGATGGAATACTCAATGTCCATACTTCTGGAATTCCCATTCGCGATTATCCAAGGGGCATACTTGACGTGTTTTTAACCATCTTGAGATACAGTGAAAATGAAAAGCGTGATTGCAAACACCCCATGCGACGGTGCATTCTTCGCTAGTGGCCGAAGCTTGATTAGCTTGACATTCGATACACAAGTCCATAATGTGGTTTCGGCAGATAGCACAGTTATCGACGACTATATCCCAGGCCCATAATGCAACGGCGTTCCATTTTTTAACTTCGAAACGTTTCTTTTCGGTGACTGCTGTGCTAGATGAGGGCTGCTCGTCATCTTTCGTATCGACTTCCATAGACGACATGTTTTTCGAGTTGGATAACTGAAATTACTAGATACGGTGTAGAATGAAATCAAGATACTTACATTACTTTTATAAATCGCGAAATATTAAAATACACTATAATTATACTAGAAAAGAAAGAACAATGTTTTGAGCTTGGTTTTGTTTGAGAGACTTTGAGAGATTCGAAAAATTTTGTGATATCACTGCATGCAACGTTGCCAAATGTAAAATTGTTTTTAAAAATCACGACATCTAGTGGCCAAATGAAGAAATATCATGACAAATGAGCAATTTGGCAACACTTTAGTTGTTTTTTTTTTATCAGCACGTGTTATGTTTTTATTTTTTTTGCATTGAAAAATTTTTCCATAAATCCATAATTTGTGTAGAAATTTAGTTATTTGGTTGAATTTATTGAGAAGAAAAAATGAAAAAGAAACAAAAGAATATCGGTAAAAGTGCAGCTGCCTCTGATGACGATTCAGATGATGGTTTGGGTGAATACCAAGGTAATATAACGCGAATAATTGTCAACTTTTCTCAACGTTCATCTTCATTTTTTGTTTTGACGAAGATTACTAATATCGATGTGTTTTAGATATCCACAGCGAAGATGATGATTCGGACGAGTTACTCGATCAGTTGAATCACGAAAGTGAAGAATCTTCAGAGGTGCGTACCACGTATCAATTGAATGTAGTGATACAATGAAATATCCGTACCTAACTATGTAATCGTTTTGTAGGAGGAAGTCCTCCCTGTTTACTCCGGTAGCGATTCAGAAGAAGAAGAGAATGACGATGAATTAGATGACGAAGATGGAGAGATATCCGAGAGTGATCTTGATAACCCTGATGATGGTTTACCCAGTACTAAAGCTTGGGGAAAACAAGCTAAATCTTTTTATAATACAAATCGTATCGATTCGAAGAAAAGTAAGTTATTTAGATTTAATATCTGAATTATATGAATCCAGCCTTGCCTAAAGAGATTATTTTTCCTCCCAGAATTTGAAAACGATGAGGAAGAAGAACTTGCAAAAATGGAAGAAATGGAAGCTCTTAGTATCCAGCAACGGTTATTGGGCGAACTAGAAGACGCAGATTTGTCTTTGGATCTCATGTCAAGCGCTGTGGTTGGTTCTTATTACTTTGATATTGTTGAAAATTTTCTGAAGTGTACTGCATCATCGGAGTATTTTCATTTTGTAGGAAGCAAAAAAGAAAAAAGAAGATGAATATCAGGAAAAAGATAAAGTTGTGATCGATTTGAGTCAAATGAGTGAACCCGAGAAGAAAAATTTACTGAAAAAAGATAGTCCTGAGGTTCTAATTTATATCGATGATTATAAACGTGAGATTCATTCAGATTTATATAATTTATTTTCGTCGCAAAAATGATAATTTTTGAATTTTTTTTTTCAGGCTTGATGAATTACGTGAATGATGATTTGTTACCAATACTATCCAAGTTGAAAAAGAAAGATGTGAAGGACTCTAGTTCTGTCGAATTTATTAATATATTTCATCAGTTAATAATGAAGTACGTTTTGAGAAATTCAGTCTGAATTTTGAGGAAAATTTGTATCGTGAAACTAATTTTTTCATTGCAGCTATTGCACCAATATCGTATTTTATTTTTTACTGAAAACACGAAAAACCAATACTACTTCTCATCCAGTATCCACGTGGCTCTCGAAGTATGAAGAACTAATCAAAGATTCCGAACCATTTTACTTGAAAACTATCAAACCTCAATTGAAAGCTATTTTAAAAGAAATTTCTCAAACGAGTACTAAGTCCCAAAAAAGGTATTCATTTATTCATAGACCTTTAATTGCTTGAATGTTTTTCAAAATTTGTGCTTTTTTTTTAAACTTTAGAAAACTTGACATTGAAAAATCCGAAGCTCAAACGAAGAAAATTAAATTCTCTGATGAAAAGAAACATGCGAATGGTGTTACTGTTGAGCCAGTTTCTGCGAAGTTACCTCAATTATACGACGAATTGTCTGAAAGTGGGTCTATTTCGATTATTTTTTCTATCCAGTTTTGTAATATTTGATCACAATTAAACATATTTTTATCTGTAGGCGAAACCGAAGAAAAAGAAAGCAAGAGACCTATCACCTACGAAATAGCTAAAAACAAAGGATTAACTCCTCATCGTAAGAAAGAGTTGAGAAATCCCAGAGTCAAGCACAGAATGAAGTACAGAAAAGCTAAAATACGTAGAAAGGGTCAAGTGAGTATCGAGTACTGTTTCAGCGAACTTTTCCACTCATTTTATTACTATTTATTTCAATTCCCAGGTACGAGAAGTTCGCAAAGAAATACAAAAGTACGCCGGAGAAATATCCGGAATCAAGACCAACGTAGTAAAGAGTATAAAATTCCGAGCATAATTGTACAATATTTTTTATTAAATTATTGTTACATGATTCAAACTTTTACTTTAGAAGCTTATAAAAGAAACAATCGCGTACGATAAAAAAAATACGATAGGAGTCAACACGTGTTGCTTATGCTTACGTGAATAACAAATCTTACGATTATTCGACTACAAATGCATGGTAGTAGTACAATCTGTCCAAAACGAGATTGTGAATAATGAATTTCATGATTAAGTACAGCGCGTTAAGATATTTACAGATTGATACGGGGCTATTTTGAGGGAGTAAAATGTTAAAAATTTAGTCTCGTTGCGGAAGTTTCTACATCCGAATCATAATAGCAATCTTTCATAACTGTAAACAACAATAAGCTCAGTTTCACGAGCACGTATGAATGAAAATTTCTAGAAACCCTGTTTTTTAATTTGCTACTAAAATGCAAAATAATGGGAAGACAGAGACGAAATTTTCGTTCATTGGAATGCTGATTTTCATTTCAAATTAACAAATGAGTGCCAAAGATCAAAAATAAGCCATATCGTAAGAAACTGAAAGACAACATTTCAGAATAAAAAATAAATTAAAACGTCTTTCTGTGTATAGCTCTTCGTCCTTCTTCTTCAAATTCACGTTTAGAAACCCACATTCTTTTAAAGGTATCTAACGAAGCTAAAATCGAACCTCCTATCCAAGTTGAATATAATCGTTCTTGTGGTGCTGATATCTGCAAAAAAGGCACGATTTTTAGACTCGTTGGAAGGAGTAAATTGTACAGTTTTTGTGCAAACTTACTCTTATTTTAATATCTTTTGGTGCGAGTTTTTTAATTTCGGATAACAGTCGATCACCAAAACCCTATAAATCAAAATGAACAGAAATATTGACGAATTTATGGTTAAATTGGTATTTAAAAAATCGTCATCTTACTTTGTACAACGTCGATCCTCCAGACAACACAATATTCTGGAATAGAACTCTTCTCAAATCTAAATCAGACTTTTGAATTGAGAATAATAACACTTCATGTATGCCTTCGTACTCTTCGCCGATTAAATCAGGTCTAAATAGAACTTCGGGAGCTCGGAATCGCGCAGGACCGATCTACGATTACAAAATAACAAATTTATGCCCAATTTCAATTAATAATCCAGTAAAATGAATCAATTACATCTAAAGTGCTGCCATCAGGAAGAGTATACTGAGTAGTTTCTGCTTCGGTAGCACCAGTTTCTTCTTTTTGAGGATTAATGGCTAAATAGCAAGCTTTCTCTTTAATTGTTCTCACAATTTCGAATTCAGCTGTTGTTTTGAAGTTCACGCCTTCTTTTCTCAACAACAACCTAAAAAGAAACCAATACAGATACAAAACAGCCTCATCATTGCAAAATATGGCAAAAATTATCGATAACAAACCTTAAATATCTCGTGACATCACGTCCTGCAATATCCACTCTCATAATACTGTGCGGCATCGCGAACCCTTCATAAATAGGTACCGCGTGAGTAACACCATCTCCCGAGTCAAGTACGACTCCGGTAGTTCGGCCGGTAGCGTATCTAGAAACGCAAAATTGCTTAGGCAAAGTTCTTAAAACAATTCAACATCAAACCTAGAAACTTACAAACTAAGGACAGCTTGCATCGATATATACAACGCTGGTACGTTGAAAGTTTCAAAAAATATTTCAGCAGCTTTTTCCCTATTCTTACGAGGATTATGAGGAGCTTCGGTCAACAGTACCGGATGTTCTTCGGAAAACGTTTGCAGTTGATCGTTGCTATAAATATACTGCCATATTCTTTCCATATCATTCCAATCTGTAACGATGCCATGTTCCATAGGATACCTGATACTGAGCAAACCTCGATGTTCTTCGGCTTTGGGACCGACAAACAGATCTCCTTCGAGGGCTCCGGCCATAACACGGATGTGTTTCGGACGCCCAATACTATAAGGAAAGATTGATCAGTGAATCGATATCGCTTACGGGAGTATTCAACTAATTAACTTACTAATTCGGGAAACAGCATTTTGGTACTTGGTCTCCGGCGAATCCAGCTTTGATTACTCCCGAACCCTGAAATCATGCCAAGATGGTATAGATATGATGAACATGAGATGAAATCAAAAGAGTATCTTCTGCTTGGTCAGTAACCATAGAAAATAGTAGTTCGTACTTACATTATCTATTACAACCGGCTGATTTACAATTACATCGTAACCCTCCATTTGATAAGGAGCTATCAAACATCACCCAACGTTGGGAAAAGATGTACGATTCTTCTTACACAGGAACTTATGAAACTACTAACATATCACTTGTAATGGACTTTTTAACCATAGAATAATAGAAATTAATTTTCAACTTCCTATTCTACAATAATATTGAGTTTTCGGAACGAAAATATTAGTTATTGCTAATGCATTAGTGGCAAAAGGCAAATAATTTTGTACAGAATGTTATACGAAAACGGATCATCATACAGTTTTCCCAAAGTAGTGCCAACAATCGTACGAGGTGATTTATTCGGTTTAGATTTGGGCGGAGAAAAAATTAAATTTTTCACGAATGAAGACAATGAAGAACAAATGAAAAATAATTTAATTTATTTATTTTCATTTTCACAAAAGAAAAAATTCAAAAAATCAACATCCAGGGTATAAAATTTAATACATAACAAACCAAAAAAGGTACTAAAATTACAATATAAAAGGCCTGTTTACTTACTAAACGAATTAATAATATTCATTCGATAAAACTAATATAAGATTTCTGGAATTAGTAATTCATCGAGAGTATTAGGTATAAAATGATCAATAACATTTAAAAAATAATAATAATAAAATATAAAACTGAAAGGTAACAATAACAACACGAACTAAAATCTTTCGCGTTTCAAATGCAATATTTCACTGTTTCAAAAACGTAAAACAACACGGTCTAGGGGCATTTCGTTGCCCTAAGAGAATAGTTTCTCCAGCTTTCAATACTTCTTTATTCAATTCCACGTAATCTTGGGCGATTGTGAGAAACATATTTCCTGAAAATTAAATTGATTTAAAACTTCTGATCATAAAAAGAAAACTGGGAAGATTATAAGTACATACCGACGTTTTCTCCGGTTTTACTAGAAGTTTCAAAATGTCTTCGAATATTCATACCTAGAGAAATCAAAATTAATACGAATAAGCCTGGGAACTTCCTTTACCAGTACATCAACGAAAAATTACTTACTTTGGACATATAAAGAAATCACATTCGAATCTATAGCTCTCTGAGATAATTGCTCTTTCAACAGATCCATTTTCGTGGCACATAAATATATAACACATTTCTAAAACATAAACAATCTTCAAGATATTGTCATGAAGGAAATTTCAGATATTGAAAATGAACGAACCTCTTCAAATTGTCTCAATTCGGAAACCCAACTTTTAGCTCGATTCCACGATTTGGCATCGGTGACATCATAACAAACTATGGCAGCGTTCGCATTTCGATAAAATGTTCGAGTTACAGATTCATATCTAAATATAAAACATTCAATTACGAATAAAATAATCGTTATACATTTATATTTCTTGACCGTTAACTAACTTTTCTTCTCCTGCTGTATCCCAAATGCATAATAATACTCTTTTGCCATCTGAAGAAAACACTTCTTTGGATATGAATGCTCCGCCGATTGTCTATGGAAAAATCAATCATTATGAATGAAGTATTTAAGATGAGTCATTTACAATAATACTTACGCTCATGTAAGCATCCGAACTTATGAATTTATTCTCTACGAATCTTCTAACTAAGCTCGTTTTACCAATTTTTGAGTTACCCAGTAACACAGTTTTTATGTTGATATCAGCAAGCATTGTTCTGATTTTGACCTTATAATTAACTTATAGTTAACCACATCATAATTGATTAATTTTATGCCACGAATAAAATAATCACGTAATTTAACTAAATGTTAAAATGTACAAAGAATAAATGAAAACTGAGAGAAGAATAATTTTGAATTGATAAAAATAAACTACAAAGAATGATAAGAAGAAACGCAACAAGTTCGTTACGTCGTAGTTCTATTTTGGGAACCCTGAAAAAGATTAGTCAGCTCGTCAGCTCAAATTATAATTGCGAAGTTCACGGTCAATTTTGACCATGGCATATCCGAGTAGGTAGAATCTGGTTTTGAATGTGTGGCTAATTGTTTATAATCATGTGCGAAGGTAATTAAAATAAGATATCGGAGGACTATGTATAATTCCATCATTCGTGGATATGCAGGGTATCCGATGAGTGATTAGGTACTTCGTTTTGCTCTAATTGAAAGTTGTACTTGTAGACGGAGGAAGAGAGGAAATGGCTAGAAAGTTATGACTGTTGTGACTTTTGATTCTAAATCGACGTTTTAGTACACAACTTCACCTTCTGGTCCAATTTTCATCTCTTTCCACCTTGCAGGACCCTAAAACTCTTCACAATGTTCCTAAAAAAAATGTTGGTAGTTAGCAAGTTACATAGTCACGATTCTTTTAAAAAATGACTAGGTTTTTCTACGGATGTCTCTATTGCCTTTACTTTGTATTCAAAAATAATTATCGATACCCATTTTTATTTCTTCATCCACCTATTTTATTCATAAGGTCCTTAAAAATATACATATTTTTCAATACATATATAAGTAGGTACCTATTCAATAAAAAATGAAAATAGCTACCCAAGTCATCTCTTAAATTTTTAGAAAAAATTATAGATATAGCATGTCCACTTATAAAGTGTCTGATAATGGATGTACTTGAACAAAACATTGATTCAAGTTTTTACGAATCCAAAATTTATTTCTGTACACCTATCTCGATTCATTTGAAAAATAGTAAGTACATGGATATGTGGTGCATTAATTTGATTACCTAATATTTTTCGTAGAAGTTTTACGCAAGAAATTTTTTCCAATTAAATGAAATTTGAATTCGGCTAATTTTCCTGTGTGAGCTAGCTATATACGCAACTTCATCACCATTAATGTTGGTACCTATTATGTAGTTTAGTTGCGGGTTACACCCATCAGCTTATTTTAGACGCTTATCAACTTCCCATTTTTCGTACACAATTTCTACTACAAAAGTGATAATCGAAAGAGATAATCCGAACAAAAGTACGTAAAATGATCCGGATAATTCCTGAAACATTAGTGGAAGCACCTCGTTGTAACTTTTACGTGATAATTTCTCATTTTTACGAAGATCTCTGTAATCTTCCATTAGTTTTTGGAACATTCCATTTTCGTAAATGCCTAACTGGATGCGATCAACGTATTTCAGAAACACCGATCCTTTTCTCAAATATAAACAAGGGTTCAATCTGAAATGAAAGAATATAATTTCAAATTAAAATAGGTTTTTACTTTTTACCAAGTGAGATCGTGTCATTTTTTTTTTTTTTTTTTGAAAGTCAAGACGAAAAACCAGACAGTTTTTGGGGCGGTTTTGGGTGGGAGGGAGGGAGTATAAACATTTAAATGACCATTATTCAATTCAAGAGAAAGTAGGTACGAGAGAAAAATAGAAAATTGAATTAGGTATCTAACTACTTACCTACTAAAATTTTTCTCCTAGAATAAGAACAGTGAACGATTTTTCGGAAGGGAGAGTAATGAGGTATTTTTATATCGGTCATTGGAATTCTGTTCAGGAAGGGGAAGTTTGGAAGAAATTTCAACCAAAATCTCAACCACTAAAATTCTGTTTCAGGGACGCTTACTAGAGAAATTTTAATGGCCAAAATTCTGTCATGGAGGAAAATTCGAAAGAAATTCCGATTGCAAAAATACTACCTTCAAGGAAAAGGAATAAGAAAATTTTTTCATGTATTTTTCAAATTCTTCTCTGAGTCTTCGAGGAGAAAGGGTAAAAAAAATTGTAATCGCCAAAATTCTGTACTGAAGAAGGCATACCCACCTACTTATTGAAAAATAAATTCAATTACAAAAAATCTTCCCGAGTGAGAAATGAGCTTGAATTATCGAAGTTCTACTCAGATGAAGAAAACGAGAAAAATGTCAAAGACCTACCAAAATCCTGGGGGTACCTATGAGAGAAAAATTTTACTATCAAAGCTTTGTTTGCACTAGAGAAGCAAATTATCAAAATTCTGTTTGTGAGGAAGGGTGAAGATAAGGGTGTTGATACATCTATTTACCAAAACTCTACTCTGGAGAAAGTTTAGAAAAAATTTCAACCACTAAAATTCAGCTCTGAAAAATTATTATTTACCAACCTGACGAAATCATCCAAACTATAAACCTTTGACAATTTATCCTGGGCAAAAATTTCAAAATGATCATCGGTATCTAATACCACCACATCTCTTCTGCTCAACATTTCCTCAATTGTCTCAATATGATCCAGCTGAGGATCTGTTTTGCTTGCCAAAAGAGCTTTGAAATCTTCATCCATTTTACTACTAATTTGAGCGAATTGTTTAACCATGACTATTTTCAAATCAGTACGTGATAATTCTTGCAAAGTTCGTATCGGGTCTTGGTAAGTTGGCTTCGTAATAAAACTCAATAACGACGAAGTGTACACAAGCGTAATATGGAAATTATAGATCAACCATAAAAGGAAAATAATACGAACCTTAAACAGAGAAAAAAAAATAACTTAGGAAATTAATTTTATTTCAAGCCGGCCGAATACGCAGTAAGCTCGATACAAATAGGTATAACCTACCGCTTGCGAATTCGGTATGCAATTTGCGGAATTACCGAATGCAACTCCCCATAGAATTAGGAAACTATTCGAGAGCTGCCTATAATACAATTTTTCGGCTTTTTTATTCAAATTAGACACGAAATACATGATGAACGAAGTAATCAAATAAACCGCCACGATTGTCGACCAAAATTCAGGAGAGAAAATATCTATCATGTTTTTCCAATGGGGTAATTTTGAGGGTAAAACTACATAGAATTTCATATAAATAGAATTATAAGTAGTGGAAAAATCAAAAGCGTTCATACGCATCGTGGTCATCAAACTGCCTCCGGTAGATACATCAGCTGTGGATTTTTGCAACAATCCAAGACCACCAGTCCACGTTCCATTATCGAGCTGAGACCCCCAACGAGATCCTTCTTCAGGACTGTTGAATTTCAATGTCAAATTATGTTTTTCCGCTAATAAATTCATCGCTACGTAATTATATCCGGCAGTGAAATTCCTCGTGGTGGCGTCAAAATACACATAAGGTGGCCAATGGAATCCGCCCATTGTGAAAACGCATCCGGTAAATTTTTCAGGTATTTTTGAAGGGTACAGATACCTCGTAAAATTCTTCTTTTCGGTGCATTCGTCGAGTAAAGTCACATGAGCTCCAATTTTGCATTGATTTCTGGCACTGAATGGGAACCAAGTGTAGGCCATCGTTGATTCTTCGTTCCTGACCAATATCAATACGTCAGTGATATCGTAATTTTTCAAAATTAATACGATTTCTTCAGCTATTAATCTCTCATTAGTCCGCTTCACTGGTTTGGTCAACACCACCACTATTCTCTGCCTAGGGTACCAATTATAATGAGATACGTCAACCGAATCGAATAATTTTCTTAGATGACTCAAGCCAGGAGTAAAAATTACGTATCCTGATGGTATCCGACGATAATATTCTTTTAAAAATTTCAATATTCTGTTTGATATAATAACACCCTGATTTAATCGGCGTATTACATTGCAAAATAAGTCACCATCTAAGTTTCCATCATTGGAAAAAATATAAACGAAATTTCCATCGGCGTTTTCCAACGAACGAAGTGACGAAATTATGCAGCCTCCAAATGAAATTGTCTCATTTGTGTTGAAAGCAAAAGCCGCCGAGAAAAGCAAAATAAATCGAAACAATTGGTAGAACATCATTTTCATAAATGAATTTTTACGACGATCCCACTCGCAAAACTGAGGTTATGGTCGGATAGGTAATTCTTTCATTGTTCTAGGTACGTGATTGACATTTCGATACCATTGAAAATAACAATTAAATAATCAGCGAAGTCGTTAACATTCATTTTCATTTCAACTTTTGTGTGCCTACTTTTAATATTTAACAAACATCCTGAATTATGGTTTATTTGAAGAGATAATGGAGTTTTTCAATTTTCATTTTTACGATCGCGATGGTTACATCATAAGTATCTATCAGTGACATCAATTATTGGTTTATCGATTTAACGGTACGTATTTTTTAAAAAAAGTAGCCCCACAAAAAAATAGGTACCTACCTACTGTGAAAATTATCCAGATCATCAGTATTTTGGATAATTTCTTTCAGTTTCAATTCAACTTGAGAAGGTAAACATTAAAATGCAATGGGTGATTTCTTGTCATTTTTAGGAAATTGCAAAAAATCTGTACCACAGCCCTCAGGACCTCAAGAGTCCTAGAACAAGGTGTACTCACAAAGGTTCCGGGCCACCAAAATTATTTTTGGCATTTTCTTTACCGAGGGGGCAGAGGAGAGGAAATTTGATTCGCCATTGTACTTTTTAAAAAAAGTACTTTTGGAAATTTCGAATCTTTCTCTCCATAAGGAGCATACTTCAAAAAACTCATTTTTCACCTTCTCACTCGAGAGTTGGTACATCAAAAATACTAAAAAATAGGCCTGATATAATCTTTCGTTTCGTTTCATTCAATTTCATTTTGTCAAGCTAAGCTGTTTTATTGAGTTTTTCAAGCAGGAAATGCAGGAATATTTCTTCAAGAGATGATAATCTACTCTACCCCACCAATCATCTCGCAATTTCTCCGGATGAAAAATTACTTCGACAATGAATATCATTTTCACGAATCATTTCACACTTTTCCTGAAATTTTGAAGTTGGAATGATTTTTGGGATAAAAATCACTTTTTCAAATCATTCCATGATTTTTCCGGATGTAAGATCATTTTGGTGGAGAAAATCATTTCCACTAATCATCTTTCAGTTTTTCCGAGATTTTCAGACTGGAAAATCAGTCTTTCGAATCATCCCACATTATGAATCTATTTCATTGAAGTTTGAAGCCTAATCAACAATATTCAAATCCTTACCTAATATAACCGACTTTATTCATCCTCAATTATGCTACTGACGGAGCAAAGGTGTGACTGGACCCTCCAAGTAAGGTGTACCAAAACTTAGGGTCCTCCATTGAAATCAAAAATTCAACGTTATTCAAGAGGTGTGACAAAGCGACGTATTTTTGGAAAGAAGGGAGGATGTGACTCAAATTTTTCAAACTGAATTTTCTGAAAAATTTCCAACTACTTATTTTTCCTATTTTCCCAAAAAGCCCTAAATAATATTCATGAAATTTCATTACTTACCTACTTCTTTCTACAAATTTCTCAACTTCATAAAATTTTTCCAATTTTTAAATTCAGTTAAGATTGATTTTGATTGAAAAAGATCGATATCGCATTTACAATTTTTAAAAACATTTTAAAAAATTTGAATTATTTAAATAATTAAATATCATTTTCCAAGAAAATTCGAAACGCATATGAAAATTGAAAATGTTTTTTTTTCAAAGTGAAACTACGAGTAAAACATTTGAGAGCTGTAAAATTTTCTGAAAAAGTTTTATTTGATTTTTCAAGAAAAGTTGAAGTATAAATTTTTAAATGAGAAAATTTTGAAATGAGAAAATTTTGAAAAAATTGAATAAGAAACAATCTAAAGTTGAGTTTTGAGAGAAATTGAGCTGACGCCTCTGCCAAAACAATAATTTTTCATGTTTTAAATTTCAAATTCGTTCAATTATCCAAAAATTTCATCACCTTACGAGTAATTTGTTATCAGTTTTTTCTCAGAGTATCCTTGGAGAGGCAAAAATTGAAAAATCTGGGAAAAGTAAGATGTGCCAAAGCACACCCTGCACACCTGGCAGTCACGCCGTGACCTAAATTTTTTTACATCCAGCCACTTTCAATGCACGCGTTTGAAAAATCTTGCAAAAAAATTTTGATTCAAAAACCAAGTGTTTGAAAAAAATTTCAGTCAAGGAATTTTTTGAGAAAACAGCGTTTTGAAAAATATTTCAACGTTGAAAGAATCTTGTAAAAATTGACAAAAAAACTCAGACTTGAAAAATTACCCAGAAAAATATTCCAATTCAATTTTTTCCCGATTATTGCCGTACGTACCTACTGAATTTTAAGGCGACGAGTCAGAAAATTTTGAAAAAAACCGAGTTGAAGAAAGTCGTACAGAAAAAGAGAAGAAAAAACGTGATGTTTAAAAAATCTTGTAAAAAAATTCTGGTTCAATTAGAAATTTTTGGTAAGGTAAAATTTTGTGAAAAAATTAGGCTGAAAAATATTAGGAAGGGACACGATACCGTTCTGAATTAACAAATACAGTCTGTCATTGATCCCTGCGGATTCAAAATCAAATTATCAAGTGGAGAGGAGGGGGAGAAAAAGTCAACATTTTCAAAGTTTCAAGTTTGGTATCAAAAATTAGGTTTTTTGGAATCCCAAATTTAATTTTGGTATTATTTTTGATGGAAAACCAAAAGGGACTCCAGAAAAGCAGAACTTCATCTTTTTGATTCAAAATGAATGATGGCTCGCTGGGTGGGGCGTGGGTAGGGGAGAGGAAAAAAACTCAAATAACCTTATTTTTAACCGTTTCTTTCTGTAAATTCGATCGCTAATACATTTATTTTCCGAGAGTGAATCTTCCTCCCCCCCCTGCAATATTATTAGTGAACCACGGTAACTATTCCACCCGTTGGTAGCTGCTATTTGTGTCATTACTGTAAAATACTTAGTACTCATTGAAAAAATACATGATTTTTACTATTCACTCTTAATTTTTGGGCCAAGAAATGAAGGGGTTTAAAAAAAGGAACTGACACGTAGAACATGATTATTTTAACCATTTTTCAATTTTGAGGTTTATCTTGAGAAAATATTTGTATTTTTCAAAATAGTGTAGAATTTTTTCTGGGCTTGTTGCCTTTCATCTCTCGTTTGCCTGGAACTAGACTAAATTATAGTATTCGGTATTGCCGTACTTACCTCCTTACCGATTCATCCACATTCTTCTTCATGTATTTTTTTATGAAATTATCATATAAGTAGAATTATCAAAATCCTTGGCTCTTTTTTTCTAAATTACTCTCAATAAACGACGAAATCTCGCAGGCGAGCGACGAATTCACACTACATTTTAAAATATTGTTAAATAACAACTCTTTTGAAAACATTACTATAGTACGTGGTAATTCTTCAATTATTCCATAATTTAGAATAATTCGCTATTTAAGCTACGGCATCTCGACTCTTGAAGTGAACCCATTATACTCACTTAACACTGCAAAACTCAAATACGAGCTTTGAGCTCATAAGTCAACATCGTAGCATTTTGTTAAAATAGGTATCTTTTATCGTAAAAATTTTAGAACACAGAACCTATTTCTTTCGGTAGGTATAAAATTCTATATCATTTGTAACTTCTCGATCGCGTTCATTCTCAACACGATAAATTAAAAATCTGTCACGATTCGTTTTTAAATGCAAGCAACACCTCGGTAATTTCATTCTTGACGTCACCGAGTTCCGCATCGAATACCTAATTTCGTTTTCAAAATTAAAAAAGAACAGCACAAAAAACTATTTAGAAGTACCAAATAGAATAATTTTTTTTATTTATTTTACTTCAACACATTTTCCGATAACAAACGAGATAAAATATACATCATCTAAAAATTCGCGTTTTTTTGTACCAACACGGACATACCATTGGCATTAGTCATTTCTACAGTGTAAGAATAAATTACTAAAACGAAAAATTAGCGCGTTTTTTTTTTTCAAAACAATACACATTTTTTTTAAAACGCGTACTTTGTACCTAGGCCTAGAATAGATCTTACAATCCGTAATTATTGTCAACATTTCGCATTCTTCTTTCATCCTGTCCTAATACATTTTTCAATATATCGCAGTAAAATAAATAATTTTTTATAATAATTTAAAAAAATGAAACATGTAACATATAGATACATAGTTAATAGGAAATTAGAATGACTGTGCGGAATGAAACTATGTAATCAAATGGGAAAAATAAAAATACACACAAACACACGAAGAACAAAAAAAATCTACATGAACATACATATTTATACACACGGTAAATATCTCTAAGCGTATCACAATTTAAAATATAGGTATATTTTTTTTAAATGCAACATAATAAGACTAGTGTATCGTGATCATTCGCTTTTCATCTACTAATCGTTATCGTTATGTCATGGAAGCTTCATATTTCGGTATTTGATTTTATTTTTAAAATAGGGAAATATTAAGTATAGAAAATAAATTAACTACGGAAGCGATATTTTTTTTTTCAAAGAACTATCTAATTAAATAGCGTTGGTAAGAATTTATAATTCAATAGTATTAAAAGTAAAAAATATGTTTTCTAATCGACTGATCATTGATACCAATAAGAAGAATGGAAGACGTAAATTTTGATTTGAAACAAGTTCATAAACTTGTGTAAAGGTATTTCATGCTCAGATAAAGGTATATACAGGGTGACCGAAAAGTAGTTCCCAAAAATAAATGCTTCTCAAAAATTCCCTAATCAACTTATCCGAAAAATTTCAATTCTGGCATAATCCTTGGTTCATTACTATTCGATCATAGGCCACTTCATAGATTCTCAACTCTTTTAAATTTTTTGTGAAGCATAATTCGATTTTAGTTTATAATGCTACAGCTAAAATTAGTCAAGCAAAATTTAAAAATTGCGCGGAATAAAATCTTCGAATATCTGGGGGTAGGTTTCTAGATAGCCAAAAGCTTGATTTCAACCCTGCCAATTTCAAAACAATGCGTTCAATCTTGAAATAAGGAGGATTAGATTTCAGCGCTTCACAAATTGGAACCAGATGATTTATCCCTGAATTACTGAATTATTTTTCTGTTTTACGAGAAAATTGTGGATTATTGAAGTTCTTCGAGCAATAACTTATGCAGAGATTAGAAGACAGTCTATTTTAGTAGAATATGAGAAAAAAAAGATTACCTCGCCAATAAATTTTTTTTACTGAAATTTTAAATTTTTTTCGGTATGTACTTTCCGGTCACCCGGTAGGTTAGGTAGGTAGACGTTTCTTTCATTCTGATATGGAACAGCACTAACTATTGGACGTTGTGATACCTTTTTTTTTTTTTAATGCACAATCAAAAGGGAAAAAATAATGAAACCGATTCACATTACATTCCAAAAAAAAATCTAAAGCTCCCAAAATTGTAAAAACAGATTCCTCGAATAAAAAAAAATAACATCTCAAGTCCTCTAGTTGACTACTTGTTATAAAATTTCCAACCTGCACAGCCTGATCCTCCCTTCTTGTCACAAATATGACCTCAGCGACGTCACAAATTCTGTCGCTTGTATTTGGTAAGACGTTAATAAGAAATAATTTCATTGTTACGATGATCTCATACTAACCGATGAAATAATGAACCTACAACATGTTTGAAAAATCATCAACCAAACTTTCATTTTTCTTGAATGTAGCTGGTAGGATGGCGCTCTATAGTTTTATGGCTAGTAATTTATCAGTTTTTTTCTCCCCTAAAAACTAACAAAATTGTCAAGAGTATTGCCGCCGCCTTCACCATCCCTGGAACCTCAGGCCCAGTCTAAAAACAAATACGCTCACTGATATCTATAAAATTTGATCCATATGTGAAATGGGAACCTCAGACATAGGTATAATCACAAATTTTAAATTTATAAGGTGTTAAAATTGAAAATCATAATTTTACTTATCCTTATTTTCCAACGGCACTTTGGGTGCTCGGCTCGGTTCGGTCACTTTCGTGGGACTTGCGTTTTTTACGTGATTACGTGAGCCTGTTTTACGGATGATTTTTTTTCAAAGTCCACATTCCGACGTTTTTTTTCAACTTCAAAATTTTTCTTGACGATCTCTGAATTTTTTTCAACTTTTAAATAATATTTCTTTTTCTTGACGAGGTTTAAATTTTTTACGAATTTTTTTTTCAACTTCAAAAATCAAAATTTTTGTTGACGTGGTTGATTTTTTTTCAACTTTAAAATTTTTCTTGACGAGGTCTGAATTTTTTTCAACTTCTAAATAAGATTTCTTGACGAAGTCTAAATTTTTACGAATTTTTTTTTCTCAACTGAATCATAATTCGTACAAAGGGTATATAAGTCAAGAAAGTGAAGAAATACAGATGGTATAAGTCAAAAAACTGTATATGAGAAAAGAGACTTTATTGTTTTGTAAACAAAGTTACACTTAAGTCCCTTTTCAATTGAAGTTTGGTAAAGTATTTAGAACAAGTCAAAAAATTTGAAGTTGAAAAAAATTTCGACTTCGTTAAAAAAAATTTCGAAGTTGAAAAAAAAATCAACCACGTCAAGAAAAATTTTGATTTTTGAAGTTGAAAAAAAAATTCGTAAAAAATTTAGACCTCGTCAAGAAAAAGAAATATTATTTAAAAGTTGAAAAAAATTCAGATTTCAGACCTTGTCAAGAAAAATTTTGAAGTTGAAAAAACGTCGGAATGTGGACTTGGAAAAAAAAATCATCCGTATAAAACAGGCTCGCGTAATCACGTAAAAAACACAAGTCACACGAAAGTGACCGAACCGAGCCGAGCACCCAAAGTGCCGTTGGAAAATAAGGATAAGTCATAATTTTGGCTAATAGCTAATTGTTAATTTGAATGTTTGTAATTTGTAAAAGTTCCACATTACCCAGTGAATTGGTCTCCAATATGATCAAACAAAGAACTAAATTAATGGAAAATGTTAACAGCAATAAAAATTTTTTTTGGTCTAGACGACAATTTTGGGTAGGACTAACTAAAAGTAAATTTTTTCAAGTTAAAATTGCCACTTTTTATTAAAAATTCCCTATGTCATGTTGAGTGTTTGTTGGTTCAAAAATGGAATAGAATTTGATTGAAAAGAAAATTGAATTTTATCTGTGAATGTTGAATAGGTACCTTCGCAGTCGTTTTTCTTTTCTTGATTCGCGAAAACAAACTAAATAACATTTCCATGGCAAAAAATAATCATTCTTATAGTATTGTTTATGACAAGGAAAATATTTAAAGGGAAATGGTCAAGAAGTATTAATTTCCTCCTGTCGACTGAAATTCCAAATGTTTCACGTTGTTTTTTTTTACAAATTTTTCTTCTCTTCGCGTGGACTTGAAATATGTAAGTAATTATTTTCAAAGATACGAATTGAATTTTTAAAAAATTCATAGCTTCAATTTTTTCCAAAGTTTGAGCCCATGACCTTTTTACACGCAAATTTTGAAATTTCTTTGGCACAATTGAAGAGAGAAGAGGACAATTTCTGCGATGTTTTTGCGCAGTACAGGAAGGATGACCAGTGATCACTATTCAAATTTACACCTCAAGTTTTGGCACTATGGCACCCTCTACTAAAATCTGGTGACGTCTATATGTTTGACCAAACACTACGTAGAAAGGAAATCGAATTTTGTATTTTACTTTGTTTCTGATCATTTTTCGTAAGATGCATAATTTGTCTAGAAATTTCACTTTTCGGGAAACAAGTCGTGAGAAAATGGACTTGCATTCTTGAAAATGAAGAAATTTGACAAAAAAGCATCATTGGAAAATAAGTTTCCTCTGTAATCTCGTTTGTTTATAGGAATCAACTTCTAAGATACAAAAAATTGGCTAGAAGATGTTCCACATTTTCATTAGAACAAATTTTAAAATCCACTCAATTTTCAAGAAACAATTAAATTTTGAAATAAGATATCACGATCCCGTATAAAATCATGATATTATACTTGTATTTATTTAATGAAAACGACAATTTTACTTCCCCCTCCACCCAAAATTGATAATAATAAGAAGTAACAATACTTTCGGCATGCGGCACTCCAATACATTTTTAATAATTTCTATTATCGATCAATCCATCTACTTTTGCTTCTCAAACTCGAATGAATCGAAATGATAAAAAAAACATGTTAATTTTTAATCGTGTCGTCAGTTAGGAAAAGTCAAAAATTTTCAATTTATGAAATTCATATTTGAATTGAAGTGGACAATTTACGATAATTTACGAAATAATTCGAACAAGAAATGAGAAAATAAAAAAAATAGAAGAAAGAAAATTTCGTGAAAAGTGAGAAAATCTTGAAAAAAAAAATAAGTATAAGTAACGTGAAAAGTAATGGAGAAGTGCTCCGTTGAACAAATTGGAAATGCATTACTGTATTATATTTCCAACTTTTGCCACGGTAAGAATTTCGACGATTCCAGTCCATAACTTTATTTCAAGTTCAACGTTTTTCAACTCCAGAATTTTTCAACTTTCAAATTTTAAAACGGTAGGTAGGTATCTAAAAATTTCAAAAATTGAACTTTTCTAAAAATTGTTTATTCTTATTTCCAATTTCAGCTTGTCTCTTTTTTTTTCAATTTTGTTATTATCAAATTTTTTATCAATTTCATATTTTTCAAAAACGTTACTCGATCATTTAGCTGAAAAACATTTCGAAAAACAAGAAAATGAAATTGATTTTTTTTTAAAAATTTGGTTGAAGAAAAAATTGTGAGAAAATATTAGACATAAGATGAAAATTGAAATTACGATTCCAATATTAATAATTTTTCGAACATCGAACTTCACTTTTCACTTTTTTTTCAACTTTATATTTTTCTAAATTTCTTCCAGATCAACAAGTATGTAAGTATAACCAGAAAATATTTTAAAAAGTAATAAAAACATATCAGAGTTGAAGAAATATTTTAAAATTTTCAATTAAAAAAATTGACTAAAAATTTTTTTGAAATAGGATGGAAATTCGAAAAAAATTAGTACAAAAGAAATTTTAAAAATTCGTCACACAAAACTATTTGTGGGATGGTGCTAGTAGAGGAGTATACTGTATACAAATGTTATTGTAGGTATATTTCTTGTTATTGATCTTTGAAAATTATGGAATGTTTAAAATTTTAGTCTTTAAAAAATGCCAAGAAGACGGAAATGATTGAAATGAAATACATATTGCTGTGGTACCTGTCTACGCACGTAGTAAATACACGGGTAAGTAATTTAAAAGGAATTGCAATCCAATCAGTTCAGTACATGAACGATGTTTCTCATATTTAAACACGAAAATACTGTTGGCTTGAACGATGTCGTCATCACAAATGTCCCGCCACCCGCTTCCGTTCATCAATGTACGAAACTTTCGCACCGGATTACTCTGCGATTTTTAACTTTTTTGAAAAAAAATTTTCACGAGATTGATTAAAATAAGGCAACAAAAAGGAGTATTTCGCCACATTTTTGATTTATCCCCTCAACTATCCACCAGGCAGACCGCGATTCGCTTCACTTTCTGGAGCATTTTTTGAGTAAACTAGCTCATAAACGCGAAAAAACTGGAAATACTCCACTACAAAAAAGTTCAAAGATCACATTAAAACAAACCCCATTAAAATCGGTCCAAAATTCGCGGAGTAATCCGGTGCGTAAGTTTGGTGTTTTTTCGCTTCCGTGCTTACTAATAACCCAAGGTAAAGAATAGCCTTAATCAGGGGATTTCAGGTTTTTGCCAAAAAAAAAATCACATATCATTTCACGCTGTTATTCTATTCTCTTATGAAAACAAGAGATTAATATTCATAGAAGATCTAAAAATGGTCAAAGAAATACTTCAGTTCTCATCGAAAATTTAGTTTTTCTTCAATGTTATTTTTTAGTTTTTCATTTCAAATTTTAAAAAATTAACTCTTCAGTCAGTTTGAACCATACCCAGAAAATCCTGATTTCAGACCCGAACTCAAACCCCAAAAACATGGTATGTAACTGTTGACGTGCGAGCGTATAGCAGGGTTAAAAGATCATTTTTTTTTTTTTCCTAAAGAAAAAAGAGCTACTTACGAATTAAATATGCAATAAAAAGAGAAAATTTAGAAGGTAGAATACTAAAATTGTACACATAACAAAACGGTAACCTAAATGATGTTACGGTAACCATACAAAAGAACAAATATACATTCACAAATAGGAGAAGAAAATTAACTGATATAACGTACCATTGATTACACATGTCCACGTGCTCGTTAATTCTTTTCCTGTACAAAAAATCCAACTGGAGCATTTGATTAAGTCAATTACACGAAGACGAGCGACGTTGCTTCTTAATTTCAACTCTTCAGTCGTGTTTATAAGGTCCTTCCATTTTCAGATACCTTATAACCAACGTCGGTCCGCCCATCAGCACTTCCTTTGGTATTTGTGACAACGGACAGTTCTCAATTCCCATAATTTGTAATTTATTACATAAGGCCAGTTCATAAGGGAGGTTAATCAAATTAACGTTGTCGTTAACGTAAAGCGCTTCTAGATTGGAAATTAGACCGATTTCGCTCGGCAACGAGTACAGATTATTTTCGCCCACGAATAAATGCGTCAGGTTTGACAGAAATCCGATGGTACGAGGCAGCGATGTTAACTGATTCGAGCTCAAAATCAATCGCTGAAGGCTACTGAGATAACCGATCTCTTGGGGCACCGATTCGAGCTTGTTTTCTTCTAAATCTAAATTCTTCAATTTACGTAGATTACCGACGGTATTGGGTAACCGACGAAGTAAATTGTTCGACAGAATTAATACTTCAAGATTTTGTAAATTTTGAATATCATCCGGTAGATGAGTTAGTTGGTTTGTAGCCAGGTTCAACTCGACCATATTGTGCCAGCTACCGACGTCCAATGGTAACGCAATCAACACGTTTTCTTTCATGTTTAATTTACGTAAATTCTTAGCTTTGCTGAATATCCCATAAGGTATCTTGTCGATTTGGTTTTGCTCCATGTTCACCGTCTCAGCAACAGTAAACTGGGCCGGTCCTCCAGTCGGATACAGGGTGAATTTATTCCTGGCAATGGTAATATTCGTACACTCGGTCAGATTGGCCAATAAACCTTCTGGTAACTCGCTTAATAAGTTACCTTCGACGTTGAACTCCAATAAATGATGGCAATTACTTAGCGACTGAGGTAGCGAATGTAACCTATTATATCGTAAACCAAAACGAGTCAATGATACTAAATTTCCTATTGTATCAGGTATATCGACTAATTCGTTGTGCTGCAGGTCTAACGTCGATAGCTGTACACAATTTCCAATCTCATTTGGTAAATGCTCAAGATGGTTGTGCGATACGTCAAATGTGACTAAATTCACCAGCTTACCAATACCTTTCGGTAACTCTTTGATTTTATTCTCTCGTAAACTCAACATCGTCAAATTTGTTAGATTCTGAATATTCTCGCTAACGATTCTTATTCGATTGAATCGTAAAAATAGCGTAACTAACGAATTCAGTTTATAAACTACGTCAGGTATATCGTTCAGTTTATTATGTCTCAAATCCAGCACTCGAAGTGACTGTAGCATCGATAACGAATCTGGTAAAGTTGTCAGCGAATTCTCGTTCAAAGCTAGCGTTTGTAGATTAGTCAAGTATCCTAACTCACTTGGTAGCGTACTCAATTTATTTCCGTATAAATATAATTCCACCAACTGAGTAATGTCTTTGAGTGAATGAGGTAAACATGTGATGTTCGATTTACTCAAATCCAACCGGGTCAGGTTTTCGTCACGACATTTGGCGAATACTTTGTTGAGATCTATATCTGCTTGAACAGGTCTGGGCTTTTTCGGTATTGCTTTAGGTTTACTGCAATCTGGATGTATGACTCGGACAGCTTTAGGCTTTGTGTTTTCCATGCTGATACTACCCGAAGACTTCTCCCTGGAATCTTCTTTACCCAAATCGATACCACCGATGTCAATTTTTTCTGCCATTTAGATATCTTGCTGAGATTTGCACTGTTTCAACTGGATCGTGTTTTTAAATCTTGAACAATAGCATGACGCGAATGTACGATTAATAACGCTCGTGTAATGAAAACGTACGTAACTTACGAATAATCGAACCGAACTGAACGTGAAAAATATGAATAATCATGACACAACGCGAATAAAGTACTGCATTTTTTCAACAGTCGAGTAAAATTAATGGATTTTATTTCTCTTCAAGTTTTATTATCGATAAATTAAATTTTGATAAAGGGGAAGAGCGAGCGGGGAAATGCTGCAGAGAATTCAAGAGTAGTCGTACTAATTAGATGCCTCGTTCTCATTTGAAAAATGATGGATTTAAAAAAAAATTAAATTTTTTATTTTAATTCAAAAAGTTTTTAAATGAAATGAATTTAACGTTTTGGTTATAAATTACCATAGTATTTGCTTCAAGCTCGTGATATAAGTTATAAAAACTTGAAAATACTTCCAATTCAACTAGAAAATGGAAATGTAAATTTCAAAAAAATGAAAATGCTAGTTTGGGCAGCACTGAAAGCAATGATGCCCATACAAACTCTGAACTACGAAGCCAAAAAATTTTTTAAAAAAATGATTAAACAATATTTCCGATTTCAGATTTCGAATTTTTTTGAGTGAAAGGAAAATTGGAAAAAGAAAGATTTATTTTATCAAATAATTTGAAAATAATTTGCAATTTTGTTTAATTCCGCGTATCAGCGAACCGTTTTTCTTTCTAATCAAGTTCTACATCTGTAAGAATTATGACTCCTGCTCCGGAAACGAAATCTGAGAAAGATACCAAAAATGAAAAAGATAAATCGTCAGAGAAAGACAAAGCGGATAAAAAGAAACCAAATATCGGCTCGTTAGAGGAAGACGACGAATTCGAAGAATTCCGTACCCAAGGTAACACAATTTCATGTACCTGACTACGTAATTGCATAATTGATCGTACGTTTATATAACCAACTGGTGTTATTTTAGACTGGGCCAAAAAGGATGAAGATGATAAAGATTTAAATGTTTGGGAAGATAATTGGGATGATGATAATGTAGAAGACGATTTCAGCGTGCAGCTCAGGTATATCTCTTTTATTAGACTTCGTATCGGTCATCGGTCTTTCAATCTCTCACGTGTGATGTCTTTTTCAGAGCTGAACTCGAAAAGCAAAATATGAAGCCGTCGTTTTGATCGCTGATTGTTCGTATGTTCTTCAACCAAGTATTTTGTAATTTAATATCGATATAATATTTTGAAACTTCGTCATTAAGATTAGTTTTATATTATTTAATAAATGTTTTGTGATACTGCTCTATTTTATCGTCGTTCTGTATCATTCTAGAGGTGTCTGATAGTTTCTGCGAGTAATAATATGTGAATGTGTTTGGATACTTGGAAGTTCCTGTTACTTTACCAAATTCAGTTAGGTCTTTAAAAAATTATCGACATTTTTCGCACTGATTTTTGTATCACTTCCATACGCTGTTGCGATCATACTCGTGTAAGTTTATATTGGTTCCTACGTTCGAATTACAAGATTGCATAATTCTCTTTTAATTCACATTTCAAATCAATTTTTCGTGTTTATACCATTTACCTATACTGATCTTACCTGTGCGTGTTTTTTTCTCTAGTATGATTATTTTGTGTTGTTGTTTGTTTTTTTTTTTTTTTGAAAGAAGAATAAGAAGAGGACATGGCAATAAAATAAATAAGATACTCAGGTCGAATAAACATTCTGAAAAAATAATTACTCAGTTTATTAACAATCTATTATTTTTTTATTGAAAGCTTGTATTTAAAAGCAATTATATAATAAGAGAATCTAATCAAAATAAAACATTTATTTTCTATACTAATAAAAATATAATAGATTTAATTCTCCGAGACTTCTGGTAAACTCTGGAATTGTTCTTCGTTTGAATTCACCTGTAAACAAAATTCACATTAGTACGTTTTTGATTATGTTTCAAAATTTATCATCATATTCGAATCAATTTTCTCAGAAAATATCCTATTTATTTTATTCGTAGCTCTACCAAACGTGAAAAAAATATGTCAATAAATTTTTATGAAAATACTTCTTTATCTTACGAATCACAGTCAATTAAGCAACATATTTTTTCAGTCGACTCAGAAATAACTGGATTTATTTTTATACATTTGTTTAAAAAAAATTGAGCTTGTTTGGCTTTTGTTATTTGAGAAATCCCATTTTCTCAAAAACACCAACCAGCTTAACATATTTTTATGGCTGGCTTGTATTCTTGTCATGAATTAAATTTGCGGAAATGAATGTAAAAAACTGAAAAGGCGAGTCGTTCGGGTTTTATTTATCGTGCTGAAAATTCAAACGTTACCCTGACGGATGCTCGAATAATTACGCATTCGCGTTGCTCTCCGTGTAATATTTTCGTTGTATTTTATTGCGAAAATCATTAAGCTTGATTTTTTTCACGTTGGTTGAGGGAAGTTTAATTACTATTATCGCGTGTAATAAAGATACCTTCATGGAGTCGTAAATTTAACAGTAAAATAATATAACGATCTGGAAATATACTTTGTTATTTCGAATGCCTATGTTTCAAAAATTTAGAGAGTTTGGGTACCTGATACATTGATGGATCACTGCGACGTCCGAAACGTAGCCTAAGAGATGGCAATTTACTACTTTTACGAACAAGCCGATGTGATGGCTGGACGTATGCATCTGCCAATAATTGTTTTTCCATTAATAATTCATACAAATCTCGAACAGCTGTAAACAAATTGAAATATTATATTGTGATGATCAATAATGCGAAGGGAAGTATTGATCGTAATATGAAGAAGCTTCCTTTTCAATTTTTAAAATACGTCTTTCTACATATTCATAAGCTTTTAACCGGAGACGAACGTACATCTATCTACGCATATCCTTGTATAGTTACCTATAAAATATTTATTTGAATATCTTTATGAACCTGGTTTACACAAATATCGCATCTTCAAGATTATGACGATAGTATCAAGTAGGTATGTAAGAAGTATCACTTCAATTTTTCATTTTTTTATTCTTGAACAGGCTTACTTATTTTCAGTCTACCTATACTTGCCAAGATAAAAATTTTGACGAATTATGAAATGTAAAGCTGAGCTTCAAAAACGTTTGTTTTTCAAAACTTTTCTTGAATTTTCCTCATATTTTGGTAGGGGATCGTCTTTCGAGCCTCGAATCGAATATCATTCGATGGTGTTTTTCCGATTTCTCGCAATTTTTCGCAGAACAGTTGCTCCAAGATCAATGCAAAACTTCAGGAAATTGAAAAATTTATAGCCAAGAGTAAAAAGATGGGATCGTACTGGTATCGATAAATTGAAAAATATAAAAATAGTTGTTTAGGTTAAAATTTTGCGAGAAATTCAAAAACATTACCTACTGAATTTTTTTCAAACGATGCCATTCTTAATGAATTAAAAATTCAGTTTGCTCGTGAGAATCCTGGAGAAAAATTTTGCAAATTTTATTTGAACATTTTGAAAACTATTTTTAAAAATTTAAATGAAAAAAAAAATAAAATTTAGATGCAAATTTAATCAACAGTTTCATCTTATACTTAATACATTAACATTTATTTAATATTCTGATTTCTTATTCCTGAAATCCTGAATAAAAACATAAGGCAGGTACTTTACCACTCTCAATTCCTAAAACACTTTTTCGAGTTTGGATTCCACTTCAAATTTTTTCAAGATTTTCAATATCTTTCAAAATTCGAATAATTACATATTATCGAATTGAAACAATGAAATTTTTAAATTAAAATTTTGCTGTTGAAATTTTTATTTTTAATTTGTTTTGTACAATTTCAGGAATTTTCTTGATATCTTAAACAGTTTCAATGTAATATAAATAATCCTTCTTATTTTATAGGTAAATTATCAACTCATAGCTATTTCAAAAAATTTGGAGAGAATTCAATTTTTTTTTTAATTTGGATGTTTTATCGATTTCAAAACTTCTCAACGATTATCAAATTAAGCACCTATTTTTGAATTTTTCCCTTATTTTTTTTCAGAGTTGAATTATTTTTTTAATATAGAAATTATAACTTTAAAAATTATAATTATTTTTTAAAAACTAAATTTTTCCTAAAAATCAAAATTATTAATTTTTTTTTAAAATTTTGTTTTGAAAGTAATTTTTAATTTTACCATTTTATTAGGATGCAAAAAAAATTACAAAAAATGAAGCAATCGGTAGGTATCATTATTTTACAATTATTCATATAAATTCTAACAAAGTTTGAGAAGGACGTGAATTTTTTTTTTACTTTTTGAACAACTTTCGGCGCATATAGGTATAAAAAAACTTTAAAATTGTTTTATTACCTACGTCAGCACATTCCACAATTTCTTTTTTAAATTTGTCACTTCGAATATTTTTTACGCTGCCCTGCAAGATTTTTGACTTAATATTGATGGTACTCAAAAACAAATTTCAGCAGCATTTTCGAATTACTAGTAAAATTTTAATCTTCATTTACGAAATTCTTTTGTTATGTTCTTTTGAGCAAGTGAAAACGATAAGTTCAAAATCGATGGTATCGCTTAAAAATAGGTTTTCAAATCCATATTTACAAAACATCTCACCGTACAACTTTGAAAAATTGTTTGTTTTCAAGCTGATCCCTCCTTTTGTGCTTTTCAAAAAAATTCAAGAGTCTTTTTTTCAAATATTGACCTTACATTTAATGAGGATGTATAGTGAAATCCAACTGATTTTTTCTTTCTTTAAAAAAAAAACACACACATCAATTTAAAGAAATATTCTTCAAGTTTTTTCCCCCCAGGTACTTCGATTTCTACAAGCCACATTACCACTTCGCGCGTAGGTAGGTATCTTACTTAATCATTGAAACACTTCAAGTTATTTGGTTGATTAATCAAAGTACCTAAGCCGAAATTAATACATTCTAAATTGGGAATTAAATTTTCGATCGGTGCTCCTTTAATCTGGACTAAAACCGAGAAAAAACAATAAAAAAGTTTCATCCAATTAATTTATGGTACTCTCGGTACTCTTGGATCATATGTGGTACCAATATGGAGCAAATTTAACGCTCGAATTGAGTTTTAATCTAAGTAATGGAAAGAACTAGCTATTTATCAAAATTATGTCCATACAGGTGTTATTTGCTCAAGTACCTAGTATGTAGGTATTCGATATAAACGTGACACCTTGTGTCGTTGCATCGTAGGTTCGTTGACTTGGCAATGCGTTAAAATACTCACGTTATTTGTGGAATGTGAAGCTACAGTTATCGATTGCATTCAAAATATAATTATAATACATCGATTCATATATGAATTCCTCAACAGAAAAATTTAAGTTTAATTAGGTACCCTTACTGAGGGAATACTTAAGGGCTCATTTATGTTGGTATCTGCACCTAATGTACCACAACTTCTGTAATAACAACTTTTTAAAGCCTAGCTTCAGGTTTCAACATTTGTTCTGGTCAAGTGATTTTTAAAAAGTACCGTACCTTTTGTAAAAGCGCCATTAAACCAAGCATGAAACTAATTGTCGATTAGCATTGAGTTCACAATAAAAGTTAATATTTATCTCAACCATCGCCCAGCTCTCTAATGGTCAATGTAGAATTTCTGGAAATATTCTCTTTTATTAGTATTTTTTTAAAGGCTCGCCGAAATCTCAAAAAGGCTTATTTTTAATCTCTCTGCATACTATGGAACCAGGATTTAAAATGACATTTCTACACAACGACCAGATTCTAACGCTGGGCCAGCTTTGCCGTTAGCTTAAATATCTTTTTCATCTACAGGTGAGGATTTACAATGGTTTATGGTTTACAATATAGCGAGCTGTTGGCATTTAATTTGTCATCTTTGTTGAATCGAGCCTTTGAACTGAATTAGAGTCGTGATTAATTTTAACGCACGAGACGTGTAAGTTATGTTTGATAGACCAGTAATGTCTATGGTTATGGATTAACCTTTTTTTTTGTTCGAGGGAACGGTTTATTTAATACGATTAAAATGGACATTTAATTTTCAAATATTATCAAGCAGTAGACAATTAACAGAGATTTGAAATTTTTTGTAAGTATAAGTATTCTCTACATTGAGGGGTCTTTTATTATACCTACCTGTACTAATTGTGTAAAATATTAAGAACAAACTGTACACAATAAAAAATGATATCCAAAATAGAATGTTCACGTGTAGACAAATACGATTCTTTTTTCAGTAATTTAGGGATTTTTAATGCATCAAAGAAACGCAGGATGCTTGTTAGCTAGGCAGGGGTTTTTTATTCCCTAATTATTGACAAAATGCGTTATAAGGCGCTCTTCGTAAAAAAAACCCTCCACAATAAAAATATTCCACCGAATCTTTTTTTAGCCTTTTCCCTTCTAATTTCTCAAACGTTTGAGACCCAATTCATAAGTAGTTTTAAATTTCTGTCTGAGTCTAGTCCAATTATACTTTTACAAATTACCTACAAATGTTCAAAACCAAAATGCTACGATGTGCGAATTGTCAAAAGAATGACAGATCGATGAAGCTAATGGCAATATGTCAAAATTAAGAAAAATATTAGAAACGCCAGATGTTACAAAAGTCATTAGCCAACATTTAAGAAAGACACCGACGACGGTCAACTTATCAATTGTATTTAATGAAGTGGAAAGCGTAGGACATCTTAACGGACTGCTGAGTTTATAAAATACGCTCGAGAGTTTCGTATTTGCTCAATAAATTCCCAGAATCCTCAGATGGTATTAGTAAGTTATTAAAGGTAAAAGTTTTAGACTCCTCTTTTCGATGTTGAGGAATAATGAACGATGATTCCATGTTTGAAACTTTTCTGGTGTTGGAGATTCTAAGATTTCATGAAATGCACGTGTAGGTATCTATTTAATTGACAGGTGGTTGAACGTTGAACTGGTATTTTACGATGGAAAAATTATTATGTTTATCGAATAATTTGAATTTGAGATTTTTAAAATTAATGAAATCACATAGGTATTTTTCATTAAAAATATGACGATTTTCTTTGGAATTTAGAACTAGAGGAGAAATTGAAACTTATAATCTTGTTGAAAAATTAATCAAAATTGAAGTCAAAAAAACGTAATTTTGCAGGCGATTCGTATTCGTAATTCTATTTCAAACTTTTTTTTTTCATTTGTTTTTTTATTTTATTTTTACAACACTGCGTAAATTAAAACAATATTTTTAAATTTATTTTTAAAATTAAAAAAATTTTAAAAATTTTGGTTCAGAATTAAGTAAAAAAATAATTGTAATTACAACGTAAGTGACTGAAACGATTAGCCAATCAGAATCAAGTAGATACTGATTTTCAACCCTTCCGCCCGCTGTCCATGGCTCTTGCAAAAATAATAAACATAACGTAAAACAAGATGGCTAAAGAAAGTAGTGATCGAACGTGTAATGATAATGATTTCGGATTTCGGAGCAAAATTTCACTTGCTTGCTTGCTCAGAGCAGTTTTTATAACGAACACTCCCATAATCTAATCGGTTCTCTCGTCATTTCAGTGAATAGAGTAAGTTCTTGTCGAATGCTGAGTGAAGATCGAAACGACGCGACGTAGTCAAAGTATCAATTTGAAATCTCAGAAACCTCAGAAATACACAAACTGACACCAGTGACACCATGAAAAAATGTGATCGCTTGGTCTGAGAGTTTGAATTAAAACGCGTAAATAAAGGTATGTTTTGATTTCAATTTCTTATGTATTATTCTAATATTATTCTTATGAAAGGGTGTCTTTGAAAAGTCCATCGCTCGAAATCACCAAACACCCTTCAACAGGTTATTTTTATCTATGTACACCTACACCTACACACACACACTACACGATGGTAGATATATTACTTCACGAAATCTTGAATGAGATTTTGAATGTTGTTTATCATTAAAGAGTACCTTGATGCTTAATGGAAGTTCTTGAATAGAGCTGATCAAGTGTTGAGGTGAACAAGGATTTATAATGTAAATGTATTGTATCATGCTAATCAGTTTTCGTTTGTTTTCCAATAGAATATCGTTGTCCAGTGAAAGTCACTAGCCGTAAATTTATGTCACAGAAGAACATTTCATGAAGCTCTTGGAATGGAAGAATGAAAACCTATTACGTTGTCCTGAGCAGAATCATAATGATGAAATTAATGGTTCGTTTCTATTTTGATTTTCAAAACAGCTATTGAATTCAACGATTTTACTAACAAGCTTCTATTCCTTTACTGTTAGAAATTTAGAATGAGTCGAGCTGACGTGGCACTAGAATTATCTCGTGATCTCAAAAGGAAGAATCGGAATAATTAAACTAGAGGTATGTTTCTGTTTTGATCCACATTGTGATTTAATTTAAATTAGAAAATTTCATCGATCAATTTTCACTCGTTTTTATTATTTTTTTTTTTTTAGAATTTCCGTTAATTGAAAATCGTTTTCGGCCGTGTGTCCTGCGTAAAAAAAACACCTTGAAGTCTGGAAAAAAGCATACAAATCTGACCCCGATAATCTTATGCAGAATCGTGATGATACAGTCAAAGGTATGTTTTTATTTCAATATCCATTCATTGTTAGTATTTCAAATTCGAAATTTCATCTCCCATAAAATCAACAGACCAGACGTCATTCAACAATTACCTAATTTTTCTTTCATACGAAAGTAATAAATTGTCGCGAAAGTTTCTCCTGTTATTGGACGTGATAAATAGAATCTGATCAACTTTTTAGTTAAACAATGCCAGTAGTGGGTATGTTCTTTTTGGTCGCAACTATCGCAACAGTTGAAATTTTGCTTGTTGTGTCCTTTTCTAACGCATTAGTTAGAAAAAGAACAACAATAAAATCGCAACTGTTTTGTTTGTTGCGAGCAAAAAGAACATACCCAGTCTTTAATTTTGTACTAGAAACAACATACCATCAATTTGACAACCGATGGGGTTGATATTTCTTAAAAATTGACCGGCCGGATAGGATGATGAAATCGGTGAAATTTTCGGGGTATATTCTCAGTCTCCGGCGATTTCATTAGAAGAATTTTGATAAGTTTTGACTTTCCTCTGAAGTACCTAATGGTAATTTTGTGACATTATTTTATAAAAATATGTTCAAATTGTTTATGAATAAAAAAAAAATTCATTTCAATTTTCAGGCACGAAGGATATGAAAATTGAATTTTTTAAAAAATTTATTCAGCTAATTCTAAAATTGAAAAATTACAACTCTGGAATTGAAAAAATTGATTTTGAAATTTTTTTCAATTTTCTTTCTCAATCTTATTACTTGAGAATTTTTCGAAGTTTCAATTTCCTCATTTTTTTCCTACTTTTCTTCAAGTTTTCATTCTACTCAAAATATGTTTTCTTGCCAGATTGGTTAAGTATCAAAATCGAGATTAAATTGAACAGTTTTTTTCAATTCTAAAATTTGAAGCCTGAGCTGAAAACTGAAGCTCAAGACTTGAATTTTATTGATCCGTCTTTCGAAAATCTTTAGTTATTAGTGTAGTATTTCTACATGCTTGATTTTAGTTTCAATATTCTGAACAATTTTCACCTTTCTAAAATTCAGAACTTCAAAAAATGCAGGCAAATTGTGAATTGTTGAAAAATTTATGAATTTTTGAAATCGCAAGTTTTACTATAAAATGTTCAAATTATAAAAGACGAAGAATGATTGGCTTGAATTAAAAAAAAAAAAAAATGAAATAATTGTTTACAAATGTAATTTTGTTGTGTCAAAAAAATTTCTCTCAGTGGTTACTTCACTTTCATAATTTTTTTTGCTTCAGAAAACTTCAAATGGCCAAAAACGATAGAAAAATAAACCAAACTGAAAAAAATCTTTGTAGTTAATTGCTATTTGCTACAAAATGAAACATAGCGCAATATAAGAAAAAATTGATATTGTTTTGATTGAAATTGAGAATTCTTAAAAGCATCGCACTAAAACAACCTTAATTGCGAAGGGTCAAAGAATCAGGGAATGATTGGAAATGGAAGTTGAAATTTTTTCAGTTCTAGGAGCACCAGCCGAAAGGATCTAGAATTAAAATTGAAGCTGGGCCCAATTTCATCATCCTATCTAGCAAGACCCTTTAATTAAAAGCGTCCAATATCGAAGCGTAGGTGTCGTCTATACACGTTCCTAAGTATTTTCGCTCCGTTGTGCAATTCTTCACTGCAAATAATTTTTATTCACGAAAAGTATTTCATTTTCAACGACATTTAATAATCTACGTTGATGACTCGTTATCTGAGATTATTTTATCATCCTGACATGCCTTTGTTGACTCCATTTACATTTTTTCTTATCTCTGTAATAATCGTAAGGAAATCCAAGACTATATGCCAACTGCAAAATCCTTTGAACGAATGGATAATATTTCTAATTTATTTTTCTCTTTCGTTTCTACGTAAATGTTTCGAGTTTCGCAATCATCCTGTAAATATTTTGAACATTCTCGATTTTCTTACCATTCCATACCAAGGCTCGTCTCCGGTTACGTATTAAATTTCAATATCTCAAAATATTTTCCATATTTTACCTTTTCAGCTTAATTTTAAAACATCTACTTTATTAACTTACAATCGTAATCAGCAGAATATGGTGCTGCATCGGTGTGTGATAAGGTTATCAATATACACAGGAAAATCCCAAATATAACTACAGTTTGTGGTTTATTCATTTCGTACCCTGTGAAACCCAAAATACCAATGTTATTTAAAAGTAATTATCGATTATATAGAAAAATAATCAAATTTTCGACTCACCTGAATATGTATCTATTCTAATTCTATAGGATAATTGTGGTGTTCCTGCGAACAAAAAATAAATTCAGTATTTTACTAGCTACCTATACAGATCATGACATAATTTATTACTCTAAAGGGCAACGTATTGCGTAGTTTAATTAGCACATGGAAAACAAATATCTATTTTGACGAATTATACAAGAAAATATGAAACATTCCCGATATGTTTTTTTTTCAATCTGTACGTTTCCCTTTCTCATAAATCGTTTTGAAATTGTCATCGATAATCCGCCGTAAATATAAAATTTCCCATATTAAACTATACCAGCGATACCTTCGTTGGTAATTAAATAACTGTAATTTTTGCACTCGAATTGGTCGCTATCTTGGTCATAAATTAAAGGCGATTACAACGTTTCTCCGAAAAAAAAGGCGACGTTGCCGATACGTCATTTAGCATCACGATTACCCTTAATAGGCTCGAGTAAAATTCGCCTAAGCGTATGTTTTCATTATAATACCTCCTTCGGTAGCAAGTAATTAAACATCGAGCTAAACAGACCGAATAAACTCGTGCATCCGTAAGAATTACACCATAATTTGATTCCCCCTTCATTTTTTTTCCTGATAAACCGCGATGAAAAATTAATTACGTGGCGGATTTAATAAAAGCTTCCAGGCTAAAAGAACGTTTTCCCAGCACCGAATTTCATTACAAATTAACATAAATTTTATTCAATTCCGAACTCGAGTAGATATTAAGAATATGAATTACAAACATATCACGTTTGGCAACAAAACGAATGCAGTTTGAAAAAAAACCAAGGTAACTGACACCCCGAATAGAATCCTAGAGTAATTATTCGGGTAATATTTCAAGTCATAGTGTTTTAATAATGCACGTTGAAGGAATCCTTTCCAAAAGAATGGGTACTTTTGCCCTGCGAGAATGGCGTAGGTAGTAGATTTTATCATAAAAAAAAGAACAAAAGATTTATCTTCCTTCGGTGAAGAATTTTTTGCTCATTCGTAATTATACAATTGTAAACTTTACCCGAATGTAACATGCGTGTTAAACTTTTACACGGCGGTTTTTTTTTTCTTCGCACCCGAACCAGGTGAATTTTACCTTCGCTAATTTAACAACCGACACGAAAAATGAAATATTAACGAGGAATTTTTAAAACGCCTTACGCCTCGCATTGTCGTTTATTTTTTATTTACTTTCTCTTTTAAATTCTACAACATGGGTTTTGCTCCTAATGAAATAATACGTAAAGTAAATTGCTCGCGCCTTTAAGTGAACGAGTATTAATTTTGGATGGAAAAATGGTACGATGAAGTTGCTAAGCCGAAAGATTTTAAGGGTTGATTTTGCCAGTACACAGATCGAATATTTTTTCAGCGGTGGGAAATATTTTCGTCGTGTGAAACGCGATGCAGGGGTTTTTGAATACGGTTTTACTTCGATATTGGATGCAGAGAATTTCCTCCCTCTACTTAATGCTAAAAGGTCGTAATTCCAAAACTTTACTTTTTACGGCAGAGTTTGAAAAATATTTTGAGATTTTTGAATTTTGAGGAAAATGTGTCGATTTTACTTGAATTTTTTTGTGTCAATGAATTTTCATTATTTTTTTTTTTTAAAAACACATACCAATTTTTAATCTTTAAAATAGAGTTACGACTTTTCATATTTGAACACCGTAAAGTGTAAACTTTTAGAGTTTGGTATGGAAAAATAAAAATCGATGTTTTGAAGAAAAAAAAATTGAAAATTCATTCCAAACACTACAAAATCAGGGTAAAAACATCACCTATTTCAGAAATGTGACTGCCGAAAAAAAAAAGACCATGTGTAAAAAAAATTCGATATGTTTCTTTTTTTACGTTTTTTGTACAACTTACACCAAATCTGGACCAAACATGAAAAAAGACATCGATTTTTTTTTACACATGGTTCCTTTTTTCTGACAGGATCACAAATTCAAAAATCATTAGAAATAGTTTTTTTTTAATCGCTTCTGTCAAAAGTAAAGTTTTATAGTTTAACTTTTTCAAATTATAAAAACGATTTTTCATTGAGTTATGACCAAAAAATTTCAAAAAATTTTCAGAATATGAAGTTACTCTTACGCCAACATATTTTTTGTTCAGTTTTAAAGATTTGGATTGAAATGATGTTATCACCAGATGGAGAATGTCCCAGAGTTGCCAGTTGTCATTTTAACTTAAAAAAAGGAAAGTTTCTAAATTTTACGAGTTACGATTTACGACCTTTTGAAATTAGTGGGACGATATTGAAATTTTGTAATAAATGACTGCAAACTAAGTGCCTAAATTTAAATCTTGTAAAGAAAAATACGAGAAATTTTGTATCTGAAAGAATGATAAATTTTAGCATATTTTATTATAACGAATTTCATTTCTGAAAATGGCCCAAATTCAATTATTTAATAATTTTTCCTAATCGTGAAACATTTTTAAAATTGAAATATTTCGTTTTTAAATTTCTCTTGCTAGTTTTACGTATTTACTTTGTTGCAACTTGATTACGTTGTGCTTTGAGAGTGACAGCCAAGTTTATATCTATGAAAAACTACGTGGGATATGATTTACTGTGCTATGTCACACGAGCACTTGTTTCGAATTAAATTGATAAATAAAAATTATATAAAAGTGGAGACAAATTCAGTTACCGTTGAATACTTTTTTCAAAAAAAAAAATTCCATTCGCAGGCCTATAATTTTTCCCTAATATCGGTTTATGATTTTAAAAAAAAAATCAACCATTTGAGTAGGTATTTGTTTTACGTTTTGTAAAATTAGCATCTAACGAGGTTAAAAAATTTTTAGATTTTTTTTTACATCGAGGTGAATCACTTGAGGAGGATTAAAATAAAAATCGGAGCTGAGGCCAATTTCACCACCTTCTCCGACTAACTTTTCTCTCGATATTATATTTGCATAGTTAAGTGAAAAATGTAAAATTTTCACTTCTTTTTTTTCTGTCGAAACAGAAAAAATGAAATATTTCAGAATACTGTTTTTAAAAGTTGGAAATTTTTACAAAAATTGGTTCAAAAAATACGAAATTTCGAACCTCAGGCGTATTTCTTTTTTCGTCCCGGCAGTTGAAATTCCAAAAAAATTCTTTTTTTATTTTTCTATCTAAAGTTGCTGAATTATATTTTTTTGAAAATTATTTTGAGGGAAGTTCTAAATATTTTTTCTGATGATAGGTACAGGTGCTTGAAAATTTTTTCAATATTTTGAACTGTACTACGAGCGATTCCGAATTTTAATCAGACAAATTACAAAGCATCAATCGCATTTCATTTACTCCTTCCTCTGAATTTTTTTAAACTGTACCTACGGAAAATAAAAGTAAAAAGTTGTTAAGTGTTGAAAGTTGAGAATTTTAATGGAACGTTTTCATGATAAAGAGAAGACTAGTCAGCTTGCCAATTTTTAAGGTCATTTTATATCTGTACGAGTTCTTTGTTCTCAGCTTACATCGTCAATTAGGTACGACTGGACACGATAAAATTAAGTTGATGATAACTAACAAAAGTGCGAAAATAGAATTAAATTGGGTAAAAATCAACCCTCCATTCTGAAATGCTTCTAGCCTTATAGTTGCTGTACCTGGCGTTAACGCACAAAAAAAATATCTCTCACATATTTTCTACCGTTGAAATGTGATCTGCAGATGTTATTTTACCTACCTATAGCTGAAAAAGTTGATATAAAAGTTAACCAAAGCTTGAAATTTGTTGAATCTGTTCTAACCATGGAACATTTTTGATAAAAAATTCCAAAAAGGTCGCGGAGAGATTTTTGCGTGATAATTCGCTTGATTTTCAAACTATTTTTTTTTTTGTTTTTATATCTACTTAATTAGAAAGCTCATTTTGCGAATTTTTAGTCTGAACGTTGAAAAATAAATACACCTATTTAGTAGTTGGAAATTCAGGGTTGTTCTTTTTACTCGTGCAATGGTGCCCATTCAATTTTAATTAAAATTAATTGCGAATTCGTATTATTTATTAGCAGTAGTTTCTTGTTTTTTTAAATATACAAAAATATGTACATATTGGTACTGGGTTTTATGACGAATATCTGTATTTTTTCCCCCTCAGATATTAAATTTTTTTCGAATCTCAGGTATGAAGATTATTATCAGAATATTTTTTTCGAGGAAGAATTCATTCGTTTTAGCGTAATTTTTCTTACTTGGGTGGAAAAAAATGTATAATTTTATTGCTAGCATGAAGGTTTTTTTTTCTTTAAATATACTTTCTCTTTTCTTTCTTCACTTTTTTAAAGGCAATATTCTTTTAAGGGAGGTGGCAGGGCATAGGAGTTAGCAAAAAAGTTGACTCCTGACTCCGGCTTGACTCCGGAGTCAATTTTAGACCTTCACTCTTGACTCCGTTTGACTCCGACTCCGGCTTGACTCCGGAGTCAAAATAAAGAGTTGTCTCCTGACTCCGGAGTCAATTTTAGACTTTAACTCTTGACTTCGTTTGACTCCGGAGTCAAGTCAGATTCGGAGTCAATTTGTAGTCAGTTTGACTCAGACGCCGGAGCGGAGTCGACTCCTATGCCCTGGAGGTAGGTTTTGAAATTTTTCGGTTGCATTTATTCATGGATACATTGGAAGAAAAGGTCATTTTGAAGCAGTGAAAAAATATAAAAAATTAGACTCAAAAGAATTTAGAAAATTTGGCAAATTTACTTTCATTTCGCAAAAATGAGCAACCTGATTTTTTAGGAATTAAAAAAAGAACGTAGACATAACACATGCATAGATTTTTAGTAACGTTTCATAAATCCGTTCAAAATCAGTGTCGTTGGCATTTGCAAATCAATACGAGACGAAAATACCAAAAATTGACGTTGAAAATATCCTCCTGTGGCTGTGCAGTGTGCAAAAAAAAATCATTTCGTCTGTCAAATTTATAGCTGAATCATTTTTTTTTACCTATTCCAATGTGAGGAACCTTAAATTTTTACATGAGCTAATTGTTGGGTCTCTTAAACGTTTCAAAATCCCATAATATTGCACCTATTTATAAAAAATTGTTTTAAAATTTTCTAAAATTCAAAATTTTCCAGGCTTCCCCTCTTTCATCTTAACCTTTCATCCACGGAGGAAAAAAAATTTCTCTTTCCCTGAAAATAAAGATTTTGATATTTATATCCATTAAAAAAATTGTGAAATTTCAATATTTCTAGATTTCACTTCCTTTTTCTCTTTAAATGTGAATGAGGCATTAGCCCTCGAGGAAGAAATATGAATGGAAATATGCACTCTATTTTTTATCGTCATTTTTTCACCGTAATACTTTTTTTTAAAAAAACACATTTCCTCAGTTTTATTGAAATTAAAAAAAACTGTGTCTTCAAGTCCCAAAAAAAAGTTTGAATTTCCGAAAAGAGTTGAGCTTTTCAAGTAAAAAAAAAAACACATTTCATCCCCCCCCCCCTAACTTCATCATATTTTCAATTACAGTCAGTATGTAAATGATATCCAAGTTCTCGTTTCGAATCAGTGAAAACTCACTGAAAAAAAGTCAGAATCGCAACGTAGAAAAAATCAGCTAAATTTTTTGATTTCAACGGGTTTTTGCAGAATTTTATTGGGGTTTCGAATTTTTTTTCACTGTTTGCTTTCAGTGAAATTTTTTTCACTGACTTATTTTGCTGCAATTCTGATTATTCTCCAGTGATTTTCGATAATTTTCACTGATTTATAAATGAGGGAGTAGAATCAAATACGTAACATGAAAACTTCATTTTTACGTATAGTCTCTGATTATTGTGTATTTAGTAAAATCAAAGTTCAAATTTTTTCCATCGTCACCGAAAATTTTTGAAAAAAGTTGAAGCTGTGTAGAATTGTGAGCCAAAGTTAAGGCAGTATTTTAAAAGAATTCAATTTCACCCGAGTAGTAACTTTTTTAGAAGCAGTTTCATCAAAAAATAATTCACTTTCTAAAATTACCCCTTTCTTTATTGGACGATAGGTTGACTCAAATTGGAATAATTTCCAAATTTGACATTTATTATCTTTGTACGGTAATTATTTTCTAAAAAAACGACTTTTTCACCATCCAAAATCTCCCTCCCTCCCCTCCCCACCCAAATAAAAAAATCTATAAATATTTTAACAATTTATTGATCAAAAATTTATTTTTTATTATTATTGCCATTTAAATGATCACGTACGTAGCACTTTCAGGACACACTGTAGGTGCATTACCGTGGAAGTTTAATTATTTTAATCGGACGAACTGTTGAAATTCTAATAAGCTTTAAAATTGAAAACACGATAACTCGAGCTATTCAATTTTACATATTCCATCGCTGTATAGTCTACCTGTAGGTACGTTTATTCGCACATACCGACGAAAATGAACCCATAATAAAGGCATGAAATAATATTACACTTAGTAAGTCGATATGTTGGTACAAACATTATATTACAAAACGTATCTACTGTATCTCGTTGCGGGCAGGTTTTTTCGCATAATTGGACGTGCACATGGCGAGTAAATCTCGAAAAAGTATACACTTTCGTTTATCTAGGTTTCGTATTCGTATGGTATTTCATTTAATGGAAGTACCATCCATGAAAGAACCTGGATACCTATACCTACATTACCTACCTCGACAGACCCATATTATACTAAAACACTCGCCCTCGCTGTATAAAAATCTCGGCGATATTGTATTTTTCATTATACACTCGATATCAATTCCCAACGTGATGAAAGCCTACACTCTTATTATGTACGGATAACATTGAAATTGTGTTTCGGGGAAATTTTTTAACGAACCGGATTGAATTTCCGAAGCTTGATATTTAATTGCGTGTTTTTTTCCCTCGCCACGGGGCCCTCGGATAAAAGATATTTAACCGAGATGACGCGATTAAATTTTATTAAAATGTGAAATTCGATTTTCCACGGTGAAATCTAAGTCGCACTTATGTTGTGCGAACGCGAACCGAACCTCATCTTCGAAATGTATTTTCGTGTTGCTATTTTCGAAATTTGATTTCAATTTCTTTGTGATTGAGGGAATAAAACCTTCGATTTAATTTGTTGACTCGAGGTGTATTGTAATTGAATTTCAATCTGTATTGAGGTCGCAATCAGATTGCGGTTTCTTCCTTCGTTTTTTTCTGCGTGTCGGGTGTAGAAATGTCTTTGTAAGATGGAGCTATTCAAAAATTAAATGGGATGCAGCTCGCGTATGTGTTTCGTTAAAGAGAAGTACAGGAAGTGAAAGGTGAAATTTCTCTATTTTTACGAAAGAGACAGAGTAGGTACGGAGTTTTCTGAAGGAAAAGTTTCCATTTTAACGTGAATAAGGTTATGACGAACGATCGGAGTGAAATAAAATTTAAAATTTTCAAAAATATTATTTTCAATAATATTGATTTTTATTCTCTCCATTTTTTGTGAGTATGTTCTCTCAGACTTTTTTCAATTTCGAAAATTCATTTGGGTGGTCGAAAGTAAAACGTATATTTTTTACACATTTCTCTTTTTTCTTGGGTTAATTTTGATTTTTAAAATTAATTTCAAAATTTTTAGGTCCAGAAAACCTCTTGATATCATCCTCTGTTCAATTCTTTCCATTTTTTTGCTACAAAAATTGAAAAAAATAAAAATGTTGAAATTTCTATAGGTATTTTTGAAAAATATTTTATTGAAATCAGCCAACTTCATCAATAATTCAAATACTCTCGCACATCTCTCTTTTTTTTGAAGAAAATCTGGTTGAAAAAACTCGAAACTGTAGATTTGAAGAACTTCTTCCAAAAAAATTACGTTAAGTCTTTTTTTTTAAAACTGAGATTTATGTTTTGTAAAATCTTATTGTGGTCTAAATTTTCCACCATCTGATTTTCCAATGATGATAATTTTTTTTATTATTCTTAAACTCCAAAACCTACAAAAAAAAGGAAAATTTTCACTTTAACTTTGGTTGGAAAAAGTAAAACGAATTGGCTTTATGTGCAGCGGTGCAGAAATGGAGAAAATATAACAAAAAATGCTCACTCTTTCTTAATTAAAATTTTCGACTTCTGACCGAATTTTCATTAATTTTTTTCTCGCGTATTTTTTTTGTACCTAACAATAAATTAAAAGTTGCAATGAACGAATTACAGTTGTCCAAGTTTTTGGCAGCAATTTTGCAAATTCGAGATAAAAATTGTTTAAGAATCTACAAACTCGCCATAATCATATTATTACCCTGCTTCATCACCAAAAAATTCCTTCAATAAGTAAGGCTTGAATATCTTGATAATTATCAAGATGATTTGATTACGCGATGAAATTTTTATATTTCATGGTGTCATTCAAGATTTGGAATCAGTGAAAAATCAATGAAAAACGGTCAGAATTGCAGCACATGGAAAATCAGCAAAATTCTTTGATTTCCGGCGGATTTCCGCTGATTTTTCAAAGAATCTCGCAGATTTTTCATTGAATTCTCTCGGATTTTCCAGAATTTTTTCACTGGTTTATTCTTGTACTGCAATTCTGACTGTTTTCCAGTGATTTTCGATCATTTTCACAGATTTATGATGTCAGAGTACTGGCGAGAAAAATATGATAACTAGAAAATAGCCAGAATTTCATTATTCAGCAAGAGAATTATTGTATTGCTCTCTCTTTTTGAATAAAAGAAAATGCTAAAATTGCGGCACAGGGAAAATCAGAAAAATTCTTTAATTCTTAGTTGATTTGCAGTTGTTGTTGATTTTCGTAGATTTTTCAGTAAAGTTCATACCTAATTTTCAGTGAGTTCTGACTGTTTTTCCAATATTTTTTCACTGTTTTATTTCTGTTTGTTTTTCTGTGATTTTCGATAATTTTCACTAATTTTAAAATTAGTAGATTAGTGTAAAAAGCAAGAATTTTCAAAATCATCTTTTTTTCTTGATTTTTTTTTATTGATAAAAGAACAGAAAGAATTTTTCAATTTCTCAAATCCAATATGCATTTTTAAGTCTGGATATAGAAATCACCTTTAGGTGTCAAAAATCGATTTTCAAGTTGACACTTGATTTTTGGCCTTTCAAAAAAGGTTGAATCACGGAGGAACTTCAACTCAAAAAAAATTTTTACACCTGAGGGTAGTTTCTATGTTTTAGGCATAATAGCCAAATATTACGCAGAAAAGACAACGAATTTAATTCTTAATTTTTTCAGAAATAAACTGGAAAAATCAGAATAAATTTCGCTCAAATACCCATAAATAAATTTTTCAAGTTTTCATATGCCATTTTCACAAGTTTGAAAAAAAAATCAATCGAAAAAATTTATCAAAATAATTTTTCTAAATAATCCGTTATATAAAAATGTTCAGACCTTAAAGATCAATTTAAATTCTCAGAACCTGAATCAAACTATGAAAAAATGAAAAAAAAAACAATTTATTTCTGATCTAAAAATGGGCAAATTGTAAAAACTTGAGCCATCTGTTCTGGATTTTTTTAGCACGCTGAAAAATCACGAGATAAATAGTTTAACGCTCGGATAACGCAGAAGGCACATCTATTTGTAATTTTGTATCGTAATTCGACACATTTTTCTCCGGTAATCGGCAACTTCTGCCCCAAAATGCTCATTTCCTTGACGTACGTTTTTCTGATTCGTCTTTTAATTTCTTCGTGATTTTTTTTTTTTCAAATCTACATACGAGAAAACCTGTCACGTAAAATAGATTTACTATTCATCGAGTCGAACGAGGGAAAAAAGTACAAAACATGTCGAATATGACAAAATACGAGTACAAAGGAATGCTGAATGACTTTTTGCGGTGAAATTAAACGCCATTTTTTTTTCGTCTCGCGAACGCACGCGAATAACGATGTAGAGTAAATGTATTAAAGATTTTTTTAATTCCGAGCATTTCCGAAGTGAAATTTTCGAGCTTGATGGAACCATCGTAATCTTTATTTTATATCTTTATCTGTGTACCGAAGAGTTGTCGTTTGTACAGACTAAAGAGCAATGTATCGTGTAGCTATTGTAGGAAAATAGTAAACGACGTTATTTTATTAAAAAAAAAAAATGTCGTGGGTTTTTTCTTCGTTGTAAGGTTTCTTAACGAATATAAGATTCGATATCATTTGCCAAAGCTAAATGTAAATTGGACTTGATATATTAAAATGATGGAGACGAATTGACTCAACAAGTTTTCAAGGATTTTAAAACGATTGGTATTTTTATACTGATACAGGGTGTCCCTGTCGAGTCTGATTAGCTAAACTCCTATTACCTTTTTTTAAATATGAAGAGGCATCGTTTAAAAAAAAAAATTAATACAGATTTTCCAAGCATTTAGAATTAGTTTTGTAAGTTCAAAATTATAAAAGCTTGATTTTTTTGTTTAAAAATTGTATTTTTTTCAAGTAAAATATCCAAATATTGAATATTTGAAGGAATTTTTATGGAATTTTCTAGTTTGATATACTTGTAGCGTTATAGCCTTTAAAATTGAAAAAAGTTGCTTATGCTTTTTTTTCAAGTCATCATTTTTGTTCAAAAATTGTATTTTTTTCAAATAAAATATCCAAATATTGAATATTTGAAGGAATTTTTATGGAATTTCCTAGTTTGATATACTTGTAGCCTTTAAAATTGAAAAAAAATTGCTGATGCTTTTTTTTCAAGTGATCATTTTTGTTCAAAAATTGTATTTTTTTCAAATAAAATATCCAATATTGAATATTTGAAGGAATTTTTATAGAATTTCCTAGTTTGATATTCTTGTAGCCTTCAAAATTGAAAAAATTGCCTATGCTTTTTTTCGAGTCATCATTGGCGAAACACTTTGAAATATTTCTTCTTACAAAATTTCGCCAAGACATCTTCCAATTTTGACACCCTACTGGGACCCCTCGTATAATTCATCCGCACCTTTTATCGTCTTAAATATGCTCGTTTATAGTTCGACGCGAAAATTCAACAAGTAGATGAAATTTTCGACTATAAATTTACACCGCACCGGGACCAGACGCTACACCAACATCGGCAACAAGAGAGATTAAAATTTGACACGTTGCCCTGCCTCGGCCGACCAACTTACCTTTAATCGACGATTACTTACGTGTCGTCACAAACGAAACGCATTTGTAGTTTGTCTTATTGTTGTGAAAACTTTCTCCGGAGGGGATGTTTTTTTTTTAAATGGGCGCACGTTCCAAGTTGAGGTTATAAATTGCATAATAAAGGCGTTTTAATTAAACTAAAACGTACCCTGGAGGCTCGAATGGTGCCCAAGCATGGTTTTGTCACTTTACTAATTCTTGTTTGTTTATCAGAAGTTGAAGTATTTTTTTCTACTTCGATGCTCGAGATGTTCTCGCGGAGTGATAAAATTTATTTGACGAGTGTGAAAGCGTGGCTGGGGAAATGGCCGGGTTTCGCCGAGCCGTTTGTTTTCAACTTACCGGGCTAATTTTCTGTATGAATTATGTTTTCGGAAATGCTCGCCTTCTATTTGCGTAGAAATCGAGCCGAAAGGGGTAATTAATCGACCATGTTTCTCTTATTGTGTACCGAGAATGGAGTGTTTGTAATTCGTCTCCGGTTGAGGTGATGAGAATACGTCGATGACGTTCGCAGAAATTACCTTATTGATATTGAGAAGCTATTGAGGGGTGTTTGAAATCAACCGCGTTGTAGAATATTATGTTGGAAATTTAGTCGAATATTCATGAAGTGTTTGAAAAAGGCGATTCGGAGAAATCGAAAATTCTTGATTTTTGTCGAATCATTTTTTTAGATGATACTTTTTGAATTATTCTTCTGGTTTCTTAGATTCTTCAGAAAGGAACTACTAAAAGCTGTAAATTGGACGATTTTCAAAAATAAAAATTTTGCTGATTTTTCACTCTCAATATCTCTTTTAAGGACATCTCAAATTACTCTAGAAATGAATTATTCGAAAGGAGAAAATTTATAACCTAAAGGAGAGATTACTATTTTTTGTTCATTTCATACTGAAAAAAAAAGGAAAATATTTCGAATTTTCGTCCAATGGATTTTTTTTTGTAGCCCTAATAAAAACATACGAAAATTATTTAACTTCTGCTTCAAGTTGTTCATTTTCTCCTCTACGACATTGATGATTCAATTTTTTTTTTTTTTAAGAATTAGTTTCGTATAAATGCTTTGAAACATTTTGACTCGAATTTTTAAAAAAATCGATCAGAAAATTTATACTAAATAATATTCAGGAAACTGAAACATAATTTAATTTAAGACTCAAATTCACCAAATACTTACTTGATTTTTATTTTTCCAACGTGGATTGAGTGTCGAAAGGAAAAGGCGAAGGTATAAAAGTGACCTAAACATGTTTTTTTCTCGAAAATAATTTTACTTCAAAGACCTCAAAAGTTGACATGTGAGTTGTTTGAGCGAGTTTCAACTGAAATATGGTTGGTATTACTTTTGATTTTGAAAAAACTACCGAAGTCGTAAAAATATGGTACATTATTTATTTTAAAATACACTTCATAAAGTCAAAATATTTTCACGCCATCTGTTGAGATTACTCCGTGAAACTTTGATAATGATATACACAGTGGGCCAGGAGACCCCCCAAAACGCCTGAAATTCAATATCTCGCCATAAACTCCCCAAAAATTTACTAAAATGAGGTATTCTCATGTTTTTGGGGCCGTAGAACACGAATTTGACATTATTTTTTTCGGGGAGTGGAGGGGGGTGGAGCTAGAGGGGGATAAAATCAAAAATTCACGAATATGGATGTGTGACATATCAAAATATATGTTTTTGAGGCCGTAGAACACGAATTTGACATTATTTTTTTCGGGGAGTGGAGGGGGGTGGAGCTAGAGGGGGATAAAATCAAAAATTCACGAATATGGATGTGTGACATATCAAAATATATGTTTTTGAGGCCGTAGAACACGAATTTGACATTATTTTTTTCAGGGAGTGGAGGGGGTGGAGCTACAGGGGGATAAAATCAAAAATTCACGAATATGGATGTGTGACATATCAAAATATATGTTTTTGAGGCCGTAGAACACGAATTTGACATTATTTTTTTCAGGGAGTGGAGGGGGGTGGAGCTAGAGGGAGATGAAATCAAAAATTCGCGAATATGGATATGTGACACATCAATTGTAAATTTTGAGACTGTAGAACACAAATTTGACATTATTTTTTTGGTACAGTGATGAAGATCAAGGCTAGCTGGAAATAATGAAAAATCTACACGATATCTACGTTTTTGGGACCATAGAACACAAAACTTCGTATCATTTATTTGTGAGCTACAGAAAAAGGGGCGAGGTGATGGAGGGGGAAATGAAAATTTACATATAGAACACAGAAACAATATTTTTTAAGCCTTTACAAAAAAACTACATATTCGAGGTTATATCACTGTCATCATCTCCGTCGCTTTCTTCTTCTTCACTTCGTTCATCATCGCTTTCTTCTTCTTCACTTCGTTCATCATCGCTTTCTTCTTCTTCACTTCGTTCATCATTGCTTTCTTCTTCTTCACTTCGTTCTTCATCGCTTTCTTTTTCTTCACTTTGTTCTTCCTCGTTTTCTTCCGCCTGTTCTTTGGTTGTTTCTGTTATTGGCGGGTACGAATTGATAAATTTTGACTTCCAATCTGATGGGGTTTTATCAAACTTTTGATTAACATAGAAAAATTTGTTGAAAACAGTTAATCTGGATACGCCTAAAACATTAATAATGGCACCAAAATTGTTTAAATTAATTTTAAATTCAACAAAAAAAAATACCAGTGGTAATATAAATGTATTCTACGAGAAAATGTCATAAAAAAACGGGGGAAAAAAATCAGTTACTGAGAGCACTGGGATTCGAACTCCCGACCCATGATTCAACAGTCTACTCACCTAACTACTCGGCCAACGTTGTGATGGTTCGTTGTGGTACTATAAACCGTATGTATGCGTTGTGTACGTATTACAATCAAAAAAAAGTAAAAGTAGTACATTTCAAGCAAAAATGATCGCAATTTCAACTTGAATCACCTTATTTTTATACGAAAATGTGTCTGTAAGACAAAAGGGTACCTAGGGGCAAAAAATTTCAGCGGGACCATGTACACCATGTGTAATTGTAACTTTTTATGCAAAAAAGAACACGAAGCTACGCGAAGCTTATTACTTCTACTCCAAAACGCTGCCGGAGTTGATGTGAAAATCAACGACTTTCATACGACAACTGTCGAGTAAATAATCATAATTACTAAAAACTAACTAAACCATGTAAAAGTACTTACTTTCAGGATTCGAATCCATATTTCACCATTGCAAATCCTTTAATTTAAACACGAACGGCACCTGTTTAAAAATCAACGTTAAACGGTAGCAGTTGACAGACAGCGCGTCGTCAACTTCGCGGCACGCGTACTGTCGTTGTGGTGGGGGTAGGGATGATTGGTTATGTGTTTGGGATCTGTTGGAACATGTACTATGACATTACGAGTTCGGTGAACCGATCCGCTAACTTTTTTTTTCTCTCATTTCGCGCGTTTTTGGGGGTCTCCTGGCCCACTGTGTGATATAGGTATTTGATATTACCAATATTTCATTTAGGTGTCTTGTTTTTTTCAGCCCTCATCTAAGATTTCTTTTGACTCCCCATTAAATTTACCCATTGATATCAAATTGCAAATGGGTATACCCTGTTGAGAAATAATCATTTTTCAAAATTTTATATTTTGATTTCAAGTCCCACATTTTTGCACCGAAATTGAATTATAATTGTTAAAATTCAATTTCCTGTACGAAAACTTATTAATGTTGATTCATGAAATTAACAAATTTTGAACCTTTCACGATATTTCTTCCGAGGGAAGGGGGTGGGGAAGTTAAACAACAGATCTAGAATTTTAAAAATCGTTTTATAACTACGTGAAAAAGTCTTGAAAAATCTAAAATAATTTTTTTTTTTGGTAAAATTTTGAATATTTAAGTGTCTCTCTTTCCCTCTCATCTTCCAAACTGCATTTTCTTTCGAAAAAACTAGGACTACGTATAATTGAAGTTTTTAAAATTGAAATTTGATCGATTTTCAAATAATTTCAATTCAAAAGTATACATGTTTTCCAACTTTAATAATTTTTGTAATTTTTGACAATTTCCGAATATTTTCAATCATTTTTCATTTTCCTTCAATTGTTTACTTTTTTAAATTTGTATTCTTGATATTTAAATACTTGAGTGATGGGTGCCGATTATCTGCAGATTTCTTAAAGGGGCAGGAAAGAGGGAGGAGAGAGAGAAAAAGTAGAAACGAAAAATTTATAATGTAAAAACGAAAAATAATTCTGATAAAAGCACGGAATTTGTGCAAATTTTGGGTAAAAAAATAGTACTTGAAAATTTTTTTACGTTCATTGTTTTTCCAATTCAGAACAGCGAAAATTAAAAAAAAACAATTTCGGCTTATTTTTGTTCTAGCTTTGTGAATTTATCTTTGTTTTAGGAAAAAAGGTTCAAAATAGTTCATAAGGTAACTATTTGAGAACCTCCCCCTCTCAGTTGAACATTAAATTTTTTTTCAAAATTTCAAACCCAAATTGATTTTTTGATTTTTGATGAATTTTTGTGTGTTTAAAAATTGTGCTGTTTGGCGAAATGTTTTCATTTAAAAAAAAAGTAGTTTTTAATGAAAATAGTCCAATATCGTCTTCAACTTGAAAAATTGCTATTTTCGGTCATTTTGAAGTCTTCAGTGTGATTTTTATCACCTTCAGTGAAGAATTTTTGAATTTCTTTCAAAGCTCGGACACTTATTTTGGCAACCAAAAGTCAAATTCTTGTCTACTTTAGACGTGCTTAACGAGATTATTCACAGCTCCTCGAAAAAATGTTCTTTCACTGAAAAGTCAAGCTAATTGAATTTCTAAAAATTTTCATGAATTGATGAATCAACTGAGTAGAGCGAATATTACAAAAAAAAATCAGACTCTTCAAGTTGTTTTTGTTCTCAGCATGTTAAAATGGAAGTCAAATGTTCCAAAAGGAGCCAAAAGTTTTGTTACATTTTTGAGAAAACACAATTTTTTTCAAATTCAAATTCTCCCAACATCACCTTTTTCTCTGCCTAAACCTAAAACGAAAAAGACCCAATCTCTCTATTTTCGAAAACACTAGAACTACCCCAGACTCAATAACTGAAACACAAAAAATCTTACATCTCATCAAAAAACTCAAACTCCAACATCAAATTTTACCCACTTCCAGTCTCTCCTTTAAAACACTGGGCGTAAAAATCTTAGCAGTGAGAAATATTATGGTTGAAAAAAAATTCCAAAAATTATTTTTTCCGACGTTTTTTGAAGTGGGAAATTACAAAAATAGAAAAAAAGTTGCAAACTTGCAAAAAAAATTCAAAAATTCAATTCCCAAATCAAAAATTATTTTATTTTCCTTCAAAATTGATTTTTTGCCTGAAGGCAATTGAATTGGGTACTTATCTTTGATTATTTTTCATAACTTCGCAAATTTTTTCTTTCTAAGGAGAGCTTGAACTTTTTTATTTATTTTTTTTAAAAACTTTTTAAAGATGCCTAATTCAAAAGTGCAATATTTATACCTACCGATTTTTTTGAAACTGGTTATTTTTTAATTTATTTTTTCAATTATGTGCATTTAAAAATTTTTTAACCCATTTCATTCCCATTCTCCTTCTCTATTGATCTCTCTTGGGCCATAATTTTTGTATTTGTGTATCAATGTAGGCCAATATTTTTACGAATGCAGTGGGTAATCCAAACGTAATTTTATTGTTTGAAACATGTGGGATCGCCTCTATAAAAATGAAGCTTTTTGTCGAACGCATTAATATTATATTTTGTTTGTTTTGTTTCCCTATGTGATGGCCATCGGGCATCGTTGTAATAATAGGGTTCAGGGTGAGGTAATGCAGTGGTTTTTCTTCCCACTATCGATACTTTCTTGTAATGTATCTTAGAATTAGTGGATTACATAGATACTCAATTATGCTAATACCATTTCATTTCTATTTTAGAAATATATTTAGGTGTACACAAGATCAATTACCGACAAAATGTCGTGTTTACAGGAAGTTTATAAATGCATTACAATATAATGGAAAATTTCCACAATTTTTATTCATTTTTTTCGTTCGATGAAAATCATTTTCTCAATGAAAATTGAAATAAATTAAAACGATTACGATTATTGCCACAAAATCTTCAATTTTTCACACGTAATAAGCATATTCGATATTTTATTCTGCGTAAACACGGACAAAGGAAGAAAATCTCGCGACGAAATTTCCAATTTAAAGCAATTACCCAAACTGCGGATGTAATACTGAACAGCACACTATATTTTTCAAAGAAACATTACTAACCACGTTGGTATTTTTTCATCTAAAAGTCTTATAGCGAATTTTCGCCACTTTAATAGAAATACCGCCACATACGCGATTCGTATTACTCTAAAATGCTGTTTCCTTTGTGGTTGTTGGCCACTTATGTCATCGGTGGCGTTTCTCTTTGGTCTGCTTCTCTAACCGAGTGAGATCTTTAGAGGTCTGCGCGAAATAATGGGTCAAACGATATAACGCTCGAAATGCAATTTAACTTCAATTCGAGCCGATTCGCAGATGCTGCTTGTTCGCGAGGATTTTTCCATTAAAACGAATACAATACTGACAAAGGTGCGTAATGCAACAGTACGATGAAACGATTTTATCATACGAGACAAATTTATAGTTAGTTACCAAAAATTAATTTATTTTTTGGTTATTCGATTTGTGGAAAGTCAACAAAGTATCTGAATTTTACGACTTTTATGGCGAGAAACGTGATGGCTGTAGCTGCGAATTAAATTACTCTTGTTTATGGCTTTTCCTTTTTATCCGTGTCAATAATAATATTGGTTCAAGTTAAACAGATTGGGGTTGTAATGTAAAGCGCCCATAGCTAAGTGTCTACGATTTTCGCATTTTAAGCGTTTAAATCGTCGGCTCGGTTTCTTTGTTTGCTCCTTTTTCCCCCCGCTTCGCCTTTTCGCAGTGACGATGACGGTAGCAAAACGGAAAATTCTTAAAGTCTTTGTATGTGGAAACGATTTCGATATGGGGATTTTGTCCGACGCGTAGGCGTCCAAATAAATTTTTTATGGATGATTTTGTATCGAATTGTGACGGATGTATTAGGGCGATTCGTAGGTTGCATGTATGAAATTTTTATCAATTCATTTCTTTTAGCGTTTGATAGACGTAGGTATATTGATTCGACGTTGGCAATTAAATGAAAATCCAGCGTTTCGATAATCAGCGTTGCCAATATGTCGTGTTTATTTTAATCTCCCACGTGCCCTTTGCGATGAAAGGATCGCAGGATCGGGGGCTTGTCATTGAATTGCCAGAAATTACTCGTATTGAAAAGATTGTTGTGGATGCTATTTCTTAGAGAATTCTTGGAGAGAAATGCCCTTGCGAAAGATTAATTTAGATGCCTTTTTATAGAAAGATCGGGTATTGAGATGGTCAAAATTTTTATTTGATTTCTTTATTGAATTTTCATTTTTTTATGAATTCTGTTTTCAGTAATCCATTCAAGAGGAAAATGAAAGCCAAGATTAACATATGTATTCGTTTTAGGGGAAATTTTTTCCAATTTTTTCGACATTTCACCTAGTGTTGAAAAAACTTAAAAAATTGATGTTCTCAGTGATGTACCGAAGGCATTTTCCAAGGGGGGGGGGTCTCATGAAAATCCCAACTCAAAATGGATACAACTTAGAATACCAAGAAAATTTTATGAGGAATGAGTAAAAGGGAACATTTTTTGGCGTTATCACCTCAAATAGTGCACATAAATAAGAATTTAATTTATACCTATGAGCGAAACGAGGGTAAAGCGTTGAAAAAATTGGGTTTTTAATGCCTAAAAAAGCCATTTTTTCATATTTTAGGGCTTTCAAAATTCTTATTTGATGTAATTTGAGAGGGGGGAGGGTAAGAATTTAGCCATTAGATATTCACAATCAATGGTGTCAAAAGCTTTTTTGGGAGCGTAAAAATTGAGAATAAAAACACAGAGTATCAGATCAAAAGTATTTTCAGGGTAATGGATAAAAGGAGCCTTCTTTGAAACTGTTGTTACTTAAAATAGGATTTGCAATATTCCAAAAATACGAAATTTTCACGATGCTGGAAAGATTTTTATTCATCGAATAATTGAAGGGATTTTTTTTCAATCACTGAAAGTGAATATTGATGAAGAAATTTGAAAATTTTATACACCAGTGCAGCCAGCAGCGAATCGTAAAATTCCAAAATACGGAATTTATATCGCGACTTTGAATAGATTATTTTTTCCCCGGAAAGAATTTTTTTTCAATCAACAGAAGTATATTTCGGAAATTTTTTGAAAAATTTTGAGTGTCAGCGCAGCCCTGCATAATTTCTTCAAAATGTCTCAAATAAAAAATTGGTTCAAATGCTTGATAAAAAATTCATTCGAGGTTAAAAAATCAGAATATGGTCAGTAGCAACTAGCGCACTTCTTCAATATTCTCTTTCAGTGATTGAAAAAAAATTCCCTTCAATTATTCGATGAAAAAAAATCTTTCCAGCATCGTGAAAATTTCGTATTTTTGGAATATTGCAAATCCGCAACTTTTCAACCCCCCTGGTAGCGCTCTGTGTTTCGATCGCAGAAGGATGGCGAAGGTTTAAGGAGATGTAGAAACTCTAATCGCAACTTTGAGTGCTACAACAGCTTCTCACACATTTTTTTTTGACTAAAAAAGCACAAAAACAGTATTTTTTTCAAACGGGGGTGCACTTTGAGCACCCCTGCCCCCCTCCACTTGCCCCTTGGGGGCTCAACTTTTTTTTAGGAGGTCTCCCACTCAAACTGAACTACCCAACCAAATTTGGTCGAAATCCAAGATGTATGGTTTTTTTTTTGTCACCCCACCTCCAATGTTTGATTCAATCTACAGAAACTGGGAGGGGGGAGGGGGTGCATAACCCCCACAGGAATGATGCACTCGACTTCGTCAATCTATCTTATCGAAGATTGCGCAAAAATTCGAGAGAAAAGATGTTTACAACAATGTCGCATTCTCGGAAATAATTCCATAAATGATGGGTGGGGACCGGGGCCGGGGAGGGGAAGGGGCGCGATTTACACTAAATTCAGAAAGAGGACTCATACCATAAATGAATTTCATAAAATAAATTTCCTTTACCATTTGCAATGATTTCAAGCGAGAAATCTCGTATTATAGCATATTTCCTAAAACCACCCTCGTTCAGGACCCCCCACCTCCTCCCCAATGATCGTTCAAAAAAAAATTCTGGACAATATTTGTAGGAAATTGAGTGTAGAATCCAAATACGAAGTTATTTTTGCTGTAAAATGAAACCCTGAGGAGTTATTTCCGAAAAACCGTTTTTGAGGGGGGTGGAGCCTCCATAAAAAATTTAGCAAGGGGTCTAGGGGGTGCGGACTTTCTAGAGGTTAGTCAGGGGACCACTCCCGACAATTTTTCGCAATAAAACCTTGGCTGGCTAAAAATGTTTTTTTTTCCTCAAAATATCGCTAATTTGCCTACACTAGTTGGGAAAATGATGAATTTTCAGTCGAGAAAGTGATGAATTTTCAGTCGAGAAAGTGACTAATTCCCAACTGCCCAATGTTCCCAACTGATGTGTTGAATTGCTCAATTTTCCCAACTCACAAGTAAAAAATTTTCCCAGGAGGGGGAAGCTCCCCCTCCCCCTTTCGGTACGTCCCTGGATGTTCTTCAAGGTCTTCTGATGCTAATGGTATTTTTGGGTATCTATAAATTATTTTTAAATATATTTAAATTTAAGGGTCCAGCATTTCCAGCAGGGAGGAGCAATGTGGAGGCCAGAGGGTGGAATTTTCAACTCATCATTTTTGAGCTTCGGAATCTAGGCATAATTTTCTGGCTGTTCATTCTCTTCTATTTACAAAAAAAAAGGGTAAAATTATCACCCTTTTCGTGTTTATATTAAAATTTTTGTTTTTTGGTATAGTATACCTAATATTTATTTATTCAGTTTGTAAGTACATATATCTCCAAAATGGGAAAAAAATGAATCGATTCGTCTATCGGCGTTTTTTTTTTCAAAAGGAGGTGCACTTTGAGCACCCCCTGCTCCCCTCCCCTTGCACCTGGGGGGGGGGCTCAATTTTTCATTTCTCCTACATACGTTGATTTATTCATCCCCCTTCAATTTGATGTAAAATTTATTGTCAGTTAAAACTTTATACAAATTTTTAAAACGAATGACTACCTGGTGGGGAAATATGTACATTGGGCAATTTAATTGAACACTTTGAACGGTCTAGGCTGTGGTTCACATGGGGTGGGGACTTGTGCGGGGATTTGAGGAGAGATTGGGAGAGGAATTCCAGGAGGGATTCCAGGAGGTTAAACAGGGAGACTAATTCGACGTGGATTTGGTGGGAAAAAATGTCGGACTGGATAGATAATGTGTGATGGGATGGGAGTCACTCAAGGAGGAACCAATTTATGCCCTAAGACCTCATCCAACATTTTGGTTGAAAAAATCAAATAATAAGATTTTAAATAAAATGAGGCTGGAAATCCTGTCCAATCGAAGCGAAGGCTAAAATTTTTTAATAAAAAAATCAAAGCTGAAAAATCATTTTAAAAAAGCAATTCTTCGATTTAAAAATTCAACAGGAAAACGTTAGAAATTGATGCTTTTGTCAAAAATGATCAACATGCGAGGTATTTTCATGTTCTTGTACTACCAAACTGAAGTAGACACCACATATTTTGATACTAAAGTCGATGGAAAAATTCGCTCTCGTTATCACTTCATTTTGGAGATGTCCTATAAGTAGGCACACATTAGCCACATAAATAAATCGATTTTTATTCATAGCTGTAGGTAGCTAGACTAGCTAGGTACCACGATACGAATTTAAATGACAATCGTCGTCGAAGTGGACTTACACACCCAAATGATGTATCCGACATTCGGAAACGGATTTTTTTCCGAGCTCTTTACTCGATATTCGCGTCATTCTACGTTTTATTTACGTGTATCTAGAAATGGTACGAATGTATATTTCGAATAATACACGTGGATTTTGCTTGGCGAGCATAAATGACGCGTACGATGTAATAATGATGTGTTTCAAAATGACCGGGTTGAGGTATAGAAACAGAGGTAGATAGGGTAATGAAAAAATACGTCATGGTGGAATATCGTAGTGTAATGACGTCAAAAATTGGCACTAGGTGATTTTCGTTGATATTTTACGTTTATAGCGAGGGAATATGAAAACAGAATGAGAAGGGGAAGGGTGTAGATGTAAAATTATATGTATAGGTAGGTTTGATTAGAATGGAGGATGAAAATTACATAACTGGACGATATTACGTATTTGCAAACTAAGTCAAAGACTATTGATTTTCAGCCATGACAGAAAAGTAATAATAATAATAAGGAAATCTGAAATATATCTACCAAGTCAAGTATTATTGGATCTAAAACTCGAAAAAATTCGGCTTTCGTACCTTTTTGACACCCCGTTGCGCGTCGCCCATTGTTCTCTGGAATTTTCCACGCGTAACGGAAGCAGAAAAAAGCAGAATTCGGCAGAGAAAATAGCAGAAAAGTGCAGAAATTATCACGCGAAAAAATAATCAATTCAAAGACGATACCTATTAATTCCGTATTTTGGAATTTCAAGATTCGCTGTTGGCTGCACTGGTGTATAAAATTATCATTTTTTTTTAAATTTACTCTCTGTGGGTGAAAATTTTTTTTTGTTCAATTACTCGATAAAAAAAATCATTTCAGCTTAGTGAAAATTTCATATTATTGCAGGGCATAGGAGTCGGAGTCAAACTGATTCCAAATTGACTCCGACTTGACTCCGGAGTCAAACGGAGTCAAGAGTCAAGATCTGAAATTGACTCCGAAATCAAGTCGGAATTTAGAGTCAAGGTCTGAAATCAGGGATGGAAAACTGGAACTGGAACTGGAACTGAAAAAAATTTCAGTTCCAGTTCAGTTCCGACGATTTTTTAAAAAAAGTTTTTCTAATCACTAATGTTTGATTTCTCGCTACAGGTAACTGCCCTTAGACTTTTTTTCGCTTCCTATAGAATTTTTGTTTTAGTTTGCTCGTTTCAAAATTTCAATTTTCTTTTTCATGTCTTGATTTCTTTTGTTTTGTACTTTTTCAAAAAATGTTTTTGGTTTCTCGTGGTCGTGGAAGATCAATTAAATAGGTATAAAAAGTGATTAGTGAAAGTACTGAAAATGGATGATTTACTTTTCAAGTTTCTGGTTTTTATTTTAGTTGTTAAAAAACTCAAGATCAATAATTGACTTCTTTCATTCTTTCAAGTTTCAAATGCCATTTTCGAAGGTAGATTAAATTTGTTTCATTGAGTTTTTCTTTCTTTCTTTTTTTGAGTTTTCTTTTCTTTTCTTTTTTTTTTTTTTTTAATACGAATAAATATTAGAGTATGACACGTGAGCCTGTTTTACTGGTGAGCGATTTTTTTTTTCAAGTCTACACGTTTTTCTTGTTCCGACTTTTTTTTTCCAAAATCATTTTTTTTTTTTGACAAGGTCTAAATTTTTTCCTGTTCCTCAATTTTTTTCCATTTTCCCCTCATGATTTTGATTTATGAGAAAAAAAGTCAAGAGCTAGAAATTTGGAACTGAAGAACTGGAACTGGAACTATTATTTCTTCAGTTTTCCATCCCTGTCTGAAATTGACTCCGGAGTCAAGTCGGAGTCAAGAGTCAAGGTCTGAAATTGACTCCGGAGTCAAGCGGGAGTTAAGAGTCAAAGTCTGACTCTGAAATTGACTCCGGAGTCAAGCCGGAGTCAGGAGTCAACTTTCTATCTTGACTCCGGAGTCAAGCTGGAGTCAGGACGTCAGGAGTCAACTTTTTCGCTGACTCCTATGGGAGATGTAGAAACTCAAACCGCATTTTTCAAGTGCTGCGACGGCTCCTCACACAATTTTGATTTCCTAAAAAACACAAAAAACGGCGTTTCTTTCTAAAAGAGGTGCACTTTGAGCACCCCCTGCTCCCTTCCACTTGTACCTGCGAGGCTCAATTTTTTCTGGGAGGTCTCTCACTGAAAGTAAACAACTCCACCAAATTTGGTCAAAATCCAAGCTGTTTTTTTTTTCACTCCACCTTACTCGGCGTGCTAAGAAAGCAGAAAAATTAACAGAAAAGAGCATACATTCTCATTTTTCGCTCATTTCGACTCCTGTTGCGCGTTGAATGTACCTTTTTTGACACCCTGGAATTTTTCACGCGTAACGGAAGCAGAAAAAAAGCAGAATCCGGCAGAGAAAATTAAATGGCAGAAAAGTGCAGAAATCATCAGCAGAAATGAGCAAAAAACAGCAGAGGAGTGTTCAAATTTGGAGCATGAAAAATTGTATTAAAAATGGCATACAAAACATGAAACTAGCATGAATTTTCATTTTCCAGATCCAGTATCCAGTAGACACCATGAAAAATGTCATAAAATAGGTTCATTTTTCCATAGCAGAAATTTGCATTAATAAGTTAGGCATCTTCGTTGAGAAAGACCTTTTTTTCCCCTGGAAGGTTTTATATTACCTTATGTGTTACGAAAATTACGATAATACTTCCTGCCTTGTACGTAAAACGGAAACGTACATTGTGCCTTATAGAAAAGAATTATACAAGTCGAGCTCATCGTATTCCATATACAAAGCTACCTTTACCTACCTACACACTATACATTGTTGAATTCTGGTTTATAAAATGGTGTTGTATAATCTCGCCATTAACTTCTCGCCTTTTGAAGCGTTTAATATTAACTGAAATATTTAGAGAGAGGCTTAATTGTTCGACCACATCAAGTTAATTTTAAATTTAATCCATAAATTCAATATTGTAAGTCAACAGGTGACCAGTTACCATTTTAACGGCTTCGTTATTCCAATTGTGTCTCTGCTTTGAGGGAGGAATTAAAACAGTGCAAAATGACTCCAATCTGCTATTAGGACTTTTTTAAAACAAAATTTTAAAATTTTTTATTCGATTTGCTGATTAAATTGGTTGGTCGATTAGAACGGGAAGATGGTCTCGAAAATGGTAAGCGGATTTTGGCGAAATGGCTAAATTGATCTTTTCAGGGCACAACGTTAACAAGTTATCGCTTAGTTATTTAATGGTCGGTCTGCGTTATTCGCCCTCTCACCATCTCCGGCTCTGGCCGATGTAACTAATTATTTTATAATCACCGCGTGTTGTATACGTACACCTTTGGTTATCTATACACGGTTGCTGGATTTCTAGACGCAACAAGATGGCTAATTATAATTAATCAACTACTAATGCGTATTAAGTCGGATCTAGCTAGGTACCTACATTCGGACGTCCTTATTTTATACGATTTTATAGTCATGCGGCTTGGCTCATACCGCCGGTTTGCAATTTGAGGTTAGTGCCAAGAATACCGCGCTGTGTTTCCTTCTTGTCTGCGATGTGCTGGGAATTGACAAATGAAACATCGAGCCCATCTTGGCCTTAGGAAGGCAGCGTGTGGTGCTTTTTACGTTTTAGAAAAACACCAGCCTGAAAACGGCTAGTATCACTTTTTCAGTATAAACATACCAAGACAAATGACGAGCAAAGATTCGTGTTCATTATGCAAATCTACGCTTTTCATTTATATTTCTCGGTTAGTTAGGAAGATTTGTATAGCTTACCGTCCTAACGAGATTACACTCGGCGGCATCGCCATCGCATATTTTGCCCGCTTCATATAATCCGGCCACTGATCGAAATTTCGTCTTTGTTATCGAGCCGAAAATTGTCCCGAATGCGGCGGTGTCTGAGCATTGGAAAAATTCGCCCGGTTACTTCCTACCCGTAAGTTAGAACGTCGTTGTAGGAAACAATTCCCCGTCGTGATGTCCTTCCTTCCAATATTTCGCCTTGTCTCAATTTTATATTTTTTCCCCCGAATTTGAATAGGAGTGATCGTCGCCGATATTTTATAGGAAGGAAAATACGTAAAAAACACCTCCGAAGAATGATTTAAATTTAGTTTGCGGCCAGCGAAGGTTTTTTTCAATTGTATGGACAACTTAATGAACACGAATGAATTCTACAATTCTACATGGACCGAAGCGACGACCTTACGATGTCAATCGGTGAAAAGAAACAACATGGTGTCGCTTTGATTCAACTCTTTTTATCCGCTTACGTATTCGAGTCGATTAAATGCGAATTTATAGACTGGCGACGAGTTTTATTTTTCTGTTTTAAATTACTCCTTAGTATGGGTTAAATCGCGTATTCACCGGCGAAAATTCCAATCAGCTTTTTGTAATTAGAAATTCAACCTGTGAAAATTTGAGGGTTCGGAGGGTATAGGGGATATTTCGTTGTGTTTCCATTCATTTCTAAAAATTGTTCTGTAAATTATACGAATAATGTTTTATTTTCATTATTTGAAGAGCATTGCAAAATTTTCTACTCCGTTTTCATAGTCCGTTTCCTCTTAAAATGACACTCTTTTCTGAGTCGTTTCATATCTTCAAGGGTGATTTAATACATTATGACCTTGTGAATTTAAAAGTTCAAATAGCTACTTTCAATCATACTAATCCTATTTTCTTCATGTAATCGCTCTACATATCCTCGAAATGGAAATACTTGTAACTGAAGAAAAGCTAAATAATAAAATGGTAACATTCTTGTAGGTCATTTGAATTTGATATAGGCTATTTTCGTTGATATTTTTCATTTATTCGGTTATTCAAAGTTTTATCAATTGATACTTTTTTTTTAGAAAAATAATTTTGGTACCTGCAGGTGTTGAATTTCGATATTCGTAATGAGATATTCTCGATTGATAATGGGAATTGTTGCCTCGATCCATCAACATTGATTTTTTTTTTGTGAAAGATACTTAAGTTTGTATCAAAGAGCCTATCAACCTACATACCTATACATTCTGCAATCTTAGTATCAAATTTCTTCTTTTTTTCTACATCAATTTTTCCTCTTCCCATCTTCCATCACAATTCTTTCACCTTATACGTCATCATCCTCATCATTTCAGCCCATAAAATCGATTTGGAAAATTTTTTCGGCCAAAAAATCTCGTGAAGAGGATAATTTATTGTTCATGCTGAAAAAAAAGTCTTGCAACCTTTATTCCGTACCATCGTACTTACTCTCTCATTCTAATTATCAGTGAAAAGTCACTGATGAAGAATCGAAATTGCAGCACAGGAAAAATCAGCGAAATTCACAGATTTTTTCAAAGATTTTCACTGGTTTTTCAAAGGATTTCACTTATTTTTCAAAGATTTTCACTGGGTTTTCAAAAGTTTTCACTTATTTTTCAAAGATTTTCACTGATTTTTCAGCAAAATTCAAAAATGTTACTGATTTTTCAGTGAACTGAATTTTCATTGGTTTTCAGTGAACTGAATTTAACTGATTTTTCAGCGAACTGAATTTTTATTGGTTTTTCAGTGAACTGAATTTTCATTGATTTTTCAGCGAACTAGATTTTTATTGATTTTTCAGTGAACTGAATTTTCATTGCTTTTTCAGCGAACTGAATTTTTATTGGTTTTTCAGTGAACTGAATTTTCATTGATTTTTCAGCGAACTGAATTTTTATTGGTTTTTCAGCGAACTGAATTTTTATTGGTTTTTCATTGGTTTTTCAGTGAACTGAATTTTCATTGATTTTTCTCACTGATTCGTTTTTAGTGAAAATTTTTTCACTGATTTTCTCCTGTGCTGAAATTCTGCCTGTTTTTCAGTGATATTCGATAATTTTCACTGATTTATAAATAAGAGAGTACCTAGTACCTCTCTACCTACATCGCACAGTGAACCAGAATGAAAAAATAAGAGGACCAAAATCATTTCTGAAGTTTGAGAGATTAAATTCTAAAACTTAAAGTAGAAGGGAAATCGAGGTCGCTGATTTCATTTTTGAAATTTATTTTTGGTTTTGACCACATCTAAACCTCAAACCGGAGGGGTCAAAACCCAAAATTTTGAAAATTTTTGATATGGGTGTCTAAATCAAGGTATTTGAAGTCGCTGATTCCGATTCTGGCATTTATTTTTTGTTCTGATCAAATTTGAGCCTCAAGGAAGAGGGTCAAAAGGCAAAACCCAAAGTTTAAAAAAAATCGATTTGGGTGTCAAAATCTGGATACTTGAAGTCGCTGATTCTGATCCTGACATTTTTTTGGCTCGGACCAAATTTGAGCCCCAAGATAGGGAGTCAAAAACTTGAGATTTTGGAAAATTTCAACATAGGTGTATAAAGTTGTTAATTCAAATTCTGACCTCCATTTTTTTTCTGATCAAATTTGAGCCACAAGGAGGAGGGTCAAAATCAAAACTCAAAATTTTGAAAAAATTCAATATGAATGTCAAAATGTTGGTATTCAAAGTCATTGGTTCCGATTCTGACATTAGTTTTCTCATTCCTGAAAAAAATTGCATGCATCAGTATTGAAAGGAAAATATAAAATTTGTACACTTCTAAAAAATCAGTTTTTTTCCTCCATGAAGGCTCTGATTTGGTCAGAGTAAAAAAAAGAACGTCAAACTTGGAACCAGTGACCTCGAGTACCCTCATTTCAATACCCATTTAGAAGTTTTTCTAAATTTTGAGCTCAAAATCCTCGGGGGGGGGGCTAAAATTTGGGCAAGGCAGAAATAAATGCCAAAATTGGAATAAGCGACCTCGAATACCCACAATTCAATACTCATGTCAAAATTTTTCATATTTTTGAATTTCACCCCCCCCCCCCTCCCTACCCCCAGGGGCTCAAATTTTGGGCAAGGCATAAAATAAATACCAAATTAAGAATCAGCGACCTTGAATTTCCAAATCCCGAAATTTCAAGGAATCTATTTTTGTGGAAAAGTCAAAAATCATAGCTTTTTTTCGCACAACTGATGGAAGAAGTCTTCTAAATTTTTCATCCCCTCTGGATTTGCTCGACACTTTTTTTTTGAATGAATATTTCGTCGTTCACTTCAAGGATTGCATTAGTTCCCTCGTCTCTTCTCTTTGTCGACAAAATCTCACGAGCATTTAACATTTTTTCATTATATTGGACGATTCGCACCTTGTTTCTGAGCAGTTATTTATCATCGGGGGTGCGAAGTAAATTCGAGAGACTAAAAAAATCTTAATATTCGTAAACTATTCGGTACCTAGCAAGTTCGCTTCTCGCACATCACTTTTCATAAATGAAAGTGAAATCTCACGTGAAAGATTTGTCGTTGTTTTTCGTACATCAACAACTGCGTAGCGAGTGGGTGCGTGTGTCTGTGTATGTACCTTAGGTAAAAACTCTCCGAAAAAATACCCGGCTGAAAGGCGTTTCTACGTTTTGCAATGTTTGCAATGCTTTCGCCGACGTAATCTGCCGCTCATCTTGATACTAGGTTGGTTTTTCTTTTCGTATAACACGTCCCCTGTATATATAGAGTAATCTCTTAATTTTATCACGCTTTTCAGTCAGCATCTTAATTCGTTTTAAACGACGAGAAAAAATTTTTCCCTCTTCAACCTTTATATTCAACAACATCTGTAGCAGTCAGCTAGGAGCTGAGGTCTTTTTTCATCCAGCGAAGAAAATTTTCAAATTATGTAAAATAATATTTTACTGATTTTAAACTCTTCTCTGTTTCTTGGCCGTAAATTTAATTATGTTAAAATGTTACGCCAACTTTTCCCCACATAGCGACGCATCGCATCGAACACATAGAATAGATTTTCAATCGGCGAATGTAAATTTGTTTTCATAAAGTTGAGGCTTTAAAGCTCCCCGCCCTTCCATCCTCTTTTTTTATCTGTTTTATAATCGCAATATAATTCCGAACGTAGGTATTTAGATTGAATAAAACACGATGGTTTTTTCACGTTTTCAAACCGTCGTTTTTGGTTTTGATTTTTTAAACTACCATCGTCGGCGAACGGTGATTCTGTCAAAATTTTCACGTATACATGACAAACGCCCGTTAAAACGATTGTTGAAAGACGTGAACGATTTTACGTGAGATATTCGTACTTCAACGTTGGTGGTTTTTTTCCTCCGCAATGAAGGAAAAAAAAACGCTGAGATGTAATTCGTTTGGAAACGCTGTCTTATTTACTCAAAAATTGGCTGCCAATATTTGCCATTTTAATCTATACGTATTTTTCGAGAATTCGTACCTCGCCAACGAGAAATAGCTCTTAATTAATGCATCAAACTTTGCCATAAAGAAGTTAATTTATTGGAGTAAATTAAAAAGCATCCGATTCGTGTACCATTTAATTGATACCCTTAGGATGATTTTTTTCGGCGGTGTAATTCCCCGTCACAAAGCATCGTTCGAATATCGAACAATATAATTTAACCGAATTAAAAAGAAAAATGCCTATTTAGAATGACTTCTATGGCTTGACACATCGAGATTAAAGTTTTTCTTAATAGCAGTATAAAAATTGTTTTAATTTTTCGTTGAAGTTTTCTACAATGTTTGGTGGTTTTGATTTTTTTCTTATTATTATTAGATTTATCACGTGTACTTTTGTTGAGAAATTAACTTTTAAATAGGAAGGTTTATTTGAGTAGGAGGAGAGGAGAATATAGAAATTATTTTTTTGGCTGCTGTGTTTCTGATTTTGTTGTTGGATAAGAAATTTTGGCATGAACGATTTCGAGATTTTTTTTTGTTTTGAAATGAAAGAATTTTTATGCATTTTTGTGTAAAAATTCAACATTTTATCATTTGAACGTCAAATGACTTTTAAAATGCTATCACGTTTTTAATTATTGAACAAATCGTTCACGAACGACGGATTCATTCAAACAAATCTTTCAGTCGTTCAAAAACGACAGATTCATTCATTCTAACAAACAAATCGTTTACGAACGGCTAATTTATTCGAACAAATTGTTCACAAACGGCTGATTCATTCGAACAAATCGTTCACGAACGACTGATTCATTCGAACAAATCGTTCACGAACGACTGATTCATTCAAACAAATCGTTCAATCGTTCAAAAACGACTGATTCATTCATTCTAACAAACAAATCGTTTACGAACGACTACTAAGGCTCCTTTTATCCATTCCCCCGAAAATACTTTTGATCTGATACTCTGTGTTTTTATTCTCAATTTTTACGCTCCCAAAAAAGCTTTCAACACCATTGATTGTGAATATCTAAAGGCTACATTCTTATCCTCCCCCCTCTCAAATTACATCAAATGAGAATTTTGGAAGCCTTGAAATAAGAAAAAATGGCTTTTTAGGCATTAATACTTATTATAATTTTTTCAAAGCTTCACCCTCGCTTTGCTCGGGTATAAATTAAGCCATATTTGTGTGCATTATTTGAGGCGATAGCACCAAAAAAAAGTTCCTTTTTACTCATTCTTCATAAAATTGTCCTGGTATTTCAAGTTGCATCCATTTTGAGTTGGGAATTTCATGAATTCGAGTTGGAATTTTCATGAGACCCCCCCCCCGGGAAATGCTTTCGGTATGTCAATGCATTTTTTCTTTGCTATGCGTTCATAGCGGTTTGTAACGCGATTTCTCCCGTTGAACTGAACAGATCGGGCTGAAATTTTTACAGTAGGTATACATCATATAGAGGAAGAGCTCATTTAATTTTGGTGCAATTCTGTGCAGAGAAAGCTGAGCTTTTCAACTTTTAAGCTCATTTTTGGTATATTTCTTTCTGACACAATAACTCATGTTAGAGTTGACCAATCGACTTGAAATTTTTATGGTGATTAGGTGTTGGCCATACTAGATCTTTACAACAAACTGTGTATAATCGACTTCTGCATGCCGCAAATAATGTTGAATCGCCATATAAACATTGGTTCAATCGTGAACCAAATTACGATTAAGTTAAGTTGTTTGGCTGTATCACAAAAATATATGTATCTACCAAAAGAAAAACCCTCGAAGTTCGATCCAAAACCTTGGGAAATGAAAATGATGTTAGTTAGCTATATGGATAGCGGTTATGTATTACTCAATATCAGGGCTGGAAGAACAAACAGAGAACAGGAATGAAGAACAAAGGAACGGGTCTTTTTTTCTAGGGAGTGAAAAGAACAAAAGAACAATTCTTTTTCAAAACAAAGAACATCAAATTTGATACTCACAATAATAGTGCTCTTAAGAGTATCGATAAATATCGATAATATCGATACTTCACTGTATCAAAAAGTATTGATACTCAAACGTGGTATCGAATGAGTATCGATATTCTACATTTTGGTTCGTTTTTGTTATAATTCCCTTGTTTCAAGTATTATACACAACTTAAAATCCAAAAAGTGAAATTATTTCACAATTACAAGCTCTAAATTGGGAAACTGGATACTGGAAATCGCTAAAATGCCGATTGTCAAACGTGACATTGTGAAGTTGGGAGTGTGAAAAAAATTGGAGGTAGTGGAGACACAAGAACTATAGTGGCCTTAAGAGTATTGATAAATATCGATATTATCGATACTGGCTTCAAAAATATTGATAAATATCGATACCGAAAATTCCACTGATATAAAACCACTACACAATAAAACAAAACTATGGAATAAAATGTATGTATGAGATGACAACAATTTTGTAAATTATTCCGCTTTTGTAACCATCAAAAATAATCACAAATTAACGTATGAAGAAGCGATAAGATGGTCCTGAGGGCGATAAATGGCTTGAAGCGATAAACGACGAATTAAAATCCATTATTTTTAAAGATACATGGTATGAGACAACAATATAGGGTTTGTGGATACTAAATGGGTGTTAAGAAAAAAGATAATGGTACAACACCCAATCAAATATAAAGCTCATTTGATACTTCACAGTTAGAAAGATACCCACATGTATGAGAAATGAAAAGTGATTTTCCAACTTATTGACATATCCATGTTCTAAGATTAACGCATCCATTTTTGTTTTAATTTCATTTTTCACAGCATGGAGACTGAAGAAGACGGTAAGGTGCAAATGAAGAAAAACACAGTAAAATATATGGCGTTAAGATTGGCGCTCCAAGAGGCAGAATCGCAGATCAAGGAGGTTCCAGAGGTGGAATTTGTTCCGGGTCCAGCTGCACCATAAGACCATCCACAGCCTCAGCTGATACCACTGCATGAAGAACAGCTTGTGATGGAACCCCCAAGAAACCCGTTCATGCCAAGAAATCCGTTTCTTCCCCTAAACCCTTTTCTGGGTCCCAGAGAAATGTCAATACAACCACCCCCGCCTGTAATTCCCCCGATGGTCCAGAAGCAGCAGAGCCAGGCCACCAGATGGTGTTAAGATTGGCGCTCCAAGAGGCAGAATCGCAGCTCAAGGAGGTTCCACAGGTGGAATTTGTTTCGGGTCCAGCTGCGCCACAGGACCATCCATAGCCTCAGCTGATACCACTGCATGAAGAACAGCTTGTGATGGAACCCCCAAGAAACCCATTCATGCCAAGAAATCCGTTTCTTCCCCTAAACCCTTTTCTGGGTCCCGGAGAAATGCCAATACAACCACCCCCGCCTGTAATCCCCCCGATGGTCCAGAAGCAGCAGAGCCAGGCCACCAGGTTCCAGTAGCAGCAGAGCCAGGCCACCAGGTTCCAGAAGCAGCAGAGCCAGGCCACCAGATGGCGTTAAGATTGGTGCTCCAAGAGGCAGAATCGCAGCTTAAGGAGGTTCCAGAGGTGGAATTTGTTCCAGGTCCAGCTGCGCCACAGGACCATCCACAGCCTCAGCTGATACCACTGCATGAAGAACAGCTTGTGATGGAACCCCCAAGAAACCCGTTCATGTCAAGAAATCCGTTTCTTCCCCTGAACCCTTTTCTGGGTCCCGGAGAAATGCTAATACAACCACCCCCGCCTGTAATCCCCCCAATGGTCCAGAAGCAGCAGAGCCAGGCCACCAGGTTCCAGAAGCAGCAAAGCCAGGCCACCAGGTTCCAGTAGCAGCAGAGCTAGGTCACCAGGTTCCAGAAGCAGCAGAGCCACACCACCAGATGGTGTTAAGATTGGCGCTCCAAGAGGCAGAATCGCAGCTCAAGGAGGTTCCACAGGTGGAATTTGTTCCTGGTCCAGCTGCGCCACAGGACCATCCACAGCCTCAGCTGATACGATTTCTTCATGCAATGGATTTTAATTCGTCGTTTATCGCTTCAAGCCATTTATCGCCCTCAGGACCATCTTATCGCTTCTTCATACGTTAATTTGTGATTATTTTTGATGGTTACAAAAGCGGAATAATTTACAAAATTGTTGTCATCTCATACATTCATTTTATTCCATAGTTTTGTTTTATTGTGTAGTGGTTTTATATCAGTGGAATTTTTGGTATAGATATTTATCGATATTTTTGAAGCCAGTATTGATAATATCGATATTTATCAATACTCTTAAGGCCACTATAGTTCTTGTGTCTCCACTACCTCCAATTTTTTTCACACTCCCAACCTCACAATGTCACGTTTGACAATCGGCATTTTAGCGATTTCCAGTATCCAGTTTCCCAATTTAGAGCTTGTAATTGTGACATAATTTCACTTTTTGGATTTTAAGTTGTGTATAATACTTGAAACAAGGGAATTATAACAAAAACGAACCAAAATGTAGAAATCGATACTCATTCGATACCACGTTTGAGTATCAATACTTTTTGATACAGTGAAGTATCGATATTATTGATATTTATCGATACTCTTAAGAGCACTATTATTGTGGGAACACAGCCATCCAAGCGGCATGACAAATCGCCGGCACGCCAAATTCTCGGCAAGACAGTGTCATTTTATCGGCACGACATATTAGCGGTATGAATTCAAACCATTGCAAATGCCATCACAGCGGCATGCCAAATCATCTGTATGTCTTATTGTCGGCATGCCATATTGTAGGTACGCCAAATTGTCGGCATCACTGTCATAATTGGTGTACGTACCTTCATGTATAGGTGTGGTTTAGGTAGGAATTGATTTTTTTTTAATAAACACACACCTACTTATGTATTTTTGGGGATCTAAACAACCCCCAAAGTACATAATTGGTGTCGGTACCTTCCTGTATAGGTGTGGTTTAGGTAGGAATCGATTTTTTTTTTTTAAATACCGATAAAAAAATGGCATGCCGCGATTTTGTCGTTTGCTATTTTTTCAAATTGTACCGCTAAAATGGCGTACCGATAAAATGACGCTATCGTGCCGATAACTTGTCATACCGACAGAATGTCGTACCGCTCAGATGACTATCTACCATTATTGTGAGTATCAAATTTGATGTTCTTTGTTTTGAAAAAGAATTGTTCTTTTGTTCTTTTCACTCCCTAGAAAAAAAGACCCATTCCTTTGTTCTTCATTCCTGTTCTCCGTTTGTTCTTCCAGCCCTGATATTGAGTAATACATAACCGCTATCCATATAGCTGGCTAACAACATTTTCATTTCCCAAGATTTTGGATCGAACTTCGAGGGTTTTTCTTTTGGTAGATACATATATTTTTGTGATACAGCCAAACAACTTAACTTAATCGTAATTTGGTTCACGATTGAACCAATGTTTATACGGCGATTCAACATTATTTGCGGCATGCAGAAGTCGATTATACACAGTTTGTTGTAAAGATCTAGTATGGCCAACACCTAATCACCATAAAAATTTCAAGTCGATTGGTCAACTCTAACATGAGTTATTGTGTCAGAAAGAAATATACCAAAAATGAGCTTAAAAGTTGAAAAGCTCAGCTTTCTCTGCACAGAATTGCACCAAAATTAAATGAGCTCTTCCTCTATATGATCTATACCTACTGTAAAAATTTCAGCCCGATCTGTTCAGTTTAACGGGAGAAATCGTGTTACAAACCACTATGAACGCAAAGCAAAGAAAAAATGCAGTGACATACCGAAAGCATTTTCCAGGGGGAGGGGGGGGGGTGGTCTCATGAAAATTCCAACTCGAATTCATGAAATTCTCAACTCAAAATGGATGCAACTTGAAATACCAGGACAATTTTATGAAGAATGAGTAAAAAGGAACTTTTTTTTGGTGCTATCGCCTCAAATAATGCACACAAATATGGCTTAATTTATACCCGAGCGAAGCGAGGGTGAAGCTTTGAAAAAATTATAATAAGTATTAATGCCTAAAAAGCCATTTTTTCTTATTTCAAGGAGGATAAGAATGTAGCCTTTAGATATTCACAATCAATGGTGTTGAAAGCTTTTTTGGGAGCGTAAAAATTGAGAATAAAAACACAGAGTATCAGATCAAAAGTATTTTCGGGGGAATGGATAAAAGGAACCTTTTCAGGGGTGTTAACCAAAACTGAAACCATAACAAAATCCAAAATTACCAATTTTGCAGCACTGTGTTCAGTTCAAATCAATACAATATATAAATATTTTTCAAGTTCACATTACCATTCTTATAAGATTTTCTTCAACGCTGGAAAATTCCGAAATTTTCTAGAGCTTCGAAACTCCTTGAAACCATGCCCATTTCATTCAAGAGGTCGAAAGGTACCTAAATTTCATTTTTTTTTTGTTTATTTAGTAAGATTTTTATATTTTACAGGGTGATATAAGATAATTTTGAAATTTCAAAAATTCGCCAAAATTCAAGAAATAAATTTGAACACTTGAAAGAGGTATGGGTTTTTTGATAATGTATTCTTGATTTATTTTTTCTTCGATTCAAAATTATATGTTCTTCGAGCAAAGATATCTTCCATATAAATACATTAAATTACTCGTGTTCGCCCCCCCCCCCCATCCCTTCGATTACTAGTCGTAGACATGTAATGTAAAAATTAAAACCAGATTTCTTGATGATTTTTTTTTAAATTTTTACTTCTTCAGATAAGTATGACATAATTGAATTTTCACGTTGCTAAAATTTCATACTTCACTCGACGACTCGAGCTGAAAAACTGCACCGTGAGAAAATCGTTGCGTCGGTGTTTATACGCGTGATAATATAATCCTTCTTCGCATACGAGCTAAAGATATTCGGTATTAATGGAGATCAACATTTAAGCCACCACCTTGGCTATTATTCGCTCAACTTGAGCTCGCTCATCTCGTATAGATTAAAAACCTAGCGAAATAAAAAACGACGCTAATTAATTATATTATTGCGCGACAGCTGAACCGTAGCAAAACACTGATAACAGTCACGAGTATCTACGAGATAACTTTCATATTTCAGAGGAAAAACGTGCAAGCAATATTTAAATAATGTTTTAATCAAGGGAATACCCACTTCGTAATGTTACTCTCAGGTATACACCCTGGAAGAAAGAAACTGTCGCGAATACCCCCAAGCTGGGTGAAAATTTGACTATATTTTCATCACACTTTTTTTTTGAAAATGAAAAACGAGTATAAAATGGAAAGTGCAAAAAAATCTACACAAAACAGTCCGTATTAAAAATGCAGACTGACATGCATCCTAATCGAGTTATACCGTGCATTATTTGAACAAAACTCATTTTTCAGCATCACAGAACTATTCATTTGTATTTTCATATGTGATAACGTACAAAGTTACTCTATTGGAACGCGATTAAATTTTACAAGTATTTTCAAATTGTTTTAAAACAAACGGAATACGTGAATGGGTTGTGAAAATGGAATACGTATTATCATGCGAGACGACTCCGCGAAAAGTATTCGTTTTCAAATTTGTGAATTTATGATGATATAGATACTCGAGCAAGGTGCGGAATTTTTACACCAACATTCGTTTTCATACGACATCCGAAGTGAGAAAAATGTGTGTAGCTTTTGAAGTCGCTGTAATGTAGAGTCATTATTTCTCCTCCGCCGTTGTAAGCATTCCTTGGGGGACTGTCGCATAGAAATATGGAAAAATCAACGCTTTTGCGTTTATAGCTTCGTAACGTGCTTTGAAAGTTGTGGATTTATTGAAAAAAATTCACTCTGATCCATCTTCCTTCTTATTTCGTACGAAAAATGGCCCATTTTTATACATTCGATGAAATATGGGTATAATTATTCATGCACATATGTATACTCTTGGGTTAACGAACGTTGAATTAAGCGTGGAATAATAATTACTGCTCTCTCGAGGATGACTATATGAGCACATATGTAATTTTGGAATTTTATAACTGGACGAATCTCACAGTTGATCTGAAGCTAAACTTAATGTTTCCAATTCTTAAATTTTCCCAAATAAAAAATTTTAGACGTAGGTAATTTTTCAGTGAATTTTCTTTAAAAAGAAAACCATCCAATTTTCTATCATTCATTCAAGAATGAGCTGAAGATGACATGGCGGAAAAAAAGAGAATAAAAAATATTTTTTTTAAAAATTAAGATAAAAATTTTTCTTACCCGAATGCAAATTTTTCACAGAAAAATTCAGTATATTTTTTTTTCTCAAAGAAATTATTTTTTAATTCAGGGAAACATTTTTTAGCGAATAATATGTATTTACTAGAAAAGAATATTGACAGGGAAATAAGGTATTGAAAAATTGGCTGTAACGACTTGAGGTACCATTTTCACCTTTTTACATTTGAGAATCATTCAAAAAAAAAGATTATTTTCAGTGATTTCCCTCCAAAAAATTCGACTTTACTATATTGGACCAAAAGTGTCTGAAATTCGTGGTTTTCGCTCCAATATTTTTTATGTTTGAAAAAAAAAATGAAAAGATCTTTATTAGGCGTTGGATAGGTACGTCTATCCTTGTTGTTTCTTTAAAAAACGGCAGAAACACTAATTTTCAATACTTATTCTAATTCATGACTTTTTCTCAATTTTTTTTTATTTTTAAAAAACGACCAAAAACGAACTTTTTTAGGTCTGTTGAATGCGTCGTTTCCCGTCGTTTCTTTGAAAAACGACAGAGTAAACAATTTTCTTTATTTAAAAAAAAAAAAAGACGAAAAGGAACAACTGTATACTGAAATTATAGTTTTTTATGGATATTATCTTTTTTTTTTTTTGAAAAACGACCAAAAACAATCATTTTTAGATCTGTTGGAGGCGTCGGTCGTGTCGTTTTCTGTATTTTTTTAAAAAACGACAGAATGAATGAAGAACTTTCCAACATACTAAAATCATGGTTTTTGATCCTTTTTTTTTTTTTTTTTTTTTTTTTTTTTAAAAGGGACTAAAATTGATGTTTTTTTAGATCTGTTGGATATACGTCGTTTTCCTGTCATTTCTTTGAAAAACGAAAAAAGTAACAATTTTTTAGTGTACTAAAGTCATAGTTTTTTATGATATTTTTTTTTTGAAAAATGATCATTTTTAGATCTGTTGGAGGCGTCGTTTCCTGTCGTTTTTCTAAAAAAAACGACAGAATGAAGAATTTTCCAACACACTGAAATCATGATTTTTCATCCCTTTTTTTTTTTTAATTTTTAAAAAGGGACTAAAAACGATCTTTTTTTGATCTGTTGGATGCGTCGTTTTCCTGACTTTTTTTAAAAAAACGACGAAAAGGAACAATTTTTTAATGTACCTACTGAAACTATAGTTTTTTATAATTTTTTTTTCTAAAAACGACCAAAAACGTTCATTTTTAGATCTGTTGGAGGCGTCGTTTCCTGTCGTTTTTTTTGATATTTTTTTAAATTAAAATTTGATGTTTTTTTGCCAATGAAGAATTTTCTAGCATATTGAAATCGTGATTTTTAATCCATTTTTTTCTTATTTTTGAAAAACGGCTAAAAACGATCTTTTTAAAGTATTTTGGATGCATCGTTTTCTGTCGTTTCTTTGAAAAACGACAGAATGAAGAATTTTCCAACATACTGAAATCGTGGTTTTTAATCCAACTTTTTTTTATTTTTGAAAAAGGACCAAGTGCAATCATATTTAGGCATGTTGGATGCGTCGTTTCCTGTCGTTTCTTTGAAAAACGACAATTTTTCAACATATACTCAGATTATGGTTCTTAATCCAACCTTTTTTAGTTTTGAAAAATGACGGATAACGATCATGATCGTTATCTATTTTTTTTAGAGGGAGGGAAGGTCCAAGTTTTAAAAAATGGTAAAAAAGTAATGAATTTTCCTTTAAAAAAAAAAATTTAAAAAAATAGGTATTGGTACATACTATATGAATAAAATTTTAAAATTTTATCTTGAAGTTAGAATAAAAATTTTTACGAAAATTGTTTTACAATTGAGTACCGTTTTTCCAAACTGAGCTAACTTCAAAAACCGTGCATGAGGAAAGGGCCTTAGGTGCCATTTTTTTGGAAAGGGCTTAAGGTGCAATCTTTTTCTGAAAAAAATTATACCTAGGACCCTTTCCGAAAAAAAAATGGCACCTAAGGCCCTTTCCTCATGCACGGTTTTTGAAGTTAGCTCAGTTTGGAAAAACGGTACTCAATTGAAATTCAGTTGTTGAGAAATCTCAATATTCGAATGCTAATGCTTGAATTAAAAGTCATAAAGTATCATTTAACGCAAACATCTCACACATTTCGATATTTTATTTAAAAAATTTAGTATGTAGATAAAAATCCCCATGCAATACATAATATTTCATTTTTTTCCAAATCATAAAATCTTCGAGTCAAATTGAAGTTTTTTTTTTCTAATTTTTCATTTCTGGAGAAAATCATCATAATGTATCATTGTCACCTTTTGTTGCCCTAAGAAAATTTATTTGGAAAAAATTTTTGATGAAATATTTTAAAGTATTTTTCGTTTGTTTTGATAAATTGGTGTAGAATATTCTGATTCCCTTTTCTTTTACCCCCCCCCCCCCCCTTTCAAAAAATGAGAAGTTCATAAACCAGTGTATGGATATTTTAGACCTAAATCCCCACCACCAAAACAACTTTACACGTATGCAAATGCATAACCGTTTTCATTAAAAGATGAAACCTAAAATAGTCTCGATTCTGTTCATAATTTTGTACAGTAGCACAGAATATGATTTTTTGCACAGCTATAGGTAGGCAGACACCGTTATATTTGTAATTCCACATAGGTATGTAATATTTACAATTTAAATTATTATTCGCAACAGTAGATTCGCCTGGAACAAGTCAATTATTATAGATTGCAATTATTCCCCCATGTAATCGAGATCCCTAAAATTTCGATATACTCGTATGTAAAATTCCATTCGGTATTTCATCTCCATACTACTTGAAAACGTGCTGTTCTACAACAATTCAAATAGGCAAAGGTACGAGTTGGGTAGATACTGTACATAGGTAACTCATCGTATAGGTAGTTAGGTACGTGGAATATTACCAACGTTATAAATTACGTTGGTAAAGTTTTAATATAAAATACGTCAAATAAAGACGCAATCTGGCATAAATGAATCCTTTTAATTACCGCAATCACCCCACGACAATATTAAAAGTTTAATAAGTGCAACAGCGTGTACGTTTATTCATCGAATAAGTAATAAATATTTTCACTGGTATCATCCATCTCAGATATCCTTTTAACGGTCGCGGTAACAGCGGTCTCACTTAAGCGATCCCAGCCCACTCGTTTCGATAACGCAGAAACATTCTACTCGATAATCTAACTAAAAAAATATTAAAAGTGGAAAAAAATTGAAAAATGTTACCGAAACACGTTCGAAATGGGCAAAGGCATGTTTACGTAAGATTAATGAACATCGGAGTGTTATAACCTCTGACGAAATAAAAATTAACGTAATTGAAGACGACATTTTTACACGATTTAAAATTTCAAGATCCGCCAAAAAAGTTGGCGTGAATTTTTCCGGAGATAATTTAACTTAATTTTTATGCCATTGTCTGCGAAAACAATCGAGAGCGGATTTTAGTTTAATAAAAATCTCGTTTGTTGATGCCGCTTGTGCGCGAACACGCTATATCGAAGAATTGATTTTTAATCATTTATGGCCATAATTTGAAACGTCTTTCAGGGGAATTTCATTTCTCTTCTATTTTCATAAAACTTTTCAATCACATTAGTTGTAAACTTGCGATATGGCCATGAAGTACGTCGGCCGGCAATGATTAAATTCCAGATTCATTTATTCGTTGTTTTTTCCAAAACTTTCCCAATGATTTAGGTAGGTATCGAGATGTATAAATAAAATATGCTATTTTTATCCACGTTTTTTCCTCAATGTACTCGAAAAACTCCCAAACTAATTTAAAAGCTTCTAAGTTGTACTTAGGTCAATTTGTACCCTTATGTAAGATGGACCATCGATGTGATAAAGTTTACGAACTTGGCGTTCTTCGCACTTATTTCGTTTCCGAATAAATACAAGAAAATCAACCGCGAATTGAGAGTTTTATCTATCTTAATTCTTCGTGTACTAATTATCATCGAGTGGTGTTGAAATCCTCGTGTTTCCTCGTTAAAGCTCAGTTCATTTCATAAATATTTCGATAAGCGGGTTTTCCTACATCGGCGAGGGATCTAATTTAATTAAAATTCGATAAGTCGTATAGTAAACGACGTCGAGAAACTTATGGTTCTTATAATTTCTTTGTTTTGTTTACAGGGCGATGAGAAGATTTCTGGCTCCTTCAATAATGTAAGTAAACAATCTGTGTTACATACGTTTCTAAGTTATTGCGGATAAACGAAATGAACGAATTGTCCAAAGTAAGCACTTTTTTAATAGGATTTTTTTACCGTATTGACGGAATGCTTCCAGTTTCAATATTTTTTGTGAGTTTGCTTGCTTGAAAATATAATTTCGGAGGGTAATCCGGAAAAAGGGGTACCTGTGCTTCGGTTTTGGACTCTGAATTTATGGGTGAGTTTTATTTCGGTATGAAACGAAAAAAAATTGAAGAGGACTCCAAAAAATTTCCTTTGGAAAGACTGAGAAATCTTGAAATAGTAGAATTGTGTCCTGTATTTTGGTCCAGAGAAATGGCAACTTTGTGAGAAGGAATTTGGGAATCACGATTTTTTATTTTTTGAATTATTTAATATTGATCAATTGTGATTTTAATTTAATTTCACCGTCCCGAACTCGAATTTGTAGTTTATTTTAGTATTTTATTTCGAAAGGGAAGATCGCAGAGAATTTCGGATTTAAAGTCCTTTTATCCGGGATTTTGTCCACCTAACTTCAACCAATTAGGATTTGGAATCATTAGAAGAATTAATTATGTAATTGAACCCCTTAAACTAAAATTTTTGATCGGTTTCCCAATCTTAATTAGGAGTATTGTCCGTCCAACATAGCATGACACTTATTGTGTCAGTTTCCTTATCAAAAAGCAAAAAAAATTTCAAAATTTTCCCATTTAACTACAGCAATTTTATTTTGGGCTTTGAAACAATGAAACTGACACAATAAGTGTCATGCTATGTTGGACGGACAATAAAGAATCTCTCAATTTTACAAATTGATAAAAAAATAAAATTGCTAATTTTTGTCAAAATTGACATGAAATTGTGGAAATAGTAAACAGTGCCTTTTGCAACAGGGATGATTATTTTGATACTGAAACTTATACCAAATCATCAAAACCTACTGATGTCTGAACTTATTTTTTCAAAAATTTTTTGGTACGATTTGATCAGAATTGGACAGGATTTAATCCAAACAATTTCGAAATTCATGTTTTGGATTTTTGATTTGAATCCGTTCTTATAGCAGAATTTGGATTTCAGATTTTTCGAATTTTGTACCTATTTGAAATCCAATTTTTTCAAAATAATTCATTTTGAAATCCAAAAATTTTCGTATTACGTTTTGTAGACCGAACGAAAAACAGTAAGTATTTGTGACCCTGCCGTAAAGAAGGGACCTAGTGTAAAAAAAAATCGATGCCTCATTTTTCACGTTTTTACTCCGAATGACATCAAATCTGGACCAAACACATGAAAATAAAAACATCGATTTTTTTTACACAAGGTCCCTTCTTTACGGCAGGGTCACCTTTTTCATTGTTTTAATGTTCATAAAAATGTAAATTTTCTTCATTTCGTTACATAAAAATTATATAACTAATTTCAAACTTTTTTTTATGATCTATGAGAATTTTGAAAATTAAAATGCAATTGGCAACGCTGCTATGAAAATTTTGGAAAAAAATTTCGTCAAAAATCATTTCAACTGACCAACAATTTTTTGGCTTGATTTTGAGGTGTTACCGATGTGAATTTGGTGAAAATCGAAAATTTGTTCTTAACTTTTAATACCTTGTGGAGTTGGATTTTGGATTTTAAATCTAGTTTTTGAAAAAACTTTGGATCTTAAATTTTATTATACTGGTGATTTAAGATTTGAAATCCATTTTTGTAAAAGATTTCGGATTTCTGCCCAATCGGGTACCCGGTTGATTTTTTTAAAAAATGGGAAATATTCAGAAAAAAAATGACTTCTCTACAGTCATAAAAGGGATCAAAACCATAAGATTTCATAGTGAGGTCATTTTTGAAAAAAAAAAACCAGATAATTAACACTTTTGGATAGTGACATCTGCTGGGAACTTTGATTAGCCACCTAAAATTCTAAAAAGAAACAATTTGAGTTTTTACACTTCTCTGGGCCCTTTGATCACGAAATGATGAAGATATAATTTTTTGGTCTCCACATGAGAGTTGAAAAGTTGGAGATCGAAAATCTGATGAATATTAAATTATTCATCTGGCAAAATTGAATTTTTCTCCCGAAAAGCTTGTGTTTCGCCATTGTGATATTGATCGAGAAGGGAAGAGAGGCGGAGAAATGAGTGGAAAACGATTCATTTTGCAATTTTTTTACATAAAAACCGAGTAAGTAATGTTTAGTAGAAATTTGAAAATTTTGAATAGAAATGTTACTATTCTTACTTGGCTGATACAAAGGAATGTCTAACCGTTCAGGATTCGTATAGAAACCGAAAACAGAAAATTCACCATTTTTTCAATGTATTAATCTCATGATAAATCCCCCCCCCCCCCCGCAAAAAAACAAACAACCCCCATTTAAACAATTTTTAAATTAGGTGGCATCAAAATTGAGAATTTTATGAGGAGAATTTTTGTGTTTTCTCAACACGTGAAAATATTCCCAAGCTTAAATTTTTTGTTTTTATGACCTTTTACTGCATATTTTTTTTTGTGTGGGGGAGGGGTCAGACTACTAGGTCTATCAGCCCATGAAACCGCATAAATATTGAACGTTCAATCCTCCAAATTCCGATTTAAAATATTTCGCACCTGTTGGAAAAATTCAACTATACGCGAAAGGAACTCATTCATGCGAAATAATTTCCATTTCTGATACAATAACCGTTTTATTTTTGATCACGAACTCGAGATAATAATTAAATCCTTTGAAACGATTGCCAATTACCATATTATTTCTAATCTAGGTTTGAACGATGACACGAAACAAAAATCTAATTTAAAACAATAATAATTGAGAAATATCGAGTAAAAAGTTTCGAACGTCGGGTAAAAAGAATTAAAACATTTTCAACGTAACTCAATATTATTTAAATTATTCAAATACAAAATGCTTCATCACAATTGGATTAATTTTCGTACATGTAAACGTAGATAATAATTGCATACGTTGTTCAAGTATTAATCGAGTAAGTCATATTCAGCCATATATTTGATATATTCATTAAATTGAGAATATACAAATAAGATTATCCCGTACCTATGCATACTTGATTTTAACATCTTAATCCTAAATCCATACATCTTGGTAAATTCACAAGCATAGGCGAATCCAAAACAAGGACTCACATGGGTTCAACCACCCCCTTGAGCTCGCCAAATAGATTTTTCATCATAAAAATGTGAAAAATTAATATCTTCTGTTTTTTTAAAAAATATGATTTTCCAAAACATTTCGCACTCGCTTCGAATCAGTCAAATTTGATGAAATTCGTACCTTAAATTTTTCACACATCTTCCGTACAAAAACATAAATTTTGAATAAAATTCATCTCTCTGATTCAATAAAAAGGTAGAATTTTCTCAAAATCGAATGTGGACTGATTCATATTTAAAACTTAAAATCCAACATAATTTTTTTTCTCTCGATTTTTTCAAATATTTTTGGCCTATCACCAAATTTTTCTCTCATTCAGCCCCTCCCTCTTACTGGCATCAAACCAGGTTACTTTTTAAGTAACTTTGTTACTTTTTCGAGTTTGGTTACTAAAAGTTACTTTTTCCTTTCAGAGGTTACTATTGGTTCTATTTTCAAAATTTTTCCTCAAAAAAAAAAAAAAAATGAAAACATAGCAACTTTTGAATGCCATTTTTTTCAAAAATTTTCGTCCTCGCTTCTTTACACGAATTTAATTTTCAGAATGATTGTATGAAACTTCTTCTTTTCCAACCTAAACAATTATTATTTTCAAGTTAGAAAAATTGTCCTTACTCATATTTATCTAAAGAACGCGGTAATACTTTTGATTGGAATTTTCAAAAATGTTTCGATTTTTTTTGGAATGAGATCAGGAAATGAGTAAATATATATAAGGCCTTAGTTTTTTTTAGAAGTCAATGCAAACCACGAAAAAGTCACAGTTTTGTTTGACCTAATAATGAAATTTCAGATTCTGAGTGCCTATTTTTCAAAAATTTTCGCCTTCGCTGTGCTCAGGCTCAGTCAGAGCTCAATCAAGCCCGTTGAGAGGGAGGTACAGAGGAGAATATTTTTGTACCGGGCTCTTATTTTTTTCAATTATGAAGGAGGTAGAATTTTTTTTACTATATATAAAAAATATGAAAAAGTGTATTTTTTTTTAAAATTTCGCCCGCTTGCTTCGTCTGGGCAGAATTTTATTCCCTTTATTTTTGATGATTTTTCACAGATCTTTCAGTTGAATATCACTGATTTTCAATCATAATTTCGACTGAAAGATCTGGGAAAAGTCATACATTTGAAATAACATGAAAAATAAACAGAAAATTCATTCATTTTTTAAAAAAAATTTACCAAAAATTTCGCCATTGCTTGTAATCTTGATTTTTTTCTGGGGGGGGGGGGGATTTAGAAAAGTCATTCCAAAAGGTCAGTATAAGTCAGTATTTTTGTTCACCACAATTCTTCCAAACGTGCAAAAGCTTTCAAATCTTCAAAAATTTCCAAAAATTCAATATTTTCTAAAACTACTGAAATTTGCTGAAAAAAAACAAACTCCCCCCCCCCCTGATTCAACTGAAACACCTAAAAATGAAGGATCCTGAGGTTACTTTTTGGTTACTATTTTCGTATTTTCATGGAAAATGGTTACTTAAGTTACTTTTTTTTTCAAAATTTCAGTTCGATGCCTGCTCTTATAATTTCTCGGTTCGTTCATATTCACAAGTTCAAAAAACTCTAGAAAAATTAAATCAAACTTGTTGAATTTTTCTCTCGAACCCTATTCCTATAAAAATTCACGATATAAAAAAGATTTTTAAAACTATACGTAGGCGAATTCGGCGACGCGTTGCAATACCCGATACCCCCATCTACCCTGGGTAAATAAGTTTTACACGAGTAGTATGCGCGATACCCCTATCAAAACAAATAGTCTGGGCTGCAGGGAGCACAAGGTGGCGACCTACACGCGAATGGCAAGAAAGTGGGTAGGGAGGTAGGTTGGTTGGTAGACGTCAACGTAGACGTATATGTTGAGGCAACCGCTGCCACTGCCGCCCCCCTCCATCGCATACCATGCTGATGAAGGTATACCTTATCAGTTGAAAATTTATTTATAGAAACGCTATGCCGGATATGAGTCAGCAATTAAAACCTTATCTTATCAAGTCATATTGAGTCAGCAATTAAATCTCGCCAGATATGAGTCAGCAATTAAAACCTTATCTTATCAACCCCTATTGAGTCAGCAATTAAAACCTTATGAAGCCATAGGCGGATGTTTTGTCTGATATTATTTATCCCCACCACTATAAGAGAGTATAAAATGAGCTACAGATTGTGTTTTGAATTAGTTCATTGGTGGTTACTGTATTGAGCTATAATGATTTTGACTGTGTTGAAATCAGTTTTCATGTAAAAGGTGTCTTATTCACATGCATGCATGATGGCTGAGGATAAAATTGGTAAGTTGAGTTACAGTTTTTTAATATATTGATTATAAATTAATGGGTTGTAAGTAATAAAATCAATTTAATTTACAGAGTTTGATAATGAGGATGATAGCTGGATGCTGGCAGCACCAGATTTTGTCATCAATGATGATGGTACCTGGACTTTGGTATCACCCAATCGCTCATCACTGTCAACTATTTCAACAATGTCCGGTTTGGGGCAAGAATACAAGGAACCAAAGCCATCAACAAGTAAAGGGTGTGACGAGACTACAGAGCAACAATATGAGGTCTTATCTACCAATACAACTTATAGTCAGAAATTTTACACCAATGTAACAGAAACTGCTATACAATTAAAGAAAATTAGTGAAGATCCAGCAGCAACTATTCACCGTGTATTTGATGCTATATTGAAAAATAATTTGAAAAATGTTGCACAGAAAGACCAAGTTGGAATTGTATTGGGTAATAAGAGTTTTACAAAACCAATGTACATTACATTGAGGCAACGTGATCAGTTAACATCTGATGTGATTTTGGCTGAAGCCGAAAAAATTATTCAAAGTAACGAAGAATTCTTCTTGAACGAACCTCTCGATGTGAAAATAACAACTGTACATATACCAAATGGACAAAGAAGAGATCGTAATTCACATCTTCTATCATTTGATGATTACTGCGCAAAACGCATAAGATCTATCGTGATCATCAAGAATCAAGATGACTTATGCTTAGCTAGAGCAATAGTTGTTGGAAAAGCATTTATAGAGAGGCTTGAGAAAAAAATAACCGATAACCAGTACCGTTCATTGGTTATATCAGAGTTTCCACAGAAATTAGCTGCTGAAAACCTCTGTAAAAAAGCAATACCTGAGTGTGTGGGAAAAAATGGAAGAATATTATTAGGAAAGTTCAATGGTGACCTATATGACGTTGATAAATTTCAAGAATATTTTGAGAATGATTTTGAATTGACTGTTTTTGATGGGTCTGATAGACTCGGAAGAAAAGTTTTATATAAAGGAAATACTGGAAATACTCGACACATTGATTTGTTCTTGGATATGGAGACAAATCACTATAACACCATAACAAGTGTAACTGGAGCTTTTGCATTAGCCTTATATTGCAGAAGATGTAACCGTGGATATGAGCACAAAGGTACCCATCGTTGCAAAGGTAGATGTAAAAATTGTGGATGTGATACCAAATGTTTGCCTGAAGAAAACTTCAAGAAGAAATGTGACGAATGTAATATTTATTTTACAAGCTCTCAATGCTTGGTTAATCACAAAATACCTACACTGGAGAAAGAAAAATCTGTTTGTGATGTCACAAAATATTGTTACCACTGCATGCAGATTTATACATTGAGCAGACATAAGACAACCCATAGATGCTGGTATAAAGAATGTAAAATATGTCATCAATATGTACCAAAGGATCATTTATGTTATATACAGAAGCTAAGAGCCATCAAGAACAACTCAGATGATAACCTAATGGTTTTTTTCGACTTTGAAGCAAGAGTAGAGAATGGCGTGCATATACCAAATTTCTGTGTTATACAGAATCAATGTAAATTTTGTAAGGATGACAATGTGCAAGAAAAATGTACCTATTGCCAACAAAGAGAATATGTAATAGATAAAGAAGGTGATGATTTGTTGGATGAATTTTTTATTATAATTGGACGTAAATCGGAATATTTCAAGAAAGTATTTGTATTTGCTCATAACGGTGGAGGATATGATTTCCAGTTCATAGCCAAATATATGATAATGAAGAAGAGATGGATACCAAATATAATTAAAAATGGCTCAAAAATCTTATCTATGGAATATAGAAATTTATGCTTCAAGGATACATTATATTTCTTTGGATGTAAATTGTCTGCATTGCCAAAGATGTTCGACATTCATGAGACAGCAAAAGGGTATTTTCCACATTTCTTCAACTTGAAAGAAAATCAGAATTACAAAGGGCCAATACCAGATAGCAAATACTATGGAGCAAATTACATGAGTGTGGATGAAAGAAAAAAGTTTCTCGAATGGCATGCAAAACAAAATGACATGTTTGACTTCAAGCAAGAAATGATAAAGTATTGCAAGATGGATGTAGATATTTTAAGACAAGCATCAATCAAATTTCGTCGATTATTCATAGAGTTGCTGGATGTAGACCCATTAACTAAAACATTGACCATAGCATCAGCATGTATGAGAGGTTACCGTCAAAATTACCTACCCGAAAATAAGATACCTGTAATGCCATTTAAAACATATCACATGAGAGATAATCAGTCAAAAATGGCCTTAAGATATTTGTGCTATTTAGAACAAAAATACGGTGTTGAGTTGCAATCAACTTATAGAGGTCATGAGAAAGAATTTGGTAAATACAAAGTGGATGGATATTACGAGAATTTCCCAACTTCAAAATTGGAGTATTTTGATAGAGATAACGACAGGCGTCAAGAAGTAGACTTGATTATCGAAATTCATGGCTGCCTATTTCACGGATGTCAGCACTGCTATTCGGAGCAAGAAAGACACAAACCAATAGGCGATACCAACAAGAATTTCATAACATTGCAGCATCGATATGAAAACACAGTTAAGAAAATGAATTATTTAAGGAAATTGCCATCGAAGCCATACATACTGGAGATTTGGGAGTGTGAAATTCAGCGTCAATGTACAACGGATGAAGTTCTAAGAAAAATAATGACCGATGGTGATACTTTAATTCGAATCGAGTCAAACAGAGAAGCATTTTTTGGTGGACGTACCGAATGTTTCCAAAACTATTACCAAGTCAAGCCTGGCGAAGAGATAAGGTATATTGATGTCAATTCGTTGTATCCATATGTAAATAAATATGGTATCTACCCCATTGGGCATCCAGAAATATTGCTAAATGATGCAGCAAAGCAGTGTGATTTACATAAACTTACTGGCATTGCCAAAGTGAAGATCTTACCACCAAAACAACTGTTGTTCCCTGTTTTACCAGTACGTGTGAATAACAAATTAATGTTTCCATTGTGCCAAACATGCGCTAAATATGAAAATCAACAAACATGTTCACACACCAATGAGCAAAGAGAACTGATTGGAACCTTCACATGCATCGAGTTGTCAAAAGCGATGGAGCTAGGATATGAGTTGAAAGAAATCTACGAAGTATGGTCATACAACAGTACCCGATATGACCGATCAACAAAAGAAGGCGGTATATTTGCAGAGTACATTGATAAATTTCTTAAAATAAAGCAGGCAGCATCAGGTTACCCATCACATATTAAAACAGACAGTGATAAAGAGGAATTCTGCCAAAAATTCCGAGAAAAAGAGAACATTGACTTGTACCCAAATGAAGTGGAATATAACTCTGGAATGAGGGCATTGAGTAAACTGTGTCTTAATAGGTAGGTACACACAAAAGCATTTACAAAGTAGTGGTTTTTTCTTTCAACTCGTATAATTCTTTTGTATCATCATTTTTCTGTTTTTATAGTTTATGGGGAAAGTTTGGTCAGCGTAATAACATGCAGCAGACATCTATAATCAATGAAACACATGAATTCACGGAAATGGTCATTAGCCCTGAGAAGGAAATTATAGATATCTCGATTCTTAAAGCAAACAACGAAGACGAATCATCCGAAGAAGACATTTCTCTGGTGTCTTGGCAAAATGTGAAAGAATGCGCTGTTGATGTTGATTTTATCAATCCGATTGTTAGCGCTTATGTCACAGCACAAGCTAGATTATACCTGCACTCTTTCTTGCAACGTCTTGGCAATCGAGTACTATATTGCGACACAGATTCAGTTATCTACGTTCACCGGGAAGGTGATGATGAAATCGAAACCGGTCCATATTTGGGTGAAATGGGTAATGAGTTGGATGCCTACGGTGATGGATGCTTCATTTCCGAATTTGTATGCGGTGGGTATTTATTTTATTTAAATGAATAAGAAAATGCGGAAGAGAGTGTAATAATTTTTATGTAATTACAGAGGGTCCGAAGAATTATAGCTACAAGGTGTTGGATAAAGATGGAAATACTGTATCAACAATTGCAAAAATACGAGGCTTTACACTGAACTTCTCAGCGAGCCAAATACTCAATTTTGAGACGATGAAGGATTTTGTTACGGGAGAAAATTCGGAACCGATACTAGTTACCGAGCCATATAAAATTCAGCGAAAACGACATTTTGAAATTGTTACGCAGGCACAGACAAAAAAATACAGCGAAATTTCAAGTAAAAGACGTCGAATATCGAATTTTGAAACTGTACCTTACGGTTTTGTAGATAAATTATGAATAAATTTTGATAAAAGTAGTGTTAGGAATATGAATATATAGGTTATGACTCATACTTTATTTATGTAGGAGTGGGGTTTACAAATGGCAGTGGTGGGAATGGGAAGAATAATCTATAAAAGCAGTGCTGATGATATTTTCTAATCATTTTCACAATGTCTTCCAGTAACGAAAGTGATTCTAGTTCAGACAGCTCTGGTTATGAAACAGATTATGTTGAAGCTTGTTTGCACTGTTGTAAAAAAATTAAACGTGTATTTGAGCCAAAATCGTTGCAAGATATATGTAAAGAAAAAATTGTAGAAAGTATTCCTATTGTTGAAAATGTATTCTGGCTACCACTGCCCAAAAAATTAATTAGGGTATTAGCCAATTATTCTATTCTTGTATGGGTAGAAAATCAGAAAAACAAACAATTTTCTAGAAGTTCAGTAAAAAATTCTTTATTAAATTTTGAAGAAGAAAATTCTCCATATGATTTGAAATTTTGTGAGTTTTGTTGTCGCAGATCAGGCTGCGCACAATATAGGGATGTAACCTGTTATAAAAAGATATGGAAATACTTTCGTGGGGAGGATAAGATCCTTCGTGGTTATGATGATGCATACTGTAAGAAATGTAATTACCTAAATTTCGTTAGATGTAACCATAATGCTAATTAAAATTTATGCAATATTCTTTAGTATACATTATATTTAAGTTGTTTATTAATTATTTATATCTTATCAAAAAGTTTTAATTCAGATAAATCAGACAGGAAATGACTCATTAATTTTCTTATCTTATCTAAAAGTTCTCATTCTGATATGAAATCATAGGAAATGACTCGTGTCTTTTTTATCATTCCCCACTCTTTATCAATCCTACTCCAATCAATAGAGCTCCCACTACCTAAAGCCGTAGTATAAAATACAGTGCTAGCAGTTCATTTGATTCATTATTCAATTCAACTTCGAGTCAAGCATAGTTTCCACATAGAAAAAAAAGTACCATGCTTGTTTTAACATATTCTCGGCTGTCTACTGGCGCATATCCTCTTGAGGGCGAAGATGCATCATCATCTGGTATCTTTAATTTGAAAAGGTTGGTTTTAAATTTTTTTAATTCACCATTTTACTTAGTTTGATCAAATTGATTATTGAGGTGACTAATTAAAATCATTTTACAGCCCACACAAAGATATTGTACCACCACATGGCAAGCAGATAATTGCCACTGATATATCTATTCAATTACTACGGGATTGGACAGCGAAAGTAGTCCCAAGATCATGCATTTCCAAAAAAGAAGAATATACTGATGTTGGAGGTATGTTGGTTGCTGCATAATTTTGAAAATTTGGGTTTAATTTTCAATATTTTTCAAAATTTTTGCTTTTTTTTTTATTTGCAGGTAGCACCATTAACAGCGAGTATCGTGGAAATATCCGTGTTGTCCTATACAACAAAACTGATAAAGAGTGGGATATTCCAAAAGGGTTTACGATCGCGAAGCTGATTTGTATGTCAATGGACCAGGAAATAAACAACAGGAATTTTGAAGCAAAAGAAGTACAAGTACCATGTAAGGTATGTATTTCCATCGAATATATTCACAAAAAAATGAATATTATTAATACGATTATAAATTTGTAGGAAGAAGAAGAAGGATTGCCAAAAGAAATACATTTCGTAGTTGATGTACAAGGATTTAGCGACAACGACGGTTCCTTTATTTTGAAGGAGTTGGCGATTAAACGGGTGTATGGCGATCAACTCGAACATAAAGTTGTTTGCTCGTCAGTTCCTTGGTCTACACTGAATGCAGAGAAACAGAAGGAGGTAATACATAATGACACCTTCATACATGGCATTTCTTGGTCTGATGGTGATGCAGATCTGAAGAGGGTTCGACACATGGCCAGATTTGTGACAACAGGGAATGCCTCACAAATTTGGGCCAAAGGCTATGAAAAATGTGCGTATCTTAGAAGGTTTCTCAACTGTATGGTATATAATTTGGATATTGCCGGATGCCCAAAAGCATCAGATTTACCGTATGAAAGTAAATTCGAAGAATGTCCTTTGGGTGCGCACAAACCTACTTCGCAGACAGAAGGGCCGTCTTATCGATGTGCTAAAGTCCAGGCACAGAAATACGCCCATTGGCTGGAAACACGTTATTTGAACAATTCGCTAATCACGACAGCAGAGCACTCCTCAGAATTTTGCTGCGACTTGATGTGCTTTGACAAGTAAGGTTACATATACTTTGAGTCAATTGTTTTCATACAGACTTTAAATATTAACAACGATGTTTCCTTTTCCACAGAACTCTGGACAGTACCGAGGTGGACGGTTTAGCTTGTCATAAATGCGAATCGTTTGGTAGATGCTATTGCCGGTGCATAACTTATATGCGCAATAAATTACAGTATTTGGAAAAGCAACTGTTAATGGTCAAAGAGGTGGTACATTGCTCGCAAAATTGAAATAATGAGTAAAACGTAAGTTTTATTTTAATACTCTTGGCCGATAAATTCGTGAATATTTCATTAATTCGCTAATCAATACCAATTTTTCCGGCAGTGTTTCATTTAACCCGGAGACTATAATCCTGTATATTCCATACGAAGATCGTAAGAGTAACTGGGAACAAAAAGCCAGAGATAGATGTAGATTTCGACAACGTATTCTCAAGATGGATTGCCTACTTAAGCCTATTTTTAAATATAGATATAAAAATTATTTACTCTATAACTTAGCATTAGACTCTTTTACATATGCAAAAAATAATGTATAAATGTATTTAAAACATGCTCCTTGTGTGTGTTTTATTGAAACAAAAAAAATTATAATTAACAATGACTCATAGTCTAGGAATGGTTGAATAGTATAGCGATGAGTCATCATTTAATAATCTTTGAAGGTTATCAATGACATGACTCAGGCAATTTCCTTATCTTATCAAAAAGTTCTCATACAGATAAATGGTTAGGAAATGGCTCAGCAATTTTCTTATCTTATCAAAAAGTTCTCATACTGATGAATGGACAGGAAATAGCTCAGCAATTTTCTTATCTTATCAAAATGTTCTCATACTGATAAATGGATCGGAAATGGTTCAGCAGTTTTCTTATCTTATCACAGCCCCCACCTATACTTGAGATTCTGAATTTAACAGTGGTGGGGCGTTAATAAATATAACTGCCAAGGTATGGCATTGCTCATTCGTTCGCAGTCTCTTCTGGTGTTCAGTACTAAAGAAGCCTTCTTATTATACATTGACTTGCTTTCAATTGTTATTGTTGCTGCTACTATTTCGCAACCATACTATTTGTTGTTGTTATTTCGCAACCACTTTTTTATTCGTTGAACAAAATGGAAAAATTATTTCAAGGATTTAATCAACTTGGTGGCGAATTACCGCCTTTGAAAAAATTCAAAGATTTTCCAGTAGGCACGGTGTTCAATGTTGTTAAATTCACACCGGTTACTACGAAATACGGACCTGCCATACTCGCACACATCGAGGAAGAAGATGACGCCTTCAAGCTTTGTTTGCCCAAACGCTTTTATCAGCTATTCGATACTGAGGAAAAACTGGAAATTTGGAATTCGAAGTCTAAACTAAAGTTGACATACAATGGTACTCAAAACCAAGCTATAATGATAAATATCGCTAGCGATTAAATATCGTTATTATAATAAGATGTATTAATTATCGATCGCATTTATAATAATAATAAAAAAATAATTATTATAAATTGGAAAATGTGTGTGTGCTTTTATTTTGGCTTTGAACTTTGGGTAGGATGGACGTTGTTGTTGATGCTAGGTGGAAACATCCATTTGCGGCAATTGTCGCAGGACCTTCAGGGTGTGGTAAAACACAATTTGTGTTGAAATTTTTGAAATTTCAAGATGAAATTTGCAATGTTCACTTTAACGAAATAATATGGTATTACGCCGAATGGCAACCTTGGTATAATGATTTTCCGCAAATTAAATTTGAAGAAGGTTTACCAAAAACGGATTTTGCATCAGCAGCATCAGGTAAGTTGGAAGAACAACACCAGCCAAGTACGCTGATGACAGGTAAGCCTCCCAAATTGATTATACTCGATGATTTGATGCGTGAATCAAATACAGCTGTGGTAGATTTGTTCACAAAAGGATGTCATCATAAAAATATGAGCGTCTTTTTCATAACACAAAATCTATTTCACCAAGGTCGAGGTCAGCGAGACATTTCCTTGAATGCTCATTATATCGTGTACTTTAAAAATCCGCGGGATAAAGCTCAAATTCGGCATTTAGCTCGTCAATTGTCCCCAGAAAATTCAAAATTTGTACAAGAAGCCTACGAAGATGCAACTTCTGTGCCTCACGGCTATTTGCTTATCGATTTAAAACAAAATACCCCCGATGAAATTCGATTTAGAACTTGCGTATTTCCGTCGGATGAAAATCATTATGTATATGTATCAAAAAAATGATCTGTATAAAAGTGAACTTCTCCCTAGTAAAGGGATCAGTTGAGCACAATGTCTCGTCACGTACGGAACAATATGGAGATGCTTCAGGCCCTTGTTAAAATGAATCCGAAGCAAAGGGCTAATGTACTAAAAGATGCTGATTCAGGATTAATAATTGCGATATGCGAATGCGCTTTGAACACTTTAAAAGGCAATGTACCATTGACACCGGCTCAGAAGAAAAAGTTGTCTCGTTTCAGACGGTTGTTACACTCTTTGGTGCAAACACCTACTCGTTGGAAGAGTAAACGTAAAATTTTAGTACAAAAAGGTGGTGCTATTTTACCGGTTTTACTTGGTGCTGTTGTCAGTTCATTGCTTTCCCATTACTTGTGAACAATGCATCACGCCAAAAAAATGTTATTAATTTCTCCGGAGGCATATCATCAGAAAACTGCGCATGTTACAAGTAACGCTAACAGCAACAATGAAATTACCAGTTTAACAGCTGCAGCAGCTGCAGACGAATATGTACCCAAAAAAGTTGACCCTATTGAAAATTTAGAAAAGGAAATGTTTTCAACGCTGGGTTCAAATAATACCACAGATAGGGATAAGTGGTCGTTATATTACCAGTTATTGCAAAGATACATCAGGCATATGGATGAAGAGCGTAAGCCCTTTTCACAAGAAAACAATACCGAAAAAGGGATGTCGGATGAAAATATTTTGGAGGCTATTCCCGCATCTTTGCAGAAAAAAGCTACCACTTTACTGAATTGGATAAATCGATCTAGGGCTATAAAATGGAGCGATACTGGGGAAGTGAGTGTTGGCGGTAATAAAATTACAGGTTCAAATATTGTAGATTTAGTAAGAGATTTATTGACATCTAGAAAAGTTTCACCTCCAACAGGTATGAGGGAATTTTGCCTTACTCTGAAGAAACTTAACATACCAAGTACCTTAATAGGGAATCAAGGTAGATATGGGGAATTCACTACTGGATATAAGCAATCGCTAAGCCTGCTAGGGACCAGTACACCCTCACACTCCGCCAGCAACAGTACTTGGTTTACTCGGCATCAGTCTACAAATCGCAAGACACCCTCCTCTTCGCAATTATCATCATCGTCTTTACAATTATTACCATCGCCAATATACCCTCAGCCTCGTCGAAAAACTAAACGAGGTAGGAAAGCCAATCCAAAGTGGGATTCTTTTGTGACAAAATAATGGCACCAAAAATAAAGTCTAAAAGTAAAATTTTAGAAAATATTTATTACAATGTTGATGAACCTGAAGCATATGCTGGTGCTCATAGGTTACTGCATAGGATTGAAAAGAAGAAAGCTAAGGAAAAAGCCAAAGATTGGCTAAGATCTCAAGATACTTACACATTATTCAAGCCAGCTCGAAAAAAATATCGTAGAAATTCATATATTGTGACAAATATAAATGATTTATGGCAAGCAGATTTGGTTGACATGCAGCCGCTAAAAGAAACAAATGATGGATTCTCTTATATACTGACGGTAATTGACGTGTTTAGCAAAAAAGCTTACGCACAGCCTATTAAACAGAAAACTGCAGCAAGTATCATTCCCGCTTTTGAGAAGATTTTTGAAACTAGTGGACAAAGACCACAAAAATTACAAACAGATAAGGGTAAAGAATTTGTAGCAAAAGATGTAAAAAAATTTTTCCACAATAATAATATAAACCATTTTACAACATTTAATCCCGAAGTGAAGGCTAGTGTTGTGGAGAGGTTTAATAGAACATTGAAAACTCGCATGTATAGGTTTTTATTTCATCGTAACAATGTGAGGTACATTGACCATTTACAAGATATGATAGATGGGTATAACAATACATATCATCGCTCAATCAAAATGACGCCAAACCAGGTTAACAAGAGTAATATTTTGGAGGTTTATTACAATCTGAAAAACACTTCGGCTCTTTCAAAGATGAAAAGAAGGGAAATACCCCAGTTTAAGGTTGGTGACTTTGTTAGATTATCAAAGCTGAAAAATGTTTTTGCAAAAGGCTATACAATGTCTTTCACAGAAGAAGTATTTAGAATTACCAAAGTAATTCCTCACACAATTCCAGTATATGAAATTGAAGACTTGGATGGGGAAGAGGTAGAGGGACGCTTTTATGAGAAAGAAATGCAAAAAGTCAATTATACAACAGATAAAGAATTTGTGATTGAAGAAGTTTTAAAAACAAAGGGCAAGGGTAAAAATGCTCAGTGCTTTGTCAAGTGGCGTGGATACCCGACGTCGTTTAATTCTTGGATTCCGGCAAAAAACGTAAAAGACATTTAACCTATCATGGAAAGCGATAATTTTTACATTACTTTACCAAGTAACGTTTCTATGCATTTATATCCTGGAAATACTTTGGCAAAATATGTTACTCAATTACCAAATCGGATAGAATTTGGATATGATCAATGGGAAGTGGCATTAACTGAGATTATGTATCCACCCCGTTTTTGTAATGCCATAAGTCGTGAAACATGGTGTATCATAGACTGTTTCCCATGCTTTGCAAAACTAAAAGATGATGCTGGAAATGATTTGGGTAAGGAGTTGATATTGGCGGCCAAAAAAAATTTCATACCCGATGGTGTATACACCAATAAGGAAAAACTTGTTGAGAAAATCAACGAAGTTTGCAATAATTATATTCAGAATCTAGCCACAGGCCCGTCAAATATCAACCCACCAAGTGGGGATTCTGATGTTAACCTAAAATTAATGGACATTGATTTGGTAAATGGTAAAGTGAAATTGCTTGAACACAAACGCTCATCCTCGGCTGAAATGCCTCACATCCGTATAATACAGATGAGTAAACACCTAGGTCATATGTTAGGTTTTATTTCACATCAATTTGGACAGACATTGACTAATCAAGCATCTACATCTTCTTCTTTATTTTCAGTCGGAGAAAAATCTATAAAATTTTTCTGGCACAAAAGCAAAATTATCAACTCTTCATTATCGGAAATTATAGCTCCGCATCAAACCGATATTGATTATAGTCTACCAAGTCACGCATATGTGTATTGCGATGTTGTTAAGCCAAACATTGTAGGCGATACATATGCACCGCTATTGCGAATTGTAAATTTGGAAAAACAATTTAACCAGCCTCGCCAAGTAGTGAGTACTGTCTTCAATACGCTGTACTATGTGCCAGTTGGAAAACGCGAATTTCAAACTATAGAAATCAATATAAGGGATGACCTTGGTAATCTAGTGCCATTTGATTCTGGGAAGCTGAACGTGCGGCTGCATTTTCGTCGCTCCTCTCAACAACAACAACAACAACAACAATAAAAAGACTTATAAAGAGTAAAAAGATAACAAATGTCCATGTATCGAGGTAGAGGTGGTCAACTCCACGCCTACGACGATTATTACAAATTGCAGGCTGGGAGCGGAATCTCGCCAAATTTTTTCAAAGGTTCGCCGTATCAACGAGGACACGGAATTGGTAGTTTTCTAGGTGGGTTGTTTCGCGCTGCATTACCCTTGTTGAAAAGAGGTGGCATTGCTGCTGGAAAAGAATTACTTAACAGCGGTGTTAATGTACTTGGCGACATAGGGACAGGTTCAAATTTTAAAGAATCCCTAAGTAATCGGTTAGACGAGTCTGTGAATAATCTTAAGCGTAAAGCTACTGATAAGGTTGTAGGTTTCCTGCAAGGTAAAGGTTATAAAAGACGAAAATGTGTAAAATCTCGTCAGTCAAAGAAAACAACTCGAACAAGGCGGTCCACATCAGGCAAGCAAACTGGTAAAGGTAAATCTCGGCAGCAGTGTCGTCGCCGCAGTCGTAATCGCAAAACGGTTAATAAAAAGCGTACCACTACAAAACAGGTAGGGAAAGGTGCTGCTCGTAGTGCAAGAAAACAGAAAACAATTGGCGCAAAACAAAAGCGTAAAAAAAATACGGCGAAAAATCGAAGCGTTGGCAGAAAACGTGATAAATACGACTTTCTAACGAATGATATTTTTACATCATAATTGAAAAAAAATGGCCTTCTTACACTCTCAATCGTGCGAATGTACAAAATCGGAACTTGATTTGTTTGTACTTCCACCGACACAGCTTAGCATCGAACGTTCAGAATTTGTCGAGTATAAACCTGTTGCTTCCATAACTGAAAATGCTCCGATTGAATTTTGTATTCCTGGAATTCGGGAAGAATATTTGGACTTATCTCACACGTTGTTATATGTTAAAGCGAAAATTGTAACCTCCAAGGGGGCGGACCTAACGGCAGCTGATAAGGTATATTGTGTGAATAATTGGCTTCACACCTTGTTTTCGCAATTCGATGTCACCCTGAATCAAAAACAAATTTCAAGCGTGTCTGCAAACTACGCTTATGTAGCTTACATTGAAAATTTGTTGAATTATAACTTAGACACGGTATCCACTCGACTTGGAAATGTACTCTTTTATAAAGATACAGCAAATTGCATGGATGCTGCAGATAAAACAAATACCGCTCTGGCTTTGCGAACTGGTCGCCACAATGCATCTTTGGGGTTGGAAATGATTGGACAACCTCATATTTCGTTTTTTAATCAAGACAAACTATTAATCAACGGTATTGAAGTTAAAATTAAAATGCATCGTTCAAAAGATGCTTTTTGTCTCATGTCTGATGGAACCGAGTACAAAGTCCTCATAACTGATGCCACATTACGTGTACGTCGTGTCAAAGTTAACCCAAATATCGCTCTCACACACTCCAAAGTACTAGAGAGAAGTAATATAAAATACCCCATTAATCGTGTCGAGGTCAAAGTTCAAACATTAGCACAGGGTAGCAAAAATCATGCCGTTGACAACATTATCCTTGGACAGTTACCTAAAAGGGTTATAATTGGATTTGTCTCGAATGAGGCATATAATGGGCATTTCCAGCTGAATCCGTTTAATTTCCGTCACTTCAATTTAAATTACTTGTCTCTGTATTTGGATGGACAACAATTTCCGTCAAAACCACTAAAGCCAGACTTTAAAAACAAATTATACGTCGAAGCCTACCAAACTCTGTTCTCTGGCACTGGAATCCACTTTCACCCTAGTACCCACACAATTACATACGATGAATTTGGTGGCGGGTACTGCTTGTACGCTTTTGATCTTACACCTGATTTATCGGCGCATATGCCAACTCACTGGAACTTAATTCGTCACGGATCTCTAAGAGTTGAATTGGGATTTGCTGACGCCTTACCAGAAGTTATCAATATGATTATGTATGCCGAATTTGATAATGTAATTGAAATAGACAAAGCTCGTAATGTAACTACAGACTTTGGATGTTAAGTAATGGCATTCGACATTTTGTAGTCAGTTAGTTTGGATGTGTATTTCCGCGTTCTTCTTTTTTCTTCACTTAATAAATAGATGGCTCCACCTTATGTAAATCACGATAGACCAAAACCAAATCCAAATCCTCAAAGGCCTACCCATCCACCTCCGCCTCCACCACAAAGACCTTCACCGCCACCATCGAGATAGGTTCACAAAACAATGCAACATCTAGTGTGCTACAATAGGCCAGCACAATCTCCAATACAACCTCCTCCGCCACCTCCACCACCAACTCGGCCACTTCCACCTCCACCAGTACCACCACGATCAACATCGCTTCGGTGAAAGAGAAAAAACAAGGCCTAAATTGCTACATTATGAACACTTTGCAATTGAAACGTGATTTCATCACGCGAATTTGTTCCCTACATGAAAATGTATATGCCTCGGATCAATTACCTTTAACACCAGTACCACTTCCAGCCAGTGTAATCATCAATTTAGACAAAAGTACTCAGAAAGGAAGTCATTGGGTGTGCATACATATCGATGTACGCCGCAAAGCGGAATATTTTGACAGTTACGGTCTACCACCTTTAAGAAAGGAGTTTGTAGAATTCATGAAACGTAATTCGGATATTTGGACATGTAATACTCAAGCACTTCAGGCATACAGCTCAACAGTTTGCGGACAATACTGCGCTGTATTCCTTTATTTCAAAACCCAACACTATTCCCTCAAGGATTTTCTATCATTTTTCTCCGATAATCGAGTTACCAATGACCGAGTGATCACCTATTTATATGACACAATTTTCCACGGACGGAGAACTGCAGACAAACAAATACCAACTTCTTCACATGTTCACACAATGATGAAACTTTTGCTGGATAAAAATTTACAATTCCAACGTAGTCAATCGGCCATGGCTGCGATACCCAAGTTATTCTACATAAACCCCCACCATAGTCAAAATGAGTGGGGGTAATTGTACGGCGTTGTACATCGTTATAAAATCAGCAGTTCCTCATCAATCTATTCATTTGAGGTTTAAACTTGTTCTAGTGCACACTTCTGTTTGTTCATTCATTCCTTGTTTTGTTCGTTTGCTCGCTAGCTTAGTACTTGAAAATGGCACAAAAAATGATTGATATTGTCAATGCCACCATCGCAGACATTGAAAGTAGCAACAACACCAACAACAGCAATGCTGAAGCTCCAAAACCAAAACCAAAAGGGAGAAAAACCAAACCCCTGAACGTTGTATTGAATGTGGAAAATTACTGCGATTCGTATGTACCAAGATCTGAACAAACTTCTAACGACGAAATACCGAGCGATTCATCGATGTCACCGGTTGTACCCGATAACACAGGTATTTGTAATTCTCACATTTTAAAAATTGTTTCATTTTTTTTGCATAAATAAGTAATGTGTGTATTCATTTTGTTTTTACAGGCACATTTATTGAAAATGATGCTGAAAACACACTGCCTAAGAAAAGACGTCGAGTTGAAAAAGTATTTAAACCTCGCAAGTACCTCATATTTAATCAACTCTACCCTGTAAATTGGAGCGGCACAAAAAATATTCTCATGGGCCTCGATATAGACGCTGATTTTACACCATTACTCAATATTACACAATATAGTAATGGTAAAACAACCGGCATTTATCTTAGTCAACAAGAATTTGCCGCTCTAATGGAACCCAAAATTTTGGATTACGTCGAAAGATACTTTCAATGCCTGGATCCTACGCAGAAACCAAAACGAATTCTCATTTCTGACAATTGGAGAATCGAATTCCGCAATTATTACAATAATAAATCAGTTCTTTTGGCGGAAGTTGGCAAAAAATCTATTGAATTTGTCCGAGATGCGATTCTTTTGCAAGAACCTAGTTGGAATATGATTTTACACTTGAAGTCTGTCATCGAAGATACATTCAATTTACTCGTCGATTACCAAGCAGCAGCTAATCGCGCCTGGCAACTCATCATTAACGACATCCCAGTGGTCATTGACTTACCAAATCAAACTGTCAATTCCTTAGAAACATTTATACGCAGCTTATTAATTAATTACGAAGCTAGCGATTTAACTTTGATTCACGAAAATACTAAACTGGCTAAGAAAATTTTGAACGATATCAAAATTTTCAACGAAGACCGCTTGGTATCTTTTGCCATGAATCGTTTATCTCAAGCTACTGCTGAGATACCTCAATCTATTATGCCTACTTCATCTCCTTCTACTACTACTACTACTACTACTCTTTAAATTTTTTATTTATTAAAAATATTTTTATGCTATCGTAATTTTATTTCATAAGATGTTTAAATACATTTATCTTATAATATATCTTCAATAAAATAGTTTTAAAACTAAAATTCTGTTATTTATTTGTTTTAATTCATTTACCTATACCTATGCATCCAAATCTAGGCAAAATTAATTAACTTAAGAGTAATATTGATTTAACTCATTGAAAAAAAAAGCAAGTGTTTCTCTTCCTACTAATGAAGGGGCTAGGCAAATTATCTATCTGAATATGGGAGAGAGAGAGAGGAAGAGAAAGAGAAAGAAAGAATGAAAAATATTGCTGAATTTCCAACACTAAGAACAGATCTACATAACCCAAACAATTCCTTATCTTAATGAGATAAGAAATGTGCCAATATTGGCTACTACCAATATCATGCAAAATTTTTTTTCTTCTTCTTTTATCTCTTTCTGCTGACTACTGAAATTTACTAATGTCAGCATTTCTTAAAATTATCATGGCAAATCCCAGACAAAACATCCGCCTATGGCTTCATAAGGTTTTAATTGCTGACTCAATAGGGGTTGATAAGATAAGGTTTTAATTGCTGACTCATATCCGGCGAGATTTAATTGCTGACTCAATATGACTTGATAAGATAAGGTTTTAATTGCTGACTCATATCCGGCATAGCGTTTCTATAAATAAATTTTCAACTGATAAGGTATACCTTCATCAGCATGGTATGCGATGGAGGGGGGCGGCAGTGGCAGCGGTTGCCTCAACGTATACGTCTACGTTGACGTCTACCAACCAACCTACCTCCCTACCCACTTTCTTGCCATTCGCGTGTAGGTCGCCACCTTGTGCTCCCTGCAGCCCAGACTATTTGTTTTGATAGGGGTATCGCGCATACTACTTACACGGAACCGTACATGTTTAAAACTTTTCCAAATTTAAATTAAATCCGTTACTTTTAACAATTTGTAGTACACAAAGTACTTGGTAAATTTAATACGTTGCTCGACTCGTAAAACTAGTATTAGTATTTTTCCTTAGGTATCTACGGTATTTCGAAAACTACCGCATAGAAAAGATATGTGTACCTTATTAACTCAACAAGCCAAGTTCTCTTATTAAAGAGGCAGCGAAAATTTATAGTTTTTTTTTACCCCATCACATAGGTATTCGCGTAACAAATTTTTAGTTACTGCGAATTGCCATCTTGTATTACGAGAAGCTTTGAAAACTCCAGTGAAATTCCAGCTCGTACGTAATTCGGTCACAATACTTGATAATTGCAATATCCTGCGTATCTCATCGTGTCGATAAATAAAATAATAAACTAATTATATTTAACAAACCGCTGCTACTATCGTCTGCGCCAGTGATCTATGGCGTCAACTTTACACCCATCGATGCCAAGAAAATTGCCGGTACCATTCTTTTAATCCGATTAAAGTATATTGGAGCGATAGTAAACCAATTTCAAAACTGTTACGGTCATCATTCATTGTTCATGGGTTTGTTTCGCCCATCAATTCGGAAACGTTAAACTGTTATTTTTAATTTCGCAACGAAGCGTGAATAAGATACGCCATTTCTTACATAGCCGCCTACTGGCTTCTTCGCATATACAGACGTGTCTAATAAGTTGCCTAACCTTGTTTTTGTAAATTGAACCAAAAACTGCAGTCTTCATGTACACCCTTATAGCTCATCGGGCGTAAACGTTTGATGAGTTGCCAACATACCGAAGTGACGAACGAATGAGGGGGTGGAAAAAAACATCGTGTCAGATTATCAGTTTTGGTTAATGTCATTTTTTACTAGTGGGAGGGAGGATTTATTAGATTGGAATTGAGTATTTTGAGCTAATTTTTTGGAGTTTTTGAGGTGATAATAAATAAACAAACGAAGTTATCAATTTTGTTGCCTTCGAGTAATTTCGTAAATTGTGCCGATTAATTGATTCGAAGGATAGTGGTGGGTTGATTGAAATATGACAGTGAGGTGTCTGTCTTAAGTTGGTTTATTAGGTTTTTCGTTTTTTCCCACTGATTTATTTTTAATGTTTTTCAATAGTTGGCGAAGTATATTTTATGGGGAAAATCTACATTGCCAAATTATTTATAATTTTAGAGAATGAGAAGTTAGATTTTCCACTAAACAGCTACGTAATTTGAATAGAACTTCTGTAAACAAATCTAGAAATAGTGTGAATTCCTTACTTCTACATACCTATGGAAAGGAGGATTACAGACAGTGATGGAAAACTGAATTTGGAACTGAAATTGAAAAAAAAACTGAAACAAAAACTGAATTTGGAACTAAAACGATGTTTTCAGTTTTCAATTCTCATCATTTTAGTTACAGTTTCAGTTCCAAATTCAATTTTCTATCATTGTATGTGATCCACCTTTATTCTTTCATTTTCGCACAAGGCCTTCGATCCTCATCTTACCCTCATCTCACTGCAATTTATCCTCTTTTTGAGAGAAAATTGATGATGAAAAAAGAAAAATTTACATTTTCGAGTTATCCTTGGAATGAAAAACATACGTTTCAAGCTTAAAATTAAATTTTATTGCTATAATTACCTGTTCCTCTTTTTACTTGAGATTTTGAAAATTTCTCAAAATTTTGATTTAGTATCCATTCCAAATTTTTTGTTTTTTACCCCCATTTTCAACATTTTTGAATAATGTGTACATTTTTTCTGAAAATTCATCATTTTTTCCCCTGAAAAATTCATCATTTTTTTCCTGAAAAATTCGTCATTTTTTTCCTGAAAAATTCGTCATTTTTTTCTGAAAAATTCGTCATTTTTTCTGAAAAATTCATGAAAAATTCATCATTTTTTTTCCCTGAAAAATTCATCATTTTTTTTCCTGAAAAATTCATCATTTTTTTGAAAAGTTGAAAAAAATAATATTATTAAAAGGCAAAATTCTGTTCATTTTTTCTTTCAAAGGATGCTGGAGAATAAAACAGGCTAGTATCTGTCCTAGAGCTGAGAAATTTGAAACTGATCTTTGGAATTAGGCTCTTATGGTCTGAAAATCTCGTGGTAAAAATTCTGAGCTCCCACCCCTCTCTTCAATTTCTTTTTGTGAGACAAAACATTACTTTTTCCAGTTTTTCCTTTGAAAATTTTTAACTTTACGAATTTTCAGTTGAATTTCCTCAAACTTGAATGGATGGTACTCTATGCTAAGGGGTATCAGGAGGCGGGTGATTTGAAAAAAATTGATAATTTTTTCCTGCTTAAATTCGTGTTTGAATACTTTGAATCGATTTTTCTACCCGATATGTTTCAGAGATACAAATTTCAAAAATATAAATTTCATGTACCTACTACCTAGTACCTGCCCAGTCTTTATGTACGATGTGATGCTTTTTCAGAATTTTTTCGGCGGTGGAACACCTTGAAAAATGCAAAAACCCATTTTCAGCAATGTTTTTTACTCGTGAAATAGTCATTTTTGGTCGAAAAAAATGTCTTATCCGATTTTTGCTTCATTTCATTTTTGTAATTTTTTGTAAGCTCAAGTAAAAATAAGTGCGACACAAGGATCAAAATTGAACATCACACTGTCTTTGTGAATAAAATTGTCAATAGATTTCTGTTCGAAAGCTCAAACTACTTCCATAAACTTTATTTTTACCATCAAATTACCCAATTTCTAAAATTCAATTTTTAGTGAACGATTTTTTAAAAATAATACACCGATCGCATACATTAAAAATAGAAACGATGGTCACATTTATGGGGGGGGGGGGTGAATGAAAAGGGTAGTAATCATATTTTCTTTTTCATTGCTATTTTGGTAATAATTGAAAAAGCAAATGATGTTTTCAAAAAATTTTGTAATTTTTTTTCCAACCTTGGAAGGGTAGTAAATACATGAAAGTCATTCAAAATTGTGAAAATTTGAAAAATTTTGATCTCCAGTTATTTTGAATTCATGTTTGATGTTGGGCAAAAAGTTTGCAGAACCATTTTTTTTCACTTTTCAACTTTTACTAAGTACATATTCTTTTGGTTGTGCTATTTTCATTTTTTCAAAAATTTATTTTTGAAATAATTTTTCTATTTTATTTAATTTCAAAGTTGAGCAAAAGGTCGAAGAGATGAAAATTTGTTCAGTTTTAGGTAAATTTTTCGCAGTTAAAACAATTTTTCACGTGATTTTTTTTTGGTGAACAGCATTTTTTCTCTTTGAGTGGAAGCGCCCCCCTCCCCCGGTAAAATTTAAGCTGTTCATTCAGTAACATGAAAAGTAGGCCAAATTATTTCTTGTCATTCACATTAATTTTTATTAATTTTTTTGAATTATTCTTTGAAATTGCTATTGAAATGTTGAAAAAAAAATCTTTAAAAATGACACACTTTAGGTAACTGAAAAATTTCTAGTTTGAATTTGAAATGCCTGAATCGCCAACTTGAATTTTGATATCAAGTTCGAATTTTTTTAGAAAAATGTCCCAACACCTACATACCTACAAGTACCTACCCGATTTCCAATTTTTTGATTATAAATTTGGACTTTTTTCCCAAAAACTTTTTAAATTTTTGGGAGTGATTCTTGGCATTGAGAAGGTGTAGGTTTTCAGTTTAGGTAAATTACTCGTTTTGGCTTTTAATTCAATAAAAAAGGTATCTCCATCTTTACGTACGTAGGTATTACCATCAGTACACTTTTTTGATTTTCAGGGGTGTAAATTTACAACCTCCCACAGTCCAAAAATAAGGATTTAATTTCAGATTTTGTCTTCCAGTACTATTGTAGCTGGAATTCATTTTCTATATGAAAATATGCTGTATAAAATCACATTCGGATATTCAATAAAAAGGATACCTACCTACGTATAATCTCGCCTAATGGATTCGATTAGCATATCTTTTATATACCTACAAACGATTGTATTGAAATTTTCGACCATTCAAAATACCTTACTTTTTCTCCCGTGTTTCATTTTTCAACAAAAGTATTCGTATCGTACATATAACCAAGAAAAATTCATATCCCTTGAATCGATCAATTTTATCGTCAAATTCAAGTAATTCTTAGTACTTTGATTTAATCGTTTTCGCGTAGGTTGCGTATGTTCACCTTTAATTAATTAAAAATATTTCTGCGCCGTGTTTTATTATATGTATTAACGTAATTAAATTAAATATATTCACACGAAACCGTGGCTTGAATTTTATCCGCCGTTTGACTTTGCACGCTACTTTAGTCGGAATGTTTTTTCAAAAGCTCGATCTCTATAGTCATTTCAACTTGATGGTTTTTATCTATGAAAAATTAATACGAGCTGCAAATGGACACGAGAAGCGACGTCCAGATGCTTACATTTGTGCAGTACGTCGCGTGTCTTAAAACGTATTAGTAATTTTCATCCTTTTTTTTTCATTTTGATGAGAGGGAGGAAGTTAAAATCGACATTACGAATACATTTGGTCACTTTTATCATTATTGTTGGTGTCATCGTTACTCGTTATTTTTTTTATTGGACTATTTTGATATTAAAAAAAAGGTGTAGGTAATTTTAAATGTATTCGTGATGTTTTTATTTGGAATGAATTTAAAGGCACTTAATTTTACGCACTTTACAGTATTTTAACTCGTATCGAAATCATCAACAAATAATGTACGTGGAAAAATTATATGACGCATATTTTTAGCTTGCAAACCTACCAATAACTTATTGTTGGTAACTTTTTTTCCACCGTTCTACACAAAGAAAAAACGCAGTTACTGTGATAGCGTTTTTATTGCGACGTTTAGTATACTTAGGTTTTTTTCTAGTTTTTTTTTAAAGAAGAATTTTCAATTATTGAATCGTTCAATTTGAAAGATCTGGATTTCTTTTCATTCTTACCCCTTTTTTCGACGTTGTCGAGTAGAATGCGAGAATGGAAAATATTGAAAGATGTTTTTAGTTGTCGAATGTAATTTGAAATGTAGAACGATATTTAATGCAGTGAGCGTTTTGATTCAAGTTCAGCAAGGTAAATAGGTAGAAGTATGATAAAAAATTATATCTAATCAGAATGATATATGTGTTGATGGGGAGGAGAAGAGTAGACGAGAAAGAAAGGGAAAGAGAGAAGGAAAGAAAATTTTGTTGAAATTATTTTTTGTGAAAAATTTCCATTTTTTAAAGAATTTGAAGAACCTTAAATTATTGAATCAATAATTTTGAAAGTTTGGATGGAGTGATTTATTATAAGGGAAGGTATAAAATTCCAAGGTGAGAGGTTTATTTGAGATGTAGAAAATTCAATAAGGTAACATACCAGTTTTGGATCACTTTTTCTTAAATTCATGCCCTGACGTTATTTATGAACCAATTTTGGTGATTTTTTTTTAAAAAATAAACGTTGACCTCTCTTCTACAAACTAGCGCGGTTGAATTTCGAAAAAAACGATTTCAAGCAGGCTTGAAGGGACCCAGAAAAATACGCCTTTTTAGGGGGTTCTACCAATTACGGATCATCAAATAAAATTTAAGTTATGCAATTTTTTTTCACTCTGACTGTATTTTTAACATTACAAAGATGGCCTTCAAAGATTTTCATCAAAAAATTGTTAAAAAACCGAAGTTGAAAAACTACCAATTGTGGATCGATCCGTAATTGGTAGGAAAATTTTTGATCCGCAATTGAAAATTGAAAATTTTTCTACCAATTATGGATCAAACCAATTACGGATCACTTTCACTTTGGAATTTCATTGCGCGGATTTAATAATGTTAATCACCCAATATATAAAAACACGACGAAAATCTCGGAACAGACAATTTTGGTGAAGAAATCCAACTTTTTTGGTGCCAATTTACGTTTTCTTCGATGCTTGGCAAATGACACTCAAAATTCGCAAAACGGGTTGATCACGCGAAAAATGTGTCGATAGTACTTCCCTGAACATGAAATAATCAGCAACCGCATCAAAAACTAAATATCAATAACTCTAATTACACTTTTTAACAATCGCCATTGCAAAAAATACGAAATTTCAACTAAAAATGTGACTCACTTTTTTCAAATGAATCTACAAGCGGTTTGATAACACGAAAAATGCAAAGTTTACATATTTTCTGAAAGGTAAGACTTCAGACTACACGATTATGTTGGTATCAATCCTTGGTGACCATTTCGGAACGACGTAGAGCGCCTCAAAAAAATGATCCGTAATTGGTAGCCTGATCCAAAACTGGTATGTTACCTTAATTGATTTGTAAAGTTATTTGAAGAAGAGAAAAATTCAAATTTCAAAAATGTAAAATGTTTAAAATTAAAAAAATCAGGGGAAATATTCACTGTTTACTGTTACTGAGAAACCGAAATTGATTTTTAATTTTTTTTTTTTTAATTCTGGAACATGACAAACAGAAAATTTCCTCATTCTCATCTCCTCATAACCGAATATTAATCCAAGTAAAATTCATCACGAAATTGATTTTCACGTCCTTTCTCTTGCTAGGTCACTAATTTTATATTATTTTCATCAAAAAAATGAGGAAAAAATTAGCTTCGTGCAGTTTTGTGCACATCAACACATTTTCTGATCTTTTAAAGCTCCTATTTTTTTCATCACGAGAATAAAGAGAGTTTGAAAAAAAAAATCCTACCATTCTAAACCCTTGTCTCAAATAAATAATCATCCGTAAAGAAATCCTCTCTGATTACAACCAGAAAATATTTTCAGTTTGTGCGTACTTGCTTCACTCCAACGAAGTAATGAAATTTCAACTGTCCTCGTTGATTTCTGAAGGTTCAAAAAATTGAAAATTTGAAGAATTAAAACTTTTACATATTAAAAAAGGAATTTTTTTTGAAAAACGTTCTTTTCCTTTAAAATTGATGAGAACTCGGTTCCTGGCTTAATATTGTTTCATCTCCTGAAAGTTGAATTTCATTATTTTCACTCATTCTAGAATCTTCCGCGTGATTCTGATTTCTGATTTTTCTTAGGATTTTCAAATTACATTGAAAGATGAGAAAATTGACATTTTTTCCGCATTAAATCCACATTTTCTACTTTTTATGACGAAAGGGAAATTATATGGGTTCAAAAATTTTCAAAATTGAATTTTAATTATTTTTTTTTTAGCTTGAAGATTATAAATATTGAAAAATTTCATAAAAAAGTGGTACCTAATTTTTAAAAAAAATCATCACATGCATTTCATATCATTGGTTTGGAAATTTTGAAAAATTGGCCTGGAACACCTGGAAAAATCAGGAAAAATCACTTCAAAATATTGTGGATTTATTCCCGCCTCTCCACAAAGGCAGGGTATCTAACGGGTAGTGAAAGTAGTGAAAAAGTAGTGATTTGAAAAACCGGTCATGCCGATAGTGGAAAAGTAGTGAATTCAGACGAAAATTTGAAAAAAAGTAGTGAAAAAATAAAAAAAATTCCAAAGACGCGAAATTAATTTTTTTAAATTTCAAAAATTGTTTATTTTTTATTTATTACATTTAAAATATAGATTTTTTTCTAATTTCATTTTTTTTTCTCTAAAAAGTTTTGATAGTTTTTTTTTGTATGTTGGAAAGAGAGTCGATTTTTTTTGGGGGGGGGGAGGGGTACAAATTGAAATTTTTTTCAAGAAAAAGTAGTGAAAAAGTAGTGATTTTACAAAAAAAATCAGTTAGATACCCTGAAGGTGAAACTTCATTTTCATTCGGAAAAATCAAGCATGTATGAGTCGAAAAATGTTTTCAAAGGTAATTTTTTTGAGAAAATTTTCATTTCAGGCTGAAAGAAATGAAGAAAATTGTATTTTGAATTAGTTAATCCAAATAAATTTCATCACGGTCGAAAAATTTTGATTTTTTTGGTATCTTTTAGAAGTCAATTCAATCGCTTCTGTGCAAAAACTGAACAAAAAAATCCAAAAATCAACTGTTGGGAGTAATAGAAATTATGAACATTCTCTAAATTTTTTGGAAAACCTCATTTCTGTTCTAAAAATATTGATGTCGTATTTTTTGATTTTTCAATTACGTTTATAGCAAAAGGAAATAAGTTTTAATCGATAATTTTCTGGAAGAAGTATTGAAGTATCAAACAGAATATTACAAAAGGTTTTGTAGAAATGAAACAATTTGTTTTTAATGTGTGTTTTTTTTTTGAAATTTGTTACTAATTACAACTTGCCAACGAAAAATTCAAAAAGGACAATTTTTTAAAAATCTAGACATCAACTTATCTGATTTCTCCATCAGTTTTCTATGACATTTTATCGCAATAATTCAGAAGATTGTTTTATGATTGAATGAATTCTTGATAGAGTACCTTCCTCTACCTACAGTACTGTAGAAAATATATTAAAGACTGATATAATTTTCGTTTGTCTGCTGAATGATTTTATCTTTCGCAAAAACACAGATCTCAAAAAAATCTCAGTAATTTTTCCAACATTTCTCTTCGTTAAATTTCAAATTTTTCAAATGTAAAATTCACTTATTTCAATTTACCAACACGTGGATAAATTTATTGAAAAATTATTAAACTCCATTTAAAAAATGAACCCCCGACGAAATTCAATGTCAAAATCCTCGTATCTCCAATTTCATCTCCATTACCCTCTGCTTTCCTCTCAAAGGTCGACTTTTCCACGAATGATAACAAATCACAATACGATACTTTTCGAACGCCAAGTCCTCCGAGCGTACTAATTCGATGGGTATTTTTTACGTTGAAAATTTCGTACCATCTCACGTGATATACCTATGTGAATCGAGGGTGAAATTTTCAAAAGAACCAAGGTAAATTAAATTATTCCAGGTTAACTATATCTTACGGTATGAATTTTTGATAACTTTGGCTTTTTAAGTAACACCAAAATCATGTAGAAGCTAAACGAATTCTAAATATAAAAGGGGTGTAATTTTACGAAATATTCTATACCTCCCGAAGAGATTATAAATTCTCCAGTACACCTATCTTTAAATATAAATTTCCATAGCTTCATATTGTTAAATCATTTTATCCCTGCATACAGCGAGTCACCTTTTGTCTCGAATATCTACTCGAATTTCCTGGGTGAAAAAAAAACACCACGGTGGTATACTTATTAAATATGTCGCCGAATTCTTTCCTTATTTAGTTGGTAAATTATGCTGAGAGAGATACCGCTGCGTAGACGTTACAACGTCAGCTGATGGTATTCGATGAATTATTCGAGTATACGTACGCTCAGGCTTATAAATTTTTTCACTCTATCTCACTTGGCTCGCTATTTAATTTATTTACCAGTACGTGATGGTTAATTAATTAACGTGAAATACGATGCTCGTTTGACCGAAAGATATTTCGGTAGGGTTGAATAATTTTCGCACCTAAAGTCAACGATGCAAACAAAACGAAAAGAAAGGTGCATTAATATTTGCATATATGCTCGGCTCAGATACTTGACAAAATACACAGAAACTTGGCACTAGTTTGGATTAAGGCCAACAAACCATTACACGACGGAATAACCAATACAAAAACAATGAAAATTAATTTCCCGCAGTTCGACTGAATCATCTGGACGTCTTCGAGGGGAAATAAAAAACCATGACTCGAGTTTTCCGGCAGTTTGCCTCGTCCTTTCGGTAACCCGCTGCTTTTCATATAAACGTAAAATTCCATAATTTTGGAAAAATCCCTCGTTCTCCTGCTGACCTTACTTCAGATTTAACCCGAGGATTTTGGTATTTCATTTCTTCTTGGGTTTTTTTCTAAACCATCGAAAAATTATCTTCTCACGAGCCCCCAAAAAAATATCCAATTCGACTCCACACGTTTAGAATTTATTACCTGCGATAAATAAGCCTAAAAAATGAACTTTCTCGGAGGATTTCGTACCCGCATTGTTAATTCATTAATATACCGGAAACAGCGGGCCAAAAGCTATAATTTTCTTCGTTTGATGTTTCTTTTTTGTGTTTTTTTTTTTTTTCACAAAAAGTAATTCATCACGATGGCGGTATTTTATCGGCGACCCAGTCGCCCATATTGTGGCTGCCAATCTGTTGAATTCGAAACATCGTGTATAATTTTTAAGCCGTTCATTAATCTCGATTGGTTTGCGGGTTTTTGAGGCTGATTTTCTCAAAGCCGCCGATGTTTATAGAAAACATTCATCCGATAAATGGAGAAATAGGGTTTTTTTAAACGAAATTGATATTTCGAATGTATCTTTTTGTTTCATTTAATGGTTTGTAACGTAGTCGCGAGCTCTTGGGGCCATATCGATGTTAGTTTTTGTACGTATTCGCAATACAGCATCCGGTACTGTTTATTTAATCGTGTTTATTTTATCAGACGTTCATTTAGCCCGAAGAATTTTACATACCCGATTGTGTATGGGCATCTTTTCTACATTCGTATATCGTTGTAAAAGATTCCCTAAAAGTTCCCAACGAAGGGTAAACAAACCATACAAAAGGGTGTAATAAAGATTTCAGTGAAATAAGATTCATTCAATATTTTTAACCTTATGCCAAATATTTTCAATAATTTTTTCCATTCTGTGTTAGTCTTTGACGTAAGAAAATTTACTGTCTCACTGTGGTGTTTTGCTTTCTACTTTCTAATCGATGTGCTCTTTTTTTCTCCCCTTTGAGAACCTTTACCGCTGGTTTTTATTATAATTTAGCTAATTTCGAAATTTTTTTCTCATTGAGCCTTTTTTGTTGTTTAATTTTAATAAACAATGAATACCTTCAAAGTGATACAGTTGAAAGGCATACTTTGTGAAAATTTACACGAACGAGAATTCCGTTTCTCGCTTTTCTTTTTTCTTAATACAAATTCCGTTGCGAGATGGTACGGAAACGAGGGTACGAAGTTAGGCTGGAATAGGACAGGTAATCAGGGTGAATTTTTTTCCCCCAAAGACGACCTTATTTCGGTAAGACTATACTGGTGTACTTTTATGTGCTGAAATTTTAATTTGGCAAATGAGTCGTTAATTGGAAAATGGTCGGTGGGTGATTTTCGATGTGTGGGTTTTTATGGTGGGAAGATGAGAAATGAAGATGTGGAAAGAAAGGATTAGAGAGCTGGGTTGGGTTTGAAAATTGAGATAATAATAAAAAAAGAGTTGGAGAAAATTCATAAAATTTCAATTTTTTGAGGGGTGAGGGAGCTTTCAAAATTTTTGGGTTAAATACTGACTGTGGGAAAAAAATTTTAAATGATAGAAAAATAAGGAAAAAATTTTTGAGCGGACAGATTTCGAGAAATTTTGGAAATTGGATTGAATTAACTTTAATTTTCGAGAAATTTGAAAATCAATATTCTGAATTGAAAAATTCGTACAAAGATATTACAAAATTTTGAATTTTGTAGAAATATTTCCGAATTTCAAAGAACATAATTCGGGAAAATAAAAAAAAGGTGCTATTTTTTTCATGGAAACCCCAGTTTTTACTTCATATTTTCTCAGAAGCTACTTGATCTCCAAAGTCAATTTTTATACCCATTATTCAGAGGTACCCATCCCAGCCATATTGCAACCAGAGTGTTTGCGAAAATAGATACCAACTTTATCACAAAATTTCGTAAAAATTATTTAAATCAGTGTTCGATTACAGAAGTAAATTGAACAAAAAAAAAATTGAAAAAAAAATGAAACAGGAAAAATCCTTTTGTGGACTTGAAAAGAAAGCATTTCTGAACATAATGCAAAAACTATTTTTATGCTTATAACGAAAATTTCAAGACAGACCCCCCTCCCTCCCGAAAGAAACTACCCTTGGAACCAAAAAATTACGTATGAAAGTGGGAGAAACTTGGAGTTGGATGATTTTTAGATCGAGAAACTATTTAAATTTTTGCAAAAAAAATCCAGAGAAAAACGACTTACAATTGGTTTTTTATCATTGAAGTGATAACTATAGGTTCGTATCATGTCTCTGATATTAAAAAAGCAAACAATGAAAACTAGATATTTTTCAACATTTTAATTTTTTTCCCCATCAATAGTTCTAAATTTTGATTGCGATGCTGTTTTTTGAATTTCCATGTTTCAAATTTTGAAATTCTTGCACCTCACTTTTCATCAAACTCTCCAACAATTTCCTTTTTACTTATACGAAGTTTTTATTAATAAAATTCTAAATGAAATGCCAAACTATGAAATACTACGTAATCCGCGAAAGCGTATTGGAAAAGGACCTTTCGATCAATTTTTTGATTTTCACTTTTTTGGCCTATTTTATGTGAAAAAAAATCAATCTCGGAAATCGAATAAAACTGTAAAATTTTTCACTCGAGTATTCATTACTTGCCAGTAGAGTCCCTCAAGGTTGCGATGTTCATAGATGATTAAAAATGAAACCTAAATTACGAAAAAAACACTTCCAACTTTGAACGCTTTTTCAGCATTTTTCAGCAAAAGTTCATCTTTGGGAGGAGTATCTTTTTCTCACGTGTCTTCATACGAAAGTCTTGTATGATTTTTCCCAAAAATTTACGAAGTTCGATCGGGATTTTTAACTAAAATTTTACCATATAAATGCATTTTAAATCATTCATTTTCTTCTGTGAATTGTTTCGATCTGCTCACGTAAAAAAATCAATTTTTTTCAATTTCCCAAAAATTGAGTTCTAGTTTATTTTCTCTACAAAGCATTAACTTATTTTTCGTTTTAATCGGATTGCTTTTTTTCACAATTCTATTTTTTTTTTAATTTGACACTTTTTAATCTAATGCTGTGAAAAAAACTTCACATCGAAATTCATTAAGCTTTGAGATTCATGTGCTTAATTGAGAACACGGTTGTTAACCTAATGCGAAGTGAAGTCGAAGATTTTCAAAGAATTATTCTATCTTAGAAATCCTTAGATTTTTTACTGTAAAAAATAGTTTATGAAAAAAATTGTGAAAATTTGTATAATGAAATCAGTATACCACGTTTTCAGTCAAAGCGTCGAAAAAGTACGATAGAAAAATCAAATCGTTATTTCACAATGGTGGTCTTAACAGTCATAAAATGTCATGCAAAGTCGTGAAATCAGCTCAAAATCAACTTCTAAAAATTAGCGTAGGTACGTCTTAAGATAAGGAGGGTTAAAAAAAAAAATTGTAATTTTTCGAAACACCTATGAAGAATAAGTACGTTTGCTTATAAATTACACTGTGTGAAAATCTGCTAAAATTTCCTTCGAATTTTAAAGTTTTTCTGGGTAAAGTTACCTCTTTTTAATTTTATTCAAAAAGTTGATTAAATGGAATTTTCGGTGATGTGAGGTGATGTAGGTTTTCATTAAATTTTTTTAACTGTTTCTTAAGGATTTCAAAAATTGAAAATTTTCTAATTTGACATTTTATTAAAAGTATCAAATTTCAAAATATTTATTCTTCTAATTAAAAATCTTTTAAATTTATTATTTTGAAAATGAAAAATTTCGCTGGAATTCATTTCGTTTCAAATTTTACATTTCAATAGGGAATAATTACACTAATCTATACTCGATAATTCTCAACATTTTCAAACTTTCTTTCGTTTTATGGGAACCAGTAAGTACTAGATGTAATATTTTAACAAATCTCCAAAAACGAGCACTCATCCATGATTTTTAAAGCTTTTTCTTTTAAGTGAAATCTTGGCCTTTTTTCAAAAAAAATTTCAAACATGTTAAACAATAATTTCAACATGCCTAGGTGTTTCAACTACCCAGTAAGATTATGAAAAAATATTTACAAACATGAAAAATATTTTGAAAATTAATAGTTTCCATCTGTGAAAAATTTTCAAAAGTTATACCTGAAAAATTGTCCAATTCAAATCAATGCAAATTTGATTCAATGAATTATCCACCAAAAGTAATTTTTCTGTGTTTCTCTTTATGTTTATTTTTATTTTATGTCCATCAGAATTAAATTTTTTCAAAGCCACTGATCATAAATCTTATTCTAAGAGATTAGGTATCAATTTACGTGAAAATAATTTCCATGTGCTTTAAGATTAGTGCATTCTATTTCAGTATTTAGGCATAGGTACCCTTAAAAACCGTAATCGAATTTTTAAAAACCTGGTTTAAGGTATTTTCACATCTTTTGCGTGGTGTTTTAAAAACCATTCAAAAAGAATGAAAATTTTCGTATAATTTTCACATCTTGTAAAAAACCGAGACGTAAAAAAGTAACCGGTAATTGCCTCATTTAAAATGGTCCCTACGATTTTGAATTTTCACACCACCAACACGAATAATTTTAAAAGTAAACGCTTTTCATAATGGTTCGTTAATTCTTATACAAATTATGCGAAAATTCCAGCTGTTAAAATGACTCCTCGTCGTACAATACAAAATTCAATATTCTAAAAGTTACGTATGTTTTCATTCGTACAAACTACTTCGAAAATCAAAATTCACAGAAAATTTGTCAAAATTATACGTTACGAATAAATTTTCCATCCACAATAAATTTCCAATTCCAAAATTTAACCAGAAATGTTTCAAGAATAAAATTAATTCATTTCAAATTTAAAAATAATTTTAAAAAAATAAATAAATTCTATTTTCGTGGTAAAAAAATATTCATCAGTACTCACCGAATAAGTAACGCTGCTGTGTAGGGCCAAACGCAAACTAATTATTGTTATTTGGGCGAGTTGAAATTTCAAAGAATTGCACGGAACGAATGGGATGATACTAACGATATTGTCTACTTATATAGCAATATAAGTCGGGGTTAACGCATCGCACCTCCCTTTTTTCGGCACCACACAAGTGGTTAGCTCGTACAAATCAGTACAAAACAACCTGATACTGTATTACCTAGAATTTCGCCCCCTCTAAAAATTTAAGCCAAATTGAAAGATTTGTGTATTTACTTTTCATACGTACCTTACTGCGTCGCGACGACAAACTACGATTTTTCTTCTCATTTTTTTCCCCCCTATATTAAGTATTAGTTCTTTGTCCCATACGTCCGCGGACTACGTAGTTATTTCTCAATTTTGCCATTTCGCCAATGTCGACGTTTCTATTTTATTAATCTCGATTCCATTGATGGAAAATACGGTAATCAAAATTTCATTCGCTTTGATTTCGTCTTTCGTCATACCACCAATCAAAGAGACGCAGTCGCGTTTATGAACATGCACGAAAACTTAATTGCGTCGGGACCGTAATCAAGAATCAAATCTGTCGAAGATATAACGTCGATATCGTTTACCAAATATCGTTTTAATTGCTTAGGCGTTTAGGGTTGGAAAAAAAATCCATTAACACGTTCTCCCCTCCGTTTTGCGACATCATATTTTTATCTGGCGGATTTTCGATTCGAGTGAAAAATTTAATTTATATGAGTCAATATTGGACGTTTCCTTTCACCTGCTCTCGCCCCATACCCCCCTTCTGGTACTTTTTCCCCCATCGAACGTGCGTGTTTGTTTTCTTTTTAACGTGGACCTATCGGTGCGCTGCTGGGAGAACGGGAGAAAAAAATAAATGAATTTTTGAACAGGTATTCTGCGCGAGACTGCACTATATTGCTGGATAGACATTAAAAGTAAATACTTATCGATACATCGACCGACGAAAATGGATTAAAAATCGCTACCTCGAATCATAATTCTGGTTTTTTTCCTTGTTAAGCCGTCCTGACTGAAAATCTCGCCGGAAAGAAAACAAAAAAGAGATGGAATTTATAAAAGACTCGAGCCGTTCGCAGATCCCTTTATTTTCATCAATGGTGACGATTCGGTTTCCGAAGTGACGCCCAATTAAACGGCGATAATTCTTTCAAGTCTGTTAGGAATTTTTCGCCGGAGAAGGAAAATTAAACGGATTCAGCCATCTTATCGTTAAACAATAACCGGCTATGTTATCTTTTAAAAGACACATTTTTCAAGTTTGCCAGCGGTTGCGGAATCCGTCGTAAATCGTTGTCACCGAAAGTGCCTTAATTTTTAGCCCATATTTTATGGCGAAATTTGGCGAATTTTTTGGGGTTGTTTTTACATTCGACGTGTTATCTGGGTAACGGTTTTATAAAAGCACTTTGTGCGGATGTCTTTTGTATCTTTGTATTGGGGCTTAGTTTTGTCTTTAGCATTCTGTTTTCAATTTTTTTGAGGATTTGTGTTAATCGGAATGTGGGAGTGTGTATGATATAAATTTTTTGGGCGAAGTTTTGGTTGGAAAAAACGATTGTAATTTTTTTTTATAGATTTAGGATAAAGAAGTATAAATTTTGAAAATAAATTGGTCTTCCTTTACAGTGTCTATGAGAGGAATCATTCAAAGTGCCACGCTTAGGGTGGTATTTTCAAAAAATACATCAAATATGTACATGTTCTGAAGTCTGAACTTAAATTTATAAAATTTCAGCTGACCAAGTTAATTTTTCCACTTCATATTTTTCTTTTTAAAATTCATAATTTTCTCGAAAAATTGTTAAAAAATTCGAATTTTCAAACATTTCAAAATTAAGAAATCTGCTTAATTTCTTAGCTGAAATGGTTGCTGGGAGAAAGGGAGGAAGATGAGGTTGAAACGTGCTCTTTTAAAAAAATCTCACCTTCGTTCATTTCACCAACATAAATCTCGATTTCACGCGATTTCAAGTTTCTCGTAAAATTAGAATAGGTTGAAAAGTTTATGAAAAATTCGAAAATTATTGAAAGGGCAAACAGTGTTTTTTTTTTTTGCAAATGTTTCAAGGCCAAATTGAACTATCAACATCTGCGTTCCCTCTCGTAAAACAATAAATAGTCAAATTGAATGTTCGGTCAAAAAAAAATGAGGTTAGAGTGAAAAATTTTCAAAAATGAGTGAAATTTTCAAACCAAGTTTTTGGAATTTCTTTTTTTACCTAGAATTATCGCATCAACTCCGATTCGTCGCTGGGAATTTTAAAATTATACATATATTTTTTTTAAAAGTAGGTAAATAATTTTGCCGTTCGAAATTAACACAGTAAATTAACATAAAAAGCTTTATTCCTACCTTCAGAAATTTCGCAACACATTTTTCGAAGAAAATTTTCGAGAAAATATTTTCTAAAATACTCGAGTAGAATAAATGAAGTACCCCAGTCATAATGAACTCGAAAACAGGGTTCAAATTCTTCGATTTCAAGGACGAAAAAGGGTCGTTTTGAAATATGTACATACAAGTTTTATCCAAAACAAACCCAGTATGATACAGAAAACGTAAAAAATCAGATAGGTACTACCTGAGCAAAGCGAAGAAACTTTTTATAGTAAAAAAAAATCGTATTTAAGAGATAAAAGTAGTATAAATACGCAAAGTTAGCAATAGAAAAAAGAGATGAAGGGAATTTGTACCTATAAAATCTTCTGGTGAGTTGATAACATCACCGATTAACATTTTCTGCGATGAGAATTGAAGCATTTGGTTTTTCTTTAGAAAAATTAAAATTATTAAAATTTATTCAAAAGTGAAGTAAAATTTTCTTTATAGATCGAGAAAAATTTAGTTATTTAAAAAAAATTGTATGAGAAACATTCAATTTTTAAAAAAAATAAAACTCTTATATTAAAGACGCAGCATTTTTTCTTGATGAGTACCCACGATTTTTTGAAGTTGGATTCTGAATTCTTTAACATATTTTTCATTTAAACTTTCCATTAGTTATAATGAAATTTCAAGCTCTTAATTTGTTTTGAAGAACGTGAAATTACCCCTGCTCGAGATGACTAGTTACCGATCTTAAAAACTGAAGGAACAAAAGATGCTTCCAAAAATTGTATCAAACATTTTTTTAACCGTGGAAATGGATAGTGCGTTGAAAATTGGATAAATTTTTCCATGATGAAGTTTTGCCGGACCTCAAAATTGAAAAGGGTACAAAAAAATCGTTGAAAAAATCTGAAAAAATGAACTTATCAAAGAAATGAACAGTACCCTACGTTGAAATATGAAAAATTTTATTCTAAAGATTTTTTACCCAAGATCAAAAATGAAAGATCTACGTATTTCTCAGAATTAATAGACTTCCATTTTTTTTTTCAAATTCACTCAATTTTGAACAACCCACAGCTCCTTCATTTTTTTTTTTTTTTTTTTGTAATCCTTTCAATAATTTCAAAGTTTGGCGAAGTCTTGAAATGAAAATTTGTTCAGTTTTCAAACAATAACGTTATTTTTTTTAGAAATATCAACATTTGCCCCTTCAATTTTTAAGACTAGCAACTTGTTTACCTATCTACAATTTTTGAGTGGTATTCGGTTGCTTAAATCCGCGACTGTCTAGATTTTTCGCCACAGCGGAGATCGTGTATTTCTTCGCTCTCTAACCCGAGCCTAATTTTTTTTTCTATTTCGAAAGACCGCGAAGTCTAAACCCAAGTGGGGGGGGGGAGAGGAAATAAAAAACTTATGTATTCGTAAATTCCTAAATTCAAAGGAAAATTGAATTGAAAAAACGTTTCGGAAAAGATTGGGTGTTAAGGGTGTTAATAAAGATTTTATCAAAAAAATTGAAGCTGGAAAAAAAATTTAAAAAAATTTTGAGCTGATGAAAATTTCGAGGAAAAAATTCGATCAAGTTTATAATAAATTAGACAAAATTGCGTTAAAATTGAAAAATCTTCTGAAAAAAATTTTATTTCATGAAAGATGAACGTATCGCAAGAAAAATTTAACGTTGGATTTTTTTTTCAAATTTGAGTCAAAACAAATTTTATAAAAAAATTTTATCGGATCATCTTGGAAAAAAATTGGAAGTTGGAATAAATTTTACAAAAAAAATTGAGAGTTGAAACAAATTTTGGAAAAAAATTCTGGTCTGAATACTTTGGAAAGAACTTGGGAGTAAGAAAATTGTTGAGAAATTTTTATACTGGTTAAAAACGACGAAAATGGACTTGGAATGCCCAGTATTTTATGTATTTGATTGGCGAAATTTCAATCAATCCATCTAGGCAAGTGGGCCAAGTACCTAACAGTACTTGGTATTACTATAATTTTTTAAAAATTTTAAAAAACTTGGAAATATTTCTCAAATTATTTCATTTTTTGTAAAAAAAAAAAAATAATAATAAGAGAGAGACCGAGTAAAAAGTATTTTATGTGTACAATTTTGTTCGATCGAGATTAAAATTTGAGCAAGTCCTTACCTACTTAAATATTCTTGGATTTTAGTCGAGTTGAATTTTTTCTCAATAAAATTTTTTCATCAAGACTGAAAAATTGCTCAAAAATAATAATTTTTATGGGTCTTTGAAATAAACGGTAGAGCTAAAGATGAAGAACTTTTTCAATTACACCGGTCGACACGATTTTTATTTCTGGGTCCTCATTGTGAAATTTAGATGACTTTTAAGTAACTAATGAACGAAAAAATATTTTTTTAAACCAAAGTTTGCTGGGGGGGGGGGAGGCCAAAAAACTGATTTTTCGAAGGCAATAAGCCTGAGCATTACAAAAAAAATTGAAAATTTTTTTTTGAACTAATCTAATAGAAAATTTTACGACAAATCCTATGCCGCAAACCGCAGACCGTCATCTCGTTTAGAAAAAAAGTTACAGCTCATTCTTTCCAAAATTCTGTGAAAAAATCGTATCTCATTTTTTCGTTAAAAAGGCACAAAAATGTGATTTTTTCACTAAATTTTGGAAAGAATGAGCTGTAAAATTTTTTCTAAACGAGATAGAAGTCTGCGGTTTGCGGCATTCGATTCACCGTGAAATTTTCCATAAGATTAGTCCAAAAAGAAATTTTTCAAATATTTTTGTAATGCTCATGCTTATTGCTCTCGAAAAATCAGTTTTTTTTGGCCTCCCCACCCCCCAAAGCAAACTTTGGAAGCCAGGATTGAGCAAGGTAATGTATTTCGATGTCTAGAAACATAATTTTGGCATGAGATCCCAGAAACAGAACTTTTTTTTGTCGACCTGTGTTATCGATCCCGAAAATATCTGCCAAAGTTGTACTTCCATTAAGATTGCATAAATTTTTCAAAAAATTACGTAGGTACATATCTAAATTATTCCACGTAAATTTAATTTCGACCAAATTATTTCTAAAAGACTGATTCTGGCAAACTAGCTGGTTAATTGTTTATCTACACTTTGTTAAATCCTTATCTCAAACCTCCTTCTTTTTTCACCTCATCAAACCTTCACAATGCCTCATTCCACCCACTTCTCTACTTCTCTCTACGAATCAAACGCTGAAAAATACACCTCTTTTCGATATAATCGGTACCGAAAAGAAACAATACGACATGGACCAGAAAAACTGCCGGCACTTTATTAGCACGTTGCCGCGTTGATAAGATGATAGAATCAAATCTTGGGAAGTACGCTGCTACGCTCGTCTAAAGAAGACGTATACCAAGAGAGGTACGAGGAACAGGTGCAAAAAAGCTTTATCACGTCGAAGTTTGGAAAAAAGATAAACCTATAGAGCTTCGCATACGTCACCGATTTCAAATAAGTATAGCATCACTGAAAAGGCATAAGATATACTTTCGTAAATAAACGTTTATACTTGGTATATTGTCTTGGGTATAATTCATTGCGCTCTTCCGAACGTAAAAAGATACGCTTTTAAAGAAGGTATTCGAGGAGAAAAATCAACTTCGCAATTTCACTTTTAGTCGAGTTTAAAATTCGAAATGACAGCGTATATTGCCAGAAATTACGTCACTAATCGTCGAAATATACGTCGAGGATTTACATATATCAGCAGAAATCTGCCTATAATTTATTCGAAAATTTTTTCCCAGTTCGTATGCGGTCATGAGAGCAGTCAAATGTATCTAGATGGGTTTAATTTTATCGATAAAATAGTTCAATAATTTATATCCACGGGTATGTAGAATTTTATGGCGATGCGAAAACATAAAAATTTTGAATATTGTACCTAATAATAAAGGCTTTCTGGGTGCTATAAAAATCCAATGTTCGTCTCGTTTGCTCTTATGCTTTGAAGAAAAATCCGTAATTTTGGATCGAAATTTTCACCTATAGGTGTATAAATCTAATATAGAATTTTCGTCAAATTTTTCTCGTTGAAAATATTCAAAGCTCGATTCTTTCAGAGCAAAGTTTTAATTTCAACGGGCCACTGTAAAGAATTACCGTAAACGGTATTAAACAGATTAGCCTCGGACGAGATGAAAACAATAGATAAATTTTAAATACGCCGACGTGGAATTTTCTTTTTCTTTACATTGCGACCTTTTAAATTTGGTAGTGGCAAAAGGACGACACTGAACGATGGTTGTGATACGTGACTATAATGCATTCGATGTATTAAATTTCCTACGTTCGTGTCTCTACTCCACAGTTCTGCTACCTTTTCCCACGTGCTCGAGGAGTGTTATTCTTTTTTTTTTCTTTCTAGAGCAACCTGCTTATACGTATATCCTACAGGTGATGTGTCGCGCATATTTTAGGAAAAAAATTCCTCCGAGGGTGAAATTTAAATGCGAAGAATTTTTCAATTCCGCCAACAACGTTGATCTAATTTCATCGGTGTGAAAATTCGCCAGCTTGACATATTTCGTATCAATATTCGACTCGACCTACACGTCGCGGTGATTATCTTGAGCAGAGGAGGGCAGAAAACTCGAATGTTCATATTTTACGCCCTTTTTGTTTCATTCGATAACGAGAAATAAATAATGAAAAATCGTTATACGTTGTGCAATGTAATCCAATGCTTTGTGTATGGCTGATGAAAAAAAAACAGGGGATGCATATCGAACAAGAAAACGGAAACGTGTTTTAGATTTTTGAAATATCTGAAAGAGATGGATTACCATACTCGTGGTGTAGGTATTTCGAGCCTAGTAAAAAATTTCAACATTGAAACGAATTATTAGTTAGCTTTCAAAATCAATGATTTTTTTCAAAAAAAAAACGAATTGGATTATTTTAGGATAATCATAAGAATTGCAGCCTGTAACAAATATTAAAAGGCTGGAAATTAGATACCATTGTGATGGTGAAAATTCTACCCACGCTAGAAGCATTAATGTTTCTTTTTTTTTTTTTAACAAGAGTCTTTTACAAAGTTAAGAAAATGGTGTTCGGGGACGTTAAATTAAATATTTCATATCATATTGTTGTTGTAATAAATTTAAACCTCCTAATTGAATTTTCATTAATAAGAAACCATTTTTATGTACCGGAGTGAGCGTTTTAAAGATGTCACGTATAGTTTCAGGATTACAATTTCATTCGCTATGTATTCTCGTGTAGAATGAAAATTTCGTAGAGGTTGGCTCGAGTATGGTGTTTTTCCGAGAGAATCTAAATCGTGTTGTTGCAACAAATAAGGGGATTAGGGATTTCGAGTGTAAGTAGAAAGGAAAAATGTCGACTGAGGCGAGATCTGTTTTAGGAAATGGGAAATGTGTTCGGAACGGTGATTTTGGGAAGCTTTAGTGAACGTATGAATTTGTAGAGGATGTAACAATTTGTGGGTGATTTTTGAAATATGTGTGAGAGGTCAGCACTGTGTTGAATGTGGTTTTAAAAATAATTTTGTGTTTTGGAAATATTTTGAACAGTTGTTTTTATAGGTGCGAATAATTTCTAGTTGGTGTGAAAAGAAAAAGAAAACATGGGGCGTTTACTTTTTAGAAATTCTGAAAAAGTTGAGAAATTTTGAATAACCCATTTGCTAGATTTTGGTAAAAATCCAGGAGACAGATATGTTAGATATTTATCTAGAAAATGTTTTTCTATTCATTTTACCGTGAACCCTCGCTTTGCTTGGGCCAAATCATTTTTTTTTAAATAAAAAACTTTTTTTCTTTATTTTATTGGGATAAACAAAAATTATAATTTTGATTGAAAATAGGTAATTTTTCCATTTTCGTCTCGTTTATTAGAAGTTGAAAATAATTTGTAAAATTTTTTTAAAATATCCATTTTTTGATTTCAAGGATTTTTTTTCAAAAAAGTTACCCCAGCTCGCTCAAAATTTATCTAAGTAAAAAACATCCCATATGTTGATTTCAAAAAATTGAAATGAAGAATTTTTTCAAATGTTGAGTGTTGAGTCTCTAAATATCACACTTTTTAATAGAAGAGTAATTTTTTGGGTTTTCAGCAAGATTTTTTGAGAGGATTTTCACCCTCGTTTCGTTTGAATAATAACTGATTATTTGTTTGTTTGTTTGTTTTTTTGTTAAACAATTCATGTACCTATTAAAATTTTTTTCAAAATATTGGTACATAAATATTTTAATGCAGACAATTTTTATTGTTCATTACTTGAAAACTTCACTTGAAAGGTGTAAAAAATTTGAAAAAAAATCATTCGAATAATTTGGAATAATTACAAACAGATGTAAATTTTGTTCAATTTTCTGTTTTGATTCGAGAACAAGGTGATCCAATTTTAATTTTCATACTTCATGACCTTGATTTTTGGAAATTCTTTCAAAAAAATAAATGATAATTTTTAATTTTTTATCGCTCATATCATCAAAAAAATTCGAAAACAATTGACCAAAATAATTTTAATCCCCCCCCCCCCCCCCCCAAAAAAAAAAATTATGTACCTTATTAAAAAAAAAAAGTCCCACTCACCTACTGAATCAATAATTAAGTCATACAAAAAATTGATACTTCTTAGTTACATAATTTCCGTAAGTTATATTCTTACCTCAAAAATTGATTGCAAATACATTTTTTGAATTATTTTTGAGGTATGTCCTAAACAAAAATCTCATGGCAGAATTTAAAATTTTTTCATGTGGAGTACGATATCAAATACAGAAAGGTCATCACTTTTAAAAATTTTTCGATTTGGTACAAAAAATTCAATTTTGCCATCATTTGCTGGCACTACCTGCCCCTTTGCCCCTCGTTCTGGACTGTTATAATTTTCTGAAGAAATCATGCCCACTTATGAACAGGAGACTTATTCCAGGGGTCAAACTGGGTTACTTTTTAAGTAACTTGGTCACTTTTTTCGAGTTTGGTTACTAAAAGTTACTTTTTCCTTTCAGAGGTTACTATTGGTTACTATTTTCAAAATTTTTCCTCATTGGAAAAGTCGGCAAATTTTTCGGACAATGAACCATTACAAAACGAACTATTAAATTTTTCAAATCTGGCACACCTGCCTCCCCTTAAAACCTAAAATACCAATTAATATGAAGAAATTCTAGTTTTAAATGAATTTTTCTTCAAAAAAATTTTCGCCCTCGCTTCGCTCGGGCTCAGTAGTTATTTTTTTAAATAATATTATGCGATTCAAACTTTCTTCCTTTTCAGCCCAGAAAATTCAATATTTGCTAGTGAAAAAATCAATTCTTTTCGTGTACTTATAAAAATCAAAAGAATTTTCAAAAGTATTCAACTTTTTGGAAGAAGTTTTGGTTTTTTTCCTAGAGATATTGGTCGCAAACTTTTTTATATTCACCCCAAGGTTTTTGTCCATGTTTTGAGGAGAACTTTGAGTTCGGCAAATTTGTGGAGCCCCCTCCCCCCCAACCCAAAAGTAAAGTTTCGCGTCTGGTATTTGAAAATTGTAATTTATTTTTGAAGTGCTGGAAAAAGTAGAATAATGAAAATGATTCTTCCAAACGTGTAAAAACTTTCAAATCTTGAAAAATTTCCAAAAATTCAATATTTTCTAAAATTGCTGAAATTTGCAGAAAAAACAAAATAAATTTTTGGGTTTTACACCCCCTTCCCTCCCGATTCCACTGAAACTCCTAAAAATTAAGGATTTTGAGGTTACTTTTTGGTTACTTTTTTCATGAAAAATGGTTACTAAAGTTACTTTTTTTTTTCAAAATCTGAGTTTGAGGCTTGCTTATTCAGAATTTGTTTGTCTAAAGGATTTTTGTATCCAAATGTCAAATTGAAAATACTTTTTGTAGGCTTGGAAATGGAAAGGTTTTCATTACCAAAAATTTTCAATCAAATTGAATTTCTCTGATGTAAGATTTTCCCCTCTGATTCCAACCCCAGGTCTATCTGATCCTTTTTTTAACAAGATTTTGTAAAATGCTTCAAATATAGCTGATTTTTCTTTAGGAAAAAATGAGAATTGTTATCATTACAACTTTACTGAAAAATTTGTTCTGTTTTTGTTTGTTTCAGATGAGTTGTACAATTTGAACTTCCATCGTTACAATAAGAACGATTTTTCGAATAAAAATGAGTAAGTCGTTATGACATTTTTCTATTTTTTTTCTTAGATTTTCATACATATTTTTTTTTTTTTTGCATATTCATCTAATATGATACAAACCCTGCCCAAAAATACGTATTCAACTTCAATGGATATGATTTTGATTGTGTTTCTCGCGCTGGTCGTTGTAAAGATAGTAAAAAATTCCATTATCTCTGGATTTTTTATTATTTGAAATTTTTTCACACTAATTAATAATGTTGACACTTGAAGTCAGTTGTTTTCTTAAAAGAATAAAAAAGATTCGGATCTTGAAAATTTCTAAAAGTTGTAGTTTTTCGAATAGAAATTTTCGTAAAAAATTCGTCTAAAGTCTGAAATTCTCAATATTTTTTTTTCTCTCAACGATACGAGGAAAAAATATCAAAATTTTCTAGTACTAAGTGGATGATGATTTTGTTAAAGGAATTTTTATACTGGGACCTCTTTCTCTTCTCTCCAAATACAGGATTCATAATCTTCATTTTCTTCATAACAAAGTTCGAAATTAATTTTTCGATTTCAACATTATAAATTTTTTCAAAAATCATGAAACTTGATACCTATATCTAAAGAGGAAGTGGGAGAGGAAAAAAATGAGAAATTTCGATTAAAATATCAAATTTTTATGTTTCCATGTTATTTTTTTAAATTTAAAGCATGAATTTTACTCATGTTTAAATAAATGATCATCCCTTAACAAAATTTTCTTTCTACAAAGTAGAAAAGTTTTCAACTAAAAATGTAATTTTGCCAATATTAGAGAATGAAATTCCTCTCTCTCTCTGTCCTTGTTTGATCCGGCTCTTGATTAAGCTCAAAGATTTTAATTTTTTTCTTCAAATCTGTTGTAAAAAAATTTTCACAATTCGAAATTGTTCGTATTGGAAGAAAGGAGGGATTGGTACAGGGATACATGTATCTTGGTTAAATTCTTTGACTTCGTTTGTAGATTTTGAAAAAATTCCAAATCAAAAGTCTTCATATATTCTTGGTTTCTGTTTCTTAAATTTCTCCCTTTACTTTTCATTTAAATTCATCAACATTTTAAGAAAATCTTTATTAGAAAAATTATAATTTCATATTATTATAAGTTTTGTAGATTGTAGTGTCTTTTGCATTTTTTTTTTTTTTTTTTTACGAAAAAACAAAATTTGAAAATGAAATAGAAACTCTATAACTTCATAACTTTTCAGTATAACAGCTTTATTTAAACCAGAAGTAAAAAAATCCTTTAATTTTCCCTCTATCCAATCCAAAAATAACCCTATCACAAGGCATCGAGTCCTTTTCCAGAACCCTCAACGGCAACACTGAGAATCTGGCGCCGATTTGAAATAGCGCCGATTACCACGAGGTTTGCCGGGTGTAATTTTCAGTAGTACGTTTTATGGTATCGATGGTTTGCGTGTTTTGTTTTCCGGTATCGTTCGCGTATTTAAATTTTATTTTGAAAATGTGATTTTATAATTTTTTTATCCATGTGTTAATTGAAACATCAACCTAATTCTTTTCTCAGTTCGGCGTTATTTTATTGTGAATAATTGTTAATTTTTTTTCGAAAAAATTATTATTTTGGTTTTTACTCGATTATTTCGTTCGCGAAAGTTTTAAATTCAAGTTTCCAGTTTATTGTTTCGCGATATGAAAAATTCGATTGTGTGTGAATCGTTTAAAATCAACTGAAAAATATTCCAGGTATGGAAACAGGAATTGATTTTTTCCCCTTATTCCTTTGCTCGGATACGAAAATCTCCATCTCTTTGATAATAATTCAACGTTCAAGCTAGAAAATGTAAAATTGAAAAAGATCCGTCAAAGCCAATAACTTTAAATGCCTTCAAAGAGAAGTTTCAAGTTGTACCGCAATAATTAAAAACTTGCAGCTTTTACAGCCTTTGAAAAGGTGCAAAGCGGTAAACTTTATCGTATTCCAAGTTTAGAATTTTCGTTGTACGTCGAAAGAGCGCAGATGAAAAAGATGAATAAAAATTAAACTCGAGTAAATAACTCCAAACAGGAGGGTGGTTTTATTTTTAAATCGTGCTCCGCTCTAAGTCGTGTCATGTGCTGCTTGATTCATCCTTGTAGGTGTGCTGGAGATATTTGTCAACATATTATGGTATGCGAGTGTACTTAAATGACGCCAATAATAATTTCGTCTTCCGGTTAGTTTCCTTTTTCTATAATAATTTCTCTAATTTTTTCCAACTTTTTTTCTCGATCAATTTTCCTTGTAAAATAAACTTTCAACTATTTCAACCGTTATCCCCAATTTGATATTTTTCCATCGTTAGAATATTATTCGAATTACATTTCAATATGAATAAAAATACTCTTTTTCATCTGAAACGACGAGTAGGTAAATTTAGATTACAATTAATTAAACTCTACTCGAGAAAAACGACAGTAAAACTATAAATATCGAATTTAAAAGATACCGGGGTCGTCATACTATAGACGTATAGACGCAGTGCAGCGATGTTTTACGATGCCATTTATTCAAACCGAATGATATGAATTAACCGTAAATGTTCCAAGGGTTTTAAACACGTCTGAAAGCTTAGACTTAGATTTCTTAAAGGAAGTAGGGGGTGTTGTCGGCGCTTTCGACTGGTGCTGCTATTTTTAATATATCTATTTGTCTGCGTCTCGAATTTACTTAATCCTCGGTGGAACGATAACGAGGTTAAAAATGTCCCCATAATCAGCTGTTTCCATCTCCCGAGTACTTGTTCCCGCAGATTTTATGTGACGTACCTACGCGTAGACCTGAGAATACTGCTTTTATGGGGGTTTTACTGTTTGAAGGGTCGCATACATTGTGTCTAATGGCTCGAGGTGGTTTTTTTAATCAAATTTTTTACGTGGAAATTGAGAAGGAAGCGATTTTGGACATTTTTTATGAGAACTTGTTTAAAAGAGGGTGAAATTAGCTTTAGAATGATATGATTAGATGCGTTTTATTTTCGTGTAATTTTGTTATTTGCGATGTCATAGCAGTAAAAAGACATGGATTTGGTAGAGTATCGAAAAATTCTTAAAAGGAAGCTAATTTTATTTCTTTTTCAAAATAGTTATCGAGAAAAATTCCCAAAAATCATTTTCAGGAACCAAATTGTCTTTGATGCTCGTCTTTGAATAGAATAAAAATATGAAAAAATGAAGTAGTTATGTTTATTTTCAAAAAAATTGGTGACCAATATTATTTTCATACTTCATGTTGTTAGCTACCTACTTCGGAAATTTTTTAGTATAATAAAACGAATTTCCTTCCAACGATTTTTTCTTAATTTCAGAATTGAAGAGAAGTGAAAAAATCCTAAAATGGAAATTCAATCGTATGTTGGTACTTTAAAAATAGACCAAATTTTGTTACGATGATTTTTTGCTCAATACATAAAAAAATTTAAAAGGAACTTGGTGACATTTGAATTGAAAAAATTGTGAAAATCACAAATTCTTGAAGTTTATTTACCCTTTTTCAGGTAATTGGTTCGTTGATTTAATTAAATTTTTTATTAAACAATTAAATTTTAAATTTCAATCACAAATCAGAAAAATGTCTGGAGAAAATTGCTTTCCAATTCTGGAAAACTCGAAATTTTCAGCAGGAACGAACCAAAATGGAGGTTTTTTGAAGGAGGGGAAAGGAGGAGAGAAAATATGAAATTAGAAAATTCTCTTAATTTTTCCTCGAAGTTTTTCGATTCGATTTCTAAATTTTCTAAAGAGCGCATTTTTCATCAACATGGATATGTTGTTTCCTCTTGGGTGGGGGGTCATTCCAAAATTTTTAAGACGCTATTTTGCGTGACGCTAAGTCAAAATCTTATAAATTTTTGTATTTTTAAAACTTAATGTCAGAAAGTCAGAATGACAAAAAAAATACCAGAGAGCTAAAAGCAGATTTTAAAATTTAAAAAAACAAATTTTTATATTTTTAAACTTGACTCAATATCAGGAGTCAGGATAAGAGGAAAAAACATATTTATCATTCATTTTCAAGCATTTAGACGAGAGAAGCTTTTTTTCTACAGGGAGAGTTGATGGAGAAAAACGCTCGTAACTCGGCTAAAAATTGCTCAAAATGCAAAAACTAATACATTTTTGGAATTCTCTCGTCATGAACAATTGAATGGTTTTTTTATCATTCATTTTTGAGCATTTGGACGAGAGATAGCTTTTTTGCTACGGAGAGACTTGATGACGAAAAACGCTCGTAACTCGGCCAAAAATTGCTCAAAATGCAAAAACTAATATATTTTTGGAATCGTCTCGTCATGAGCAATCGAATGTTTTTTTTGCCAGTCAATTTCGAGCATTAGGATGGAAAATGACTTTTTGTCCAAAAGTCGAAAGTTGAGAGGAGAAAAACGCCCGTAACTCGGCTAAAAATTGCTCAAAATGCAAAAACTAATATATTTTTGAAATCCTCTCGTCATGAACAATCGAATGGTTTTTTTATCATTCATTTTCGAGCATTTGGACGAGAGATAGCTTTTTTGCTACGGGGAGACTTGATGACAAAAAACGCCTGTAACTCGACTAATAATTGCTCAAAATGCAAAAACTAAAAAATTTTGGAATCCTCTCGTCATGAACAATCGAATGGTTTTTTTGTCATTCAATTTCGAGCATTAGGATGGAAAATGACTTTTTGTCCGAAAGTCGAAAGTTGAGCGGAGAAAAACGTTCTTAACTTTGCCAAAAATTCCTCAAAATGCAAAAACAAATACATTTTTGGAATTCTCTCGTCATGAACAATGGAATGGTTTTTTTGTTATTCAATTTCGAGTATTTGGATGGAAAATTATGTTTTTCCCCCTGGGTGAGGGAGGAGGGGTCATTCCAAAATTTTTAAGACGCTTGTTTGCGTGACGTTATTTTGCATCTCGCTGTTTTGCATCACCAAAAGTCAAAAACTTATAAATTTTTGTATTTTCGAAATTAACTGAATGTCTGACAGTCAGAAGCTGACTTTTGAAAACTTCCAAATTTTTACATTTTTAAAATCAACTTACCCGTTATACATCAGAAAGTTAGAAGCTGAAATTCCTCTTAAGTGGGGGTTATTCCAAAAATTTTTTAGACCCTATTTTGTGACTCCAAATTTTGCGTGACTAAAAGTCAAAAACCAATGTTTATATTTCTAAATTTCGGAAAAAATATAAAAATTTGTTTTTAAAATTTGAAAACAAATTTTTATATTTTTTTGAAATTACCTCGATATCAGAAGTCAGGATGAGAGGAAAAAACATATCCATGTTTTCAACATTTCCTTTCGAAGGAAATTTTTTTTTAACTTTCTGATTTGGATGTCAATTTTTGTCATCATCGAGAAAAGGGGCGAGCTCTTGTATCCGTCTCTCTATCCGTTTGGATCATCCACATTCCTAAATTATCTGTGTTTTGGTTAAAATTACATGCCACGAGCTGCCTCTTTACCCATTAGAAGAAAACGTTTCATTCATGAAACACTATAGTCAAAGGGAGAAAAAGAAAAAATTCTGCAAAAATACGTCATAACCTTAAAAACCAAAATATGACACCGTCAAATTCCTAATTCGAATATAAATTACAGTATCTTCATCATCCAACGTGAAAAATTTCGTAACGGGTATTTTCCATTCAGACTTAAACCATCGCACGTCAGGATTCCCAGTTTCGGGGTTTTTGAATTAATTAAAATTTCAATATTCGCCTTAGTTGACTTGGGCGATCAACCTACGGTATTAGGTAATGTAACGCAGTGGTATAAATTTTTTCCCGTCCAAATACCATCAAACTTTTAGTTTGAAAACTCAACTCTGCGGAATAATGTTTCGAATAGTTCGCGGAACGGAACGTTTCAAAGGCATCGAGAGATACCTCTCGGTATAAACCTGCGGAAAACAGCATCGCGTTTAATTCTTGCGATATAAATTTTTAAACTCGAATCGTTCCAGGATGGGAATCCATTTAATTTGAAATACCCACCTACCTTCGCGTCGCGGCTACCGTTTCAAAGATACTGAAAAAACCCAGAAAAGAAAAAAACATTTCGAATAATTCCCAACGTGGAAAAACTTTTTTAACACCGATTATGGCGAGTAAAAATCGAACCGGCGTTTTTTTTTTATTCCTCGGTATAAAAGGTCGTCCACTCCGGAGACTAAAAAATCCCGCTTCACTTAACCCCATTGTGCGCCTTTTTACATATTTAAGTACCTACCGGTGTCTGAGTCGACGAGTTCAAAATATTCTACGTATTCGTACAACCGAAAATTATATTTCACGCCGCCAAGCCGCCGTAAAATATTAGCTTTTTTTCTAAGTGCATACGACGATTCGAACATCCATCGGGATCGGTCTCTCTCTTTGGTTACTCGCTGAGGGATCAATTTTCATAGGTAAACGAGCGACCGGCGACGGATTAAAAGCTTACGTTAAAAATGGCTTCGGCTGCAGGGTTAAAAAAAACTTTCTTCATTCGTCACACAAAACGTAGATACGCGAATCGAATACCAAACTAGACGGCCGAATGGATAAAAATGTCATCGTTGAGGGTAAATTTTACCTCGATGTGGCTTTTAAATGTTCGCGGTATTACGGGTCCATCGGCCAAGATTTTTTTTCTGCTCGAGAAGAAAGGCGTCGTCAAAAGCGAAAGGGGTATTTTCGGCACACATCGTAAATGTAATAAGATATTTTCTATTTTGATGGAAAAAGTAAAATGCATCGACATCTAGATTTCGCCGACGTATACCTACCTCGAGCTCGTGTAATGGTACTAGAATGTCATTACAAAAAGCCCTTTTAATGTGTCTTTCAAAAAGTATTACGTTTGTCGAAATAATAGACAAGGTATTCGTTCTCTCGTTGATGTTATACTTAGCACGCCGCCGTCGCCATCATAGAAGTAGATACGTAACAGTGTGTCCAAAGGCAATGAGGAGATCAGGGAATGGAGTAGATATACGTTATTGTGTTTTCGTCTTATTAAAGTCTTTCTCATACAATAAGATACTGCGCTTTTAAAAGTATCATTTAGATTTAATGATACTGCGCTAGGTACTTATTGTTAAAGCCGAGTCTACTATTTTTGCTATTTTATTCGTCCTGAAAAAGTTTTCATTTATACAGATGTTTTTGCCTTTACCCTTTCAAACTCGCTAAACTTTATTCCTTAAGTGATCCGAAGGTCCTCGTAACATGTGTGAGGTTGCCTAGCACACCTTGCTCCATAATCCATAATTTACTCTTGAAAAGTCAAACATGCTTTGGTCACGTTCATTGGAAAAATGAAAAATCTCATATACAGGGTGTTTCAAAGTTTTCTACGCGCTTTTCAACCGGCAAGTAGGCAAATCATTATGAGTCCACGTATCTATGTTTGCCTAATCTTTGAACTGCAGGGGCTGAGTTATGATCTTGCGAATTTTTTGAATGTCAGTACGCCTGTGTTTTTCTATCATTTTCAAATAATTTTTTTGAATTCGTTTGAATATTGCTTTCGTATTTATACTTTTGAAAAAATAATATTAAAATATCAATAAATAATTTCAATTTTCAATTTCCTTTTCTTCAAATATTTTCCAACTCTAAAATTTTTTAATCTGGAATAAATTTTCACCAATTCTGAAATTTTTTCCTTCAATATTTTTCAAGCAGGTATGAAAAATTTTCAACTCTGGCATTTTTTCTAAAAATACATATATTTTTCATTTTTCAACTCTGAAAATTTTCTCTCAAAATTAAATCTTTTCTCAATTTTTTTTGCTCTCGAAATTATTTTTTCCAAGTTCAATTTTGACACATTTTAATTTTTTTTTTCAAAATTCTATTTCTTTTAGCTCAGCTGAAATGTTTTTTTTTTTAAAATTATTTTCCAACTCTGAAATTTTTAGAATAAAAAATTTGAAAAAATTGGTGTTGAAAAACATTTCAAGAAATTTAATGGGAGAAAAAATCGAGAGAATGTCAAGTTTTCAAAAATTTTAAGAGCAAAAAATGGGATTTCACAGTTGTTAATTTGAGGGGAAAATACATATTTAATATAAAATAAAAATTCTATCAAAAAATAAAAATCGAAAAAATTGAAAAAAAATTCTTGAACCTTATAAAAAATTTTCAAGAAGAAAGTTCAGCGGAGGAAAAAATTTATTCGAGGAGTTGGAAAAATTTATATTATAAGAAAAATTTAGAAAGTTGAAAAAATTAAAATTTTGAAAAAGGTACCTACGTATACTTGTTAACAGCTGATATGATGAGATGATCAATGACTAGCTCCTAAATCATTTTCGCGGATCAATGATTTTTCATCTAATTACCAAGTGTCACCATTTTTTTCGTTGTGTTTTGAGATGTGGTGCAACTAAAATTAAGGTAATTTGCGTTGAGGTGTGAGAATAATTATTGTTTTGAAGTACTCTATTATTATTTTTAGAGCTGATTATGAGCAGAAGAATAGAAGAATACCTACCTAATAATCAACGTCCCAACTGTTAGGATTTTTCGCCATCTAAACTTTTTGTTGAAATTTTTCACTCTTTTTTTTGATATTTCTGGAACTTGGAGTCAATTTTCTGATAGAACGACTTTATTGATACGAAATTTCGCTTTCCAAATTCATGTTCCATATGTTCTCATGAAATAATCGACTTTAGGATGAGAAACATTGAAAAATAGGGTTCATTATAAAAATTCGGTTTCGTGAAGAAAAAAATGGATAGAGACAGAAGACAGAACATGAAATTTAGTTCGTTGATTTTTTTTTTGCAGTCCATTCATAGGCGCACCCAGAAATTAATTAAGGGAGGGGCTCAGAATTTGAGAAAAAATGGGCCGGGGGTGAAATTTCAAATTGAGTCATTCTTCACTGATATTTCAATCAAAAATCATCAATTTTTTCTGACAAACAGAGAATTTATTGAGAATTTGGTGATTTTTGACTGAAAAATCAATAAAAAATTGTCAAGTTTTGAAATAAAAGTATTAAAATACTGCCCGAGCGAAGCGAGGGCGAAATTTCCAGTTGAAATTCACTGATTAATAAGACAAAAGTGTGCCACTGAAGAAATCAGTGAAAATTTTACTGATTGAATCAGTAATTAATCACTGATTGAATCAGTAATTAATCACTGATTGAATCAGTAATTATTCACTGATCGAATTAGTAAATTTAAATTTTTACTGATTCATTTCGGTATTAAAAAAATTACTGATTCAAAAATGAAAATTTACTAACTGAATCGGTAATTTTTCACTTATTGACAGTCAGATTTTACTGATTAACAGTTGCACACTTTTCACTATCAGTGAATTTTCAGTTTTTTGACTGATTCAGATTTAGAGAGAACTTCGTAGAAAAGAAATTTTACGCTCTACAATTACGTTCTATAAATGGACTGTAGATGTCGAATGTTATCAAAAAATGTGGATAGGTACTCGAAGCAATTTCGACGAAAAATTTAAATTATGAAAGACTTTAATGAGATGGGGGAAAAAATTCAACCATAAGTATACTCTCTTAATTCGAATCAGTCAAAAATGACTGATTAAAATCGACAAAATCAAGTCACTGTAGGAATCAGTAAAAAAAATACGATTCAATCAGTGAATTTTCCCCCCACTGAATCAGTAAAAATAAAATTTCACCAATTCAATCGTTAATTAATTACTGATTCAATCAGTGAATTTTTTTTTACTGATTCAATAATGAAAATTCACTGATTTGGATCAGTAAATTTTTGCTGATTTCAATCGGTCAACTAATTTTCGCTGATTGAGCAATCAAAATTCACTATTTGAATCAGTAATTTTTCACTGAGTGGCAGTAAAATGACGCTGATTAACTGGGGAATCAGTGGAATTTGACTGATTATCAGTGACTTGATTTTCTCTATTTCATCAGTCAATTTAGGCATTTTTGACTGATTCAAATTAAGAGAGCATGTTTCAAAAAGAAAAAAAGTTGGTAAATCATGTTTTAATCCGAGCAAGTAACTAGTAAGAACACTTTCGCACAACAAATCGAGAAAATGGCTTAAAAAATTCAAAAATAGAAAATACCAATTTCAATTATTCTATTTTCATATTTCAACTCTCCTCCCGCAAAGGCACCTCTCAAAAACATCATCCCTTTGAATTGCCGGTAATTTAAGGTGTAATTTGGCAAAATCATTGGTGCGCTAAAATGATTTAGGAGATGTTCGGCAAATACTATCCAAATACACATACTGAGGCTCAAAATGAATTGCCTACTCACTGGTTTGAAGGAACACGTCAACTATGTAACACCCTGTATTTTCTCACACCATAGCCATCGTTGGGTACCTATGGAAGAATAATAATCTAACGATAAAGGATTGAAATACGGAATACATAAGTAGTTTCAGGTGCAGTGTTGCATAGTTTACCACATTTTGTATCTTGGGTACGAAAATCCCTATTTTTAATCATAATGTACGAGAAATCGTATAATTTAAGAGTCGTTTGCACTAGACGAGGATCTGTTCGATGTAATTTTTTTCAATTACCGGGTAATGGCCTGGACGTAAACTCCCGTCTTTGAAAAGTCCTTATTGCAGCAGTAATTTTTGTTATCTTGTTTATCGTTCCATTGCTGGTACAATCGATGAGCAGAATTGTTGATAACTCGCGCAGCTTGACGAGTTTATAGTCTCTCTTATACGTTCGTTTATAGGATTAATGTAATCGGAGATAAGATCGATTTGATGTTCTGCTTGTCTGATCTGGTCTCTAATTTGATCGTTGTTCGACGCTGAAAAGTTGAAAATATTATTTATTTAGCCGTTTATTTATTCAAAAAGATAGTTTTTCTCTGTTTCGTACCGATGTGAAAATAGAGCATATGCTGGGTAATGAAATAAAACGATACCCGCGCGTCGAACGATGAATTTTTTATACATTATGTTTGGTTGGTACCTACTACCTACCTTTGTTAGATCCGTTTTCGATTACATATGTATCTGCTACGTTCTTAATTTCGTTATGTGGAAAAATATCGCGTATTTTTCCACCTGAATGGATACGAGAATTACGTACAGATGGTAGTTTTATTCCCTTAGGCTGCTGTTTAACGCTTTGTTTCAGAACTGAATTGAATTCTTGAACGAGCTATATCTGCATAGGTGGAGTTTTCCAAAGTTTGGGAATTTGTCCGAGAATTACGAAAAATTGAATAAGGGTTGGTGACTTGATTGAGATTTTATGGAATGAGAATTTAGGAGTTTTTAGGTTGTTGGGTTGGGATTAAACATGAATTTTATGTTGACGAGGAGTCGAAATTATTAAGTAAAATTTCTTGATTTTTTCAACTTCGGTGCCATTTTCATTTTCATTGAAAAGAAACTCCCAAAAAAATGAAACTTTTTCAAATATGTTGGCAATTCTGCATCAGACCTGATTTGATTTTAGGGAACAATTTCATTCCAAAATGAATATTGGCTATTTTTCACCCTCTTTATATTTTTGTTCTCAAGTTTGTAAAAAATCTCCCTTTTTGATTTTTTTCTCAAGTTTTTTTTTTCAAAAATTTGAGAAAAATCGCTCATTTTTTTAAAAGCAAGAACTGATTTTTTTGCCAAAGTGGGTCATCGAAGGCAACTCTGTACGTATTGGTAGGAGTGTGAGTAGTCCCCAAAGGAGTAAAAAAATTGAATTTTTAGTCGTAAATTTTTTTTTCAAGTTCTCGTATTAACTTGATTTGCTAAAGATTATTCGAAAAAATCGAACAGAAAATACAAAAATCATCGTACTTGAAAAAATTTTCAGAAATTTTTTTTCCAGTTGATTAAAAATAATATGATGAGTATGAAAAAATGAATGGGGAAAAATGAAAAATTATTACCAAATAGTTATGAAATTATTAAAAACAAATTTTTCTCAACTCTGCCTTCCAGAAATTTTTCAGGGGAGATGAATTGTAACGTCGAAAAGAATGAATATCTTATTATGTCATTCTGATATTCCTTATATAAAATATTTATGATTATGATATTTCAATTCAACTTTCAATTTGTAGAGAAAAATTTTGATTTAACCCGCCGACACCACACATGTGACAAATGTCACGGACCGGTTTTTTTCTTGCGTTACGCGGGCAGGATCGAGTGATCGGGTGGTAACGCCTCCTTGTGCCTATGCGCGCTTACCCCACCGATCATTTCCGCGGATTCGCAAATTGCCTACTTTTTCATTTGAAGGGGCAGACATTTTCGTAATAAATCTGGTCTGGCTCGAATTTTAATTTTTTTTACTCCTCAAATCAAAAGGACCGGCAAATTGTTATACACGAACGAGTAGGGCATAGATACATAAGTATCTGTCGGGTAGCAAATTCATCCCCTCCACTTTTCATTCAATGCAAAAAAAATGGGAATAAAAACGAAAAAAACGTATTTTTTTCTAAAATTTCTGCCCCTTCAAAAACAAAAGTAGGCAATTTGTCCAACAAGGGAGATGAAACGTTGAACATTTATGTACACCCCCTTGAAGTTATAATGCCATACCAAACTTTGGTCCAGCGCTAGAAAATTATTCAGTACTTAAACAACTTTTTTTGAAGTGTGGTGTCGTAGGGTTAAAATTTCATCGATTTCAAATTGAAATGAAAATACTTAGAAGATGTTATTTTAGTGAAAACAAAAAATGAAAACTTTTCAAGAGTGAGGTATCTGCTATGACAGGAAAATATAAAAATACTTAAGTAACTGAAAGGGAAATGAAAATGTCATGAAAATTTATTATAATGAATTGCTTGTGATTTAAAAATAGAGATTTTGGAATCATGAACCAAATGAAAGTTTTAACAAAAATTTTGATTCAAGAATTTTATTAGGTATGATATCAAATAAAATCGATATTTCCAAAAAATTGGCAATTTAATGTGAAATGGAATCTTGAGAGAACCAAAAAAAGGAAATTAAAATTCTAAATTTTTCATAATTATTGGTTCCTAAAAATTTTATCCAATTTACACCGTCCATTTTATTCTTATTTTTCATTTCACGCCCAAGGAATAAAGTGAAAATATCCCTACTCAAACTAAAATTTTGAGCTGAAAAAAAGAAGCCCATATTCAAAATTTCAAATACAAGGGTCAAACTGGGTTACTTTTTAAGTAACTTGGTTACTTTTTTCAAGTTTGGTTACTAAAAGTTACTTTTTTCTTTCAGAGGTTACTATTAGTTACTATTTTCAAAATTTTTCCTTTAAAAGAAAAAGAAAAAATATTGAGCTGTTGAATGCCTTTTTTTTTCAAAAATTTTCGCTCTCGCTTCGCTCGGGCTCAATACATTTACACCATTTCATTTTCAAAATGATTGTACGAAACTTCTTCTTTTCCAACCTAAACAATTATTATTTTCAAGTGAGAAAAATTGTCCCTTCTCATATTTATCTAAAGAACGCGGTAATACTTTTGATTGGAATTTTCAAAAATGTTCAGATTTTTTTAGGAGATCGGGAAATGAGTCAATAGATAATCGTTTTTTTAGAAGTCAATACAAACCACGAAGAAAGCACAATTTTGTTTGACCTGATAACAAAATTTCAGATTCTGAGTGCCCATTTTTCAAAAATTTTCGCTTTCGCTGTGCTCGGGCTCAGTCTGAGATCAATCAGGCCGAGAGGGAGGTACAAAGGAGAATATTTTTGTACCGGGCTCTCATTTTTTTCAGTTATGAAGGAGGCAGAATAAAAAATGTAAAAACGTGTATTTTTTGAAAAAATTTCGCCCTCGCTTCGCTCGGGCGGTTTTTAATTACCTTTCTTTTAAGAATTTATGATTTTTCACAGATCTTTCAGTTAAATATCACTGATTTTCAATAAAAATTTTGACTGAAAGATCAGTGAAAAGTCACCGATTTGAAATAACATGAAAAATTGGCAGAAAATTCATTCATTTTTTAAAAAATTTTTACCAAAAATTTTCGCCTTGTGTGTGTGTGGGGGGGGGGAGGAATTTAGAAAAGAGGTCAGTATCAGTCAGTATTTTTGCTCATTATAATTATTCCAAACGTGCAAAAGCTTTCAAATCTTCAAAAATTTCCAAAAATTCAATATCTTCTAAAATTGCCGAAATGTGCGGAAAAAATCAAAATTTTGGTTTTTGCACTCCTTCTCTTCCTCCTCCCCCCCCCCCCTCGATCCTACTGAAACTCCTAAAAAATTAACGATTCTGAATTTCTGAGGTTACTTTTTGGTTACTATTTTCATGGAAAATGGTTACTAAAGTTACCTTTTTTTAAAAAAATTTCAGTTTGAGGCCTGCAAATACTGAAGTTCATTTTTCAAATTTTTAACCTCTCGAATCGATTGAAATCGTTTTCGAGAATCTTCCAGAAAATTTTGGAATTTTTCAGCACTGGAAAAAAGTTTGTTAAAAATGGTCCATATGAACTTCAGAATAACTGAGGTTGAAAATAGGGTATTACCAACTTCAGATTTTTTTCGTGCATTGGACAAATTTCCATATTTTTCAAAGGAGATAGGTGATTTTGACACTTCAAAAATTTGCCAAAATTCGAGAAGTGAACTTTGCTTTCTAAAATTTTGGATATACCTAAGGTTCTTTTAAAAATCTTTTTTGTTTCGGTTCAAAATTATTTTTATTTTGTATTGAAATATGTACCTTCCTTGTCAGACATGAGACAGGACAGAAACGAGAAAATAAGTATGAGGTGAAAAAATATCGTAAAAAAGTTTAATAAAACAATAAAATTCTGTCCCAGCCATTATGCAGTTTTACTTTGATATAAAATTTCGTACCATTTGAATTACAAAATAAATATGTGAGCCCATAGAAAACACCTTTAGGTGTCAAAAATTGATTTTTGATTCGAGGTTCCCTCGTGATTCTACTCTTCTTTTTTCAAAGGCTCAAAATCAGTAGCAATTGAAAAATCAAATTTTGACACCCCTGGGTCGTTTCTGTACTCAGGCTCAAAATTAATCGTTTTCATGATTTTTTTTTTCAACTATTCAGTCTGAATATTTTAGTGGATATTATTTGAAAAAATTCCGTACGTACATCAAGTTAGATATTCAGTAGCTTCAAAAATCACACGAGAAAACAAAGCAGCAAAAATTAAAATTTTTCGCAATCGTAGAACAAAACTCCATCCAGGGCTGGTGGAACACTACGTCATTTTGTTCTGTTCAGAACAGGAACAAATCATTGAGCGAATTGTTTTGTTCTGTTCTGGTTTTGTTCCAGTTATTTTTACGCTTTCTGTTCTGTTCTGTTCCGTTCCGTTGTTTATTTCGTTTTGTTCAGTTCTGTTTTGTTCTGTTCTACTCTATTTTGTTCTGTTCCGTTCCATTCTGTTCTGTTCTGTTCTGCATTTTGTTCTGTTCCATGAACTTTAAAAAAAAATCTGTAAATTGATGTTTCTCGTGCTTTAATTTAATGTAATTGTCAATCAATCTCAATTTTAATGATTATCTGAGGTTGAAGTGCGAAAAAAACGCTGCCTTTTGTACCCTCTTCCTCGTCCCTCTTGATGAAATCAATTACCTATATTTTTTTGATGAAAATTTTGGAAATCATTAAAATAAAATGAACATGGAAAATTACTTTTTTAGTTTTTTTAGACATAGGAAAACAAATATAATTGAAAATTTAAAAAAAAAACATGAACAAAACAAAGCGTTTTGTTCTGTTCAGAACAGAACAAAACAATTTCATTTTCGTAGCGTTCCGCTCTGAACAGAACAAAATATATTGAGATTCGTTCTGTTCTGTTCTGTTCCGGTTCATTTCTTGGAGAATTATTTTGTTCCGTTCCGTTTATTGTTTCGAACAGAACAGAAATTTTAGTGTTCTTTTTTGTTCATTTTGTTCTGTTCTGTTCCGTTCCACCAGCCCTGACTCCATCCCCCTGTCTTCATCAAAGAAGAAATTATAATGATTTTTTAATATACTTTAAAAATAAATCTTTACGTCCAAGCTTTTAAAATCTTGTTAGGAAATTATCTAAAGAAAAATACTGCACTTAAAAAGCCTTTCAAGACTTTAAATTTCCCTCTGTCGGCCTCATTCTGGCTCGCAAGTCTCCATTTCAGTTCATACCGAGACGGTTTTTCCGTTTTAATTAATGGTTTATTATCTCGTCTAATAAAATAAGAAAATTTTCATTAAAGGGATTATGCATAGCGCAGAAGGCAGAAAAAATAAAGGAAAGTTGACACTCGCCTTACAAAAGCGACGCGGCACTTGAATATGAAAAATTCACTACGAACAGGCATATAACTTGAAAATAGCAGATACACTGCACACTTCGGATATTAAAATTTCACTACGACAATTACCGGCGAACGTTTGAAATTTTCATTAATTTTTAATACCCAAACTCACTCGCGTATTTGTTGGCTGTTGTGCGGTTTAATTTGGGTGTTTTTCGGTCGCGAGGGAAGAGTACAAGGTGCAAAATTACCGGGTAATTTTAATTCGTAATCTGCATCGATGTAGATTGCGGATATTTTTATGGTTCATACGTCTCTTTCGGATACACAGATCACCTGGTTTTTAATACAACCGTGTGCAATATACGTCTAACTCTAAAGTTAGTATTTTTATCGGTCGGGTTCGCAATGCTCGATTAACAAATATTGGAATCGCGTATCGTGGAAAATTTCTATATACGCGCGAATAATTTATGAGAATCCGTTTAGTATACACCAATAAAGTTTAATATCGAGTTGTAAATCAAATTAAAAGGTATCGTTAATGTTTGGCTGCATTGTGCGAAGAATTAAAATATCGATGTGTTTGACTTGGGCTGCCTCTCTCGCCATCGTCATCCGACCAGCCCCGATCAATGTGCATCGCCGGATAAAGTTCACAAGGGTGGTTTAGCATGCGAGCACCATAAAGTATTTTTCTTTTTTTGGCGGCGTTTCCGCACGTCCGGTCTCCGCAGTGCAGCAAAATTTTTCGCTATGATTCGTTCGACCTTCGAGTCTGCTAGATGTCATTGTATCGTCTGCGTATAGAAATTATTAAGATTTATAAGTGCGAAGACACGTATTCGTCTTGTTATTTTGATGTAAATTTCGTGTTCGTCGTAAATTCGTAATTTTTCAGCCGTTTGATGCTCGCTTGGTTCGTTTTTCTGGCAAAGGAGGGAAAAAGAGGGCGGTCTGAGACTCTGAGAGATGAAATTCATACGCGTGAAACTTTCACGGTCGCATAATATCCAAAGCGTTAATAACGCCTCTCGTTTTCACACCCCACCTGCTCATCTTAATACGACATAGGACTCAAAAAGTCGCCTTCGTTGTTGCCTTCTCGCACAACGAAATGAAAGTGAAAAAGTGATCTGCGAAAGCTAGATAAAAACTTGCAACCGGCACGATGCGTTAACCTAAGCAAGGCTAGAAAAGTACCTATCTGCGTAGAAGTAAAAGGGGTTTACTGGCTCGTGCGAAGTACCCGAGTGAAACTTTAATGAATAACGAATCCGTATTTTCACAGTTGCGAAAATCTTTTCGTACGTATAGTAAAAAGTTTGTAAAAGTACGAGTTTAGCTCTAAATCTGAGGCGCCGAGCAACGTTTTAAATCCGCTGGCTTCGGATAATGCTGTGTATGTTATTTTAAAATTCAACGTAATCGTATGATATATGCCAGTTTAACGTGTAACCTTAAGCTGCCGCACGCGGTGTCGATATTTTCTTCTAATGCGAGATTTTTTTGGTTACAGGATGACCACCACTCTGTCGGGGGTCGGAATGTGTTGGGCTTTTTTGTCAGTTACCGCTTCCGTGTTGTGCTGTTCCGGGTATTATTTGCCATATTGGATACAGGTATGTGGTTTTGGATTTAATTATTCGTAGATTTGGGAAATGATTTAAGATGAATGATGGATTAATGATTTGATTTAATTTCATCTGTGAAGGGGATTAAATCCGGTGTAAAATGTTATTCGATATTTTATTCTTGAAAAGTATAGAAAGTCAAAAGTTTGATAATCTCCCCCCCTGATGGTCCACCTCATTTCACCTCATCCCTCAATCAATCATATTTCAAATGTTGAATAAAAATATTAAGGTTATGGTATGATGAGCACCTAGAAGTAGGAGACGTGAGCCCGTTTTACGGATCTCCGTAGGTTGGTGAGCGATTTTTTTTTTCAAAGTCTACATTTCGACGTTTTTTTCAAACTTCAAAATTTTTCTTGACGAGGTCTAAATTTTATACGATTTTTTTAACTTCGAAATTTTTCTTGACGAGGTCTAAATTTTTTACGATTTTTTTTTTTCAACTTCAAAATTTTTTTTCACGAAGACTAAATTTTTTACGAAATTTCTTTTCAACTTCAATGTTTTTTGACGTGTTCTAAATACTTTTCCAAACTTTAAATTTTTTGTCAAGGTTACAATTTTTTAACAAAATGTTTTCAACGTCACTGCAAATTAGTAGAACAAGCCCAGAAGTCAGGTCAATTCTTCAAGTCAAAAATTTTTCCTAGACAATTACAATTTAGTACTCGACTTTTCCTAATGGAAAAGTCGGTAAAATTGTAACCTTGACAAAAAATTTGAAGTTTGGAAAAGTATTTCAAACACTCAAAAAAATTGAAGTTGATTAGAAATTTCGTAATAAAATTTAGACCTCGTCAAGAAAATTTTTGAAGTTGAAAAGAAATTTCGTAAAAAATTTTGACCTTGTCAAGAAAAATTTTGAAATTGAAAAAAAACATCGGAATGTGGACTTTGAAAAAAAAAAGTGCAAAATTTTTTCCTTTTATTTTTTTTCAAAAGTCAAACTTCAAGATTTTTTCGTTGAGGTCTAAATTTTTTTCCAACAAATTCTTTCATCGTCTTTTTTCAAGTCTTAAGTCTCAAAATTTTTACCAATTTTTTTTCAAAAACTTCAAAATTTTTTCTTATAGGTCTAAAAATTTTTCCTAAGAATTCCTTCAAGTCTGTTTTTCAAGCCAAAGTCCCAATTTTTCAGGTTTAAAATTTTTTAACGTGAATTGTTTAATTAAATTTTTTCAAGAGTAGAATTTTTTATAAGAATGTTTTCAACGTCACGACAAATCAAATTCGTACAACAGACCCAGGTCAATTCTTCAAGGCTAAAATTTTTTTTCCTGACATTTTTTTAACCTCTATATTTTCCAAGTGTAAATAATTATTTTTCCTCAATTCTTTTTCAAAATTTTAGACTTAAAGAATTGACCTGGCCCTGTTTTACGAATTTGGCGTGACGTTGAAAATATTTTGATAAAAAAATTCAACTTGAAAAGTTGACGCTGAAAATTTTTTTTTGGAAAAATTCTAAACTTGAAGAATTCAGAATTCACAAATTGACAAAAAAATTGAGAAGTTTTGAAATAAATTTAAGTAAATTGGACTTGAAAAATGGACGTTGAAGAAATTTTTAGAAGAAAATTTTAGACTTCGATGAAAAAATTTCAAAGTTTTGAAAAATTTTGAAGTTTTAAAAACAATTTTGAAGTTTTGAAAAAATAAGCGGAAAAATTTTGGACTTGAAAAATTTCAAAACAAGCGGACTTTTAAAAAAAGGCTCACCAACCACGGGAAAAAGAAGTAAAGAACAAATTATAGTCGTTCGAAGTGTATTTTCAATTTTGTGCCTGAAGCCCATTCGTGTAGATTTTTTAGTCATAGGTTAAGAAAATTGTCAAGGGGTTTGGGGGCTGGTAACTCTAAAGGTTACTCTGGAGATCACTCTCTACAGTTCCTTTTCTAGGAATAAATACACCCCCCCCCCCCCCCAAAAGAGTGCAATACCGATTACCTATCCTTGATGTGACTTTTGGGATTCTCCATAAAACCCTTTGGGTTGATTAGGCCCAATTTTTTAAAATGAAAAAAACTTTAATTTTTGAGATCTAATGTCCTTTAGTCATTAAGAAAGATTTCCTCAGTAAAAAAAAAGTTCATAAAATCTTTAAAAATATGAAATTTCAGTAGAAATTTTTTTAAAAATCACTTGGTTAAAGACATTTTGAATGTTCTCTCATATATTTTTTTTTTTTTTTGGATGTGCACAAATTTTATGATTAAGTTGCTGAGCTACTGTTCAGTTGAACTTCCTAAAATTGACTGCATTTTAAAAATCTTGAGTTTTGAAAGCCGTACTAAATTTCGTAAATATCACCAAATTGTAAAAAAAATTCGAAATTTAAAATTTTTTTAAAAAATTTATAAAGCATGTTTCTAATTTTTTCCACAATTTCTAAATTTTGAATTTTACAAAATTGAAAAAAAATTGTAGCATATAATTTTAAATTTTTCTGCAGCATGCATCACCTGCATTTCTGAAATATAAGTCACCTTGAAATAGTTGTTTTGATGCCCTTTTCATAGCCATTATGCAGCTAAACACTCAGGGAAAAAAAAGGAAAAAACGTCCAAAAATGCCAACGTTACCAGGTTTTCCCAGGCGGTCACCCATCCAAGTACTAACCTGGCCCGACGGTGCTTAACTTCGGTGATCGGACGAGAACCGGTGTATTCAACGTGGTATGAACGTTGGCGAAAACCTTCTGCAATAATTTACTATTTCGATAATAATGCTTAAAATTTTGAGAAATCGTTCATTTTCAATTTTTCAAAAGGTCAATTCTGATTAATCTGAGTAAAAACCAAATAAAACTACAGTAGGCAGTCTGCTAAAAATCATCTCTCGACGCTTCTGCCTGGAAAATCTCAGTAAAAGTGGATTTTCTTGTTCAGCTAGTAATCCAAATTAAGCGAAAACTCTATTTTTAGCTACCCAAGGCCGTTTCCATGCCTTAATGGAAGAATTCAAAAATTTTGAAGGTAATTGAATTATTTTAGAATGCCAATTATTGCATACATGGGTATAATTTTCATCTATTTTTTGGAGAAAAGTCTCATTTTGTAAATATTACTCATTTTACTCGAATTATAACTTTCAAATTCTCAAAAATTCACTTAAAAAACAAATTAAATCGCCACTTGAGTAACTGAAAATTTGATTAAATGGTTTACTGGAATATTCTATTGGTGTCAAAATAATCATTAGATTTATGAAAAAAGTACAAAGTTTTTTTTATAATTTTTTTTACGAAAAAATTCCAAAAAAAATCCTATCCAGCAGACATTTTAGAATATAAACAAATTGTCCCTTCGACGTATAATATCGTCCCATCGAACATATATTTTTCGCAAACTGATTGAAAAATGCGATAAATTTTCATTGAAGAACTTTGCCCCATACGCTAATAACAAGATACGTCATTTGTATGAGACAAATTTTATTATACTAAATTATCGAAATATTGCAATATTTCAATCAAGATCTCTTGGTCTGTATTGTCGGTACTATGAATCATTACTATTGTTTATGGTTGTATTCTCTCTCTCCCCCCCTCCCCCCTAATAATATCAGATCTGATACTTTTCCCAACATCCGAACGATTTGCTTCATCCAAATGAAAATGTTTTACAATATTCGTCAATTTACGCGACAAATAATCTGAACGTTTTTATTCAGGACGATTGTTTTCTTCATTATGGCAATATAGGTCATCAGATCGAAAGAAAGGGTAATTTTCGGCTACATTTCTGTATAGTCCTGCATCCCAATGATACCAAAAAAATAAAAAAAAAATCGGAAAAAAGAAAGATGAATAGTGGAATTATAAATCAGCATCGAATAAGAAAAATGACGACGACGTTACGTCGCTCAAATTTAAAAACGGAACAAGAAGTAGAGATTTTTATATCGTTGCGAGTTATTCGTACAGTACGATAATTTAGTACGGGGAAAAAATAAGAGGAAACGATCCATCCCACTATTTTTTTTTCACTTCGCTATATTTTTTCGAACCCCTGAATCTTCAAGTAGATATTCCGACTTCTAGCCGAAGAGAGGTGAAAAAAAACCAGTAATCTCTTCATATAACACGACGTTCGTTTCTCGTACAGTTTCTACCTTTAAAATGTTAATTTTGCTTCGTCTTACGTTAAAAAAAATTACCGACGGAGGGCGAAGTTTGTTGCCAAAATTATATCATCTCGAGGATTGCGAAGAATTGGCTCTTAAATAAAAGACCCTCGCTTGGATACAACGTTTACACGACGAATTCGTATTCATGGCATGAAAATTTTTAATATCGATATTTATTGAAAAATACGAATAAGGCAATAAAGATAAGCATTTCAGATCATAAAGTAGCAATTGGATTAAAGCCAAGTATACTTGAGGTCATTTACCATTTGTTACTTCCCCTTTTCATTAGACACCTATTATTATTAATAGCCGAGCATTTTCAATGGCTTAGGCAACGATATATCTGTTACCGTTTATTGTAATTATGGCGCGAAGACGAGCCGAATTTCGGGTATTTTTTCCCTCCTATCTGTACGCGTCGTCACGTCGTATAATTTATGTCGACCCTTTGAAAGTGTGGAAAACGAAGGAAAATGGTATACGATAAATAATACATAATAATTGTCACATGTATGGGAGAAGAGACCGGCGAAGGGGAAACCGTCAGCGTCACCGTCACCATATGTCGTTCAAAGTGGTTAAAAGTTTTCACGCGTTTAAAGTTTGCCGAAAACGACGCGATTGTTTTGAGCGTATAGAGACTTCTTGAGACATATCCTGCTGAAATTCAATTTGGCACCGGTCCAGGGTTTCATTACGAGAAGACGTTAGGCAGCGTCGTATTCGAAATGTCTGAAATAAGAGTGACCCGTATGTTCGAGTAGGTATTTCCGAGAGAAAAAAAAGAGATGGCCGGAGCTACCGTCGAAAGGTAATTTTTATTGCAAACAGCTGCTCCTGGCCCCGTTCTATAAAACTTACCACGCGCAATCGTTTCAATCGTAAATAATAACGTAAAAAATATTTGACGCTAGGTAATTTTCTCTCTTACTACGAGGTTATAACTTTTCCTCGCCCTCTGAACCGCACCCCTAGCTCGCCATTTTCGCGAATTGTTATAAAAACTTTATACCCCTATGGTACCTATAGCATCTTGTACGTAATAGGTGTATAGTGTCAGCCTCCCTATATAAATCCGACAGAGCCCGACGAAAAAACGTTGTTAAAACGCGATCCATTTAATAATCAAATGTTATTTCTTATTTTATTTGCCCCTCGACGTTTCCCCCTACAGATTTCTTCCTCGAAACGCACATGGGATCTGGGTGGCTGGAAAAAGAAAAGTTCTGTACGATGTCATATGTACTTTCATTTCACCCAAATTCGCAGATTTTTTTCGCGTTTGTTTCGTTCTTCTATGTGTAGACTACGGTGCGGTGTAAGTATAGAAAATGTGTATTAGTGGACCCGAAATAGCGCTATAAATAAAGTCTCTTTGCTCGTTACGTGTGGAAAAACAACGTCTACAATGGTGGTATCTTAGGTCGGCATTTATGTGTTCCAAAAGCGACGCATAAAACGTTTGTGAACTGTTGAGAATGGCCTGGGTATCGTTATGGAGTCTGTGTAATGTAATATGTACCATGGTACCGAGATATCCAGGGTTGTTACGCAGAATAAATGGCGCATAATATTTTGCATTCTGCGCGCAGAATAGCACACGCAGAATAGCTCTCTATTCTGCGCATAATGCAGAATATGCATAATATGCAGAATACGCAGAATACACACCTATTTTAATCAATAATCACATTATTCAAATGATAAATTCAATTTAAAATATTTTTTAGAAATTTTCCACTTAGCTTCAGATTTTATTTAAAAAATTGAAAATTTATAAAAATTGATTCAAATTCTAAAGTAAATAGGTAGTGGAAGTTTTTCCTATTCACCGCCTCAAATTAGCCCAAATCTGAGATCGAGGATCAATATTGATAGTAGTTACACCTAAAATTAGTAACAGTTGGTCAATTGGTCAACAAACGTCATGAAAAAGAAAATAATTGGGCTTTTTACATGCACAAATTTTCGCTACATTTATCACATTATGCATCATTCTGCACATTCTGTGTATTATACGCATTCTGCATCTATTATGCATTCTGCACTGCATTCTGCGCAGAATGCAGAATAAATTATTCTGCGTGCAGAATGACAACACTGGAGATATCGTCTCGGGATGTTTATTTAAAAATTTCTTCTTCCTTGAATTGACCTTTTAGGCGGTCGTTTCCTCGTAGACGACTTTTTTATGGTTATTATTGAAAATATACTGCGGTTGTGTGGAATTGAGATGACAATATAAATGGCTTTTTATTGGGTACCTAGGTTTTGTCGAGGGTTTAAGTTGACCTTTGATAGTATAGAATAGTTGAGTTGGATTTATAAAGTTGAAACTATAAAAATAGGGATACCTTACTTAGTAGTAAGGGAACTCTCTTAATTTGAATCAGTCAAAAATAACTGATTAAAATCGACAAAATCAAGTCACTGTAGGAATTAGTAAAAAAAAATACGATTCAGTCAGTGAAATTTCACTACTAAATCAGTAAAAATAAAATTTCACTGATTCAATCGTTAATTAATTACTGATTCAATCAGTGAAATTTTTTTTCACTGTTTCAATAATGAAAATCCACTGATTTGAATCAGTAAATTTTTACTGATTTCAATCAGTCAACCAATTTTCACTGATTTAACAATCAAAACCCACTATTTGAATCGGTAATTTTTCACTGATTGGCAGTAAAATGACGCTGATTAACTGGGAAATTAGTGGAATTTGACTGATTATCAGTGACTTGATTTTCACTATTTCATCAGTCAATTCAGGCATTTTTGACTGATTCAAATTAAGAGAGAAATAGGGGAAAGAGCAGGATCCCGGAGCGGAGCCGGAGGGAGAAGGGCCTTTCCGGACGATTTTTTCGGAGCCGGATCTAGAGCTGGAGGAACTTTTGTAAAAATCTAGGAGCCAGAGCCGGAGCTGGACGGGCCACGTTGGACCTGCTCCGGCTCCTCGCTCCGGAGGCCTCTTCTTTGATTTTTAATTTTACTACCAGGAATTTTTCAGTTTTTCTTCCCTAAAAACTACCAAAATTGTACGTTATTGTTTTGCTTACGACAATAGTTGGAAATGACTTGTTTTTTGTTTTTCAAAAAGTAATATGGTAGTTTTATTTTCATGATAATTCCACAAAATTTTTGATTTTTCATCGTCGGAGGGCCCTCCGGAACCTTTTTAACCTTGCCGGAGCCGGAGGCACTTGGAAAAAAGTTTCGGAGCCGGAGCTGGAGTCGGAGGCACTTTTTAAAATTTTTTGGAGCCGGAGCAGAAGCCGGAAGCATTTTTCAAAAATTTTCGGAGCCGGAGCCGGAGGGACCAGACCCCTCCCTTCGGGATTCCTGGGAAAGAGAAAAATGAAGGGAATTAATTCAATTTGAATGTGTCACACTTTTAAAAGGATATAATTTTTCTGCGATCTTTTTTCGAATTAGCTTTTATTTTCGGCTAGAACCTAGGTCACTTACCTAATCTTGCCGAAATACGTTACCGACACAATATTTAATTTAACCTAGTTCTGGTTCCCCATGGTCTACCGGCATTTATTCCGAGTTTATGAATAATCTCGATAAATCACCCAATTTACCGAAATAAAAATTATCGTGAGGTTGTGGTGATGGCAATGGCAATAGCGCAGAAGGTTTAGAACGTGAGCTTGTTGTACGGATTCGAAGTGGTTGGTGAGCGTTTTTTTCCAAGTTCACTCGTTTTTCCTGTTTCGACTTTTTTTTTCAACTTAAATTTTTTTTGACGATGTCTAAATTTTTTCCTCAATTTTTCAATTTTTTTTGTCGAAGTCTAAATTTTTTCCTCAATTTTTTTTCAACTTCAATTTTTTTGACGAGGTCTAAATTTTTTCCTCAATTTTTTCCGACATCAAATTTTTTTTGACAAAGTCTAATTTTTTTCCTCAAATCTTTTTTCCAACTTCAAATTTTTTTCGACGATGTCTAATTAATTTTTTCTTCAATTTTTTTCCAACTTCGAAATTTTTTGACGATTTTTCCAAACTTCAAATTTTTTGTCAAGGTGTTTTCAACGTCACGGGAAAGGCTCTGGTGTGGTAAGGGGGTCAATTAGCCCTTGGTCTAACTTTGACCAAATTCTTATGCCATTCGATTTGGCATGGTAGAAGATGATTTTAGAGCGCATGAGCGAATTTTTACCTCACCCCTGGGGGGCTGGGGGGCCAAAATACACGATTTTCAAGCTGAAAACTCTTAAAAATTCTATCTCCTCGAGTTTTCAACCGATTTTTTCCAAACTTGGCACAAAGGTAGTGGTACTAGAGGGGAATACCCTGAAATTTTTTCAGATTTTTTCGACCACTCCAATGACCTTGAATTCGACTTTGAAAATTTCAAATCGCCCTGGGAGCACCGTTTTGCCGCGGGGTATAAAGAAAAAATTTTTTTCATGTTTCCCACTCCATTTTACACCACTCAGAATTTTTTCAGATTTTTTCGAGTGGTGGTTTACATGTGGCGTCCGAAAAACTGATAAATCGGTCGTTTTATTACTTTAAAATTATGCCTTTCCCATCAATTTCGTATTTTTCATTTTTTTTTCTCACTAAAAATACATTCATACTCGCTTTTTATTAAATTTTGATCAATAGGTATTCACCCATTTCCCATGACTACGACATTTTGAAGAAAGGGTATCCCTGGATATGATAGGCGAATCGGCCCAAGAGCTACTTTTTGAAATTAACCAGCAGACATTATTAAGGACCCCAAAAAATGATTTTAGAAAATTTTTTCCACTCCCTAACTCACCCCACCCCCTTACCCCCGCCCCCAAAATAGCGAATTTTTGTCAAAAAATCGTATCTCGGAACCTAATGGACCAAAAATTCCGAAATTTATGTGGTGTATATAGGAAGTGGTGACCAATTTTTGAGAATTTTTTCAGTTTTTTTTTGCGATGCATTCTATTCTAAAAAACCACCTTAAAAACTTTGAACTGCTCAAAGGGTCTGGCCGGATAAGGGGTGATTTTAGCCATGGGTTGGATTTTCGCGTTAACCTTCCCAAAGGGTACCCTCTGATGTAAAAAAATCTGAAAAAATTTTCAACCTCCCCCCCCCTTCTATTTCTGAGTTATGGCCATTTTATTGCTAGATTTTCAACAATTTTTAATTTCAACTGTTGTGAAGGAAATTTTCTGTTCTTTGGCACAAAGTTACCTATGTCTCGTACCTACAAATTATGAAAGAAAGGTTTTTTTTCATTTCATCTTAATATTTTGCTCTTGTACTACAGTGCATTTTTTGTCATGGGCTGGGAAATGAAAATTTGAAATTGAAAGGTGAGTTGCATTTATATCAAAAAGAAAGAATTTATGTCTTTTAGTTTTGGAATTGGATCAATTTCAGTGTTTTAGGATGGGTTTTGGGATAGAATGCATCGCAAAGAAAAACTGAAAAATTCTCAGAAATCCATTTTCACTGGCTTTTTATGACAGAAATAGCGAATTTCGAGATTTCAATTGATACGATCGCGAAAAGGGAGTTTATCTAGATATTTTGGACAGCTAAATACAAATTCGACGTTGTGATCATTTCTTTCTGCACGAAATGCTGAAAAATGTGAAAGAATCAGCTAAAAACATTTTTATATATGTAGTAGGTATTCTGCGATTCTTGACCCTTGCGGCTTCGAAATCGCCAAAACTGAATACGTGACGTGAATCTACGTTGAAATACACATTTGTGGGATACTATTCACAAATTGGTTGTTCTTCACTTATAATATGCTTATATGGTGTTTTTTTGCAATGATTGAAAACTTCATATAGCCGAAAAAGCATGAAGATATGTAATGTACCAACTTTTTGAAAAAAATATCATAAATACGTCTTTATGAGGCGTGACTTAGGCCAAAGAACAGAAAATTTCCTTCACAACAGTTGAAATTAAAAATTGTTGAAAATCTAGCAATAAAATGGCCATAACTCAGAAATAGAAGGGGGGGGAGGTTGAAAATTTTTTCAGATTTTTTTACATCAGAGGGTACCCTTTGGGAAGGTTAACGCGAAAATCCAACCCATGGCTAAAATCACCCCTTATCCGGCCAGACCCTTTGAGCAGTTCAAAGTTTTTAAGGTGGTTTTTTAGAATAGAATGCATCGCAAAAAAAAACTGAAAAAATTCTCAAAAATTGGTCACCACTTCCTATATACACCACATAAATTTCGGAATTTTTGGTCCATTAGGTTCCGAGATACGATTTTTTGACAAAAATTCGCTATTTTGGGGGCGGGGGTAAGGGGGTGGGGTGAGTTAGGGAGTGGAAAAAATTTTCTAAAATCATTTTTTGGGGTCCTTAATAATGTCTGCTGGTTAATTTCAAAAAGTAGCTCTTGGGCCGATTCGCCTATCATATCCAGGGATACCCTTTCTTCAAAATGTCGTAGTCATGGGAAATGGGTGAATACCTATTGATCAAAATTTAATAAAAAGCGAGTATGAATGTATTTTTAGTGAGAAAAAAAAATGAAAAATACGAAATTGATGGGAAAGGCATAATTTTAAAGTAATAAAACGACCGATTTATCAGTTTTTCGGACGCCACATGTAAACCACCACTCGAAAAAATCTGAAAAAATTCTGAGTGGTGTAAAATGGAGTGGGAAACATGAAAAAAATTTTTTCTTTATACCCCGCGGCAAAACGGTGCTCCCAGGGCGATTTGAAATTTTCAAAGTCGAATTCAAGGTCATTGGAGTGGTCGAAAAAATCTGAAAAAATTTCAGGGTATTCCCCTCTAGTACCACTACCTTTGTGCCAAGTTTGGAAAAAATCGGTTGAAAACTCGAGAAGATAGAATTTTTAAGAGTTTTCAGCTTGAAAATCGTGTATTTTGGCCCCCCAGCCCCCCAGGGGTGAGGTAAAAATTCGCTCATGCGCTCTAAAATCATCTTCTACCATGCCAAATCGAATGGCATAAGAATTTGGTCAAAGTTAGACCAAGGGCTAATTGACCCCCTTACCACACCAGAGCCTTTGTAAAAGAAGCCCAGGTCAATTCTTCAAATCAAAAATTTTTCCCAGCCAATTTTTTCTGTATTTTTTTTTTTAATTCAATACCTTTGAATTTTTATGTTGTAAAAATTATTTGAAATTTTAAAAAATAGGGAAAAAATTGACTGGGAAGAATTTTTGGTTTGAAGAATTGACCTGTGCTTGTTTTACAAATTCTCCGCGACGTTAAAAACATTTTGTTAAAAAATTGTAACTTTGACAAAAAATTTGAAGTTTGGAAAAAAATTTATATACCTCGTCGAAAAATTTCAAAGTTGAAAAAAAATACAGGAAAAAATTTAGACCTCGTCAAAAAAATTTGAAGTTGAAAAAAAAGTCGGAACAGTAAAAACGCGTGGACTTGAAAAAAAAATTGCTCACCATCCACTTCGAATCCGTAAAACAGGCTCACGTATGTGACACGTAGATGTGTAATACGTAGTTTACGAGCAAAGGTCACTTTTGACTGTTGGTAGCAGTTTAACTATCGCCAGGCACCAGAGATGAGGCGATTCAGTAATTTAATGAATTGGATTCATGAAAATGCGATTCATCAGTTTTGAAGAATCATGATTCCTAAAATGCGATTTTTCTCTGAAAAGAATTGCGATTCAGAATTGGACTCTGTTGTGGTTCTTTTGTGATTCTACTGCGATTCTTTTTTATTACTTGTAACATAGGTACTTCAGGTTATTTTCATACGAATAAAACACAAATTCTTGGAATGAACGTGTAAAATCGAAATTTTGGTTCAAATTGCAGAATAAAAATTAATTTCAACTTTTACAAAATTGGAGAGGTTGGGATGGCAGCAGGGAAAAGCTTCCTCGTTTTTCTTGGTGCACTGTTTTCTAAAAGAATCACAAAAGAATTGTGAGTGGGCGATTCACACACAAAAAAAAAAGAATCGCGATTCTCAAATCTGTAATTCTTCAAATTGAAGAATCAAATGTCAAATCCGATTCAGACTTTTCTTTATACTTAACAACTGTCATAAAAATTTTGCGAATCAAGTGCAGTGAGAAAGGTCTCCTTTGGCTAAATTTTTTGTCAAAAATCTGTAACAAAGCCAGAGGGAGGAGGGCTCCCCTCCGGATAATTTTTTTGGGCTGGAGTCGAAACTGGGGGCACTTTTCAAAAAATTTTTGAGCTGCAGCTGGAGGCACTTTTTAAAAAAGTTTTTGGTACTCCACACCTCAAGTACCCAATTCGTTAACAGAAGGGAAGGGATGAACAATTGATTTATCTATGGGGGGGGGTGTAATTTCTTCACTTTTTTCAACTTATAATGGTGATATGACTTGAGATTAAAATCATTTTCACAAATCATCTTTTCCAGTCTTTTAAGGCTGAACGCTGAAATGATTTTTTGAGAAGTAGGTACGATGATTTTGCTGATAAAAATCATTTTTAAAAATTTAATGATTTATGACTTTTAGGAATTTCCATGAAAAATGCAGTGAAAAAACTAAAATTTCTTCCTTTCTACATCAGCTTTTTCAGTTTTAAAAATTAACCATTTATTTGTATTTGAAAATTTTTGTTGTTCTTAACAAGTACTATCAACAGCTGTCTTTTTGCAAATTAGATACAGGACACCTTGTATACACTGAATACTCATGAAATAAACCGGGTGCTCTGAAGAAATGCTACACTTTATCTATATTTACTGTTGCTGAAAAATTGAAAAACTTTCTTCGCGAAAGTTTCGAAGACAAATAGTTGTCAACGAGAATTAGGTTACGAGCATAAATTAAATGAAGCGTTTTGATACACGTTTTCATTTTTTACCCCGAGTAGAGCCAAAAACGAAGCGAATTTAACGAAGCTTCAAATTGAATCGACTATTGTACCGAAGTGCTTTTGTTTTGTTAAAACTTACTCGTTAATGGGAACTATTACCGGGATGTCTTTGGTTTATTGTTGGAGAACTACGTACTATAATCACATTATTAGTTTATCGGTGCAAATGTTTTTGTTGGTGGGATCTCGGCGGCGGTCTCGTTGCTCCATATTAATTAAATGCTAACTTAAGCACGATGCTTTGCATGTTTGATTGTTAATTTGTCGAGAAGGGGATTTTCTTTGTTCGTAATTTTTGACTCGCCGATTACAATAACGGATGAAAGAGTTACGATTAAATTGTATTTCGAATGGCCGGTCGGTGTAATTGTTTCGGAAACCAATTGCCATGTTTTTCGAACGTTTGTGGCCAGTTTCGTTGGCTTTTCGGGGTTAATCTTTGATTGGCTCCTTCGGATTTACAATGTTTCCCAGAGTTTGCTGTTTCGCTTCGTTTGTATTTTCGACCAGAATTTTCGGACTCGAAATTTCCCATTTTTCATTTCCTTTTTTCTTCGCTTTTTTATCGTTTTGTTCGTAGTTAATTGGGACGGAAATTTTTTCGGTCTTTTTTCACTTCAACAAAAATGAGGAAATTAGAAATGAAAAAAAGAAATAAAACTGATTAATAAATCGAGTCTCTTTTTTTTTATCTTGCTCGTTGTATAGAAAATACGAATGCGAGATTTAACGTTGCCGAAGACTTTCTATAGTATAAATCTGTCAATGCCAATTATCACATCAGGTTGGAAAAAAATCACCTAAATTTCAAACTTTCCAATTCGCTTTGGTTATTTTCTACGGCGGCCGACTTTGTTTTCTTTGGTTTATTTTTTTTCTCGTCGAATTTTTGTCGATTTTTTCCCTTAACGATTACACAAAAGGCTTTTCTATCGGGCCTTTTTTTTTCCTCTTGCCTTTTCTTTCATTTGGCTGAAAACGTAATCTGGTTACGGTTTCAGTTTTACCGCAATTTGTGCTCGCCTGTGTCGATTTTCGTGTACTTGTCATTTCTATTTCCATCGTCATATGTTACCGGACACGAGAGGAAATCAAAAGATGAAATTTTTTATGTTTTCCGAAGTTGAAAATTGAATAAAAAAAAGTTTGCCGGGAATTTGGCTTTTCGAGTTTTGAAAATAATTTAGTTATGTTCGTGTCGCGTGCGTGGGAAAGATTGCAGAATGGGGGGAGGGCAAGGTCACCAGTGTGGTTCGATCTGAACAACGTATTGTGTTGAGTCGAGAATCCGCAATTATATCGATAATAGGTTTTTTTATCGTCCACCGTTGGTTTGGGAGGTTTTCACGGCGCTACGTATAGGCAATTTTATTAACGCGATGTCGTATGTAGACTCTCTTGCGACTACTTAGGCTATCACAGTAAGTCTGCTAGATCTGGCCCGAAAAAGAATCTATTAAATATTTATGTATTCGTAGCCTATCCTCGGCTATAAATTTTTTATAGCAAATTAAAAAAAATTACGCGCTGCTAAACCATCGAAAAGTTAGGATTTTGGCGATAAATCGTCTGACGTGGCGTTTACGTACGAACGAAGCGCATCAATAACATTTTTTTTTTTCTTAATAAAGGATAAGTTTTGGAGAACGATTTGCATGAAAGTATAGCGGGAAAAAAACATATTGCTGCGATATTTTAAAGATACACGTCGGTTTTTTTTGTTTGTTTCGGGTACTCGGGGTTGGTAAAAATCTTTTTCCAACATACTGTGACATTTAGTATCCAAAAAGTACCCGAACGAAATACATTCTACTTCCTTTTTGTGTACGTCGAGTGCGCACACGGCAAGGCGCGGGTTTGTTTTGCCGAGTAACATTTTTAGTCTTCTTTTGTAATGAATTGAAGATGATTTTACAATACATCTTAGTTCTTTCCTCCAAATGAAATATTATATCCACTTTACTTTTGTCGAGTTCTAAATCTTTTCATTCTTTTCGTTTCTGTTTCGGTAGGCTTAGCGTAAAGCGAGCACATAAATTAGGCTGATTTTCACAGATAAAGATAATCTTACATGTTATCCGGTGCTGCGATCTTGGTGCATCAAAAAATTTATCACTTTTGAGGGAGGAAAGAAACGCTTGTTGGCACCGTGTAGTTTTTCTCTAGACCAGCCCATCGCCGAGGAGTTGCTTTCTGTTTTGTGTGCCGGGTATTTTGCCGGGAATTTGGGTAAGCTAGTGGTTGAATTGTCAAAATATCGTAATTGGGTCGCTGAAGAGTATTGTGGGAGAAATTAATTGTGTGGAAGTAGATAGTGAGAATTTGAGAAAACGGCGTAGTATTTCACGAATTCGAGCTTGATAACTGGAGAAAATGCGTGAAAAGTGGTGTAAAAAATTATAAATTTGAAAATTGATACAATTAGATGGATATTTTATAATTTTTCACGAATAAAATTGAAGCAACAAGTATTATTTTTCGCATTATTGATTCATGGCTGCGTTTAGAAAATAGTCAACAAAACAACAGATCAACAGAGAGAATAAGTTTAGTTTTCAAATTTTGAAACAGTTTTAAGTCTCTGATTGAAAAATTTGCTTTAATTCAAATAGGAAATCATATTTTGATCGAAGAAATATCCTTTTTTGAATTCTAGATTTATATTTCAGTAAATATTTTTGAATATGGAAATTTTCTTTGTTGATCTGTTGTTCGATTGACCATTTTCTGAAAACAACCTAAGAATGCCTATTTTTCACGACATTTCTTTGATTTTTGTGGGAGATCGTTTCCTGTTCAACTTTAATTCATATCATATTTAAATTTTACGATGAAAATATTTTTGAGAAAAGTATTCGGTCGCAAGAGAAAATGCTGGCAAGGATAATTTAATTCTCGAGAGAATTTTGGAAAGCTGCCCTTCCGCCTCCACTTCAACCTTGCTCCTTCAATAAATTCGATGAAAAATTACAAAAAAAAATGTCAAAAAAATGAATTTTTGGTAAATTCAAATTCTATGTTCAAAATGTCAAGTATTCAGAAAAATCGCCTTGAATCTAATTCAAGGAAGAAAAACGCTGGTTTTATTGCGGAGGGATCTAAAATGAGAAAAATTTTCACTTTATTGGTAAATTTGTACCTATCTAATGTATTTTCTCCTCATTTTGTTATTTTTTCAAAAAAAAAAAAAAAAAAGGGAAGATACTTTTATATTTAATCTCATATTTCTTACTAAAAGTGCAATTTTTCAAAATCAAAGGAAAAAGGTTGGTTGTTTTTTGCACTTTGTATTCATTTCTCTGAATTGATTAAAATTTACCCACAGCAACACCGGTTTGTAGAATTTTATATCGACCCGCACTAATTTTATAAGTGTTTGAGTGCCATTTTTTTCAAAAATGAGATTTTGAGCGTTTTGGATTTAGTGATCCAAGCTGCTTAGATTAAAATTCAGAAAAATAGAAAAATCCAAAATTAATAAATTTAAACCTCATTCATATGAGTTTGAAATCTTGAATGCCCAAAAGCGCAATGTTAATTTCATTACGTATTTTTGCCTTTCTTGTAAAAAAATCAAATTGGAACTTAGACATTTTTAGAATTAGTGGGCCGATATTTTAAATTTGTGAAAGTTCGAAAAAAATCGAAAAAGTGGATGCAAAAAACGATTTTAGGAGAGGATGAAATATGTTTCATCTCATATTTTTTTTTTTTTTTAGATTTTTTAAAGAAAGTAAAAAGTGGAGAATTTGAGGTTTGGCTGTACAAATAAAAGTCGTGTTTCTGGATAAATTTTCCAAAATTTAGAATTATTTCATAATAAAAAGAAAAATAGAAATGATGTTCGAGTGAAACAAGGGCACTTTTCGCCTTTCGCAAGCTCTTTGAGACCTTTCAAGACTTTTTCAATCAAAAATAAAACTTTGTCCTCTTTCACTATTAAATTGGTTTTTATTTAATTTTTTTGAAAAATGTCAAGTCCTACTAATGAACAAAAAAAATATATAAAACATTTAGTAGGTAGCGCGCTTATCATCTCTGCTTGGGGGAGGGGGGAGAGCTTGTGATATATTCTAAAAGTGCGAAATTAAAGCAGTTTTCTACGATAAAAATATTTTTAAACGAAGTTTTTTAGAAATTCTCGATTTTTGCAGTGGAGTTGGAAAGTGAGATACATACAAAAGGTACTATTACCCCCTACCCCCACTCAAAATTCTGACGGGTTGAAAAGTATTATTTGCATAACTCTCTCTCCCTTCCTAAAAATTACATCAATGAAGGATTTTTAAAGCATTAAAACAATGAAAAAATGTCTTTTTTGGGCAGGAAATATCTAATTTTCTCAAAGTTTCGTCCTCTTTTTTCTAAGTCCAAACAAAATCGCAGTTACTAAGCCGTTTGAGTCAAAAGTGCAAAAAAACCCCTTCTCTCTCCTCGCTGAAAATCCTTCCGATTTCCCAAATCATGAGTACTCATTTTTCACCCCCCCCCCCCAAAAATGGTTCTGACATCATTGAATAATTGTTAAAAAGAACTGAATCACGTTGGAGAATTTGCAGTATTTAGAATCAGAATTAAAATAAGCGTTTGCATGTGTACTGATTTTCCAGTATTCAGCTCCAAATTCTGACGTCACAAAAATCCTCACCAAGGGCGGTAATGATACCCAATTTCGAAAAAAATGAAAAAATCGACATGGGTGTGAAATTCAAGGAATTTTTGATCGAGGATTTCGAATTTGGTGATATTTTATCTTTCAATTCTCAAGGAGGGCAGTACCACGAGAAAAATTGAAAAAATGCAATATGGGTATGGCATCCTGGGGTTTTGAAGTTGAAAATTTCGAATTTTAGGATATTTTGTCTCCCAATCCTTCAGAGGAGGAGCTAAAATCAAATTTTAAAAATATTGGAGAAAATTGATGTATTAAGTTGGCAGAAAATTTCTGGAAACTTTTCTCTTGATTTATCTAATAATTTTTATTCAAATTTCAAGAAATATCGTTTAACGCTTTTTAAAACTTTTTTAACCTCTACGATTAATTCTTGCTGGGACATTAGAACTTTGGAATTGAATTTTGCTCTTTTTCCATTATTCCTCTATTTGATATAAATGGCCTGTATTGGATTTTTGTATGTATTTTGATTCTAAATATTCATGACAATAATTTATGGTTTTTCACCATGTTGTGGTTGAAAAAATACCAAAATATTGATGTTCTTTTCAGTTACTTTCTTTTTTTTGGAAATGAATAATATCTGGAATTGAAATAGATTTTTCTTGTTAAATTTGTTTTGGAGTAGAATTCTCGCTTTATCGCTGTAAATATTATAGAAGATTTGAAATTTTTAAATTGAACCCAATTTTTTTACCTACCAAAATTTGTTCAGATATTACTAAAAATTTGCTTTATGCTTTCCTCAACTTTCACGGGATTCAACCAGCCCTGAAATTTTCATCCAATCTCACCGGAGACCCAACTCAATCACGTCGTTGCCATAAATATGGCATTTCGAATAAAATTACCTGCACGGATAATAAAGCAACCTCGTTATCGACATGGCATGCGATAGGCAAAATCTTGACGTAAAAGATTAGAGATCAGAAGGAATTACAAACGAAAGAGTCAATACAACAGGGTGTAATTCGAACTGCTACGCGAGTAAGTCGAGGTAGCGAGGAGGTTAGACCATTTGTCGGTACCGATTTCGTATATAAAATTGTACATCAAGGCCGAATTTATCTGGCAAAGAGGGCGAAGGAAGATTCATAGTAGAAACGAGGGAATAAATGGGTATAAGTAAATTTCCAACGTAATAGAAAACACAGCCTCGTGTATACGCACTTCTCTCCATACTTTAACAAGGTACGATGTGTGTTTGCCTTGGCTCCTTACCAATATGCAAATGCTATCCAGAGTTTTCTTCCAAAAAAGCAATGGAATTTATTTCCTTTATTTTGCCGGTGAAACACTTAATGCCTTTACGATTGACGCTATTTATTTAAGCTGTATATGGAAGGAGGCGCATCGGGCGAGCACCGTATACAAGCGTATTACCCCCCTAACGACTGCAAATAGAAAAGTAGGCGAAATTTATCACGCACATGACGAATTTCGCAAATGTTATTCACCATGTTTCCTTTTTTACCTTTGCTTCCTCTGACCCCTTCTACCGCAGGGATGCTCGACTTTTAAACTCTGAAGGTACCTAGCGTTGGATTTTTGTTCTTTAAATATTTATTATATGAAAGACAGTGCGCCCTGCTGTATTGTAAACAGAATTAAGAATCGAAGCAGTTTACTTTCAACAATGTCAATATAGTTAAGCAACAACGAAGAAACGGGAAGCAATTCGCGCGGAAAACCTGTTTCCCTGCTCTGTACTAGTTTCCTCCATTTTCTTACCGCTACTTCCTTACAGAAGTCAAACAGATCAAAGATAAACAAGGCCGAATATTTCGAGTCTACGCATAGGTATAATATACCGAGGAAATTTTTCTTGAAAATTGACACCCCGGAGGATTTAGCTCGCAAATATTACCTTTAGGAGACACAGAAACGCACCGTGGTACTGAGTTTTTCATACTTATCTGTGAAGTCATTTTTTTTCAAAGTGAAAGGTACTGAACGCAGGAATATCGTGGTTGTACGAATACCGGAGACATACAGATAGCCCTCGATTTTTAGCTTCAAAAAAGTGATTCTCCCTCTTATAAGAGGGAGAAACGACAAGCGTTGTAGTTTTGAAATTTCCGGCATTTCCGCTGGAATTTTTGCAAAAATCCAAAATAAGAATAACACAGATCGATAAAAAAATTCTATTTCTGGGTTCTCATGCCGAAATTCTGTTTCTTATAGACATCAAAATACATCATCACCTTGCTCAATACTGCCTAATGAAAAAAATTTTTTGGACCAATCTTCTAAAAAATTTTACGATGAATGCCGCAAACCGCGGACCTCTATCTCTTTTACAAAAAAAAGTTACAGCTAATTGTTTACAAAATTTTGTGAAAAAATTCATTTTTTTCACGAAAAATGTACAAAAAATGCGATTTTTTCATAAAATTTTTGGTAAGAATGAGCTGTAACTTTTTTCCTAAAAAAGACAGCGATCTGCGGTTAGCGGAATTGGATTCGCCGTGAAATTTTCTAAAAGAGTAGTCTAAAAAAAATATGTTTTTCAATATTTTTTGTAATGCTCAGGCTTATTGCCCTCGAAAAATCTGTTTTTTGCCTAATGCCCTCCCTCCCATCCCCCAAAGCACACTGCGGTCAAAAAATTTTTTTTTTTTTTATTAGTTACAGAGCCATCCAAATTTGACGATGAGAACCCAGAAACAAAAATCGTGTCGACCTGTGTAATTTGTCTGAAGTTTCTGGCTCTTTTCTACTAATTTTAGTATTCATCTTTTTTATTGATCATATAACTCTTGTCTATTGAATTATCAAGTCTTCAACAGATTTCCCTCGCAAAGCTCGGGAATATTTTACACTTTTTTCTTCCTATAGCGATTTTTTTAATGCGTACTTTTTGATAAAATTTGATGAGAAAGGAGTATTATGATGCCCCTGATCACTATTTTGAAAAAGAATGGAAGAGAATTCTTATTTTTTGGTCACATTTTGGGAAACGTTACGAGGGCATACAGTGATGATTTTTCAACTGTTGAAGATTTTTTTTTTACAAAAATAGTCGCCCTCGCTTCGCTCGGGCTCATCACATTTTAAAAATATGTATCTCATTAAAATAATTGATATTTTACTCCTCATCGATCTAGTGGGCCAAGCTAAGAAGAAAAATTGTGGAATTTCTAAATTTGAGCCACATGTTTTTTTTCTAGGGGAGGGAGGGCATTAAATTGCAAAAAATTTGAGTTTGAAGATTGAGAATATTCAAAAATTTTAAAAATTTAATTTAGGCAGATTTTGTGGTCGGAAAAAGGAGATTCTAAAAATCTTGTGAGATGTAATGATTTTAAAAAGAAATGTTGATGCATTTTTAATTATTATTCTGTAGTTTCATCACCCAAAAAACCACTCCCTTCTCCATCCTTCAAGAATAACTTATTTGAAAGATCTGGAAAATTTCGAGAAATTGGTCTGGAAAACCTGGAAAAGTCAGGGAAAATCATTTCTGAGATAGAGTGGACACCCTGGATAAAATACACGTGGTAAAACATGAATTAAAAATGAATTTATTTAGATAAAATGGCCAACAGATTCTGAAGTCGGAGAAACAGTCTTGGAAGTATCAAAAGTTGTAATTTATGTTTTCAGTTCAGTGTAAGTAGGTACAATACGTAAAATAATAAACGTGTGTTTCATTTGAAGAACGCAGCGAAAAAAATTGATCAACTGTTTTTTCATTTTCACGGTTTGGAATGAATTTAAGCTCATAAAATGAAACACTTTTTGTACACTGAAAACATAAGTATGGTACAGCCTCCGACCCCCCCTCCCCTCTCTTAAAAAAATGAAAAATAAGTTGATCGTAATTTATACCTTTTCAATGTACGAGACATTTATTATATACCTATTTATTAAAAAAAAACTCGTTCACTCAAAATTAAATTTTCAAAATTTTAGTCCTTTGATCGTAAAAAGGAGGTTTATAGAAGTAGTTTGAGCTTCTGAACATGAATAGGTTGTAATTTTTTTCTTATGACAATTTATTAGTCAAAAAAAGTGAAATAATCAATTTTGAACCTTACGCTGAACTTATTTTTAACTCGAAATTACGAAAATCACAAAAAAGAGATGAAATGAAGTGAAAAGCAGACAAGTTCCCGAAAAAATTTTTCGGCCAAAAATAACCATTTTTATGTGTGAAAACGTTCTGAAAAGATGGGTTTTCGCATTTTTCAAGGTCTCCCACCACCTAAAAAAATTCTGAAAAAAATATTACGTTGTAGATAGAGACTAGATACATGAAATGTATTTTTTTCAGAATTGCACCTCTGAAACATCTAGTAGAAAACTCGGATTTCAAGTTTTAAAATGCAATTTTGGGGTAGAAAAAATGATCAAAATTTTTTTTTCAAACCATCCACTAATACGCCTCAGTATAATATACTACTCACGTAAATTTGAAAAAATTTGGTTGAAAACTCGGAGGTCAAAATTTTTAATAGAAAGGCTGAAAAAAGTAACGTTTTGCCCCATAACTCGGGCTAAGAAAGGAGTAGGGGACCAAAAATTTTAGCAGGTGGTTTTCAGACCCTAAGAACCAAATTACGTGGGTTAGTTTCAAATTTCAGCTCCGAGGCAGATTCATCTATCTTAATCGCCGGTACCCTTTAGCTGATTCAGATTTAGAGTTGAAACCTTTTTATGACCAGCTTTTTTGCCAATATAGTGAAGAATAAAAATATAAATTTTCAACAACTTAAAAAAGTACCTAAATTATTTCACAAAACATCGATATCGATACCATACAACTGGAAAAATGTAACAGTGCTTCGTACAGAATAAGAACAAGAATATAATATAAAATGCTCCTGAAGGATAAATTTACGAGCGGAATCTAAATTACCACTTTTACCCTTTTACCTACACATACCGTTGCAATTAAACCACAAAAGAAAAAAACAACTTTCATTTTAATTTCAGTTGTACTGTTTCCAGTATAAAAGTATAATTAAGCGCTATGTTGTTTAAGGTTTTTGCAATTTCAAATTCAATTCCGCAGCTGAACCCTTTAATTTATTGCTAACCGAGGTTAATTTGATGCGTCTTATTTACTTTGGCTGGCGATGTCTCTCTTTTCTCCTCTTGTTACTTTTTTTTCCCAAGAATAATTTCACCAACTAACATAATGAGTTTGGTTGAATAGTAATTTGCCGATGTTCGAGGGATCTATATTATATACCTATTCATCGGAAGTGTTTTTTTCGCCCTTCAAACGAATAAATTCAACTTCTTTTCAAAGTTTTCGAGTAAACAAAACTTCCAAAGGCATTAAGATCAAATAAAAGCTATTTCGGCCGGATAAGCCGGCATCGGCAACGAAACGTGTGCAAATTAGTTTGTATATAGGCGTTTTGCGAAGCGACGTATTAAATGTCGTCGCCTCGCTGCAATGGTATATGAAAATGTTGGAATTTTTAGCGTTTTATTGCTCGTAAATTCGAATAGCGCGTTTGAAGGGTTAAATTAAAATATCGTTAGGGTTAATGACACCAATTATTGGAAAATTGGTTTGGAATATCGCGAAATTTGTGATTGTGGTAATTTGTCGAGTGTATTTTCATATTGCTATTGTATCGTATATGAAGTTGAAATATGAATATTATTAATATTTTTCATTATTCAAGTATGGTTTCTCTTTTATGAATACTTACAAGGGAGGTATTCCAAATGGTAATGAAATTTTAAGTAGAAAAAAAAAATGAATCGAAAGTAGCTACATCATAGAAGCATCCCATATTTAAAATTTCTGATATTGATCTCTCAAATTCTGGAAAATTTTTGAAGTTTAAAAATTATCTTATCGTTTTGCAAAATAAAAATTACGAAAAATACTGAAATTTGGTATACATATGTGACCCTGCCGTAAAGAAGGGACCTTGTGTAAAAAAAATCGAGTTCTTTATTTTCATGTGTTTGGTCCAGATTTGGTATCATTTGGACCAAAAACGTGAAAAATGAGACATCGATTTTTTTTACACAAGGTCCCTTCTTTCCGGCAGGGTCACATATACTCCATTTTTGACTTCCCAAATTGATTGAAAATGATTTTGAGACTTCATAAAGCCTCCAGAAAATTTGGGAATTTTCTAGCACTAAGCCAATAAAAATGATTCATATGATTTTTTGTATCTATAATCATGGATTACCCATATTGGTGACCTATTCGATCGATTGGAGCATCATTTTCTGAAATTCGTAAGTTCGATTTCAAATCCATATTTTTTGGCAGAAAATTTCCCTGGAAAAAATTTAAAAATACACTGACAGCATACAACAATTTTTATAAGCTTTTCTTCAGTATTGGAAAATTTCAAACTTTTTTCAAGGCTCCAAGACATGTCAAAACTGCTTCCAATCAATTTGGGAGGTCGATAATAACAAAATATTTACCTACTTTCAATTTTTACCTCAATGGGGTTTTGAAGGTATTAATACAAGTATTTTGAATTTTTTTCTCGGAAAATTTTTCTAAAAAAAAAAAGAATTTGGAAAATTGTGCTTCAATCAATCAAATCTGTCCCCAATATTGATTAATCCAAGATTATGTGTGCTGAAAAGTTCGTATGAACTGGTTTCATTCAGTGCTGGAAAATTCTAAAATTTTCTGGAGACTTTAATACGTTTCAAAATCACTTCCAATCGATTGGAGAAGTCGAAATGAAGTAAAGTTCTAAATTCTCGTTTTTTTTTCCATTGATTTAATCAAATTTTTATACGCCTGTGTGTAGAAACCACCTTGGGGTTAGAAATTGATTTTTGAGTTGAGATACCTCATCCTTGATTCTTCCCCTTCTGAAATTCTCAAAATAAATTTCAACTCATTGATCATTTTTTACCCCTCTGAAGGTTGTTTTTATGCCCGAATTTACGTATATTTTAAAGATAAGAGAAATGAAGGCCACATGAGAACTTTATCAACTGGTGAGATAGCGCAGTCAACTTTTTTTAAAATCTAGAATTCAACAGCTGCCAAATAATTTAATTTTTTGTGGGGGGGGGGGAGATTTTGAAAATAGATATTTTCTGATGGGAAATTCTTCGTTGATTTCAAATTTTTCAACAGAATTCAGTTAGAATTCGGAGTATGTATTTGAAAAAATTACAAATTTTCATGTGCAATTGAAAAAACAATCTAGAATAAATTTACATACCCATATAGCTTCACTTTTTTCTTCTACTAAAAAAATTCATAATCTCTATTCCGTGCCAAAAAATTATTGAATCACGTTTTTTAAATTGAGTAATCATCAATTCGTTACATATCTACTGCCCATTGCCCATAATAGAAAGTATTCCTTTGGTTGGCGTTGCATAATTAGGTTACTCGAATCAAGTATTAATGAAGAATTAGCCAGCATACCTACTTGTGCGTATTTAATTACCGACGAGCTACGACGAAACCGAGTAAGGTGCTGTATTTTATTAGCTCATACAAACAATAAAATTGTGGTATGACACTTTTGCCTTCTCAGTCCAGATGGTAGCTTGGTACTCGGCGGAATATTAAACACTTTATATTACCCATGTAACCGAATCTCTTCCTCTATTGCACTTCAAATGAAAACGAAACGCATTTTTTTATGTATGAAAAATGAAAAGTGTATTAATTATTTACCTACATTATTCAAAAGTGAAAAAATATGATTCGTAGATTTTTAAAAATTGACAATTTTTCCGGTTTGTTTGGAAAAGAAAGAGCTCAAATTTAAAAGTATTGAAATCTCAACAATTTTCATTCGTTTTGACATTGTTCTCAGACGATTTTCCCAACGAGAAATTAAACGATTACTAGAGAAGCATTAACTTGTCAAAATATTTAATTTTTTCATTTTTTTTTTTCAATTTTGGTGATTTTTTTTCTTGATGTCTCCATTTGCCTAAATCAAATTGCCAAAAAAGTGATGAAAAGGTGTTCAAAACACATTTTGCATGATTATGTGAACATTTTTAAAAGGTATTTTCCATTTTTTCCCTGAGGAATCAAGTAGCTCGCAAATTCCTCATAGTTGAAAAATATCTCATCAAAACCAGCGAAGAAGAAATTTTTAAAATTGAAACACTAAGACTCGAAATTGATTAAAAATTAAAGCAGAATCATTGGCATGTAAAAAAACGACTTTATTAGGAAACGTACCCAGGTAAAAGTATCAACAGAAAAAACAGTAAAATTATAGATCATTCGGAAACATGAAAATGGCAACGGAATTTATTACACCGATACAATGGCAGGGGCAGCTTTGACCACAGGTGCAGCAGCCACAACCGGTACTGGCAGCTCTTTCTGTACAACGGCATTGAATCCGTTCAAAGGATCGGCATAGTAATTGACGGTTCTTCTGCTACCATCAGCTTCAATCAGACTGTATCTACCTTTGACTGTGTCTCCTTCTCTGATCTCTTCTTGGGCTTTCGAGTCACCGGTCAAAGTATCTTGGACATTGTAGGCGTATTGGTATTGTGGGTAGGCATCAGCGTAATCGATTTTGGCTGCAGCGACAGGAACTGGAACTGGGGCAGCAGCAAAAGGAGCTGCAGCTAGTGGAGCTGGGGCAATTGGGGCAACTGGGGCTACCGGAGCTACTGGTGCTGTGAACGGAGCAGCGACTGCAGTTCTGACTAGGGGAGCCGGAGCTACTGCAGGGACTCCTGGTAACGCTCTGACGAAAGGAGCTGGTGCTGGTAGAGTTCTCACTAGAGGTGCTGCCGCAACCGGGGCTACTGTTTTGACTGGGACTGCACCAGGTAAACTGTAAGGATTGTAAGGGTATCCGAATGGCAACGAGTAGGGGTAGGCTGAGTAGGCAGAGTAGGCGAATGGCGCTAATCCAGCTTCGATGATGGTAATTGTGGCGAAAATTGAAATGATCTGGAAATATTAAAAACAAATTTATAAGATGCGAATGAATTTTTCCAATTTCGCCTTAGAGAAATCTTTTTCGATAGAGCAAATATTAATCGGGGTTGAAGAATAGCGAGGCTTTTGAATAATTTTGAACGAGTAGCTAAAATTTTTAATTCGTACTTTTTGGTTAATAATTTGTAATTATTTGCAAGATTCGTACCGGCACGAAAGAGTGAGAATTTTCTTTACTCAGTACAAAAAATTTAAAAGGCTTGAATTTTCATATTTTTTCGTTAAGAATAAAATTTTAATGGAAATTGAACAACAGCAAATAAAATTTCGTTTGCTTTGATTTTTTTTCAAATTATTGATTCGGTATTGAAGAAGAATAGGTAGAGTTGAAGAAAAGTCTCTTCGCCGTTTCCAATTTTTTCTACAAATACTTTCTTCCATTTTTTAATTATTTTATGATACCTCAGAATTGAGGCAGGGTTTCCTAAAGTGGATTCATTTTCGGGAAATTTCCGCTCCCAATGTCTGTCTTATTTTTGAATATTTTGGCTCCGAAGAAATGAAATCCGAGAGCTGAATTATTGTGACGTATTTAGTTTTAATTTTAAATTAAAAGGTCATTTGCTTCCTCAATTTTTCCTAAAAAAAAAAGTTGCAGATCGGTTTTTTTTTCAAATGGAAGAAATGAAATTTTGAAAATTTCAGAACCAAGGTGGCTCAAATAGTGTTCAAAAGGATAAGACCTGTTGAACATGAATCTGGTGTTGGTTTTTCCATTTAATCGTTTCATATCTCTTGAAATTGTAATTTTTATTTTTTTGAGATGTCTGCTCAAAATGCTTGTGATTCAAAATCAGAATTAAAAGAGAAGAAATGATCAAAAATGTTACAACCAATATTGGATTCATATCCGACAGGTCAAATTACCTCTTCAATAACTAGGTATTTTTGCAACCAATTTGATAAAAATTTCTAAACTGATTTTTGTTTATTTGAAAAAAAATCAATTTGTGATTGATCAATTTTTTTGAAAGGTCAAATAATTTCCAAAGCAAAAAACGAAAAACCTTGAGATTCAGCCCCGTTAAAAATCCTATATTTTCAGTACTCAGGGGCTCAAAAATGATGAGGAATTTGGGGGTGTACGTGAATACGAAATCTATTTTTTTTTTTCAAAATGCATGGGTTTGCTTCAATCTTTTGGCATCAAAAGAGACTAAAAAATTTTCTGTGAGAAATTCAATTCAATCTGTGCAACACAAAAAAAATGACAAAATTGAAGAATCTTTTTTCTGGATTCGCCCTTAATGTACAACAAAGTTATTTTTGTGGTGCCCCAGGACCCTCTAGCAGTATTTCTACTCGAAAAAAATGCTGCATCGATGGTTCAAAAATTCTAATAAAAATACAATTTAATTTATTTTCCACCTTGAATATTTTTCAGCTTAGATATTAAAAATTTAAATATACATATTTTTGTTGGTTTAAAAATTTCCAAAAAAAAAAAAACGAGAAAATTTTACCAACATTGCAAATATACTTGAGTAATGTTATTGAATAAAAATTTACTTACTGTTTTGAACACCATTTTGATACAATAAACTTAATCCAAACACAGTGCGAAGGAAATTATAACGATAACTTCAAGAATAACTCAACACTGACCACGATGATTGAAAATTTCTCTTATAAATAGCCATCGGTATTGTCCCACTACCCTTTCGAAGCAGCATTCGTCGCCAAACCGTTTGAAATTTACCTTACCATTAGATATGCGATAAGAATTAATTATAAGGCGAATGACTCAAACGCGCTGATGTCCAAAATGCGATAAAACGTGAATAATTTCGTTTGTTCGAGACGATTACGCGCCAGAAAACGACCACATATCCGCGTACTCCGCATTCTTCGCTGACACCGATCCGATGGTCTCTGTTCCATTTGAGAGCGACTTATTGTTATATTTTTGCGAATATTCTCATTTATTTGGAGTAAAATTAAATGATGCAATTGATCGAGGTTGAAGATTTTGGTAATTGAAAATTTCAATAGCAAAATGTACATAAAATTGAATTTTTTTTACTTTTCAAGTTCGCTCGTCAAATTGGACAGATAGGTAAAGATTTTGATGTTTGAAATTTTTCAGATCAATGAAAAATTTAGTAGTGATTTGTAATTTAAAGGCTCGTAAAATTGAGCCAGTTATTTCAACATTTTTTTGATCAATTCAAATATTTAGGTCGGTGTAAAAATTTAGAGTATTGAGTAATGATTTTTTAAAATGAAAAATGTATAGAAAAATTTTCATTCACATTAGAAAAATTATTTGGTTAATGGATTCTTTGAATTTTGGGTTTTCTTCTCTAAATTAAGTCAGTAATACGTATTTAATTATAAAGTTGGTTGTAAAATTTTGTAAAAGTTCAAATTTTTTGAAAAGATGTCTGTCTCAAGTTTGGATTGTAAAAATAGGTCCTGTAGTCATCAAAAAAGAAGAACCACTCCCTCCCTCTTGAATATAAAATATTTGAAAGAGTTGAAAAAATTAAGAAATTGGAAGGATTTTTCCAATTTTTGAAACCAATATTTTATAATTTTAAATATTTTATCAAAGCAAAATCAAGCATCCAAAGATTGAAAATCTAAACAAAGGCTTAAATTGTGCACTTTCTTTTTTCATTTATTGAATTGTTGATAAAGAAGATAATTGAGTTCATTTTTGAAAAAAAAAATGTTTTTCTCAGGCATGTCTGAATTTTGAAAATTCTTTTTGAATTTTTTTCGCCCTAATAAAGACAATAATTTCGATGATCAAATTGATTTTAATGCGCAAAATTGAGAATCACCCTCATAAATTCAATTTATTCTCAGATTATGAGATTTTGGCGCGAATTGATTCAATTCAAATTGAAATTTCGTATTATTAAGTAACTTGCAAACTCGTAGTTTTCGTTGAGTGTAAAATATGTAATTCGATTTAGGTAATCGGTCCATTCGCAGACAGATATAATAGGCTAAGGTCTTCTCGCGAGACAAATGTATTAAAATTTGATCAAATGCCAAACTCTTCATTTATTATTCCAATTGGTAAAACATTCGTTTCTAATGTACGTTCGTACTTTACCTACCGTACGAACGATTATGACTATGCGTGTGCTGTGTTATCGAAGAATTCGATAATGAAATTATGTAAGGCAAACTGATGAAAATTATAACGCGCGTATATCGACGAAATTTCTAGCGCCGCCGTTTGAATTACAATTATGACAAGGTTGTAAGTTACGCCATATCTATCGTTTATGCATCCTATTTTGGTATAATGTCATTTGGTATGTACGTAGTTGTATTTAGGTAAGGTTAGTTGCCTGTACATATCGAACATGTCCTTTATATTTAAAAAAAATGCAGTTAGAGGGGTGAATTTCCATGCCATAACCCGGATGGATTCCACTGGGAAGAAAAAAAAAACAAAAAAAGATTTCCTCCAAAAACTGAAAAAAATAGAAATTAGTCCTACTGCAAAAAGTAAATTTTTAAATGATAGGAGAAAAAAAGATTCTTTTTTGGGAGTGGAAACATGCAGTGATCCAGAAAAAAACATCCTAAATAATTTTTTGAACACAGAAAGTGAAACATTCATATGGAATTTTAGGAAGTAATGGCTCAGTTCTCTAAAGTCGTTGAGAGCTTGAACTTTATTTTTTTTTTGGAAAAATTTGAATTCTGAAATAATTTTTTGCCTGAATTTGAGCGAAATTTGAACAATTTTTTTTTCACCACGTCATGAAAATGGCGATTGAATGTTTTTTTTTTTTTTAGCGAAAATCACCGGAATTGAGATGAGGTGGGAAATTTTCAAACTTTTCCTGAATATTTAAAAGGTTTCCTCAATTTTGATTTATAGAGATGAATTTTTTGGACCCAAAAAATTATAGGGGAGTTCAAAAGCGCTCAAATTAGGTAATGTGGCTGTAATATCTTATTTTAGGCTCTCTGAACCACCTTCCCTAGGATAAATTGATCTTGAAAAATCAAAATTGAATCGTATTTTCAGATTTTGAAGAAAAATTTGAAAATTTTCTAACGGGTAGTGAAAGTATGTAGTGAATTCAGACGAAAATTTGAAAAAAAAGTAGTGAAAAAATTAAAAAATTCCAAAAACGCGAAATTTATTTTTTTAAATTTCAAAAATTTTTCATTTTTTATTTATTACCTACATTTAAAATAAAGATTTTTTCTAATTTCTTTTTTTTTTCTCTAAAAAATTTTGATGTTTTTTTTTTTGTATGTTGGAAAGAGAGTCAATTTTTTTGGGTTGGGGTGGGGGTACAAATTGAAAATTTTGTTCAAAAAAAGTAGTGAAAAAAGTAGTGATTTTACAAAAAAAAAATCAGTTAGATACCCTGATTAATTTTAGAGAAAAATGAACTATCCCATGGTTTGAGACCTCCGAGTTCAAATTAAAGATTTTTATCCGATTATTAGATGCATAATAATTTCATTTCTCATCAAAATCATTCATCAGGTGCTCATATTTATTCGAAATCGATTCATTCAAAATCATTCATGTTCGAATCAATTGATGAACTTTCATTTAGTCTAGGTACATCGTGTATTTTTTGAAATCGTTTCCCTGTATCTACTTATCAAGTTTTTATCAAGTGAAATATCAATTATTTGATAACGTCTTTTATACTTAATCTAATTATAAGTACATATATTTTGTACCGACGTACCAAGTACCTGTTTGCTTAGTTTTGATAATTTACTCGAGTAAAAACATAGGTGCAATGTCAATTAAACTCTAACATCAAAACAATGAAGTGAGTGCCATCACGATTTTATTAAAAAAATATCTACCTGCGTACTATTCATCTCATCAAATATTTTATCTCAATCAGGAACTTGTCTCAAAATCATCCAACTCCTTGATAATCATGTCAACAATCCTGTGCCTATTCAGCACTTTGATTTTGATGGCTCCTTTTACGAGGATGGAAGAACTCGATAAATTTTCATTCGTCGCCAAACGTCCATTCGGTAAAATGAATTTCACTGATACCAAAAGTTTCGTCGATCTGCTCAGAGGTGATTTCTACATCGACAAAACGATGCTGATCAGTTTGGTGGTGAAATTCGAAAAATATAAAATAATAGCCATCCATATACCTTCAAAATGGGGTAAAAGTATAAATCTAGATATGATCAAGACATTCCTGGGAATTCAGGTGGATGACGAAGGCAGAAGAAAACGTATCGAAGATACAGCCAGCTACAAATTATTCCACGATAGAGAAATCGTAATCGGCAACGAAGTTGAACTCCTGAAAAGACCATTGTTGATTTCATCGTGTGATCAAATTTTAAAAAGATACCTAGGTCGATATCCAATCATACATTTGGATTTCGCAAACCTCGTCGGATCAAAATACGGTAAATTAATCAAACAGATTGGTAAAAGAGTGAAAAATGCTTATGACCAGCATCCTTATATTGAAAAAGTCATTCGTAATCTACTCGACAACACCAGTAACTCCTTGGAATTGAAAACCTTGAGTCCGAAAAAATTAAATAAATATTTGAACCTGATTCAGCAGAAATTAACCACCGAAGATGAGGTATTAAAAAGTATCAAGATGCTGAGTGAAATAATGTATTGGATTCATGGATCTCGTCGTCCGTATATTTTGGTAGATAATTACGACGGTATTTTGCTCAGCGTCCTTGCCAACTCAGCAGTTTCTGAAGACAGTGCAACTCAGATTTTGAATTTTTTCGCTTCGTTGTTATCTTTATTTCAAACGAATCCTTTTCAAAAAAGGGTCATTTTTATGGGGACATTTCCTCTGCTGGAAACGATCAGAGATTTAAGATCGATCAAGGAGTACAAAGCGTTGAATAATGTTTTAATGCCATTTCACAGTATATCCTTGGAAAATGTAACTTTATTATTTGAGCGTTTAAAAGTCCCCTCATTTTTGTCTACCAAGGCTTTAAATTGGTACAAAGGGTATCGCTGGGGCAAGGGCTTGAAAGGTAGAATTTTCAGCATGTATTCTGTAGCGAAATTCATCTCAACTGGTAAAATAGATTATTGCCCTGTACGTAACACAGCTGTCGACGCCATTTTGGAAGAAATCCTCGACAGCATGACCATGAGATGGTTTTTACTGATGCGATTGTATGGACAAGAATGGAAAATATTGCCCAAAGTTCAAAGAGGCATGTCATCTAAGAATATCTTGGATTTGAAAAATTATCTGTTAAGAAGCCTTTCAGATGATGATCTTTTCATTTGTTTTCCTTTTGAACCATTCATTCGATCGATGGGCAGCTTGTCCATTAAAAATATCCAAGATCGAGACAGTATTTCGGACTCTTTCATGATTCATCTTACAATCACCAGTAACGAAGCTCGAATGGAACTGAGTGAAAAGTTGATGAACTTTTATTGCAGAGTATATAATGTTTCTTCCGATTTAATCGAGCAAGGTGTTCAAAATATGGCTCGGTGTTTGGTTGGCAATGATAATGAAACAAATTGTACAGATTTCGTTTCTTTTATAGAATACATATCGCAAAATGTACCTTTGATTAATGAAATGATCGAATTGAATAAAGTTCGTGGTGTTACTCCGAACATTTTTATGAGTAGTATATTTCATTACCTAAGTTTACGACTCAGTTTGGCGTACGATTTTGTGGCCGAATCTGTAGACGGAGAAGTTAACGAAGCTGATGAATTGGGTTTGGGGTGGCCTAAAATTACATTGTTGACGGAACGAGGAATGGTCATTATCGAAGTCCAGGTGTGCTCTAATATTCAGTACATTGTCGATACGGCCAAAAGAGATTATGAAAAATATGCGGGTACGAGATATCTTAAATTAAAAGAGGTGAGATTTTTCGGTGTTAATATTGCTGCTAATGGGACAGCGACAATTCGTTCGGTATTTTTGAAAGGAATGTCGAGATGAAATGTCAGAAATTTGATTGTCTGGTCCAGAGTTGATTCAAAAAATTTTTGAATTTGTACATTCTTATATTAAAGAAAAAATCTACTTGTATTATTTTGAATAAAAACTCCTGTTTCTATGATTTTTTTCACCTATACGACTACGAGATTGAGTGAAAAGTAAATTGGGCTGAATTTCCAGTTTTATCAATTGAGAAAAACACACCTTTTTCTTAGAATTTTGAATATACTGGGCCTGTACAAAAAATTGTCTGAAAAAGATGTGATGAAAATTTGAATTTTTTTTGCCATTTTCAACCTTCCTGCTCGCAGAAGTTCAATGTTTCAAAATTTGGATTTTAAAAAAAAGGAAATGGAGTGAGCGATGATTCGTTGTATTTATAGGCGCATCCAAAATTCATTAAGAGAGAGGTTGAGAATTTGAGAGAAATAGGGGAGGGGGTCAAATTTCAAAGTGGTCATTTTTTATTTTTACGAATCTTTCAGTCCAAAATCATCAGTTTTTTCCGATTAATTGGGAATTTATTGAGAAATTAGTGATTTTTGACTGAAAACTTGATAAAAAATTATCAATTTTTAATTTAAAATGACTAAAGTTGTGTTTAAGCGAAGGCAATTTTTTTTTTGAAAAAATACTGTTTGAAAAGCAGAAAAAATGCGCTTCTTTAATATTTTTGCAATAAATTTTTTTCCCAGCGGGGGGAGCGCCTTGAGCCTCCTGATTGGATGCGCTTATAGTTGTAAATATTATCACTTTTGAGAAATGAAAAATTTTTCTTGTTTTTTGTCACTTTTTCGGAGTATTTTCAATACCTTCATGTTCAAAAACGTTGTTTCTGGAGATAATTGGAAGTGAACTTGAAAATAATTATACATACCTACGTGACCCTGCCGAAAAAAAGAAACAATGTGTAAAAAAAATCGATGTTTTTATTTTGACGGGTTGATTTAGATTTTGTGTAATTTGGTGTTGGACCAAAAACATGAAAAATGAGACATCGATTTTAATTCACACAAGGTCCCTTCTTTTCGTTAGGGTCACATATAGGTAGGTACTTGGACCTTGATCGATTTTAGGAATTTGATTCAGACTCTGGAAGTTTGGATGGACCTAAGACGACAATCACGACCCCATTTACTTTTTTAGTGTTTTTCGAACTATCATGAAATACCTAATGTCAAATTTACGGGGGGGGGGGGTACCTTACTGCGATCACTTAAAATCAAAATAAAATCAAAATCAAATTCAAAATCGACCAAAGCTCAATTAATTTATGAACTTGCTACGAAAATCAAGTAAATATTTTCAGAAAAATGTGTAGGAAAAAAAATCAGGAATTTTTTCTTTCTTCGTTAGCGACAGTACAAAATAATTATCCCCAAAAAAAACAACAAAAAAAGTTTTTCTTTGAAAAAATTGAAAATTTTGAAACTGAGCTTTGGGAGGAGGGAAGATCGAGCATGGACCAAGAATTAAAACTTCTAACAAACCTTTTTGTGAAATAGATGAACTTTAGAAAAGTTTGAAATTTTCTCAATTTACAATAATCAATGACTCCTGACACTTTCATTTTTTATTTTAGAAAGAATATAATTAGAGCAATATTCGTTAAAAGTTGAGTTGAAATCGCGAAAGAGAAATTCTTTCAACTTTTAAGGTAGGTGCCACTCTTGCCCAAAATTTTAAAACCATCTGAAATCACAAAATTTTTGAAAAATTCAAGTGCAAATTTTGGCGTTCAGAATTCATCTGTGAGGATTTTTTCTATCCTCAACTTTGAAACAAAACTTTTACAGCTTTTGAGATGGCTCCTCCCCATCTCAGATTCTGCAGAGGTGTTATTTTCCAGTCAAATGTGAAAATTTTCCATGAGGTTTAGGTTCATCAATACCACTGCTGACGAAAATCAGGTGACTCAAGAATAACTGACTCTGAAATCAAGGCCTCGGATCAATATTCTAAAAAATTTGCATCTTCGGTCTGGTGGAAGTCTGAAGAGGAGTGCAGTTTGGGCTTGAAATTCTCGACAATTCATGAAAGGAAAATATTTTAAGTCTCACTTCAGGTCGAAATCTTTACTGTCTCATTCTGAATCAAACATTCAAAATTGTCGCACAGGAAAAAATAAGCAAAATTTGCAGATTTTTCGAAAAATTTCATAAATTTTCACTTTTTAGCTTACTGTTTTTAAAAAAAAGCAATGATTTTTTTAAATTATTGGTTTGATAATTTAAAAAAAAACATCAATTTTTCAAAGAATTTCACTACTCTTTCATTTATAAATCAGTGAAAATTATCGAGTATCACTGAAAAGCAGTCAGAATTGCAGCACAGAAGAATATCAGTGAAAAAAATTCACTGAAAACGAATCAGTGAAAAAAATTTCACTGAAAAATCGATGAAAATTCACTGAAAAATCAGTAAAATTTTTGAATTTTGTTGAAAAATCAGTGAAAACCTTTGAAAAATCAGTGAACACCTTTGAAAAATCACTGAATTTCGCTGATTTTTCCTGTGATTGACAATTTTTTTTTTTAGTGATTTTCATTCAGTTTTATTGCTGCAAAATGAGATATTGAGATTACAGTTCAATTCAGTTATTTTTTCTTCCGAAATTAAACGAATAGACAGCCAGGTGCCTGGGAATAACCTTTAGATAAAAATTTTACGCATCGAAAATTCTCCATATTCAGCATCCCACGGAAAAACGCCCCATGAAGAAAATTTCTTCACATTGGAAAATTTCTAAAATTATAATACTACGTAAACACTTCGTTATACTCACCGCTGATTCGAATCTTTTTCGTCGAATTTCGCCCATTCGCCTTTGCGGTATAACTTTTTTAATGAAGATGAAAAAATATCAAAGCAAATATGCCTACGTAAAATGTTGGCGAATTTAAACAAATAGCTGCCAATTTCGACCGTGTATCTCCATGTTTACGAAATATTCGAATCAACGATGATTGAAAAGTTTATCAAGTCGACATTCGAACTTTGTATACCTAAACCTAATATTTATCTCGCTTAATAAAAAATACATACGAGTATGGAACTGTCGATGGCTCTGAAAATCATCACTCGCTAGGAGGCTTCATTATAATAACGTTTCCAGAATACGAATTACTGTTCGGATTCGTTATCGCGCCGGTTTCTCGGTTTGTTTTACAATGTAAAGAAACTTTTATCTGTTTGTATCTATGATATTCGTGTGACGATGTCGGGGGCATAGGGCGGATACCGAGTAAGCTATAAATTCATATAGCCGAGTTGACACGTTAAACTCGTCGACAAATCCGCGGCGAATTTTTATCCTCTGTCGTCGTTACGTACGAGTACAATCGAATAAGAGTTGCGGTAAACTTCGCAGACAGCTTTAAAAACTGTATCCGCGTCAAGTTTTCGGGGACGAACTTATGATTTGAACTTTTCAACGGGGTTCGCGACAGCGACGGTATTTCATAAGTAGTCCGCATTTTCGTATGTGAAACTTACGAAACGGAAAAAAACGTTTTTATACATGCTTCAGCTCCATCGGTCGGATGCGGATTGGTGTTTTTTTCTCCTATTCATTTATACTCCTACAATAGTAAAGCGTAAAACTGCGACAACAAACCGTACGTTATGCTGCGGCCGCTACGACATCGCAGGTTAGCCGGGCTATTTGGAAATTTATGGCGGAGAGCGTATTCGTACCGCTATTTATTAATGGATTAATGGCAAAGGCTAGGCACTTGTACTACGTCAAGGCCCTATCATTACCGTACCGCTAGGCCGGGGCCGGTTGACGTTGCAGATAAAGCAGCCTTATAACCTGGGAAGGGAGCGGACTAGAGGGGAATTTCGTTAATATATCACGCCCGTTGATAATATATCAGTACTCGGCACGAATGAGTGATAAGTTGTCGAGCGGCGAGAAAAAGCCGAACAGGGTGTAACGTTTTCTTGCCACGGCCCTTAGAAACGAAAACTTTCTCTCTGTCTCCTGCCCGACGTCGCGCAGTCAAAGGCGCCCTGCGATACGTGTGAAGAAAAACACCGTAGCCGGCAAATTTCTCAAATGGCTTCGTGTGATAGATGATCGCCTTAATTGTAAGTGTCATATGATGGCTTCGCACTCATTAAAACAAATTCTCTTTTTATTTGTTTCACACCTATGTGCATTAGGGTGAATCGAAATAAGAAACAGTTCGACCGAAATTAGCCAGGTAATTAGGTTTAGGGACTCGTGAGAAAAAATGAGGTGGATGAAAGAAGGTTAGAGATAGGGGTTCTTGAAGTGATGATGTTTTGAAAAAATATGTGGTTCGGGGTTCGCTTTCTGAATAGTATCACCTGCAGGATATTTCAGCCATCTCTCAGCTAGAAAAATGTATTTTTTTTTTCATCTTTGTGATCCGTTGACCTTGAAATTGAATTTTTTTCTTTTCTACGGGTATATGCAAAGGCGATCAACATTTCAATGAAATTGACGAAAAAATCAATGTTTGACGAAAATTAAAATCTCCGCAGCCCCTTCAAAAATGATGATAGGCAAAAAGTGTATACCGCAAATTTTTTTGCAATTTCTTTTCCCATCATTTCAGGTACTTAGATTGATAATTTCGGTCAAACGTAAAAAAATTGAATTTTACGAAAATTTAAAATTACTGCAGCCCCTTCAAAAACCAAGATAGGCAAAAAGTGTACATCACAATTTTTTTTGCAAATCTTTTTTTCTACCATCCTAGTTACTTAAATTTACGATTTTATTCATTTTTTTTAAAAATACTACACGTCAAATTTTCATGTATAAATGGTTGCATACGATAAACATTTAAGGGGTCTGAGACTGGGTGTTTGAAACTACCCGCGCGCATCGTCTAGAAGAGGCAGTTCCTTGCTTTTGTGATTATGTTGGTCCTTTTTGTTGACGTGAGCCTGTTTTATGGATTTCAGCAGGATGGTGAGTGATTTTCTCCAAGTCTACACGTTTTTTCTGTGATGCGGTCTAAATTTTTCCTTCTATTTTTTTTTTCGACTTACCTTCAAATTTTTATGTTTTAAAAATTATTTTAAATTTGAAAAAAAAAGAGGAAAATTGGTTGGGAAAAATTTTTGACTTGAAGAATTGACCTGGGCATGTTTTACAAATTTGCTGCGACGTTGAAAACATTCTGTTGAAAAAAATTGTAAACTTGACTAAAAATGTCAGTTTGGAAAAGAATTTGGATCTCCTCAAAGAAATTTGAAGTCGAAAAAAATTTAGGGAAAAATTTAGACCTGGTCAAAAAAATTTGAGGAAAAAATTTAAACTTCGTCAAAACAATTTTGAAGTCGAAAAAATGGAGGAAAAAATTTAAAAAAAATTAGGAAAACATTTAAACCTTGTCAAAAAAATTTTGAAGTCAAAAAAAATTGAGGAAAAAATTTAGATTTCGTCAAAACAATTTTGAAGCCGAAAAAAGTTGAGGAAAAAATTTAGACTTCGTCAAAACAGTTTTAAAGTCGAATTCTACCTCGTTAAAAAATTTGAGGGAAAAATTTGAACCTTGTCAAAAAAATTTAGACTTCGTCAAAACAATTTTAAAGTCAAAAAAAATTAGGAATAAATTTAAACCTTGTCAAAAAAATTTTGAAGTAAAAAAAAATTGAGGAAAAAATTTAGACTTCGTCAAAACAATTTTGAAGTCGAATTCTACCTCGTTGAAAAAATTTGAGGGGAAAATTTAAACCTCGTCAAAAAAAATTTTTAGTCGAAAAAAATTTGGGGAAAAATGTAAACCTTGTCAAAAAAAATTTGAAGTCGAAAAAAAATTGAGGATAAAATTTAGACTTCGTCAAAACAATTTTGAAATCGAAAAAAATTGAGGATAAAATTTAGACCTCGTCAAAAAAATTTGTAGTTGAAAAAAAATTGAGGGAAAAATTTAGACCTCGTCAAAAAAATTTCGAAGTCGAAAAAAAATTGAGGGAAAAATTTAGACCTCGTCAAAAAATGTGAGGAAAAAATTCATACCTCGTCAAAAAAAATTGAGGAAAAAATTTAGACCTCGTCACAGGAAAGCATGTGAACTTGGAAAAAAATCGCTCACCAACCTGCTGGAATGTGTAAAACAGGCTCACGTTAGTGACCTTTCTCTTTCACTTGCACCTCTCCTTAAACAAAGATTGTCTCCATATTATCCATATTATTCACTCTAGTAAAGTGACAAAAATATTTCAGGGTATATTGCATTTAGCAATTATAAATACTTAACATCTTTTTATGCCAATTTTGCGGAGAATCGAGGTATTTGTCCATTTTTCCATCCACCAGATACCTAGAATTCATCTATCTGCTTCCAAAATTGTTTCGGTTTCAGACTAGCAGAGAAACAAAAAATAGACCAGAGCATTGAGGAGCCTTATCTCCAATGTTTTCTATGAATTTCTGAGTTTGTCCACACATCTGAATTAACATTGAAGTAAAAATATACATTGGTACTTAATTTTTATTAGGTACCTATATTATGATTTCTATCAATTCTCCTCCTCCCTCAAAAGAAATGGCTATAGTTACATTATTGCCAATCAGTATTACATCTCAATATTGTGTACGGTTGTGTGTATCTTTCATTTCACTCCTTCGGTAAATACTTAATCCTATTATTACCTAAGATATAAATTCAACTTCGCATGAAACTGTTACAATTAATACAATTAATTTTCGTGTTTCTCTCAACAAAATGTATTATGATAACAACATCAAGCACACTTGCATATCTAAAATAGATAGTGAGAGAGTGTAGGTATGGTGTAGGTACATATCTATTCGAGTGAATACATTATCTAGTTTAATAATTAGCTAATTGCAAGTGTTAATCCACTATACGTATAGTTGTTAAGTTGGTGTTTGATTGGATTAAACCATATGCTGGTAATTCGCATCCTACTTATTCGCATTAGCGGTTCATTTTCTCGAACCAGCGCTTTGCTTGTATAAGTTAAAAGAAACGAGTGTTTCATTCGACTGGGTAGAATTTTCTACTATCAAAATCTAATAAGCGGGTGATGAAAATTACAGAATATTTTGTAATTCAGCATATTTTTTTTTTGTATGATCGAAAAATTTCAAGACTCTGATCTCGCGATCTGGTATTAGGTGTTGAATTAGCAATCCATCCAATTACATGATCTGCAATGTGAACTTTTTCTAGAACATAAGAAGTGTTTCTGAAAAAAAAAAAAAAACAGAAATAAAAGGGTAAAAATTAATTGATTGAATATTAGAAAAAAAAAATAGAAAGTCCGTCAAAAATATTTCCACGAATTGATGCTAATTATTAAATAAAAATAAATTCTCCTTCAATTTTTTTTCAGCTGTAAAATTTTTTCAACATAAAATTTTCAAAAAATTTCAACTCTATGTTTTTCAAAATTTTGGTTTTAAAATTAAGTAATAAAAGTGTCAAAATATTTTAAAAAAATGAAAATCCAAGTTCAAAAAATTTTTAATTTGGACATGGCATTAAAAAAGTATTGAAAAATTTTCAATTTGAACATGAATCGTTGAATCCCATTTGCGACAAAAATAATTAGAAGTTGGTGTTGTAACGATACGATAAAATAAATGATAGGTATCAAACTCTTTGAAATTTGCCACAAAGACTCTCCAGAATATTCCTTCGGGTTGAAAAAAATTAAATAAACCTACCGACGATGAAAAAAAAAAAAAAAAAAAAAAACGGTTAAAAATTGAAAACCGAGTAAATTTTTATTTACCTGTTTACTTGTTATTGGAAATTGACTACTAAACGATAAAGCATAAAAACCAAAGCTAAAAGGCAAAGATCAATTTTTTAATATAAAAAACTCAAGACTAGATATAATAGATATACGACTAGATGCTCATCTCGGCCCTTTTATCCTCCCCTCTAGCATTTTATTCCGCTTCCAGGCTTATTTCATCCTCTCGTCCAAGCGGATAAAATTCAATTCGCTATTCCGTTGCAAGGTTTTTGAAAACAAAACGTTTCGTTTTGCCAAACCGGCGTACAATTTTTTTCCTTATCCGTCTGCTTATACTATATAAAATGTCCAAAGCAGAATGTACTCGTATTCGGGTTGAGAATACGCGAAACCATAAAGCGGAAATATATTTTCGCGTGGAAAAAGTTTTTAATTTTGATTTTAAAATGTAGCCGAACGGTGGAAATTAATTTCTGAAAGAAAATTATGTTGTTAGGTTGAGGTATGTAGGTTTTATGGCTGTGGTGCTTTGATGTCGGTCCAGATAGCAATTTTTGTGATGGAATTAAACGGTTGTGAAATCGCTGAGGAGTTTTTTTCGGTGCTGTGATGTGTTTGAATTGAATTAGGTGCGCGGACGACATTTTCCTGATGTAATCTGGTAGATGGAAATTGGAGTGAGCTGAAATAAATAAAATTCCTTTACCAATTTCTTGGAATGTGATCCTGATGTGCTTGGTTCAAGCTAAAAGTCGCAGAAAAATTGTTGATCTCTTAAAATGTCTGGAAAGAAATGAGCAATGGTGCCCTAAATTGAGACTATTTTGAAAAAAGTCGTTTTTGTGTTCGAGTTCAAAAATTGCCCTGTAATTTTGAAAGTCCTAGCAATGAAAAAATGAAAACTGAGAGGCTGATTTCAAGGTATTTGGGTTTTAAATCGAGGATCATTTTGGTTCTCCAATCCTCTAGCATGGAGAAAGCCAAGAAAAATTTTGGGATTTTCAAGTCAGAATTGCAGAACAAGGAAAAATCAGTGAAAAAAATTTCACTGAAGACGAATCAGTGAGAAAAATAACTGAAAAATCAATGAAAATTCACTGAAAAATCAGGAAAATTTTTGAATTTAGCTGAAAAATCAGTGAAAATCTTTGAAAAATCAGTGAATTTCGCTGATTTTTCCTGTGCTGCAATTTCGACTACTTTTCACTAATTCAGAATGAGAAAGTTAGCAATTGATATTTTCAAGTGAAAAAATTGTCTTTCTCATTAAAAAAATGTTTCAATTTTTTGAAAGGAAATCAGATTTTTTTTGAAGGTCCAAACAAAGCACAAAAAACACAAATTTTACCTAATGAAGAAATTTTCAGATATGAATGACCTTTTTTTTCAAAAATTTTTGCTCTCGCTTCGCTGAGGCTCAGTGAATTAATTTTTTTTTCGGAATTATGGTATAAACTCTTTTCTTCCATCTTAAACAATGAAATATTTTGAAACAGAAAAAAATTGTCATTTTAAAATGAGTTTCATTTTTTTTTTGGAGGGAGAGGGTTGTTACATTATTTGTTTTAAAAATGTTGTGCTGAAAGTCCTTCCAAAGTCCTTCTTTTGAGGTTTGAGATTTTGTTAGACATCCTGCGAAGACTATTTTTTGTCTCTTTTTTATTGAGCATGAACATTGACGAACCTCCTTTGAAATAAATTCCGCCGAAAAATAATAAATTATTATCTGAGATAGTGAACGAACAAAAAAGCAATTTATATGGACGAATTTTACACTGAAAATCAAGCCCGAGGTCACGAATTCAATAGCACATGGCGAACTTATCCGGAGAGAGGAGCGTTTAAACGGATTAAAACAATAGGAAACGCTTTGTCTGAGTCGACGAAAACTGAAATATTCCTTTTCGTACGAATGCATTCGCTGGATATTAATTTCCTTCTGTGGACTGAAACAATAAACCGCTTGTTGTTTATCGATTTGCCACAGGGTCATATGCTATCTGGCCATTATTATTCCGATTTCACAAAATGTTGATAATTTCGTTGAAATTTTCCCCGAGTACGGTATTTATAAGAAATATCAACGAGATGGTCATCGTGGATCGTGTTAATAAAACCGTCTGCTGTTTGGCACTGGCTACCGAATAATTTATGGTTATTTATACAGTTTAATGAACACATAGAGTAGGTACTTGTACTCGTGTATAGAGAATCCCTACGATACGAAGAAGCTGACTTTCTGGTATAAAAGCACACAGGGTTTTAAATTGCACTTGAAGTAAACCCTACAAAAGTGTATGTAGATTCTACGTACTCTTATTCGATATCTGCGCGAGTGTGTTGGTTGGAAGTTTACTGTACCACCTTTTCTATGATATAATCTTCAAATCCTAAGGTTTTTATTGTCGGCGAAATTCAACAGCCGACAATTTCGCGAAAAATTGGAAAAAAATCATATTGTTGTCGATGGGGAAAATAAAGTCGAACGCGATGAAACAGAAAATTACTTTTTTGACTTTATTGAAACGGGTATTTTTCGCCCGAAAAACATAATAGAGAATGTCCTTTGTGATTTTTTGCCGGTAACGAAATGGTTTTACGGCTATTATTAGGTGTGTTTTCTATTTTTACAGAAATACACCAAATAAATCATATAGAAAAATCGACGCGCGGTATTCTCGCCCCACGTATGGCTACACAGATGAAAATTTAAACGATCTTATAGGAAGTAAGCCTTTAAAGATGTCGGTGGCCGGCTGCTCGAGTAATGCAATCGTTGCGTTGACACGCCACAAAGCTTTCGAGTGTGTACTTTTTCCGATTGGTATGATTTAGTTGCGAAATTTCTTCGGGGTTCTCTTTTTTTTTGCGGGATTTGTCGCCGTCGTGGGAAAATAACGTTTGTTTGGGTCTGGTTTATGAGCCATGGCGGAGTTGTTTTTATACTGGTGTAAAGAAAAAATAAAAGATGTGAAGTTATTGATTGAATTTTAACCTTGTAGAGATCACGAGGTGAATTGGCCACGAGGAATTTGTTTGCTGGGATAGCTACGAGGACGAGTGTTTTTCCGGAGGCGGATATTGAGGAAATGAGTGAGAAGTGCTTGGAATTTCCGAAAACGAAACCGAATTTTTAGGGGAATGGGGATTATCATTAATAAAAATGATGATGAACTTTGATATATTCGATTTTTTTATTTGAAATCATTTTTGAGTTTTTAGGCAAATTTGAATAGAAAACTTATTATTGGCTTTTATTTTCATTTTCCAGCTTGAATTTTCTCTTCTATTGGGGTAAATATAAACCTGTAAAAAATGCTTGATAACAAGTAAAATATACGAAATATTATTTTCCAAAAAGTAAAACAATAATGCACAAAAGAAAATTTTTCGTCTCCCTCCAATGATGGAAAACTTCAAAAATTTTTAGTTCCAGTTTCAGTTCTCAAAAATTTTTCAATTTCAGTGTTTGGTTTCAGTGTGGAGTTTTTTTTTTAATTTTTCGGGATGAAAAAAATCCAAAATTTTCTACCTAAATTGAACTCATTCTTTTTTGATTCGAAGTACCATTTTTTCCTAGTTCAAGTTCATACCGAAAATTTCCTAGAAAAAAAGAATCATCAAGTCATCTGTTTCGAAAATTTTTCGGCTCAACACTGCATTTTTTGACAAAAAAATTCTTCACTTTAGGTGGTTAAAAAGGGGGAACAAGCTTTTCTCGCTACAATCACCCCCCCCCCACCCACTCCAAAAAAATCCAGCTCCGCAAGATTACCAACTTAATTTTTTCTGCATTTTTTATCGAGATACCCACATTTTTGTATTTTTGACTGCAGTGTTTTTTCGAAAAATTTTACTTCTTATCAATTTTATTTTGCAGTTGTTTCTAACAAGAATGTTCAATCAAAAAGGACATGACCAATTTTTCATCTTTTTCAGTAAAGCTATTCAATCATGTGAATTTTTTATCATCATTTCTATGTATTTCTACAAGAAAAAAAATTAAAATTTTTGGCAAAAATAAATTTCTTTTAATTTTTTTAATTCTCTTTTTTTAGTTTTTTAATGAATATTTTTACATTTTTTTCAAATTTTACGAGAGCTTTTAATGAAAATTTCCAATCTTACCTACGATTTTTTAGATTTTTGATCTGTAGGGCTCTTAATTAGCTGTACTTTTTACATCAGCATTAGTAAATTATCATTCGGATGTATATTTATTTAAAATGAAAGTTATGATATTTCAATTTTTGAAAAAACCACTGCACTATTTTTTTTTGGGGTGGGTTTGTGATTTTGAAAAACTACAAATTTTTAGAGTTTTTGAAAAATTTCACTGGTTTACATCTTCACATTGGAAGAAAAAACGAGGATAAACAGCAATCACAAGTTCACAACCTCTTGGCAAAGTTCAATGACTGTAAAATTTTTCAAAAACTGCATACTCATAAAAATTTGTTGTTTTCCAAAATCAAGATCTCCCCCCCTCCTCCAAAAAAGCAGCGTTATTTTTCAAAAATTTGAAAGTTTACAAAATACCCTGCTTCTGAGTGCCTCTGGCCATCCAATGCAGTCGAAAAAGTGACCTAAAATTAGGACGAATTTTCAAAATTGTACAGCTAATTAAGAACGACCCTATATTTTGATGAGGAATTTTCCCAGTATCGTCGTATTCAGGAAACAAAATTAGAAACGTCGAAAGCTATTTTTTCAGGATTTGAGATTTTTTTTATTGTAAATTTTTAATTTAACGGAGAAAGGAATGGAAGAAAATTTGCATTTTCTGGTCACATTTTGGGAAATTTCACTTAGGTGTCTATAAATTTTAGGCACTGATGTGTGTGTTTTTTAGGGGGGAGGGGGAGGGGTATCGAATTACGAAGAAAATTTTGAATTCTCAGACTGGAAATCCTTATTTGAACTTTCAATCTCATAATTTGGTTGAAATCAAAGTGTTTTTTTTTTTGAAATTTTTTCTGTTGTAAAATGAAGATCAAGTGTGCCGAGTTGGGAGGCGGGAGGTGACATCAAAAATTTTGAGAATTGAATTGACATCGTTTTTATGGCCGGAAAGGTGGCAATTGAAAAATTTGAAGTCTGTAATAATTTCTAAAAAAATCAGTGTTCTGCACAATTTCATCCGGCGAAAAAAACCCACCCCCTTCTCTCTCCTTCAGGAATCACGTATTTAAAAAAGTCTGGAAAATTTCGAAAAATTGGTCTGGAAAACCTGGAAAAGCCAGGGAAACCAATTTTTAGATATTTCATAACAGTAAATAAAAACTACAGCTGTTGGAATTGAAAGTATATATTGAGAGGGTATTCCATTCCCTCATTCATAAATCAGTAAAAAAAATTCACCAAAAGCAAACAGTGGGAGAAAATTCTGGAAAATTGGTGAAAATTCTCAATAAAGTCAGTAAAAGTTCTGAAATTTTCTGAAAAATCTACAAAAAATTGCCAAAATTGAGAATTTTTACTAATTTTTCCAGTGATGATGCAGTTTTCACTGTTTTTCTGCGATTCTTCACTAAGTAATTCAAAATTCTAATAAATGTTTTCCTTTTCAACAATATCTAATTAAATAGAAATTTTGGTCTTGTGCCTGGAAAATTTATAAAGATTGGAATATCCTTCTCATTTTACCTAAAAAAAAAAAAGAAGGCAAATAACCAAAAACGTACCCTTATCGCATTTTTTCTACTCCCTCCCCCCTCAAAAATCATTATACCTCAAAAAGTTGGCACAAATATTCAATTTTCATCGTTAACGTAGCTCTTTCAAAAATTTCCAAAAACTTGCGCAGGCATCTATACGTAAAATGATCACGGAATTACATTCTTGGTAGCTACTGCAATTGGCGAATTATGCAGGGTAATTTATTATCGTATTTATCATGGCGGTACAATACCAGAGGCGAACCCGAGCTGATTCTAATGCAGAATAAAATTGAACGTTATTTTTCTATGCAATTCGTCGAACCGTGTAAAATTTGAAAAATACCGCAATTACTGTGAAATTTATTAATCCTATATAAACTTGCATCCAGCGAAATATTTCGTTACACGGTGGAATGAAGTTGTCGGCAACGTTATCGTTTTCAATTGTATATATAGTACGAATACCGTACCCCATTGGGTCAGCAATCGGACATACGATAAATTCGTAGCGAAATAATTTCATTAACAGTAAAGTTTTTGAAAAGTTCACTTTTGCAAGAGTTTGCGCTACGTTATCACAAAAACGCGCTTTCGTTTTGTTTGTATACACAATTTTTAAGTGAAAAACTTTCCTTTTTTTTCCTTCCTTCAGCGTACGCAATATTTTCACGTACATGTTAGAAAGGTTCCATTCGCACCGCGGCGAATTGTTTTAATAAAATTGAAAACGACGAACGCGGGCCAAAGTCGTTCGAATTAAAGCACTAAATTAAGACACGTCTGAAGCCGAAGAAGGGAAAAAAGGAAGGTATAGGATTCTGCCGCGAAATTTTCCCCAACCGATATTTCCATATTTCGAGTTAATGAATTCCAATTTTCTAATTTCTAACTCATGAAAAATATGTCAAACACGATAACAGATCAACCGTAAAAGCGATAAAATATTAATGACTGAGTCGCGCGAAACGTATTTGATTAGTGATGTACGTACGTTAAATGGAAATATTTATTCGCGAACGTTGCGGCCGCGTGCCCGTGGTTCGCATCCGATCCGATCGGATATTCCCAATATTTCCAAATATACTCGGTTTCCCTGGCGATTTAAGCGCCAAAAGCTCCCTAAATAACTATAATCATATTAAAATACGCTGTTGTTTTTGATTCCGCGTATAGCTTTAATTACAACCGAAAAAGCTATCCCTCATCAGTCGTTCATGTTAACATCGTTTTGTTTCCGTTCCATTTCACCCAGAAACCAATCTATCCTTCGTTTGCATAATTATCGTCGAAAACTATAAGGTCTGAGTTTTTTTTCGACGATGGCGTTGCTGAAAAAAAAAGACTGCGAAAATAATGGGATTAGGAAATTAGTACGCGGTGGTGTCATTTTGTGCGATATGTTAATAAGTATACGTTAAACTTCGTTTCGTTATTGTTTTTCGGTACGCAAGATATCGTTATTTTGATGTCAGATAATGAACGAGATTGTAAAATGATGCATGGCTTTGGGCGGTCAGGAGGTAGAGTCGCAGGTTGCCGGATATTGTCCTTTGATGGAATGTTCACGGTTTGAGGAATTTTTTATCGATAAAGAAGAAATGGGTTTCAAAAAATCTAAGTAGCTGGATGTGAAATATGAAATCGGGCCCAGCTACGATTTTCGATCGAATCACTCAGATGGTATTTTTTGATGTGATTTTAAATCCCAACCACCAAACCACCATCCCATTCGAAATTATAGTCATTTTATTGCACCGTTTTCAATTTTCAAAAGAAAATTTTGGAGTTTTGAAAAATATTTTTGTTAATGAAATAGTCATGAGATGATTTATGCAACAGATTTTCATCTCAGTTGAGAGTTCATCATACGTCCAAAAAAATCGTGGGATGATTTTTCAAAAATGATATTCAACCGAATGATTTTTAATTACTTACACTTGGAAAAATCTAGGATGGGTATTCGACACGATTTTCATTCTGAAAAAAATCCTTCTACGATTTTTTCAATGTTTCGAGCCTGAGACAAATTTTTCGAGATTTTCAGGCTGGAATGATTTTTGAGATGAATTTTTATCCGAATAATCATCTTGCTTTTCCCAGCTCTCGAGGCTGGAATGATTTTTTGGGATGCATTTCCGTCTCAAAACTCATCAATCACAGAATTTTTCGAAGTTTTTTTCAAGATTGGGATGACTTATTTTTGTCCCAAAACTGATTATCCCACTACTTTATTTTCTTCAAAAACTAATCCCACAATTTTTCCGAGTTTTTGAGGTTAATATTTGGGATGGATTTTTATCCCAATGATCATCCCCTGATTTTCTCTAGATTTTCAGGTTGAGATGATTTTTGGGGTGTTTTATCCAATAATCATCCCACGATTTTTTTAAGCTTTAGAAGTTGAGATGACTTTTGAAAATAAATTTTCATCCCAAAGCTAATTTCATGATTTTTCGGAAAGTTTTGATGCTGGGATGATATTTGGGAGGAATTTTCATTACGGATCCCCAAACATACCTATCTCGCTATTTTATTTTCACCTCAAAACTCATTCAACGATTTTTGCTAGTTTTTAAAACTTGGCTTGAATTATTCCATGATTTTCTCGAATTTTGCATCTCAAAACATATTCTTTGATTTTATTTTCATCCAAAACTCATTCCAAGGGTTCAATTTTATCCCACGATTTTTTCAAGTTTTTGAAGCTAGAATAATTTTGACATGAATTTTTACCCTCGAACTAATCCCATTGATTTATTTTCATCTCCGAACGCATCCCACGATTTTTTCGAACTTTTGAGGCCGAGATGATTATTGAAATGAATTTTAATTACAAAACTCATCCCACAGCTTTCTTCTGAGCTTTGCATTTTGGGGTGATTTCATTTCTCCCCAGAACTCATCTCACGATTTTTCTGAGTTTTTGAGACCAGGATGATATTTGGTAAGCATTTTCATTCAAAAAACTCGTACCTCAATTTTTTCCGAATTTTTGAGTCTGAGGTGATTTTTGGAATGAATTTTCATCTAAAAATTAATCTCAAGACTTTATTTTCATTCTGGAACTCATCTTACGATTTTTTCGAGGTTTTGAGATTTCCTAATTGGGTTCTTCTTCAGCTAAAGTAAGGACGCGCGATAAAAAAGACCTCAAATATGCAGAAAAACACTTTGACCTTACGAAAATCAAAAATTTTTTCCAATATTTTTAAAATACATGCATAATACATCAGTATCTTTATAAATTGATAAAATAATCAGTAATTGAAATCAAAATAATTTGAATCGAAATGAAATTGATTTTTCCCCTTCAATTGCAGTTTATGCAACCATTTTAACGAGAAGTGGATGACAAGTAGTCGAGGACAGGAATATGCAGAGAGGGGGAAAAATGAGAGTTCCAAGTTTTTTGGGGAAAACCCAGGGGCCTGCGAAGGCTTCTTTGAACTAAAAAAATGCTGTCTTCGTCGCAAAAGGTTCCTCAAACAAAAAAATTGGGCTCAACACGTACGTCCACGAGTCCACTAGTACGGGTGAAAAGTTTCAATTTTTTGAGTTTCAATGCTGCACAAGAACGACTAGAAAATTATATTTGAAAAATTCAAAATTGATTACTTTTTATGTTCTAAAATTGCGCAATAGCCTTCAATTCTTTGGAAATGGTCGAAAACTCTACGTTTTCAAAAAAAAAATCGAAAGTTATTAAAATCAATTTCAGAGGTAATTTAACAAACATGTGAACCAAAAATCACTTTTTTTTTGAAAAATATCGTCATTTTGTACCAAAATATGTAGCTGTGTAAAGTTGATTTTTACAACAAAAAAAAAGGTGCCTTTGGTTCATTCGGTCGCTAAATAAGTTTTGAAATCGATGTAATCAATTTTGAATTTTCTTGGAATTTTTAAAGAATTTATTTTATAAAATACTGAATTTTTGACGATTATTAAAGAATTAAAGGATCTTGCTCGATCGGAAGATATCAATCAATTATAATTTTTCCCAATTTTTTAGGCCCCGCAGAAACTTAAAAAATCAATATTTTTGGATTTTTGAGCCCCCCTCCCCATCCAGATTTTCTCTGCACGACCCCGGTCCAAAAATAAATTTATATGTTCCGTTTATTCATTTACCACACCACACTAAACTTGCGACGGCGACAGGCAACTAATTCGATAAAAAATGAAACTTTTACAAAATGCAGAAAAAATTCTTATATTTACAATATAAAAAATAAATATCGTCGATACAATACGAATCGTCGTACATAATAATTTAACGTTACCTACGAATTACATACACGCAGGGGCGGTAAAAAATAACGAAAATAAATTACACGTCGGGATGGTAAATCCTTTAATATCTAATAAAATTGGCACTAAGATTAGACTACAATAATCTTCAATAAACGAAGGAACTAAAGAGATTTAGTTTTCCATTTGAGTATCACATAACGAACGTTAAATATATTTATATAGAAAGCTCAGCCTTTCGGAGGCCAGCTTAAACATTCCATAGTACATAATTTTCAACTTTGGATTCAGCGATGATCACATTTTGAAACTAAATATACCTACACGTAAATCCGTTGAAGTACCATTCAGAATTCAGATGAAGAAAAACTGACTAGTAAGAAAAAGTTTTCGTCGATTAAAACTAATATCAGCATTAACATTCCACGAAAGGATGCAATGAACTGTAATTTCGCGATGCAAATAGGAACATAATAATTATTTATAAACACCATGATAGAGCAACAATCGCTGTACTGATTTCACTCTGGCGAACTGTCGTCGATGATGAATTTCATGCAAATGAAATGAAGTAGTGAAATGAAATCTGTATAATGAAACGCTACAAAATGCATGGCATCGATGTGGTATTCCTCAAGTCTACCATAGGGTAACACTTCGGGCTGGATGATCTGTGCTTTTTTTCCTAAAACAGCGAAATATGTAAATTAGAATGATGCATGAAATGATCTTGACTTTAGGTATTTTATAAATGGTCGTGATCGTTGGAGCGAAACACGTTCGATTTTTAATTTTAATAGAGCATGAAGACATTGTAACGAGTTACACTTCCGATATTTTTACGCTATTTACCTTTCGTCTCGTAACGAAGGAGGTTTATGATTGACAAATGTAACAACCATACTGGAAGATGCGGTACTGGATGCGGAATCCTGAGAGGTAGTTCTTTTAAATGCTACGTCTTTTATGGCCGGCCTATTATAAGCGTATCGCCAGGGCGAATTTGGAGGATCCATTTCAAATGCTCGATTCTCCATTCCGTTCATTTGAGCAGCTTTTTCGTCGTTTTCGTCTTTTTTGGATGATAGACGTCTGCACATGGGGAAATTTTATTAGATATTAGAAATTTTTTTGGATGCCTGAGATTATTATGATCGATTGGAAAGTACCACGACTGTCTAGATTGTTCGCTGCAACAGGGTGCGGTGGTTTTTTTTTGTTCTCAGGAAGGACGATTTCTGATTTATGCCCATCCGGTGCGCTATTTTCATGCACACATCTCAATTTTTAGAATTTTTTTTGAAGTCCGTTGTTAACCAGTATAAAATTTTTTCCAAAGTTCATTTCAACTCCCAATTTTTTTCTAAAATAAGTATTCCCAACTAATTTTTTTTTCAAAATATTCCGACTAAAAATTTTTTGAAAAATATTCCGACCAAATTTTTTTTCTAAAATTTGTTTCAACTCAAATTTGAAAAAAATTTCGACTCAAATTTTAAAAAAATTTTTCAACTCCAAATTTTTCTTGCGATATGTTCATCTTGTTTGAACTCAAATTTTTTCGAACGATTTTTCAATTTCAGCACAATTTTTTCTTTTTTAAATTTTTTGATCGAATTTTTCTCTCAAAATTTTCATCGGCTCGAAATTTTTTCTAAAATGGTTTCCAGCTTCAATTCTTTTCGACAAAATCTTTTTATCCACTACCAATTTTAATCTAAACATTTTTTCAACTCAATTTTCTTTTCAATTTGAAAGTCAACGAATAAATTTTCGGAAAAGAACTAAGTCTTGGTAAAGATCAGCAAAAATTGAGTCTGAATCAGTTTTCGTAAAAAAAAATTGAGTCATAATAAATTTTTAAAAAATTTAGTCGCAGTTAATTTTAGAAAAAAATGTAGTCGTAATAAATTTTAGAAAAAAATTTAATCATAATTTTAAATTTTAGAAAAAAATGAAAATTAGGGAGCTGAAAAAATTTTATAAAAAAAGTTGGGAGTTGGAAAAATGACGAGAAAATTTCATACTAGTTGAAAATTAACGAAAATATTACAGACTTGGAAAAAGTTTCCATCTTGAGAGTTGAGACCTATGATTATGAGCGACAAAAACACCGCATTCTGTTGCAGCGAACAATCTAGACAGTCGTGAAAGTACCTAAGTGGGAATATTTACCTTAAAATTCGACGTCCAAGTCCAGCTTCTTCGTTTCCTTTAGTGGAACGTTTCTTTCGATGATAACGACTGTCTTCGATGATTATATGCCTATCGTATGGTGTATCGAAATCTACTTCTAAGACAGTCGAAAATCTATGCGGATAAATCAAATCAACGCAGGCGATCACGATACCGACGAAACCGCAACCAAGTCCTGAAATTTAAATATAAAATTCTTGAGTCATCATTCGAGTATTTTATTTTCATTTTGGTCGAATTTATCTTCCTTATTATTTGTGGTGAAAAGATCTGATGGGCGGTTGTTTGAAGTTAGGGAAGAGATATTTGTGATAAGGTTGGAGTTTTTTTTTCACAGTCGAAATTGAAAGCTGAAATTCAATTTAGGTGTAATCTAGATAGATAATTTTAATTCAAAATTTCGGTTCGAATTTCTAGAAAAATTAGGAAACCCTGCAATTAATTGTAAATTACTAATTTTAAGACTTGTGAACATTCTGTCCTGACAGGAAGTGAAAATCGATTAAGTAAAGATATTTTACAAAATGAGAATGAAATTATTATTCTTGACATCTTGATAAATTGAATCAAGGATTGGTAATTTTTTTTTTTTTTATGAAAACATGAAATTTTTTCGAGACGATTTTAGAACCTTTAAATGTTTATAAGAATGTTTAATGTTGCTAAAAATAATTCATTTAATGTATCAAAAATAAAAGCATTCATTAATGAAAAAAAAAAAAAAAAAAAAACTGAAATGAAGATCAATATCAATTTTTTCAATCGTTTTTTACTCAACATCAAAATTTAAGTGGCTGAGTATCTTTAAAAAAAAAAAGCAAATGAATTGAATTTCATTAACGTAGTTCAGTTCAAATGCTACTTACGAGTGGACCCTTCACTTCAATTATTCCTAACCCTCCGAGTAACTATGAATGAATATTGGAAAACATGAAAAAAAAAAAAAAAACTCCAACTCCCTTCCCCAATTCCTTCAATTACTGACTACCAAAGTTCATTCCCAAATTTTTGACGAATTTTTGATTTTTTGGTTTTAATCTTGTGCATGTTTTTTTGGTAGAATTTTTAAAATTGATAGTTTGGAATCGGTCAGAAAACAATTTTCCTCCATTAACCTGGAGTTGATTTAGGTATTGAAGAGACACCGCTAGCTATTAAAAATTGGTAGATATGGAGATTTTTTTGAGAAGTATTTTCACGTTATCCAATTTTTGGTCAAAATAAAAGATTCCCAAATCGAAAGATTCCATTATTAGTCAGCCTCTTCAATTCTGAAGTGGAGAGGAAAAAACACTCATTTGAAATATTTTACTGAAAAATGTCTACAGATCCTTTGATTTTGAAAAATGATCTACTTTTTTGTTTCATTTGAAGTCTGTAAAAAATTATACAAACGATTTCCCAATTCGAACTACTCAAAATAATTTTACTAAATTTTTGGTTCATTTAAATAAATAAAAAATTAAATTTTCTGACATAGAGCGAGCAATTGTACTGAAAATCAAATTATCACATAGTTAAGGAACTCGGGTTTAAATGAGAAAATTGCTCTCCTCCCCACCCCTACCGGTGATCCAAATGTTTTTATAAATCAGTTTCAAAGTGTTTTTCTTCCATCTTATAATTTCAATTGACGAGAAAATTATTGTTTTTGGTTTCTGATTTTTTAAATTTATTTATTAAATCTGCTATAGTTTGAAATTATTTTGGCGGGTGAGGGGGTGGTTTGCAATTATCCCCTCAATACATGATGATTAAATTGAATTTCTCATTTTTCAGTCAAAAAAAATCAGAGTGAGTTACAATATACAGAATCGAAAAATTAATTGAATTTTTAGTCTGAAAAATTTCAAAAAATTCTACCAATAAAGAATCTGAACTTGCAATAAAATTTGAGTCGAAACAGAAATAGATCGATAAAATATCTAAAAATAGTCTTCTACTTATTCAAAATCATAAACCCCTAAGTACATTTTTCGAATTTTGATGAGTTTTCGACATGATTTGATCTCATAAAAGTTTATTGGAATTTGAAAAATTTGTCATACCTAGATATTGCAACAATGAACTCCAACACTTGAAAATTTTAAATACAGTGATATTTGTGGTCCTATTTTGGTATATCTTTGTTCTAGTTGAAAAAATTTTCAGTCGATTTGTAAAAATTTTCACCTTCTTGCCTCCCCCCCCCCCCCAGAGCCTCAGTGATACCAACTTTGCCTCATTCTCAAAAATACGAATCCAATTTGAATCGCGGATAATTATACCAATAAGCACACCCAGAAATTAACTGAGGGAGCGGGTGAGAATTCAAGAAAAAATGGAGGCTTAAAATTTCAAATTAGTGATTGTTTTATAGTGGTCTTTTAGTCGAAATTATCATTTTTTTTTTTTTTTTTGAAAAATTGAGAATTATATGAGTATTATTTTGTTTTGAAAGATCAATGAAAAATCATCAAGGTTTAAAATAAAATAATTACTGAAATACTGCACGAACCATAATTTTTTGAAGAATATTATTTGGAGAGCATAAAATTGCACCTTTTCACATTTTTGTACTTGATAGAAAAATATTTTTTCCAAGTTTAGGGAACTCATGCCCCCCATCCCCTCCCCTGGCTGCGCTCGAGGGTTATCAATGTGTCTATTGGCAAGAAAACCAGGGGAATCCAAAAAACATCAATAATTTCACCTCAGTAGCCATAGAAAACCAGAAAATGGAAAGAATTTTAATGCTTATACTTCAAAAATCTAGAATTTTCAACGTTTTCCTGTTTTATTGAATTTTTTAATCGAAGTTTTTGAAAAAAACAACATATTTTTCGGAAAAATTTGAAGCGAGAAAAATCCAGAAAACAGCTAAAATTTTCATTTCTCAGATCCATTAGATATCATGAAATTAAACATTCTCATAAAACCACGTATTTTTTCCAGAAACCATACTTCTTTTCATGTTTCTGACGTAATTGAAAAATTTCCATTTTTCACCCATCCCCACTCCTCGGTATTTCTCGCAACCCATTAATTTTCGGTAATTATTCTAAACCCGCGACTACAATCTCGACGAATCATTACCTGCGAAAAACGTCAACCAGAAACACCATCCGAAACCGAAAGTCAATTGTTTATTCTCTTCAAACCTAATAATCAACGGATTAGCTGGAAGAAGCGCGTAATAAACGAAACACGTCATTAGCAAGAACAAAGCTGTAATTATCATCGCGTAAGCTCCATATCTCGGTACGACAATCAATAGCAAATTCATCAGCAGCCAAGACGCAAAGGCAGCCCTGAAACATTCAATAACACTCGTCTATTAGATAAAAATCTATAATTAAACTAAAATAATTCAAAATTTAAATCACTCGCGCCATAAAAACGTCAAAATTCATTACGCAATACACGCGATATTTTTAGAATAAATTCCACATTTTTATTTATAATTATAATTAAATATACCAACACTCGATACAGAATTAATTAAAAAATCTCAATGCAAATTATCTCACATATCAAACTTACCACAGCAAAATCGATCCATAATATCCAGCAGCTCTGTACTCTCCACCCCACGTAAATCCTTCCTGACCCAGGCTAAAATACTCGGCCACAGTTAAAATAGGAAATGGTAATCCTCGTACCAGAGCTTCGTGGTAACTTTCGCCCATTTCGTGAGCACCGAACCATGAAAACCGTTCGTTAAAGTTGATATCTTCGACATTGCTTGAATTATCTTGAGGTATCGCTGCACATAAGTAAACGCAGATATATTTGAACCCCGAATCAATTGTGATCTTTAATTGCGTAATTTGACATTAAATCATTCGCCGAAGCGTAATGATCGACCAATTGATAGCTTAATTTTATAGATTACCCGATTGCAGTTTTAATCGAAAAAAAAAACTCGACACTATAATTAAAGCTGAAATTGAAATCTAGTTATATAATATGCATCTGTGGTGCGATGACGATTTCACTAGGGGTTAAATTACGATACGAAGAATATGCGTCTAGGTGTATAGGTAACTTACAATACGGATAATCTTACCGATTCTTCTCACCTCGTAGTGTTATGTTGACATGGCCTAGACCAATATACACGCCTAAGTCGGCCGTGATTAATTCTCTGGTGAGCACACTGTATGTGCTTGAGATCTTAATGCAAGCGGTATGCCAGCTTGAACCCAGCCTTGTAACTGAAAAAAATACAAACGAAATTATCGTCGTTTTACCAAAAATAACCATAATAATAAAAAAAAATTACATAGCTAATACACATATCTATTATTAATAATCTAACTATTAAATAAAAAGCTTTTCTCGAATCCGTCAAGTTCTGAAATATCTCTCAACAGGCGTTTCCTTCGCTTGGAAACATATTTTTGTCATTAGCCGTTTTCAGAGATAAATAGTTCCGGAACTGTTGGAAATATTTTCAATTAAAGATGACCTTACATGATTTTCAAAACATTACAGACGTCGCAAAAAAAAATAATACGAAGAAAGATATTCGATAAATACCTATGGAATTACAACCTACATTACATATGGAGGCTGCCTCTAGCGAAATACACTTCGCAATTGACCGCAACAATTTAAAATTTAATGTTATAGGCGTGTAAAAGTTGTTCAACCTTGAATTCTTTGTACAAACGTAATCTCGTTAATCTTACTCACCACTCAAATAACTTAGTTCCTTTTCCTTTTTTTATTCTCAGTAATGTATCGAAGTATCGGTAAAATTACTTTTTTAACCCTGAATATGTGTAGGTAAAATGGAGACTTTATCGAAACTTTCTTCAGCTACTGGAATTTTTATAAGGTCTGGATGTTGATAAGTAGAATGCAGAAACGTGTACGTGAGGAGAGACCGATTTATACAGGTGAAGTTATTTGAAAGTAAAATATAAAGTTTATTGGTAAGATAAATATAATAAAAACAGCGTACCCATTATCACATTGCCGATGAATAAGCTCAAGGTTACCGTAATAAAAGTAGTGAATCTCTGGAAAATAAATAGAAAAAGAAACAAATAGTAAATCATTATAGAAAAATGTTCGATTCGTGTGAATTTATTGCGTCGCGAGTTTATAATTCTCGGCGTGCTTGGTCGGAATAGGTTGAATGTTTCAAAGTGTGTAATGAATAAGTTGATATATTCCAATGAGAATTTGTTCTCAAAGTGGTAGAAAATAATGCAAAAGACTGGCGAATGAAAATTTGTTCGTGGTGTACAGATTACGATTCCTCCTGCTCCCGCTCCACCCTCCCCTTAAAAAGGAAAATAAAAAAACAGCTGATGGGGAGAACAGAAATTAGATACTTTCTTCAGAGACAGGATTGAGAAAAAAATGAGAAAGGGGTACAGTTCGATTCCCAAGATAACAATTAAGTTTGTTATTATTGATACAGGGTGTCGAATTTATGGAAAACCTGAAAAAGTTCAGGAATTTTGCAATTTTGACTTAGATTTTATAAAAATGCAGAGAAAAGATGAATTACTTATCCGGAAATTGCTGGTATTTTGAAATTTAAGACATTGACGACGTCCTAATTATGAAAAATTTTCCAGAAAAATCAACTGGGGCGAAACTGCATTTGTATTTTTCAAAAAAAAACCTTAGTCTCGCTTAGACCAAATTCTTCTGTTTTTAAATGTATGTGACTTTTGCATTTTTTAACCATATAGGTAAACTTTGACCAAAAATTTGTATTTTTTTTCCATTTATCAAAAATTTCAAATGATCCTGTAAAATATTCTTTTTCAAAAATTCGATTTCAAGAAAATGTTTTCCTTTCTTCCCTTTTTGGGCTGATTAAATTTTGCTTTTCCAAAAACAATTGAACGGCAAATTATTCAGCTTGTTTACTCAAAATTGAAATAAAGATTTGAAAGAAAGTTGGTATTCTGTTTCAAAAATTTCACTTTTTAGTCCTGGTTCCAATAGGACTGATGCATTTAGTATTCCCGTTCTGAGAATGAATTAGGTATTATTTTCTGTTTTTGCAGCATAACTTTTTGAAAGAATTTTCGCTTTCATTTTACTCAAACGATAAACAATTCCACATTAATTTTCTTTTTTACTGAAAAAAAAAATCGTAAAAAAATTCTTTCAAAAATATTGGTTAGTAGGTAAATGCTTTTTTAAAAAAAAATGTACTTCCTTGAAAATTTTGAAAAAAATTAGTCCAAAAGATTTGTAAAGTGCCCAAAAATTAATTTTGAAATGTTTTCATCCTTAGTAAGAGAACGAGAATATTCAGGGATTAAAATTTTAAATTTCTATACTGGATGTGAAGCTTGATTTTCGATTTTTTTTAAAAAAAGCTCCCCTATTTTCAAATTTTTGCCGAATACTTTGAAAAATCCGAAAAAAATTAGATAAATATTTTAACCCTCACTCTCCTGATTATTCTCGCTGAAATAAAAATTCATTTTTTTTTAGAAATTATGGATACCCTTATTATGAGACAGGGAAAACTTGAAAAATGGAGGGAAAATCATTCTTGATCTATTGTTGAGTTCTTGGTTCAAATAAGTGGGTAAATGAAGAAATGGGGGAGTTTGTGCTGAAAAAATCATTTTTAATATCAATGTCAACTAGTGAAAAAATCATGAAACATCTAAAAACTGAGCTGTACAACGATGTACAGGATCGTTATCTTATCTTTATTTAATCAGGTAAAATGAAAGTCATAAATTACAAAAATGAAGAAAAAAATTGAAATCTTGACCCGATCTAGAAAATATCGAAACTACCTGAAAATTTTTGAATTGAAATTTTAAAAAAATCAGAAGATTATCAAAAATATTCCTTCTTTCTTTTCCATTTTAAAATTTCGGTCAAATTTTGTTGATTTTTTATATATAAGGTAGATAATTTTCAAAAACATACCGCTCCCGCAAAAGTTGTTGTCTGATAAGACTTGAAGAATAAAAAAAAAATCAAAATTAATTCACATCTTCCCATCGCGCATTGGCATTGAAATTTTCAAAAGTTTTAGAAAATTTTGAAAAATTTTGAAATTGATTTAAAATTGGTTTTAGAGCTTATGTAGTGACTATCCAAAACAAAAAAAAGATTTTTTAGAAAAAAATTCATGCTTTACGCCTTTTTTGAATTTCTACTAATTCTTCACATGAAAAAAAATCAAAAAAAATTATGAAACGTTGATTTTTTCAAAAAAAAAGAAGTGTTTTTTGGTCTATGTGGTCACTAAAAAATAAGCTCTAAAATTGATTTCAATCAATTTTTAATTTTTTCAAAATTTTGAATTTTTGCTAATTTTTGAAAACTTTAACGCCAATGCGCGATCGGAAGATATGAATTGATTTTGAATTTTTTTTTATTCTTCAAGTCTCATCAGCCAACAACTTTTGTGGGGGTATATTTTTGAAAATATTTAATTTTCATTGTAGACTCTTTCGAGCCATTGAAGTTACTAATATTGATTTTTTTCATGACTCATGAGAAGCCAATTCCTTTTGGAAAAATAGACCAACTTCAAAGAATCGTTGGGACCAGTAAGGGTCAAAATAAAAATACCTATAATAAGTAACGTGCGATTGAAATTTAAAATTACTCGATTTTTAAATTTCTCGAAGAATATTGTAACTCGAGCAGAAAAAAATCTCATCGCCACAGTTTAACGACCTATATGGACTATCCTGTGCGTTAAAAAACCGCTAAAAGTTGAATAAACAATCAATGACTCATCATCATCGTATTTTTGGTCAATTTTATTTCATGGAATGACCTATTTGCATAAAACGAGGTGTGGAGGTGAAAATTGAAATGAGTTGAAGGTAAGAAAGAAACGACCTGCTCCAACAGACAACATTCTAAAACAAAGCAAAAAAAAATAGTCCATTGAACCGATATTGAAATCGATCCATAGGAAGTAAAAAAATACAATGAAGCACGCTGGGTCAATGGTCATGTTTTTGTGTTTATACATATGCGTAGACTCACGCCCACAATAACGAGTTTGTGGTCAGTTATTGAACACTCATTGATTGATACAATTTAAATAGTTATTGGTCAGAATATCTTTACCGCAGAAAACAAAAATTTTCAACATTTTCCTTTTTCCTTGAAATTTTTAATTAAAGCATGGGCTCTTTTTGTCAAATTTGAATTTAAAAAATCCAGAAAATGGCAAAATTTTTCTTTTTTTTGATCTACTGCATGTAGGAAGGGGGAGGGGGGTGAAAACATTTTTTAAATTTTTTGAATCAAAATTAATTTTTTGAATCTGAAAAGATTTTTTAAAAAAATATTCATTATACCTATAGACTTTTAAAAACGTTCCCAAAATGAACTTAATGTTTTCAGTTGACGCTGAAATTTTGATTCTAGGGGGAGGGGAGGAGGATACCTTCTTCCAATGGCATCATCGACATAATTTTTGGATTTTTCCCCCAAAATTTCAGTAGAATTAATTTCGTGAGAAACGAAATGAGTCGACAAAATTTTTTTAGCAAGAAAATCCATTGATTAGCGAAAATTTTACCTTATTAGAAAATTGATGATTTAACAAAAACTAGTATTTTCTACATTTCGCTCTTTTTTTCTAACAAAACATTAAAAGGAGAATTATTCTTTTGAATGAATTTTTAACTAGAAAAAAGGTGTGAAAATTGTAAGAAAAATTCATTAAATAGCTAGAATTTTCAATTTCCAGACTTAGTCGACATCTTGCTGAACGATTTACTAGGAAATTTTAGTATGATGCAGAGATAAATCTATATGGGACATATTCAAAAAAAATCACCTCATCCCCACTATGAATTACCCCCATCATTACCTTTTTTATTCAGTATCGAGTCGATTTCTCAAAATTTCAAAAAAAGAAACAAATTATTTCTGGATATTACATTGAAAAACTTTTTTCCATCATGAAAATTCTCACTTCACGATAAAATGATTTCAATTTGATCAATCAATCCCGCATTCATACGCCACATGACCTAAAAAACCATTATTTTCAAACACCCGAGAACCCGAATTGGAAAAACAAATCAAAAACAACGAGGGTAATAGGTCAATAGCGTATACATTGAAATGAAATAATTACTTGTTTCCTAATGCCTGGAAATATAATGAGAAATGCCGTATACAATGTGAGGAAAACCAAACAACAAGCGACCATACTGATGTCACCGGTGACTGACGTACGGTTGCTGTAACCATAAAATGCTGGTCCTCCATCGTCTCTGAACCAGCCTTTCATTGCAGTGGATTAACTGTAAACAAAAACAAACAATATTATGTAATACAGCTGCCAATGCAAACTGAAGTGTTCTCAGTTGAACTATACTAAGCCTACATTATGAATCAATAGGTACTCATAAATATATTTATACACTCTGTGAGATACCTAGGTATACTTATCACACCACTTCACCTATACAGGTACTCGCAATTAATCGTTTTTTTCGTCATTTACATCGAAAAAGTTCTCAAAATAAAATACTTTAACCTTCGTGTACACGAGTAAATTCATCTTTACTGTTTAAATTATTCTTCGGTTTAATTTACTCGAATAAATCACGCTGCGTTAATTTTTTATCGATTTACCAAATGCAGCTTTATAAATATCAACGTTTTGATCGTTATAAATCACCACATCGTGTAATTGGGTTCGCCAACATGTTTTTCGCATATCTATGTACTCATACTAGAAACACCTGTAAGCGAAATACTTTTATAGACTTGGCCAGTCTATATAAAATAAGAATGAGATTGACATCATAGTGTTTTTCCATTGATTAAATTACTATTTCGTGTAAGTATAAATATAGGATTGGGAAAGATACATCTTCGCGCGAATTTTAGAGCAGAATCATGTTCACCCAGCATATCGTTCCGTTTGGCGATTTACATGGAAAAAATACGAAAAAAACGTAATAACGTGAAACCTCATTAGACGTAGAAGACTGATAACATTGTAACGTAATCATTAGCCTATTTGCAGGTGTACTGCACATGGTCAAATGATAAACAATGAACAGGTTTTTAGATTTTTTTCATGTGTTCCTTTCAAAAATGAATTTTTATGGTGTCTATTTTTCGGGAAATATGGAAAAGTCAAAAAAATTGGAATTTTTACTGGAAAGTCGTAAAACTGAAAAAAGATGATTTTGTTTTTGAAAATCACAAATTTTTCAAATTTTGGTTTTTTCAAGGTTGCTAGCGAGAAAAATACAAAATTAGCCAGAATTTTGGTAATTTTTTTATGAAAAGCAAGATTTTTACATGTTCAAATCAAAAAATGAAAAGAAGGGTTCTTTTTTTGAAAATTCTAAAGCCGGAAAAATGGTATGAGAAAGGCAAAAAAATTACAGAAAATAGCTGAAATTTTCATTTAAATCTAGAGACACCTTGTTTCGCCTCGTTCGGGCCTGCAAAACTTATAACAGGACGGAAGTCTAGGATCTCGCTTTCAGCTTTCCATTCAAATGTGCGAGAAGGGGAATTTTTTCTTTTTCACGTTCTTTTTTAGTTCCAAAATTTTACCTAATTTTGAAAATTGCAGACAGCATTGTGTTACATTTCTTCCGCACTCCATGATATCAAATAGGTAGTGAGGATGTAGTGATTCAAGTTGGGTGATGAAGTAGTGAATTTGATGACCAAAAATTAAGAACGGTTTAAAAATTGAAAATAAAAAGTCAGAGTCATAGTAAATTACTATTTCCTGAACTGAAATTTTTTCTTAAAAATTTTATTCTCCCAATGTTCTCAAAATCAATCTCCAAATTGATTCTCTGTTACTCGAGCAAATCGAAAAAATTATCTATCCTTATCAGAAATTTATCAGTTTTAAGCACGTTCTCTTTTTTTTGGAGGGGGGGAGATCTTCGGACTTGTGTGGATTTATAAATTCAAGGTAGGTATGTGTTTTTTGGAGAAGGGGAAGAAATTTGATGTAAAGAAATTTTTAAATTTTCAACCCGGAAAATCTGAATTTTTATTCTCTTGGTTTGGTAGGTAAACCCCTGAAATAAGTTGTTTCATTTTTCAAAACTTTATAATTTTGGTTCAAAATGGTTTATTTGAAATTTTTTCTTTGATGAATTCGAATTTTTGTAGTATGAGGGATTTGAGTGAGTTGAAAATTTTTCAGAATTGAATTTGATTCTTATTTTTGGTCTAAAAAAAAACAGCATCTGAAAATCTCGTCAAAGAAGTGATTTTAAAATAAAAAATTATTGTTAGACCTTCTGGATTTCATAACATTTTTTCGCAAAATTTCGGAATGTATTTCACGTGAAAAATTACCTCCTCCGTAGTTCATGAATATCATGCTTAAAAAGTGTAGAAATAATTCGAAAAATTAATCTGGAAAACCTGGGAAAATTAGGGAAAATCATTTCTGGAGTAATTTGGACACCTTGAATGGGCGAAGAGAGAGGTAGCGTTTTAAAATTGATATCTAATAAAAAAGTGATTACTTTATTTGGTCAACTACCTACTTTTTCATTCCAAAAAGTTACTTGAGTTACTTACTAGTCTTTCGAAAATTTTCATTCCAAATGTCTGAAAATGCAGTTTCATTAGATTTTTTTTCTAGTTTGAAAAAAATTTCCTCTTCTCATGTAATGAATTTTTTAATTCTATGTAGCTACTTGATTTCAAAAAAGTTCTCTGTTCGTGATTGAAAAATAATTTTTAGAATTTAATCTATTTTTAGATTTTTTCCAAGATTGGTTTAAAAATGAGTTTTTGAGAATTTTTTATGTTATCATACTTTAATTTTGATGTGTTTTTTTTCTGATTGCAGGTAATTTGCTGTGATGATAATTTTATTATCTTGAGCGATTTTTGTACTTTCTTCGATTTGTAAGTACCTACATACTTTCTTAAATATTATTGAGAAATACTAATTGCATGGAACACTGATCAGAAAAATCTAAAAATGTAAGAATTTTCAATTTGTATTTATTTTTTTTTGAATTATTTAATCGAAGTACCTATCTATCTGTTTGTTCAAAAAAAGGGTTCTTTTTTGGGTAAATTTGAGCGAGAATAATACCATAAAAATGACAGGGAAAAAATTCAAAAAAGCCAAAATTTTCTTTTTTTATATTCAGGGGCACAATGAACCAAAATATTAAATAAAATGAAAAGAACTCCCCCCCCCCAAAAAAAAAAGTTAAAATGTTCGAAAAATATCTTATGTCAAATAATATACTGCTAAAGTCCTGTTTTTTTTAAACATGAAATTTTGGCATACACCTCTGAGATTTTTTTAAATTTAGGATTACGCGTTTTAGGTGGAGAGGGGCGAGGGGGGAGTCTTGAAGTTTTTGGAAGTGAATTTGAATCAACAGGTTTTATGTGCAGAAAAAAATTTAATGTTATCGAAAGTCTAGCGAAAAGGTACCTTATGATTTTTAGAAAAAAAATCTCTAGACATCGAAAACCATTCTTTTGTATAATTTGAGACAAAACATCCTCCATCCTCTTACCCTCCCCCCTCTCCATGCTTCATTAATACTACTTTTAAATTTACATATAAATCAATGAAAACTATCGAAAATCATTGGAAAACAGTCTGAATTCCTGGGCTGTAAAAAATCAGCAAAAAAAAGAGTGGGAAATTGGTGAAAATTCTCTGAAAAGTCAATAAAATTTCCAAAATTCACCGAAAAATCTTTGAAATTAGCTGAAAAATCGGCAAAAATCGGCTGAAAATCAAAGAATTTTGCTGATTTTTCCTATGCTGCATTTCTGCCCTTTTCCAGTGACTTTTCACTGATTCGAAAATTAGGGAGTATTCTGTAAACTTCTGGAAAATTGAAGATTATAAGTTTGGAAAACCTGGAAAGTTCTAAAAAATCATCTTTCAACCGCAGTGGACATTTTTATAATTTTCGAAATTCGTGGAATCAAATCGCAGATGAAATAATATTACATGGCCTTAAAATTGCTAATAGCACAACGTTATGAAATTAGGTACCTACACCTAGATCTCTGACAGACTACTCAACACCGTATTATTTATTATTCATCGTAAACAAATACTTAAGGCTATTTCGACTAGGTTTTTTTCAAATAAAATTATATATACGAGCAGACGCAGACGTAGGTATTCCTAGAAATGAAGTAGGCCGTCAAAATTCAAAGTTAGGTAAGTAGTTCTGTAGGTATATTCAATTGGCCACCAGTCTGATAATTTGTTACGCACTAGAAACCGCATACATATCTCGAATGAGCGAAAACCTAAGCAGGCGGCAGAGTTATAATCAAGATGATACATTATTTTAATTTCCTCGACGTGGGTTTTGTTTTATACACGTGTTTACGCGTCCGTTACGTAATTCTAATCCAGGTACTTAATTGAAAAATTACGCGTATTCATGTTGAAAATAATTATTCTAAATTTAGAACAATTTCTGCATCGGTTCAAGGGGGGACAAAGTATTCAATTCAGAATTTTTTTTTTTGAATATCACGCTATTTATTATAATAAGCTATGCAAAGAGAGAGAGAAAAACGGTAAATCCCACAATGTGTAGGGTCCGCAGAATATTCCTTTGCTTCTATCAAATACCAGTCACGAACATCATGGTTAATAATATCTGTGATGCAATATTTCACTCTCCGCAGTCGACATAGACCTAAAGGTAACTATAGAACTCATCGTTGTATTTCGAATAAATCTGAATCTTTTTTTTCGCAATTTTTCTCACAACAATAATAATATTCACAATGCCATTCGTGTTCAATGTTTTACATCGCCCGGAGAATGTCGAATATCTTTTCAAAGTTCACTATCGGTGTGATGAATCTATGCCGGCGAATGCGATCTTCATCGTCGATATAATCAATGCACCATCGCGGCGCGCGATGATGTTTTTTTTTTTTATTGATTGCAAAAACAACGTCGACGGATAAATAATAATTAAATATCCATTAAGCCGCTGGTCAAGTGCACGAATAGGTACGTTTCATGAATACTGATTATATCGCTGGTACGTATGTTGTCGGTTTTGTACCGTTTAGGTATCCATTTTATGAAATGTTTGAGAGCGAGTTGTAAATTATGTGAACTAAGTAGGTTGATTGATCGCAAATAACCATACGTGCGAACTCGAAATTTCGTCCAGAAACTATGTTGCGATTTGTAATCGCGGTTTTATGGATTTCGTAAAATTGAAGTTCTCCTTCGGTGGTGTGTTTGAAGGGGTGTCGGAGACTGGATGTCGGAAAAGTGTTTTTGGAGAGGATTTTTTTTTACTTTTTTGGAAAAGAACTAAGGCGGTGTACCCAATTGGTCATTTTTTGTAGTTTGGTCTCTTTTCTGTAAAATGATTATTTTTCGCCTTATTGGTCAATTTTTGACCCCAGTTTCATAAAAAAAATCACCGAACTCATTTACTTGGGATTTTCGCAGAATTCGAAAAAAAATGTACTCCAAAATTGTGAGAGAAAAACTACACTGAGTAAAACGAATATATTTTCTTTTTCACTATATTTTTGAAAAACTATTTTTGTTGAAATGAGAAGTTGCAATTTTGAAGTGTCTCATTCAGGAGTTTTGAAGGATTTTCGATTTTGAAAATTATTCAAGTATTGAATAACATCGTTCACATTTTGAAATAATTTTTTTGTGGCCTGTCCTGAGAAAAAATTGGCGTTTAGATCTGAAAAGTGATTTTTGAAGGAGAGAAGTTTTAAATTTCAAACTCAAGTATTGACCAACCGAAGGTATGAAAATGGATGATTTTTGTAAATTGTTTAGCAGGTATTAGAAATGTGAATCGAATCATCATGTTTCCTTATTTCTCTGAAATCGGTGTTTCCAAACAAAAATAAAAATTTATCTGAAAACACTTTTTAAATTTAAAGTTTTTTGGCGGGAAAATGCTGTAAAATAGAGCAGAATGACATATTATACTTAATAGATTGTGGACAATTGGACATCCAATGCAATTTTTGGAGAAAAAACAAAACAAATCTTGGTAAAACGATTTTATTTTCAATTTTTTGATTTTTTTGGCGGGAAACACCGTAAAGTGGAGTAGGGTGCCATATAATACGTACGTCTTCAGTTTGCATCTTTTTTTAAAAAAATACTTTCTTTAGAGGAGTCGCGTCTTTCAAGTATAATTTTTTTGAGTAAAAAAAATTGGAAAATCTTATGGAAAAATGAGAGTTAATTTTTCCATCCCTGAAACGTTGAAAAGTGGTATAAGATTAGAATTTTCCACTAAGTATTCGTTCGGACTGTGATTTCATTTTTCATACCTTACCCTTTCCTTCTCTTTCTCCAAAATTCTTCATTTTTTCTGAGAAAAGGCATCTTCTGTTATTGAAAAATGAATTATGTTTCCATCTGCAGAATCGTGAAAACTGCAATAACTCACACAGAACTAGAAGTGACCAAATTGAGCAGAAAATTGGTAAACACTGCACAGGACATAGACGATACATAACATATTTTCCAACATGCTGAAAAATCAAATTTTTTGGTCATTTTCTTTTCTTTCCCTAAAAATTTAGCTTGCATTTGCAGATAAATGTATCTCCATTGGATTCTGCACGTCAAGAACTATCGATTTTTCATTTTTGAAATCTGGACTCGGTCATCTTATGATAAGTCAAATTTTCAAAATAATTGTCTATCTCTTGGAAAATTGTCAAGTTTTGGGAAAAAGTCAAATTTTTAAAAAATTGTTCAATTGTTTAAAAAATTACCAAATTTTTAGAAGAAGTTTTAGAAACATTTACGACAATTTTGAAATTTGTTCTAGTTCTAAATAATTCTTCAATATTTTAAAAATCACTCAGGTCTATGAAAAAAATCGATCCAATTTCTGAATTGTCCAATCTTTGGATAATCGAACAATTTTCAGAAAATAATTGTTTTAATTTTGGAAAAATCTATAACCAAATTTTCAAGATTCGTTCAATTTTTTTCAATTTTATCCATTTCTTTGAAATAAACCGTGCAATTTTTGTGATATTATGAAATTTTCAGGAAATTCTTCGTAGGTAATTTTGGAAGACTTTCATTCATTTAGTTTTGGAAAAATCATCCAGGTGGCGCTGGCGTGGAAAAATTGCTACAGTTAAAAAGTTGTTCAGTTTTTAGAAAATTGTTCAATTTTTACAAAATCATCCAAAAGCTCTCTGTCTTTGAAAAAAATTGGTTGAAGAAATGCATACTAAAGTCAGGATTAATTTTTCGGCCAGTTTGACAATTACATTAATTGCATGGAATTTTTTATTTTTTCTCTGATGCACCGGTAGGACATTTTCTTTTTCTAGAACTTCTAAAATTGTGTGAAATTTCGTCATTGAAAAAATTATATGCCCCAGATACGCCATGTTCTCATAAATAATACAAAAGGAGTTGGTATATATGTACCATCAACATCACCGCTGTGCTGAGATTTTAATTGAGAGAATTTTGATAATTACTTCTCAATTCTCATGATTAATTAGACTACATGAGCATACAGAGCTATAATATTCGGGTTGTTGTTCTACATCAATAATGATATTTTTAATTACCTCCAGCTACATCTCTAATGATCGATAGAAGTAAATGTAGGTACGATTATGAAATTGAATTATCAATGGAATTATTCGCAAGGATGTAAAACAATTGTTTGGTCGAATTTCATCATTTTCGTATGTGTTTTGTACCTTTATGCCTTTGAGTTATGATCACGTAATGCAATAGGGAAAATTCCTGATAACAATTTATAAAAAAAAATAAAGGTTTTGAGAATGCAATGGTCAAACTGTGTTGAAAATCATAAAAAAGTTTGAATTTCCATTGGAAAATTTGCAAGTCAAATTTTTTGTAATCTGAATAATTACGAGCGTATTTACAAAATTACTCGTTTTTGGATCTAAAAAATGGACTTTGATTTGAAGTGAAATTTTCAGCATATCTCAATAAGAAAGATTTTGGCCAAAATAAAATTGAGCCCTGAATTTCTTTTGAATGAATTTTTAAAAAATTTTGGGGGTAAAAATGTGACTTTTTGAGACCTCTGCCTCCTTTCATTGGACCAATTGATCCTAGAAAAATTTCATTAACAAGAAAAAAAAGTTGAATTTTCAGAATTTGGTGACTTCTGATCGCTTGAAAATCATGTGATTTGAGAATGTGCAGCAGGCCACCTGACAGTAATATTGATGTACCTCTCGTTTCATTCTGAATTTGCCAAATAGATGACCTTTTTTTTTGTTTTTCCTAAAACCATACCTACCTACAATTACAAACCACTTCCGTTATTTGTTATTTTAAATGAACTAACATTACCATTCACGAGACTTCGTGTCATTGTACTCTTTTACTTGTTATGTTAACCAGTTATCTGGCATCGCACGTTTCAAATACTTATACAAAATACTTAGGTTAGAGGTTTGACAAATGTCTTAACCGGCACACCGCAGTGTCATATTTTGTAGTGCGTTGGATATGCGAGCTATAGTTGCAGTCATTCCATAAGCAGCACCGATTAGATTAGATGCCATCGTGGACTTTTTCGCTTTGAAAATGAATGGGTCATCGTCATAGTATAAGCATGCCAGCATAAAAACCAATTACGTAATTTCTTTTTAGTTCTTCATATTCATACCGTTGTCAGATTGAAATTGAAGTGAATTAATAACGCGAATTCAAATGAAGCATATGAACAACCTACTGAAGAGGTGAGGACCAAGACTATGCAGGTTAACCACAATTTTAAAACGTGAATAGTTGTCGAAAATGTTCCGTCAATGCGGACGTGGTTCGTGGTTTTATATAAGTAAACAAATTGAAATTGAAAATCCGGGTAGCTGGAGATGATAGATTTATTTATTTATACCTACCATAGAGTAAGAATTCTTACTCTATGTACCTACTGTACAGGGGTATGGTAAAAGTATACAATCTTAAGGGGCAATTTTTTGTTGAGTAATGAAGGTGGTGGAATGGGCGTAGCCGGAGGAGTTGGTGGTCTGACCCCCCCCCCCTCTTTGAGGTCAAAAATATACCTGAAAAAAATTTTTAGACATTGAAAAAATCCAATTTTCTCAAAGCATTTATTTGCTGTGACTGCAAAAAAGTCTTCCATTTTCTCCTTTTCTTGTATTCTATGACTCTATGCATATAAACTTTATATCCCTCCGAAAGACTTTCTTTTCGAAGGAGGGAGGCAAAAAGGAGTATTTTTTCACATTTTTGCATCAAATAAGTATAGTTCATAACAATAGTAATTTTGTTCGTGCTCAGTTCGTCAGTGCTCGATTAAGCGAAGTGAGCTCAAAAAATTGGTCTTTTCAAAGCATTGAAACATGTGAAACAATGAAAAAATGCCTTCATTGAATCACAATTACATGAACTATTCAAGACTAAAGTTCGAAAAAAAACCGTTATTTTTACCTACCCAAAAACCCTTATGGTTTTTTGTCTTTATACTCGTTTTGCACCTACTCAAAAAAAACTACCGACACCTCTGGTTGTCACTCCCCCCCCCCACTTTCTCGTCACAACACTGGGTACAGTTTTTTTTTTTTTAAAATTAATGACTAGGTACTCATGCGTAGGTAAGAATCGAAAAGAGGAATTCTGATTTTTTACCCCTCAAAATTGGAACGATTTTTGAAAATTGACAAACCTTCCCAAAATTAATAAGTCTACCCAAAATTGAAATTGACAAGACTTTCCAAAAATTTTCTCGAATAATTCCCTAGTTCTTCTCTTCTCCAAAGAAATAAAATTGACCTTTGACGATGATCTATGATGTACTATTACGTTGTGAAAATATTTCAAGCTTTATTACAAACAACTTTTTTTTTTGAAAATAGGTAATTCTTATTGGGTGCAGAAATAATTCGGCGTTTTCAAAAAGTATGAGCCACTCTTACGAGTATAGAGCATTCTTTGAGACACGATTTTCAAGCAAAAACTTCAAAATATTTCGATTTTTTTTTATTCAAAAGCTAATCAAAAATACAGACTTCGGCTGCTCACCTAAAAAACGCATTCAAGTTAGATTTTTTCGTTAGAATAGAGAAAGCCATAACTCGATTTTTAGTTACCCACCCACGTAAACTTTGGTGCCTTATAGAAAATTTTCAAAATACTCGAAAAAATAAAAATCGAAATTGATGTCAATTTGGGCCGCTGGAATTTTTGTTGTGAAAGTTTCAAGACACGTTCTTTCAAAAATCAGACCCAACCTGACGAGTGAGGTATACATCTCAACTGGCAGTGAAATTCTAAGCCAAAACAAATATAAATCAAAATTACATCATGAAAGGACCCTATCCAAAATTTCAAGTGCCAAAGTTCATTTTCTAGAATTTAGGAAAATTGTTGAAATTTGAGATCATCTCCTCTATCGTACTGTAAAAATGAAAATTTGATCTAATAAATTTTTAAAAAAATCTGAAATTTTGTACTTGGGTAGGATTTTTAGCTCAAGGAATTAATTGGAAGTGGTTTCGAGACGTTTTGGAACCTCTAAAAAATTATGGAATTTTTCAGCAGTAAAGAAATGCCTATAAAAATGGTTCGTATAAATTACAATCGAGGATTATCCTTATTGATTCGATTATATACAGAATAACTTTTTAAAATTCTTGGTGAATACCCTATTTTCAGCTTTATGAATCTATTGGAACCGGTTACCACCAGACATTTTGAAGCCTCCAGAAAATGTTCTAAAAAAATTTCAACATCGATGAAAATTCATAAAAATGAGCTATTAGAACTTTTATCACCTAAAAAGCTCAAAATACCCATTATCGATATCGGTGACCTATTTGATCTATTGAAGTAAAATTTTACAAAATTTGTAATTTGTAACTGTTTGAACAAAATCTTCATCTTTTGGTTACCTAACAATTTTTTTGAAAAAAAAAATGAAATCTAGAAATCGTTTTCGATCAATATTATTCTAGAAGTCCAAAATATGCCATCCATCAACTTTTAGCTTTTTACTTTTGGGCATACGTGCGGTAGGGGCATTTTTCAACTTTTTCTAGAAAAATTTTCTACCAAAAAAATTGAATTCGACTTTCATGTTGAATTTTAGAAAATTGTACTTTAATCGATCCAATAGACCATCAGTTTGAATAATTCGAGTTTTTAGATGCTTAAATTCATAATACGAACCATTTTTTTGGATTTTTTTTCAATGCTGGAAAATTCCAAAATTTTTGGGAGTCTTCGAAACGTCTTGAGACTATTTTCAATCGATTTGGGAAGCCAAAAACGAGGTATCTACCAAATTTCAGATTTTTTCATTGATTAGATTAATTAATTTTCATATTTTACCGAACAATGGTGTATTTTTGGATTTTCAAAAATTCGTAAAAATTCGAGAACTGAATTTTAGCATCTGAAATTTCGGATATGGGCTTCTTTCATGATGTTTTCCTTTTTTTTTTTTTTTTTACTGGTTTTCTGAGAACTTTTTTTTAATGAGCTACGCTTCTTTCACATATTAATCTACTCTGAAAAAACCAGCCAAATTTTTCGCAAGCAACCGAATCATCCGATTACTTAATTCTACAAAAAAATGGATGATAATATCACAAGCTTAATTTTACTGCAGAACTAGCCAGTAGGTAGATATACCACGACGTGACATTTAAGTATTTATTGTTCTCCGCTATCACTATCAAAAATGAGGTTATACGTATTCTTATTTTTGCATAAGCCGGCACTGTCTGGAATTTTTTCATCTTTTCCCTCAAGTAATCATGATTTTTAGCTATGCCAATTACCGAAATTTGCGAATTTACTTTCAAATCTCAAGGATTCGTTTTTCCCAATAACAATCGTGTAGTTGATATTTGATGGGAATATACCGGCATTAAAAAAATCAATCGATCAAATTTTATGTATAAAAATGTCTTAAAACACCTTGAAAGTAGGAAATTACCATAGATTAATTTTTTAGAAAAGTAAAGTGACAAATCAGCAGTGAAACGTCATAGGTAATTATTTCTTACATTCGCGAAATTGTTTTAATTATCGATGATCATCGAATAGATTTCTATTTCGATAATGAACCAAACGCTTAAACAGAAAAATCAGCTAGAAACTAGGTAGGGATTGGAGATTCTTGTACGTGATATTTACATGACGTTGAAAACGTAAACAAAGAATATTCAAGACTATGATTACCTGAACCGATGACCAAATCGAAAACCGTACTTGGATACAGAGGTACTCACAATTACACAACGAATTTCACACAGAAATAAATTAATTCACAAATTCACCGCATCCACACAATACCGCCAAATAACAAATACGGAATCCCGACACATGCGATCACTTCAACAGGCATCCAATCGATGCATTTCTTATCACTCACGGTCGTTATCACTGCCGAAAACAATTTAAAATGATCATTCCGCCAAAGCTAAAATCCGAACACATCAAAAAAACACGTTCACGCCATTAAAAAAAATCAAGTAACCAGTCATCACACATCCGAACGATCGACTGATTAGATTTTTCTTCATAAAGTTATCAGAAAACTTTTTAAAAACGTGTGTGGAAACCCACGATTTTCTTATTTTTCACCGTGGTAAACTATAAACGTCGCGGAACAGCGAAGACGACGGAATAATGCTAATTAGGAACATGGATACAGTCGAACAAAACCAGTTACAAGATGCAAGGTCAACCAATCTAACTCACCATTGTTGCGCTAACGTTGCGCTGACCTCTTCGAGGTCTTCTTACCGACTTCTGCCTCTTCTGCTACCTTCGCCTGAAAAATACAGCCACTTCCGAGGCAACTTCATCTCCCAATCACCTTCAATTTCTGCCAGAGAGGCCGTTTCCATCATACCCCTCCAAATTAATTACACATTTTTTCGCACCTTTTGACGATAATTGTTGGAGAAAACGTACAACGTGCGAGATAACGCGGTTCCAAGCTCGAATCGAACCTGTCCTCAGTTAGAATTTCGATTCATCACGTACGCGCATTTTTACCAGAATTAGAAATGATTCATTGACCGACGATAATAATCTATGACAAATTGTGTTTGGTAATTAAACTGATGGCGGAGTTTTCGTTGCTGGAGAGTGCAGATTGTCAGCGTCAGCTTATATCATAGCTGCTGATTTATGACTTCGGTCCGTACATATTTCAATTTTTCATTTCCTATTGTTATAAGGAAGAGAGACTGGATTGGTAATCCTTTAAGTTGCCAACACCGCACGTTGGTGTGAAATTTTTTTTTTACTAATGGGTGGTACCGGAAATACTTTAAATAATTCCTATGTATTGTTCAGGGTCATTATACTGCATTGAAAATCAATCAAATATTAAATTTAATCTATCGGAATGCCCGAAGCTTGATCCGGTTTTATAATGGATTTCCTTGGTGTTAAAAGTAGGATGCCGAATGACTTAACGATTTTTTTTTTTGCATTGGAAGGCATTTTTTTGAATAGACCGACATGTGATGGAATTATCTGGTTCGAACTGAGCGTTGGCAGACAGGACGACGTAATGGGAAATCCAGAAACTCGTTTGATTGTACAAAAGTATTACAGTTGGTAGAAGCTCGTTCTTTTGATCCTGGATTTTTTTTTCAACTGATTTCGCCAGTTTATTGGTATTTTCGGTTGATTTCGAAAGTATTTGTGCAAAAATATCAAGCGAATATTTTTTTGTTGGGGTTAAGATTGTTCCGAATTTGTTTTGTGGAGAACAAGAGCTTGAATGATTGTCTGAAATTTGAATGATGATTCAAAATTTCCAAAGTTGAATAATTTTTTCTTAATTTGGGACGATTATTTGAAAATAGTTTTTTTTAAAAAAAAAAAAAATTATACAACTTTTCGAAATGGGACAACTTTATTATCTGTAAATCTGTAAATGGAACATTTTCTCACATTTTGAATTTTTTTTTGAAAATTGGATAGTTTTTTAAAAGTTGAAAGCTTTACGAAAGTTAGTGAGGTGGTTTACTTCTAAAGGAAGAATTTTCAAAAAAATTTTGAGCTCCCTAGCTCAAAGATGAAATTAGGGTTTATTTTTGAAAAAAAAACCACGATTTTTACGTTATTTGGGTAGTCCTCAAACAAAGTTTAATTTGGAATTTTTCACTTCCCCGACTCATTGACCTTGAAATTAAATAGGTATATACATCTTTGAGAGATTTTTTATTTTTATCAAATTCAAATCGAAATCGAGGCAAAAATTTTGCTAGTTATTGATGAAAATTTTCTACAAATTTTCGTATTAGTGTTACCAACTCATGGTTTCTTGCTGTTTCCTAGCAAAAAAAAATCAAAGAACCCCCTCCCCCCCAAAAAAAACTAAAATTTTAATGATTTTACTGCAAGATGTCGAAAATTTTTATCATTTATTTCTTCTTTTTTTGGATTTTTTAATCAAGTATAAAAAATTGGATTTTTTAATCATCAAGTATTAAAAATTGGATTTTTTAATGAAGTATTAAAAATTGGATTCTTCAATCAAGTATTAAAAATTCGATTTTTTAATCAAGTATTAAAAATTGGATTTTTTAATCAAATATTAAAAATTCGATTTTTTGAGAAAATTGAAAGAAGAAAAACGACCTGAAAATGGCACGAAAAATTCAGGAATTAACAAGAATTTTCATTTTTCAGATCCAGTGAACACCAAGCTGATTTTCGAAACATTTATTAAAAGCTCGTTTAACAGTTTGAGGTTCAAATGGCCAAAATCTCATGAAGGAGTGCTCCAAAATAGATTTTAAAACATACCTACCTATCAAAGAACAGAAAAATTCATTTGAATTGAAAATCCGAGTCGAGGCTAAATTCATCAGCCTCTTCGTGAAAATTTATCTACTCAAGATGTCAAGGTTACAAAGTTTTGAAAATTCTTCATTAAAAAAAAATTGTACAATTTTTAGAAGATTCGCCAAATGTTTGGAAATTCTTCTGTTTTTAGAAAATTACTTACTTACTCTCTTACTCATTAAAATATTTTCCAATTTTAGAGAAATCTAAATTTTTCAATTTGAAGTATTAAAACATCATCTTGAATTTTCATTGAAATGGTAATAAAGTTCATTATTTTCAGTGGGAAACCTTTAAAAAAATGTCGTGCCCATTTGATCTTAGACAAGGGATGCAGCTAGGAGTCCTCAAAGTGGAAAAAATATAGTTTCAAAAAAAATAGATTTTGCCACTTTTGGTTGATGGCACGAGTTTGAAACTTCGATCACTCCTTAAAAAGTAACAAAGAAATTGAAGTTTTGAAAATTAAGAATTTGGGAATTTTTTTATTTCTATCAAAATGATAATTTTAATTGCTCACTCAATCACTCAAAAGTAAACCATTTCTTTTTAACCATATACCTACAACAAATTTTTATAATTTCATGATACTTCAATGCTGCCAAATTGTATTCTGATTTACGAAAATATCTCATTAAATCTCAGTTGGCAGCACTGGCGCACAAAAAACACCAAATTTCAACTTGTTTCATGTTTCAAATCGAAAATAAATTTAGTTCGCTTTTCATGCAACTGAATAAATAGCCTAAATTTTATAAAAATTGAAAAAATCTAACTGCATTTTGGTATTTCCTGCATTTTCCCGAATTTTTCATGTCGTTTTTCTTCAACATTTTTCCGAAAAAATTTCCATTTTAATATGTACCTATTTGATTAAAAAATTCAAGGAAAGGGCGAAATGGTAAAAATTTTGATTTCTTGCAATGAAATCATTAATATTCTAGTTAGGCACTTATTCAGTTTTTTTTTTTTTTTTTTTTTGCTAAAAGAAATCTAGAAATTGTGATCTGGCACCGCTATAATATGAAAAATTGGTTTAAAAATTTCACAGGAGCTAGGGCAAAATTTACTTCACACCCTTTCAGCTCTTTTTCAAATCATGGGCGATTTTTATTCCAAAAAACAAAAAAAAAATCAATAAAGAAATTAAGATTTAAAAAAATCAAAAACTGAATCAACTCTAAAAATTGAACAGTCTTGTCAAATCTTACCATTTTTTTTTGTATTCAGCAATCTTTCACACACCCAAAAAATTATTAAATGGAAAACCCCTTCTGATGAATATGGAAAACTTGTTCAAAATTCTGTATAAATTGCGTCAAAAATTAAAAAAAAAATTTTTAGGTCGAATATATATTTTTTAAAGAAAGATTACTTACTAGGTTCCTCCGTGGGATTAAGTACTCGAGTGGGATTATTGATAAATATTATAATTTTCTCCTCGATAGACATTGCAATGCATTCACCTACATTTTTCTGCACCTATAAATTACCTAAGTACCTATATCCTTTTTTTTTCTCGCAAATTCTTTTCAAGTTTACATAGTGGGTAAAACAAGTGAAAGTTGCACACCGCACAGTCTATGCTAATGACTTGAAAAACCAATACAAAGACGACGAGGCTATGTCCACTAATACGAAATAAAAATAAGAAGTAAATTATAATGTAATACACAAAGCCAGCTTCTCAAATCATAAACATCTGCAGAAATAATTTCGATATAAATTTTTCCAACGGCTGTCCATACATTAAAATCACAAGTCAGCGTCTACCTAAATGTCTACGTCTACGTGTAATAAAAAATATTTGCCGAAATAAACACACGACCGTTTGGTACCTAACTACCTATACTTAATTCGAAAAAAAAACATGACTAATAGGTACTATTGCTTCATCAAAAGCTATAAAAATACCGATTAAATTATTTCATATTTCAAGTTTACCTCCCCCCCTGCCCTGTTCGTAGACAAGATCGAGTATGGAGAACTGGTTCGGAAAAAAATTTCGAAATGAAATAATGAAAATTTGCTTACCAAAAGTAATCAATGCATCTTCCATAAGGCGATGTTCTATAAATTATTTTGGCACGCCGAAATTCGCAACACTTTGTCAATTAAACAATCGAATAATAATCGTAATTCGCTAATGAAATCGTTATCGCACATTTTGCCGGTAAGTTGTTTACTGCGGGTAGACACATTTCGAATGAATAAAAGAGAAAGTTAACGCAGCTCCGACGACGTTGAAGCTTTACTACTTTTTTTTAATGTACTTCACGTTCTTTCTTCGATACAAATTGTTTATTTAATTTACTTTCACTGAGAAGACGAATAGGGCTCCGGTGTAGGTAGACGCGAACGTATGTACATGCGAAAAACTGAGGCTAAATCGAGTAAACTCGTTACATACATAAGTACGCATTCATCGCATAATTATAGCGCCATATTATGTAAACTCATTCGTTAATTTATTTAAAACTGAACAAAAATTATTGTGATTTAATTGCGTAACAGAAAATCTTGGTAGGTTGATCTTTCCACGCGTTTGGCTTCCGTGCCTTTTCAACGGTAACATTGTTACTTGTTTTGGGAATCGTTGATTGGAGAAGAATATTTTTAGCGAAATTTGGCGTTTATTTATAATACGCTATTAATTTAAGCGTTTCTCAATTTCTCTCCGGTCTTGGACACAGGTTTAGCTTACCTAAATAGTATTTATACAATTTTATCTGGCCAGTTGACTGCTCATTTGCATATTACAACTTGTCCGATACGAGATTGCTAATGCTCGTAAAATGTACGAATTCTTCGGTTATAGGTTTTGTTTGGAGTTGAGAATTAGGACGATGATTTTAATGAACCAAAATACTCGTAAGCTCGGAGGAAAATAATTAAATATTGATGATTACAGGTGATGGGGCTAAATTTTACCTTTCAATCTTTGTTTTTATAAAAAAAATTGATGAATTTCACTCAAAAAAATTGGACCAAAAATTACTCATGTTCTCAACTTAATTGTCTTGATTTGAGCTAAAAAAAAATCAAAAATAGCAACGAATTTGCTGGAAGCTGAAAATCACATTCTGAATTGGTACCTGCCTCTTTCTCACTCCAAAAATATGACTATTTCAAAAAAAATTGAATAAGCGCATGATTGTTTGCCCAATAATGAAGTTACTGTGGTGATATCGTGACATCCTTGCACATCCCCCCCCCTCGAAGCACCAACATTGGTGAAATCTTCAAAATTGAAAAAAACAACAACAATGAAGCAAGTCGTTTTCTTCAAGTAGTTGTCTTATAACAATAAGTTGATTAACAATTTTTGGAAAAATTTTACACGAATGTATATTGATTTAATTTTTTTGGTACGGCATTAATCAGTCAATATTTCTTATGATTATTATTCTTAAAGCCTTCAAATTGAAAATCATAAAAACTTAATTGACTAATCGAAATATTGAGGGCACTTACGTGTTTGATATGATTTTTAGGAAGCTTTTATCTTCAATTTAGAATTTTTTTGGATTAGGATTTAGATCGATGAAGAGAAATACCCCGAAATTTATGTCTATTCCTAATTCAGAAACTTTTGATACTAATAAACTGGAAGAGCTAAATAAGTTTTCGAATGTGAAGATGGGGTACCCATCAGCAAGAGTGGCTATCAAAACACTCCTTAAGAGTGCTCCTCACGCCTCATTCTCTTCCATTCCATTCTACTCCACTCCTTTCCACTCCTCTCTTCATGTTTATGTTGCTCCCACTCTCATTCCTACTCCATATTTTTTTCAAAATTGAAACAGAATCACCAATTTTTTTTTCAATATGTAATTTGAAAAAAAAATGAAAAAATTGATGCCTTTTTGTCTAAAATGTAAGAAGAAAAGGTGAAAATTGAGCGGAGACAGAATTAATCGAGCGCCTGGTTTCACTATTTTCAATTTTTTGCACCTCAAATCAAATTGTGTAAATAGGAGAAAAGGGTGAGAGTGCAATTTCAGACACTCCCACTCCTGATGTCACTCGTTTATAGAACACTCCATTATGAGACTGCTCCCATGTGCTTCTACGGGGTCCACTTTCAATCCTGCTACACTCCTTCGAAAATTTACACACCTTTGCACTCTCCACACTCCCACTCTCACTCCATTCTTGCAGAACTGCCGAAAACCTACTTATTTGGAAATGAAGAGACAAGACCAACATTGAGACATCAAAAACAATTTCTTTCACACCGTAGAGCTTGAAATTTTTCAGTTTTCTTGTCAGAATTCATAGGATTTAAACTGGCACAAAAAACCAAAAAGTAATTAAAAAGATTATTGTTTTGTAAAAAAAAAGTTTCAAAACAGCAAAAATTTTTAATATGTAGTATTTTCATGATTTTTTTTGTTTTTTTTTTTTTTGGGGGGGGGGGGATTATTGATTGTTCGAAAGTTGATCGAGTAGCTCGAAAAAATCGCGAAAATCAGAAGAAAAAAATCACGAAGTTTTATTATTTTATTTCAGTACGAATTCTGAATTTAATACTTTCCCCCGTTTATAACCTTTTCCTGATTTGGGTTCTGATTCCCAATGATACCAAAAAAGAAGTCTAATTTTCCTCCTGAATGAGATACATGAACAAACAAAATTTCTCAAATTTTTATTGGCTTGAGTATTCCTTTTTTAAAAATATTTTCATGCTTTTTTAAAAGTAATCTTCAATTTTTTTCTTTGTTTCAACTTTTTTTTTCATGACTTGATCATCTTCCCTCCACGATTTGAGATTTAATACTTCTTTTATTTGCTTTTTTGACTCCACGGTTTCCGAAATGGACGATTCAGTGAAATATCACCGATTTGTTTCGCACATTACAAAATTTACTACTGAATTTGTAAAATTTACTCAAGTTTTGGTGATTTTTCAATCTCTTTAGAGATTTTTTTTTTACTGAATGAATCAGCAAAAAATTTCATCTGTAAACCATTTAAAATCGAATGAATAGTGAAAATCACTGAAGTTTGGTAGTTTTCCAATTCCAGCTGATTCGGAAGGTTTTTTTTGACGAGTCAATAAAGTAATATTTTTTTATAGTGAATTTGGTATTAGCATGATTCTGATGATCAACTTCAAAGCAGTGAAAATTCATTGATTTGAATTTTAAGAAATGAATACTCCAAAATTACACCAAAAATGGTCTTGGTCTATTTAAGGAATTTACTTCGATATCTAAACTGGTTTTTAAATGTTTTTTTTTTTTTTTAAAAAAAAAAAAACTAATTCAGGCACTCAAAAGTTGGTTTTGGGGTCTGGGTGTTTTTTCGGTGAGCCAAATATTAGTTCAATCAGAAATGATGTTTTTGTTAATTTAAAATAATAATTTTGAAAGAATTCTAATTTAATTGGAAAGTTCAAATATTCAGTAGTTTTTCCTGGCAAACTTGAAAGTAGGCAATACATGATGCATTGATGTCCAATGTTCTACATCACCTGATGAAACAGGTGTTTTTTCGTAATGAAGGTGAAGACTTTTCAACTCGTAAAACGTGATGTTTTTTCAGTGCCATAGAAGGTATCCCAAACGATGTTAAAATTTTGAGCTGAAACAAAACTTAATTTATAGAAAAACAGATCTAAAATTCCAAAAGCTAAAGTTCATTTTTCGAATTTTGGCGAATTTTTGAACTTTCAAAATGAAGTACCTACCTCGTGGCCCTGCAAAATATGAAAATTTAATTCCAATCGATTCGGGAGATCAAAAATAAGGTGTGCACCAAATTTCAAAATTGTTTATTGATTTGATCAAATTTTCATATTTTATAGACGATGAGATAATTTTGGAATTCAAAAATTCGCCACCTCGATTTATATTTGTTTCAGGTTGGTATAGCTTCCTTGTTGATAAAGATGTTCATCTACATACTTACTGTTTTTGTATCCACGAATCTGTGGAACGACTTAACATAATTTTCTCATTATTCAAAGAGTTGCCAAAATCACTTCGCCGAAACGAGATAGAGTGGAGGAAAGGGAGAGAAAAAAATCGAAATTCATTTCAATAATAAATTTAATTTTGAAAAGAATATTTTTTTATGTGAAAAGCTTTAATAACTCGAGTAAATACGACATCGCTGCGTGGTGTTGCCATTGGTCTGTTCTCGGTTCTTGGTCTCGCGCAGCGCCCAAAACAACGTCGCTTTTTATCTTATCTATTGTTAATAATTTATTCGAGAAAAATAGCGATTTTAATTTCCGCTCTTATTCTCACCCTTATTCTTCCTTTTTCATTGTTGTAGAATGATTTTCGCCCCGAATTGCGAATTTTTTCGGGTAAATTTTCTCCCCCGAGGAGAAGACGATTTTAAAACAATGTTGAATCGAAACTGAGTACATTGGGACCATTTTTTTTTTTACACATTTACCTTTATCACTTCGACTGATTCATGTCACGGACGTAAACAAAATTAATTTTTAGTTTTACCTCAACTCTGAACCTGTCTGTCGTTTCTTTACAGACAAGTTTTCCCTCCTCCTTGTTCACTGGGTCGTAATTATTTTGCACATGTGGCGTTAATAGGGTAAACTTTTTGCAAGTTTTTGTGTCCTTTTCTCATATTGTATTTTTGGACTCGAAGAAAAGCACAACTTTTACCGATATTGAACCTCGCTTTTCCAAGTTGCGTTTTGTTGTGGCGTATTTTTATTTATGTTCGGGTAAATTATAACAGGATGTTGTGTACAGTTTTATTTGATATGTGTTTCGAAGTTAAGGAGGAAGCGGATGGCGATGTTGGCGGAAAGTGTAAGACAAAGTTATTGGTTCAGCGTTTTCCCGAGTGCTGTAAAAATTTTCAAAAATCATTTTTAAATGCTACTTCAACTGTGGTAGGTTTTTTTCTCTTTCTCGTTGTTGATAGGATGATTTACGAGGGGTTTCACTAGGTCTATATGGAAAAATGCAAGGTGTGTTTTTTTTAAAGGATGAAAATTCGTCGTTCACTGTTTGCTAATTTTTTAAGCAAAATTTTGACTGTAAAATTCGAGAGGGTGAAAATTGGGACGAAGCTCGTTCTGAAATTTTTAAAAAATATAAAATTTTTTCAAGTACATACAAATTGAAAAAAAAAATCGCCATGCCCTAAGGAATAGGGTGGGCCGAAAAAACAATTTTTTCGATTTTCAAAAACATACCCCCCCTCGCAAAAGTTGTTGGCTGATGAGACTTGAAGAATAAAAAAAAATCCAAAATCGATTCATATCTTTCGATCGCGCATTGGCATTTAAATTTTCAATAATTGACAAACATTCAATATTTTCAAAAATTTTAGAACATTTTGAAAAATTGACAAAAATTTAATATTTTTAAAAATTTTATAAAATTTTGAAAAAATTTTAAATTAATTTAAATTGGTTTTAGAGCTCATCTAGTAAGTATTCAAACCAAAAAGCAGAATTTTTTTGAAAAAAATTCATATTTTACACCTTTTTTAAATTTCTGTTATTTTTTTACTAATGAAGAAAAATGAAAAAAAATTATAAAACGTTGATTTTTTTCAAAAAAAAATGTGTTTTTCGGTCTATGTGGTCACTAAATATGCTCTGAAATTGATTTTAATCAATGTTTAATTTTTTCAAAATTTTCAAAATTTCAAATTTTTGCTAATTTTTTATAATTTTAATGCCAATGCGCGATCGGAAGGTATGAATCGATTTTAATTTTTTTTTTATTCTTCAAGTCTCATCAGCCAACAACTTTTTCAGGGGGGGGGGGGAGTATGTTTTTGAAAATCGAAAACATTGTTTTTTCGGCCCACCCTACTAAGAAATCGAACCACCATTTCTTTTTCGATAGACTTAAAGTTCCCATCCCAAGAATTTTCATTCAAAACCAGTTTTTTCGATTTGACTGTGATAATTCTGTTGAAATCCCAATACTCTTCACTTTTTCCCCTGGTTACTAGCGCACAACAAAGTAAAATACAAAATTGAATATACCATCTGAAAGATAATTTCATTCTTTGTAACAATTATTTCACCCAAAATTTTCATCTATCCCGTTAGAAAAAATTTATTAAAATTAAAATTCCAAACGTCAGAAGGAAAAAATAATTTGGTTAGAGTATGTAATTTCCTTGAGTCAGGCATATCCCAAATCCCAATCCATACAAAAAAACATATCCGGCCCCAACTCGATACTCCAAAAATCGCTCCTTCAATCGTCACACCCACCTTACCCCGAACCATCGCTGATAAATTGGAGGCTAAAAAACCCACAACCACGAGTTAAAAATACCATTCTTTTTCAATTTAGAAAAAAAAAAAAGAGAAGACGAGTAGACATTTCTAAACAACTCGAACAATTGTGGGCGTAGGATTTGAAACTAATTCCATTACTTTTTTTAAAAATCGCAAATAGAAAAGCTACGGCATTGTAAATACACGATGGAAAAATTTCGAATATTTTCAAGACCCTGAGCTATTCTTATACAGACACAGAAAAAACCCTGTGAAAAACCCCAGCACTGTATACCTGAAATCCAATTTAGCAAATTTTTTGCGGCGAGTGAAAAATTTAGTGGATTTTTCGCATTACATTTGGTAAAAAAAATCCCGCTGAAACATCAATTTGCAAATTTAACTCGACTGCTTTAACGAAGTCAACATAATAGGGAAAGATTTCAAAAAACGGAATATCCGCATAGGAGGAATTCATCGAAATACCGGATTCAATGACGCGTAACCATCGAACCAACGATTGGCATTGGGTTATTTGTCGATTCGCTATGTAATACGCCAGCTATACCTTGGTCAAGTTTTCGCTTTCTGGGGAAAAAAATACGAAAAAGAAAAGGGGACGCGTTCGAAAGTTCGGCAATAGAAATAGAGGGAAAAGTATACAGAGATATCGAGCCACGCGTGTGCTAATAATAAAGACATAAAAAATAAAATCGTGTCCGGAGTTTTAAATTTTTTTGATCAGCTTTGAATCGAATGGTTGGTTTAATGGATTAAAGCTGCGGTATCGCCACATCGGCGAGTATGTTGCCATTTTCTGATGGACTCATTTATACTCACGGTCCCTACAGAGATGATTAATAAGATGGCGAAACATCAATTCGTCTGAAGAACTTATTTAATTGCCCCGGCCGGATGAAACGTTCATGGAGGGTTCGTTTTTCAACCCGATGCCATCAAGAAAAAGTTATCTTTCGTAGACAAAAAATACTCGTAATACAGCGTCTTTCTAATTAATAAGTTAAAGAGAAATAAAGCGCTGGGCTGCGGTAAATAATTACTTAATGCCTAATGACGGCGCCATTTTCTTACCACCCGTCCCCAATCTTTCTCTATCGTTTCTTTTTCCATTCTTCTTCGGTTTCGATTTACTTTTTATACGGAGAAAAAATTACATTATCTGCAGTTTATCGAGAAAAACAATCCATTCAGGAGATTTTCATTCGTCGACCTTACGGCGTTGGCGTTTCCCATCTTTAATTAGCGGTTGAAAACTTCTTTGTATTTTGTGATGGTTGAAAAATTGATGAAATCCGCCAGATGAGAATAGATGGTTGGAAGAGACCAACGGAAGATATGAGTATACTGGTGGTTTGTAGATGACTTGAAAAATTGATTCGCAATTTTTTTCTAGTGCAGAGTGGTTTGCTTTTTTCATGATTTTCAATCCCACTCTCTTTCTTTCATCACCATGATTTAATTTCATGTAGTTTTATAAATTATTTATATTTTTTTCCAACTTTACTTACTTACCAAGATTTTTTGAAGATGAAAAAAATTCTATAATCGTGAAAAAAATCCTACAGATTACTTACTTAGATTATTTTTACTGAAAAATTGAGTAATTTTTCAAAACTTGGATAATTTTTTCAAAAACTGAACGATTTTTCGAAAAATGGTCAATTTGTCAAAACACTGAAAAGAATTGAATGTGTTTCTAAATTTGAAGCAAAATTACATGCTCTTGTGTTAAAAAAAGTGCAAATTGTGTTTTTGAGGCGGCAGATACAAAATGGCTGTTCTAAAATTGTTCAAATAAATACTAAAACTTGTCACAAAATTATATATTAAAAAAAAAACTGAAAGAAACATGCTGAAAAAATGTTTAAAAACGCAAAAATTTTTCTTCAAATTTCCAAAAACTGAAAAAAATCCTATTTCAGTGTATTTTTTTTTCTCGCACTTCTAAAATACTTGAGCGGGAACCCAAAAGTTTTGTTTGAATTTTTTCTCATTCTCAACTTTTTGGATTCGAGGTTTTTCAGAAAATGAGAAAATCATCAAGAGCCGAATTCGACCCTCTCCAGCAACTTCACTTATCAGCTTTCATTTATAAAATGTGTAAAACTTTAATGGAAAAATCATCTGAGAAATTGAAAACTTTTTCTAGATGTTACAAAAGTTTCAAGCAGCGAAAAAGATTTCAACTTTTCTATCAAAGAAATTATATTTTTAATGAAATCGATTTTTTTTTAAAAAAAAACACGAATGTAAACACATAACTAATAATTACGATTTGTGAAAAATTTCAATTTTTGAATTTTCAATCAGATTCAAGAATGTTTGAATCATTTTACCAAGAAGTATTTACGAGGAAACCTGGAAAAGTCGAGGAGTTTTTTATGCCTGCTCTTCTCATTCTGAATCAGTGAAAAGTCGTTGATAAACAGCCAGAATTGCAGCATAGGAAAAAGCAGCAAAATTCACCGTCTTTCAACGAATTTTCACTAATTTTTCCTACTGATTTGTTTTCAGGTTTTCAGTGAAAACTTTTTCACTGATTAATTTTTTTTTTGAAAACTTGGGGTTTTTATTTGATGAGAAAAGAAATGCCCTGGATCGCAACGTTGAAAAAAAAAGGGAAACGATTGGAATTACAAAAATTTGGAATTATTGGTCACATTTTGGAAAATTTTACTGAGGGTAATGATATGAATTTACAACTTCCAAAAGTCTTTTTTTTCAAGGATTGCAAAAGCTTTTGTAGAATCTGTGGGTACCTGTGTGGCTTTTTGAGGGGAAGGGGAGAGCGTAATGAATTATAAAGAAATTGATAGAAAAAAAAAACAATTTTTTTGGTGCAATTTAAAGTTCTCCAAGTTCTTTTTTTGGGGAGGGGGGGAAGGGGGTTAAAATTTCTAAGTCGTTTTTGTGTCCGAAAAAATAAACATCTAAAAAACTCGTAAAAAGCAATGATTTTTGAAAAAAAAATCGTTAAGCACCATGCATTTTAAAGCATTCTTCCGCATACAATTTTATAACGCAAAAAAGCTCACTCGGCCGCCACCCAACCATTCATTATATGCAGAAACCCCCATAAAACACCTGACCCCTAAAAAGTTGTATTCTCAGTTGGGGTATTCCCAGGGTACTGATCCGCTTCCCAAAATACCTCGCAAAATATCTGGCCCCTAAAAAGGTTCATTCTTAACTGGGGTATTCCCGGGGTACTGATTCGCCTCCCAAAGTACCCCACAAAATATTTGGCCGCTGAAAACTTTCATTCCTGATTGAGGTACTCCTGGGGTACTGATTGGCTTCCCAAAATACCCCACAAAATACCCCATAAAATATCTGGCCCTTCAATGTTGCATTCTTAATTGGGGTATCCCCAGGGTATTGATCTGCCATCAAAAGTACCCCACAAAATATCTCATTCCAAAAAAATTCAATTATAGTTGAGGTATCGTTCTCTCCCAAAATTCCCAAAAAAATATCTGGCTACTGAAAAGTTACATTTTCAATTTAAGGTATGCGTGGGGTATTGATCTCCCCCTCCAAATTCCTCCATAAAATATCTGACCCCTAAAAAGTTGCATTCTTAATTGCTATCGGAGTATACTGATTCGCTTCCCAAAATACCCCTCAAAATATCTCACTACTAAAAAGTAGCATTCTTATTTGGGGTATTTCTGGGGTACTGATCTGCCCCCCAAAGTACCCCACAGAATATCTCCCTCCAAAAAAATTCAAATAATTGGGGCATGCGCGGGGTATTGCCCTGTCACCCAAAATAGCCCACAAAATATCTCGATGCTAAAAAGTTGCATTTTTAATTTGGGTATGCATGGAGTAGTGATTTGCCCTCCAAAATATCTCATGAAATATCTGACCCCTAAAAAGTTGCATTCTTAACTGGGGTATTCCCGGGGCACTGATCCACCTCCCAAAATACCCCACAAAATATCTGGCCCCTAAAAAGCTGCATTTAATTAGGGTAATCCCGGAGTGTACTGATCTGCCTCCCAAAATACCCCACAAAATATCTGGCCCATTATGTATGTAAAAAGTCTGGAAAATTTTGGTCTGAAAAACCTGAGAAAGTCAGAGAAAATCATTTCTTAAATAAGAGTGAACACCCTGAATAACTTTCCAGATTTCATTCCAACTTTACTGGGCTCTAGTTCGAATTTTCTATGGGTAAATAATTTCATCACTTGGTTTCTATCGAATATTGGAAATTTGGATCCATGAAAAAGCCATCTTTGTAAATGTACTCGAAAATGTTTTCTTTGAAAATCGAGCCTTTCGGCTTCTCGTACCGCTCTAATACCACTATTCCTTCAGTTTCCGCCGTAAAAATACATACAAATTGTGGACCGAGAGGGTAGAAAAAACTCGCCGAAAACGGCGAAGACGATGTACCGTAAACTGGAAACTGCGTCTGGTAATAGTAGTTTTGTAAATTTGTGCGATATACTCGCGAAAATCCATATAAACGTGGTTCTTCGTTCTTCTATAGGCTGTACCTACTTTTAAACCCATTAAGAATTGTAGGTCGGCTACAATTTAGCCTATGAAATTATCAGCGAGAAAGTTTGAAAAGAAACACGATTTGATAATTTGAAAACTACATTTTAAACTTTTTTACCATTTTTATTCTTATAACCGGCTCGTAGCTTTATTGATTTTTCTAATCGAAATTTCCCAAGTATTTCTGGTCCACCTATTCCTTATATTGGATATCGGAAAACACATACTCGACTGTTCGGCCCCTCGAATGGTGGCGCTGCGTCGTCGGCGAGTGCAAAAAACCGTGATAATTTTCAGCATTCAATTAATTACGCGATTAAGATAACAGCGGTATAAATTTACGCCGCGTCGTCTCGGATGCTGCGAGTATAAGTTGCGAATAGATCGGAGTCGAGACGAACTTCTTAAAAGTAATCCTTCGGGTGGAAAGTTGCTAGAGAGCGGAATGTTATGCCCTATCGCGAGTAGATAAAAGTGCTGCCGGCAAATCCTCGTGTAGAAATAAATTACGGCCCAGAAATCGAGGCGGTTAAGATAATTTTTATTGTTTTGGCCAGTCTAATGTACAATGCGGAAAATATAGTCGAGTGTGCGTCCGACACGTCCACCTCATTATTAGAATTTAATTTTCAGTTAAGACAATTTTCTTTTTGCCAATTTTTTTTCCATCCCGAGGAACGGAACCTCCCGGCATCGATTCTTATCTTTCTTCTTCTTCATCGCTTTTCTAGGGCCGTATCTGAGCTTATATTTTTGGCACCGTTCCATATAGTTTTATCGTCTGTACGACCCGACTGCCGGCGAATGTGTTTCCTCTTTGTGGGGCATTTGACTCGGGAGGGGAAAAAAACGCCGCCGTAGATATTTGTAAATACGAATACGAGTCATGAAATCCTGCCCTATTGGCAAGGAAACCGCTTTAAAAGACGCACAACGCCATAAAAATTGCTTTAAAAAACGCATAACGCCATTAGAAATACTATAAAAAACGCACACGCCATAAATAACGCTTTAAAAGTCGCAGACGCTCTAAAAGACGCTCTAAAAATCGCTAACGCCTTACGCTTTAAAAAACGCTCTAAAAGTCGCTAACGCCTTACACTTTAAAAGACGCTCTAAAAGTCGCAGACGCTTTAAAAAACGCCCAAAAAAACGCTTAAGATTCAGTGCAACAAGAATTTTTAAATCGTTTTACTCACTGTTAGAAAAGAAACTTCAATGTTTTTTTGAAAGTTCTGAAATTTTTCAAAGTTTTACCCCTCTCTACCCTAATTATTTCTTTTTAATAAGACAGGTATCCCCACTCAAAGTAAAATTTTGAGTCTAAATAAAAATAAATTGAAAGGATGTCATTAAAAACCCTATACTTCATCCTAATTCCAGCTGCTCAAGTTCTATTCTTAAATTTTTGAAATTTCAAAATCACATCATTGCCCTGCAAAATATGAAAAATATGATCTCATCAATGCAAAAAATCTATAAAAATGGTCCATATTATGTAGACATCATCAGCACTTATATAGATAATCGCGAATAACCAATATCGTTGACCTATTTGATTGATTTAAGAATGATTTTCCAAATTCGTAGTGTTTTTGGCTAAAAAATTAAAAATTGATTTTTTCTAGAAAAATTGTCTGCCAAAAACAAATTTAAACTCAAAGCAGCGAATTTCAGAAAGTTCTGCTGTAAAATCGATCAAATTGTTCCCTAATATTGATTATTATCCGTGATTGTAAGTACTGAAATTCATATACATAGACCATTTTTACTAGCTATCCTTCAACGCTGGGAAATTCCAAAAATCGTAAAAAAATGCTATTTCCAAAACTTCAAGTGCTGAAAAGCATTTATCGAATTGTGACAATTTTTTGAAATTGCAAAGTTTGAGAAATGCACTTCAGTTCTTGAAATTTTGGAAATGAAATTTTTTTACGATTTACTTTATATTTATGACTATTTTGACTCAAAATTTTACTTTAGGTTGGGATACCTAGCTTGTTACTGTAACAAAAAAGTGGTAAAAAATTACGGTTTTTTTTTTGGTTTTGATTTTTTTGACCATGTTGCCCCCAATTTCAGGGTTCAAAAAAATTATATGTGATGCATGACCACTTGACCGATCTGATAAAAAATTTGTGAAAATTTCAAATTTTTTTACCCACTCTTTTCAGAGATATCGTGTATTAAAATTTCGACATTAAAAGGGCGATAATTCTGAAAGAAAATTTTTTGAGATGTTTCTAGACCATAAGAAACATTTTGGGTCAATTTTGACCAATTCTAGGCCAAGGGCCATTTTCGACCCTTGTTAGGAAAGGCTCTTTCACATATTACATTTTCACACTTCGCAGGCAATGAGGTAAAATTTTGAAATTTTAAAAAGCTGTAGAATTCAAGAAATGAACTCCAGCGTCCAGCGTTTGAAATTTTAGATACAAATTCGTTTATTGTTGAATTTTGATTCATTTTTATTAGAAGTTGGTATACCTCCCGCGTAAAAGAAACTAAGTACTTCCCAAATTCGTTTTTCACCCCCTCCCCCCAAAAAATACAGATTTTGATGCGTTATTACTTCAGAAAATTTCAAATTCTTTGATGTTGTCAAATTCGGATCATAAGTATGCCCTTGAAAACACAGAATTTCATGTATTCATTTGAAAAAAACATTTTTAGTCTTCATTTTTCCAAAATTTATTTTTCTTTTCTTCTTAAATTTATGTTGAATTTTGAGTCTTTACCCCTAAGGAGTGAAATATAAAATGTCTAAATGTGTCCTAAAATTTCATTTTTCCTATTTAAGAACAACAGACAAAAAATTTCCCCAATTTTATTAAAATTGAGAAAAAAAAATTTTACTGACATTCAGGTTTAAGTATTACATTTAGTACTAAACTATCAACCTGAAGTGATGGCGGCCTCCTCTAAACCACGGAACGCGGAACAAGTAAATGTAAGTACATAGATATACATACACTGATACCATGCATAAAATCGCAATAAAAAACGCCTTTGAAAAAATCAGTGTAAGGTCTGCGAGCGTTTTTTATTGCGGATTTTAGCGCGTGTATCACTGAGAAAAACGCTTTAAAAAACGCAAAGCGTTTTTTATCGCGTTTTAAACCATTTGTTGAAGCTGAAATAACAGTAGTAAAAAAGGCTATGAAAGAGGTAAAAAAAAACGCCCTATGGCGTTTTTTTTGACGCAAGTCCAGATTTAGCGCAGTGCGTTTTTTAAAGCGGTTTCCTTGCCAATAGGGTGGCTTCCTTGTAGCGGGTAATTTGACTTTTTCGAGTCGTAAGGTGTAGATTTTTCAATATCGTCCACCCCGAGCATTTAATTTTCGTAAAAATATTTCCAGTGAGATTGAAAGTACTCGTTATTCGTAAAATACATTTCGATTCGACGACAACAGAGATGTTTTGTGTTCGTAATTTAAGCTCTCGAGTTGTTTCGAGGAACGACGATGCTTTGTGTATTCGACTTTCGTCATCGTCACTTGCATCAAAGCTTCATTACATCGACTGTATATCTTCTTTATTGTTTTTCTTCTTTTCGTTTCGGAGCAAAAAATCGACGAGACGAGTGTTTCTGCTCTTTTATTTTTCTTCTCTACCTAACTCGATGTTTATATCTAAATGAAGAAATTCTGCGAATGCGAGAAAAACGACCGTGATTACGGATTTTTTTACTCGAATTTGAAATCCTGCAGGATTATCGTGTCTCAACAATTGTGCGATAATGTTGATGAATATAGACTAACAAAACAAAATGCGTTGTTTTCTATCCACTTTGGTATCTGATTTCGATAACGATCGGAGCAATTACCACAGCTGAATATGTGCGAAGAAATTTTTCAGTCCATAGGTATTTCACCCTCGCACATGGCTCAAGTTGAGTTTCAGAATTATCAAATTTTTACTTGGTGAAATTTAGTTCATTCATTTTCAGAAAAGTGTATTTCACTGATTTTTTTAGTGAAATGTATTTCGCTGATTTTTTAGTGAAATGTATTTCGCTGATTTTTTAGTGAAATGTATTTCGCTGATTTTTTAGTGAAATGTATTTCACTGATTTTTTTTAGGGAAATGTGTTTCACTGATTTTTTTTTAGTGAAATGTATTTCACTGATTTTTTTAGGGAAATGTGTTTCACTGATTTTTTTAGTGAAATGTATTTCGCTGATTTTTTAGTGAAATGTGTTTCACTGATTTTTTTTAGTGAAATGTGTTTCACTGATTTTTTAATGAAATGTATTTCACTGAATTTTTAGTGAAATTGGCTTCACTGAATTTTCAGTGAAATGTATTTCACTGAATTTTTAGTGAAATTGGCTTCACCGAATTTTAGTGAAATGTATTTCACTGATTTTTTAGTGAAATGTATTTCACTGATTTTTTAGTGAAATGTATTTCACTGATTTTTTTAGTGAAATGTATTTCACTGATTTTTTAGTGAAATATGTTTCACTGAATTTTTAGTGAAATTGGCTTCACCGAATTTTAGTGAAATGTATTTCACTGATTTTTTAGTGAAATTGGCTTCACTGAATTTTTAGTGAAATGTATTTCACTGAATTTTTAGTGAAATTAGCTTCACCGAATTTTAGTGAAATTGGCTTCACTGATTTTTTAGTGAAATGTATTTCACTGATTTTTTAGTGAAATGTATTTCACTGATTTTTTAGTGAAATGTGTTTCACTGATTTTTTAGTGAAATGTGTTTCATTGATTTTTTAATGAAAATGTATTTCACTGAATTTTTAGTGAAATTGGCTTCACCGAATTTTAGTGAAATGTATTTCACTGAATTTTTAGTGAAATTGGTTTCACTGAATTTTTAGTGAAATTGGTTTCACTGAATTTTTAGTGGAATTGGTTTCACTGAATTTTTAGTGGAATTGGTTTCACTGAATTTTTAGTGAAATTGGTTTCACTGAATTTTTAGTGATATGTACGTATTTTACTAAATTTTTAGTGAAATGTATTTCGCCAAATTTTTAGTGAAATCGATTTCACTGAATTTTTGGTGAAATTGATTTCACTCTGATTTTCAGTAAAGAATATTTCACCGATTTTTCTAGTGAAATGAGTTTCAATAGTTCTTCTTGAACTACATATGTTTCATCGATTTTTTTTAGTGAAATGAGTTTCACAGAATTTTTAGTGATCAGTAGCATAAGTTTCACCGACTTTTTTTTTACAGAAATAAGTTGTACTGATTTTCTAGTGAATTTTATTCTGATACTAAATAAAATGAGTGTTGACGTTGACGATTTTTTAAAAATTGAATCGAATTTCACTAATTTTATAGTGAAACGAGTATCATATCGCTTAATTTTTAGTAAAATGTGTTTCACCAATTTCTTTTAGTGAAATGTGCTTCACTAATTTTTGGTGAAATGAGTTTCATTGATTTTCTAGTGAAATTTATTCTTTCGATTTTTAGTAGAATGTATTTTGCTGACTTTTCTAGTGAAATGAGTTTCATCAATTTCTACGGATTTTTAGTGAAATATTGTTTCACTGATTGAAGAATGCAAAATTTCTTCAAATGTAATATTGATTTCGCTGTAGAAAGGCGATATTTTAAAAAATATATATACCTATCTATATTGGAAAGGCGAAAAAAATGCACTTTTAATTCATAAAGAAAAAATCATTTTAGTGTGCTTAAGAAAGGGACTGGAGCGTTTTGGGTATTTTTCTTGGATGCTTCACTGGTTGAAATTTTCCAGATAGGGTACCAGTAAAAAAGTTACAGGGTTGGTTGATTCTTCAAATTAGAAAATTTCACCAAAATGACGAAATAAGTTATTTACTTTCGCATAAGCTCGAAGTATCGATTGCATAAAAACATCAACTACACGCTTTTATAAGCTACCAGAGTCGTCATAACCAAAATTTTATTCGTTTTTTCATATTTTTTTTCTTGTGCAGAAATTTAAAAATTATGCCATCATTTTGCCAATCACTTTTATTGGTAATTGAGACACAAGAAACGTGCCATTTTAAAATTACGTAATAAACTTTTCAAGGGCGTTGCAAGAGATAACTACGTCTGGTGGTGAGTTAATCCCTTCTAAAATGAAAAAATTGCAATTTTAGAACTTGGGAAATTACTATAAAACGAGTTGGGAAATTTTTAATAACATAAATTTTTTCAAAAACTTTTCCCAGTGTAAATCACGAAAAGTAATTTTGAATTCGTTGTTTTTCCTATTTTTTGATTATTTTTTTTCGAAGCTTAGATTCAGGCATGTGACCTGATTGGTAATTCAATCATTTATTTTTTGAAAATTTTAAATCTTATTTTTATAAATTCCGTGTTCAATTCTTAAATTTTTTGTATTTACCTCGTTTTTTCGAGTTTACTTTGCTCCAATACGACGGAATTCTCTTTTATTCTTCTATACGAACATTTCAAATAATCGATCAAACTTGTATGCATTTCGTCAAAAGAACATATTTTCAACTAACTCAGGCGTCGATAAACAACAGTAAGTAATTTTTCCATATTTTACATACACGTGTTCTGACGCTTCGACGTGTAAAAATATCAAATTCTCGATTCTATTCAAAGGAAAGCTGACATTATTGAAACGAAAGTTTCTTTTGAAGTTTGATCTAAACGCGAACCTTGAGAATATTCGTATCTAAATAAACCGAACCCCGTTTGAGCATTCACGTGCTCAGCTTCGGGTTAAAATTAAAACCCAATAAGTTTTGAGACAAAGTATGGTTAAAATTTTTATAACGAATGCAACTTCCGGATTATACACGTTCGCATGTTTTTTGATGCACCTATACCTAAGAACCGTAGAATTGGTAAAATTAAGAATTCTAATTTTAGAAACGCTTGTAGCGTCTCGTGTCATCGGTGATATCAAAGTACAAAAGAGACCCGAGCAGCTGTTCTAACGATATTCTTGTCATTGCTGGAGTAATTAATGCGGAAGTTATGTGCGCAATGGGAGGGGTTCAAATCGGTGAAAATTTTCTCTTCGTTGACAATAGAGACTGTAAAGGATGAGAGGAAATACACGTCATCGTCAGCAACCAACGAGGTATTGTTGGACTATAAATTTTTTCCTATTATGCAAGCTCTACGACGGGCAGGATTAAAAATATTTTAGAATGTCTATCGTTTTGTCAAAATTTATGTATACGTAATATCGACCAGATGCTGGAGGAAAAAAAACTGTCGCCAGTGTACGCGACGAGATGGCAAATCTATATAATTACTTCCGACATTAATACAACCCGATGTCTCGCGCGGATAAAGGCATACCCCTAATTTTACGCTCGTTCACGATAAACGATCAAATAAAATTCCGCTTATATAACCATTTTGTTATCATTAAGAAAATTTCATGCCGATGTGGAATTTTTACCGACGCTGATGCCATTTTGGTTCGGATCTGTGGCGCTTAATGATATCAATAGAGGGAAGATTTTGTTTATAATCGGTTTTAAAATAATTCTTTGATTTTTTTTATAGGCTTTAGTTAGTCTAATGCTCTCAAAGTTCATTTTCTATGAAAAAATGGATTCGTACAATTTTCTTTTCTTTTTCTTTCGGAGAAGGAAATGAAAATTGGGATATTTGTCCCAAAAGTTGATGAAAAACTATTTCATAAAAGTGAACAATTTTTACTTTCAAGCTTATTTTGTCAATCTGAATCCGTCGAATTTGGTAAAATTCTACCTTTTTGAATCAATAAAATAAATTTTTCTGAAAATCAGTGTTTTTTCAGTCTGAAACTTATACGTACTGATAGTTTTTGTCAAATTTGAAATTGTTTGAGAAATTGGTGTTTTTTAATTGAAAATGCAATGGAAATTTGACTAATTCAAAAAAGAAAAGTTTTTAGCCAAATTTGACTGATTCAGATTCACAGAAATGGAAAATCCTTTCTGGTGTTCCATGAAGTTATTCTCTTGATTATCAGCTTACCTATTCATCAATATCTTGAAGGCTGTTTAATCTTAGGTATACAAGGTGAAAAAATGAGAATTATTACAAAGAAAAAAGAAAGAAAAAATCTTTCAACCATAATACCTACCACTATTAAAAAATTAAATTCATATATTAAATTTAATAAAATAAATTTTTTATTTATTCATTCATTCTATTATTCAATTAAAATACAAATTATTATGCTACCTTTGTACAGTTAATATACTATTCATTGTTCTCAAAAAAAATTGAAATTTTTGAATTTGTATCTTGCAGACAAGGATGAACATTAGGTAATTTTGAAAAAATTATTGTTTTCTCGAATTTCAAGATAATTTTGTAACCGATTTTTTTTAAAAACAACACAATATTCACACAAAGTTGTGGAAAGTGATACTTAGCTTCTGATTATTTTTTCCCAGAAATGAAAGCCCAAATTTATTTCAAGTTCAAATTTTATCATGTTTACCAATTTTAGTATTTTTTTTTTCAAAATTGTAAGTATCTAAATTTAAAGTTTTTCTTGTTTTTTTTTTTTCACATTTCTAAGTTTTTGAAATATCAGTTATTAAATTACGTACAAGAAATTTTTAAAAACATGAAGCTGATTTCGGGAACAGTCCTAAAAATTTCGAAGTTGAAAAAAATCGAGAAAAGATTATAAAATTGAAGAAAAAATTCTTCACGTTTGAAAAATTTCGAGAAAATTTAAATTTACAGAAATTTTGCAGTTCAATGAAACAAATTTTTTAAATTGGAAAAAATTTTAGAGTTGTAAACTATCGTTAATTTCTTCACATTTTGCTCAATCTAATTTTTGAAAAATCTTACCAGTAACGTAAAAAAAATCAAATATTTTTTCCAAGCTCTTCAAAACGTTTCTTAATTTTCTTCCAACTTTGAAATTTTTGCAATTAAAAATTTGTCGAACTTTAAATTTTTTGAAAAATTCCTACTTCATATTTTTCTGAATTCTATTCAACTGAAAGTATTCAAGTTTTAAAAAATTTGGCTGTTGGAAATATTTTAAAAGTAAATACAATTTTGAAAAAAACTGAAAATGAAGAAATCAAAAAGATTTAAATTTGAAACGATTTATACCTAATCATTAAATAAATTTGGGCTGAAATTGGATCTAAACTTATTCATAATTACATTTTTGGCTTATGATACTTTGAATATAATCATTTTCAACTTTGCATCATTATCAAAAGTTTTTTTTGGTGGCATTTTATTTTATTTTCGTTTTGAACGAATGTGTGGTAGAATCGAACAATATTTTTTAATAGGTACCTAATTGAAAATACTAATTTCGATAGGCATTAATTAAATGTGAAGGTAGATTTTCAATCGATTTTTGAATTTCAGCGAAATTTTTGTGGTATTCTCGTTCTTATTTTATCAATTTTCATTTTTCTCTTAATAAGTAAGTAGCAGTTGATCGTTGATAAATTCCATATCCACAATTTATATAATTGCAGGATTCGTTTTTACCCTTTTAAATTGTCATCCTGCAATCGTTGTAATTTTATCCCCTTTTTCAGACAACCATAAAATTACTTTTACGAAGGTGAAATTTTAGTTTAATTATTCAAAGGTGGCCATGAACTTGAAATAAAAACGAATCGTTTCCCTTTTGACTTGTGATACTGCGGTACTAAAATGGGCGAATTTCAAAATAAATATCAAATTAAATTTTCAATTTGCTTACATAATTTGGTTTTTGTCAAATTCGCAAATTTTATTGAAATTTACATAAATTCGACGATCTTATTTGTCAAGAATGTAAAAAATTGTACGTTTAAATGTTACAACTTTTGAAAGAATTTCTGGTTAATTTAATTCTGGATTTTTTTTCACTTCTATAGGTACCAAGACTTGAATTTTCCCGTTGAAACGGTTTCGACGTGAAAATTCAATTTTTCAAATTCTCGTAATTTTTAAACAAATAAATTCCCCGTTTCTTTCTTGAAGTGGAGGTAAAATACATCGCATCGTCGAATATTTAAAGCTTGGAATCCTCTTACTCGATCTTGTTTGAATGATTGAAATTCTCGGTCGGAAAAAGCGTTTCGAATATCATCAAACCTAAACACGAATATTTTTCATTCGCTAACCATCTTGCTGTTATTTCATCCAGCCGAGTTGAATTTTTGCAGCCCCAGTATTCATAACCTTTAGCGAGCTTTATAAATAGGACGATTTTTGCACAAAGCGTATCACTTTACGTGTTCTAAATTGACACCAGATGTTGCCAAAGTATACCAGACGCGCCTAAAGTCGAACACGAGGAAATTTCTAGACCCAGCACGTAGCTAGTTACTAGACTAAAACAACCTACTAACTCGGGCGACGAGAAATTAAAATTATGGCGTTTGCAAAACCCTCTCGTCGGGTTTTATTTTCAATCGTGGAAAATTTTCAAAAAATATCTCAACTGCTTTCAAATTGCCAATGAAAGCGAAACGACCTTGTATAAATATCGAACACCTGCTGGAAAAAAATTCTCACCGATTTAAAATTTCCATTGATCGATTCCTTGGCCTTATTCGATTTCTGATGTTGTCATTCAACTTATTCTATTATCTGCACTTCTCGTTTGGAATTCTTTCTTTTGTGACGAGTAATAAAATAGGCTGTTTTTCTTTCTCACTTTCTCGAAAAAGCCGCCAAATTCGTACTTTTTATTACTATTTGTTGAACGTAAAGTGTATTTTCGTCGAATATAAAACGTTGATATCATTTCGTGGCACAATTCTTTTCAATTTTTCAACGTCTGCGATGGAAAATTTTTTTCGCAATTTTTGTGCCCACGATACGAGCAACGTTTTGAAATACGACGTCGTTGAATCATCCCGACGAAGAAAATTTTTCCTCGTATTCAAGGTGCGAAGTGAAGAGCTTGGGCGGATTGTAATGTTTCTTTCGGGCCGTATTATAAATCGCGGTATTGTTTGATTGATTACCAACTGTCTCAGCTACCAGACGATAAATTTTTGCCGGCTAAAAAGATAGCACGAGGACTGTTCGGTATCGAAAACTCCATAAATCAGTAAAATTATCGAAATCGCTACAAAGTAATAATACCATCGCATTAATCTCGAGATACACATAAGGGAAATCTGTTCGAGATGAATAATCAAAACTCTTGTTAACATTTACAAAGCAACGAACCACGGAGCCAAACCGAGACGACTTTTTCCCTCATCCGAATAATTATTCGCCAGGGGTATTCGTTTCGCGAGCATTTAAACAGCTTCGTGTACACGAAGTTATTTGCCTTTTTCGAGTATCTTAGGTAAAAAGCTATCGAAGTTCAAATATTTTCCATGTTTTAACCCATCGGCTGGCAATTTGGGTAAAGCTCGGTGAAATATCTTGCCAGGAAATACGCCCGTTGATGGCTGATTTATCGATCTCATAGCTCGCAGACTTTGATTAATACGACGTATTCGAGTCGAAACAGAAATTCTTTAAATCTCCCATCTTCTCATACATCCGAGGTCTTTTTATGTACACAATCGCGATAAATGAAATGGAACGTTATCAATCAAGGCTTTGGAAAAAAATCCACGAAGAGCAACAGTTTCGAGCTTGTCGGAAAATTGAGATCGATTATTAAATAATCGAGTGCTGCCACGACGATGTGCGTGCATCGCGATGAATAAGGGTTTTTTGGCGTTTATTCTGCTCTGAAGTTTGATAAAATTAAGTGTTTCGTGTTTCGATTACTCCTGGAATCCGGGAAGGGTCCACGAGACTGGATTTATACCGAAATCCTTCGAAAAAAAATATAACTACATAGGTACCTGAAACCTACTTTTTGGTAAAATGAACATTGACAAATTTTTAGCGAATTTGGAAAGACCTTTGATTGAAAATTAATTATGAGAAAATGAATCAAATTCGTTTATGAATTTTTTAAATAATCTTACCCCGTCGTTGGGATAAATTAAAAATTAAATTACGACGCGATGTAATCAGTAGATAATTTCCAGTCAGATGATTTCATCTGAATTCGATTTGACATTTCCTCTCATTCCTTACCAGTTTTCCGCAATTAGTAAGCCAAAGCCAGGGCGTAGGAAATTTCCAGCGTAGAATTTCATTTATAAAGTTTCGTATTTCCATGGCATAAATCATTTTGAAGAAATTTCATCTTTTCCTTCTCTTTTTTTTTTCGGCGACGAGGTCGTGAAATTAGATAATCGCGTCGAAAACGAGAAATTGGGAATTCGAGACATCGGATACGTTTGTTCGACCGTATTTCGGTTTCGAGCTCGTACGATATTGCTACTGGGGAAATTTTATTCGTAAAATTTGTATTGTAGTGGGCTGGGTTTGGCAATCATCGAAAATTAACGAAGCTGCGAATATTTTGAAAATATTTCGAGGTTCGTTGCTCTAGAATTTTATGAAATTGTGGGATTTTTCCGTCGAGTTCTCCTTTACGGAATGCGAATGAGATTGTATGAATTTTTGGTGGCCATTTTTGCGCAGGATTTGAAAATTTTGGTCGAAATTTCAAGTGGTTGTGATTTTGCCAAATTTGCGAAGTTTTCGAGTTTCGGAGTTGAGAAAATTTGTTATTTTTAACCGTTTCGAGTGTAGGGAAAATTTGAGGAATTAATGAATGGTTTTGAAACATCTGAGGGAGATTCATATTGACGTATGAAATCATTTTCATCAGAAATAATTGAAAATTTTTACATTGAAGCTATTTACCTACTTTCTATTTCTTGTGTGCGATTTGATATCAACTTTCTTGGTAATTTTTCCAAAAACGATGAAACAATTTTTTAAATTTTGTAAACTTGTCGCTTCTTATCTTTTCCCGAAAAACAAAGAAAAAACGACAGTATATACCAAATTACTCAAGACTGGTTATTTTTGGTCGTTTCTTCAAAAATGATTAATTTTCCGAGCATCTATGAGATCCGCAAAAAATTTTCTGAACATCCGCGAGATCGATAGAAATTGAAAGCGTCGTTTTTTGACGGTTCTCAAATAATCGACAACACCCAATTACTCAAAAATGGTTATTTTTGGATGTTCCTACAAAAACGATGAAAAACGTCATTTTTTTGATTTTGCAAACTTGTCGTTTTTTGTCGTTTCGTTTTCGAAAAAAACTACGAAAAATGACTATACCTAATTACTCAAAAATGATTCTTTCCGATCGTTTTTTTTAAACTGTTGAAAATCAATATTTCTCAATTTTTAAAATCTGTCGATTTATTACAAAAACGACAAAAATGACCGCTATTCTTGATACAAAAACGGTCGTTTTTTATTGTTTCTCAAAAAAACAATAGAAAATGACAATTCCTTATTTTTCAAAAATTATTATTACTTGTAATTTCTTCATAAACGATGAAAAAACGACTATTTTCAACATTTTATTAACCTGTCGTTTGTGATCGTTATTTTTTTTAAAAAAAAGCGACAAAAACGACAGTACTCAAATGCTCGAAAATGGTTATTTTTGGTCGTGTCTCAAAAAATGATGAAAATCAAACGTTTCTCAATTTTTTATATTATTCTGTCGGTTCCTGTCATTTTCTTCCAAAAACTACAAAAAAGACCACTCTTCTTGATACTGAAACCGTCGTTTTTATCGTTTCTCGAAAAAAAAAAACGAAAAATGAGAGTGCTTAATTACTCAAAAATGGTTATATCTTATTGTTTTTTCAAAAATGATAAAAAACGACAATTTTTTAACTCTGCATTTTTTTTGTCGTTTCTCACAAAAATGGCGAAATGGCCAATCTTTTTTTTATTGCAAAAATATAAAAAAGTTCATTTTTTTTACTTTTCTAACACTATTTTTTCAAAAAAATTCTCTTCTTTTAATTTTGAAACCGCCGTTCCTTGTCGTTCTTCAAAAAACGACGAAAATAACCACTCTTTTTAAAACTCAAACCGTTGTCTGTCATTTTTTAAAAAAAAACGACAAAAAACGACAGTATACCTACCTAATTGCCTGAAAGTGGTCATTCCTGGTATGTAGTTTCTTCAAAAACGTTGAAAAACGAACATTTTTTAATATTTTGATTCCTCGGTTCTCACAGAGACGACGAAAATGACCACTTTTCTTGATACTGAAGCCATTGCTTCCTGTCGTTTTATAAAAAACGACGAACCACGGTGAAAAAGGACAAGTTTGAAATTTTTTAAATTGCAAAAAAAGGAGCTCAAAAAAAGAAGCTCGTGATTCATGAATGGCTTTTTGGTCGATGAGGCTTTTAGTATGAAAGAAAAACATCGAGTACAAATGGTATTTTTGGGCGAGGACATTCATTCTAAAATTATTATTTATGTAGGTAAATTTTTTTTTAAATTTTTCAAACATTAGTAGTGAGATTTGGTCTGGTGGAGAGAGGTAAATGTGAATGTGAAACTTCTATCGTTTGTTTTTGAGGTGTGGGCCGGAATCGGAAGGTAGAGGGAGCGGATCTTCCTCTGGCACGATTTTTTCGGAGCCGGAGGCACTTTTTTAAAAGTCCTGGAGCCAGAGCTGGAGAAACTTCAGTCGAAAATCTCAGAATTGGAGCTGGAGAGAGGAGGGCCCCCTTCGGATGTCTGAGACTGTTGACAATCCATAGCAAAGCCGGCGAGAGGAGGGTTCTCCTTTGGACGATTTTTTTTGAGCCGAAGTCGGAGCTGGAAGCACTTTTGAAAATTTTTTGGAGCTGGAATCGGAACCGGAGGGACCAGACCTCTTCCCTCCAGGTCTCAGGTCCAGACACAACTTTCTAGCTATCCCTTTTTCAACTTTTGAAAAAAGTAGAAGACGATTTTTACCGACTTTTCCATTAGGAAAAGTCGAGTACTAAATTGTTCATCGTAGTTGAAGGGAGCGTCGGGAACGATTTTTTTTTAACGTTTTCGGACATTCTGAACACGATAGGACGTGTGGTTGAGAACGAGGTTTCCTTATATATATATACAGGCATGGCAAAGCACTGCGAGACCCGTTTTGGAAACGGTGCTATCACTGCGAGGCCCGATTTTACACTGCGATCGGGTCTCGCAACGTCATGCCGTGTAAAGTGGTTTTTCATGATGTATGCATACTCAGGAGGCCGTAGGCGAATTTTTTTTTCGGGCCTCGTAGTGTCATTTGCATATCTTTATATACAATTTACCTCACCTCTCTGCACACAACAACACATGAAAACTTCGACCATGCGCCATTCGAATACGAATTGAGCTAGCGCCATGGCGCTTGCGCAGCGAGATTCGTCTCATTTTGGGCTATTTTTTCCGCTACACACATCGGCCTTAATACCTGACCCTTCATTTATGCCCATTTTTGAAAATTCGGGCCTGACAGTGCCTGTATCATCTCTTTTTTCAAAGCGGGCCTCGCAATGATAGTACCATCCATATATATATATATATATATGTTTATGTATAATTTTGTCCGCGATTAAACTCGAAAACTGTGTAGCTCCAGAAGGGGACAATGATCCCAAAAGATAGCATTTTTTACGTAGTTTTGAGATTTTCAAACCGATTTAAAATCGGTCCAGCCGTTTTCGAGATATTGAACTTTTTGTGTTTTTTAGGGGTTGGGGGGTGGGACTTAGCCGAAATTTGAAGCAACCAAGGTAAAAGTTGCATTGCGCTTAAAATTTCGATTTCTCTAAAACTACTGAACCGATTGAGCTGAAATTTTCAGGATTGGCAAAAAAAGGTTTGAGGACCCTACAGAAAAATTTTCAGCCCGATCGGTTGAGGTACACCGTCTCTCGGTAGGCTTAAAATGTGTAAACAGTTTTTTCAATAGCTTACTGAAACTTGAAGCTCGAATAATTTGAAAACTAGGCATCCTCAAAAAATCTAATGACTCATTGTCGAAAGCAAATTTAATTCTCTACAACTTGCTATACAGGCGTTTTTTGGGAGGCCCCTCCTTTGGTCAAAAACGATCCTCAAAGGATGCAAAGGAGGGTCCAATACTCGAAATTCGCATTAAACTCAAAAGATGTGTAGCTCCAGAAGGGGACCATGATCCCAAAAGATAGCATTTTTATGTAGTTTTGAGATTTTCAAACCGATTTAAAATCGGTTCAGCCGTTTTCGAGATATTGAACTTTTTGTGTTTTTAGGGGTTGGAGGTGGGACTTAGCCGAAATTTGAAACAACCAAGGTAAAAGTTGCATTGCGCTTAAAATTTCGATTTCTCTAAAACTACAGAACCGATTGAGCTGAAATTTTCAGGATTGGCAAAGAAAGGTTTGAGGACCCTACAGAAAAATTTTCAGCCCGATCGGTTGAGGTACACCGTCTCTCGGTATGCTTAAACGCATTCTGGCATTAAAAAGTTTGTAAAAAACTTTGTAAAAGGGCATAAACTGATGATTTTTTGGTCACTGATTCCGAATTAGTTCTTTGTTTTTCGATTTGAATCCTCTACATGTTCCTAAGTCGTCCCTCGGTAGGCTTAAAATTTGTGAACTGCCGTTTTTTTAATTTCTTAATGCAAGCTTGAAACGTAAATAATTTGAATATTAGCATTAAAAAGTTTGTAAAACTGCGCAGTTTGATATTTTTTGGGTCGCTGATTTCGAATTTGGTATTTTTTTAAAACTTATTTTATTTCGATTTGAGCCCCTTCCCTGGATACCCTAGTGTACATGGGTGCCTAGGAGTCCAAAATTTCAAGTTTGGTACTCTTCAATATACTCAATATTTGTGAATAGTTGAACGAAAGTAAATTTAATTTTCTATACCGACGTTTGTGGAAAAGTCGGTTACAAGGTTTTTGTATTTTCCATTTATTTCACATTAATTTTTCGTCGATGTTGAATGTAAAATATGATCTCTGTCTCAAGAATTTGGAAAAAAATTGTGAACAAACCGACAAAATTCACTCACTGAAATTTTCTATCAAACGCCGATTTAATTGAATAAAAATACATCTTTGCTATTTACGATTTAATGAAATTCCCAGATCAAATTTTTATTGTGAAGTGAAACAAATAAGCATACTTTGGCATTAAATTAATTATCTGTTTTCTTATCTGAAATATTTATCGAGTTCTAGACACGATACAGCCATTCTCACGTATACTTAAACCTACCTATATTCAATATTGAAGTAACCTATCCTGTCGTATCTAGGTATATATTTTAAAACGAAACTTTTTCTACACTTCTCGTCTTCCCATCAAAGGTCCCAGTAGAGTTAAAACTTACACCAATATCGCCATTCGCCATCACGGCGGTATCAGCTCTAACAAAAACACCTACCGGCTTTGGCATCGTGCAAACGAAAACAAAACAGGCCAAACGGGGAAAAAACTTTACCATCTTTGAAAATTGAAACCAAAAGTCAACCCTATTATAAGCGATTGATTCCTAATTTTTAAGCTTTTAACCGTTGCGCTGCCAACGCTGGTGCGAAAATGGAGTTAATGTGGTATTCTTCTATGTCCTTTTTCGATTACCTCCTCTTGGTATTTCATCGTCATCGAGCCTATATTGAAAATGTGCTGGTAAAACGATACCAGGCTGATTTTATACCGCAATATAGAGAACGTATTACGTACGAAATTATTTCACACGGCGCGATATTCTGTCATTTAAACTGTTCGGATATCGATATATTGGATATTATCGAGCAATTATCGACATTAAAGTGAAATTTATTTGCAATTTTGCCAATGGGTACTCGGTGCCTGTTTTTATTCAGTCGTTATATACTACACGCCGATTTATCGCGGCGAGTTTATTTTCAACGAATAAAAGTCTTTTAAATGTATTTGTTGTTTTTGAGCATCATTCTCTCCGCGAATGCCCCCACCTCGTTTCATCTCGTGTGCGTCCAAACTGCCTTACTTACTTTTCTCAGGCCCCGGCACAATGCCAAAACACTTTATTTTCTTTACATTTTTCATTTCCGCTTTTCTTCTTCGTTTTTTTCATCTCCCTGTCTGGGTATCTCTGTCGGACGGCAGTTTTCTCTCTTCTTTACTTATATAAATAGCGAGTTTTATATACCAGGGCCAGTATAACAATATCTTTAAGGCTGTATTTCCTTTATGGTATCTAAGACTGTATTTCCATCTGGGGTGCGATTCTCGCCCTACCCCGAAAGGGTTTATATTCTGTTATTTTGCTGATTAAGAAATTAAATGCAGTTTTGGTATAGCAGTACCTACTGATTTTGGTTGATTGGTGTCTAAGAATTGATTTTTGATTCCAAGTTGAAGACAGGAGATGAGATTTGTATGCGATATTGGGTGAGAAAAATTCGAAAATATGAGTATTTTTGAGAGCAAACTACAAATTTCTTCCGCCCCCTCAAGGTGTCCTCTGAGAAATGATTGAAAAGTTTCCATAAAAATCAAAAATACTGTGTGAAAAATTAATTTTTATGATTTTTGGGATGCTGATTCCAAATTGAGATTCAGATTTTCGATCGGATCTCTCAAAACCTATCCTTTTCCCTCCAAATGTGATCGAAATTTCATAAAGTCGAAAATGTTGACAATTTACTTAATGATGTATCATTTGTAATGTTTTCGATGGTGCCGAGTTCGAATTTTATTCAAGTTTTCAGATTTCACGTGTTTTAGCCCCCCCTCCCCCTCGGAACTTTCGAATTGGGCAAAATGATAATGTACCTAGGAGGGCTGAGGAAGACGGAAAAAACAGAAGTTACGAAAATGAATCCATTTTACCCCAAAAATAATGAATTTTATCAAAAAAATGACCAATTTCATCAAAAAATGACCAATTTCATCAAAAAATGACCAATTTTATCAAAAAAATGATCTATTTCATCAAAAAAATGATCAATTTCATCAAAAAAATGATCAATTTCATCAAAAAAATGATCAATTTTATCAGAAAAGTGGTCAATTTTATCAATTATCAAAAAAATGATAAATTTTATCAAAAAAATGATAATTTTATCAAATAAATGAATAAATTTTACCAAAATTATAACTTTTAATTAAAAAAATGATAAAATTTATTCAAAAAAAAATGATAACGTGTCTCAATTCACAAAATAGATGAAATTTGTTCTAGAAAATAATAAAGTAATAAAATTTGTCAAAAAAAATAAATAAATACCAAAAAAAAATTCAAAAAAATAATAAATTTTACCTATTTTGAGAATTGGGACACATTATTTTTTTGGATAAAGTTTATCATTTTTTTTTTAGTGAAGGATCACAAACTTGAGGATACAAGGGTGGTCTGATTTAGAAACTAAGTTGCAATTTGAACTCAACATACCATTTTGAAATTTTGACCGACGCTCGAAAGAATGACGGCTGGTGCAGAGAGGTGAAGTCGAAAAAATGAGTCAAATATACCTGAAAGAGAAACTGAAATGAAGGGAATGTAAATCGTCATTTTATCTCGTCAAAGTTATAGAAAACAAATTTTGAGAGTAAAAATTTTTGAAGTGCGAAGAAATGAAGTAAGGGGGGAGAAGTTTAGTACGAAGACATTGTGATTTGAGTGCTGAATAATTATTTTAAAATAAAGGCGGTGACATATCCTGTATGTAAATTCTTTTTAAAAAAGTGATTCTAACAACAGGCATAGCATCAGTTCAAGATTTACCTACAATTCGTCAATTTCGTCGGTATTTACGAAAATTTCGGTATTCCTTCGTCAAATACAGATTATAATGTTTTTTTCAACGTAATTGAGCTAAATTAAATCTATGTTTAATTTATTAATCAGATTTTAATGACTTGAAATTTCTTCAAAGGCTCGTCATTTTTAGAACAAAGCTATCGAGTGTCAACATAAATAGATTCATTTTAGGGTGAATTTATTGAGGTCTGCGGAGTCGAGCAGTCAAATGCAGCAACAGCAGCAACGACAACAACAACACAGCAACAACAGCAACAACAACAAACATCCTAAAAACTTGCGCGACTTCGACCTATGACCTTTTATGGCCTTTTTTTAGAAAAATGTGATCGAAATAATTACTTAGATAATTAATTATCAACTTGGGTTAAACTCGGGAGATTTGTATTGCGGTGTCAAATGTGGTTTTGGGGTTTGATTTTTTCTTCTTCTTAACGAAGGAAAAGCAAGAATTATCCTTACAATTGCCTGTAATCCCTGAAATTATTACACGAGCCTAAATGTACTAGTGAGAAGGATGAGTTCTTTTTGCGTGATGCATTTTTTTAAACTCACGAAAAATATCTCGCAGCAGCGTTTTTTTTTTCAAGTTGAGTATTTCCGCGATTTTCAAAGCGGGTTAAAATTTTTCAATTTTTTTTCTTGCCTTGAAAATTTTTCCCTGCATTTTTTCGAATTCTGATTTTTTTTTAAATAAAATTTTCTCTTTTTTTCTAGCTCTAAAATGTTTTCCCGAAGAAATAATTTTGTTTGCGAATTTCTGTCTCGTGTCGATATATTTCGCCAAAATTTTTTCCTTTCATTCGCAGTTTATTATATTTCATCGAAATTTTTTCAAACTAAGAAAATTTTTGTCAAAATGAAAATATTATCTTCATTTTTAAAACGTTTTCCAACTCTAATTTCTCTATGAAAATCGATTTTTTTTCTAAAAATTTAATTTAATTTTGTAAGCTCTCTCAGAACTTTTTCCGGCTCCAATTTTTTTCACCTTGCGTTCTTTGACCGGTGCACTATTTTTTATACATGAGACGCGATGTCACCGCCCATGTTTGAGATTGAAAAAAAAATGTAGAGTTTGAAAGTTCCAAAAAAATTTGAAGAGTACGAAACAGTGCGAAAAAAAATTTAGAATTGGAAAAAATGCTTGAAATTGAAAAAAAATGAGAAAAAAATTGAAATTGGATAAAATTTTAAGGTTGGAAAAATTCCAATGAAACATTTCTATTGAAAAACGTTTTGAAGTAATTGTTGATAAAAAAATTTATAAGTGTTTTGATGACGTTAAAAAAAAAAAAAAAACATTTTGAGAATCAGATGAAATTTTAGAGAAAAATATTAGTACCAAAAAATTTGGAATTGTTAATATATTAGATTAAAAAAATTTCGAGAAAAAATTCCAAAGTTGGAAAAAATTGAAAAAATTTCTGTGCAAATTATCTAGTTGGAGAAACACGATTTTTATTGAAAAAAAATTGAGGATTAGGCTATAAATTTTTAGAAAAAAATTTGAGAGTGAAAAAAATGTAGTAAGAAATTTTAAAGCTTCCAACAAAATTTCTTCGTTTTTTAAAAATGACCGAGGGGAAGGATATTAATAACGATGGAAAATGGTTATTGTAGGTATCCCTGTACTTACTCAGACCAGTTCGTAAAAATTTTATTCAAGAATGATTTTTTACAATTTTTTTTACGAAAAATTAAAAAGCATGACCCAAGTTATTTTTAATAAAACTGGTCAAAATCTCACAAGTTTGTTCTTTTTTCAACTCTATCCATATTGAATAATCCCAACAAAAAAGTCTATTCTGTGTTTGATCAGGGATCCAAAGAGAGGGGGAGGGGGGACTAGTTTCTTCGGCTCCAGCTCCAATATTTTTTAAAAGTGGCTCTGGCTCCGAAAAAATCGCTCGAAACGGAGCCTTCCTCCCATCAGCTCAGCTCTGGATTGAAAAAGCAACTTCATTCACCAACTGTGTGAAGTAATTTTGAAATACAGACAAAAGCTGATGACTTAGTAGTCTGATTCCAATAAGAATAGAAAAAATATTGCTTTTAAAAACTGGATGTTTGGTCCATCCAGCACACAAAAAAAAAACATTAAATGGCCCTACCACACGAAAACCTTTTTCCTTTGTAAACCTAGATGAATTCGTGTCCCAAAATACAATGATTACGAGTGTGAACAAAAAAACGTTGGTACTTCCACCCTCTTCACAAATACAGGAGAACCAATCGATCCAATTGTTCAAAAATGATACGTTTCCTTTAAATACCGGGTTATAAATCTTTAGAGTAGAAATGCTAATTTTAAGGTTATTTTTACTTTCGATTCAAACTGAGAGCAGGCAATCAATTTTTTCTAAGGGTTTGGAAAGTGGAAACTACTGCTTCTTCGATCTCAGCATATGGAATAATGCATTGTACCATGATGACGGTTGAATTTGGAGTTTATTTTCTAATTTTATTTAGAATGATTCGGATCGACAGTGGTTTGTCTTCTCTAGATCCTTATTGGTTTTTGAAAAGATCCGTCCATTTTTTTCCATTCGAATATTTTTTTCGCTTAAAACAGATCTGATTTTTTTTTTTCAACTTGCTTCCTCTGTCCTCCCTTTTACATTCCTGATTTATACGAATTGCGATCAAAACTACTTAATTCAAGAAACCAAGATGATAAAAATTACACATAATATTCGATACCTGCGAAAGAATTTCACTCCGCAAAAATGTCAGACATGTGAAATACTTTTCGCGAGGGTTCGAGATAATCATTCTTCTACAACGTATAAATTGGCTAAAGCTTTCACAATCGGATGAACTGAACAGCAGCTCGTATAGTTACACGCGTTATTTTTGAGATCATTTTGAAGATTTTTATATTAGTTTTTTTCCCTCTCATTTGCTATGCATTAGAGTTATATGACTCCGGTAACATATCCGAAGAATATATTATTAACGGGGCGAGAAAAAAAATAGCGAAAAAAATTACATTCCATTTTGTATGTGTTGGATGACATCTTGCACATACTTTATGACACATCTGCGTTGTCCCCTTTTATTTCCACGCCGATATGTGAATAATTTACGACGGAAGCGTTTGACAATGCAAAAATGAGAAATTTCTTTCCTACAGTAATTCGCATTCTTGTCAAAATTACTAGTCCATTTTACATCCAACCTCAAGTACAGTTTTGGCCAATCCGAGAATGTAAATTTTCTCACAGACGAACGATCTTTACAGCGAATGCTGAAGATCTAAAAACAGGTAATTTTCACCCCTTCTCCCCTCGCTTGCGCCTTACGCATAATTCAAATTACAACACTCGACCGATTTTACACCCTTTTAATAAACTTTTCCGCGAAATTAAGCGCGCCTAATTAACGTCGAATAAATTTAACGCTATTAAACGAGTCGAGATTTTTGACAAAAATACGTCCCAGTCACAGACTCCGGGCTGGGCTCATTTTTCGAAATGATTAGCGGCGTGCCGAGATCATCTAGCAACGTATACGAGAAAACACCGTATGCTCGCTAGTCCGGAAATTAATAAAAGATAACTTCAAGAGGTTCGGTTTTTCGCTGAGAAAAAGCCATTAAGAAAGTTGCATAAGTAATGATAAAACGGAAAAAGCAATTAGTTTTAGTTTCAAGTTGGAAAAGTTAAGTCCCGATAAAAGAACAAAAACCGAGGCCGCGAAATGAAGCACCTATTTTCGCACACTTTTTTCTTATTTCCTTTTCTTTTTTTCAACGCGAGTTTTTTTCACCCTTTCGTTTGCCCTTTTTTTTTCAGTACAAAGCCCGCATTTCCGAATAGCCGGTTCGCCGTAAGTGCGTTGAATTTATTGGCTTGTTTTCGGCAACAGGCAGGAGGTGTGATTGTAGCTGCAAATTTTTCAATCTCTCTAGGCGATCATCGCATACCTGGCTTTTACCGTAATTAATGCGTCTTCAAAGTACCATATTTTTTTTTCGCTGGCTCGTTTAATCATTTTTTTTTTTTTGGTTGAAAGTTTTAAAGGTATTTTATTCTTTTGTAGGGGATTTTCAACTTGGTATATTTTTATTCGAGTATTTGGATGTTTACTCGAATTTTCGACTCATTCCTCTGTCTGAAAATTATTGTCAGATTTTCAAAATGCCACCCTAACTTTGTATTATACTTATTCTATCAACTAATCTTTTACTTCTGCAGAAATATTCGCTCGTGAAATATATTCGCCGAAAGGAGATCTTCCCCTTTGGTTTTTTTTTTCATTTGACATTTTAAAGAAGAAAAAAGTACGCGTCTGTGAAATTCGTCACAAAGCGTTTTATCTTCCTTTTACTTTTTCTTCGCCTCGACGAACCGTTAATATGAAAAAATACTCAAACTTGGAATTCATAATTCGTCAGATTTTCTTCGTCAAAATGAAAGTATATTTTTTCGAAAGGATTGTCTCGGAGGGTATTTCTACAACGTAGGTACGTCTTGTCATTTTCCTACTTATTATAACCCCTCAGATTCTTCGTGACGAATTTCTCGCTTTATCGGCGAAATTCTTCGATGACGGTTGATTTTTATTAATTTTGTAATCCGAGTAAAAAAATGGAATGGATGGGTTGATGAACGTCTTGTTGGACGAGTGTTTCAATTTATGTTTTTTTATGTACTTTTTTCCCCTTAAATTCGAACGTATCTATGGATTTTGTAGATTTTTTGGAAGGGGAGGGGGTTAGATTGAGAGAGGTAGAGGGTTCGAGAATGTTTTAACGAATATTGCATTTTTTTTTTTCAATATCCCAGTAATAATATTCGATGTTGAGGTATCATTTTCTTGAATATTGGTTTCAAAACTATAGAATCTGATGAAATTTATATTCAGTTGTAAGTACATTTATTTTATTGAGTTTGTAAATTAAAGGGAAATTTAATTGCAGTACTGGAGATGAAGTTAATGAGAATTTAATTTGTTGAAAGTGCACTTTCAACTTAATTTCTTTTTTCAATTTTTCAATTAGAAAAAAATAATTTTCCATATTCGTATCTGAGAACATAGGCGCACCCAAGGGGGGAGGGGCTCAGGAGCTCGAGCCCCCCCCCTCCCTTAAGCCCGGAAAAAATAATTTTTTGCTTCAGAAATGAGAAAAAAGTCAATTTTTTGCTCTTCAAAGTATATTTTTTCAAAAAAATGTCGCCCTCTCTTCGCTCGGGCAGTATCTTACTGCTTCTAATTCAAAACTTGACAATTTTTGATTGATTTTTCAGTCAAAAATCACCAAATTCTCAATAAATTCTCTGTTTGTCAAAAAAATTGATGATTTTTGATTGAAATATCAGTGAAAAATGATTCAATTTGAAATTCGACTCCTCCCCATTTTTTCTCAAATTCTCAGCCCCTCCCTTAATTAATTTCTAGGTGCGCCTATGTCTGAGAAAATTTGTATTTTACGTAAATTACCTATGTAATTTGAAGTACATAGTTTTTTGCTCGCAATTGAAAAAATAATTTTGAAAGTATGAAGTATGAGCCATTTTTAGATTCTTTCTAAAACTGGCTTTAAAAAAATAGGTTTACCTACCTACTTATTAGAATTTTTTGCTGTCATATTTTTATTTTGATTTTTTTTCTGATTTCAGGTAATTTGCTGTTGTCATATTCAATGAAAATCCTTCGATATGAAAGTACGTACAAATACTTTCTTGAATATTTAAGAGTTACCTACACTGATGGCAAAAGAACGTATTTTTGAATTTTTTTCGAATTTTAATTTCAGCTAAATCAAAAAAAAAATCATACGTGAGAGCGGTGCTCGGAAACTGAAATAATACCGGTTCCAATTTTAGTTCTCAAAATGTTTTAGTTTTAGTTTTTAGTTTCAGTTTTGAAATTTTTAAAATTTCGTTAAAAATTTCCCATTAAAATTGAACTTTGTGTATTTTTTTCTCCCTTTTTGATTTGAAGTACGTATAATACGTTTTTCACATTGAAGCTCGTACCGAAAATTTTTTAGAAAAAAGGGACGAAATTTTAAATTTACTGTAACAGGTGAAGAAAAAAACGTTCCCAATTATTTCCCTCCCCCTGACCGCCCCAGAAAATGAATATTGAAACATCTGAACTCTAAAGAGATTAGGTTAATAAAAAAATGGGGAATTTTGATTTTTTTTTAGTAAGTTGTTAGGTACTTTTGAATTTTTTTAGGATTTGGGATTTTTATTACAAAATTTCAATTGAATGTAGTTCAGTAAATTTTGACATTCTTCTAGTAAAATTTTTGAAAGCTTTCGAGAGATTTCCACTTTTTTTTCCAATTTTTTTTAGTATTTTGCAAAATTTTCTGGTATTGGCATCAAAACAGTAAAAAATAAAGACTACAGATGTTGGAACTGGAACTGCGGTATGGAACTTTAATTAATTTCAGTTCTAATTTTCAGTTTTTTAGTTCTCATAATTTTAGTGCCAGTTTCAGTTTCTCATCTCTCCGCTAGCATTTCGATTGACCAATCGGTCTTGAATTTCGACCATTCCTTTCTGATTGATGAACAGAGAGCTGATTAAAATTTAAGCTCGAGCTGTCTATTTAAAATGAAGACGATAAATCTTGAAATCGACTGTTGATTTCGTGACATTTGAATGAAAACTATTCAACTTGGGCGATGTAGCAATTGGAAAAATAATTGATTTATTATTGTTACATGATTTCCAGCGTTAAAGATGCCTATCGCCCAACAAATATGCAACTAACGCTGCAGTCATGTACGCATGTTTGCCTTTTCTCTGATTTCAAGGGGTTAAAATCTTATTATTTTTGTTATGAAATTCTAATTTCACAGCATATTAAATAACGTACAGCTCAGTTGCTCAGTTACTGAGATAGGTCACGAATGGAAAATTAATTTTCATTTTACGCTTTCGAAAATGCATTCTGAGAGGAACTTTTTGATAATGGTTCGTCATCATGATAGGTCAATAAAGGAACGAAAAAGTACCCCAAAAATTGTGGAATTGAGCGCACAACTGAGTCAATTTTTGTTGATATAAAATCCAAATATGAGCTTCACAGTTTGAAAGTACTCTGCTTGATTTAAAACTATCGATGTGTTTGGACAAAAAGTTTCGAATTAATGTTTTCGAGTTTTTCTTTCACTAACCAAAAAGACATTTCAATCGCTAGTACAAATTATTGAGCTGAAACAAAAGTGCATTGAAAGAATATCATAAAATAACCCTATATTCAAAATTTCCAGCACTCAAGTTCATTTTTCGAATTTTGGAAATTCTAAAATTACTTACTTCATCACCTCACCGAAATGAAAATTTGATCAAACAAAAAAAATTTAAATGTGGTATAATTATATCCTACTCTTAATCTCCCAAATCGGTTGAAAGTAGTCTCGAGAAGTTTTGAAGTTTCCAGAAAAGTTTGAAATTTTCTAGTTGTGAAGAAAAGCCCATAAAAATAGTCCATATATAAATTGCCTCTAAAAACTCAGGTTACGCTTTTTGGTGACCGATTTGATCAATTATAACACAATTTTTTAAAATTGGTAATTTTTAGGATGAATCCATTTTTTTTCTCTTGTGGAAATTTTGGAACATATTTTCGACTTCACAAATCGATTCAAATACCTTTCAATAGATAATTTCGGTATGAAAAATATTGTAATGAAAATCTCCCCCTCTTTCCTGATGAGTTTTTTTTCCTTTCTGAAAATTTTCAAAATTTTCTGTTGGCTCTACAACGTTACAAAACAGCTTCCAATCGATTAAGGAGATCAAAAATAGGGTATCTACCAAATTCCAGTTTTTTTTTCAACATTTTTTTTATTAGAGATAAAGCATTAAATATACTTTTAAAATTCCTCAGCATATGTCGAAACATTGGGAAATCCTATTTTGTCGAGAAATCCAATACTTTTTGATATCAGCTAATGTCTAATTTTTGGATCGTATTTTGATCATCTAATTAATTTCGATCTGTTTTTGACCTCTTCTTCCCTTCTTGCCCCATCACCAAAAAAATGTCAGACTCCAAAATTTTTCTCAGTCAACTCTTATCAGATCTACTCATTTTCGGCCGATTTTCTAAAACCATGACCTCTTCAAAATATGAAATTCTGTACAAAAAATCCTTTCTAGTCCTCTATGGATAATACGAGTCGTACGCCAAACAATTTGAAAATGCATTTTCATTTGTTGATTAACAAAAATCTTACAAGTTAAATAACATCATTACAAAAACACGTACAAAAAAATAAATTAATCGAAAAATAATTTAAAAATCCCTTATCTATGAAAGTCAAAGTTACGGATAGTACTGTTCCAAATACCTATTTAAAAAAGTACACAGTCCGATAGCACTTAACGCTTGCTGAGAAAATTAGTCGTAATTATAACCGCATCAATTATAAATCGTTCATCACAAACGATAATTTTTGCAGTTGAGAATACCACTATTTTTCTGAGAAAAAATCACTTAATTCGTAGAAGTTTGATTTTGAGCAGCTACTTCGATGGGTTTTGCATTTGCCAGCAATGATCTGGCAGCATTTGTTAATTTTTGAGACACTAGATGAGCTAAATTGGCAGATCTTTTCCATAAGAATTCGGTGGTTTTATCGTTATCGTTGGCGGTTTGAATTCTCATCTGAAACATAATCATATTTTCAGTAAAACGAATGAAATGTATTTTTACACGAGTAACTATTTTTCTGGAATGAAATTTACGTACTTGTTTCGGTTGCATAACTTTGATCGAATTTAAAGAAGCGTCTCCGCCATGTACAACTTTTAAATTTAGTTTGCCGAACATTTCAGCGGTGGTAGCCGTCGCACTTCGTAATTCTTTTTTGGCTCCTCTTGCAAACTATTCAAATGAAAAAATTAATTTCATGAACGAAAATTTATCGATATGAAATAAATTGGCTTTGGTTGTACCTCTTTTTCAACTTTCAAAGTTAATGGTCCGACTAAAAATTTAGATCTGACGGTGGTATGTGTACTCAGTACGTTTACAATGACGTCACCATCTCTTCTCAGGGATGAGAGTCCGTATAATGTAGCTTTGGCTCGGACAGCTCGCTTAGATGGTGTTTTGTTGGAATTGGTAGCCTGTGAAGTAGAATTATATTTGTGAACTGGACTATAGATTTTTAGAAAGTATTTGTTAGTGTCAATAAGTGTTGCGATTGTTAAGAACGAGCATTAGCTTGTTATCATTTTGCGATCTCAATCCAGTCAAAATTTATCACTGGTGGATCCAGTCGTGTGCCCACTGTGCCGTGGCATAGTTATTCATTCTCAAAAAAAAATTAATAAATTATTGTCTTAGATGTAAGATAAGATAATTTGGAGAATCGTATGCATTCAAAGAAAAATTAAAGTGATGTGACCTAAAACAAAATAAAAACTGACTGAAAAATCACAAAAATTGTTACGAATCAGAAATAGAAGAAATCATAGAATTGAAAAATAGTACTGAAATTTTCAAGATGATTTTTCATTGTTGGCGAATTTTTTCTGTAGAATATTGCTAAATTTTCATTAAAATTGTAAATGTTTGAAAATGTAGGTACACGGTCAACTTTAAAAAATTTATTCTTAGGCATTCGAATTTTTTCCTGTGATTCGATGTGATTTTTGTTTACTGAAAAAATAATATTGTTCCATTTTCAATTCTTCAATTTTTTAGAAAATGAATTGTTCAATTTTTCAGAAAATTAGGTAATTGTTCGATTATTTGTAGAAAATATTGTTCAATTTTTGAAAAAAGTACCTAATGCTCAATTTTTGTTCAATTTTTGAGGAAATGGGCAATGTTTAACTTTTGAAAAAACATTTTTCAATTTTTGAGAAAACATTTTTCAATTTCTGAAAAAACATTTTTCAATTTCTGAAAAAACATTTTTCAATCTTTGAGAAAACATTTTGTTTTTGAGAAAACATTTTTCAATTTCTGAAAAAACATTTTTCAATCTTTGAGAAAACATTTTTCAATTTCTGAAAAAAACATTTTTCAATTTTTGAGAAAACATTTTTCAATTTCTGAAAAAACATTTTTCAATCTTTGAGAAAACATTATTCAATTTCTGAAAAAAACATTTTTCAATTTCTGAAAAAAACATTTTTCAATTTTTGAGAAAACATTTTTCAATTTCTGAAAAAACATTTGAGAAAACATTTTTCAATTTCTGAAAAAAACATTTTTCAATTTTTGAGAAAACATTTTTCAATTTCTGAAAAAACATTTTTCAATTTCTGAAAAAACATTTTTCAATCTTTGAGAAAACATTTTTCAATTTCTGAAAAAAACATTTTTCAATTTTTGAGACAACATTTTTCAATTTTTGAAAAAAGTTTTCAATATTTGAGAAAACATTTTTCAATTTCTGAAAAAAACAGTTTTCAATTTTTGAGAAAACATTTTTCAATTTCTGAAAAAACATTTTTCAATCTTTGAGAAAACATTTTTCAATTTCTGAAAAAAACATTTTTCAATTTCTGAAAAAAACATTTTTCAATTTCTGAAAAAAACATTTTTCAATTTTTGAAAAAACAGTTTTCAATATTTGAGAAAACATTTTTCAATTTTTGAAAAAGCATTTTTCAATCTGCGAGGGAACATTTTTCAATCTTTGAGAAAACATTTTTCAATTTTTTTCAATTGTTGAAAAATTGGGCGAGGTACCTATTAAAATAATCAAACCGTTAGAAAATTTTGTTGTAGGTAGTAAGTACCTATTGAAAAACTTTTCAATTTCTAAAAAAGTCTCAAAATTTTGGAAATTGCCCGATTTTTTGAAACACAATAAAATTTTGGATTGAATTTCTTAAGAAAATTCTTCTGTTTTATCAAACTTTGGAATTTTTAGACAGTTGACTAATTTTGGAATATATTTTCCATTTCTTAAAAAATTGTCCATTTCTTGAAAATAAGTTCAATTTTTGAAAGAATTTTCATGTTTTAAAAAATTCCCCGATTTTTGAAAAAGTCTTCTTACCGTATGGGAAATGTTCACAATTTTGCAAAATCGACCAATTTTTATAAAACGATTCCTCGTCTTTTTCTGGTAAAATTAGTAAAAATTCGAATCATCTAAGCTCTCCAATAAATTTTATCCATCATGCATAATAATTATCGAAATGAACTTTCCTAGGTAAATTGGGCTATTCAAGAACAAATACCTACTTTTGTTTGTTGAGTTTTCCTCCTTAGTAGCCTACTTCTGCGAGAACTTCTTGCCGAACGTTTTGGGTCGTATCCATCATCTTCTTCAGATGATTCGAAGAGTTTCGTCAAAACATCTCGTGTGGAGTTATTTCTGTGATATCAATGACCATTCATTTGTAGATAAAATATTAATCGTCTAATTAAACCACAATTTTACGATCAGCTTACTCGTTAGTTCTGGTCAAAGGCTTAGAAGTAGGCCTTTTTTTAACGGATGTTGGTGTTTTAGCTGCGGCTGGTTTTTTCTTATTATCCGGCGCGGTTTGCAAACGAACATTCACTGGGTCGTAATTTTTCTTCAGTACTTTGTTAATTCTTCCAAAAATCGAATCGATGTATCTATTGTATTTCTTGATGTAATCGGTTGGCACAGTGACTGGGGCACTAGGTAAAGCTCCTGTTTGAAAAATAGTTTTCTTTAAAAAAATGATCATCAAAATTATTTATTTCCCTAATTGATGAATAATTATAAGGCATGCCGATGGAAAATTCTTGTTTTTTTTTAATGTCTCTTTCGAAATCGAACCAAAATATTGAAAATTTTGAATCGTAATTGATTCTGGAGTGATTTTATTAATTTTCAATTAATTTCTTTTGATTTTCTATGTTTTTTTTGTAACCGTTATAATTTTCGTCGATATAAATTTATCACAACGACGCGTTCTACGAATAGGTATCCGACGAGTTTGGAATCTTAATCACGTTTATATTACAAACCTGAATTCCTGCTGTTTAAAAAAAATCTGGGTCAACCGGTTGATACTAGAAATATAATAACACCTATCTTCATAAAAATCCTAGTAGATAGATCTACTAAAGAATAGTTTTTTTCCTGAGAGAAAAATTTTGACAATAAATTATACAAATCGTCGATCGGTTTTTCAATATTATGGAGAAATTCGTAATATTCGTGTACCTAATTATTATAGAAAGTACTTATAATTTTAATCAATTTTAAAATTTGTCTTTTTACGTTCATTTTTATTAAAATTTTCAAGATATTTTATTTCATTCGACCAAAAAAAAGTCACACTCGATGGTGAAAAAAAGAGAAGGAATTTATGAAATTAATATTCGTTGAATGTATTTCTTCGTATGGCAATAGAATAACAATTTTCTAAAGCAACGAGTTTTTATTGCAATTTCATATCGGAGGTATTCTCTGCATGGGGAACTTTTACTTGGTGAAAATAAATTCATTCTTTGAATAGGTAGCTAGGTGTAGTGTAAGCGTAAGCCCGTGAAAAAGCGAAATTATTTTCATAGTGTTCCAATCAAGTAGTAAATTTTGCCATAAATTATCTTCAACGAGAGTTATTTCAACATATTCATATAGAAAGTATATATCCGACAGAGAAGTCGTAAAAAACGCTCGTTAAATGAGCCAAAAATGTATTCGTGAAAAGGACGAATTCGTCATTTGAATGTGCTGTGGGCCGATCTCTTCGCCATTTTCGAGATGATTAAATTGTTTGAATTTCTATAACGTTACAGTTTGAAATTAGAAACTAATCTATAAATTTCGATTCGTGCAATATTGAAGCGTTTATTGCCCCAATATCAATTTTTTAATTTCTCTGTATATCCATCTCACTTGTCAGTATTATGGAAATTTTATGGGTAGGTATCTTGAAAAAATTTCAAAAATCTTCGTAATTCAAACGTTTCTGACAAGATTATTGGGATGTAGAAATGGAGAAAAAAGTGTTGTATTTTGGTGGAAATTAGTGTGATGATGTGTAGTTTATTTGAAGTGGAGAACTGTCCAAAAAATTTTGAACTCTCTGTTCCAAAGGAAATGCAGGAGCTGGGAAAATCTCAAAGTGGGATCATCTTTGGGAAGAAGTGTTTTTTTATAATCAATTTTGAGTTGAGCAACCAGTTGAAAATTTTGGTTTTCCCTGCTTCTGTGTGAGAATATTTTGGAATTGGATTTCACTTTTGTCCTTCTTAAGCTTAAAATTTGAAACACACATCTTGAAAATTTTTCAATTTTTACGAAATTCAAATCCTTTATTGAAATGTTTCAAAATAAAGTTGTTGTTTTTTTTTTTGATTTTTGAGAATGATTTGTAGGTAATAAAAATTGACAAAAATTTTATAATAATGACAAAGCGTTTACGAGGGAGGAGGGGAGGAAGGGGAAATATCCCAAAAACTTCATTTCACTAAAAAATATCACAATTTTCAATAATTTTACTACTTATAAAAATCCACATTTTTCTTCTTTTCTCGAATAGTTTTTTGAAAAGATATGTAATTCTTTTTTGGTACATTTAAAGCCAAAAAAAAAAGAAAAAAGTCATAAAGATGTGAAAAATCCAGAAAATAGCAAAAATTTTGATTTTTTAGATCCAGTGGAAAAATATCACAATTTTCAATAATTTTATTGTAAAAATCAACATTTTTCTTCTTCTTTTGAATAATTTTTTGAAAAGATATGTACTTAATTCTTTTTTGGTACATCTAAAGCCCCCCAAAAAAATCAAAAAATCATAAAGATGTGAAAAATCCAGAAAATAGCGAAAATTTTCATTTTTTAGATCCAGTGGACATTTTGAGAAAATAAAATCAAGAATTTAAATAATTTTACTATGAAATACAAGAATTTTCAATATTTTACTATTTTATGATTTTTGTAATCGAATAAAAAAAGGGGGGTCTTTCTTGGGTAAATTTGAAGTTGGAGAAAAGGAGAAATGCTATAAAAATGACTAAATAATTTTTTAGATCCGATAGACACCTTCGTTGACTCCCATTTTCATTAAAATGCAGTTTTTCAATTCGATGGCTTGAAAAAGTATTTAAAAATTATATTTGAACTATTTGAAGTGAAATTATATTTTAATCAACTTGATTTTTTTTTCGAAAAATTTCCTGAAAATTTTTATCATCAGATCAGAGGTTTTTTTGGCCTTTCTCTCCTTCGTAGGATGATGTGTTTCTCAATCCGAAAGAGGGATTGTAAAAGAGTTTCAAGAAATTTTAAATATTCAGGATAAGAATTGACTCGAGTTGATATAAAATGATCAAAATGACGAAGTTTTTTAAATTTCAAAAAATTTACTCTCAATTAGAATAATTGAATTTTTTTTAAAGAAAAGGTTAAATTTTTTTAAAGCATTGAAAACAATTGAGAAAACAATTTTCTGAATCGAATCTACATATTTCTAATTGATAAAGGTAAACTTGGATTAAAAACTCTCATGGGTCAAAAATTGGTTTTCAAGTCGAGGTTCCTCTTTGATTCTACCCTTTCTGAAAGACCTAAAATCAGTGTCAACTCAAAAACCAATTTTTGATACGTAAAGGTGGTTTTTTTAATCTAGGTTCACAAATAATTAATTTCTAAATTCAGGTAAATCGAAAAAAATGACAATTCTGTACAAAAAATAAACATTGCGACGTATCGAGTGCTTTGAAAATTATTTTGGAAGTATTTTAGGATGCTGACATCATAATTGGTCTCTTGGAGAGGGACGAAGAGTGGATCCAAAATTTCTCAGATTTTCAACTTCATAAAGTGAGATTTTCAAAACCATTTCATTATTTTCTGAATCTGCGTAGATAATTATTAGAGGGGTAATTTTGACTCCAAACCCGGATAAAAGTCTATCTTCGAGATGGGGGGGGGGGTCCGAAATATGTGTATTCTTATATTAGGTACCTGTACATACTCAAAGGTAATAATAATACGTCTACAGGATTACACGAATGTGTATATATTGTTCGTAGAGGCGTGATGCGATGATTTGTAAACTAGATGCGTATCAAGTGAAACTAGTTACCGATGCAGTCCTACCAGGTACGAGGTAAGAGGTATACGAGGCACTAGGCAGTAGGCAGTGAGGCAGTGCTACATATTAAAATATTTCCAACCGGTTCAATGGACAAATAAAAATCTATAAAGATAGGACAATGAACAACACACTCGCACACTCCGACTCCGAGTACAAATCAAATACGGATACATTCAAGGAACTGGGACAAGAAGTTCACTTTTACAAGCTACTCGTTAACGTTACCAATGACCTCTATTTTTTTATCCCCTTGCTCCTCATTCACGTCTTTTAACAATGACCTTGATAGAAAGAAATGAAGAAAAAACTGTGAGAAAATAGAAAGCTATGACCACACCCACGACACCTGTTATAATCGATGAATTAATTTTCCATCCGAAGTTTCTTCGCGTTTTTACGATGGACGTTTACCTTGATCGTGTGCTTTTGAAGCGCATCTTTCGCCCTCACCTTTCATCTTCAACCAATTTCCCCGAAAGCCACGTCGTGGTATTTGTAATAGGTACATATTCGTATTTTTGTCGAAATTGATCAATGGATGCGTGATCGTATCCTATGTAAGTTTCGATTATATAAAATTTTCACTTTTAAAATTCTCTCCAGGCTTGGAGTAATTTTTTTCTCCAGAACGAGTATGAAAGTTACTGCATGGTAATTGATGCATCGGTGAAATTAATTTTTAACGAATTGTGACCAAGTCTATTATTATGATTACCTTTTACCAATTTTTTTTATTCCAATCCCTGATGCGAAAAAATAATTCGCCAGTACGAATTGCTCAAAAAAAATCTAAAAATAAACTGGGCATAAATTATTTTGAAAATTGCTTCCTTGTTTCGAAAAATGAAAAATAATGAAGTTAAATGTATCCTTACTTAATCCTGAATTAGTACTATGCGGTGACACGTAATTAGCTTCCACCAGTAATTATTACTGGTAACATAATGCTTAATTATGGGTATTCGTTGTCTCCGCTTGGGCAATTTGGGAAACCTTGCTTGTATTAAAAATATTTTCGATATCGACGAAGAAGACGAAAAACAGTTTTTTAAGTTGCATTTTGAGTTGTGTTTTTCAATCTGCAATTCTGCATTTCCGTGTTTTTCGCCAATTTGTGTTACATCACTTTCAAGTTTCGTTCAAGTTCAGAAGCCAAGATCAAATTTCAAATTAGTATGATTCAAAAAATATACCGAAATCGATGTTTTAGGTCTTTCAAATCCTGATTTTTCGTTCGCCAAAATAAATTGAATGTAGAGTCTAAAAATCGAATTTATCAGGATTTTTTTGAGTATGAAGTAACTACTGACTTGGAAATTTCATCTGGAAAAGTCTTTTCTACGCATTCCTAAATTTTTTTCATTTTTTTATGAGTTGAAAACAAGGAATAGGAGTTGACTCCGGAGTCGAAGTCATACTGACTCTAAATTGACTTCGGAATCAAGTCGAAGTCAGGAAGTCGAGTTCAAAGACTCACTCCGGAGCCAAAGCGGAGTCAAAAGCAAGGTCATAGATTGACTACGGAGTCAAGGTGGAGTCAGGAGTTAGTGTGTGAGTTTGACTCCGGAGTAGAACCGGAGTGAAGAGTCAATGTTCAACAGGGAGTAGGAGTTGACTTCGGAGTCCGTGTCGAAAAGACTTCAAATTGACTCCGAAGTCTAGTCTGAGTCAAGGAGTCAAGGTCATGGATTGATTTTGCAGTCAGGAGATGAGTTTGACTCCACACTAGAGCCGAAGTTAGGATTCAAGGTTTGAAAATGACTCCGGAGTCGATCTAGAGACAAAGAGTCAATTTTTGACCGGGAGTAGGAGTTGACTTCGGAGTATGAGTCGAACTGACTTCAAAATGACCCCGAAGTTAAATCTGAGTCGAGGAGTCAAGATCATACGGTGACTCCACGGTCAAAATCAGAAGTTATCAACTTTCCCTCTGGATTTCGAAAATCAGATGGAGTCAGAAGTCAACTTTTTGGCTGATTCCTGTTCCCTGGTTGGAAAATTTAAAATTTCCTTCGAACTGTTTTCTAAATTCTTTCATTTTTTTCAAAAGAAATTTGCGTGGTTCATTTTTAGAAACTCCTTTCAGATATATTATTTTTGAAAATTCTACCTCGAAATTCTGCTGGATTTTTTATAGAATAATTTGTGAATGTGTTTGTCAATTTTGATGTTCCTGTGAAATTTTTCTCTAAAATTTTTGAAATTTTTCTCTACAATTTTTGAAATTTTTCTCTACAATTTTTGAAATTTGTCTCTAAAATTTTTGAAATTTTTTATTTTGGAATTTCGCTTTTCTCTTCAACATTTTCCTTTATTTTTTTTTTGCAGAACTTAATCTGTTTTAAATTTTTTCAAAATTTTGTCAAAAATTTATGAGTTGTGAATTTTATGAAAGTTTTTCTCAATTTTAATAAAGAGTTTTGATTTTCAACATTGTTGTTGAATTTTTTTCAAAATTTTCCTACTTATGGAATTTCAGAATTGAACAATTTTTTTAAAAATTAAAGCCTCCATCTTCTTCCTGCTATATTAAAAGTTTTCGTTCATTATGAATCAAGATACAAATCATTTATTTCATTAGGGTCACTGGGTTTGAATATGAACTCTTTTTTAAATACGTTCTCATAAAATCTCTCCCATTTTGTCCATTTCCATCTAAATTTTCGACTTCTTTTCCTCCGTTTGACCCTTTGATTTCGAAAAATCATTAAAAAACTCGCATAAAATATCGAATTGATTCAAATCTACATGAAATGACCCATTATCGAGTTTTTCTCCCCCTTCCATTAGATTCAAAGCTCGACCCAACCAGAGAAACAATTCATATTCATATCTCTACTTACGTGATTTCCTGGCTTCGTCGTCGTCTTCTTCTTCATCATCATCGTCGTCGTCGTCATCTAACACATCATCATCATCTTCATCTTCTTCTTCATCGTCGTCGTCGTCATCATCGGCATTTGCAGAGGCAGCAGCGGCGGTGGATGTTTCTGCGGTACCGGCAGAAGCCCCCAAATCGTTTGTATTCAGGATTTGTTCTTGGGTTTCGTCCACTTCGTCGGGTTGCCCACTGGTCAATAAGGTTACTGTGTGAGGATTGTTTTCTTCAGCCACTTGGTCTTCTGGTTCGACGCCATCTTCGGCTTCTAAGGCTTCTTCAGGGGCAGCTGCTAAGCCTTGAGGGGGTGCTACGGCAGTTGTTGATACGACTGTTGCTTGAGTAGCGGCTGAGGCGGCTGGTTCTTCTTCTTCTTCTTCGTCGTCGTCTTCGTCATCATCTAGTGGAGTGGAAAATTTTTATTAAAGAGTTGTTGTTTAGTAATTGAGTCATCGATGAGGAGTATCTACCTACTTAGAATATACAACCGGTGAGGTGTATCTGTGAATTTGTCGGTACCTACTTGCTACTTGTCGTTGTTCCTAAGAGGATTTATCTATAATTTTTTTAGTACTTACATATAAATATAGTCTCGAAGAACATTACTTATCCATATAATATGTGAGTCAAGTATGGATGAATGAGTAATTGTTGGAGATATCTACCTTTACCTAGGAACTTAGTTGTATTCATGATGCCAATAGAAAATACCTATCTATCTAAACTTATTGTATTATGACTTTATGACGTGTTTTTGTTTATGTTTGTACGATTCACGGTTCGCAAGATTTGAATTGATTGTGTTTACAAGTGAATACTACTCCACGCGAGTGTGGTTGAGCTCGTGTTATTGTGTTGAGCAAGAAAGTGCTTTATGATGCATCATTTGTATACGTACGAGCCTACATCTATATTACACTCATGAGTAAATTTGTCGAAACGAAGTTTTTAAAAAGGTTTGAAGCGATGTTTTCGATGTGGTATGGAAATTTTTCCACGTCTAATTGAATGTAGAGGTACTTACATTTTTTATATTGTATTTCGAGTTTTCTATACCTATTAATTTTGAAAGTTTTAATAAATTCATGGAGTCCATTTTTTGGGGAATCTGGAAAACATGGAATTTTAGAATTTTTTTTGAAAATATTTCAGACACCTTAAAATTTCGGATTTTTTTTTTTTACAAAATGGCAACACTTAATTGATTTTATAATATTTTGACTTGAACAGTATTTTTTCTATACATGAAAGTAATGTTAGGTATCATATTCTAACCATTTTTTATTTTTTTTCATTTTTCAATGAACTCAATTTCTAAATTTTGGATCAAAATACTTAAGTACCTATATTTTTTTTAGACTCACAGTGGACCGAATAGGTCAAAGTTTCTTAGGCTTCCCTGGACCGAAAAATCAATCGCATAAAATAGGGTGTTGAAGTGTGGGTAAAACGATGCCTTATCAGTTTTTTGCTGGTAAGGTGCGTTTTTTCAGTTATTCAACAATTCAGCAGTTGAAAAATGCCAACTAAACACATTAATTTTTCCAATATTTTCAAAATTTGATGTCAGCTCCTCTCCTGAAGGATTGGGAGACAAAATATCTCCAAATTCAAAATTCTCGACTTTAAAATCCCAGAATTTCGTACCCATATCGCATTTTTTCTTTCAATTTTTCCCATGGTACCTGCCCTCTTTGAGGATTGAAAGAAAAAATGACCCAAAATTCGAAATTCCCGACCTAAAAATCCTTGAATTTTACACTCATGTAAATTTTTTCCAAATTGGGTGTCAGTACCACCCTTTTTGAGGCTCGAGAGAAAAATTTTTTAAAATTTTGAATTCAGTGTGTAATAAGATGTTGTGACGTATGAAAATTTTCCTGTTCTTGAGATCTTTCTATGAGAATAAAACTGATGTACCATTTTTTTTTTCAATGGGAAATTTTGTATTGGTATTTTTTGAATTTGATCGTGTTTTTTTGAGTTTTTTCCTATCTAAAGTTAGATTGGCTGACAATAATAGTGCATTTTGTTGTTTTGATCGAAAATCCATTCCAAAGGCACCAATTCGATTTTACATATTATTTTGCTTGATGGTGCCTATTCTGGTCATAATTCGATCCCCATAAATGTATATTTAGAAGTTCTTCATACAATAAATTCGACACTCTAATTACGGGGAAAATATTTGGAAAACTTGGAAACAGCAGTTGGGGAAATCATTGATGAGCACCGTCGTAATTTTTTCAAAAAATGCATTTTAAATTTTCAAATGTTCTTCTTAAAAAAAAAAAAAGGTAGAAATTTCTCTTTCCTTATAAATCATCATGATGTCCAAATTCTGAATATAGGTACATGAAAAAATAACGAACTTCACCGATATCGTGGCATGACATGAAATGGTCAAATTCCGTCTCAAGACCGTGATGAATAATTCAACCACGTACAAAACGTGTTTTTTATATATTCAAACGTTCACGAACCGATTAATACACTTCTCTGAATCCGACAGCTCGTGCCATTCGAAGAATTAATTTTAAATAAAAGAATTTTTAAAAGCTAACTCATCGTGTGATGACCAAGCGACTGAGCATGGATGAACGTCAGGTGTTGAAAATCTACCAGATGAACCAATAAACAGGTTAACGTGACGATGACACGATTCACTTTCGTTTTTTATGATTTTGATACCAGTACCTATCTATTTTGAAATGATAGGAATTGATTCATATTTTTTATTAATTTATTCAATTTCGATTTGTGAAGGAATTAAAGCGAAGCAGTTTTCAAAGGTTGAAGAGACACTTCTACCAAAATTAATAGAAAAATGACTGGAATTGAATGGGATGAATGAAAACGAGGAGAAGTACACAGATTTCTTCATTTTGAAAAAAATGGTCATTTTCAGTGAGATTGTAAAAATTTTCAAGTTTTTGAGAACCATTTGTCCGAAAATTAAAGAATCAAAAGGTGCCAAAATTTCAAATATTTGAATTTTAACTTGAAGGATACCACATCTATTAAACAGGCAATTTTTTTCTAATGATACAAGCTTATGACGAGAGAGGACCGTCTTTTTTTTTTTTTTTGAAAAGTTGACAATTTTTTCTGGAAGGGGGAGAAGTCCTTGAAATTAGATTGTTTGGACAGCATTTTTTTATCTGTTGGGTCATTTGTGCCAATTCAACCACTTTTTGGGCTTGAGTATTGAAATTCATTTTAAAATTTGAGAAGTCTGAGAAGAACATTTTTATGTTTTGTGAGTTTTCTAAAAAATATCAAATTTTTATATTTTGTGTTGCAGAGCTGAATTCAAACCCAGAATTTTTAATAAGGATTTTTCATAGGTCAAAGTTGAGCTGTTTAGGAAAAAAACTTCACCTGCGCTGTTCTTTTTTTTACAGATTTCCTTCACTTTCAAAACTTTATTATTCATTTTTGTTACAAATATGATTTTTCATTTAAGTATTTCAATTTTTTCATTTTCCCATTTTTCCTTATTATTATTTTTTTTTTCAAAAATTTGTTGTATTCAATAAGTACATGCCTCTGAGAAATGATCTGCAGATTTTTTTTCATTTGGTACAGATTTGAATTTCCATGTGATTTCATATTCAAATCTGTAAGTACTTAATTGAAAAATTTCCAGATCATTTCTCAGAAAAAAATTGAAATTTTCAGACTATAACTACTAATTAGATATGTCTTGCTGGGTGTTGTATGAAGGAGAATATTTTGAAAATTTTCGGTTCATATTTCCCAATATTTTTTGTGTCGAAATTTTGAAAAAAATTGCATCATTTTAGGAGGATTCATGTTTTTTTTGTTTTTTTTTTTTTTTTTAAATTATTGTGTTCAATAAGTATGCCTCTGAGAAATGATCTGCAATTTTTTTTCATTCGGTAAAGATTTGAATTTCCATGTAATTTCAAATTTAAATCTTTACCTAATAAAAAAATGTATGAAGGAGAACTTTTTGAAAATTTTCGGTTCATAATTTCCAATTTTTTTATGTTCAAATTTTTTAAAAATTGAATTTTTGGGAGGATCCATGGCTAGACATTTTTTTTATTAATTCTGGCATCGGTCCATTACATTTATTTTTTTGAATTCCAAAATTGGGTGTAACATGCTCAAAAAATCGAAACCAAAAAAACTGCATTTTTTATTATCTACTTTTTCATTACCAACAAGGGAGGGTATATCAACTCAAAATAAAATTTTAGTCCAAAAATATAAATAAATTAAAAGTAGGTATTAATAGTACACTTTTTATTTTCAAAATTTCAAATGCTGAAGTGCATTTTTCGAATTTTGGGAAATTTTTGAAATTTCAAAATTATTTCATTGTACTGTAAATCATGAAAATTTCATTTGATTAACAAAAAAAACTGAAAATTTATAGGTATATTGTATACCCTATTTTGACCTCTTGGATCGATTAGAAACATTTTCGAGATGTTTCGTATCCTCCAGAAAATTTTAGACCATTTTATAGCCTTTGACTAGTATACAGTTAATCAAAGATTTTAGCACAGGAAAACGAAAATTTTCACGTTTTTGGGAGAAGAAGGATTTTTTGAGAAACCTTCTTCCTACTCTGAATTTTTCGATCAATTTTCGTGTTTTTTATTTTATTTCATTTTTTATTCAACAATATTTTAATTTTTTTTCGTGATAAATTTTGGACAGTTTCATCTTTACCCTTCATTTGCCGAAATAAAAATAATTCCACGTTTTCAAAACGATTTCTGGCCTTCAATCATTTTAATTACAAGTACCTATCTGAGAACCTATCAATCGATAAACAATCTCCTCGTTTCGATATCGCCGAAGGATCACTGACCTATTAATAGGTATACTCATCAACAAGTTGGCTCGACGAGACGCCCGACGTCTTCCAGCATCGAAGATCCATTACACCTTTAGCTTTTTACCTACACGATACGTTGTATTGCGTGAAGTTTCGTATATGTAACGAATAACGGTATCACCACTGATGAGAAAAGAGTCATGCCAACGTCAAGGTTGATTCGTTTCATAAACTCGTGTCTTATAATACTCCTCGTAATATCAAACTGCGAGCAAATTAAAGATTAGGACACTGTTGAATGTGTCATGGCTCACGTCAATTCACTCGTCGAGAAAAAAAAAACATAATCGAGGAAAACAGCCAGATAGCAAGGTACCTCTACTTATTATGAGGATACAAGATGACACGACACCGCCAACGCAACACATCATTATTGCGGCCGCGAAAATTATTTAGGTCTATTTTTTTTTTCACAATTATGCACGGTTTGCTAAGCGTCGTCTGTGACTTCGTGTCCATCGATATTGGCAATATCGATAACGGTAGACGATCTGGCAGGTAGCGAAATATTTGGGCGGCTAGCTGCTAAGCAAGCGAAAATACGAATAACACCGGAGCCAAATTATATAAAGAGGAATCGAAGATTTAACAACACCATAATACCTAATGTTCTATCTCGTTGAATTGAGAAAGAACCAAAGAGAAAAATACAATGAAGCGCAACCTCGTAAATAAAAATCGCATATTTACATATTCATAATTTAATTTACGAATACAAAACAAATCAAAAAAAAGACATGATTTCAAATAAATAAATGAATAAATAAATAAATAACTTAAGATACAGAAGCTTTAGCGATTCTAACCGACGGATTATAATTATGAAAGTTTTCAGTCATCAAAGTAAGATAATCGAGATTACCTTGCTTCAAATTCAAATCTATTGATAAATAAGAGATGTGTCAATCGAATTCCGAAACCTTTGGCAGAGAGAACTTGAAATAATTTTAGAATGAAATTCTGCTCTTAATCTCTCTGACTCGGCACTGCAGTGTTGCCAACTCCATATCCCTAAGGGTACCCCAATGAGTCTCCTAGAACTCGTGTTGTGGAACTTCATCTTCAGAAGTTTCTTTAAAATTCAAAATTTACCTTGGTTTGATGGTTTTGAATGAAACCAGAATTTTTAAGCATTTTTTAAAATGAAAATCGAACTTGGGGAGAGATTTGAGTCCAGAGAAGCCAGGTCTGGACAATTGAGGTAGTGTGAAGAATTTGAGTGGAAGTGACAGAATTTTTACAACTCGATTTTTCATCCATCTCTGATATATTTTTAGAAATATTGAACTTGAAAAAAAATCTATCGGTTTGAAAATTTGCACATAATCAACTGTTATGCCAGAGTCAAAGTCTTGGAACTTGATTGACATACCTCTAAATTTACCCACACTTGTAGGTATTTACATTACAAAAAAATGTTTTCCATTTTTTTAATAATTTTTTTTGGCTCAGCTATTATTTACAGCAATAGTAACACATTGGATAATACATGCTTCCGTCAGAGAGCATTGGTTATGCATTGGTCTTCAGTATTTCCAAGCCTTCGGCACGTGTTTTTGGTTACGCTAAAGACAAAATTAAAAAAAGCCTTGTAAAAATATGTAAATAAAAGCGAAAGTATGTTATAATTTAGAATTACGAGTAAGTACATGTAGGCATCAGTCGTCTTGTTTTTTTTTTTCAAGTTGTATGTAGGTATTGCTCACTTGTGAAGCTTATGAAGTCATTTGACCATTATAATATTAGGTAGTTGTAGTCATTTTTAGGTATTGTAGTAAGTAAATTGTGGTGGATCTTATTCAGCTTTCGAAATTGGTAATTTTAATTTTTGCCAAATTAATAAATGTATCCTTCTGGGTCGATGGGACGGTGAATTAATGTACCATGAAAAAAAATGCCTGCTATTTCGTTTGTTGCTAGCGTGTTAAATGTTCGTTATTGTACAGCGTTAGAATTGAATAATGGTTTGTTATTTCGAGGGGAGTGCTTTTCAGCCCAAATTAGTCCAATATTGCAATCTTAAAAATGTTAGTTTCAAAATTTTTTGCATCGAGCAGGCGGTTAATCGAACTGATGTGAGGCTTGTTCCTAAAAATTGAGGGATTTTCCCATTAAATCATATTAAAATTGAAGAATTTTATTTAATTTGACAAAGGCAGGATCGTGGAGAAGAATTGTGAGAATGTAAATAGTAAATTTGGTACGTAGGAGGTACATTTTTAAACTAACAAGATGTCTGTGAGCAAGAAAAACCAAAATTGGCAAGAATAAGTAGGTATCTAAGTTGCTAAAAAAGCAAACTAGAAAGTACATAGTACGAATTTTCACAATTTTATTGTGGAAATTAAGAATTTTGAACATTCTGTTCTTCCTCGATTTTTTTTTTTAAAATTAGAGGATAAAAATGGAGGTTTTTGGGTAAATTTGAAGCAAGAAAACTGGTATGAACATTCCAAGAAAAATTCAGAAAATGTTTAAAAAATTTATTTTCGAGATTCAATAGACACCTTGATTGAAATCGTCTTTTTATCTTAGTTATTCATACTTAATCCCATATCACCTGGGGTATGTTTGATAGTTGTGCTGAAAATTTTTGCAGTAAATTTCCAAAATTTTAATTATTTTTATTGTCGATTTTTTATGGTTTCTAGGTTTGGATTATCTCAATATTTGAGTGAGCGTTTCAAAGAGTAAATAACTGAGGGGAGATATTTTAGCAGTAGAGATTTGGTGTAAACGATTTTTTTCGAGCATTTTGGCAGAATTTGATTACCTATGTGGTCAGAGTAAAAAGCAACGTATTATGATAAATGAAAATTTTTTTCTGAATTTTCAGAACAGGTGCTAAGAGCATGGTTTCGTATGAGGATTAAAAATGAATTATCAGAATTCCAAGATAATCAACAATTTCCAACGAATATTCGAATTTGAAGAAATGGATTGCCAAATTTTCAAAAAGTTCAGTCAATGTAAGGAAATGATGAGCAGCGAATCGATTCGGCCATTTTTTTTCACTTTTGGTTACTTTTTATTCATTCATGAAGTCACAAATGTCGTATTTTTTTCAACTCTCGCGACCAAGGAAAGAAAAAGGAGTAAAATTCGAAAAAAATGTTGAAAAAATGATGGAATTTCATCGTTTGAAATTGACTGAAAATGAGTAGATAGGTAATCATGAGATCTACTGGCAAGGAAAACAAAAAAAACCTGAACATGTCAAAAATTTCAATGATTTTACAAAAAAACAAAAATTAATATTTTCCTATTTTCTTGATTTTTTTTTTAAATCGAAAAATTAAAAATAGGGTCTTTTTTTTAGAGAATTTAAAGCAAGAAAAATGTCAAGAATTATTCTGATACAGTTGACATGATAATGTAGTTCAATTTTTGAGTATTTTTCTTAGCAGACACAAATCAGAATCCCTTCTCCAAGAAATGAGGTCTCCCTCTTCTTGGGTGCACAAAGGATATTTTTTATCATAATAGATGAAATTTTTCTGCTTTCAAACTTTCTGAAAATATCATCAGATAATGTGAAGAATTTCTAAAAGAAATTTGGACTGTGGGTAATTTTTTCCCAATTTATTCCCTTATTCACATTAGTGAAATAACTTTAAATTCAAAAAAATATGTTGAGACATATTTTGCAGGAAAAATTTATAATTCATTTTAAATGCTTAAAATGTTTCCTTTCTATAAGAAGCTTGAATTGCCCCCCCCCCCTCCCCCCAAAAAATGATAAATCAATTTCTCTGTAACTACGTCGAGCTAACCTCAAAAAATTTTTTTCTATGAATGTAATTATTATTGTTAAAAAATGATTTACCTAACTTTTTTTTGGACAATAACATCTTGTATTCAAAATATTGAAAAAACAGAGTTTTTCTCATCATAAATTGTTGTGCTGGAGTAAAGCGTAAAAATTATTTTTTTCGTAAAATTCTGCTTGAGGCTTAGGTATCTTAGGTTTCGACAACCATCTTTGTTCATTTGGTGGTTTGTAAAGTAGCTAAAAATTTTGTCCGTTATTAAAAAAATAATAAATTTTAGTTTTGTTTTTGAAATTTTTACAGCAGTGCTGTTCATTGAGATTTTATAAAAATTCAAAAAATCAAAATATTATTGGCAACACACTGGCACGATTTTTAAAAAAATTTTCATAAGTTATTTTGGATGATCAAAAACAATTTTTGGCTGGATTCTGAGGTACCTATTTGAGTAAACAATTGACAAAACTGGTAAAATTCAAAAAAATCCAATTTGTCATCTGCAACTTTTCGGTCCTCTCGTAGAGGGAAAAATTGGTACAAAACGGATTAATGAGCCGAATGACTCAGTTTTTCAGCAAATGGTGGCACTGCCCAATAGTAACAAAAACTCCTATTTTTCAAAAATTACGGTTTTTCGAAGTCTTCTGCATGTTTCGCCCTTTAACTTGAGGAGGAACTTGAATTTTTTTTTTGGAAAATCGTTCACTCAACGTTTGTCACTTCTCTGATTTTCGTCAAAATTTTTTGATATTTTGTTCCAGCCACCCTAATTAGGTATTTCTATGAACATTGTAAATTGAGTCAGCTCATTATTTATTTTTGATGCCTTAATGAAAATTATGCCAGATTGTTCCGCCTATATCCTCTACTCAAATAGATACCCACTTGAGTAAGAATAATGATTAATTTTTTTGATGAGTACTTGTTCAAATTAAAGTGCGGAGTACGCGTCGAATAATCACGTAGTAATTTCGTGGCGATGGTTTACTGGTCTTCGAACAAGATCAAGTCCACGTCTGACGAAGAACGGAAAACAGGCGCGGTGTGATCACTGATACCGTAAATTTATGTAAAGTAGGTAAAGAAACGGTAAGAAAGAGATACAGAGGAAGAAATTAATATCGCTCGGGCTAGACGCGACGATTCGACGTAGATACTTTAATGTGAATAAAATTCAAAGTTGACCTAGTGCATATTTCGTATGAAGTTTCGAGTGTTCGGTCAATGCAGGCGCTCTGGTAATAATAATTAATCGAAAGCGACATGTACGTAGGTCTTGGTAAAGGTAAATGTTTACGTATAGCTTGACGTATGTAGTCGTTTGCGAAAAAAAACAATAGTCTGACCCGCACTTGGCAGATATTTTAATGAGAAAGCAGCTGTCGAATGTGTATGCTGTATAACCTACACTCGTAGATGGTTCAAGTACAGCTAATAGAATATCAGTCTGAAGAAATAATACCGGATAGCAACATGCACAAGATAAGCACCGTGAAAAATAAAGCAAAAGCGCGTGCTGGTATTTGTACTTAATAGCGTAGGTCTAAGTATATTGGGTACACTACCGAAAAGTCTCAGACTTTTGTATGTTTACATAAATTCATACGCTATACACCAAAGAAAGCTGAAGAAGACCACCACAAATTATAGTAGAGTCTCAATTTCACTTCCGCTTGATCGAGCTGTCCTCGAGGATTCATTTTTTATAAACTTAAAATTTGAGGAGACTTATCTCTTGAAAATATTAGAGTCGTTCCATGGAGGGTGAATCTACCTAGCTGAGGAGGAGCTGAAAAATTGATTTCTAGGCCAGTTTTTATCAGTTCAGTTGATTTTGTCCCAATTCTGCTTGAAATTCTGTTATGAAGTCTCGTCAGTCTGTCATTCTAATAATTTTTGCGATGAAATACAATATACCTACTTTCTAAATATGAATCAGCCAAATCCTTCACATTTATGAATCAAAAATCAAAGATTTTTTATTAATATTTCTGTCAAAATTGCTGGTTTTCTCTGTGAAATTGGCAAATGACCGGGAAATAAGTGTTTTTCAAGTTGGACGATACCATGTGAAAAATCACATATTTTCATTGAGTTAGATTTCGCTGCTTCAAAAAGTCAAAATTTCATGAAATTTCAGTACATTTTTGAGATTCGAAGAATAAGAATGCATACTTTCTCATTTTTATATCAAAGAAAATTATCGAAATTCACTGAAAATGAGTCAGGATTGAAGCTCAATAATAAATTTCACTAAAAGCAAACAGGAAATAAAATTTCGCTCGAAGCAACTTTCAGTGAAAAAATTTACTAATAGCAAATTTCAGTGAAAAAATTCACTTAAAGCATCATTCAGTGAAAAAATTTACTTTCAGTGAAAAAATTCATTAAAAGCACATTTTAGTGAAAAAATTCACTAAAAGCAAACAGGAAATGAAATTTTGCTCGAAGCATCATTCAGTGAAAAAATTCACTTGAAGCAACTTTCAGTGAAAAAATTCACTAAAAGCACATTTTAGTGAAAAAATTCACTAAAAGCACATTTCAGTGAAAAAATTCACTAAAAGCACATTTTAGTGAAAAAATTCACTAAAAGCAACTTTCAGTGAAAAATTCATTAAAAACAAATTTTAGTGAAAAAATTCATTAGAAGCAACTTTCAGTGAAAAATGCATTACAAATTAGTAAATTTCAGTAAAAAAAATTCACTAAAAGCAAATTTTAGTGAAAAAATTCACTTGAAGCTACTTTCAGTGAAAAATTACTAAAAGAAAATTTCAGTGAAAAAGTTCCCTTGAAGCAAATTTCAGTGAAAAAATTTACTAAAAGACAATTTTAGTGAAAGAATTCATTAGAAACGACTTTTAGTAAAAAATTCACTACAAGCAAATTTCAGTGAAAAAAATCACCAAAAGAAACTTTTAGTGAAAAATTTTACTAAAAGCAACTGTCAGTGAAAAAATTTACTGACTGGGAACCGAGAAAAAAATTGATCGCTGAAAAATTAACGAAAATTTACTGATAGGTCAGCACAATATCTGAAATTTGCTGAAAATCAGTGAAATTATTCGATAAATCAACGAAGATTCGCTGAATCAAAGAATTTTGCTGATTTTCCCTGTGCTGCAATTCTGACTTCTTTTTAAACTGACTTTTCAGTTTTCACTGATTTAAAATGAAAGAATACCTAAGTATTCAAAAATACTCTCTTAGGTACTTAAAAATCAGTGAAAATGATCAAAAATCAATGAAAAACAGACAGAATTGAAACACATTAAAAAATTTCACTGAAAAAACTGTTGGAAAATCGGTGAAAATTCACTGAAAAAGTCAATAAAATCGTAAAACGCCTGAAATTTGCTGAAAATGAATGAAATTCTTTGCAAAATCAGAAAAAATTGGCTGAAAATCAAAGACTTTTACTCATTTTTTCTGTGTTGCAATTTTTATTTTTTTCAGTGTTTTTTCACTGATTCAAAATGAGAGAGTAGATTGTAAATTTTTTTCTAAATTATGTTAGAAAAACAAGTCTTGAGCTGGGGAGGGCTCAAGCTTTCTAAACCGCCCCCTTCCCCCTGGTTCACCTATGATGACTTATAGATGGTTGAATCAGCAAATGAAATTTTAAAAATATTCAAATCTGCTCGTAAAACATTTTCAAATCTCAAAATTTAACTTTTTGTAATAACCTGAACTCCTAACTTAATATCTAGAATTTTTACATGTTCTCTTTTTTTTTTTTTTTTTTTGCCAAAAATCCTACTTAGAAACCATATTTTTCTCCTTTTATCAATGGAGACCAGGATGGGTTCTACTTGTTGAGGGAAGGAGAAAAAAGTATCGTTAATTGTCTCATTGGAAAGAAATATTCAATTCTGATTGATTTTTGTGGCTACTCATTTTTTTTTTTTGGATCGTTTAACTGTTTATTTATGTATTTAAGATGAAGAAAAAGTTATTGTTGATTGTTTTTATGCCTAGAACAGTAACCAATTATACAGCTTGGCCAAGCGGAAGCATTTTTTGTGTGATTGAGACTCTGCCATTACCTACACGTAGCCTGCGGTTTTTTCGCACTCTAAATCAGATGTGTAGGTGAGCTAGGTTCTTGGTAGATTCATAATAATTAGGTACTTAGGTAGGTACTATGTATTCAGTACAAATACCTCTGCAGTAAATGTGTGTTTATGTTGTATAGTACCATAAATGAATGAAAAGTTTCCAATACTGCATTATAATTACTATTTACTAGCTACACGCTACCTTTTCTATTATGAAGACGAGAGAAATTGAAAAATTGAAGAAAAAAATTAGACAAACGTACCTCCTAGGATATCGTCTAATATCCTTTCGAAATCATAATCATCATCTTCGTCATCGTCATCGTCACTGGCGGCTTCGCCTTCTTCATCGTCATCGTCATCGTCATCATCGGTGAGATCTAAGTCATCATCATCGTCGTCGTCGTCGTCATCGTCATCATCGGTACTGCTGGTCGGCGGACTTGCCGCTGCTGGAGGTGCGGCTGGGGCTGGGGCTGCCGGAACGGCCTGTGCGGCTACCTCGTTTGTTTGTCGGCCTGCTAATTCTTCGGTGGGTTTGGATTCACTTTCATTTAGTATCGGGGACGTGCTTACGGCGATGATGACTAGACATCCCGTATACATTAATAGTAACCATTTTGACATCTGTAATGATTGTAATTTTCCATCAGATGATTGGTTATTGTCTAGGCTTAGATTTTTTGTGTGGTGGTGGGGGGGGGGGTGTCTTTTGCCAAATTTGTATTCAGTGGATTTTAAAAACTCTTAGGGGGTCAAAAAAAAAATTTTCCACTTCATTTCGCGAAGGAACGCTGCTTGAAAATAATTCGAATATCTGGGATGTTGTTTCCCTTCCATTTTCATTGATTTTTCTAAGTAAAAAATTGCCGAGGACAAAAATTACGAAACTTTTTTTTTGAAAATTTAAAAACGTAAATTTTACATTTCTATGCAACCAAAAAACATCCTAGATTTTAAGAATAAATTGATGAAATACCTACGTTGATTTGAAGAAGGAGGCTTTTAGAAAAAAATTGAGTTCTTTTGCCATATCGAAAGTAAAGCTACAGTGTTTCTCAAAATAATGATCGAAAGCCTCTCAGAACCGGTTTCTTTTTTTTGAAAAATATTGCAGTAGAGACCACAACACTGGTATATCTAGGGTGTACATATTTGACTCGCCTATTACGAAAATACCATTGAAACTGATACCCTGATGGTTTTAAACCGGTTCCTTTGTAAGACACATTTTTTATATTTTTTCAAAAATTGTTAGATTTGTATGGAATATTAACTCGCCAATAAGAAATACGAATATGATGAAAATTTCCAAAATTGAATTTTAAGCTTACCAAAACCGGTTCAATATTTAAAAATTTTCTTTAATTTTTCTAAAAATTGATTTACTAAAAGAACGTATTGTAAAATATTTTCAAAAAAAAAATCAGTTGGTTTTTTAGATTTTGTAATGAAACTGGTTTCTGTGTACTCAATTGCAAACATTTTCAGTAAGTATTGTATTTGTTCCTGATATATCATGCGTCAAAATTACATTGTTGATCAGTTTGCACGAAAATTAAGGGATGGTTTGGGAAAAGAAACCGGTTTCTGCCGGTTTAAAATTATCAATTTTCTGTCTCTGGCTAATGACTTTTTAAAAAAAGAAACCGGTTTCGGGACTTTTCCTCAAATCTGCGGGTGTTGCAACCATCGCATCGATATTCTTGATTCTTATCCTGCAAAATGGTCAAATCCCAATTTCATTAGGATTTGAAGTACTGTTGACTCAGAAGTATGCATCCAAGTTGATTTTTGTGACCAAACAATTTTTTGGCTCATTTTTTGCGTTATCGGATGAACATCTCAATATCTTTTTTGAAGCGTGTTTTAGTTAAAACGCAATTGGAAAACACTGCCACGAAAATAATATTTTGAAAATTTTCATTGAAATTTATATTTTCTCCTAAAAATTTTTTTAAATGGGCTGTTTAAATTTGGTGAGAAAGCATTCTTCATTTTTCAAACAAACAGCATTCTTGGGGTTCAAAAGTCTTGATTTGAAAAATTTTTGTAACATTGACCCTGGCCTTAGTTTCTCCTTGACTGGATCTTATTTTTAGTCGAATGTTAAATGTTGTATACTCTCACTTCAAATTACTGTAATTACCCAAAATTTCGGATAAATTTCTTGGTTTTTCATCTCATTTGAACTCATTTATATTAATCTTCCCATAAATATTTGATAATAAATTTTACAAAAATTATCAAACTCTCAATTATTCTGTTATTTGTCGATTATTTTAGATTTTTTTTCAGGGTTGCCAATGAGCAAAAAATTCGAAAATTTATGAAACGAATTTCTTAATTGTCAACCTTCTGTTTGTTAATTTGAGAAACTCTGTGTCAAGGAAAAATATGACCAAATGGGGTTAAAAATTTGCATTTTCGAGCAAAAGTATTGAAAAATGTTTAAAATTCTCCTGGAATGAATTCTTCCCGCTAAATAACTTCAATTCCATTAATTTATGGAAAAAATAATTACCTGCGTAAAATTTTTTTCAGATTTAGGTAGCGAAAAAATTCAAAATGAACATAAAAATTCAGCGAAAGAGAAATTATCCTCTTAAAATGTTTGAAATGTGCTGAAAATTTTATATATTCTAGATTCAAAATGTGTAATTACTGAGAGAGAGAGAGAGAGAAAAAAAATGAAAAATTTGTATGACGTCATAAAAAATTAAGTGATTTTGAATCAAAAATATTAATTTTATTCACAATATTAACAGTAAAAATGGAGAATTACTCGTAATTTACCCGAATCATTCGTAATTTCATCAATAAGGATTCAATGAGATTCGTTACCTTTGAAAAGAATTGTTATCGTTGACTCGACGACTCGCGAATTTTAAATTTTATCACAACCATGTAAATTTACCAAAGAAAAAAAAACACGAAAACTATCCGGTGCCACTTTTTTTTTACACAGTCGCGGTCGATCAACTCGCGAAAAATGAATAGGTAGGTAAATTGAAAAATACTGTTGTGATTCGAAACCACACTCGATTTATGACCGACTTTTACCAATTCACTGGGAAAATAGGTATTTACTCGTCCGAAATCAATTTTTAAATCATCCAAAAAATATTAACGTTCGAAAATATTTCACTGACTGATTTATACGTATGTGTATAAAATACATCTTTTTTTTATAATTCGTAAATTCTTTACCGTTTATCCGATTCACGTGCTAACGAAACTGGTTTACTTGATCATAAGTATGTCTAACTGTCACCCAAGTCGCGCGAAAAGTACAAGTATTTGAAACGCATGCTTCCTGAACAAGGATTTTTTCGTCGATTCATTATCAAAATTTTTATTTTTTACTACTTGATTCTCGTTGAAAAAATATTAACATCGATGAGTTGTAACTGAGATGGAAACTTCGAATTGAAAAAAAATAACTCGATTAATATGGATATATTTACCTTTTTGGAATTTGGTCGAACGACGCCCGCACACAGAAATTCACAAAAAGCACTCACACATAAAGTGTTAACCGAAACACCGACACAGCATGAATATTAGTGAAGTAAAAAATATCTATTAGAAAATAGAAGTTATATGTTGAAGTATTTAAAGAGGACAATGTTCCGTTAATTCTTCGGAAGATGACCTGCGCAGTGATCTGCGCATATAAGCTAAATCAGCTCCGTCGACTATTGGCGTAAAAGCTGAAATTTTCAGCGTACGTATATCAACGTGAAAGCCCTTTTGACCACTTTGTCACCCCTTCCTTGGTAGTCGAATTGTCTTATATCATCGTTCAAGTCTCCAAACACATTGTGTCTAATTGCCTATCTGTAGTTGGGTTTTTGAAAGGGAGGGGTTTTCCCATAATGAGCTGGGGAAATGGTTCGTTGATGAAGACTGAAGAGTGACGAGTGTGGTTTTATTTTTCAATTTTTGTATTTCCCCTTTTTTCATGCAGTATTGCGATGTGAGGTGGTTTAGAGAATTACAAATGTACGAAAAATAACGTAATATTGTTATTCAAAGTTACGTAATATTTTGTTGATTTCCTCTGTATAAATTTTAACGTGGCACGAGTTACTAAAATTTAAGTTGGAAGATTTTTAGTTCGTATTTTCAATTTTTTCGAGTTTTAAAAATTTTAAAATACTTTCAAAATTTTTGTTTTTATTTTATTTTATTTTTTTGAGTAAATCATTAGGTATGTCATAAAGAAATGTTTGTTAACTACATATTTAGAATCAGAACAAAAATAAACTGAAGATCAGCATTAAAAATCAAACCATATTTTGAAAATTTAAGGTGATGAATTTCATTTTTCGTATTTTGATGAATTTTTGAAATTTAAAATCACCTTATGGTGCTGCAAAATATGGAAGTTTGATTTTATCAATAAATAAAAAAAAAAAAATGGTATAAAATTGAACCTCTTCTTGGTTTAAAATCTTCCATTCCCTTTTCCCTAAAACTGTATTTCGTTTTCGAAGCCAAAATTGCAAGTCCAATTTAAATCAAGCTTTTTAGTTTATTTTTCAAATTGAACCATTGCCATATCTATAATTTCCCTGCTATTTTTGACCTACCAAATCAATTAAGGGTGGTTTGGAGAAAAAACCTACAATAATAGTTGATAATGAAATTCATTACTCACCTATAATTGTAGATATTAACTCATATTTCTGACTTATTTGAGCGATTAAACCACAATTTTTCAAAATTCTCCACTGCCAATTCAAACTTTTTTTATTTTTTAACGGAAAATTTTTCTGGAAATGAAAAAAACAAAACAAAACAAAGTACTTACCTTCTACTTAGGTACGTTTTGAAGTAAATCTTTCATTTAAAATCAGTGAAAAATTGGGTACTTAATGAAGAAAGCCAGAATTCTATTTCAGGGAGTTTCACTGATTTTTCAGAAAATTTTAGATATTAGGTACACTTGCTGACTTTTCAGTGAATTTTCACTGATTTTTTAGCATTTTTTTTTCGTATTATTTCTCAAGATGATGCAACAATAAAATTATGAAATCACAAAAAATTCTTCAAAATTCGAGAAATGAATCTTATCCCCTTAAATTTTAGATATAGACTTCTTTTGTGACGTAGGTACTTACCTTACTTTTTATTTGTTTGTATCCTTCGAAAATTGTATTTCGAGTTGAAATACCCTTTTAGTCAGTCCATTTTTGCAAGTTCGACAAAAAAATCATTTTTTCTAGAATTCCTGAAATTTTTGTAGAATGTTATTAATAGGTGGGAGGGGGAGGGGGCCTTTCTGCAGTTTTTTTTTCAAATTTGAGAAAAATATGACTCAGAAATATGTAAACATAAAACGGCGTGGCAAAAATTTTCCTTCACATCACATTTACCTAGCCTTCTTATCTTACTATACTTTAAAAAATCTCAAATGTTGGTACCTATCTAAGCATATTTTTTCTAATTTTATTTTTTTATGGGCACTTGAAAATATTACTTGCAGTATCTTTTTTTTTTCATGTTCAGTTGTAAAATTGGGGGAAAAATTTCTCCTCAATCTCTCTCAATCTGGTCTCTCCTCCATTAGGATTACATATTTTTAATGAAAAGAAAAAAAATTGCATGGATAGGTAGCTCCAAACCCAAGGGGAGGGGATCACGAATTTTTTCGTTTTCTAAAAATGTGTCTGAGTGAGTTTTTTTTTCAAAAATTTGTTTCGAATTTTTCTTTTTCTTTTCTTCCTTTTTAAAAAAGAAGTATAAGAGTATATTGAATAAGATTTTGCTCACATTAAATGGAATTTAGAAATTGATAATTTTTCTCAATATGTCTATGAAACTTACTCAATGCTAATAAAAATTTTGTTCTACGTGACATTCTGCATCTGCAAAAAAATTTTATTCAAAATTTAGAAAATCCATTTTTGAGATTTTTGAATTTCCATTGTGCTTGTGTACATTGAGACAGGTAAATCATTTTTTTAAATCCTATTTTCTAATTATTACCCAGTCGGAAAAAAGCAACCTTGTGTAAAAAAAATTTGATGTCTCATTTTTCACGTTTTTTGGTCCAAATGACACTAAATCTGGACCAAACCCATAAAAATGAAGACATAGATTTTTTTTACACAAGGTCCCTTCTTTCCGGCAGGGTCACAATTGGAGAATCCTTATTTTTTTACTGAGAAATCCTCATTTTTTTATTGAAAAATCCTCTCTTTTTTACCAAAAAAAAATATGTAAATTTGATGTGAAAAGTAATATCCCACATCTAATTTTTGTTTTTTTCATTTTTCTTTAGGATTTTTGGTTCCCCGAAAAGCAATATTTTTTCCGAAAACGGTCAAATTTCTTACAGAAAAATATAGAAATCCTCTTTCAAAAACGTGACAAAAAAAATGAAAGCGAAGTAAAAAAAACAAAAATTCTACCTCTGACCTCTCCATTCTCTATCCTCGTATCACTCCCAGCACTCAATCGTCTCGGCGTACGACAAACCGAAGACAGACCAACGTTCGATTCCGTGGTTAATACTCGTGCTCGAAAATAACTTGAAATTGTTACCCATAGCAATTTTAGGAAGTCGCCGGACAAGAATTATTAATGACCACTGTAGTAGAGGTCATGGAACAATCCTTTGAATTCCAATGTCTATACGCGTCCTTGGCTGTGGAGCTTTAGTTGTTCGATATTGAGAAGACCCAGTGACCTCGAAACCAATCCACTTTTACGCTCCGATGCTTGCGCACCTGCGATGGTTTCGATACTAGGACCGATGATTTTTTTTTCTTTTTTTTTTTAATTACTAGCAATGGTCACTACGAAAACTTTCACAATTTCACTGCAACCTGACTGACGTAAATTCAGTGTAGTAATAATTTCTCCGCGGTCTGAACTTGAATTCGCGGCTTCTCCGGTCTTCGACGTGTATTAAAAATCGAATTGAAATTTATCAATTTCGTATCTACATGCACAATGCAGGAGCTATTGATGAAGTTCAAGGAAATTTGAAATTAAGAGAAAAAAAAAACAACGAATTAATCGTTTCCTTTAAATACCATCATATCCTTGACAAAACTCATTCGACATTCCGGTGCATTCACTTGCTCTCTCTCATTCAAAAATAGGAAGGCGGTTCTGTCTGCATGTACCTAGTACCAGTATATCCGAAAATAGGCTTCATTAATGAATGTATTTGGGTGGTAGATAAATTTCTTACAAAACGGCGGAAATTTTAGCCTGATTTTTGGAGGTCTTTTCCCTAATCATTGTTTATGTTCTTCTGAAAATTAGATTCTCGAAGTTCACGTTTCCTATTTTAATATGGGCCTGTGAGCATTGACCGCATTTTTTTGATGGAATTTGACATACGATAACATACTAAAACCGAAAAAATATTTTTGATGGAAGAATGTCAATTCAAATACGTATTACTTGAAAATCTGGAAATATCACTCAAATTGGATTTTTAGAAATAAATTCGGGACTCAATGAGGATTATAAGTTAAGTTCTAACTGGCTCCATTTTGGATGAAGAAAAATTGTTGAAAGAGAGAGATTTGGACTTTGACCAGAAACTAGTAGTTATTCAGTGAAAAATGAAAATGAAGAGTAGCAAATTATTCAAAAATTTCCAAGTAGGCTTCAAAAATTTTATTGCCCAGATTTATTCTGAAGTAGTCATTCTGACTCATCTGATTATAACCAGACAGTAGAAAAAAAAAGTTTGAATTAATAGCTTTTACAATGTTTATTTTTTTAAAAGCTTTTTCAACTCCAAAAATTTTTTTAATATTAATTTTTTTCATTTTCTTGCTAAAATTGTTGAAATTTTGGCAACTCTTTTGTTTTTTTCCAACTCGAGACGTTTGTTCCAATTCCAACTTGGAAAGATGTAAAAAAAATTAGAAATTAGAAATTTTCAAATTTCCAAGTTGAAGTGAAAGTTTTGTGAAGTTGAAAAAAATTCAGAGTTGAAATTGATTTTTTTTTTTTTAAAAAATGAAAAATTTGAACTTCGAAATAATTTTTGGAAAAGTTTGAATTTTGAGAAAATTTCACTCTCTAAAATCATACTACCTATTGATTATTTTAATTACATAATGTCAAATAGAAGAAGGTATGTGAAAACATTAAAAATTCATTTTCGATCGAGGAAAATTAATACCAACTGCAACGTTCGAAGCTTCCGATGTAATCGAAATTAGTCTAGCGTTGGATTATTCTTCATCACGCTGCGGTGAAAATTGAACCGTTACTTTTTTTATTTGCACGTGCTACTACATGAGTATACGAGGTGGAAATAAAAATGTAATTTATTATTTATTTGCGTTTTGTATATTACGTGTAAGGCTTTAATATGTATTCTTACACATAAACAACCTTATCTTCTCGACCGAGCGACTATGTGGGTGCGTAATACGTAGGTGAGGTACCTCTAGAGAAGAAAATATTTACCTGTACCCGTTATTATTGAAAAACGAATTAAAAAATCCATCGAAAGTAAAAACGATAATAAAGTTGGCAAAAATATCCACGGAGTGCAACAATAATAAGGCAACTGAAACAGGGCAAGGGAGCGTACTACATACGCTATTTTGATCTTCTGTCAGGTATTCAGAGAGTCAGTATTTGCAATATTAATGAATGACTTGGACACGACTAGAACCGTGTTACCGTTTGTTGCCAATTAACTAACGGTTTGATTTTCTCCATCGAATATTAGATGTCGACTGGCTCGAGTGATTAGCTCTTTCCTGTCGTCTTCATTTAGAGCTGAATAAATAATAATACATAAATAAAAACATGCATTTATTTCCAATGTATGTCCGAAGTTGAATTTCTAACAACTGTGCAGAATAAGTTTAGACACCACTGATTGATAAATTGAATTAGAATGCAATAAAAATAAAATAATTGGACTCATCGTTTGAGAAAAAAATCATATGTTTCCGAGGCGATTTTTCAAGAGAAGTTAGGGAAGTCCGACTTCCACCGATAATTTTTCCAAGATTGAGGTTTTTAAGTACCAATTTTTTGGTAAAATGTGACCAGAAAAATTGAAAATCAAATTAAATTCTATCCTGGAATCAGACCATAAGCAAGATTTCAACGATGTGAGTTCCAATCCATTCCAATTTTTTGAGTCCAAATTTTGTCAAGTCTAAATTATTTCTATCACTTCAATCGTAATTTTTTCAAAATTTTACCCAATTTCTAATTTGTGACGCGTCATGAGAAACCGACCCTTAAGGTGAAAAATAAAATTTCGAGAAAAACGCAAAACTATCAACTTTTTAACCTATTTTTGCGTTTTTCTACAAATTTCATTTTTCACCATAAGGGTCGGTTTCTCATGGCGCGTCACATTTTTTAATTTTTTTTCCAATAAAATTATTTCAATCCTGAATTTGATTTTTTTCCATTTGTTTTCAATTTCACGTTCTTAAAAATTCTTTCATTATTTTACTCACGAAAAATTTTTTTAAACATTAGGTTGAAATTCATTTTTTAAAAAAGGAAAATTTTCAAAATAATTGGAAAAAATTTCAAAGTTGAAGAAATTTTAAGGGAAAGCATTTTACAATTTTTTTTAAGTGTTCAATTCGAAAATAACTAACTTTCAAAAATTTTCTTCAACATCATGTTTTTCAAAATGTCTTGCGAACGAAATTAATAATTTTAATTAATTCGTATGGTATTCGAAAGATTTTGAAAAATGTTCAGTTTCTTTCAAGTTTCAGACTTCCTCGGATTTTTCTTCCCAAAATCGCCACTGATATGTTTTGAGTTTAAAAAATTTGAAGGATATGATTGATATCGCAGAAGACAGACGAAATTTGAATAGGTAAATCATTGTGGAATAGCAAACTTAATATGTGATTATTCAGGATGTCTAACCGGCTGATAAGTCAAGCTTTTTGCCTTGCGGTCAAGCTGGTCCTGAAAAGTCAGACTTTTTCAAAAATTTCAAAAATCATAAAAATTCCATTTACCATTGATAAATATTAAAAATTTCTTATGAAAAAAAAGAGTATTTGAGGGATAAAAACAAGGGTTAAAAATTCGGGGTTGGTTGTCAAAAAAATCATTCGAAAAAGTCAAGCTAAGTCAAACTTTTTTCTCAAAAAAATTTATTAAACACCCTGTTATTATTTAAAAAAGAAAAATTTTCCAACTAGTATTTTTCAAAAAAGAGCCCACGTATAGTTGTCTTGAAAACAAAAACAAGAATTCGTTTTTTTTTGTACTACTATTCTGACTTCCAAAAAAATTTATACATGAATGACCTTTTTTCTTTTTTTTTGAAAATCCTATTCCAGATCGCTATCAAGTCACTTGATAAATGAAAAGTACAATTTTTTCACCTTAAAATATTCATTTTTTTTTGGAGGTGGAAAAGAGGAGGGTTATACCATCGTTTTGAAAATGAATCGTCTAAATTTAAACTTGAAAAATATTCGGCTGACCTACGCACAATTTTTATGTTCAAATTGATATTGAATGACCTCTTCATCCCCCCTCTACTTTGAGAAGAAAACCTAGGTAGCCTTTCGCTAAAAATTAATATGCTTAGGTAATGTAAAGGAAGAAAAAAAACACCTAATGAAAATACTTACGTGCGTATCATTAAATGCTGTAAGAAGGGTGCTTGGAGTTTTTCTGGTTGCATATCCAGGTAGTTAAGAAGGCGAAAATTGGATTTTGATAACGGTTTTTACAAAATTTCTCTGAGATTGCTGGATCACATTTTTGTTGAAATACATAAAATGTGTTGCATGAAAAAGTATTCCTAACAAGCTGACAAAACCCATTTTTTATGTTATATTTTTTTTTCGAAAATTGGAAAAATATTTTCATTTATTTTTTTTTAATGAAAAAAAAAAGGGTTATGTCACCCTGTTCGGAAGTAGTCAAAATGGAATTTTTCAAAACATCAAGTTTTGTATTTCTTCGAATTTTCACTTTTTAATGTATCTTAATTAAATTATATTGGCAAACAAAACTTTTCAATAGGTACTTTGTTCAATTTTTTATTTTTCACATATTTCAATCATATTCATTTATTTCATCGTTTTACATTATAAGCCCCCCCCCCCCCCAAAAAAAAAACAGAACGCCAATTGCAAATTCAAAACTTGATTTTTGCCTGATTAGTTGATGGCTTATGTAACCAGAAATAAGTAAAACATCCTTTTAATTGATGACGAATATGATATTACATTATCAATTTTTGAATTATTTTAACATTTCAAGAACTTACAATACGAAAAAATTGGTTGAATCGCAAGCCCGATGATTCTTTGTGATAAACGAGTTGCATTTTTTAAATTGCAGGAGCTAGTTTTGTATAAAAATGCAATTGATGGTATTTGTGTTTACGAATATGAGAATTTTTTGAATTCAGGAATTATTAAGGATTCTGTGCACAAAAAAAGTACAGAAATAGTAAAATTTACATGATAACCCTCTTCCCCTCCTCCATGGGTTACAATGTTTCTTTCACAATTTTAAAAAAAATAATTTTCACTTCGATTAATAGGTACCCATCTTACTTTCTTGACAAAAAGGAAAAATTTAATTGAAATTTTGGAAATAAAATGAGTATTGACCAATTTTACATTCTTTGAAAATAAGTACTTACCTACTAGCCTGAAGTAATTTTTAAATAATTTTTTCTGTCACATTTTATAATTTTGAACGTGTGTTTTTTTTTTTGTTTACAGGTAAATTGCTGCGACATTATTTTCTTTCAAGCATTTTCTGTTTTGCTCTTTGATTTGTATGAGTAAGTAGATATCGTGTAAAAATTTTTTCTTGAATTTCAATAATGATACATATTATATGATCAGGTTTGAAGCCATTAAGCCGATTACGAGATATCTGAACGAATCAGAAATACCTGTTTACCATTTGGGTCTCCTCAAAATCCCAACGGGGGTGCTTTCCTTTCAATTCATATTGTGATTTGCAGAAAATTTTTAAAATGTATCGAAATGATCAAGAGAAATTTTTTTTTAGGAATTTGATGCATTTTAACCCGATGAACACAAAATCCGTTTTTGATGGAATTTTTGAATTTTTTAAAACCGAAAAAAATTCTGTTTATTCATCGAGCATTCAAATTTGAGAAGAAAGAGCAAATTTTATCGTAATCGTGAAATAGAAATATTTGTCTCTTCATCAAAGTACTGCTTTCGTAAAAATATCGTTTTCTAGCAAACACTTATCTAACAACAGGCATAGCTTTCCTTATTAAACTAATCGGAAATCTATACACTAAGCTGACTAAATGAGATTTTTTACATTTTCAACCACGTTGCCTTCTAAAACGAATTACATTTAATGAAAAAATCTAAAATTTGTGGACCTCAACTCATTGGAAACGAGGTTTTTATTCAGTGGTTCCCAAAAAAACACTCATAGCGCGACGTATATTGCATCACACGTTGCTATATATACGGCCCGTCCCTTATCAGCTTCCGAGGTCTGCGAAGTCAGTCTATCAAAAATCAAAGCTTGAATTAGCTCCTACGCAAAACGTTGTTCGCAACGAAAATGTCGCTAAAACCAATATTCAATATTGCAAAACGTACATTTGACTGATGCATTCGTGCTCGTCACCAAACGATAGCACGACTTCGACTTTCGACCTTTTTGCTTGAAAATATTAGGTTTTATTTATAATTATTTGAAGGCTGACAAACTATCGAAAAATATTTATTTTAAGGTTTAGTTGGGTTTTGGAAAATCGTCGAAATAATTTCAGAACTAAAAATTTTTGAAAACATAGAAAAATGCAATTGTGCTCACTTCTCAGTGTGCTAGAATTTTTTAATAATTTTTCTCGTATTCAGGGCTGAAAATACTATAAATTTCATTAATTTTTGCATATATAAAACACATATTTCAAAAAAAAACAGGCAAACGAAAAAAAACATGTTTAAAACAAAAAAAAAAGTTTGAAATGATTTTTTGTTTAAAATTAATTTTTTTTTTTCGTTGTTTTAAACACGTTTTAAACAAAAGTGTTTTAGACAATTGGCCAACCCTGGACTAGAAAGCCCAATTTTTACTCGATTTTTTTTTTAAATGTCCGCGCCAAATTCTCAGGTAAAAGTTTAGAAAGAGGCGTGATATCATTTTGCCTGCTGATGGTAACTTTTTCCCCTCTTTTATGGTAAATTTTGAAATAAAACCAGTGTGTCATTATTTTGAAAAATTTGAAAAAAAAAACACAAAAAAACAGAGAGTCGTAAAATAGGATGAATCGAAAAAATTGAAAATTCGATGCCACGAAAAGGTAACGATGTTGAAAAATTGAGAAAATGATAGGTAAATTTTCCAAGTTGTTTTGATTGAAGCAGTTGGTCATTTCATTTCTAAATCTTAATTGTTTTTTTTTTGTTTTTTTTTTTTTTCAATTTTGATAATTTGAGGGTCGATATGGAGTTGCCCGGAGTCCAACGATATTTCAGTGAGAAATACTGTATGAGTATTTTTGATTTTCAGTAGATCCCTCCCTGAGGTGTTTAAAAAAATCAATAAAATGTTTTAAAAATGTGGCATTTTGATTTTTCAGATTTCTTTTTATCCAGAGTTGTTTTCAGAAAATTTTCTGAGAAGGAGGGGGGAGAAGAGAAGAGGCCAAGTGAATTGCAAAGTAACATTTAAAAAAATATTTAAAACGATTCTAAGTGAGTTTTTGAAGCTTCTGAATTCACTGCTTGAATAATTTTATATAACTCCATTGAGCGAGGTTCTACCTATCAAAATTCATAAATCATAATTAATTGATTCCTTCAATTCATTTTCATTGTCTTGATCATTTTGTTCTAAAAGAGGATAAAACTAAGGCACAGGGCCCTAATAAAACTAAAAACTATTCGGTACAAAAATCTATTTTTGTCCTATCTCCTAAGGATGGCTTTTTGGTCTAGTGTGAAGTCAAAATATCAAACTCCGAAAATTAGAAAATCAACACATCAGAGTAAGATTCTCAATCGATCGCGACAATGCAATAATTAATTCTAAGTTACAAATTACAGTTTAGTTCATTTGGATACATCGATAGCGATTGGCCATGTACATACCTCGGTTAGGATGAAAGATGCTCGTAAGAGGGTGGAAAGACAAACGAAAAGAGAAAGTGGTCAGTTCAGGGATATGATGTAACCAGATGCACAATGCACATGTGTAGTTATTCAGAAAAAAGGATCGTGATTCGTGGAATGTTGATGTAGGAGGGGCGAAGGGAAGGTACAGGGATCGACCATCATTCGCGACTCGTATAAACAAAATGAACTCACGGAATTAAAATACGTTAATTTTGAATTTTTGATGACTCACGTAATAAAAGTTGTGGATTTTTTATTTATTGGACTCTTCTTTCTTATTCAAAGTCAAATTTTCGATTTGGGGTCAAAATATCCCAAGAGGTCGATTCAAGACTTTGAAAATTCCCTTGAAATAATTTTTTAATTCTTCTTCAAATTTTGAATTCCCCTTTTTTAAAATTATGCGTTGTAATTTAATTGGGATTGCCTCTTGGAAGCGAAAAAATTCTCAAAAAAAATTTTCCGAGCTAAAGAAAATTTTGAGGAATTGTAAAAAACTCGCGGAAATTACTAATTTTAGTAGAAAAAGCTTATCGTTTTCCTACCTTTTCTGTCCCAATGTGGTTCTAATAATTTTGAAATTCTTACTTTGGACTGTTTTCCTTCATAAATGGTCTCAGTTATAAACCTTGAAAAAATTTGAGTAGAGAAGTCGAGCGAATTTTCGCCCTCTGATTTTTGGTTTAAATTGTTGGATCAATTTCTCGATCAGATTTTTTAAGCTAGTTGGTTTTCAACCTTTTTTTTTAAGTATTTAATGCTCATCGCCTGATTTTTTTTATTCTATATTTAAGTATGCTTAATAAAATATGTATAGGTAGATCAGACATCAAGTATAATTTTTACTTTTCAAATATCAAATCTCAGCCAATTTCTAAAGCAGAGGTTGGTACTAAAATTCCACGCGATCGCTAACAATAAAAAAATTCATAATCCGCTCTTACGCGGGTTCGAGAATAAAAAACAAACAATTTTGTTGTTCCGATAAAACACCGCCGATGCCTCTAAACAAACAAATCTTACAAAATATACGCATCCGAAATAAGTTAATATTTCATCATGAAAAAAAAAATGGAATATTCGAAACCTTTTCTGCTCTCGGTGTTAGCAGTTTAACCGCATCCGATAGCCTTAAATGTTGCGAGAAATTTTCTTTTTTAAGCCTACGTATGATAAAAAGGCGATTATTTTACGCGCCAGAGAGAAAGAGACAGCGATGTTTATATCGTGGGAATGGATTTGCGGAAAATTCGAAAAGATTTTCATTTTTTAAGTGCGTATTTTTCATGGAGAAAACCCGTCGGATAAGAAGATAATAAGGAAAATAATGTTTTTAAAAATATTACAGGAAAAACTGTGGAAAAGTTCCAATTTATAAAAGATATGGGTAACAATAACATCTTCGGAATGGCCTTTTCTCTTTTCTTTTGTATCTAGTTTTACGCTAGACCTGTTTAAGGGCGAATTTCGGGTTTGAAATTTCCCCAAAAATATAATTATCGCCAATGCGCTCCAAAAGGTTATACCAGTGTAGCGTTTTCCTCCTCCGGACGATTTTTAACATCGTGTCAATTTTTGATACAACCCTGGTGCCTATTTCATCCATATAAAATTATACGAATCGAGCTTTCGGCGAAATTGTATCCTGCATTATTCGGCAGCAGTCGAATCGCGAGTAGTTTTTACGCGGCACCGAAATCAAAAAGAATTTCGTACAAAGGCGAAGCCTCTCGGAATCATTTCACGCCCCAAAGTCTCATTTACTTTCGACGAATTTTTACGCGCTAATAAGTCGAGTTAAACAAGCTCCGGTGAGAAAAAAACAATCTCAATTTCTACTCGTATAATCCGATTAACTCGCAGATCGTGTAACCAGGGCTAACGAAATTTCTCCGGCGGAGTTTCATTCTCGCTGAATAAGCCGATTCTATGTTCATTTTCGACCCGAAAATTCCGACGTTTTGAAATTGACAACGGAAAAAACGAAATTCCGATGAGAAAAAAATGTGATAACTTCGCGCATATTTAATTCCAACAGCTGAATTTCTTTTTTTTTCATTGCCCGAGAAAACATCGAACTTGAAACATCTCAAATGGTTTGTCGATCTCATTTTTTCGTTCGCTTTTCGATGGAAAAAAATCTATTTTTAAACGTTTCCTTCGTCAAAGAGGAATTTTTTTCGATTTGAAATTTTCCATTAGGCGTATTTACCATTCGCAGCATCGATGTTACCGGCTTACTCGAGATGACGTAGGAATTAAAAACGTAGAAAAAAATTGTTTTCGTGGAACGAACGATTTGACGAGGCATTCGTGACATCGTCCATTTTAGCAATTAAACCAGACGAAGGCGGAATAAAATGAGAAAAAATTAGGCTCCGAGAGTAAAATAAGGATTCGATTTTGCGTTGCTGTATAATCTGAAAATTACTTTTAAATTACTTCGCTCTGTTAATGAAAACAGCGTAATTAAAACATGTTAATTTTAAATTTTCCGGCTTCTCTTTTTTCATAATACCCTTGTAGTTTATATTAGCGAGACTTTTCTTTATCTTTTGAGATTTTTTGCTGTCTTTTTTTAAACGCCTGTGTTTGGTAGGTAGATCTTGTTCGGTAAGGAATCAAACGGTGATGTTTTTAGTGAGTCTGTGATTGGAATTTGCTTTTCAGCGCGATTTTATTGTTCATTTGAGATTTGATGGAACTTACTTTGAACCGAGCATCTAGAAATATGGCAATTTTGAAAAAATCCTATTTTTGTAAATTAGTATTCCAATGAAATTGACATGCAGTAGTTTTAATGACGAATTGATGAGCATTTCTCTCTTTTTTTTTTCAATTGGAAATTTGGAAATTTTCAACGAAGAGAAATTATCTATGAATTTTGGACTATAAATAAAATATTTAAGGTTATACTTACCCAAACCAATTTTACTCAATTTCTCTTCATAAATTTGATTCCATGAGAATTCATTCATGCCCTCGAACAGATCGTGGCTCTTCCAGGTCATTTTTCGCTTAAAAAACACATTTTCTGTATACTTTCAATGAATGGTTGGAGGGGGAGGGGGTTGAACATCCTGAATTGAAAATTTAATCGGAAGCCGGTTTCATCATCTCAGATTCAATTGGAACATGTCACAGTTTTCTAAAATAAAATTTTGGAGTGATTTTGAAAATCCAAATTTAAAAAAAAATCTTCAGTATTCCTCCTCCCCTCCCCATTCTGATGAAGATGCAAAGTATGATTTGCATCTCAGGATTTTTAAAGCATTTGAACATTGATAAAAATGTGTATTTTGGGCATTAAATACCAAATTTTTTCTGATGAAGATGCAAAGTATGATTTGCATCTCAGGATTTTCAAAGCATTGAACATTGATAAAAATGTGTATTTTGGGCATTAAATACCAAATTTTTTCAAGTTTCGTTCTCACCTAGCCCGAGCATAAATTTATCTGAGGCAACAGTGCAAAAAAAGGCTAATTTTTTCCTCTTCCCAAAGGGCTTTGGGCTATGAAATTTTTTAATGCTATTTCTCCTGCTTTGTGAGCATAATAGTTATTGGAAATAAAAATTTTGGTGCATCCTTGATTGAGAGACTAGGCAACCAAAACTGATCGATGAAGATGATCTACCTCGTCATTAAAAGGAACTGCGAGCATCTGAAAGTGTAGATACTTTGATATGAGATGAGGAGAAATGACGCTAACTGATCACTAACGTCATTTTAGTGAAAACCATTCAAGTTAATTTTTTTTATTTCTTCAATCTTCTCTCTTTGACGTTCGAGGTTCGACTATAGGAGTAAAAATTCTGTAAGTTTTACACGCCCAGTAAAAATGATAAAATTTCAAATAGAAAAATAACATTTAAAAAATGTCGGTTTTATGAAAATATAGCATTGATTGAACTTATTTTCATCCATCAAATTTGAAAGGATGCATAAGTAGGTATTGGAAAAGGGATTGTTCGGCAAATTTTTCTGAAAGTTGGAAAAAGGGGGTAGTGGTGGGTGTTACAAAAAATTGAATTTGTAGTTTGTAAATAGCTGTCAAAACTCCCTCTCTATCCATTGACCTTAAAATTAAGTTGCATTCTTTGTTTCTGTAAAAAAAAAAAAAAAGTTGAAAAGTTGAAAATACTTACCTTATGTTATTTTCACAGAATTAAAAATATGCTTACTTTCAGAAAATTTTTTGATCAATGTAAATAAATTTTGATGGCATTTAAAAAAACATTGTGTACAGCAATTTATGATTTATAATTGGCTTGACGTTTAATAAAATACCAGTAGGCAGCTCAATTGCAAAAAAATTTCTAAAAATTTTTATTAAATTATATTTTATTGGCCAAAAAATCATGGCGATTATTTTTCAAATTTCAGGATGTCTAAGGATCAAACTAAGTCAGCAATAAGTCAAAATTTTTGGCTCAAATGTCAAAATTTTTCAAAAAATTGGAAAAAATTCAACATATATTGAAGTTTTTCGATTTTTTTTTCGGGGGGGGAGGGGGTGAATGGCTCATGAAAAGTCGAAAAAGTAACTCAAAAATATCAAGCTAATGTATTTCAAGCTTTTTGCTCAACAAATCTGCTTGACTTTTTGATTTTTTTTGAAACAGATAATGTAAATGACCAAAAAAAAATAAGTAGGATTTTTGAGGTTTCTGTCTCAGAAATTGAATTTGGTTAAAATCAAGAAATCTTTGTCTTTTGTAATTTGATCAATTCTGACAAAATGTCTGCTTAGTCGCAGCATTTCATGTGGAATAACGTTGTTCTCCCAAGCAAGATATCAATTAGCAAGGAAAAAAGGAAATCTGTAAGAATTCTACCGCAGCAGCAAGAAAACCAAAAAATTGCAAGAATTTCCAACTTTGCGTTTTATTAATTTTTTTTCATAAATGGATTAAGAAGGAGAATCCTTTTTAGGTAAATTTAAAGCAAGAAAAATGGGAGGAAAAGTTTGGAAAATACTCAGAATTTTCATTTTCTAAATCTAATGGGCAACCCAACTGTGGGTACTCATCAAAAAAGCATGGCTGTCGAGTAATCTTTCAAAATTGAAGTTATTTTCGTATTTGACGTAAGATTGTTAATTTAGGTCAAAAACCATGTAAAAAGTGGAGCCAGGAAAGTTTACTTATTTTTGGACCATGAAAAAATCTGGTGTAAATCCTTTCCTTTCTTAATTCTTACCCTTGCCTAATCTACCTTGAAATGTCACCTCATTTGGAAAATTTTGAACTGCTGAAAAAATTTTCAAAAATGGTATTGATGTAGAGATAACATCCCCCACTGGTAAAAAATACCATTTGATCTCACTTTTCACTTTTTTATAGGAGCGATTGGAAAACGAATTTTCATCATTTTATTTCAATTTTTTTGTAAAAATAGAAAAATAATTTCTTTAAAAAATTCCTAGTACCTACAGATATTTTATCAAAAAAAAAAAAACACGACTGCAAAATCTTCCATCGTTACCCCTTCCCTTTATCCTTGAGTACTATTCTTCCAAAATGAAGGAAAACACATTTTACGAAGCATAAATTTTCCCCAAAAATTGTAAAAATTGTGAATTATTGATTACGTAACATTGTGTATGAAAAATTCTTCATTCCCGTAATAAATTTAACAGATACCCTCGTTAGATCAGATACGTCTACACACTAGAAAAAATTAAAATTTTGTCCTTTTCAAGTTCAGAAAATTTACTTCGAATAGAAATGAAACGTAGCTGTATACGTAGATTGTTTTTTATCAATTTTTTTTTTTTTAGCAATGTTAAAAACTGGGAAGGCATGTAAGTAAACATTAAACACGTTGACATTGATATCTAATAAATAGAGTCGTATCGTTCAGTCGTAATATCTTTTCGCAATAAAATCAAATAAAAAACTACTTTTTTATGAACATGGAAACCTGCCGCGGTTTAGTCGTCGATTTGTAAATTTTTCCACGTCAATTAAAAGTAATTCTACCTAATTTCAATGTTTCGGAATGGCGAGCTTCCAAATTCAAAAATTTTGTGAACGTCTTAAACCATAAGAGGAGAATAAGATAAAAAAAATAATTCTGCATTAATAATCTATCAAAGAAAATTTTCAGAGGCTAACTCTATGCTAATACTTACTTTTTGAGATTTGAAATTTATTGTAAAAATCATCATTGATATGATTATAAAAATTACTTTATGAAATTTTTCCATCATTAGAAATTTGCAAATTAGTATCTTAAAAAATTTCATTTGATTTGAAAATTTATTAAATGACCATTTCCAATCGATTTTCTATGAAAAATCTGAAAAAAATCATGAAAACTAATTGATCAATTTTTGAAAATTTAATATCAAGTGAACACATTTTTTTCGGAAAAATTATTATTTAATCAAGAAAAACTCAAAATGAACAAAAATACATAAAAAAGATGTTAGGTATCGATTTGAGGAAAAAAAACACGAATACTAAAGATGAAAAAAATAGTTGAAAAAAATTAGACCCTAAAACTCGAGTTATTCTCATCCATCGATCTCACCACTTGAAAGATATCCGTCATTATTTCTATCCAATATTTTAACTTTAACTTGTACTTCTTCCTCGGGCATCGCACTTCCCAATTTATGATACACATAAAATCTGGCTTCAGTCAAATTCAAATATCCATCTCCATCGTAATCGGCCGCTTCAATAATGAAATCGGTAACTTCATCATTCATCTTCACAGCATTACTATCGACATCATTTTCTTCAGCTTGACGTTTGGCTCGCTCACAGGTTGCCTTACAATGGCCTGTTCTGCAGCCACCTTGGCAATCACATCCCAACACATTACAAGCAGTGTCGGTTTTACCACAATGTCCTACCTCTTTTTTCGGAATGGTGCAATCGCCACAACTTTCTTGGGGAAGTTCCGTTCCAACATCGCAAAGGTATAAAGCTTCAACCGGACAACAAACACTGTTCACTTTATTGATAAAAATACACTGCAGAAAAACCACGAAAAAGATGCAAACAACTCGGAAGGAACCCATTTTTAATTTTCGGTTCACTAAATAGCTTCGTTTAGTTAAATGATTTGAAATACTAAAATTCACATATTTATAAAGATGTTGATATTCCCTCGTGCGAATATCGAATCAAGTAGTTTGATTTTTCTAAAATTATCTTAATTGGTGAATAAATTTAACGTTTTATAGGTTTTTAGGTTTAAATCGCATTCATCCTTCGGGCTATTTTTTTCATTTTAATTTAATTTTCACGAAAATATTCCGATACAAATTAAAACTTGTTGTCAGCCCTCACGTTACTTCATTCTTTCTCAGTTATTAGTTTACAATGTGCCAAATTTTGTCAGTTCATTAATATTCTCACATACAACCTGTTCCTGAAATTAAACTTCGATTCCATTCTCAATATCGAAATTACTTGGAATGAATTTGGATGAAATTCAGAGTCAATAGGAGATTGAACCAGGCTCAAATTTTCTGCTAAAGACTAAGGAGCTCAAAATTTATTTTTTTTAAATTTTATTTTGGAAAAAAAATCAGACTCAAAATAAGTAATTTCGTTTCTTCGCTAAAACTGCAATTTGCACAGAAGTAAAAATGTAAAATAGAAGCAAAAAATTACCCAAGAGGGTTAGAAAATTGTAACAAATATCCATTGAATTCTCCTTTTCATTCAGCTAGAATTTTTTCCTTCAAAACGAAAAAAAGGGATGTTTCCAACAAAAAAATTTGAAAGTCCTTATTTTCAAACCGATCCAAACACTTTTTTGGGATTGAAACAAAGAAGTTATTCGTCAACTTTGTATGATAATGTAATGAAAATTTTGCATTGGAAATTTTCTCTCAACTTTTAGAACACCTTATTGGTATTAAATTTATTCAAAGATGTGTTGCCAGAGGCTGGATCTCGTTTATTTTAATTTTTGCATAATTGAAAATAACAAATATGGCGTTCTCTACAAGTGGAATTCCCATTTCCACCTGTGATAAGTAAAAAAAATTTTTTTTTGATCTTGTACGGAAAACTTGAAAAATATGAAAAAGTAATTTTTTGGATAGTTGACCCTGAATATGAAATAGGGTAAAAGTGAGAGGTCCAATCTTTGAATTTTTTTTTTCAATTTTTCATACTTTTTCACAGGTTAAAAGAAATGAAGGCAAAAATTTCTGCATTTTTTCAGCGAGAATATAGTCAGAAGTTGTCCCTAAGCTGGTATCAAATCAAAATTTTTGTTTTGTGGGTCATCTGAGGAAGGATTTGTAACTTTGAAAATTTTCAAAATAAAATTATCGCTATTGAAATTATCTCAATTCACTTCTGCTCGCTGAATGAAATATGAAACGAAGCAGCACCTGTTGACTGTACGCTGAAGACGTTCTAATGAACTCTTTTGTCCAATATGATTCAACAGACACCTATGAAAAAACCGTGATAATTTTCACAACACCTAGAGTAATTTTCATGCTCGAAGGAAATTTTTTCAAAAAAAAAGACACAAAAAAAAAGAAATTTAAAGGGATGGCGATTCGCCGGTATAATTTGGCCTTTCAAAATAAACATAAAATTAATTTCGTTGTAAATTAGATGCTCATTAGGGTACGTTTAAACACCTAGCCGTATAGACGGACGACTAACACGGCTAGATTTTTCACTCCGTAATATAAATTAATTTATAAAATAAGGTAATAAAGAAGACGCTGAGGATACGGATGGGACGCGACGCCACGTTTATTTGACGCTGGCTAAATGTATGTCAGTGTTGGAAGAGTACCTGGTGATAAATTACGTTCATTATTTTTGGCGGATTTCGAAGTTTTTTTCCCATTTCTTTTCTTTTTCATCTTGCTCGAAATACATTTCACTGGTAGTTTTTCGAAATACCATACAAGGGTTAATTTTGGCAACGATTCATAAACGAATAAATGTTTCCGAGATGTATGCGCTTGTAAATGAGTAATATCTCGAAAAATAACAAAGAAACAAGAAAAAAATGAAAAACGAACCGAAACGCGAACTACATAAAAGAAATTGATTTCAGACTTATAAATTGTTAGGAAAAACCAACAATATGTAACCTTATATTCTTACGGTTCACAGAGTGCGATTTTCGCAACGGTTTTTCGCGTTAAATGACGCTTGCCCAAAGGCTTTCTTTATACTCGACACGAAAAAATTCTAACTTTGGAATATTGAATGAATTTTGATTGGAACGTCGGAAATGACGATGTCGAATATCGTTGTACCTACATGGAAAAAAATTTCGCAGCGTTTAATTCCATAATAATTCGAAGCGTAGGTCCATGTTGGTATGTGGGGGAGGGAAAAAATTAAAATTAAATCTACCCCTATTTCGGCTCAAATTGCCATTCAATACAGATACTTATCAAATCTAGGTCGTTATTTAGAGTCCCGCAGGGAAATAAAGTGTATAATAAGTATTCCGGCTGGCGGCGTGCAGGCGTGCGAGGTTTCGATAAATTTTTTCCCGGAACGTCCCACTATTGGTACGATTTTACGCCTTGTAAGTCAATAGTGGGTTTAAAGTGGTGGTTGTGTTGTGTAATTGAGAAGTTTTTGGAAGATAACTGGAATTTTTTAGGTGATGAGGTATCTCAACCCTGAAAATGGCGACGAACAGCTCACTTTTTCGTTTTTTTCTCAATTGTTTCAGCCTTTTTTATGTGGTTCGTATTTCTGTACTTTTACTGTAAGTACGTATGTGAAGCAGAGAAAGGGCACCTATTTAATTTTGACAATTTTCCAGTGGATGTCATTGAATTCAGGAAGCTAAAAACAGAAAACTGCAAATAAAAATATGAGAACATAGGCGCACCCAGAAATTAATTAAGGAAGGGGCTGAGAATTTGCGAATAATCAGGAGAGGGGGTCAAATTTTGAAATAATCAATTTGCAGTGATCTTTTAGTCAAAAATCATCAATTTTTTCTGACAAACAGGGAATTTATTGAAGAATTTGTGATTTTTGACTCAAAAATTATCAATTTTATACATAAAAGGATTAAATTATAGCCCGAGCGAAGCGAGTACGAAATTTTTTTGAAAAAATGTTGTATGAAAAACATAAAAATGCACTTTTTTATATTTCTGAAATAAAATCTTTTCTCCGAATTTAAGGAGGGGGCTCAAGCCCCCTGAGCCCACCCCCTGGGTGCGCATATGTATGAGAATGAAAGCAGGAGCATGAAATCAGAGACCTGAAAACTTGAGCATATGAACAGGAGCCTGAAAGCAAGAGCATGAAAGTGAATACATGAAACATTATGAAAACAGGAGCAAAAAAAAGCAGTTGCCAAAGTGTAGGAGCATGAAAAAAAAAAAGACTTCTGATGGCAGATCAATACCCTACAGCTACGCATACCCCAATTCAAAATGAAATTATATTGGTGTGAGGTATTCTGTTGGGTACTTTGAGAGGCAAATCAGTACCCCAGGAATACTCCAATTAAGAATGCAACTTTTTAATAGTAAGATAAATGAGGGGTATTTTGGGAGGCAAATCAATAGGTACCCCACGCAAACCTCAATTGAAAATTAAAATATTTTGGTGTGAGATATTTTTCGAGGTACTTTGGGGGCAGATCAGTACCCCAGGAATACCTCAATTAAAAATTCAACTATCGAGTGGCCAGATATCTCGTGGGGTATTTTGGGAGGCAGATCAGTACCCCAGGAATACTCCAATTAAAAATTCAACAATCGAGTGGCTAGAAAATTTGTGGGGTATTTTGGGAGGCAGATCAGTACCCCAAGAATACCCCAATTGAAAATAAAAATTTTTAGCAGTGAGATATTTCGTGGGGTATTTTGGGAGGCAAATCAGTACCCCAGGAATACCCCAATTAAAAATTCAACAATCGAGTGGCCAGATATTTTGTGGGGTATTTTGGGAGACAGATCAGTACCCCAAGAATACCCCAATTGAAAATACAATTTTTTAGCAGTGAGATATTTCTTGGGGTATTTTGGGAGGCAGATAAGTACCCCAGGAATACCCCAATTAAAAATTCAACAATCGAGTGACCAGATATTTTGTGGGGTATTTTGGGAGGAAGATCAGTACCCCAAGCATACCACAATTGAAAATAAAATTTTCAGAGTTGAGATATTTCGTGGGGTATTTTGGGAGGCAGATCAGTACCCCAGGAATACCCCAATTAAAAATTCAACAATCGAGTGACCAGATATTTTGTGGGGTATTTTGGGTAGGCAAATCAGTACCCCAGGAATACCCCAATTAAAAATTCAACAATTGAGTGGCCAGATATTTTGTGGGGTATTTTGGGAGACAGATCAGTACCCCAAGAATACCCCAATTGAAAATAAAATTTTTTAGCAGTGAGATATTTCGTGGGGTATTTTGGGAGGCAGATCAGTACCCGTAAAAATTTTTAGAATTGAGATATTTCGTGGGGTATTTTGGGAGGCAAATCAGTACCCCAGGAATACCCCAATTAAAAATTCAACAATTGAGTGGCCAGATATTTTGTGGGGTATTTTGGGAGTCAGATCAGTACCCCAAGAATACCCCAATTGAAAATAAAATTTTTTAGCAGTGAGATATTTCGTGGGGTATTTTGGGAGGCAGATCAGTACCCGTAAAAATTTTTAGAATTGAGATATTTCGTGGGGTATTTTGGGAGGCAAATCAGTACCCCAGGAATACCCCAATTAAAAATTCAACAATTGAGTGGCCAGATATTTTGTGGGGTATTTTGGGAGACAGATCAGTGCCCCAAGAATACCCCAATTAAAAATTCAACAATCGAGTAACCAGATATTTTGTGGGGTATTCTGGGAGGCAGATCAGTACCCCAAGAATACCCTAATTGAAAATAAAATTTTTAGAATTGAGATATTTCGTGGGGTATTTTGGGGGGCAGATTAGTACCCCAGGAATACCCCAATTAAAAATTCTACTATCGAGTGACCAGATATTTTGTGGGGTATTTTTGGAGGAAGATCAGCACCTAAAAAATGCCCCAATTGCAAAAAAATTTTGGACTGAGGTATTTTATGAGGAATTTTGAGAGGCGAATCTGTACCCCAGGAATACCCCAAATAAGAATGCAATTTTTAGTAGTGAGATATTTTGCGGGGTATTCTGGGAGGCAGATCAGTACCCCAGGAATATCCCAATTAAAAATTGAACCTTCAAGTGGCCAAATGTTTCGTGGGGTATTTTGGGAGGTAGATCAGTACCTCAGGAATACCATGAAAAAAGAATCCTGAAAGCTGGAGCCTAAAAACAGAAGTCTGAAAACGAGAGCCTGAAAGTTGGAGGATGAAAAGCAGGAGGTCTGAAAGTAGGAGTATTAAAACAGAGGCTTGAAAGCAGGAATTGTTTTTTGCTGTAGGAACTTGAATAGAATGCTTAACAAAACCCACTAAACCTCTTAATTTTTTACTTTCGGTCTCTTTGACCCTATCGCAGGCCAGCTCCATGTGAAAATATTCATCCATATCGTTTTAATTTTCGAAGTTATTCCTATTGCGAATTCCACGTGAATCAAAATAAAACTCGGCTAAAAATATTGCTTATTTTTGACACTCGATGAAATTTCCAATAATGAAATAAATTTTCTCCTAATTTTCAAATCCTCGAAATTCTAAACCCTTCTCCTTATCCTTTCACCGTACACGAGCTAAATTAGCTGAATTTTGACAGATTAACGTATCACACAAGGCCGGGGATAAAATAGGATTGGAATTCGATGACACATTTCGCTAAAATACTCGAAAAGCAGAAAAGTGTCGAAGTTTTCATTCTGCATACGTTCTCTCGTCGTATTATTCGAAAAGATGTCGCGTTGGCGTCGTTCGGCTTCATATGCCCTGGGTCTTTTTTACGATACATCGTGTGCAGAATTTGCGTGCGTGAACTTGAAAGACACAATTTTGATTTAATTTTGAAATTTCGCGACGCGTCGTTTAATCGTAATTAATGAGTTTGAGCTCGTTTCGTATGAATGTATTTCGCTTCTAACTTTATCAGCGTATACGGCTTAATTACGGTTAAATGCTTCGTAAATTTTATAGCTCGGTTGGAATTCAAATCTTTTCTAGCATATCGTTTAAAATTATTTATTCGTTGAGACGAACAACTTAATAAAGGAAGAATTGCGAATTTATGTTATTTGAGAGACATAAAGGATGCGAATAATGTTAAACGTAAGTGAGACGTTGAGACGAACGTGAGTTTTAGTCGAGAATGATTGCGAAAACCAAGATTCTACGAGTTCATTGCGAATTCCGGTTGAATTTTGGAACGCGATCCAGGTATACGTTTATGTGCATCTGTGGGTTTTACTCGGTAATGCTGCTGGATGTTTGGATGAAAAATGAAAAACCAGCTACATTGGTAGTTTTTCAGTATTTACATCCTAAAATGTTATTGTATAATCAGGTATTGTGAGGTATTTCTTGAGTCGCTGAACATGAATTTGACCAAATTTTCCCTAAGTAAATATATGATATGAGTCACCTGATAACCCAAAATATTCAGATTATATACTTTTTTTGATCACTGGCTATAAATTTTTCCTCAATTTCATAAATTTGACCCCTTTAAAGTATGTAATGTACCCATGCAAAAATAGTTTTTGAATTCATTTCAAAGATGTTCTGTTACAATCAGTGCTCTGGTTAAAAAATTTTGTCAATTTTTTTTATCAATTGAGCGTTTTTGAAGGATTTCAAAAATTTAATTTTGGTTTAATTTGTGTGTGGTTCGGAATACTCAATTGTTTTTTGACTACTTTACTCAAAGTAAAGCTCTTCCAAGCATGCCTTCTTCCAAATACTTTCTTCTTTCTTAAAAATATTTACAAAATTCTAATTCAATGAGAAATGAAAAAAATTCTTTAAAATAGAAAGTTAGAGATACTTAACTTGCATAAATTTCAGTATAATTCATGAAATTTGCTGAAAAATAAGTAATTGAACTTCTGTGAAAAATTATTTGAAATTCTTTGAGAACAGGTGATTTTTGCTGATGTTTTTGTTCTACAGTTTTGAACAGAGTTGTGAGAACGACAAAGAATCAAGATCAAAGAACCAAAAATAATTTTGAGAGTTGAAAGAACAAAAGAACGAAGAACAAAATGAAAAAAGAACGAGAGCAAGAATTGAATAAATTTTCAGGGATTCTAACGGTAATAAATTTCCTCTAATTTTCCATTTTAATGGACAAGTTGCAGAATTTTTTTTTGAAAAAAATCATCCTTTCATCATAAAAATGAATTTGAATTAGGTATGTAATTTTTTAAAATTATTGTTCATGACTTTTTAAAAAATTATTATAGAAATTTATACTATTGAAGTGAATAATTGAATAATGATGGAAATCATAAACGTCTTACGCTAATTCTATGATTTGCAATTTTCAAACTCATGATTTCTTGAAAAGTAAATTAAAAGTGACGCCCGTCTCTGAGATCAATCCCCAAAAAAATCTGATACTTAATCATGTTACTTTGTTTGATTCACTTCTATTCAATCTATTCCACCCCAAGCGTCACTAGACCATGAAAAAAATTCAATCATTTTTTTGATAAAATGATTTTAGAATAGATTTTTTAATCCAAAATGCATTCAATTCTTACTTCAATTTTTTAGGGATCTACTAAAAGATATCACTTTTTTCAAAGTTTTTAATAGGTACCTAAAAATCGGCCTTTTAGTCAATTTTTTTTACGTTTAACTTTTGTTTTTGTTTTTTAGAATTTTTTTGTAGCTTCTTCAATTTTAAAACCCAGTAAAAAGTCGTGAAATGAAAATTTGTTCAATTTTCAAAATACAATCCATTCAAGTGATTGAAAAACTTTTTTAAATATATTTTTTAGAGGCTTTATTTGCCCCTTCAATTATCAAGGTAGGCAACATGTTGATCTCGAGTTTTGTCATAGTGAAACCGGGTTCCATTCAAAAATCAGGGCGGGGTTATTCTAAGCGATAGTTCCAGCTTGTTTAGGTAGTTCTAAAAATTTATATCAGCAGCTCCAAAATTGTTCGGTAGTTCCTAAATTGCTTGGTAATGGACTAGCTTCTAGAGTTTTGACGATCGACGTCCTTTATTCCATTACTTTTCCAGTTTCTTTAATTTTTAATTTTAAATTCTTTAAAAATTGTATCCAATATTAAAATTTTTCCAGCATCGAGTTCGTCGTTGGAAAATTTTTTGAAAAATACGCAATCAAAATTTTCTTTAAAAATTGAAAATTGAAAAAAATGAGAATTTTTTTTTAAAGAATTGGAATCGAGTTGGAGGAAAATTTGAAAAAATCAAAGTTGGAAGAAAACTCACTGTATGAAAAATTTATAGTACCTATTAAAAAATTTTCCAATTTCAATTTCTTCAATTTTTTTCAATTTTATATTTTTGAGCTACAAAAAATTTCACTCATGCTCCTTTTTTCATACACAGCTTTTGAACTTACGCTGTTTTGGAATTGAGGTCTTCAATTGATTCAACAATAATTTTTACTCTTTCAACTGGATTTTCTCACTGAAAATTTTCATTCAACTTTTTTAAATTCGAGGTTTAAATCCAGGTAGTTTCAAAAATTTTTTAGAATAACTCCCGCCAAAATATAGTATTATCCTACAGTCCTCACCTACAAGTGACCCTCTGTGTGGTTGAAATAGTTGAGAGAATTTCAGTTGATTTGTTAAACATCTCTCAATTATCTTGATTTTTTTTCTAGGGTGAATTTTTAGAAAGTAGGAGTGAGATTATTAATTGGAATTTCTTTAAAAATTCTGATGATGTCTTGCATTTTTTGGATTCTGAAATTTTTTTGTACCTCAGATACTTAGATCTTGAAAAATTGAAAATTATTTGTAGATGGCTAGATAAAGCTTTGTTTTTGAAAATTTTTGAATATTGAATTCATCTTTTTCCTCTGCAGTGGGCCACATTTTAGATTTAGAGCCGTAAAAATCCCAGAAATAGATTCACAGGAATTTTAATTTCTGAAATTCGTCATTTTTTAATGAAATATCTATCATTCGTTATTTTTTCAGCGAAATTTATTTCAAGTTACCTCATTTCAAAAGAGGTAAAAAAATTATAACTTTTCATACGAATTTACTTGTGCTTACCTTGAAAACCCTTACCGAAGTACAAAATGAATAAATTTCATCTTTTTTAAAATCCAATCATCATATCAAGACCAGACCTCAACTTACCCTCTGACCCCTGATTTCCAATTTAAAATTGATTTTAATCCATTTCATGATGGATTACTCGCCATTCTACGTATAAAATGCAATTCAGCTTCAAGATACTCCGATCAATCAGCCTTATAAACGGAATAACGTCCTCCATGACGTAACCTTTCCAATATTAGGTCCTCAACAAAATACTGGCATAGACAAACACACTACGTAATGGAGCTTTAAGTACCCGAATGTTGCAAATTTCAAACCATAAAGTCGTTCGTTTCATATACATAGCGAAACCGCGTGAAAAAAAAAAGGCCCAACAATAAAACCAACACACCCGTCCACTTAATACGTTTTATTTATAACGCGTCCGTTACAAACACATAGGCGATCGCTAGATGACGATGACATAGCCGCAGGGGCGCACAAAGGCCTGTTAAATATTTGATTAGCTACTATACGTGTTTAAAATTATACGTACACGATTATCCAGAGTGTCGTTACTGGTTCATGTAAAATGTACAAAACACTCGCGGATAGGTTCGGTCTACAAAGGTATAAGCCTCTAAATGAAAATTTTACCAGTATTTTAGGAAACCCTAAATTATAACGAGTTGAATGCTAAAATATGACAAGATATGGGCTTATGTTGCGGCGAATATTTATGTTTTTTGCATTGCGAAGATAATGCATACTCTTCCTCCATTTTCCACCTCGAGCTCATGTCCCAGAATTTAGACCAGACTAGGATGTTTTTTTTTTTCGGTTTCACGCAGTCAATGTTGACGATTAAAGAGCGTAGAGTTTTCAACCACAGGGGCCGAGTATTTATCTATAAGTGGCATTTTTATACACACTGGTTTTTTTTTCATTCTGCTCCGCGGTATACGCCTTCGTTCGTGTACCCCTTTTCATTTCTTTCACCCTTTGTACACTTGATGATATAATTTGTAGCGTGAAATTAAAACTACCCGGATCATAAACGCGAGTATAAGCTTAGAGCACGTAAAGCATATGAACGTGAACTGGAAATCCTTTGTAAGAGATGAGAGAAAAAAAGCACACATTTTACAATGCTGATGCTAAAGATTTGGCGAGGATATGTTGCACGTCTCGTCTTGTGTATCCTACGTTTATACCGAGCTCGTATCAAATGAAAAATTATTTCGAAAATTATTATTAATGGATACATCAAAAAATTTCTATACGTGGAACACGAACATATTATGTACTTGTATTCATCATATCATCGTTTCAGTCGTCTTTTATTATCGCGTTGCATTAGCGAACAGGCAAATTTTCAACTCGAGTAGCTTTTTATTATTCGTCACATATACTTGAAACATAGAAAGGCGTTTTAATAAATGATTATTACGCGGTAGCGAGCCCGAGTGTGCCTGGATGGGGCTGAAAACGCGAGAATTTTCGGTCTTCGGTTTTTTTTTTTCTTCGTTTGGTTCGAGAAAGTTTGTACTTTGTAGGATTTTTACTTTTTTTTGGTTTGGGATGAAGTGTCATAAAGTTTGTTGGAATGAACGAGGAGCGAAAATGAATTACGGGGTGAGGATTGAGCTGGGGTGAGGGTGTTTCTTTTCTAACGTGAGATTTTTTTTTTGAGATTTTTGCATCGAACGAAGTCTACGAATTTATATTTTAAATAAATGAAGACAGGAGTTTCCAAAAAGAAGGTTAAGAGGATTAAACACCACCTTAAAAGCTCGATAGGAAAAATTATTCATTATGAAAATTTCAAAACGAATTGATTTTTTTTTTTATTTGAAAAAAGATCGTTTTTGTTTTGCTCGGGTAATATTTTGATAAATTTTTCTCGACTCTGTAAATTTGAATCAGTCAAGAGCGAAATTCGTGCCTTATTTCACTTTTTCAAACTAAACATTATTGACTTCGTTACACAAATTAGAAATTGACTAAGAAATCAGTGATTTTTGACTTTGACTGGAAAATGAGTGAAAAATCACTGATTTTCAGTTCACTAATTCAAAAAGAAAAAATTTCACCAAGTTTGATTTATTCAGATTTTGAATATTTCAAAACTGAAAAAATAGATTACTTACTCAATTTTTTCCATACTTTTTGATCCCTTCCTCTCTTCATTTCTTCCAATTCTGTCCCTTTCGGTGTTGTTTGTGACATTTTCAGAGAACTTTTGATTTATGATCCGTATTGTAGATAAGTGAATCAATTTTTTGGTCAGGTTTCTTAAACCATCTCCAGTTGGGTTTCAGTTACTTCTCTATGCAGGTATTTTTTGCTGGAAGTAAAGCCTTTCACTCAGTAACTATGTACTTATGCAATATTTTGTGACTCGATGTAGGCATGTCTGCCTATCTTTCGGATTAAAGGAGCAACTTTTTTTTGCATTTTCAGCAATAAAGTGCCATAAGACATTTTTCAATTTCGAATTCACATATTCTGCTCAGTTCAGTAAAATCTTTTCACCCCCCCCCCCCCACCCCACATAAAATAACTCGATATTTCGATATTATGAGAGAAAATCTCATCATCGTGATATTCCGCAGACTTCAAATTCCTTCGAAAAAATTCACAAATATTAAATAAAATGAACACCATAAAAAATAAAGTTTGACATCCTAAAAAAAAAGAAAAAAAATAGAATTAAGTTGCCATAATGAATAACTATAGATGAAGAAATGTAATTTGATCTTTGCATAAAATTATTTGATGCTATGAACTGAAAAAGTTGTGTGGAAAAATTGAACAGGTCCAGAAAAATCATAGTTATACATTATAGCAACTTCATTCTAATTTTTTTTTTTTAGGATGTCAAACTTTATTTTTTATGGTGTTCATTTTATTAATATTTTTGTGAATTTTTTTGAAGGAATTTGAGGTCTGCGGAATATCACGATGATGAGATTTTCTCCCATAATATCGAAATATCGAGTTATTTTTTGTGTGGGGGGGGGGGGGGGGGTGAAAAGATTTTATTGAACTGAGCAGGATATGTGAATTCGAAATTGAAATATGTCTTATGGCACTCCATCTAGATAAACCAAAAATTGAAATAATAAAATTCAATGATGATCACCGTTTTCGTCACTGGAATTTATAAAGATGATTTTGTTTGAATTTTTGATCATTCATATAGGTAAGTCAATTTTTCACAATTTCAAGCTTTCCACAATCTCTCATATCAAATGAATTTTTGATTTTTCTGAAAATAACAGATGAAATGAATAATGCTTATTTTTTTCAAAAATATTTTTCGTTCGTATGCAAAAAATTTTGTGAATCTGACCTACGTGAATATAATTTTGAAACTAAGTATTGCAAATGCCAGGAGCTCCTGTATGCAAAACTATCGACAAGAATGTTTCATTGCCTACCTAATTCAACGGCAACATAGAAAAGTACTATTTTTTCGTGTATAGGTATTACATGCGTATAGTTCACTTCAAAATGAAAGTAAACATGTATGATGGAGTGGTAGTGAAAAAAATTCTACGAAAAAAAGTTTTCAAGTGGTTAATCGACTGTAACTTGTCGAATGAATGTAAGAAAGTTTGTATGGCGATACAATCCGTGCTCATTTTTTATAACCAAACAGGCCATGGGTTATTGAATTTTAAAAAGTTGGCGAAATTGAAATCTATCGAAGAACGCCCAATTTTGCAACCGAACTATTTCAATTATCCTTGATTGGAGTGCAAAAAATACCATAATTTCGATTTTTGATATTATTTTATTTTAATAAAAATACTTCTCATGACCAATAAGTAGGTGAGTAATATGCAATTTATATGAATCTTGTAATCAGTGATTATAAAACCAAATTATGTTCATTAAGTAAAACAAAATTTTTATTTTGAGACATTTTTTCAACTCCTAATCTTTTTCAACTCCAAAATTTCTTCTCCGAAATTTTTCCTATTAAATATTGCTTTTCTTGAAAGTTTGATATTTTTTCAATTTTTTTCGCACCAAAATTTTTTCAAACTGGAAATTTTTGCTAATTTCTCCTAATTTTATGTCGTTACATTTTTAACTGAGAATTCTTTTCCAAATACCAATTATGAATTTTTTTCCGAAGTAAGAAACACAAAAATGATTATTAAAGTACCTTCTTTGAATGAATGTTTTTTTTTAAATTCAATAATGATGGGAGAATAGAAATAAAATTCAAAAAAGAAATATTTCAAAAAAAAAACGAAAAATATTAAATTTAGGCGGAGAATAAAATTCCAAGAAAAAATTTCGAAGTTGAAAAAATGTACCAATGCTTGAAAAAAAATTAAAAGAATTGAAAAAAATTAAGAAAAATGTTCAGAAAGAAGTTTAAGAGTTATGAAACAATTCATGAACAACGAACTGCCCTTTTGTCGAAAGCAATTCATGGGATCAAATTTTGAAGGTCAATTGGTCAAGGGGGAGTGTAGAAATTCGTATTTCAAGCAGTGATGGAAAACTAAAATCGGAACTGGAACTGAAATTAAAAAAAAAAAAAAAAAAAAAAAAAAATGAAAAACTGGAACTGGAATTGGAACTGGCATTGATGAGAACTGAAATCTGAAATCTGGAACTGGAACTAAAATGAATTTCAGTTTTATACCAGTTTCAGAATTTTTTTTGCAAATTTCAATTTTTCTTTTTTTAAATAAAAGTTTTATTCAATTAAAATCATCTTCTCCAACATTACAAAAATTTTTTTCGAAAAATTCAAGGTTTTGTCAATAAAAATTTCCAAAATGGAGTAAAAAAATAGAAAAAATTGAAATTTTTGAAAATTTGAGTGAAAAAGTAAAAAATGCAGCTGCAGGATGCACAATATTTAACTCAAAAATTTTAAAATTTTTTACTAAAAATTGAAAAACAAAAATGACCTCAAACGAACCTCAAAAATTGATGTAGAAAAGTGAATAAAGAAAAAATGTCCTGTAAATTTGAGGATTTCATCAAATTAAAAACATCCTCGCACAAATTCTTCAAATTTCAATGTTTTTTTAATTTAATAATTATTCAGGACTCGGGAAATCAGGACCAGAAGTCATAAAATTTCTAAAAAGAGATTATTGTCCAGTTTTTTTTTTCAGAAATCTTTTGTGTTGAGCTTGAATTTATGAAAAAATTCTACCTTAAAAAAAAAGGAAAAACAACAAAGTTCAATTTTGACAGAAAATTTTGGATTTTTTTCATCTCTCTAAAAAAAAATAGAATTTTGGAATTGGAATTGAAAATTGGAACTAGAAAATATTGAGAACTGGAATTGGAACTGGAAATTAAAAAATCTTGAGAACTGGAACTGGAATTGGAACTGGAAATTTAAAAATTTTGAGAACTGGAACTGGAATTGGAACTGGAAATTTAATAATTTTGAGAACTGGAACTGGAACTGGAACCCATCTTTATGACTAGAAAAACTCATTATTTTGATATCTTTCAAGATTAATTTCAGATAAAGGATAATTTACTCTCCTCTTTTTTATCAATTTCTTTTTCTTTTTTTGAAAAATTGGTTTGTATTTTTTTTATTTTGTAATATAATTTGACTTTTTTGCTTGTTCATAAAATGTACACACAAGCAACATTTTGTACAAGAGAATTACTCACCAGTAAACTCGATCCAGCGAAAATATTTCAATCGAATTTTAAACAAATGCGATCATTATTCAAACCTCTGCCTTTTATTCTTCCATCCTATAAAATAACCCATCTAATAGAAAATCGAGAAAATCCCGATTAAAGAAAACTCCACTCGTATATTTCTATATTAAAGGCATCCAACGTATACATTTGCCAACCTATCCCAGCCAGCTCTACAGAGATACGCATTTAACCGGATGTTAAAAACGTAAGATATATTCCACATTCCCATACCGGGTCATTCCATTGGGAAAAATCAAACGGCATCTCTATACAAAAGTCCTTTAAATTCGCACGACTCCGCTCATAGCGGGAATGTGAGATGCTTAGGTCAAACAAAAATGGCCTTATAATTCATTTAACCAGCAACGGCACGAAAACCGAAAGCACTTTAGCCATCAGACAAAGACAGCGATGCAAAGAATACCCGAATAGAGGAGCTTTTTACTCCAACTTGGCTCTTGGCTGCTATAAAAACGCGTCTAATCTTTATCGTTTTCGAACCCATTATACAAATTATCGAAACACATCTAATATTTGAGCACGACGCTGTGCCGGAGCAAAAACCGCACCAAGACGGTGGCACAGAATGCTTGTTTTTTTCAACGAGTAAACACGATTTTCGCGTTTGAAAAAAAAGAAAAGGGTAAAAAGAACAGCCTTTCGTTTATATTTACTCAACAAATGGAGTAAAAATCGCATCACAACGAAATATACCTGATTTTAAGTACTCATAGTTAAAGTATGTTTATTTTTTGGTATTTTTTTTCCTTCGGTAGATCGAGCACCTAATAGATTTTCCTTCTGGGTTTCCCTCGTCTGTTTTCCTCAGCTTGCCATTGCCAGTCGAGTTTGCTCGGATCAAAATGAACATCAAATTCGTTTCATAACTAATGCATGATTTTGACAAGTTCCATTTTATAGTTTAGCTGTGTTTCGGTTTAAAGAACGAATGACAACCGCTGAAAGCGGAAATAACAGATACAAAAGGATTTTATGCAAACAGGAAAGAATGGGTTGTTAATTTTCAAACGAGGGTATTACTTTGTTATGCTGATTCGAATTTTGACATTTTCTGTTTAACGTAACACATGTTACTTTTTTACTGTGTTTTTTTTTCGAGCTTTTTTTCTTGATTCTTTTTGTAGCACGTCATTTTTATACCCTTTTTTTCTCCTTCGTGTTTTTTCCACCGCCATTTCGCAATGACATGTCATTGGCATAAGTTAGATTTTTTCCAACCCTGGGTACAATGTTAATCGAGTTTTAACGCCAGTTCCTCGAGTAGAGGGAAATACCTACGGAAAGGTGACACGAGCGAATTTTAGGTAGATTTTGTACGTCGACTTCTCTTTTAAAATATAAAACGGGTTCATTTGATTGAAAATTATAACCGTGTTGGCTCACACGCGCCGGTGCCATCGTCGTCATCGCGAATACCATTAATTATTTTGTCGTTTTTTTTCACTCGCCGCCTCACGTCGTCTTCGGTTGTGTTTTTTCCCTATCCGGCTAAATTCGCAGCTTTTCTCGCTCTCTGTTTGAATAAACTTCTTTATAAATCAAAGCGAAAAAGTAATGCTAGCAGCGATATTTCTTACAGAAATTAAGATTGTCACGTGAAAAAAAAACTTTTTTAATAACGTTTATTAAAAAACTTCTTTGCATTATTTTTAGGTAAAATTTTTCAATAAACATCTCGATAATTAGTTTTCGAGTACTTTGATCGGGCGCGATTGGTGGGTGAAATACCCTTTATAATAAATTTCCTGAGTGACTTCGTTATAAATTGTTTACTTCGGTGAGGTGTCTATTGACTGGGGCGATGGGGTGTATTTTTTGGCCCAGCGATGTCGTTTCGGAGGGAAATTAATTTTTTGCACGAGAAAAATGATATACGAGGATTTGATTTTCGTTTAGTCAAAATGGAGTATTTTATGGTGGACGGTGAAAGTAGGTAAATGGCATATACGTGAAAGTGTTTTATTTAATTTTCCGTCACCTTGGCCCGTTCGAGACGATCGATGCGAAAAGTTTAATTTTGCCGAAGATTTCCCATAATACTTTTTTTTTCCTACTCGGAATATTTGAAAAGTTTTTATAATTGATGAATTTTTAGAAAAGAAAATTTCGTCTCGATGGAAATTACCTGGAGTGTGGTTGGAACGAGATTTTGGTGGGATTTGATTACGTTATGCTCACCATCCTCTCCTCTCTTCTCTGAAAAGTAGCTAACAGTAGTCAATGATAATTAAAAATAATAATAAAATTATTAATAAGAAAAATTATTATAAATTACATTTTGATTATTGAAACTGTTGTAAGGCCTGTGTTCGAAAATATTTATCCAAAATCTACCCAAAAACTGATATGGTTCTCTGCGTTGGTGTTTAGGTACCTTAATGTATCAGCCTTTCGAAGCTCTTCAGCGAGAAGTCATTTATTTTGTACGAGACAATGAGACATTGAACATAACGTTAAGGCATGGCTCGCGACGAGAGTAGAAAAATAAAAAAGATTGCATAACTCTCCTTTCGGAGGCATAATTCCCATTAATTTTCGCTGTGGAAATGTATATCGTCGAGGTTTCTCGTTGTAGAGGTTCCTCGTGCAGTTTGATTCTTTCTTTATAACCGATGAATTTTACTGGAATGGATACCCATGTCGAGAACTCCCACTGTCGTCGTAGGAAGTTTTGAATTTTTTCACCATTCTCGAGATTGAATTTTAGAACCCCCGAGGGATGGTAACATTTCATCTCATGGGTACCTGGTTGCAAAATACTCCGGGATTTATGAAAATTATAAAATTTTATGGAACTTTGCCGAGTGGAGGAGAAAATTGCGAACGAATGGATTGTAATTTGAAGAGAAATTTTTTTGTGAAATTTGAATACGTTTTAGGGTAATTTGAAACTTGAATTGGGTGAAAGTAAATATCAAAGTTTTTGAAAAATTTTTCGAGTAAATTGGGAAATTTTTGCTGTGAATGTTTCCAAGATGATTAATGAAATGGAGAGAAAAGGTATGAAGAGTGAGTTTTTTCGTCGAATTTGTGTTATATTTGAAGGTTTGTTGGTCGCAGTATAAAGAAAGACATTTTTATAATTTTTTTAAAAAAATTTGAAGAAAGGAGTAGATAGAAATTTGATTTTAAACTTCAAACTTCAAAATTATCTGTTGAAAATTTTACTCCTTCGACGACGCCAAAGTGATAGATTTTCTATATCACTTTGGGATTTGCCTTTACCCCTCTCTATTGGTTTTGAAATTCAACTAGTTCAATTCAAAAAAAAAAAAAAAAAATGGTACAGATTTTAAAATTTTTTGAAAATGGTTTTAGTATTGATATTATACTGGAAGTGTATAATTTCCAAGATTTTTACGCCCAGTGTGAGATTTTAGTATTGATATTTTTTTTTTCAAAAGTATTATTGGGTTCCATTTTTCAGAGCGTGAGCGTCTAAAAATTAGCACTGTCATACTTTGCTAGTATTCGGAGAAACTGCAAATTTTTTTCCAATTTTCTCTGAAATTATGTTGGATATCTAGTGGTTCTTGAACTGATATCGCCAATACATAAAAACCATTGAAGCAAATTTCCGTACTTTTTTCAATCAAAAAAAAAAAGACGTTCTTAGTGTGTTTTTTTTCTTTTTGAAAAAGTAGCGTCGAGGGTGATGATGACAAATTTTTGGCAATGGTTTCCATAGGTTTGAATACTCTTGATAACATCATTTCAGGAAATTTAGTCTCCAGTTTTTTCGTTTTTGTTTTTTACTGAAAACCTGCTATGAAAACTTGAAGAAAAGTAAAAAAAAGTGAAGTAAAGTATCCTCTGAACGGAAGTGTTGATAATTTGGATATGGTTTTCCTTTCATTCTGACTCATGATATTATTTAATTTCAAAAATATTAAAATTTGTTTTTAAAATAATTTAAAAATCTGCTTTTAGCTCTCTAATATTTTTCTTGTCATCCTGTATTTCTGATGTAAAGTCAGTTCTCAGCTTCTGACTTTCTGACATCAAGTTAATTTCGAATGTATAGAAATTTATAAGTTTTTGACTTTTGGTCGCCGCAAAATAGCAACAGGAAAAATAGGGCCTTGAAAATTTTGGAATGATCCCCCTCCCCACCCTAAAAGAAAAACATATCCTTATTAAAATGTATTAGTTTTTGCATTTTAATCAATTTTCGTCCAAATTACAGGCATTTTTCTTCATAAACTATCCACCCAGCAATAAGCTATCCCTCGTCCAAATGCTCGAAATTAAATGATAATAAACCATTCGATTGTTCATGACTGGAGGATTCCAAAAATGTATTGGTTTTTGCATTTCGAGCTGTTTTCGTCCAAATTACAGGCATTTTCCTTCATCAACTATCCACGCAGCAAAAAGTTATCTCTCGTACAAATGCTCGAAATTGAATGATAAAAAAGCCATTCGATTGTTCATGACGAGAGGATTCCAAAAATTTATTAATTTTTGCGTTTTGAGCAATTTTTGGCCGAATTACAGTCATTTTTCTTTATCAACTATCCACGCAGCAAAAATTCATCTTTTGCCCAAATGCTCGAAATTGAATGATAAAAAAACCATTCGATTGTTCATGACGAGAGGATTGCAAAAATGTATTAGTTTTTGCGTTTTGAGCAATTTTTAACCGACGGGCGCTTTTCTCCTTTCAACTTCCGACTTCCATTCATTAACTATCCGCACCTAAAAAATCCATCTTCGGCTCTGATGCTCAAAATTGAATGTTGAAAAACCCATTCGATTGTTCATGACGAGAGAGACGCAGAAAAAATCCATCTTCAGCCCTAATGCTCGAAATTAAACGATAAAAAAAACAATCAATTGTTCATGACGAGAGGATTCCAAAAATATATTAGTTTTTGCATTTCGAGCAATTTTCGTCCAAACAGGCATTTTTCTTCATCTACTATCCACGCAGCAAAAAGCTATCTCTCGTTCAAATGCTCGAAATTGAATGATAAAAAAACCATTCGATTGTTCATGGCGAGAGGATTTCAAAAATATATTAGTTCTGAGTTTTGAGCAATTCTCGTCCAAATTACAGACATTTTTCTTCATCAACTTTCCACGCAGCAAAAATCCATCTTCGGCTCAAATGCTCGAAATTGAATGATGAAAAAACCATTCGATTGTTCATGACGAGAGGATTCCAAAAATATATTAGTTTTTGCATTTCGAGCAATTTTCGTCCAAATTACAGGTATTTTTCTTCATCAACTTTCCACGCAGAAAAAATCCATCTCTCGTTCAAATGCTCGAAATTGAATGATAAAAAAACCATTGGATTGTTCATGACTAGAGGATTCCAAAAATGTACATATTAGTTTTTGCATTTTGAGCAATTTTTGACCGAGTTACAGGCATTTTTCTACTCTTAACTACCTACTTCCGACCATCCATCAGCTGTCCACGCCTAAAAATCCATCTTCGGCCAATCAGTGAAAAATTACCGATTTAATGAACGTATTTTTATCATTTAATCAGTTCAAATTAATTGACTGATTGAAATCAGTCAAAATTTAACAATGCAATTAGTGAATTTTCATTGTTGAGTTTGTAAAAATTATAATTTGCTGATTAATTAATTACTGATTGAATAATAAAAATTCACTGATAGAATCGGCCAATTTTTCTCTGATTCCAACAATCACTCAATTCTGTCCATTTAAATCAGTAAATTTTGACTGATTCAAATTTAGAGCGTGCTTCTAATCGTAGGTACCTGTGTATCCAAATATCAAAAAATTGACCTAATCCAGCAATTTTCCGACTCACTTTATATGGCAGTCTTGCTCTTAATTCTTGCGGATTCTGAAATTTCTACAATTTACAATAATGTCTGCTAAACACTTCGTTTACTTTCCACCAGCAAATTTGATAACCGAAGGTGTCAGGTGTTCTGTAAGTTCGCTGGGTTAAATTCGCACATAATTGCTTCCATTCGTTGGGTAAAAAAAAACGCCACCTAAACGTTCCAACATAGGAACTCGCTACTTACCTATCAAGCCATTCATAAAAAAACAAAAACAAAACTCTTACACCACCATCGCGACTAAAACTTGGCTAATTCCAACGAAATTGCAACTTTTTCGCATTTTAACGTACCATTTAACACTCCAGCACCGTACCTCTCCGGCATTGTTGTTTTTCGCGCAAACTACTCGACTATGCTGGCTGGGCGATAATTTTGCATCGCAAGTGTCGACGATATATGGTTAAAGATGTTCTAGGTGGTGGTACGAATAATACAATTACTCCGACGTGGTTTGAAAATCTGAAACTCGATATAAAGCTCGTTACGTATTCAAACTTTTTCCGTTTCGAATCAGTTTTACGAATAATAAACGAAGGATTTAAAACATTCTCGTAGTATAGATGTACATTGAAGATACATGTGCACCATTCGCTGGTTTTCGGTCACCGTCGACGTATTTGACGAGAAAAAAAACGTCGTCGAAAAATGCTAAGCGAAAATTCGCGACCGTATAATTCGACTCTTCGTAGAAGGGAAAAAAATACACACGTGTGCGGTATTTTCGACTACGAATTTATTTTCAGCACATTTCAATGATATCTATATTCGTTGTTTTCATTTTCCAGCTTCTCGAGCATTGTTTTCCACTTCCCCTTCGGTCGCAGGTACGCGTATTATACCAGAAGGGGAGCAGCTTTACAGCTTCTTTTATTTGATTTCAATTTGAAAAACACGAGCTGAAAAATGTAATATAGCGAATATTTTTAAACGGCGTGCGCCTCGCAAGCCGGAGCGTTATTAGTCGAGTGAATTTTTATCATAATCTGAAATTTTTCCATCTCGCCTGCCTTTTCTTCATCGCGTTTCTCGGTTTAAATGACGCATAAAGCAAGTTTCAAAACCATCGGTGCTAATTAATCATTTTAGTGTAACGAACGCCTTATATACGAGCTATATTTTGTATATACACGACGTGGTTAACAAACTTAAGCAGCTGTATCTCCATGAATAGTCAATAAAGTTAGGTTAAAATAAGGGTTTCATTAGGATACCCCCCTGCCCCTTTGGATATCTTACATTACCTGAATTTCCATTTTCATGGTTAAAACCCAACCGTGAGAAATGATTCGGTTTATCATTTCGCAGTGATTGCTTCGGTGTGTGACGATAAAAGGGTCAGATTTAATTTGATAAGTTATTTTTCGACCGAGAGAAGAATTTTTGTACGAAATCGAAGCCTCGATGAATTCGACTTGATCCTTTGTAAAAATTTCATAGCCTGGGTGTCCTTGAAACAGAATCCAGACTGAATTTTTCTCAATTCGGTGGCGAAATACGAGCTGAAAATTACTCGCTCGAGGACCCAATAAAGTTTGGCGAAGTTGGAGAGAAAAAATTGGTGAAATGTTTTCGTTTCTCTGCTGGTCGTTTCGACGAAATAGGCAGTTTATTTTTCAAAACGAGACGATATTAGATGATTTGTGGAGAGGTTGTATTCACGAGCCGAGGGGATTTTCAATTGACTTAAGGACCACTCGCCATTAAAATTTACTTTATCGAAGAACGAATGGAGACGTTAATGAAATGCAAATGTAATCCGAATCCGAATCTGAATGCATTTCGGTTACGTCTGAGAGACTTCGTACTCGCCGATGAATTTACTCGATACGGCGCACAGTGGGATAGGAAAATTTCTAGCTGGCGAAAAATCAGAGACCACCGGATTAGGGGTTTTTGGGTACGCTGAATCGATTTCTGAACTCGGTTTTACCTGAAACCCCCGGGGGGAGTGGGGGGAGGGGGTTGAAAAGCCAAATTCATGAAAATTTTCGAGTAGGGTGTCGAAATCTATGGACTTTTTCCTCCTGAATCCGATTCCGGCAATATTATTGCAAAAAAAAGTCAGGGGGAGTGAGGGGAGGGGGTTGAAATCCCAAATTCATGAAAATTTTCGAGTAGGGTGTCGAAATCTATGAACTTTTTCCTCCTGAATCCGATTCCGGCAATGTTATTGCAAAAAAAAGTCAAGGGGTGTAAGGGTGGGGGTTGAAAAACCAAATTTTCGAAATTTTTTGAGTGGGGTGTCAAAATCTATGGACTTTTCCCTCCTGAATTCGATTCCAACATTATTTTTGCAAAAAAAAAAGTTGAAAGTAGTGGAGGGGTGGAAAATCGAACTTTTGAAAAGGTCTCAAAGAGGATTGAATAACAAAGAAGTGGAAACCAGTGTTTTTAATACACTATATTGATACTTTTTTACATGTTTTCTGAAAATTAATAATAACTAAGACTTCTCGTTTTCATCATCAGCAAAATCAAAATCAAAATCTTCACACGCATTCTCGCCTTTGGGGGAGGTTACTGTTTCTTCTGCTTCATCATCTGTGACCTCATTGTTTTCGATCAACAATATCTCCATTTCTGAAAGCCATTAAATGTCGTTAGAATGAAAATATCAGGTCGATATTTGAATTCGATTACCTCAATTTAGCAATAATCAAGAAGACACATGTTATTTTTATTTTATTGCAAACAGTTTTTGAAAATTGGTGAGCTAGAGCAGGACAGAAGGGTCTAATGCAAAAACTAAATGCATATTCGAACTAAGCGCCCTCAAAAACCTAATAAACGCCTCGGCACACATTATTCTGCACTTTATTTTTCACTTTTTTGAATTTTGGCCCTATTAAGGGAACTGTAGGGGGGAGCTTAAAGGGGTTGTATGAAAAAACTAAATGCATATTCGAACTCAGCACCCTCAAAAACCTAACAAACGACTCGTCACACATTATTCTGCACTTTATTTTTCACTTTTTTGAATTTTGGCCCTATCAAGGGGGCTGTAGGGGGGCTTAAAGGGGTCGTATGAAAAAACTAAATGCATATTCGAACTCAGCACCCTCAAAAACCTAACAAACGACTCGTCACACATTATTCTGCACTTTATTTTTCACTTTTTTGAATTTTGGCCCTATCAAGGGGGCTGTAGGGGGGCTTAAAGGGGTCGTATGAAAAAACTAAATGCATATTCGAACTCAGCACCCTCAAAAACCTAACAAACGACTCGTCACACATTATTCTACACTTTTAAATTTTGGTCCACATTTTTTGAACCACTAAAATGCCGCTATACCCCAAAGTGGGTGGTAGTGGGTAAATGTTATTAGCACAAACGATAGTACACATAACAAGGAAAAAAACTACGCAAAGCATTTTCCGGGACTTTTCGGGACTTAGTTTCTACAACAACTTAAAGATAATTTATGCATAGATATGATGGCATAAAAGTACTTACTTTAAAACTCTGATAGCTCCATTTGGTAATGATCAATTTGCAAAAATGAATACACCACTGAATTCGCAACAAAAAATACTACAAAATAATGTGCTCACATTCCACATACACTGTAGTTTAACCTTAACCGTGAGCGTTTAAAAAACACACATGATTTCTAGGAACCAGTTGGGCGTATACATCGCGAGGTTTAAAGCGTTGCCATGACAACAGGTTTGCGTCCCAACGCATGAAAAATATCACAATAGATGCTCTAAATATAGTAGAACATCGTACCTTAGTTTTCGCGACTTTTTATTGAAGTTGAAATTTGAGGTATTTTTGAATTTCCGCCAGCTAGAAATTTTCCTATCCCACTGTGCGGCGGTTCGCTGTGTCTACGTTTTCATATGGGTAATTCTCTGAAAATTTACATTTTTCGAAGGCAGTTTTTTTTTGAAAAAAAAAGTTTTTTGGAAGGAATTTTTTGATAAAAATTGTGAGTATATATGTCCCTGATATCATTTATGGTATTTGGCTGAAGTCATGTCCCCCTGGGGGGGTCAGGGGAGTTGTTCGAAATTTGAGTGTCCACGACCTAAGAAGTTCTTAGGTCGTGGTTTATAAAAACGAGCCACAGCTGAAGACATTCTCAGGTGGTGGGGCAAAAAAAATGAACCAAAACCTCAGAACTGTAACCTACAACTCAAGATAAAGCTGCAATAGAAAAGAACTACTATTTAAGATAGGTTTGAAGTAAAATATTTTCAGCCACAAATTTAAATGAAAAATCGACGAGTTCTTAGGCCGTGGCCATGAAAAAACTGACTTTGCCACGGCCTAGGAAAAAAACCAACCGACCACGGCCTAAGAAAAATTGTCAATAATTGACTTGGGAGGCTTTAACAATTGATTTCAGCGAATTTTGAATATGTGAATATTGTAAGTATGTACAAGTTTTTTAATTCCTTTTTTTCCGAGATTCCTGGGGCATCAAATGACTGAGATATAATAAGCCACGACCTAGGACAGCAAAAATCGTGAATCAGCAATTTTCACTAATTTTCAATTTTTTTCCTGGATAAATAAATACCATTCGACATTTTGAATGTTGTCCAGTATTCTGGTCAACAATGTAAAGCAGTCTGGCCATTCAGTGAAATGAAATAAAAAATTAGTGAGCCGTGAGACGGAAATGAAAAAACGCCACGGCCTAGGAGCATTATTTTATAACACGACTTTGAACCCCCCTAGGGGCAAAGGAAGGCACTTTTGAGCATCTCTCTTTGCGTTTATCTATGGACTCGACTATTCTGATCAACATTTAATAAATCCTTTCCCCCCAAAAAAACACTTCTTGTATCATTTTTGAGACATTGAAATTTCAAAACGTAAGTCATAACAGGCCACGGCCTTGGAATTTTTCAGCTTTGAGTTGAGCAAAAGCTCACCTGAGGGAGGTGGGGCCCATTTTCAACCATGGGGAAATGTAGAGAAGGTCCTAATCTAAGACATTTAAAAAAAAAAAATTTAAAAATTGATTGGTATTTGAAAAAAATATCCATAACTGAAAAATGTAAATTTTCAGAGAATTAACCATATACGTGGTACTTACCTAAGAGTATCTAAAACCTTTTTAACATGATTTCGGAAGACACCTTGGAAAAAAGCTATACACTCATGAATAATACGCTGTTTAAAAGTCTCTTTATTACGAGTATACGAATATCCAGCGCGAATTTCAAAACGCTCAGCGATGTTCTTTCGCGAGAGAGACGGAATGAATTTAATTAAATAGTACGCCCCGGCCGTGCGCCGTCGCGGTGCCACGTCTCGAAATGAACTTCGTCGTCGCAAGAGTTCAGCGTTAATCTGTAAATTACTCGAGTCAGAATTAGAATTTCATTTGGGTGCGAAATGTAAAATTTAAGATTCTGAATATTTCACACTTTTTGATACGTTATATTTTTGATGACGTTGTATGTCGACGTGTTCGTTTAAAGCGTACGTATAAACAAAGCTGGAAGGAAACTTTCGTTGGTGGTCCTTGGTTGCAGATTAGATAGGCAGTGTGAATTTGAGGTATTGTGAATATTTTGGTACGTGGCAGAAATCGCGATCGAATTTTATCGTGGAGAAAAATTATGGATTATTTGAGTGATGGAAAAATATTTCCGAGAACACCCACAATCCACATTTTTTCCTGTGAAATTTTCGAATAAACCTTATTTTTAACCTCTCGAATTGATTGGAAACAGTTTCGTACCAATCTGGACAGTGGACACTCTGAAAATTTTTAGAATTTTTCAGCTCTGAAAACGAAATATTTCTCATGGAAAAAATAAGAATTTGACGCGGCATTTGGAAATTTTGAAAAATTGTGTTATGAGCAGGGATGGAAAAAATCTGACACAGAAGGATTTCAAATTCAAAATCCGCGATCTTCTGCTAAAATGGATTTCAAATCCTAAATGCAAAATCTATTTATTTAGCGGATTTAAGATCCAAAATCCAAACTGTAGGTGCAAAACAGATTCTGAACTTTGAAACGTTTCTATTTTAAAATTCAAAACAACATCGCCGTTTTGAAAAACTTCCATTACCCTTTAAAAGGCTCAGAAATCTGAAGTTTGAGGGTTCATTCTTATTTTACAAAAAGAAAACAAACGCCCAACCGGAATCAGAATACTAATCTCCCATTCCGAACACAAAACAAAATATTTTTGATTTTGAAATAAAGGATTTTGAGAAAATTAGGATTCCAAATCTAAAATCCATTGCAGAAACGGATTTCAAATTCAAAATCCAAAATCCGTGATGAGAGTGGATATAAATCCGAAATCCGTATTTTGAGATTTTTTGGATTTTAAATCCAGAAGGATTTAAATCCTGCCAACCCGGGTTATGAGTAAATTAGCGTTTGTTGGACTCTCCGTACTAAAATCGACCAAAAAAGAAGTCTGGTTTTCCGATTTCGCTTAAAATTTTTATTACGAGTCACCCTGGATGGGCCTGTCTATTCTCATACGGAATGAAGGAATGAACAACAAAATGACCGAACTATGCGCCATCTCGTTCATTTTTTTTCGTCATCTTCACTGCTATATTGATCATCTCATGAACTCGGCTGTTAACTTATCTTCTTTTCTTTTTTTTTTTCAAAATTTTAATTTTTTTTACTTAGCTGTTAATTTTTTTTTTAGGTAATATCGATTTTTTTCAACTCCTCCAAAAAATTTTCCCTCCAGTGAACTTTCTTCTTCAAAATTTTTTGTAAGCTTTTAATTTTTTTTTTTCAATTTCTTCGATTTTTTGTTCTGCTAAAATTTTTATTTCATATTAAATATTTTTACTTAAATTAACAACTGTGAAATCCCATTCTTTGATCTTAAAATTTTTAAAAACTTGACATTCTCTCGATTTTTTCTCCCATTAATTTTCTAAAAATGTTTTTCAGTCAAATTTTTTCAATTTTTTTTATTTTAAAAATTTCAGAACTGGAAAATAGTTTTAGAAAAACATATCAGGTGAGCTAATAGAAATGAAATTTTGAGAAAAAATTATAAATTGTGAAGATTGAACTTTGAAAAATAATTTTGAGAGCAAAACAATTTGAGAAAAGACTTAAATTTTGTGAGAAAATTTCTAGAGTTGAGAAATGAAAAATGTGTATTTTTAGAAAAAAATGTCAGGGTTGAAAAATTTCTATACCTACCTGTAAAAAATTGAAGGAAAAAATTTCAGAATTGGTGAAAATTTATCCCAGATTACATAAAAAATTTTAGAGTTGAAAATATTTTGAGGAAAAATTTTTAGAATTGAAAAATATTTAGAGAAATGAAAATTAAAAATTGAAACTATTTTGAGAATCGAAAAAAAATTGAGTTTAAAAATTTGTTGATTTCATAGTCTCAAATTTTCAAATATCTTATGAAGTTATGATTAGGGTATACATGTAAGTGTACTTACCTGTGGTTTAATTTATAGACAACTTATTCACATCACCAATATCATTGGTATTTCTTACGAATAGGTACATCAAATTGTCAACAAAAATAATTAATGAACATGTTCCCAAGTTCCAGGACGGGTATTCTGATGGATAGATTTTATCCTAAATAATGTTTTATGTTAATGAAAAAAAAAAGAACGAGAAATTCTCTTTGAGGGAAAAAAATACGCTCGGCGAGTAATTATTAATTATTTAGGCCTCACAGTCTCCCTTTGTGAAACTTCTATACAACTTTCAGTTCGGTTCGGTTGGCAAAGTTTTGAAAAATATTCGAAGCACGGGTGTATATTTTTTATAAGTTTGATATTTCGGTACAAACAAGATGGCAAATTTTCACATTATATTATGGGCTCGAGTTTTAATATAGGAAATTGTTTTTTCGTCGATGAGTGTGATTTTGTGGATGGATGAATTCGTTGCGATGAATTATTAAAGCGAGGCTGGGATGCGGACGGAGACGAAACTTGGGTTAAACTCTCGGAGTGGAGGAGGAGGAGGGGTAATGGCGTTCATAATTTTATCAATGCAGTGACAATAATAATTTTTGGCGAGTGTCATCAATTTTTGATCGAAAAATGAATTTAAACCGATTTGAAAACTGGATATCTTTGATTGCAGGCCTGTACTAAATGATTTAGCAAATTCTCGACCGAATAATCAGCATTTTCCTCAATCTATAATCCGCGCAAATCAATAACATCTCTCACCCAAATGCTCGAAATTGAATGATGAAAAAACCATTCGATTGTTCATGACGAGAGGATTCCAAAAATGTATCAGTTTTTGCATTTCGAACAATTTTTGTCCGAGTTACGGGCATTTTTCTGCGCCGTCGACCATCCATCAACCATCCGCGCTGGAAAAAAATTCAACTTTCGTTCTAATGCTCCAAATTTATTCGTAAAAAAACCATTCGATTCGTCTCGGCGAGAGGATTCCAAAAATGTATTAGTTTTTGCATTTTGGGTGATTTTCGAAAAAGTTGCCAGAATTTTTCCGCGCGAGGTCTCTCCCAAAAATCTACCCTTCATAGCAAAAAACCAACTTCCACCTAAATCCGCGAAATTGAATGATGAAAAAACCATTCCACAGTGCTTGAAGAGTGGATTCCGAAAATGTATTACCTACTTTTTGCATTTTTAGCAATTCTCGACCGAATAACCTGAATTGAGGAGTGTCGTTGCAAAACGCAACATCTCGATTTTTATCATTTTTGAGTTAATATATCAGTCTTATAGGAAATTCAACGAGGAATCGAATGGTGCCATAGACAGGACTCCATAACGACCATAAATACCTTTTATCTGCCATGAAAGATAACGTTTCGGTGCAAAACGCAACAAATACTGGGTGTTTCGGTGCAAAACGCAACATCTTTTTTGTTTTGCCCCCCTCCAACCCTCCCTTGAGGTACAAGTGCGAAGTGACACCCAAAACATGTAGCTGAGGTCCTAAACTTTCCAATGAGACCGCCCCGAGCCAAAACCCTCCACCCAATTTTGAATGACAGTTTTTTGCGATTTCCCAAAAATCAGGTTTTCGGAGATGTTGCGTTTTGCAACGACACTCCTCAATTATTCTCAATCTATAACCCGCGCAAATCAATTATATCTCTCACGCAAATGACATCTCAGGTGGGACAATAAAAATGTGTAAAATTATTTGAACATCCCCCCTCCAATTCTCCATGTCACGAAAAATTTACATTCATCTTTCAAGCCACAAGAATTTCTTTTCAAAAATCAGGAAGAAATATGAATTGAAAAGTTTTTGGTCTGTTTTTCAAACCACTGAATGAACAACTTGAATTTTATGAAAGTTACGGGAGTAAAAATGCAGCTGGAAACACTTCTGTGAATTTTTTTTTGTTGAAAATCGCATCAAAAATAATTTTAGATGATTAAAAAAATTTCGATTTGCAAATTTTGATGCGTTTAAAATCAGCAATTTGAATTAGGTATACTCAAAATCAAAAAGCTTAAATTTCGATATCTGCAATCAGTTCTCGTCAACATTGATGAACTAATTCATATTATTTGCATTTAACAAGCAAAATGACATATTTTTTGATAATTTTTCAATTTCTGATTTTTTTTTCGCAAAAAGGAAAAATTTTAAAAATATTATCTCCTATTTATTTTTTTATTTTTTTGAAATTTTAGAATTATTTTATTCCAAATTTTTCGAAGTAATTTTTTCATCGCCTGAAAAATAATACATTTCACAACGAGGAAGTAAAATTTTTTTTTCGAGTTTTGAACGATATTTTTTCTTTTTTTTTGGGGGGGGGGGAAGTGACATTTCGCTCCCGCTATAAGGAAAAAATCAAAAACAAAAAAATATTTTCCATATTTTTTGCATTTAACAAGCAAAATGACATATTTTTTGATAATTTTTCAATTTCTGATTTTTTTTTCGCAAAAAGGAAGAATTTTAAAAATATTAAGTATCTCCTATTTAATTTTTTTTTTTAAATTTTAGAATTATTTTATTCCAAATTTTTCGAAGTAATTTTTTCATCGCCTGAAAAATAGTACATTTCACAACGAGGAAGTAAAAATTGTTTTTTTTTCGAGTTTTGAACGATATTTTTTCTTATTGCGGGGGAAAGGTGACATTTTGCTCCCGCTATAAGGAAAAAATCAAAAACAAAAAAATATTTTCCTTTTCCTCCCCCTCCCTCCAAAAAATATCATGAAATGGTTTCAAAAATGTCCTACTTTTCCACCATGAATTTTTTTTAGACACCTTGATTCATCTCATTCTAGTGTGATGGCCACGTTGTTTTTATATTTTATTGATGGCATTTGCCAACATTTTTAACTACCTAGGTAGATATTCCTTTCTACTAAGACATATTTTCATACACAAAGTTTCCATTATACAATTAAATTTTATCAACGAATTGAATTCACTATCCATTTACATAAGAAAACAAATACTCACATGAAAGAATCGTTAAGGGAAAATCCCACGGCTTAGTTTTGTTTTCGTGGTATCACCAAATATTTACTTACTCAGAACCATTATACCTATACGATGTGCTTTTAACGTATCCTATTACCATTTACGATGTAAAAATGAAAAACTAAAATATACCGAGAAGAAAATTCAAATTGAATACGTGTTTTCGTAGCTGCTGAAATGACATAGAATCATTTCATTACATCCACGTACTCATAGTTTAGCCCAAACCTATATAGAAAAATTACTCAATAAGGCGAATTCAATACCTACCTAATCGGTATATTTACATTTTACAGGGGAAATTGTTTGGACGAGCAGACACATATTTCGGACCCTTCCGACGGTGTAATTATCCAAAGGTGAACTCGCACGGCCTAATCGAAATCATCCACGAATGTGGTAGATATTCTAAGTAAGTTGAACAAATTAACTTTGTCTGAAGCTCATTATAAACTTTATAATTATAATAGTTGAGTCGGGTAACCGGGGACTTATCTTTATCTTCATTTAAGCTTATACGACTACAGATGCAAATTCTAACCGAATTTAAACCTTATAAACTCGAAAAGCGACGCGACGCCTGGTGTTTTTTGCGTATGGTGATGCGATGAGAACGAGTTTTAATGTCGTTTAATTAATATTATACAGCTATAATGGTGTTTTTGAAACCACTAGGTGACGAAAACCCAAAACGTCTTTTATTTTTAACACCCTTGTAAAAATATCTCGATAAGAACATTTTCAACGCTCGGGGCCGTCTTAGGAGATGATTTCGATTTAACATTTCCCCAAACTCCCTCGAGGTATATCCCTTTACCGAAGCGTGTATTAATAAGGTATTATAGCTTGTGTCAATATAGCTCGTACATGGTAACATTAAACGAACCAACAATACATCCATCTCAGAAATCATGCGTATAAATGTAATGATCGTTTTTGCCAAACGCATTATCGTAAATTGAAAACATATTTTGTTCTCTGCTCTACTCGTATAACGTGAACGCCTTCCAGGCATTTATAAGAGTTATGAGGAATACGGATACATGTGTGGTTTATACGATATGAACATTAAGCAGCAATTTTTTTTACACGAATTGTGTACCCCAGTCTTTTTCCCTTTGTTGTGTATTCGAAGGTTATATCCTTTCAGTTTTTTATTCCCAGTTTGAATTGAAAGAATGGATTGAAAAAGTCCCGAATCTGTGAAAAATTCAGATTTTCTGTAGCTTTTTTAAATTTTACCTTGGTGGAAAATTTCACAAAATATTTTGAATTTGGTATAAAAATGAATGTCGGTATCTCATCAAAATAATTGTTTCCCGTCGTCGATTGTTTATTAACTGAGGCTAGAAAAAAAGTTGGTTGAAACTTTCGTGGAATTTATAAATTTGAAGTACCTGAGTGCTTTTTTTTTGGGGGGGGGGGAGTAATGAAATGTGAAAAAATCTTAAATCTTCAGATTAGAAAGATCGGAACTTTCACTCTCTTGATTTGGAGAACGACAATGTTTTCTCCCGAGCTCTCCAGTTTTTATACAAATGTGGGAGGGGGAGAGGTGGCGTCAAAAATTTTTCAGAATTGAATTTAACCCGTTTTTGTGGCCCGAAAAGAGAGCATCTGAAAATCTCATAAAAAGTAATACTTTTTGAAAAAAAATTGTTATGATAATTTTTGAAAAAAAATTTGTTGTGATAATTTTTGAAAAAAAAAAATTGTTGTGATAACACCGGTCGACACGATTTTTGTTTCTGGGTCCTACTTGTGAAATTTGGGTCACTTTTATGTAACTAATGAACGAAAAAAAATTTTTTTTGACCAAAGTTTGCTTTTGGGGGGGGGGGGGGGTGGGGGCCAAAAAACTGATTTTTCGAGGGCAATAAGCCTAAGCATTACAAAAAAAATTTTTTTGAACTAATCTTATAGAAAATTTTACGGCGAATCCAATGCCGCAAACCGCGGACCTCCATCTCTTTTAGAAAAAAAGTTACAGCTCATTCTTTCCAAAATTCTGTGAAAAAATCGCATTTCATATTTTCATGAGAAAGACACAAAAATGTGATTGTTTTCATATAATTTTGGAAAGAATGAGCTGTAACTTTTTTTCTAAAAAAGATAAAGGTGCGCGGTTTGCGGCATTCGATTCGCCGTAAAATTTTCTACAACTCTTATCATGGTCATTATGGCCTTAAAGCCCTTACTTTTCTCTCAAATTTCACTTTTTTGCGAAAAATACCCCAAAAAATACGATTTTTTCACAAAATTTTGGAAAGAATGAGCTGTAACTTTTTTTCTAAAAGAGATGGAGTTCTGCGGCTTGCGGCATTGGATTCGCCGTAAAATTTTCTATAAGATTAGTTCAAAAAAAATTTTTCAAATTTTTTTTGTAATGCTCAGACTTATTTCCCTCGAAAAATCAGTTTTTTGGGCCCCCCACCCCTCAAAGCAAACTTTGGAAGCCAGGATTCCGCAAGGTGATGTATTTTGATGTCTAGAAACAGAATTTTGGCATGAGAACCCAGAAACAGAACTTTTTTTTGTCGACCTGTGTAATTTTTGAAAAAAAATTGTGATAATTTTTGAAAAAAAATTGTTGTGATAATTTTTGAAAAAAATTGTGATAATTTGAAAAAAAATTGTGATAATTTGAAAAAAAATTGTTGTGATAATTTTTGAAAAAAAAATTGTTGTGATAATTTTTGAAAAAAAATTGTTGTGATAATTTTTGAAAAAAAAATTGTTGTGATAATTTTTGAAAAAAAAGTTATCTGCACTATTTTATTTAAAAAGTCTGGAAAATTTTGAAAAATTTGTCTGGAAAACCTGAAAAAATCAGGGAAAATCATTCCTGAAATATTATAAAGCTCTGAAATGTTTCAAAAAATTTCAATCATTCATAAAAATTAAAAATTCCTGAGTTAGGCAAATTCCTAATTTAGACATACAGATATTTTTAAGGAATTACTGTAATTATACCCAAGCTCCAATCGATTACTTACCTACTCGAATACCAAGAATAAAATAGAGAGATGAGTGGGATTAAAGCGTGGGATGGAATTAGATCGAAAAATTCAGTCTATATTCGAACGTTCATTCTAAAACACAAAATTTCGACCTTATCTTCTTTATAAAACCGTCCACCGTTCATACCACTCTTCAACATTTCCAACCACACCATCCTTCAAAATACCAACTTTCTCGTCAAAATCTCTGTTACATTACACAATGGCTGATTTACCTCATCATCTAAGAACACGTCGAACGACGAAATTAAAACACACAATGAAAATCCGACCCCTTACGAGATTCTAAACGACTTTAAAATATTTACCCAGTTTATCCTTCCAGCAGACCACCTCATCTGTTTGAATAAACCTCGAGTGTGGTTTTTGGTAAATTTTGACACGAGTGTAATCCCATTCGAGAACTTTAGTCTCGTAAGTCTGCGGGTAAAAGCTTTACGCGAAGTCACTTTGTGTAAGTTTAAAATAAGACTAGAATTCTTTTGTATTTGTTTCCGTCGCAGAATATGGAACAATACAGTTGCGTAAAGTTAACGTTATATTGTTTTCTACACGCTTGCAACGTATAATTACATGGCGGAATCTTCAAGTAGCGATCATTTATATATGTGACGTGTTCGTATCGGAAAAAGAATGCCGCCGGTGTCATATTTTAACAGCATTCTTGCTTATGTAAGGGCTGGAGAAGTGAAATTTCCCAACATTGTCAACGAAATTGATATCGTTTGAGAAATCACCGGATACGTCATTTTAAACAGAGACATATTTCTTTTGCCAATTCACAAATATCGTTCATTCGTTTCTTCCAAAAGCTACAGCGTAGATGCTGCAGACACGTAGGTTAATGTGGCAGAAGATGGAAATGTTCGTGAAAAGTCCCCGATGAACGATGAAACTGCAGGTGTCCAAATAAGCCATCGAATATTTTGTTTCTTTGCCGGGATCAGTTTCCTATGGTCTTTTTTCATACAAGGTGTGTCATTTGCAGATAAAACAAACCGAACGACGCGAATGTAAGGTGAATTGTCGACTTTTGATATTCGAAAGGGAAATGGTATTTCTTTCACGTCATGTAACTTCTATAACATAGCAGATAGGCAAAATTTTCATAACCAATTTTACAAAGGTATTCCCGTTAGCCTCCATTACTTTCTAGCAACCAAAATTGACACCGAATTCTGAAAATTCAATTTATTTTCTCTTATGTATTTTTTCGAGATCGATTGGCTCAACTGAGATGTGGGTCCCAAAAAAAATCAACTCAATTTGACTTTTCGAGTCCTTGAAAGATGAAAGTTTCTATCCGAGAAAAAATTTTCTCCGAACATATTATTGGAAGCTAAATAAAAGGTTTTTCTGAGAATTTCAATCCAATCAGAAATGACCTCTTTATCTTTTAGTTGGATGCATTGTCTGATTTTGCAAAATTTCAGTTTGAAAAATCGATTTCAATTTTCATCGTTTTTCTTCAAATTTTATAAAATTGATTTAAAATTATTTATGAGTCATTTCCGTTCTTATGGTTGGAAAAATAATGAGATTCTTCCTCCATCTTTTCAAAGGGTTGACAGAAGGAGGGTCAAAAAATCTTCAGTCCACTCCAAAAATACTGTATAATTTATAATTTTTCATCTTTTACGAGATTCAGAAATCGAATATCGGCTTCAGTTTTCAATTTCAACCTCTGAGACACTTCAATTTGAAAATCAGGAATTTGGACCAAAAACTTATCAAAATGTGACGAATTTCCTGTTTTTTGGTTTTTTTTTTCAAGCGACCAAAATGGTCTCTTGAATAACGAAAGTAATTAGGTGTCTACTAAAAAGATTTTTGTAAAAATTTTCCAAATGATTAAAAAATTGATTTGCAAACAAGCACGAAAACTTAAGAAATGAGAAACAACAGCAGATTTTTAAATTGTCGCTCAAAAATACAAGAAAAAACACGAAATTAAGTAGAATAGTTTCGAAAAAGACAAAATTTATGCATCGACATAATAACATTTTTCATTCGAAAAACCATTAAAAATGGAATTATTTTCTATCTGAAAATCAGCAATTTTTCAAATCTTAGCTCTCGCTTTGCTTGGGTATGTGAAGGCTTACATATGAATAATAAGAAATAAGGGTGGAAATTTTCGGATCCTTTTCAATACACGTACTAAAATATGTAGTTAAAAAATAGATAAATTTCAGCTTTTGGTTTTTTTTTCAAAAATTTTTGGCCTTGCTTTGCTCAGGCTCAATTAATTTACATATTATGATAATTTTTCAAAATGATGGTTAGATTCTCCTCCTTCTTCATTCAGGTAATTCAGTATTTCGTAGCAAAAAAGAATTGTATTCCTCATTTATTGGAGGACTTGTGGAATTTCAAAAAATGTTCAAGTTTTTGGAAGGAGAGATGGTCATTAGTTTTTTTGAACGAATTTTAATAGGCAAATCTCTACTATTATAATAATCTTAGATGACAAATTTTTCACTTTCATGCCTCCAGATGTTTTCCCGAATTTTGTCCCTAAAAACGTATTAAAACAAAAGACGTAATAATAATGATGAAACCTTTTTTTGAAGGGGGGGGGGAATCATTTTTGTTTTGTTTAGTCTTGCCTCTAAATAGACATCCAAATTAGAAAGCAGGGAACTGAAAGGATTCAGACTGAAAAATTTAGTCGAAATTCAAATTCAGTATTATCTATAAATATAAAAAATTATGTACAATTTATTTTGAGTTTTTGACCTCTTTACTATTTTTGCATCCCTTGAAGAGGTGAAAAGAGATTTTGATGAAAAAAAAAAATTAAATACCTATCAAATTTCTCATTATTTGAGTTCGATTTTTTCTAATGTCAAACAAATTTTTTCAAGAACACTGCTTTTTGTATCCATCATAATTACATTTTTGGATTCAAATTTTCCTAAAATGAAGGCAAATTTCTGTCTTTTTAATTGTTACGATTATGTCTCTATTGATCTGACCGAAATTTCACGACATTTTGAATATTTTTTCACCACCCAGGTGAGGGTTTTCAAAATCGAAGTATTTATTGACTTGAAAATAAAAATTCATGAATTTGTCGTGATTTTTTTCCTTGTGAGATTTATCTGTATTTTCCATTGAACATAAATTCAAGAAGGAGTTTACTTTGCATGAGTATATACAAAAGTACCTAGTGAAAAATCGATTCTTCTTTGGTTTTGATTTTTTTTTGACCATGTTGCACTCAATTTCAGGAATCAAAAAAAAAATTTCCAGCCATGTACCCCCTCAAATTTTTATAATTTTTTTTTGAAATTTTCAATGTGAAAAATTTGGAAAAATGTGACCCGAAAATTTTCAAAAAATTCTCATTCGTACTACAATATGTATAATCTTTGAAAATTTCAATTTTTTTTTTACCTACCCCTTCCAGAGATATCTCGTGTTGAAATTTCGGCATTAAAAGTGCGATAATTCCAAAAGGGGTGGGGTAAGGGATCAACATTTTTTGGGGATGTTTTTAGACCATAAAAGTAATATTTCGAGCCTTTTTTGACCAATTTTGGGTCAAGGGCCGTTTTTGAACCTTATTAAGAATGAATTTTAATTTTTCATTCTTTTTAGCATTTTTTTCTTCGTTCATGGCATGGTTCAAAGTTGAGTCCCTAAAACAACATATGGCTTCAGCTCATACCTCTTAATTTATGTAGAAAGCTAAAATTTTGAAAATCTAATACACCTCGAGAAGGTAAGCCTTCCAAAATTCGAGAATTATTTAAGCCACGTCTTATTCTTCATACCTACTTAATATCGTGTTGCTGTGTAATCTAAATTATGCATCGACTCATATTGCACCATCCTATAAATTGTTTTTTGATTCCGATGCTCGAATTCGATAGCATCTTTGACCAAAGTTTTATTTTCATTCGGCCCATAAACGAGGTAAAATACTCGTAAAAATTACGCTTACGAAATTTTTTTATAATTACCGTCGAAATTGATTGCAAAAGTTTTCGCAAGTCGTTATCTCGTGCAAGCTTTATAGCTCAAAGCGGTGTACTTTCCTTTAACCCAGATTAACGGTAAATTTGCTGGTATTGTTTGCTCGATCGAGTACTTATTCGATGAAAAATTAACCAGAAAGAATTCCAACGGAGAAGAGATTCGTAATTAGAGGTAGACGTCGCCATGCCTATAAAGTGGTACACTTTCGTGTTAGAAAAACCCAGACAGTTTGGGAAACCGGTCATAGGGTTAAAAACACATGCACGATGAACCGTTATTAAAATAAATTCGTGGTAGTCGCCGATGAATTCATCTCCGAGGAGTACTACAGTCGAGCACTGAACGCTCGTAAAGGTGGTTCTATTTTTACTACATTGTCGCAAAGGGACACCGTACAAAAAGAACATTTGATAGGTGAGAAATTTCCGCATCGAGTAGGAAAAGCGGTTCTCAGGCGTTTAAACGTTCCAAATACCTTCGCACATTTTATTCAATAACATCACAAAAGGATATCGAATGGGTAAGTTGGGCTCTAAAGAGCCGACAACAAGCCACTAAAAAGGGGAGAATGACCATTTTAGGTAAAACGATTTTGGGCCGACAAGAACGTTGCTCTCGGTTACGATGTTAATCGAAATACCAAAACCATAAAGAACAAATAAAGAAAGAGAACCGCGTAAATCAAACGTCGCAGCGCCCTGTAACTATGAGCACTATTTCTATGAACTCTTTTGAATCGCATCCTTTTCCTGGGTTTATACCCGGCAAGGACGACGAGAGGCGACACCGTAACATTCCAACGCAACAGCCATCTCTTTCGCGTTGCCGATTACCATTGAGATAAAAATTTTCCACCATAATGGCGGTTATAGGGAAAACGTTAATTCTATACCGTTGGAATCTCGATCTGTCGACATCGTCGGCCAGTAACAAATTTAATTTTACGTCTTGGTAAAAAACACGGTTCGACGAAGACACCGTTGAATAGCATCCCTGACCCAAGAAGACACGCTCGTCACGTTATAAATTTTAATTACAGAGCGTTTTTCGAATCGGTGTAAACATGTCCTAATGACGACGGGTCTCTTGCTTCTCGGGTCGAATTAAAATTAGAAAATAATTTATTAAACGGTTCGCCTCATCTTTGTCACCCCATCGAGCTGGTTTTATCTGGCGCCTAATTATTTTTGCCGACCATGTGATTTTTATGATCGAAGTTCGAAATATTGAGTTCAATATGTGTCCTGCTACACCTCATTCACATTGCCAAAACTTTGAAATGCATTTTTCACAAAATTGAAATAAAAATTATTCAGTTTTTCCTTTGTGGTAAAAACTTAAGATCATGGATATGTCTGAATATCGTCTTACTCTCTCATTGAGCGTTACAAGTTTTTTAAAATTCCTATTGATTTTCTTTTTTACTCAACATCGTTTCACTCTCTTACACATGGATATGTTTTTTCTTTTTTCCTCTTGGGTAGGGAGGTCATTCCAAAATTTTTAAGACGCTATTTTACGTCACCAAAAGTCAAAAACTTTATATTTTCGAAATTCACTTATTGTCAGAAAGTCAGAAGCGTGGTTAATTTGCTGGGTAATAATTATCCACATATTTTACCACACATTTAAAAGGTTTGAACATGAGGGAAATTTTGTGGATAGGAATCTCCCATAAAAATTATCGTTTCTAGAGTTCGGGGAAACCAATAAAACTGGTGAATTTTATGGATAATAATTATCCACATATTTCACCACACATTTAAATGGTTTGAACATGTGGAAAATTTTTTGGATAGGAATTTCCCATAAAAATTATCGTTTCTACAGGGTCTATATGTGATCCGGGCAGTATCAGCGTAAAAATTCCCATCTGTTCTCCCCCTTTTCTTCCCTTTTTTAACGTTGCATCACTGAAAATGATATTGTTGTATGCGACGAAAGCTAGAAACGACCAAAAACGTCTTGATAAGATTACGAGTTCGAAGTAAGGGATGAGTCATCTTACCAAACTTGCATGGGAAAGTGTGAAATGTGTTTAACTGAGTTTGAATGCCCACCTGATAACATTAAAGGAGTCCTTTTTTCCAACTTCAGAATGCCGTAATCTAGAAACTAAAATTATCAAATCTTTAAAATGAAATTTTTGATTTATTAATAATTAATCAGAAACAGAATATGAATTTATTATTAAAAATTAAGTCTACCAAAATTACGATTTTTTGAACCTAAAAAACACGTTTTTGGAATTTTTAAAGCAGAAAACAAAAAAATCAAAAACATTACTTTGTCAACGAGGGATTTTCACACAGACCGTGCCCGGATCACATATAGACCCTGTAGAGTTCGGGGAAACCCGTAAAACTGTGGTGAATTTTATGGATAATAATTATCCACATATTTCACCACACATGAAACTGTGGTTAATTTTTTGGATAATAATTATCCACGTATTTCACCACACATTTAAAAGGTTTGAACATGTAAAAATTTTGTGTATAGGAATTTCCCATCAAAATTATCGGTTCTAGAGATCGGGAAAACCCATAAAACTGTGGTGAATTTTATGGATAATAATTATCCACATATTTCACCACACATGTAAAAGGTTTGAACATGTGGCAAATGTTGTGGATAGGATTTATCCTTCAAAATTTCGCGTCCAGAGTTTGTGGAAACCCATAAAACTGTGGTTAATTTGCTGGATAGTAATTATCCACATATTTCACCACACATGAAACTGTGGGTAATTTGCTGGATAATAATTATCCACATATTTCACCACACATGAAACTGTGGTTACTTTGCTGGATAATAATTATCGACGTATTTCACCACACATTTAAATGGTTTGAACATGTGGAAAATTTTTTGGATAGGAATTTCCCATAAAAATTATCGTTTCTAGAGTTCGGGGAAACCCATAAAACTGTGGTGAATTTTTTGGATAATAATTATCCACATATTTCACCACACAAAAAATTGTGGTTAATTTTCTGGATAATAATTATCCACATATTTCACCGCACATGAAACTGTGGTTAATTTGCTGGATAATAATTATCCACATATTTCACCGCACATGAAACTGTGGTTAATTTGCTGGATAATAATTATCCACATATTTCACCACACATGAAACTGTGGTTACTTTGCTGGATATTATCCACATATTTCACCGCACATGAAACTGTGGTTAATTTGCTGGATAATAATTATCCACATATTTCACCACACATTTGGTTTGAACATGTGGAAAATTTTTTGGATAGGAATTTCCCATAAAAATTATTGTTTCTAGAGTTCGGGGAAACCCATAAAACTGTGGTGAATTTTTTGGATAATAATTATCCACATATTTCACCACACAAAAAATTGTGGTTAATTTTCTGGATAATAATTATCCACATATTTCACCGCACATGAAACTGTGGTTAATTTTTTGGATAATAATTATCCACGTATTTCACCACACATTTAAAAGGTTTGAACATGTAAAAATTTTGTGTATAGGAATTTCCCATCAAAATTATCGGTTCTAGAGACCGGGAAAACCCATAAAACTGTGGTGAATTTTATGGATAATAATTATCCACATATTTCACCACACATGTAAAAGGTTTGAACATGTGGCAAATGTTGTGGATAGGATTTATCCTTCAAAATTTCGCGTCCAGAGTTTGTGGAAACCCATAAAACTGTGGTTAATTTGCTGGATAGTAATTATCCACATATTTCACCACACATGAAACTGTGGGTAATTTGCTGGATAATAATTATCCACATATTTCACCACACATGAAACTGTGGTTACTTTGCTGGATAATAATTATCGACGTATTTCACCACACATTTAAATGGTTTGAACACGTGGAAAATTTTTTGGATAGGAATTTCCCATAAAAATTATCGTTTCTAGAGTTCGGGGAAACCCATAAAACTGTGGTGAATTTTTTGGATAATAATTATCCACATATTTCACCACACAAAAAATTGTGGTTAATTTTCTGGATAATAATTATCCACATATTTCACCGCACATGAAACTGTGGTTAATTTGCTGGATAATAATTATCCACATATTTCACCGCACATGAAACTGTGGTTAATTTGCTGGATAATAATTATCCACATATTTCACCACACATGAAACTGTGGTTACTTTGCTGGATATTATCCACATATTTCACCGCACATGAAACTGTGGTTAATTTGCTGGATAATAATTATCCACATATTTCACCACACATTTGGTTTGAACATGTGGAAAATTTTTTGGATAGGAATTTCCCATAAAAATTATTGTTTCTAGAGTTCGGGGAAACCCATAAAACTGTGGTGAATTTTTTGGATAATAATTATCCACATATTTCACCACACAAAAAATTGTGGTTAATTTTCTGGATAATAATTATCCACATATTTCACCGCACATGAAACTGTGGTTAATTTGCTGGATAATAATTATCCACATATTTCACCACACATTTAAATGGTTTGAACATGTGGAAAATTTTTTGGATAGGAATTTCCCATAAAAATTATTGTTTCTAGAGTTCGGGGAAACCCATAAAACTGTGGTGAATTTTTTGGATAATAATTATCCACATATTTCACCACACAAAAAATTGTGGTTAATTTTCTGGATAATAATTATCCACATATTTCACCGCACATGAAACTGTGGTTAATTTGCTGGATAATAATTATCCACATATTTCACCACAATTGAAACTGTGGTTAATTTGCTGGATAATAATTATCCACATATTTCACCACACATGAAACTGTGAGTAATTTGCTGGATAATAATTATCCACATATTTCACCACACAAAAAATTGTGGTTAATTTTCTGGATAATAATTATCCACATATTTCACCGCACATGAAACTGTGGTTAATTTGCTGGATAATAATTATCCACATATTTCACCACACATTTAAATGGTTTGAACATGTGGAAAATATTTTGGATAGGAATTTCCCATAAAAATTATTGTTTCCAGAGTTCGGGGAAACCCATAAAACTGTGGTGAATTTAATGGATAATAATTATCCACATATTTCACCACACATGAAACTATGGTTAATTTTTTGGATAATAATTATCCACGTATTTCACCACACATTTAAAAGGTTTGAATATTTGGAAAATTTTGTGGATAGGAATTTCCTATCAAAATTACCGCGTCCAGAGTTTGGGGAAACCCATAGAACTGTGGTGAATTTTATGGATAATAATTATCCACATATTTCACCTTTGGGTCAAAGATGGTTTTTTGCTGCGTGGGTAGTTGATGAAGAAAAGTGCCTGTAATTTGGACGATAATTGCTCAAAATGCTAAAACTAATTTATTTTTGGAATTCTCTCGTCATGAACAAACTTTTTCAACTATGTACCTGTATGAAATTTTCCAGCAATTTTCTAAGCACTAAAATGAAATTTCTTGGGTATTAATAATCCAATTTTTTCAATACATCACCTTCTCCTCGCCCGGGCATAAACAAAATCATAATTATTTTTTTAAAACTAAATGGTTGAGACAATAATGCAAAAAAAGGCTTCTTTTTTCTCCCTTTCCCTGAATTCCTTTTCGTATTCCAAGTCGCTCTGTACTTTTAAAAGAATTCCTACGACGAAACAGAATGGTTTTCAATTCAAGATCCCAATTCCTAAGCGACGCAAGTCCAAAATTCGTTTATGAGAAAAAAGAATTTCATCAAAATTTGTTACCTACTGTTGAACGTTGAAAAAAAAATCACTTTAGTTCGTTTTCTCATACACAGCTTTTGGACTGATGCAGTTTTGGAATTAGGGTCTTCAACTAATTCAACAATAATTATTTTCCTCTTCCAACTGGATATTCTTACGAAAAATTTTCATTCCAATTTTTGTTTTAGTTCGAGGTTTAAATCCCGGTAGTTTCAAAATTTCCTTAGAAGAACCTCTGACGTGAATTATCAAATTAAGACAGCAGTAAAAACATAATTTTTTGTTTTTTATTTCTGTTTTGTTTCCAGTTTTTCTACATTTTTTGGTTATGGTTCGGATCTCAGGGTACAGGATTTTTTGGTTGCCAGTTCTTATGGTTCTGGTTCTGTCATTTTTAGGTTTCTGTTTCTGTTTAATTCAATCGTGAAAATCTTTTTCCTGGAAAAAATAATTAGTGGCTGGTCTTTTATCGACTATACGATGCTGGCTGGCCTTTCCGCGTTAAACCAAAAAAGCACACTGCGGAAATATGAAAATCGCTGCGCTTCAATTCGACGTAAAATTCCCCATTTCCTTTAACCAAACTTTTCAAAAAGCTCGGTAATTTCCGGCACTATCTGCGCGGCGCTTTTAAGTATGCGTACATGGTGAAATCATACTCCATATATTGTCGTCTCTCTTCTTCACCTTGTCCGCCATTCAGACACGTTCGACCCTTCGTATATATACGAAAGCTTTCACCGCAATGTCGCGAAAAGTTAAACGTATAGAGAATCGAGCAAGACACGTAGTATGCTGAAATCTCTCTATGTGCGATGGTGTTTCAACCCTCCCTCTTACCCCTTTCGGAGAACAGTAAATGACGCATGTTATTAATACAATATTGGGATATCAAACGCATTATTTAAATGAATTCAGCTGTGTACGATATTGTTAATGCGAGAGGAAAAGTGTCATCATTCAACGTGCACTAGTTTATTTAACGCCTACACCGCCACGCCTGTTTCGGTAATTTTAACCTAGCAATCTGTTACTACTATATTTCCTGTTCGACTCGTATAGATTCGACGCGGCGTCGCGCCGAACGCCTGTAATTTATCTTCGCCGTAATTAGCAGTGGCGAAGATATTTATAATATTTGTCGAGATGGAATTTTTGTTTTTATTTTTGAGGCACCCTTGTCGTTATTTTTTGGCGTGTGGTTGAAATTGATGGTCCTGGAATGATTATATTTTGTGAGAAATTGATTCAATTTTTTACAAAATGTAATCAGGCCAGGGTCATTCAACCAGAGATTCGGAGCAGGACGGGAGGAAGGAGGAACCCTTACCGGGCGATTTTTTTTGGGAAAGGGGCTAGAGGCACTTTTATGAAAATCTCAGAGTAGCAGCTTTTTATTCAGACTTAAAATTTTTTTTCGACTTTTTTTTTTAAACTCATACTTTAAAACTTGTTTTAAACCTTCTAGTTTTGAATTTTTTTTTCTGTAAATTATTTTTTCCATCTCTTGAATTATTTCTTAGAATTTTTCTCGAATTTTATAATACTTTTTCTTCAAATTTAGACCAAAATTCTCAATTTTTTTTTCAACTTTACTATAATTTCAACTCATTTTTTTCAGCTCGATTCTGAGAATTTACCAATGTCGACAACTTTTTTCATCTCTATATTTTTTAAAATTCATTTTAGTGAGGTCGACTGATTTTTGTGTTTGGGTTCCGATTGCTAAATTTAGGTTGCTTTTATGTCACTAATGAAGGGGAAAATTTTTTTGACCAAAGTTTACTTGAGGGAGGGAAGGGTTGGGAGGCGAAAAAACTAATTTTTCTAGAACCAGTCTTATAGAAAATTTCACGGCGAATCGAATACCGCAAACCTACATCTCTATTAGAGAAAAGTGACAGCTCCTTAATTCTTTAAAAAATTCTGTGAAAAAATCACATTTTTTGTGCTTTGATTCACCGTGAAATTTTCTGTAATATTGGTCAAAAAAAATTCATTTTTTTTTGTAATGCTCAAGTTTATTGTCCTTGAAAAATCAGTTTTTTGGCCCTCCAACCCTCCCCCTCCCCAAGCAAAAGGGGGATCTGTCTAGTGTCTATTCTCTCACGGAATAAACAACAAAATGACCGAACTATGCGCAATGTCGTTCATTTCTTTCGTCATCGTCACTGCTATTGATCATCTTCTTAAATTTTTATTTTTGTTAAAATTTTCATTTAGGTACTTAAATTAACACTGTGAAATCCTATTCTTTGATATTAAAATTTTTAAAAACTTGACATTCTTTCGATTTCTTCTCTGACATTAAATTTTTAAAATGCTTTTCAAGACAATTTTATTCTAAAAATTTCAGAGATGGAAAATAACTTTTAGAAAACATTTGAGCTGAGCTAAAAAAATGAAATTTTGAAAGAAAAAAATTCAAAGATGTAACGTTGAACTTTGAGAAATAATTTCGGGAGCAAAAAAATTTGATAGAAAATTTCCAGAGTTGAAAAATAAAAAATATGCATTTTTAGAAAAAATTCGAGTGTTGAAAAATTTTTATACCTACCTGAAAAAAATTGAAGGAAAAAATTCCAGAATTGGTAAAAATTTATTCCAGATTAGAAAAGCTCATAGTTGAAAAATATTTTGAGGAAAAATTTTTCGAGTTGAGAAATATCGGGAGAAAATGAAATTAAAAATTTAAATAATTTTGAGAATCTAAAAAAATTGGGTAGAAAAATTGTTGATTTCTGTTTAAAATTTTTAAATATCTTACCGATTACGAAGTTACTACGAGACGTCATGAGACAGGTTGCGAAGTTGCGAGTCGAGCGAACGATTTACATTTTGTTCATTCCGTGTGAGAATAGACAGACCCTGAACAAAGTGATGTATTTTGATGTATTTTGATGTATAGAATCAGAAATTCGGCATGAGAACCGAGACACAGAGCAAATTTTTTTTGTCGACATATGTTATATTTCACAAGAGAAATTTTATTAAGTATTTAAAAAAAATTTCAGGGGGATTTCTTGTAGAGAAAAATTTGAAAATAGATTTTGGTTGGAAAATTTTTTAGGAAAAAATTTTAGCATACGAAAAAATTAGGGAGACAAATCTTATAGGATCGGAAAAAATTTTATAATGTGAAAAAAATTCGAGAGTATTTTACTATCTATTGCTCTAAAATTTGGAGCCGAAAAGTCTATAGCGACAGTTCAAAGTTCAAACCACTCGCACTTTTCTAACAAGTACCCAATAATTAACAAACTAGGTAGAGTTATAAAATAGTTATTCATCACCTTGTCATTATCACACGGTGCTGAACATTTCGTACAAATTTCACGCGTGCTTGTTCAACAACAACGCTTCTTCTATAAACACAAATTTTAAGTAAAGCACATCATCGCTTTGATGAATAATTCAACGAAAATTATACTAAAATTTGTCAAATGTCAAATCTAAATAGGTAGTTGTCATTCTGATACTTTTTTACGTAGCTTCGAGCTTTTATACTGCTGCAGGCATATTAAATTTTGAGAGCTTCCTAAACACCTATTGACTTTTCGTAGAAATCATAAAAATTCATAATGTTCGTAACTGTGTTTTAAAAATTTTTTCTCTGTAGGATTTTAAAATCAGAAAGAATAGGTAAATTTTTTCGGGGTTGAAAAGTTGTGATAGAAATTTGATTTCATTTTTCCATCAACTTTAGTTTATCTGAATAGAATATGCCTATTTTTGCTTTATTTACACCTCAAAACACTTGAAATACATGGAGGCATTTAGAATTTGCTGAAAAATTTCCATATTCCACCAGTTTTGGGGTTCGAGATTTAAAACTTCTATTGATAAAATTACCTTGAAAAAAAAAAAAAACGATTTTTTTGAAAAGAGAATACAAAATTTTGGTACAATCGTATGCGTAGAAATGTTTAATTTATGTACCTGAACCTACGAAATACAAAACGAATCAAAGATACGAAGCATGGTTGAATGATGGTAAAGTAGATTTCTCATCATGGCATTTTTACTTCTTGTTTACTCGTAAACACTTCGAAAACTTGTAAAATTCCTCATCACGATCGACGTATTAATTCATCGAATATTTACGCTGCCGGAGGAAAGTTATGGATAGGAAACGCGGTCGAATCAATTCTAATTTACACCGAATTCGTCGATGTGCCAGCTTCCAGATACAAACTACGAGAACAATGAGACCCTGTGTGTTTTCCAAACACGTAGTATACGTAGCACTTTACCCAGACTTGCCACGTCAAGTATATAGAAGCTAACGAGTGAATTTTAAAACATCTCTTCGCTGATGTACCGCGGTACCGCGCGTGCAAAAAATTTCGTATTCGTGAAATTTTCGGTTTTAATTTTTGATAAGCGCGTAGGTCGTGATGGGTGTTCATTTTGCGGCTTTATCGTAAGTAGGTGTGAATTGGTTGGTTGAGCTATGCCTTCAGCGTTCACGTGGGATGAATAGGAATGAAATTGGTATTCATTTTTCGTCGACGATTCTATGTAGTATGTACCTATCTGTTCTTATATTTATATAGGTAGGTATGAGATAGTGGGAAAAAATTTGTGAAGATGCGAATCCTGGAGCTCTGTGATGGAAGTACTTTCTTTGCCGTTCAAACAAGCAATATGTGTTATTTTCAATTAGTATGTGGCTAAAGTGAACTAAATGGGATGTTTGTATTCGATATGCACTTTCTATTGGTACGAGACGTAGTATTTCAGGTTATGATGAGATAAATCAATATAACCATGTCAATAAATGAGAAGAGATTTTTGACCGAATTTTGCCATGTGAGAAAAATCGAATTGTTGGTCATTTTGTACTTTCGTGTGATTTTTTCAATACATAAGAATAATAAAACTTCTTTCATTATTATTATTATTATTATTGGTGTCTAATTGCAAAAAAAAAAAAGAAGAAAAAATTAAAAATTGGAAATTTGTAAAAAAAATTTCGTTGTGGATGGCAAAAAAAAAAATAAAAAGGCAATTCAAAAAATTGATTGTAAAAAGCCACAATATTCTAGTTTGAATTTTTTAATTGATAAGTAGAAAAAAGTGCATGTTTTGAATAAATTTGAAGCAGAAAAATTTATGGAATGGTAAAAATTTTCATTTTTGAGATTTTCTCACAGAATTTAGAAAAGTTGAAAATTTTTGGAATCCTTGAAAAAGGCTGAAGCAATAGCGAAAAATCTCTTTTGAAGGCATTATCAATTTAAAATGGTTATATGTACTAAGACTATCTAATTTGCATTTTTTTTTTACCCCGCATGAAAAAATTCCTTACCATTGGTATTTTCGACATTAAAATGCCTTTGATAACCAGTGGTATTTTGTCGAAAAAAAAGTGAGTGGAATAATTACGTGTCTCTGTTGTTTTTTTTTTTTTTCTGAATTTGGCGTCGCATAAGCCCATCCAGAATATGGAAGAGCTTGCGAATGCGAGAAAAAGTTGAGAAGGGAGAAGGTGAGAATTCGATGACAAAATTGAGTACCCTGCGGCGTGCGTCAAGAAAATTTCAGTAGGCAGATGATTCTTACACTGATTTTGGCTGAAAAAAGAAGTGAAAAAAATGCATAGTAGGTAAGTTTTATTCGGGTGCAAAAGTTTTAAAATCATACGTGGGTGTACGTTTTAAAGATGACTTTTTATCAAATTGTCTGAATTTTAATTTTTATTCAGATTATGACATTGATGATGGCATTCTTTCAAAATATCAAATATTATCCATCGAGTAGTTAATTTTTTTCTTTTTTCTAATTTGAAAAATTGCTAATTAATTTTAATAAATTTGTAAATCATACTCAGCCATCTACCTTAACAAATTTTACATTTACAATTTGTCAGTGAAAAATTTATCATGTCAGTCGATTCAATGGCTCATTAAAATTTTTCTAATTTTTCGAAATTATTTTGTCAAAATTTTCCTTTTTAAAATTCAACGAAAACTCATCATTTCTATTCGCCAAAATTTTTTTGGTTTGAAATATTTTATCGTAATCAGTACAAATTTTGGCGTGAAAAACTAAAAACCAGTGCTTTTTCTCTGATAGGTATTTTAGTCAGAATTGCTGATTTTTTAACAGATTGAGAATTGAAACTGGGAAATCAGTGATTTTTGAATGAAATACTTATTAGTGAAAATCTTCAATTTTCAATGAAAACTGTTTCACTGCTTTAAAAAGATAGAATTTCATTTAAAAATTTTGGAAAGTCATTTTTGAAGAGCAAAAAATTTATTTTTGACATTTTTACTATAGGAAATTTGTTTTTCGATCTTGGAGATAGGTTTCAAACTCTCCGAGTGCCTCTTCGCCTTGGATGTGTGTCTTTGTGGCCTCTCCATTTTTTCCCCGATTTTACCACGCGTATCTCGAACAGCTGTGTGTAAGTACTGTATTGAATTCATTTCAAAATTCTGCTTTATTGAAGAGTTTTTTCGCGTTTTTTTTATTTTTTTTTTTTTATTATTATTATTTAAATGTGCAAAAGCATGCTCAGGATGGAGCAAGATGAACATAAAATCGTGAATTTTGACAAAAATTTGTAAGGTAGTTCACTTTGAGTGGGATTTTCTACGATTCCCAGGACCATTGACCTTGAAATTAGACACACCACTTTTTACTTTTTAACGAAAGGTAGAAACGATTACGAATTAAAGGAATGTTTTATTCGGTTAAAATTCGACCAAAAAATTTCTGTGATCACCTGCCAAGATGGTTTTTGAAAAAAATTCATTCAAAATCATTGTAGATTTGTAGATGACTAAAAAACAAGCTTGGCTGAATTTTGAAGTGTTTGAATTTTGAACGAATAATTTGAGTCATTAAAATAAATTAAAATCAATATTTTTGGGAATTTTTTGTACGCAGCAGTGTTGCCAACTAAGATTTTTTGAAAATTGCGTAAGTCAGTTGAATACTTGAGTGAGCAGAATGACGTGAGAATGTGTTAAAAAGCAAAAATTCCTCAAATTTTCGACCTGCAACTTTTCAATTCTTTGATAGAAGACTAAAATTGGTACCGGGTGCTCAATTTATTCTGCCCCCCCCCCCCGATATTTTTTGAATTAAAAATTCGAAAGTCGGCAATGCTTCTTTTTTTTTTGTTTAATGGAACAAAGTATTGCCAACTTACGATTATTCATACAAAAAGTATCGGAGGGAGTCAAAATTAATCAAATATCCGGTATCTGATTTCAGATAAATGGTTCATGAAGGTATAAAATTCAAATCACAATTTTTCAAGGGTATTTCCACTTAAAGCCCCTCCCCCAGTTCTGTCCCTTTCAGGCTAAGAAACTCGAAATTAACTACTTCGCCAATTTCTGTCAATTTCCTTGATAGCGAGACATTTTCTAGCCCTACTTTAATGAGTGTGAGTGCCTTTAGTATTTATAGTCTATGTTCTATACCCGATTATCGTTCAAAAAAAATTTTTCATTCGGGGACTGAAAAATTTTGTTGAAAACGGGTATTCACGGATGCCCTCGTTCCAAAAATGCAATGTTCCCAACCCCAAATCACTGGGCTCACCCCCCTGGGGGCTCTTGAAAAGTCAAATTTTGGTGTCGTGAATACTTTTCGGGGACTATGGGAACATTACATTTTTGGAAAGGGCATTCATTACTGATGAAGAAAAAAAAATGTTCCCACCCCTCGGACCATGGGCTGAGGTACCACCCCCCTGGGGGTGGCATAAAACATCCTTTTATTGTGTGTATTTTGGCGATTTTAACGTGGAACATATATTGTCGTATTACGGTAGTTCAATAACGATCATAATAATCCCTTCCCCCAACCCTTGAAGAGGGTCCACCCCCCTTTGAAACTTGAAATGCATATATTTCATAATGTAATGCACTTATTTAAACACAGTTTTTTCCAAGATGTAGTAGTTTATTCATAATGTTAAAAAAATATTATTCGCACCCTCCCCCACCTCATACTTACGTCTCACCCCCCTACTCAGATTTTTTAAAATTCACAACTTTGGCTGAAATGCAGTTTTTTTTTGCAAAGTTTTCGCTGCTGACCTAGAAATTATACTTACAAGCTCAAAAAGTAATAAACTCGTCCACCCTCCGCATTTCTATTTCACCCTCCCCTCCCCATTACTTCAAAATTACCTACTTTGCGTCGTAATGAGGCGATTTTGATGCAATTTTTTTTAGAATGCATCGTAGTTGTGCCGTTCTGAAATTATATCAACTACTTTTGACCCCTGGAGTCTGATTTTATGCCCCCACCCCTCCCACAATCATAATGGGGTGGTCCATATTGAAAATTTTTTAAGATGTCGAGTTGCCCTCTCCCAAAATTTTTCCTTTATGGGTAGGTATAACGCAGAGAAAATTTCAGACCGATCAAGGGGGAATCGGCACCTCTCCCCTTCAAAATTATTCGACTTTTTTTTATAAGAAAAAAATCACACAATTTACTAAATTATTTTTTTTGAACCGAGAAAATCCGGAAAAAGGAGGTCGAAGAATTGACTAAAATTGTTCACTGGAGTATGAGGAATTGATTTACACCATCATACGAGAAGGGGCATACCTACTTAGAATTCAAAAAAGCAATAAGTAATTGTATTTTCAAAGACTCAATTGGAAGGTAAAAAAAAAAGATATTTCATTTCAGAATTTTTGGAACTTCCCCTTCAGGGGTCAAGTCTCTAATTATCTCTGTGTGATACCAGTGTCGGGGCTGCAGTACCAAAGCCCTCTCGCCAAAAAAACATTGAGTCGATTTAAATTAGTGGTTTTGAAAACGTGTTCATTTTCACCTTTACCCCAGCGAAACAACGAACTTCTTTGAGAAGTAGCGCTCTCGAAGACATTTCCTTAGCTTGGAACATAAATGAATGTCATTAGAAATCAATTTTCCGGATTTATGATTTTGAGGACCATAATGTTCGAAGAATTTCGCTGTTTTGCTGGTTCGGAGGTGGAAATCCACACATTTCAAAACCACCAACTCAAATCGACCCAAACAAGTTTCAGGATAAGATTAAGTGTAGATGGAAAAAACTCAAGTTTACGCGATTCTGCCTTCATTTTACCCATATGAGGTGTTATCTTTTCAGAAAATTTACTGCTAGTCGTTACTGATGGCCCTTCATATACTCCATTACTTTGAATATAATTCATTTTTATAATTCAAAGGGGTAAAAATCTCAATAGTCCATGAAAATCGATAGTCACTATGCCGAGTCTACACGTCCTCAGAGCCGTGCAGAGAAAATTTGGGAAAATGCACATGTACAAGCAAAAAAAGGTCTTTCAGGTATTTTAAACGTCAATATTCGACGTAATTAGATAAATTTTCCATTTCTTTCAAGATCCCTCACAGTAAAAAGACTAAAATGATATTTCCAACTTTTTGAAACAAAACAAGCCTACTTTTCCCATGAATTTTTGCTTCTTCCTAAAAAATTCTTGTACTTCTGAAATATACAGTGGTAGTGGTGTCATTCGATTCCTTATACTCTAGAGAACAATTTTTGGTACTTTCGTTACTTCGTTTTGATCCCTTTACACAAAGTTATTTAGGAAATTGCGATTTTTTGTTAAAAAGTCAAAATTTGGGAGGAGCCGGGTAAAATTAATCTCGCACCAATCGAGAATAATTTTTTTCTGAGCAATACCTAACCATAAAAAAATTGGCGGATTGGGAACATCGATAACTATTAACAAAAAAGTTTCACCCAGTGAATAATGTGAACAACTTCAGCATAAGACTCATTTTTGTGTTTTGGACACTTCCCCCGCTCGCTCGTATTGGGCTCTACAATGTATTTACGAAAATGACTATGGTGTAACTCGATTCCACATACACCAGTGAACAATTCTAGTCATTTCTGCGACCTCCTCTCCTTTTTCCGGATTTTCTCGGTTCAAAAAAAATAATTTAGTAAATTGTGTGATTTTTTTCTTATAAAAAAAGTCGAATAATTTTGAAGGGGAGAGGTGCCGATTCCCCCTTGATCGGTCTGAAATTTTCTCTGCGTTATACCTACCCATAAAGGAAAAATTTTGGGAGAGGGCAACTCGACATCTTAAAAAATTTTCAATATGGACCACCCCATTATGATTGTGGGAGGGGTGGGGGCATAAAATCAGACTCCAGGGGTCAAAAATAGTTGATATAATTTCAGAACGGCACAACTACGATGCATTCTAAAAAAAATTGCATCAAAATCGCCTCATTACGACGCAAAGTAGGTAATTTTGAAGTAATGGGGAGGGGAGGGTGAAATAGAAATGCGGAGGGTGGACGAGTTTATTACTTTTTGAGCTTGTAAGTATAATTTCTAGGTCAGCAGCGAAAACTTTGCAAAAAAAACTGCATTTCAGCCAAAGTTGTGAATTTTAAAAAATCTGAGTAGGGGGGTGAGACGTAAGTATGAGGTGGGGGAGGGTGCGAATAATATTTTTTTAACATTATGAATAAACTACTACATCTTGGAAAAAACTGAGTTTAAATAAGTGCATTACATCATGAAATATATGCATTTCAAGTTTCAAAGGGGGGTGGACCCTCTTCAAGGGTTGGGGGAAGGGATTATTATGATCGTTATTGAACTACCGTAATACGACAATATATGTTCCACGTTAAAATCGCCAAAATATACACAATAAAAGGATGTTTTACGCCACCCCCAGGGGGGTGGTACCTCAGCCCATGGTCCGAGGGGTGGGAACATTTTTTTTTCTTCATCAGTAATGAATGCCCTTTCCAAAAATGTAATGTTCCCATAGTCCCCGAAAAGTATTCACGACACCAAAATTTGACTTTTCAAGAGCCCCCAGGGGGGTGAGCCCAGTGATTTGGGGTTGGGAACATTGCATTTTTGGAACGAGGGCATCCGTGAATACCCGTTTTCAACAAAATTTTTCAGTCCCCGAAGGTTTAAAAAAAATTCATTTTCTAGAGCACTTTTCGGGCTATAGAACATAGACTATTACGTAACATTTCATTTAAAAATTTTAATTTTTTTCGTTCTTATTCTCTAATAATTTTTTATGGTGTCATTTTTGGAGAAGTCTTTCAAAAAGTTTGAGCTTCGTATGAAACCGTTTACCATAATTTCTTGATCACTGTAACTTTTTTCCATCGCAATATTTCTATAAGATTATAATTTGTCTTGAATTCATGGTACAAATCATCAAACAACACGTATCAGATTTTTCGACAATATTAACCTAATTGTAAGTTCGAAATAATTAGTTTCAATCGAGACTTGGTTATGTGCCAGTCTTATTTCGTTTTCACGCCATACAATAATCATTATAGGTCGTGTAGCTGTAGATAATAAATACTACGCTCATATCTAGCGTATAATCTCTGCAAAAATCTACATTTTTCGCCACCAACCAACTTGAATTTTTTGCCCGTCACGCGAAACTAAATCTCGATTCATGGATTCTCCGAAGCCAGTTAGTTTTTCTTCTTTCTGAGAGAGAGTAGATACATCGTAAATGAAAAAAAAAGTTCCGAAACGACGACGATCAAGGCTCGTAAAATTATTAATTTTGTTTATAGCATTAATAACTAGGTACACTGTTTATGATTGTACATCACTCCTGTAGTAATAACGCAGCTTATACGAAAACATTGCAGTGCTATAACGTTGATGGAATAGATTAAATATTTATGAACTGCGAGGTAATAAAGAAAAATAGATATATAAGGTGAAAAAAAAGGTAGACAGTGAAAAATTCTATCGAATGGCGTCGTAAAGATCGTCGAATTAGGTTTTAAAACGCTGCTACGTGCGAATAACGACAGCTTAATTTTTGACCGTACCGAGAGTAATGCTCGATGTATTTTATTAACGGTGTAAATTATGCTCCTGTCTGCATCAGGACGTCTTGTTTGATTTAAGCTCGATCAAGTTTTACTTCAGCTTATCTCGGCGAATTCGAGTACCGAGTTTTGCTATTTTAGAGCAGACCTTTTCAAATTTACGGTCGTAAAAATAGGTATGAAAAATTCATCTTTGGCTCATTTGTCGGGGTATTCAAGTTTGTATGTCGTGAAAATTGCGAAAAAATTTCAAGATTGGGTTTAAATTCTATCGATGAAGTATTTTTAACTTGTGGAGTTATTTTGGAAAATATTTAAAAGGGATTGAATGGGCCTACGAGTGAAAAAAAAAATTATTTTTTGTATCTACCTATCTACCGACAACGCGATTTTCACAAAAGCTGATTAGTCCTTGAATTTGTTTTTCATTCATAAAAGCGAGACTTTAATTTGATGAATTAATTTCTCGTATAGCGAGAAATATATCTGAATAAAAGAAATATAACTGAAAGGTTGGAGAAACTTTTGCGAGTCAGTCGAATAGTAAAATGAGCTTTCCTGTATCTTTATTCAACCTACAAGAATATTAAAAGTAGATATTTATAAACAAATTGAGTAGGTATACTATAAAATGTTTTTTAATTTAGCCATTTTTCACGTTTAAAATTCTAAGAAAATGAATTACAAGTTTCAAAGGAGCGAAAATTATGAAAAATTAACACCTACGACGCGACGTGACGTAATATTTTTCATCTAAATGAGAACATTCATTTTCTAAATTTTTAAAAAGTTTTTGAACTGTTTTTACAAAGTATAAAAACTTGTCAGATTTCAAAAAACTTGAAATTTTTGTGGCAATTTTTTAAATAAAAAATTTTTAAATCAAAATCCATTTTTAAAAAATTATAAGTACATACCTATTATTTTTTGTTCTGGAACTGGCTTACAGGCTTAGTTTCTTTGTTCAATTAAAGCATGGAATTTGAAAAGGGCCCTAACTCCCCAAATTTTGCAAACTGGTGTAAAATGTTTTTTTTTTTTTAATATTAAAACGTCATCTTTTGTATATTTAATGGTGTTCCATAAAGTCATGTGCTCATCCCAAACACCGAATTTCTGATTATAACATTTTCAATTCGACTTTGATGGCACTGCAAGTCAAAGAGAAATCTAGTTTGGAATTTGGAGTTCGGCCCTTTTCCAACTCCATGCTTCAATTGTTCTTATGAAAGCTGTTCAACCAGAATAAGAGTCGACTCCGGAGTGCGAGTTGAACTGACTCCAAATTGACTCCATCTCCGGCATCACTCCGCAGTCAGGAAGTCAAGGTCATAGATTGACTCCGCAGTCAAGGTTGATATGTGTGAGTTCAACTCTGGAGTCAATGAGGAGACAGGGTTGAAGTCTGAAAGTGACTCCGGAGTCAAAATCTGAAATGAACTCCGGAGTTGAGCAGGTGAGCCGAAGGCAAGAGTCAATTTTTAACAGAGGATAAGGGTTGACTCCGGAGTCTTAAGTCGAACTTACTCCAAATTCACTCCAACTCCGGCTTTATTCTGTGATCAAGTTGGAGTCCAGAGTCAAGGTGAGGGATTCAATTCCGGAGTCGAGGTGGTGTCAGAAGTCGAGGTCTGAAAGTAACCCCAGAGTCAATGTAAAGTCAGGAGTCAACTTTTTGGCTGATTCTTATTCCCTGTATTCAAATTTGTTTTTTAAAATCTGTCCTTATTGCTTTCCAAAAAAGAAATGAATAATCATATCGAATATACCTATCCTGCCTTCATAAATTTTTAATGAATTTTGGGTTCATTTTTGAAAAAAAAAAAAGAAAAAAAGAAAAACTTGAGGCAGGGAGGATTTGGGTCATTATCTCCAGAAAGGAAATAAATCAGCCGAATTGTCAGTTACATCAAAAATTGGACCAGTTTTTCAGATAGGAAAACTGGTTGCATCAATTTTGGATTGCAAAAATAAATATTGTCAGTTACATCAAAAATTGATCCAGTTTTTCGGATTGGAAAACTGGTTGCTTCATTTTTGTATTGCAAAAATAGTCATAATTATAAGTACTGGCGATATTTTGTCGGTTGTCAGATTTTACTGTGAAGAAACTAGAAGAACCCTATTACTTGTAATGTTGTAATCATGGCAATAATGAAGGTATTTTCTGATTTTGTACTCAAGTACCTACTTACATGTATCAATATGAACTAGTTTCATCACCAAAAATTTATTATAAAAAGTGTGAAAACAAGGAATAACACATTAAATACCTACCGCTGCCAATTAAAAATAATAATACTTCAGTTTGGCAAGAATTACAAAAAAATTATGTTACATGTGCACACCACACATTTTGAACAACACTTTTTTATAACCAAGCATTATTTTATGTACATCCTACATAACTTTTAGGAATAAATTTTGCAACATTTACGAAATGAACACTTACTAACAGGTACTCAAAAGTAATCATTTGGTAAGTGAAATTTCAAAATTGATAAATAGGTAGATACAATTTGGTAAAAATTAAATAAGTACAAAGAGAGAATTACACGTGGTTGACTTGAGTATTCTTAGCTATCTCTACTTTTTCTAATACTGAAAAACACAATAAGTAAATCTAGTTACCAAAAAAAAAATTAAAGGGATAATCATAAATAAACCTAAGTAACACACTTATATCTAAGCTGTGAAGCACGAGCCTTTTACAATGAACGATTCAAAGCCTACAACTTTTCATCACTTAACGAAATCATATTATAATATGAATGATCGGGAAACCTTTCCAACAATATGTAATCGGTTTCAGTTAACAAAAGTTGTTCTAGAAGATCAACAATTTCACCAAAGGTTGGTCTCTCATTGGGATCTTTATTCCAACAATAGTACATAATATTATACAATTCTCTTCTGCAATGTTCTGGCTTTTCGAGTCTATATCCGTCGCGAACTTTACTCATAACTTTGGCAGCTGGTATTCCTGGATATGGTGTCGAACCTAAGGTAACAATTTCCCAAACTAGGACCCCAAAACTCCAAATATCAGATTTGACAGAGAACACATTATAGTAGAGGGATTCTGGCGCCATCCATCGTATTGGTAAACGACCTTCGGATTTCCTTTCGTATACGTGGCTGGTCATAATGTCTCGAGCGAAACCAAAATCAGCCACTTTGCAAGTGTGGTTTTCACCGACTAGTATATTACGAGCAGCTAAGTCTCGATGGATTATCTGCAAGAAGAAGAATGATAAGATTGATTTTGTGGTCATGAATGTTGTTGGGGTTACCCAATGTTGAAATTGATAAGATACTTACGCCTTTGGAAGACAAATACTGCATTCCTTTGGCTATTTGATAGCAGAATGCAGTTAGATCTCTGGAAGTTAATGTGTTACTGGTACCATGCATGTTGTCGTAGTATCGTTGAGCTCGAGAATGTCTCAAATAACTTTGTAATTTTCCATTTGGCACGTATTCCATGATTACGAAAATAGGGTCTGTGAAAAAAATAGAGAAAATTATCAGCTTGAATCTATTTTCATTGCAAAAGTTTGCTAGGTTTCTAGAAGAATTCTGCTGAAACCTGCAAAGGTTCTGCAGCCTCGTTCTATGTACTTCGAGATACATAAGTAGTAGTACAACATTCTAAACACGTGTGAATTGCAGAATCAATGCAGAATTCTTTGCAGAATCCTGAAGGAATCATTGCAAAATTCTTGGCAGAATCCTGAAGGAATCATTGCAGAATTCTTTGCAGAATCCTGAAGGAATCATTGCAGAATTCTTTGCAGAATCCTGAAGGAATCGTTGCAGAATTCTTTGCAGAATCCTGAAGGAATCATTGCAGAACTCCTACAGAATCGTCACAGAATCACAGAAGACTTTGTTTTTGCAGAATCATGAGACTTCCTGCAAGAATTCTGCAGAATTTCTGCAATTTTTATCAATTCATGAGACTTTCTGCAAGGATTCTGCAGAACTTCTGTAATTTTTGTCCATTTATGAGATTTTCTGCAGAAATTCTGTGTTTTTTTGCAAAACTATGAAACTTTTTATAGAAATTCTGCAAAACTTCTGCAATTTTTGTTGAATCACAAGACATAATATAGAGCGGGAATTCTGCAGAAATTATGCATTATTTTTTGGAAAATCGTGAGGAATTCTGCGAAAATTCTGTGGTGTTTTTTTTTGCAGAATTATGCTGGAATTTTGCAAACTTCTGATTTTTTGCAGAATCGCGAGACTTGGGAGGAATCCTGCAGAAATTCTGTATTTTTTTGCAGAACTATGAAACTTTCTGCAGGAATTCTGCAAAATTCCTAAATTTTTTGTCAAATATTTAGACTTTCTGCAATAATTGTGGAAAAATTCTCCATTTTCTGCAGAATTGTGAAATTTTCAGTAGAAATACTGCAAAAATTCTGCTTTTTTGCAGAATCATGCTGAAAATATGCAAACCTACATTTTTTACAGAATTATGAGACTTTTCTGCAGAAATTCTGTGTTTTTTGCAGACCCATGAGGCTGTCTGCGGGAATTCCGCAATAATTCTGAATTTTTTACACACCAAGGTCATTTCTAAATTTTTTGATAATTTGAAAGAAGTGCATACCTTTTTCTGTGCAACAGCCAAGTAATCGTACAACGTTTGGATGAGGTTCGAGCATCTTCATTACATGAAGTTCTTGAGCCAAATCAGATCTTTCTTGCTCCCCGGCATTTTCTTTTAGCATTTTGACGGCTACTACTGTAAGTCCTTCTTTATCTAAAGATTTTTCTTTTATTAAAATCATTTATTTATGATGATGTTGGTATAAAATTGATTATGAATACTTGCCATCAATATTCAAAGCTTCACATTTCCAAACTTGTCCAAAACATCCTTCTCCTAAAATATTGAAAACTTTAATATGATGTCTTGGTATTTCCCATTTATCAGCCAGTTTGCTGTCGGCATCTAATCCCTGAGTGCTCTGAAACATGTCAAGGTTATCATGAAAAATATGAATATATTGAAAATAAAGCGATGGTTACAAAAAATTGAAGTATTGTATATTAAGATCTCAATTACTCGTACATTTGTTACTTGAATATGATTAGTTGAATCCCAAGAATCACATCGATTACTTAATTCTCGACCACTTCGCCAGTGCTGCAATACCATAGAATCTTGAAAAGATAACGCACTACATGAAGATTTTTTCTGTGGAAAAAGGTTGTATTTGAATTTCGAATTTTTTTTATACGTTCTTCAAGTATGTAAATTAAATCTCTTCAACTGTCCTCAGTTTTGTGATATGAGACATCAAATCTAAATATTTTTGTGCGAAATTCGAGTTCGATGAAAAAAGACGTAATATTTCAACCTTTGGAATGAGACAAGCTCTTGAAAAAAAAATTGTAATCAAAATTTGAAGACCCTGGTTCTAAATATGGAATAAACAAAAACTAACATTAAATTGATGAACGAATGAAAAGAAAACGAAAAAAAAAAAAAAAACAGAAAAATTTTTTGGAAAGATTTTTCATTTGGAATGAATTTAGATTTGTACATATTGTTTAGGTATTGAGAAAAAAATGTTTAATGGGACTTGAAAATTTTTTAAAAATTAATGGAACAAAGACCATGTACCTATTTTCAGATAATTTTTATTTGACGAATTTTAAAATAATAATTTTCTAGTTAGGGTATAAATTTTTTCACACCTTTTCAAATATCCATTCGATTACCATCCGTCAAAGTTCTCTTATACTACATTTTATTTTCTGTTGAAATTCCTACAGTTGAACTCATTTCCGTATCATCGTTTTAAAAACTTACCATATCATCTTTTTTAATTTTATTCCTCCTTTTGCAAATCTTCTTCCGGAACAGGCAAACAATAACTCCAGAGACGAATAAACTGACAAATATGACTACAGTTGGAATTAAGGCGATAATTAATTTACCACCATTTGGCTCATGCGATACAATCAATTCGGTTTCAGTTGCCTTTGATTTATTGGCCACGGTTAAATCAGACGATGATGATTCTCCATTGTCAGTTATTGTTTTTGGTGGTTGTTCGGAGTTCAGGTGACTAGATCCATCTGTATTGGATGTGGTAGATTTTTTCACTGCAGATTCCGGAGTTGACGAGGCTGACGATGTATCATTAATACTGTTCAGCTTCGTAAGAGGTTTCCTCCAAGGGAAATCCAATGGAGGGATATTATAGTTTGGAAAATTCACAGGAGGTTGAGGGAAATTCACAGGGGACTGAGGGAAATTTTTATCAATCGTTGCAGTGTTCTTTTTATCTGTATGTTTTTGAATTTTTACAAAAACTTGAAATTTTGAAACTATCGCGTTGCTTTCGTTGTATTGAGCTGTGACGTCCATCACAAAATCTCTGCCTCCCTGAAATTCATAAAATAAACATGGATTAATTTTTTTCTAAAAAAAACATCTATTTATTTAAAAATTTTGAAATGAACGAAAACGTGATGAGGCACGATTAATCAGCAATTGAAACAACTAATTGAAATTCCCATACGATTCATACATCACTGTAGAAATAATTGAATGTCTCGAAAGAAACCCTGAAACTTACCCAAGTGCTCAAAGATTGATTGGTATAAACAAATCCGGTCTCCGAATTAATAACGAACGGTAGCGGTTCAAGGCCACTTTGAACGATATTAAATCCATTCGAATGGTCTAATCCGTATATGATAACGTCATCTTGAGATTGTGCTGAAACTTGGCCAACAAGACTGCCGATGGGAGTATTGTCGAGTACATTCCAAATTCTTAAGGCATTAATGGTAAGTGGTGGTTTAACTGTAGCTGTAAAAATTGAATTTGGAACGAAAAATTAGCAGAAGCTCTTATGATTCATAATAAAATATGTAGGTACCTATTCGACTTTTGAAAAAAATACCTTTAAAAATGATATGTTACCCAAAGTTCCCCTAAAAAATCACAAACTTCATTAGAAATTTATCACCCCTTCTCTTTTCCTCAAAAATTTTGTTTTGATGTGATGTCTAATATGGCTCAAGCAGAAGAAAGACAAAATTTGAGTGGAAATACGAAAATTTCAAATGATTGTGGCATATTTTTAAAATAATAAAATCCTCAGCATTTATGATGGATTAAAAAAATTCTGGAGAAAGTTGTCGAAAATCGATGGAAAGTAGTTGGCTCTGAGAAGGGAACCTCCCAAAAAAATTGGGTTCCCAAACCCAAAAACAAACAAACCAAGAAGATCTAAAATAGGGTATTGTTTTTCTTTCAAGTTTTTTCTTTTTTCCACTTTCGGGTAATTACATCTGTTAAGAACCTCAAACACCTCCTGTCTCTTGAATTTTCGAAAAAAATTCATGGAAAGTAATACCATTTTTCATGAGATTTTAGTTGGCAATACTGCAACCAAAAATTTCTAGAATTTTTTTACAATTTAGCTAATTTTATGGCGAAATTTTTTTTAGTTTTCTTTTCAAACTATTGAGTGGAAAAATTCAGTTTTATGAAATTTTTTCTTCAAAATTACAGGAAAAAAAATCAGTAGATATTTCCAAATTTCCAGGATCTTCAACCCCTTTCGGCCTCATAAGGGTGGCATGGCATAGCCTTCGAACCAAATTTTTCGAATACATAATATTAAAATTTCCATCACAGTCTGTACAGTCTGTAACAAATTTTTAAAAATATGGCAACAATTTCCAGAGATTTCTAAGGAAAGAGGGGGGATGATCCAGCATTCGAATCTGTTTTTATTTGAATTTTTGAATCGATTTCAGAGGTATTTAAAACTTGAAATTGATAATTATGAATTGAAAAATAATTTTTACTCCGTGAACTTGACCTTGAATTTCAAACTCAACCTTTGTGTGATTGGTTTTCCCATTTCTATGAGTAAGCAAATTTTCACCCAAGTGGAGCAATAGATTTTCCCTTCATTTGATGAGTAGAAGTAGAAATGTTTTGTATGTGAGCCTGAACACAAAAACCACCCTTGTAAGAGGTTAAAAATTTGTTTTTAAATTAACATTGATTTTTGGGCTTTTTAGAAAGAATAGAATCAAGGGAGAATATCAAACTCAAAAACCAGTTTATGATCCCTAAATTGTTGTTTCCTTCATTATGTATCGAAAAATATCACGATAAAGGTGTCTAGAGAAAAACTGACCTAAAAAACACGAAAATCTTGACCAAATAACTGACTTAAACACAAATATTTTTGGGAAATTTGTCAAAAACATACCTACCTTGGACAGTAGTACACAAAATACTCATAAATAGAATCCATAGTGTTATCATTTTCTTAAATCTTCCTCTAACCCATTCTTATCCCAACACTCCGAACAATCGCGAACCATCAAAGAATTCGAGCATAGGTCAATTAATACCATTCGTAATATAAAAACATCGTCAATTTTTATCGAAATTTTAACAGAATAATATGAAACAACTGAATTAAAGTTGACTAACGGTAATAACATCCACGTTTCATGAACCGCGTTCGCTTTCTCCGCGCCTCCGCGGTTCGTGGGTTCGAGACACATCCTGTTTCTGTTCAGTTCTATTTTGTTATTTCCATGTTCAAATCTTACTTACAGTTCGTCAGCCATTATGAATTACTCCTTCCAATACCATCGGGGTATCGTTCAAGTGCAACCTGTTCTTCGGGCAGTGAAACAACGTTGCCAGATGGACGTGGATAAGTATCATTTTATAATGGGTTTATATCTGCTTCTTGCTCACGCAATCGTAAAATGGCAAATGGCTCTATGGATGGTCATAGAAAGTACCTATTTTACCGATTTTATGTTTTCGAAATGCTTAACCTGTAATTTGAGAAATTTTGTGATGAGTAGTTGGGGACCGGAAGCTAAAATATAAATAAAGCTTGGCTTTTGAAAAAAAAAGCTTCTTTATAAAATTATCAAACTTTTGATTTTGGTTTACTAAATTCACGCGATTAGTTTTCTCGGCTCTTTTCAGATGTAATTTTTGGATTTTCAACTTCAACTACCAGCTTTTAGCTCATTTTTAAAAATTTCTGTTCAAATGAAAAATTATTACTTATACATTTTATTTTTCTGGTTTTTACTAGAATTTAGATGCACCCAGGTCACCAACCAAAATTTTTGGAGAAAGTAAAATATAGTGTGGGTCAAAATCTTGGGAAAAAAGAAAAAAAAATTGGTTGCGAAAAATTATAATTTGAACTAGATCTTAATTATTTGGAAATGAAACTCATAGTCAAATTTTAGTTATCAAAAATTGCTTTAAAAAACATTAAGTTGCTTCATCAAATTTTAGCTTTCGACTCGCTTTCGGTTCTTTTGATAATATTGTGTTCTATAAATATGTACAGGGCTTCGTTCGAATGCAAAAATAATGCCTATTTTTTATGAAGTCCCCCCTCCCCCCAAAAAAACATTATAAATTGGGGACTTCTGATTGTTGCATGGTTTATTTTAAACGTTCGTCAACATTTTTTATTACGTATAGTTACGCCTGCGTTTCGCTATGTTCTGCAACTCTATTGCCTGTTTTATTGAAGCGCCTTTCATTTAAAGATTACGAAGAGTTATTTTTCCTGTTTGAAGTATGAGCGGACGATGGTTTTTCCTAAGATATCAAATTATACAGTCCACTAATTTTATTTTCTTTAGATGTTTCACCCACAACCAAAAAATAATCATCATTATCCTTGTATTGCAATGAATGGTAAAATTTCGGACAAAATTCAAGCGGTTAACTAGAGTCTGTTTTGAAATGAGATTCGCAAATAATTTTTAGACTCGCCATTCTAGAAGTCGAAAGACTTTTTGGAATGACTCGAACATTCGCGATTTTTTTGGTGCGATTTCGAATCAATTTTTTTCCATTAGATATTCGTTTTTTTCTCCGTCAACTTTTCCTACTTCCAAATTTTGTACTTTCTCTCATCTATAAAAGTATAAATTGGGTATAAACTAATGAAAGTTATCGATAATCGCTGAAAAATAATCATAATTGCAGCACAACAATTAATCAGTAAAAAAATTGCTGAAAACTGAGTGAAAATTCACTGGAAAATTTGTAAAATCTCTAAACAATGCTGAAAAAAATCATTCCTTGAGAAATCAGCAAAAATTCACTGAAAATCGAAGAATTTCACTGATTTTTCCTGTGCTGAAATTCTAACTATTCATCAGTGTCATGTCACTAATTCAAAATGCGAGAGTAAAATGAATCTTCTCTGTATGCACTTAAATTTGACAAAAATTTCTTGTTTTGTTGTTGGACAGATCTTACATGTATAATGACGCGCAAACCCGTGTTGATGTGCTCGAAATCTACCCACGTTCTCCGGAGCCTCTTTAGCTCAGTGGTAGAGCACTGGTCTCGTAAACCAGGGGTCGTGAGTTCAGTTCAAACCTCACAGGAGGCAAGAGGCAATTTTGCAAAAAAAAAAAAAGATTGAAAATTGGTTACAGTAGGTTCGTTCGAGCGCTTTATAAGATATGAAAAAAAGATATGAAATTCATAATTTTTTTGTTTACGTAACCAAAGGTGCGTTCTCACCAAATGCCAATGGTGTAAAAATAAATGGTTACCCATCATTATTTTTCTAAACCTTCACGTCTTTTACAGTAAAATTGATAAAAATTGAAAGGTGTAGTTTCGTGTATTAATTTCTAAATGTTTAAATAATAATTTTATCGACAATAAAAAAATTCTGCAACAAAATATCATCGAAAAAATGGTAATGAAATTTTACGTATATAAAGTGAATAGTAATGGGTAGCCCTTGTTAGTGGAGATGCACCCTGAGACTTCCTGAAAATTATGAATTTCATATCTTTTTTTCATATCTTATAAAGCGCTCGAACGAACCTAATATTACAAAAATTTATAAATTGAATTTTGAAGACCTTGGAAATTAATTAGTATTTATTGTTTTTATTGTTTGTTTGGGTTTTTTTTTAGAATTTGTGTATTATTTTTAAATAACATTTCATGATAGTAGATAATTTTTAAAAAATTAGGAAAATGTAAAAAGACCTTTGAAAAAAAACTACCTAATAAATTTTAACTAAAAAATTATAAATTACAAATATCAAAAAAAATTATAATAATTGAAGTGTCTCATTCTCAAAATTGATGAAATTTACTCTAAAAAAAATAATTCTTATTAAAAAAATATATGTATATGTGACCCTGCCGTAAAGAAAGGACCTTGTGTAAAAAAAATCGATGTCTCATTTTCCACGTTTTTGGTCCAAATGACACCAAATCTGGACCAAACACATAAAAATAAAGACATCGATTTTTTTCACACAAGGTCCCTTCTTTGCGACAGGGTCACATATGTTTATCACGATTTGATAGAATTTCTGCATAGAAATAAATTTTACCATTTCGGATGAATATTATTTTTTCAGAATAAATTTTACAAATTTTGTGAATACTTAAGGCAATTTTATTCTATTTTTTTTTTTGATAAAATTTTTTCACTCTGTCTTTTTCATGCATGGAAAAAATCAATTTAAAAGAAGTTGGAAGACAAAAGCTCACATTTGACTCCAGAATGATCAGTGACTAAGTTTCTTTGTTTATCCCAAAATTCGTACATCCAACTGATGCAAAACCCTAAATTAGGTTCTCATTTGGGTCTAGAATTCTCCTGAAATGGGTTCAATTTATACTGTTTGAGGGATCGTTTTCGAATAGATGTTTCTTATTTTGATTGAATTCTCAATTGTTGCTGGTAGTACGAAGGTGTATTTGAAAATTTCAACAGTTGAAGATGTGGCAATTATTTTAAAAAATTGGTGTTTCTATTTTTTTCAACCTTGAATTTAAAAAAAAGTGTATTAAATACATTTCAATTTTATGGTCAGTTTCTTAATCTGTCACAAACTTTAATCAAGTGGTACGAATTAGAATTAGATTTAATGAATTTTTAAAGCATGGACCAAGACTCCATGATGTCGAATGATTGTTCAGATTTCGTATTTGTTTTATCCTTAATTTTAAAAGTTTTCTCTTTCTTTCTTTTGTTTCAGGTGAGTACCTATTGAATCTCTATTATGAAATTGGGAAATGTTGAAAAAAGTGCCTACCTACGTAAGTTATGATATCTATTTTACTTCCTCGCGGTATGAATGTAGTTTTTGGGAGTATCTTGAGTATAATTTTCATCGTGTTTGATGAAAAATCAACGTTTTTTCCCCTTCATAAAATCAGAATTTTAATGATTTTTCGTGACTTCTTCCTCCCCTTTCCCTCCCTCAGTCCATCAGGATTATGACAATACAGCATGAAATAATTGAAACAAGTTTTGGGTATTTTTTCGAGCACTAAACGTGTCATAAAAAATCACTAAAAACCATTGAAGGGTCCGAAAGAAATTCTACAAATTTACCCAAAATTTTTGTCGTAAGTTCATTCGTTTTGAGAGATCTCGTGACCCACTACAATCAGAGTAAGTACCTTATACAATGAAATCTCCATCTTTTTTTCTGCCAGAATTTCTATTCGCCACGTCTCTGCTTCATTAACCGGACCACCTGCTCGAAATGTTTCCTTCATCCAACATCTACGATGAAATCAAAAACACACCTAATCAATTTTCATTTCATTTTGAAAAGTGAAATCCAAGAATCCACGGGTTTGAATTCAATTCTGATGGAAAAAAACCACGACCTATTGATACGATCATCGATACAATCCGTAATTTAAATGAGAAACGAAAATAAAAAATATTTTTTCTACCAAAAAAAAACCGTCGTAAAAACGTGACATCGGGCTGCTTACGAAATCAAAACGATGACAAGAATTTACCAATTTATTTTGGTGAAAATAACAAATATCTGTACGAATTCGATCCACAATAAGTGAGATAAGGTTTTTCGCATTTGAAAACATCATGTACTTTCGTGTTAGTGTGTGATCTACACAATACCAGTACTCACTCGCAATCGTAGTTTACGCGTTAATAGCTCCGCAGATGGAACGTATTGTCGATGAGCAATAAAAAAAAAAAGAAGAAAAAATTCAATCAACAGGATCTACTCGTTCATAAACGTGACCATTAAGTTCATGGGCCTCGCACGTGCCAATGAATAATCATTGTATGATGCTGTGTTCAATATCACTTTGCTACGATTTAGGTACATCAATACACCAGAGAAAGAGAATATACATAAGAAACAAAATAAAAAAAACTTTTTTAATGGTCGAAACGCGTACATGAATATTGGATGATTGGGCAAAATTAACCTGAGCTTTTTTATGTGACCGTTTATGGTACTGAGTGCGAACCTTACGGTGCCCATAAGATACAAGGGGATGAGGGAAACGAGAAACATGTATAAAACGTGCCACCTCCACCTTTCCTCGCCATCTTTGGTGCAAATTTAAAATAATCCTGGAAATTACATTCTATCGTTGAAATATCTAAAAGTAACCGACAACTTTTATGCTGCACACATTCGCCGCGCCGGAGCTTTCGCTATTAAAATTCGAATAGTGGAGCGCAGTTAAGAAACCCATTAATAACAGATGCGAACGCCCCTGCGCTCCTCCGCCGCCGCCACACCGTACGAAGAAAGTAAACGTAATCCTCGCCCGTTTTTAGCCAATTCCCGCATAAAATTAAAGCGATTATGTGCTCTTCTTTTTTCTCATCTTATTCAAAAAGAAATTAAACAAGTATGCTGGATTAAGCGAAAGGCGAACCCGACTCCCAAAGTACACACGTAAGCATACGTGCCTTATACAGGAGAGTTGTTCGGATAGATATGAAAAATGCAATTCTTTGATCATTCTAAGGTTCAAACGAACCAAAGGTAACTTGGAGCTTTGGCGAAAAAAAGAGTACCCGTGCGAGGAAATTATATTTTTTAAAAAAAAGGTTCTCATATGTTTATGTGTGAGATATGCAGCCTTTATCAAAAGTTGCTTTTGATGATACACTGATTGGGAGGAGGAAAAAATTACTTTATAATGAGATAATACCCGGGGTTTGTGGATGATGAGAGATTGTTGGTGTGCGAGATTTGAATGTAATTGAGTATGAGTTGGATGAACCTGTTGGCTGTTTGCTGAATCGAAAGGAAAAATTCATTCAGAAAATCTGGATTGAGGCATTGATTTTAAAACGTCACTTGAAAAATTGAACAAATTTCATTGTTATGATTTTTTACTCTAAATTTTTAATTTGATGGACCACAAATGTATTAGTCCGAAAGATCATTTCTGAAATACGAGCTGACGCCTAATTTTTATTCTGGATGGTAAGAATTGAAAGAAAATATTTGAGAAAAAAGTCACTAAAAAAAGCCAAAAATTCTGCTGAAAACTTACAAATCAAACTGATTTTTTGTAGGAAAAAAAAGATAAAGTAATTGGGCCAAAAATTGAACTAATTTTAGACAAAATTTTGCTAGAGAGGTATCCCAATTCGACGTAAAATTTTGAGCTGCAACAAAAATAAATCGAAAGTACATTGTAAAAGAACTCTGTATTCAAAATTTCAGAATGTAAAGTTCATTTTTCAAATTTTGATGAATTTTTGAAATTTCGAACTTAATATTCTTCATCGCTCTGAAAAATATGAAAAATCAATCAAATATGCCTCCAGAACTGAAATTTGGTGTGTGCTCCATTTTTGACCTCTAAAATCGTTTGAAGATGATTTCGAATGTTTTGGAGCTTCCAGAAAACTTTGGAATTTTCCAGCACTGAAGAAAGATCATAAAAATGGTCTTCATGCACTTCAGCATCTATAATTACGGATTACCAATGGTGACCTATTTGTTCAGTTAAAGGATGATTTCTTTGTAAAATTCATAAATTTGCGTTAAAGTCCATATTTTTTGGCAGAAAATTTTCAAGAAGCGCCGAAACGTTTCGAAAAATATTCCAATCGATTCGGAAGGTCGTAAATGGACTACCAATGAACCATATTTCAGATTTTCTCGTTGATTGGATAAAATTGTCATAATTTACAGAGGGATGAAACAAATTTGAAGTTTTAAAAATTCATTAAAATTCGAAAAATGAACTTCAGTGCTTGAAAATTTGGACATGGGAATTTTTTATGGTACAATTTTGATTAAATTTTGTTTTGGCTCAAAATTTTACTTTCAATCGGTATACCTGCCTTCCTTGTAAGTCATTTTTCACTGAATTTTTATTTCATTTCCTAGGAATCAATGAATTTTTTTTTTGAAAATTCATCATTCATAAATCTGTTCATTTTATTGATTTTTATTTTGTACGACAATTCTGTCCATTTTTGATTTTCCCCTGATTCAGAATGAGTGAATGCACAATCCAAATTTCCTCTCAGAGAGGTAGAAATGAAGTCAGTGAAAAAATTCTCCCTAAATGAAAATATGCAAGTAAACTTTACTTGTTGAAAATTAATGAAATATTAATGTTGAAAAATCAGCGATATTTACCGAAATTTAGTACCTAATATTTTCTGAAAAGTTGGCGAGTAAAAGTTTGTGAAAGATTTGCAAAGCTTTGTGAACTGAAAACCTGAAAAAAGTGGGGTTCTGTAAAGGATTTAGCGAAATAAAAAAAATCGGTTTTAGCTCTAATTTTCATTTCAACTTTCTGTAATGGCGTTTGTTAGGGTAAAAAATTCTGAAAAAATTGACCCCCCCCCCCCCCGGTTTACACCTTTTTGAAATTATGACCATTTTCGTTGAATTATTTTCAAGAGTTTTCAATTTCAACGGAAAAGAAGGAAATTTTCTGTTCAGTTTTTTCTTTGTAAAAAATCGTCGAGAAAAACGAATTTTGAAGCCGGTCCTGATAAGTCCAACTTTTTTTATTTACTCAAAAAGTTAATTTTTTCAAAAATTTCAAAAATGATAAAAATTCTATTTATCATTGATAAATATAAAAAAATTCTTTTGAAAAAGAAGAGTATTTTCGAGAGAGAGACAAAAAAAATACTTGAAATTGCCTTCAAAACGAGTATAGGGCAAGGGGGGATCAATAAATTTGGAAAAAAAGTCATTCGAAAAGGTCAAGCTAAGTCAGCTTTTCTCTCAAAAAATTTTGTTAGACACCCTAGCAGCCTTTCCTTTCATGTTATTTTACATCCCATTCCATTAATTTCTTCTGTGCTGTAATTCTGAGCATTTCATCTCTGATTTTTTTCCAATTTCTGAGGAAGGAAAAGTTTTCTGTTTGGTGTACTTCTCAAATTTTCAATTGAATTTCATCAACTTTTAATCAAGGATTCGTCGAAATGAAATTTATCAAGTTTTTAGGGTCGAATGTTAAAACATACCTTAAGTAAACCTTAAAACGTAAGGATACCTTATTTTAAGGAATGGTTTGGTATTTTGAAACTCTCCTTAGGAGAACTTTGCTAAGGGCTTCCTTAAAAGTCGTATTTTAAAACTTTCCTTAATTTTGCATGCTTATTGCTTTGAATACCATGTTGCCAAATCTAAAAAGATGATTCAACCAATCAAAACGTGTTATTCAGATATAAATGGCTATATTTACGTATTTGCTCTTAAAAATTCATAAACATTTTTCATTATCATTGCTATCTAATCAATGTGTATTGCAATATTGCATCAGTGTTTGAAGTTCCTCGGAAGTTTCAATGATTTTTTAATTTTGTTTCAATTTTTTTACATGAATGAAAGAAAAATAAAGAAAATCGACGTCATTTGTTAATTTTTTCCTGAAAAACTAGATTTTAATTTTTTTTATGCCATCAAAATTTTTCAACTGTACCAAAGTACCTATATAGAATTTTTTTAAAGCTTTGTCGCCTCCAAGATGAGAAATGGTCAAAAATGTTCCTTACGACTTTTTTGTAAGTCTTTTTTGTAAGTTACTTTGTAAATTTTCACAATAACCAGCAATGGTCTAAATAGAAAATATACCCAAAGTGCTGCTTCTCAAAGCAAATTCTCATTTTCACACAAAAAAATAAAATTACATTTGAATTCAGTACTTTATATACGAGTAGAAAAATGGACAAGATCGACGAGCCCCTTCAAAAATTGACAAATGTTTCATTTTGAGTCTGAAAAATTGAGAAAGGTTTCATTTTAGGAGTAAAACTAAATAATTTTTCAGTTCTCAGCAACAACTACACTCTTTAAGGTGCGTACAGAAATGTCTATAATGTTCATTATTGATAATATTTTGAAGTATACCAGTGTATTTCCATTTAAAAAAATCTATTTATAATAGAATTCAAGTATCACAGTAGTAAACCCGTAAAAACAAAACCATTTTGTTACCTTAAGGTACCTCGCGAGGTACCTTAAGGAATTCCTTGTACTTCGATCGAATACGTGTTTTAAATTTTGTTAAGAAGCGTTTTAAAATACGAATTCTGTCTAAGGTACTTTGTAAGGAACCTTAAAAACTCCTTAAAAATAAGGTATGTTTTAACATTCGAGCCTTAAAGTAAGTGGGGCATACCCGTTGATGAAATTCCCTTCGAGGAAAAAATCAATAAACCATAAATCAATTGTTGAAATCGAAAAAAATCAATTATCTGTGAGGAATTTTTTTTGACAATGTGCAATTTTGAAAATTTCAAGAGATAGACTCACAAACTAAGGTGAAAATTGCGTCAAAATGTAAAGAACTGAATTGCTGAACAAGAAAATCTAAAAATAACATTTTTCAATCCAAATTTCAAAAAATCTTTCTACATTAGAAATTATTCCTACCGGGGACAAAATTTTCAACTTGAAAATCACGCTCAGACTGATTGAAAACAGGAAAAAACTTATCAAAGATGGGAATTTTTTTTTTTTGTTTCCCAATTCCTAAAAATTCATCTTCAGCTTCGAGTGAAAGTTTTTACCAAATTGTAGAAATTATTCTTGAATAGCTGTATTATATTTTGGGATAAAAATATTGCCAATTTTTTGCACGTTTAATGTGACCTTGAACTTCAATTTTCCAAATATCATTATACGTCATGAATTTCTTTCTCGAGTGTTCTTATTTTCCCACCAACAGATCCTCAACTGAAAATTTTTTTCCAGTGGGAATAATTTCTGATATTTTCGACAGCTTAGTTCCTAATTTTTATGAACAATGTTTTGAATTTTTTTTTTTTTGCCGAGTCCATCAATTTGAGAATAAAAATAGGGCTGTTGAACTACGTCATCCTTATCAAAAAATGTGATAAGGAACTGGTGGGAAAAATAAAAAAATCATTCATTTCGTGCGTATTTATATATAATTTTCATAAATTTATCAAATTGCCAAAAAAATGAAGTTTTATGACAATTGTGAAAATAATAAAATTTGTAGCAAGAAAAAAAATACTTTAAAAATTCAAAATTTTCCCACCAGTTCAATTGTGACGTCAGTTTCAACAGCCCTATAGGTAAATTTTCAAAATTTTCCATGTTCGAAAATTATTTTTTGCCTTTCAACTAAGGACCCTTGGTTTATTTCAACGGTACGGAAATTTTTCAATATTTCATGCAGCAGTTTTTGCCCAGGAGACAAAAAACGATTAAAAAATATGCCTCTTCTTCATAGGTACCCTTTCTTGGAAAAGTTTTTAAAAAAAATATCGAATTGATTTTTTGAACGAGTTTTTGCCTCTTCAATTTTATAAATAGTTGGATCTAGATACATGTATTCTTTTTTCGATATCGACTGGTTCTGGTTTCGACCACTTTTCACCAGACACCCTACACATAAATACTTACTCAACAATGAAAAAAGTGAACTCAGACGATTGATTAGTTTGACCGGCCTTGACAAATATGCTTAACGGTTGAACCGGTTCAGCGTATGTCTAGCTGTAAAGCGACATTGCCCTAGTGTAAGTTCCATCCTATCCACACAAAACGGTAGATAATTTTTATTTCTTATTTACTACGTATCCAGGTGGAAGCGGAAGACCACCTGAACGGCTATAGAAAGGTGGGAAAAATTAAATGAAAACTTATACTCCACGGCACGCCGCATTAATACGTACGTTACAATGAACACGGGTATTATTATTGCGCGCGTCCGTCGGTCTTCGGTCGTCCGAGGAGGAATTCCTCGAATCCTTTAGTAGTAATTAGGTATTTGGTTGCGCGAGTATGACGCTGATGAAGGGGTTCCTCGACGTATTATTTTTTTTGGTCATGTGTACCACGATTGTGACCGGTTAATCGGTCTGTAGGACGATTGACCATAGTCGTTGACCGAATGCTGATAATCTACCTGTACGGTTCGGGCGATTGGCTGTAAAATGTCCAGTCTTCGGTTGTGTCTAGTTGTGCATGTGATTTGCCTGAATCTAGTCTTGTGTCGGGATACCGGTTATAAATGCGGCGAAATTACGTGCGATAACGTTACCAGCTCGGATACGGTACGCGAGCAAAACGAAGCCTTGTTTGGTCAGTCGATTGCCGACCGACCACATTCTAAACACGGTAATGCTATTTGGTCGCGTCTGAAAAAGCAATTTAAGTCGTTCGATGGACTCAGACTGACGCTTAAAAAAGCTTTATTCGTATTGCGCAAAATTTGGAATTCCGATCGCATCTCGAGGAGCTCGCCAATCAAAAATCATCTGCTCGATAATGGAATATCGGAACAATTTCACGTACAAGACTCGATGCAAAATGAAGGTAAATATATGTTTATTAAATTTATACCCCCCGATGGATGATGTGGGAATGGACCTGGACGAGCTGTACGTGAGTTCAACTTAAAATTTCATCTCGCAGACTGGAATTTTTTACGCACCCTCTTATCATCATTTAATTATTTTATTTACGCGAAAAAAAAAGTTTTAATTAATTTTTGTTTCGTTGCGAAATGAAATAATTTCATTTACGCCGAAATTATACCAGGTGAGCAAGGCCAGATACAAGATTTGGTCAAAATTTTCAAATGAAAAAAGTTCTCGTATGGATGAGAAGAAAAAAACGAATTGTTTCAACAGCGTTTTTTTGGGTATGGCGAGATATTCGAGACGAAACTGATGAAGTTGTTGGGTAGGTTGCTGCTGTGTCGTTTATTAAGTTTTCCCTTTTGGCTCCTTTTTTTTTATTTTCTTGGATTCTTTGGGTAGTTTGCTTTGCAGAAAAACGTAGATTTCGACGAAGAAATGAAATATTTGTTTGTATATTATTTTTGTTGGTATTTTTAGATCGATACGAATACATGAAGGTATTGGGGTTTAAAAAAAGGTATATTTTTTCATTCCGATGACTCGAACTCGAGAATGAAAGATTTTAAAATATTGTTTTTCGAAATTTTAGAAATTATTTTGGTTGTTTTTTGTTTTGGATTTTTTCTCAAGCTGGGTTTGATCTTGATCCATCGTTGAAATTTTTTCTGTTATCGGTTTCTCGAGATATTTGATGCGACGGAAATTTGAGAAATATTCTTTTGAAAGAAATTCGACCGAGAGATTTTTTAAATTCTTTCGACAGTTTTGACGACGCGTGTCTTGTAGAGTTTTTTTTTTTTTTTTTGGTATTTGATGTCTTCCAACGCGTTGTCGTTGATGTGTGTAATTCTTATTGTTTGTGTAATGTACATACGAGTATTTTGGATGAATTTTTCGCTTCTAGTTTGTAGGTACGTCTTGGAAAAATCGAAATTTTTCTCCATTTTCGAATGTTTTGATGGGGAGGTGTTTTTTCTATCGCTGTATGCACAAAAATTATTTTTTGGTATAATTTTATTTTTTGAAAACAGGTTTGACGGCCGATCGAATCTCTGATTGAAAAACTAACATTTTCAACAACGAGGAATTTAGAAAATATTTTTTCTGTTTGTCTCAGTTCTGTATTTTCACGGAATGGCCTTTTTTTCACGAAAGGTGGGGACATCTGTGTGTGTAAGAGGATCACTCAATGTTGAAGAAGAAGAACTGGTTGTTTGAGCTTTTAATGGTTGGACGAAGATAAAATTGTTTTTTGCTCTCTTATTTTTAATTAGTGAAAAATCACTGAAAAAAGTCAGAATTACAATACCGGAAAAATTGGAGAATTCTTTGGTATTAAGCGGATCTTTGCTGGTTTTTCAAAGAATTTTATTGATTTTTCAGAAAATTTCAGATATTGATGTTGTTTTCTCACATATCTCAGATTTTTTTCTTCATTTTAATCTAAACTTAAGAATATGACGCTCCCTCTTTTTGCACCAAGATGCCAATTTGAGGAACAATAATTATGCACTGCAAAAACGTGAAAAGAAACTCCCACAGAATATTACGGTCACCCTCAGGCTTTCTTCGATTCTCTGCAATCTTGAATACCTAATTTTTTCTGGAGAATTAAGACGGGGTCATATACTTATATATATACAGGCATAGCAAAGCACTGCGAGACCCGTTTTGGAAACGGTGCTATCACTGTGAGGCCCGATTTTACACTGCGAGACCCGAAATCGGGTCTCGCAACGTCATGCCATGTAAAATGGTTTTTCATGATGTATGCATACTCAGGAGGCCGTAGGCGAATTTTTTTTTCGGGCCTCGTAGTGTCATTTGCATATCTTTATATACAATTTACCTCGCCTCTCTGCACACAACAACACATGAAAACTTCAACCATGCGCCATTCGAATACGAATTGAGCTAGCGGCATGGCGCTTGCGCAGCGAAATTCGTCTCGTTTTCGGCTATTTTTTCCGCTACACACATCGGCCTTAATACCTGACCCTTCATTTATGCCCATTTTTGAAAATTCGGGCCTGACAGTGCCTGTATCATCTCCTTTTGCAAAGCGGGCCTCGCAAGGATAGTATGATCCATATATATATATTTTTTTAGTGACAAAACAATTTGGGATTTAAAAAAATATTTTGTTCTATAGTCCTAGGTAATGTATCATTTTGTTTTGAGAAATTCTTCCAACACAAAAACTAAAATGAGACGTTCGATATAAAAATGGGCAACTCGTTAGAATTGAAAAAACTGGGATAATCATACTGCAATAAACTAGAAAGAATTTTAGGAAAAATGAGTCAAAGTTTTTCAAGAAAGTTTCATCACTCTCGAAGTTGTGAATTTTTAGCTTGGCTTTTGTAAACAAGATTTCAAAAAACCCTAAATTTAAATTTTTAAAAATAAAAGTCCATCTTTTGGCCATAGAGAGCGTTCGAGTCTCCTAGAAAAATATCAGTGTAGGAAATTCTAGCGAATTGAATTTACTTTCTAATTAAGAGGGAGAGTTGAGGAAACTGCTTCTTTCTCATAAAAGAATAATTGAACTTTCGATCGAAAAATTGGTTCGATTCGAAAATTTTATTGAGGTTTAAGTTGAAAAAGTAAGGATACTTATAGGACTCAGAAAATTAGTAATTCTATTTTGATCTAGAATTTTTGATCATTTTTATTTTTTGCCCCTCCAAAAGGATAACTTCGGTTCGCCAAGATTTTTCACAAATTTGAAAAATTCAAAGTATTTACAAAATTTTTCTTCAAAATCATGGAACTTTTTCGACGACCAAGTGTTGAAAAGTGGATGATTTTGTGTCTGAAAATTGCAAGATTTTCAAATCTTGGCATTAAGTTTTTAGGGTTGGTAAGTAGGTGAAACCTGAAACAAATGTAAAAATTTAAAAAGTTATGTGTTGTTAAGAAATTATTGGTGAATAAAAATTGAAGAATTAATTTTTTGAACTATGGGAAATGCAGGATTGAAAATTCTCTTCTAAATGATTTTCATTTTCTACACAGTGTGCGAAGGGAGGAGAGAAGAGAGTGGATATTTTTTCTAAGGCAAATTCCACGCAAATTCACATCATTCAAATCACATTTTAATTAATCGAACAAGGATAAGGTGCCAGGCAGCCTCCTGTCTTGAGGAAATTGAATTTTTTAGCCAAGAAAATAAATTTTAGCTGAAAATTTTGCAAAAATTATATTTTAAAAAAGCACCTTGTTTGGATGAAAATTCAAATCATGGATAGTTCAAATGAAGCACTTTAAAAAAAATCATCATCATTAACAACCTTGAAAAAACATTTTCAAGTTTTTTTTTTCAAAATATCAATAGAGCTACACTTCAATTAGGTAGGCAATTTTAATATTTCTTAATCCGTAACTTTTTTTTTTAAATAAAAAATATGACCTAAAATTTTTTATTTTAATTTTTTTTTTTTTGACATGGATATGTTTTAGGATCAAGGGGTGAAATTTGGAAAGTGAAACGTTTTTAAATCAAGAAATAATGGCATTATATTATACCTTGTGTTCGATTTGAAAATAAAATTTTTAAATGTTTTTTCTCGTGGCTTGGAAAGGGGGGGGGCAAACTGGGAAACGAGTAGTTTTTAGGTCAAGGCATTACGTATTACCTAGATTATTTTACATTTTCAAAAAAAAAGGTCAAAAAAATAAATATAGGTATGTACCTAACCTATCTGATATTACCTGAGTAATTAAGGTGGGCCGAAAAAACAATTTTTTCGATTTTCAAAAACATACCCTCCGCAAAAGTTGTTGGCTGATGAGACTTGAAGAATAAAAAAAAAAAAATCAAAATCAATTCATATCTTCCGATCGCGCATTGGCGTTAAAGTTCTCAAAAATTAGCAAAAATTCAAAATTTAAAGAATTTTGAAAAAATTTACAATAGATTGAAATCAATTTTAGAGCTTAAAAATTTAGTGGCCACGTAGACTGAAAAACACTTTTTTTAAAAAAAAATCAACGTTTTATAATTTTTTTTGATTTTTCTTCATGTGAAGAAATATAGCAGAAATTTAAAAAAGGCGTAAAGCATGAATTAAAAAAAAAAAATGTGCTTTTTGTTTTGAATAGTCACTAGATAAGCTCTAAAACCAATTTTGAATAAATTTCAAATTTTTTCCAAATTTACTAAAATTTTTGAAAATATTGAATTTTGTTAAATTTTTGAAAATTTCAATGCTAATGCGCGGTCGGAAGATATGAATTGATTTTGAATTTTTTTTTTTTTTTCATTCTTCAAGTCTCATCAGCCAACAACTTTTGCGGGGGGTATGTTTTTGAAAATCGAAAAAATGGGTTTTTCGGCCCACCCTAGTACCTATATCAGAATTGAATAAAATTTTTAAAAAAATGAAAGTACTTATTCTAGATTAAGATATTATTGACGTTAAATATTTTTAAAAATAAGAAGAAAACTGTTTAAAATATTTCAAAATGTTGAAAAAAAAAAACAGGAAAAAAAATGAAAAAAAATTAGATAGGTATGCGTGATCTAAGGTTTTTACCCTAAAAGAAAAATTGTGTCAATTTTTTTCTCAAACTTTTTGAACCCTTTTTTAATTTTTTCTTCTTTTTTGCCATCGATTGGTAAAATTTGACCTTAAATGACCTTGAAAACGTCACGTTACATTAAACTGTTTCAATTATCAACATTTAGCTTTCAAGCCTGAGACTATCCGTGCCAAAATTTAGGAAATTTCACAGTTTATTGAGTCGTAAAAATTGAAAAAAAAAATGAAATTTTGCGTTTGAAATTTTATACATTTCTCCATCTCTCACCTCGTTTCGTTTTTAGTTGAAAAAAAAAGAGATTTTATGGTGAAATTTTATCTTTCTCCATCCGATTCCTCTCCTCATTATATTTTTGGCTATTCCTCGATTTTTAATTTTTTGATTTTTTCTAACTTTTTTGAAAAAAAAAATGCAAATGCAAATATTTAAATGTTGAATCGCAGAGAAAGTTTTTTTTCCCCAAGGTTTCCCAAACTCTCCAATATTGAAATCCATCCATTCGTTATCAGCGATAAATTCCAATTTAAACCCATCGAAGCTGCCCCGGACTGAAATCCGAGCACGTCGCGTCGTCTTGCAAATAACTCATCGAGTCCATTTCCACATCTACCGCACAAAAGGTCTACCTAGCTACGAACCTGTAAATCATATCGAATTATCCATTTCATCGTGTTATGTTACAGCTCGAACATTCGGAATCCGAAGACGAATGCAGCTTTTGCTAATGTTACCCATATCATTTAAATTGGGTGTTATCGTAACTCTACTCCTCGTTCTGACGGTGATGTCACTGAAAGGATTAATTATCGGGTTCCTCATACTATTATTAATATTGGCCAATACTCATCACTACTCGAAGCTGTGGGGCGCCGCTAGGACATCCGAATTGAGCGAATCGTTCCATAAAAATTCCCCTGTCCATATTCACGTCCATACTTTGGTCTCCGACGATTTCCAGCATCGTCCGTACATCGAACATGCGAATAGCTGGCCTGTTCATCCATCCGGCTACGTTTACCAAGCCAGTAATTGGAACGAGCCACCTACGAGTGCTGTTCAAGTATTGAACCAACAGTCATCACGATGAAGTGAAAGATGCGGTTTAAATTCGAGAGAGAGAGATGGAGAGGGTCAATCATGTTCATGGGTTTTTTTCAACAACTTCGGGGAAAAATTAATTAACGAAGTCGTCGGGCGTTGTTATTTTACACGGCCGATGAAATTAGCGATGTGTATGAACCCGGACAAGCTCGGAGACAGATTTATGTTAATTTTTAGAGCCGTTTTTAAATCAAATGTCGGGTGTTTCTCAAAATCTGCGGAACATCGGGTTTAATTTCGTCGTATTTATTAAAATATTTTCAAAGCTCGAGTCTGAAATTCATCGTTTCAGGGACTCTGCGAAAGCTTTATCTAATGCATATGTATATTTGATTGTTTATCATGTAATTACAAACTCGTTCGAATTTAAAATTAATTACACAACACTTTAAGAAGTTTTAAGCGTTCGAGTTATTTTTCCCTCTCCACCTCCTAACTTCTGTTCTCCTTACAGTCGAGCTTTCATTTGTGTATTCGCTTTTTTCTCTTGTATACTTTAAGTTGTAAATACGAAATATATTAAGCTGACTTTAATAAACGTAATTATGATGTTTTTTTTTCTACCCGACGCCGTTTAATATGCTTACGCCAAGAGTTGTGTTCTCGTTATTGCTGCGGAAAATTCACACACAAGTTTTAATGACGACGACGTTCGGTGCCATTCCCTCCTTGCTCGAGTTGTATGTACTTTGTGTACTATTTTGTCTTCATCGTGGTGGGTAAATACGAAATATTTACGGTATACCTAGCGAAATATGCTGAGTTATTTTTATCATTATTACATTTGGTGTTTGGTTAAAAAGAAACGTAGGTGCTGGAATTCGCAATGCTGGGAAAGTATTCTCGCAAGAGTTTGAGAATATTTTCGAAAACTTTGTTGACACCGAGTCAAATGTAGATGGGAATAAAAGGAATGCATCGAAAGAGTTTAATTAATGTCGATGTAAGTTTTTTAATTCTGTACCTGTACGAGGAGGAAAGGGGCGGAATTCGCGATAGAGGTACTTTGAATTTTCATTTTACGGTGTCGTCTGGTTCGAGTTTCTGTCGAATAAGTTCGGAATTCTTTTCTGGAAAATATGGATCGTCTCGAGATTTTTCGTGGCTTTAAGGGTGTTTTATTCGTGGAGGTCTTTTGTTTTGAAGATACGAGTCGTGATTTAATTTGAAGAGAAGGGGTTTTAAGTGATTAGAATTTTATGTTTGGTGGGTTTTAATTACTACGTGAGGAGTAGTGTGGAAATTATTTGCAAGTGGCAAGAAAGCGTGGGAAATTGGGAATGGTTTGACTGGCTTACTTACAGCTGGCATTATATTACTTCGAATTAATTTTTTTTTGTAGAAGTTGAGCTTGGAAGAAATCACGTGGGGAAATATTTAGAATCGATGTTTCGTAGTTGTTTATTTTTTTGTGAATTTGTTTAAAAATGGCTCTGCAACCCGTATAAAAGTTTGAATCAGAATTTTGGAGTTCGTTTTCTAGTTGATACCAAGTTTTTATAATTTCGGCTAAAGAAAATTATTCAATATGAAACAGTTGAGCGAATTTTTGAAAATTAATAGAAATATAATTTATAAAATCAACTTCGAGCAGTTGAAGGTAAGAATTTTAGAATGGATTTTTTTTGGAAAAGTGAGGAGAGAGAAAAGAATTTATTTTCAATTATGATGCCATTTGGCAAAAAAAGAGAAAAGAATACCTAAAAAGTATAGCAAAATTTTAGAAATTTCACCATGAAAAGAAAGAATAATTGACAGTTTCTTTCGATTTTTTTATTAGAAGAGTTGCCTTTAAAATGCTTTTTCATTTTTTTTTAATTTCGACCCTTATTTTGCTCAGATAGCACTTCTGCCTTATTTACATTTGGAATATCATTTTTCAATTTTTTATGTCAAGATCTTGAAACTTATATTTTTCAGGTATAAAGTTGTGACAATGAATTTACTCAGAAAAATCATGATGTAATTTTTAAAAGATTATTTTCATCCCACAATTTAGCTATTTTAGCTTCCACAACGAGATTTCCCTGTTTTTCTAAAGTTTTATGGACGGGATTGGAACGATTTTTTGGATAAAAATTAATCTCAGAAATCTTCTCACAATTTTTCCAAGCATTGAGGATTATTGGGATGAAAATTCATCCCAGCCTTATATTATTTTAAAAAGATTGGGATAAAAAAACTGTCCCAAAATCATCTCAAGCTCATCATAGGTACTTAGGCTGGAAAATTGAAAGTCCTCAAGATGAAAATTGAGTTGAAAATTCATTCAAAAATCATCCCAAACTTTACAATTGAAAAATATATTAGGATGAAAATTCATCAAAGGCTTGAAAATTTGAAAATCAGCTTAGCATAAAAATTCGCCCCAAGTTCATTTTAAGATTAAAAATTTTTTGAGATGAATATTGGAATTAAAAATTAAACTCGAGTTTATTCTGTTTTTGAAAAAATCAGATTGAGATGAATTGGGATGAAAATTCATTCCAAGTGTATCCCAGGCTTCAAAATTCAATGAAAAATCTTGGGATGAAAATTCATGCAACTTTAAAAAATTGAAATTTGTTGAGAAAATTCGTCCCAAAATTCATCTCAGCCTTAAAAAATTGAAGCAATCTTGAGACGATTCTTTGAATAAAGAAATATCCCAAAATTCATTTATGGGGTGAATTTTCATGTCAAGAATCATCCCCTTGATTTTTCAATCTTTTATGGCTTGGATGATTTATAAGATGAACTACCCTTTCAAAAATTCTCCTATATTTTTTCCTAGCTTTTGTGGCTGAGATGATTTTTGGGATGAAAATCGATCTTGAAAAAGATTCCATGATTTTTCCGGGAGTAAGATGATTTTTTCGATGAAAATTATTTTCATCAATCAATCAATCATGCAACGCTTTTTTCGAATTTTTACGGCTGTGATGACTTATGGGGATAAAAATAATCCCATAAATTGTCCTACCTACAATTTTTTCGAGTTTCCATGGCTGGGGCAAATATTCATTTTAAAAAAATCATCTGACTATTTTCTCGAAATTTTGAAGGTGAAGTACATAACTTTTGGGGTGAAAATCAATCTCTCAAATTATCTCACGATTTTTTCGAACTTTGAGGCTGAACCATGCGATGATTTTTTCGAACTTCTAGAAAAATCATGGCACTCTCTGAAGCTCTAAAAAAAAAAAAAAAATGAAAATTACTGACCTTATCTCAAAAGTCACCACAATTTTTCTAAAAAAAAAAACATTTCAACAATCAATTTTTTTCCTCTTTCAAAAATTTCTTTGAAAATTTTTTAAAACTAAATTTAGTTTTAAAGTTTTCTCCATCATCAAAAAAAGTGTAAGTGGTAGATGTAGTAGAATAACTTTCTTATGATGAAAATTAGGCTCATTTCTCATGCCACAATTTTTTCGACGTTTTTTTATACCACAAGAGAAAAAATGAATGATAAATGTTGAAAAAATCATTTTTTATTAGAAAATAATTATTTCAACGCTAAATTTTTTCGATATTTTTTCATCCCTGAAAAAGTTTTCTAAACTTTGAAGTTTTTCAATAAAAATTATTGCTATTTTTAGGTCTGAAAGTTTTCTCAAAATTTTCCTACTCGAAATGTCATTAACCTCCAGCGTAAAAATTCTAAACGAAATACTTTTAATCTTGGAGGTCATCTCACGGGGGAAACCAGCGTTGGGAAAAAAACAAAAACAGTGTTTTTTTGTTAAAAATGTTTTTTTTTTTGTTTAAAACTTGTTATAATTGAGAATTAAAAAAACATGTTTTAAACGTTAAAAAAAAACATATTTTTGGCCTTTAAATTTAAAAAGTTTAATAAGATACGGTTACAGATACATTGGTTTCAGTTTTCGTTATGCTTTGTATCAAAAATTGCCAAAATTTTTGAAAACTCGGGAAAATGTGATCGTGAAAAGGTCAGTTCTCACTTTTCAGTTGGGGTAGAATTTTTTAATCATTTTTCTCGTACTCCGCGCTAAAAATACTATAAATTTCATTCATTTTTGCATATAAAAAACACATTTTTCAAAAAAAAACAGGCAAATGAAAAAAAAAAACATGTTTACTTTAAAACAGAAAAAAACAATTTAAAACGATTTTTTGTTTAAAATAAAAATTGCTTTTTTTTCTTTGTTTTAAACGTTTTAAACAAACGTGTTTTAAACAATAAGCCAACACTGGGGGAAACCCCTTGAGATGATTTGTGGAACTGATTTCATCTCATGGATTGTCTTTCCAAGAAAGCTTGGAGAAACCATGGGATGATTATTTGTAAAAATTATTTTCATTTCAAAGATTCTCTCAATTTTCCTGAAATTTTGTTCAACGTTGAATTTTTTTTGTCGTGAATTTCTTAGACCTGAAGTTGAATTATTAAAAAGTATACCAGTTGGTGAAAAATTGAGTTGGTTTTTTTCTTCATCAAAATGGAAAATTTTTCAATTTTTCATCCTAAGACTGATCCTTGCTGAAGTTTAAATTCAAAATTATTGAATACAGACCAAATATTGGCAAGCATTTTGTCTTGAGAGTAAGAAAACCAGAAACTACGTATGTAATAAGAAATTTTACTGTAAAAAGCAAGAATTTCCAGCATTTTGCTTTTTATTGCTGAATTTTTCAACCAAAGCATCGAAAAGAAATTTAGAAAACTTTTTCAGGGATGAAAAAATATGGAAAAAAATTAGCGTTGAAATAATTATTTTCTAAAAAAAAATGATTTTTTCAACATTCATCATTCATCAAAAAAAATTCCATAAAAATAGTTAATAAATAGCAATAATTCATTTTTAAAATCCAGCAGACTTCACTTGAAAATAAAATTTTAAAAAAGGTCTTTAAAAAAATCACCTCTAAATTCTCCTCCCCGACTTCATTCCTCACTTTACCCTCGAACCTTGAGAAATATTCGTTTCGTTGACACGAATCGCTTGCCTTTTCTTAGCCATTAACGAAACGCCGCTCGGAAGGCGTCTTCGTAGAATTCCCAAAAGATACAGCATCGGCAATACATCGAGAAACAAATTGTATAACGCGAGTACGTTCTGGATTTCGCCAGCTCGCAAAACCTTTCGTCGCTGTATTATTTTTATACTCCGACGAATCGGCATTTTTCTCCTATCGAATTGGAAATTAAAAATTAATCAGTGCGTAGGGTACGGGCATCAGGGTTGGTCCTGGCACTGTGTCGATTTATAATGAAACAAACATCGTTTCTAAAATGAACTCCCCTTCCTGGTACTCTTGCTCAATGTACGGTTCTGCTACGTAGCGAGCGATGAATTGGCAAAAACTACGCCTCGCTCTTCGTATAATAATAAAACGATGAAAATACAAATTTTCGATAATTTAATTCATCCCTAGGTGGTTAAAAGTCATCTATCATAGTTTTCTTTTTATGCGCATTTTAAGGTTGGTGTATTTTCCTCAGTACCGAATACTCTTTAGTATATGGACTGTTTTAATGTACTTGGAAGCGACGTCTGGTGCGGAGGAGGGCCGGGGGGAGGATTTTTATTCTATTCGGAAAAACCCAACGGTGGTGTGGCGTTATTTATGATGTACAATTTGGATGTTTAACTGAAAATTTCGATTTATATTCGGCTAGGCGAACGTGTGTGGATATACACTTTTGCTACGTATTCGTGTCTGAATATTAAAATTTGTTAGGTTATTTTCGAGTTATTATGTTTGACAGTTGAGTAGACGCGAGGAGCTGGGTAAGGAAAATTGTTACGTGCGAGAACGTTCTTTTTTTAGTGAGCTTGGCGGAGGCAACCGCTAATCTTAGCTTCTCGAGAGATATTCGAAAATTTTATTTATTCGAGGTTGTTATGAGTTTCGCATTCGCGCCCGCTTATACGCATCCGAGCGAGTTAAAAATGCGTTTATAAAAAAAAAAAAACAAACATCGTTGGGTTTTTTTCCTTTCTCCACTTTATAAGTTTATACAACGCACCTTATAACCGCACTTGGTTATCCCAGTACCACGCACCCGAAAGAAAAACATTTTTAACCTCGTTTAAATGAATTTTACACAATGGCTCGTTATTTTTAGCTTTTTTTACTGCTCAAATACCAAACAAAATTACGATTCGAATTTTACTCGGTGGCGCTGGCGCCGCAATCCGGCAACATTTTCTTAACAGATTTTCCTCCGGACGAGTTCTTTTATTCATAAAATTCCTAGCAAGCTAAACAATAAGAATAGCACTTATACGTGTGCACCAATTGTCGCGTGTGCTTACGCTGTTTCAATTCGTTGCTGTGCGGTGGGCCAGGAAGGGAGGGGTACGAAATCTGCCACCGCGTTTTTAAAATACTATCTCGAATCACGTCTGCATTGTGGAGTATGAAAAGTACTGGACGCGTACGACTGCGAAGTACGAATTGTACAATAACTTATTGCTGCTGGTGTGTTAAATGACGTGTGGCGATGATTTGGTACGATGGTAACTTACGATTTATTGTGGACGACAGCTATACGACGATGTGGCACACTAAGCACGAATAAACGAATAGGTAAATACTCATTTTTCACAAACGGATTATAAACGCCTCGCCGAGGGAAAAATATACGCGAATTTCGCCATTTAGGAGTTTTAGGGTGGGAAAAAAATGCAAGATGAGGGATACCGAGGTCGGTTGGGCCGAATTTTCTGTATTTTTCGGGATTGCGCGGTGGAAGGAAAGGCGAAGATTTGGATTTAGGCTGGGTGCTTGGGTTGATTTATTTAGAAGTGTGAATCCTCTCTGAATTTGAATCAGTTGAAATTCACTGATTAATAAGACAAAAGTGTGCAACTGAAGAAATAAGTGAAAATTTTACCGATTTAATCAGTGAATTTTTATTTTTGAAGCGGTAAAAATTTTAATTTACTGGTTGAATCAGTAAAAATTTTAATTTACTGATTGAATCAGTAAAAATTTTAATTTACTGATTGAATCAGTAATTAATCACCGATTGAATCAGTAATTAATCACTGATTGTATTAGTAAGTTGCAATTTTTACTGATTCATTTCAGTAGTTGAAAAAAGATTACTGATTCAAAAATGAAAATTCACTAACTAAATCAGTAATTTTTCACTGATTGACAGTCAAATTTCGCTGATTAACAGTTGCACACTTTTCTGTGTTTAATCAGTGAATTTTCAGTTTTTTGACTGATTCAGATTTAGAAAGTCTGGTATGAGGAAATTTAGTATACGGGTCTGTCAGAGACGCTTTTCCCAGGAAAGTTAGGGAAGTCAGACTTCCATTGATTTTATCAACTCTCTTGATTTGAATCAGTCGAAAATGCCTAAATTGACTGATGAAATAGAGAAAATTAAATCATTGATAATCAGTCAAATTCCACTGATTCCCCAGTTAATCAGCGTCATTTTACTGCCAATCAGTGAAAAATTACCGATTTAAATAGTGAATTTTGATTGTTGAATCAGTGAAAATTAGTTGACTGATTGAAATCAGTAAAAATTTACTGATTCAAATTAGTGAATTTTCATTATCAGTAAAAAAAATTTCACTGATTGAATCAGTAATTAATTAACGATTGAATCAGTGAAATTTTATTTTTACTGATTCAGTAGAGAAAATTCAGCGATTGAATCGTAATTTATTTTACCGATTCCTACAGTGACTTGATTTTGTCGATTTTAATCAGTCATTTTTGACTGATTCAAATTAAGAGAGAAAGATTGGAAATTTTTCTAGTACCGATTTTTTGGTAAGATGTGTCGAGAAAATTTTGTTTTCGAGATATTCCTCGAAATGTGATAGAATCACAGGGTTCGAACTCCACCGGGAGAATTTTTTTTGATTTTTTTTTTCACATTAAGTATATTATTTTTTAAAACATCGAATTACAGAAATAATGGATTTTTTTAAAAAAGAGAGTGATGCATATTTTTGTTTTTTAAAAAGAATTCGATTTTGAATTTGAATTTTGGTTGATTATTTATTGTTCAATTTACGGGAAATTTTTCATTTTAAAAAGGTTGAAGAAATTTTTTACTGATTTTTTTTGAATTATTTTTTAATCAAACGAATCAATTTTTCACTGGTTTAATCTTCGAATCGATTTACGGAACTCTAATGGAATTATCTATTCTTCTTCTTCTTCTTCTTTTTTTTTTTTTTTAAGAGATTGATGCATTGTGGTTTCTGGTTTTTTAAAACAAATTTCATTTTGAATTTGAATTTTGGTCGATTAGGTATTGTTCAATTTGCAGGCAATTTTTCATTTTTAAAAAAGCTGAAGAAATTTTTTTTGTGTTAAATTATTTTTTAACGAGGCGAATCTAATGATATATTTGATTTGTGCTTTGATTGATTTTTGCCTGATTTATTCGAAAAGTAACAAAAATTAACACACATTTCCAAAAAAAAAAAATCATTTTCGAAAAAAATAGTCAAAATCCAAATGTGAATAAATTGTATTTAGATTCATCTCAAGGGGACGAATCTAATGGTCTATTTGATTTTTTATATTGATCAACTTTTGTCCGAGGTATGGACGATTTTTTTTTTTTGAAAATGACACACGATTGTTTTTCAAAAAAAAAAAATTGAAGGAAATAATGTGCAAAATTATAAAGTGAACACATATTTTTTTAGATTTGTCTCAACGAGTGTTCGGGAACCCCATAAAACTGTGATTATTTTATGGACAATAATTATCCATGTACTTCACCACACATGTAAAAGGTTTGAACATATGACAAATTTTGTGGATAGGAATTATCCATCAAAATAACCGTTTCTAGAGTTTGGGGAAAAACATAAAACTGTGGTCAATTTTATGGATAATAATTATCCATGTATTTCACCACAAATGTTGGTTAAAGGTTTGAACATATGACAAATTTTGTGGATAGGAATTTTCCATCAAAATTACCGTTTTTAGAGTTTGGGGAAATCCATAAAACTGTGGTTAATTTTATGGATAATAATTCTCCATGTATTTCACCACACATGTAAAAGGTTTGAACATGTGGCAAATTTTGTGGATAGGAAACACCTTTTGGGGATATTTGAAAAAATTCTCTCTTCGTTTGTGTGGTCTTTTTTACAGTTGAAAATTTCAAATAGCCAAAACCTCATGAAGGAGTGCTCCAAAATACGAGATCTAACTTTTGTGCCAAAGAATAGAAAATTTCGTTCACTTTCGTTGGAATTGAAAATTCTTGAAAATCACGCAATAAAAGGGCTATAGCTCTGAAAGGAAAGGGAGGGGAGGTCAAAATTTTCCCCAGATTTTTTTTTCTTACATCATGGGGCACCATCTGGGGGCATTTAGATCAAAAATCAGGGCTGAGGCCAAATTCACCTCTTACCCAGCCATACCCTTTCATCGCTTGAAAGGAAAGGGGGGGTCAAAATTTTCCCCAGATTTTTTTTTACATCATGGGGCACCATCTGGGGGCATTTATATCAAAAATCAGGGCTGGGGCCAAATTTACCTTTTACCCAGCCATACCCTTTCAACGCTTCTCACAACTTTCGAAATCTCCGGATCATAATAGCTGCTCGTTTTTGAATGGAAATTCGTCCAAAATAAAAAGAAGGAACCCCGAAATTTATTTTTTATTACTTTCTGGTAAAACAGAAAGAAGATCTCGGAAAACACTTGTTTCATAGTCTGTTTTTCTTCCGCACCCATATACTAGTAAGATACCAGAAGAGGCGTACGAAGGGCGAGTTTACCAAGTTAGTAGAAAGGACGGAAAAAAAATGAACGACCGCGGCCGGGTATATAGCGGGCAAAAGTCTACGGTTTTAATATCCGTTTTGCGGGTAGCTTGAAGATGGCAGAAACGGTCATTTGGAAAATATTTATGATAGCGCGGGGCCGGTGCCAGAATATGAAGAAACAAATAAAACGGTTACTTCGTCGGACTCTCCGGTGCTCGGTGCTGCTTTTATCAACGATCCAAGAATGGAAAATTGCGCGCCGCGCGTATCGAGCAAAACGCCATTAGCAGCCGAAAATTACGCTTTTATTCAAATTGCTATATTTTCGTTTCTCTCTGTCTCACTCTAAAATACTCACACGTGTGTGCGGCGTGCGCCTTTAAAAGCGCGCAAATTGCCGTTACACGGACGCCTTTTGCGGCCGATTCGAAACGGTTCCAAAGGCAAAAATATAGGAATATATCGTTGTCACGTTTAACGGCCTTATATGTCGCTGGCTTTTGTCTCTAGTGCTGTTTTAAAACCTAAAACCGCACCCGTAGGATAACCGGGGCTTTTGCCTAATGAGCGTACATCTTGACGACAAATTCGCCCTCCTCCGTGCCCCCGGTCTC